>OZ012659.1:122273756-123532470 GCA_963942545.1 Oxycera nigricornis | reverse complement strand
GAGAATCACTACACATGCTTGCCAGTTTGCAAGGAAGGCTGCAAGAATGCAACGTGCACTGCCCCAGACACATGTAGCTGTCTTCCTGGACACGCTCCTATGAAAAACGCCTACAATATATGCGAGCCGTACTGTTCGAATGGCTGCAAAAACGGAGTTTGTGTGGCTCCTGAAAGATGCGAGTGCTATGCAGATTTTGCGATGACCAATGCGAACGAATGTGATCCCATATGCAGGCCAGCTTGCATCAATGGACTGTGTATCCGTCCTAACGAGTGTGCCTGCAACGAAGGATTCACGCGTTCGAATGACACCGATCACCTTTTCGAGTGCACACCAATATGCGATCAAGACTGCGTGAATGGAGAATGCATCGCTCCGAACCTGTGTCGTTGCGATAAAGGATATGCTCTTGGGTCTAGTTCGAATTTTACATGTGAGCCAGTTTGCGAACCAAACTGCATCAATGCTGAATGCGTGGCACCCAACACCTGTGAATGTTTGCAAGACAAACAAGTCCTTGATGGAAATGAAGCATGGCACTGCGAAAATATTCCATTTTCAACACTTCCTTCACATGTGCTTCCTTCGGACGAGCCGTCAAACTTTCACTCTCTTTCAATTTCCAGTACAGAAGCGTTTGAACTAGTGTCCGATCTGAATAGCACATCGCAGTTGATCGAAGGATCAACCAGCAGTACATACGGGAGATTCTCAATCAGCACATTTGGCTACGATTGCCAACCACCATGCGTGAATGGAGTTTGTCTGCCCAACATGCTTTGTGAATGCCTTCCAGGATATGTTTTCGATGTCGATAGCCTTCATAACTGCACTGCAGTCTGTGCGCTTGAATGCATCAATGCAATATGCATTGCGCCTAATTTTTGTCAATGCTTGGACGGCTTCGAAAAGGAGACAGACCCAGAGTTCGACCATAAATGCAATCCATTTTGCGAGGATGCGTGCGCCAATGGGAAGTGCTTAGGCAGGAATCAATGTTCTTGCTTTCGAGGATACGTACCGACCAATGGCAGCCAAAACGAATGCCAACCCGTTTGCGAGCGACCGTGCATTAACAGCTCATGCATTGCACCCGATTCGTGCCAATGCTGGGAGGACTATGAGCCGGTGGAAGCTGAACGCGGTCATCATGTTTGCAGGCCAATGTGTTTTCTGGACTGCAAAAATGGTACGTGCAATGCGCAAGGAGGATGTGATTGCTTTCAAGGATACTCTTACGATTCTCAAATCGAGGAATGCGCTCAAGAGATGTTGAATGCGACTCAAAACACTATGAACATGTATGTTATGATAGCACCAAAAAAACTAGTCTCAAGCGAATTATTCATGTTTTCTTTCTAGATTTTACTATGTGATAATTGCAATTTCAACTATTGTATTTGCCGTGGCTACTTATCTAGCAATCAGTTTCTACTTGAAGCGAAAACAACGAATCGAATGCTATAATGAAAATTTCGCCGTATTCACGAACCCGGCCTATCGTCCTGAGTGATTTCTGTTAGACATATTTTTACATTTAGATTTCAAGTTGAGACGAATGAAAATTGATATTGTACCGTCTTTCCCGAAATATCAATGGTGATTATTTATAATTTCTCTAATAAAACTATTAAAGACAGTTCAATGCAAATATGTAGTTATTGTTCAGTTCTTTCCAGCTTTTTTAAATAGAAAATATAAAAGTAACTCATATAATTCAAAATTTAATGGTCTCCATAAAAATTCCCCACTGGAACCTCAAACGAATAAATTACATTATTCCAGCCGACCAATTCCAACTTACTGTTTTTCAGTTCCAAATAAGATTGGTATAAGGTGAGTGAAAGAAGCGGTAATGATTGAGCCGCTTGAAATTCCGTTTGCTTGTATATGCGAAATGTGTGCATACATTTGTTGGTAACATCTTGCATTAACTACGCTATTTGTGTTTGTGTAGGATGTTGCAGCGATTTCACATAATATTGAGATCTCAATGGGTGATCTTCTTTTTATTTTGGTGTTGCCATGTGTTACAATGTTTTGTTAGATTGTCATAATTTTCGAAGTGGCCAATGCATTTATACAGCGAGATAGAATAATATAGACTCATTTGGAATTTTTTATAGATTTTATTATTATCTACTTGAAACAACAGTTTATTCAGTAAGTAAATAAAAAAAGCGATGTTTCATCCATATTTTTGCTTTCTTTCGATGAAAAGCTGGATATTCAGGTCAAAAATAGGAGCAGAATAAACTTTGGAAAATTATGGTAGATATTGTAATGCATCCAGTTGAAGCGCGAAAGTGAAAGATCGCCCCCCCCCCAAGAAAAACAAAATTTCTATGTCCTTGCTCTTGCTGAGGGCTACGAGGTCTGACAATAGCAGTGTCAACTTACAATCGATTTTTATGAACAAATGTTTATTTGTACAGGAGGTAAGATCGGCTACGAGAAATTAAGTATATGGAGGGCCTAGTCGCACCAATGATACGTTAACGGTAGGCCATGAAATGGGATGCCGGGCAGCATCGACAATACTTGGCAAGTTATGCAGACATCCGTGATCCAGAAACTGTATGTGATTATCCGAGGGATAGTTGGTTCCCAAGTTATGCTATATTTGTGTGTTTAGCGGTCATATTTTTTGGGGATCTAGTCACACTGAAAATGCAATAGCGCACGCTGCAAGCCGTAGTAGGGCGGGCCCAACTGGCATCATCAATGCCTGGTGAGTTTCACTGATGACGGTCGTCCGGTGTATGTCAAAAAAAAAATTAAATCCAAAATTACGTTTAAATGCGTTAAAAAAGATACGATTTCCAACAAGCCAAGTCAACTCTGCTAATGATTTAGTATTGTACAAAATAGAATTATATTATATTTACACTGAATTTTGACTTGTGTTGATAATGAAACTTACATATATATCTATCAACAAAATAATATTTCATTGTATTTCACTGTGAATTTGAGGCACAATTGCGATAAGCCATTACCATTCTAGCGAGATCCAAAGTGATTCTGGCTCACGATATTTCTGCTCTACACCAATTTATCTTTTGTTCTTTCCACAGCACATTTTCATGGTAAATAAGTGAGACATGCAACAAAATAATTGTTTTTTTTTCAAAAAATTCTCTTTCATTTCAGATTTCACCAGCGAGCATCGATACCTTCAAAACAAACCGCATTGTAGTGAAATGATAAATGTGAACCGCAACGCAGCAATACATTGTTGAAGTCAAGCATAAATCTATCGATTTCAGTAAGTACAAGGCCAGCGAATTTTTCTCCATGTTGATATCAAAGTCAATGATAAATTTTGACGCCTCCATTGGTTTTAAACTTGATAAGTACAATGTTAAATGCTCCCCGGCTTAGTCCAGATTGGATTCGTATGGTCAATTTGAGGACAGTATGGTTGTATCTTTCTCCAGTATAAGACATTGTATCTCGAGTTCTAATTAAATGGCGAACTATCTTTTCGCGGTAGTATGTTCGGTTTTTCTAGTGGTTTTAGTGGATAAAGGGAATTCGTGCTCTATATGGAGATTGTGAGTGTGGTAAATATATGTTTATTCGAAAAAAAAGGATACTAGTTAACAAAACTAACGATTCTCACGCGTATTCTTTAACTTAATGCGGTGTTGATGATGGACTCGAAATTTTATGTGTGGAGTCCATGTGAACACTATACAATGCAAAAAGATTCCTCACGTAACCAGGAATGTTTTTTTCTTCAAATAAATTATTTTTGAAAGACTTAAAAAGTGATATGTACTTTCAGGGATACGCATACAATTTTAAAAAATTTCCTTACAATAAATCTATGCAATGGCTTCTTTGATTTTTTTTGACCTTGGAAGTGTTTAATCTCTCTCGCTCCCTATTCTTCCAGAAAAAATGTGAATAATTTATCGGATATATAGTGAAATAAGAAACGATAAAAAACATCTCGGGTTTTTCGTTAATAAGAGAGCACAAATTCGCTAGAGCATTTGTAAAATCCTGCTTGTCGACTAATATTCGTCCAAATGCGTCTTAAGATAGCTACCGCGAATAGAGTGAAAAGAGTCACTTCGACACACTCAGACTCGATTTCTACAGTATTGCTGACTTCTTTGTCGTTGATTTTATCAAGAAAAATTTGTTTCAGTTCTGTGAAATCCGGACTATCAGTTCAATCAGTTGTAAATGAGTCCCTGAGTCAAATCAGGGTCTTGGCTCATTTTGAGCTATTGTGCGTCATCGATTTAATTTTGCAGTTTTTTATGTGTGAATTGTATGTGAAGTGAAAGGAAATAAGACCTTTTATAAACAATTCATAATATTTCTTGTACAATATTATTTGAATCGTTACTTGTCATTTCTTGGCAGCGTGATGATGATTTCAACCACCTTTCCTTATTCACTTACATACATGAAGGAAGTCATCTATTGATCCCTATGCTGGATGAATAGAGAAAAGCCAAGAAATTACCAATGCTACCTTTTATAAGTGTTCTGGAGAGATCTGTCCGATAATATCAGTACAAATCGGATGGTAGCTGATGGTGAAAATCCGACGAGAACATCAGAAGGAAAAGGGCATATTGTGAAGCTCAAACAAACTGTCTCTTATCCTCTAAGTCGACCTGGAGCCTGAAAAGGAGAATGCTGTGGGGCCAATATACTGCCAGCTTCCTCAATTTGAGGAGACACTATCAGAAAATTGATGATTTAAATATATCACACAAAAAAAGGAGACCAATCTTCCATTGAAAGCACATCATCCTGCAGTTTGACAATGACAGACTACATGCTGCTTTAACAATTCTTCAGAAAATCACATAGCCGGGCTGACAAATTCGGTCGAACCAACTATACTCCCTGGACCGAGCATCTTATTACTGTTCTTGTGAATTTTCATGAAGGTAAAAAAAATCAGCCAAGCACTTTTTGAATTCTTTGCCTCTGAAGACCAGGTTTTTTTTCAATTATCGGCCCTCTTCATCTGTAGAATTTTCCAAACTCAGATTCTTCAGAGACCATGTCAGTTTCTGAAGCTTTCCCATCGATGGCTTCCTAATCTTCTTCCTCATTAATGAGAGCAGTGCTGATATTACGAGGTCGTAAATTATAAGCCATCTGTTTGCATGTTATAACTGTTAATTTATGACACCAAAAAAATTATTTTAGCATGTACACTTATACTAACATTTCTACTTGAAATTTAACACACACAAAAAAGGAATCAAAACGGGCAAACCTGTTTTGATTTTGCAACTCAATGGTCAAAAAAGAAAGTCCACACAAAACGAAGTATGCCAACTGACTGACGATGCGCCGTGTTGCGAAAAGTCTTTAGCATATTAAAGTAACTCAAAACAAAGACAGATGGAGTCACTAGATCGATTTTGAGTAGGCTACATTAAAAATATATAACCGTAAAATTACCGTGGGGTCAAATTGACCCCTAATGACCATGACGGGTTAAAGAATTCTTAGTTTCATGTAGTAAATACCCACATAGAGACAATTTGTTGCCATCTGTTATACAACGCGTGTTCTAATTTGCATGGGTACATATGTTTTTCGCACACTAGTTTGGTCGCGGCCAGTATAAGAACACGAATTGCTGACACCCTATTGCGGCCTCGTGTTTTCATTCATTCGTTCGCCCACGAGCTTAGAAACGAAATCCTCTGAAGAAGGGGTAAATTTTCTGACCAAAAAGTACCGGGAATTTTGAAATAAAACTCAAAATTCTTAATCTTCACCAATGATTCAAAATATGCTATTTTTGAAGCAATACACAAATGCCAACGCTTTTTCCAATCATCTCCGGTATGGCTTTCAGCTCCTTCAGCGAATTTTATTTGATGAGGTTTATGGAGTCATACTGGGTTCCCCGAAGCGACAATTTGAGTTTCGGAAACAGGAAAATATCACACGTAGTCAAATCAGGTGAATAAAGCGAATTTGCCTGATCCAGCATGTCTTCAGCGGCCTGTTGCCGATATGGAAAAAATTCAGCTTCATCGGAAGGAGCCGAGCGCCGACGTGCCCAATTGGCTGACCAAAATCAAACGAGCTGATTCACGAGCAATGTTGAGGTCACGTGCCCTCTCTCTAACACTAGCACGATGATTTTTGAGCACGATTTTTTTAATTTTTTTGGACGTTATCGTCAGTTGAAGAGGTCGATGGCCGTCCGGAACGAGGCTAGTCCTCGACGATCTCCCGACCGCCTTTAAAGGCTTTGTACCACTCAAAAGCCTGAGTTTTCGATAAAACAGACTCACCGTAAGCCTTTTCCAGCATTTGCATCGATTCGGCACACGAGATTTTGTTCAAAACACAAAGTTTGGGACAAACTCTTTGATCGTTTTTCCCCATTATAAAAGTCCCCGAGCACTATTGAGGTGGACTGGTTCAATCAGCTGCTGTAAACAAATTGTTTGACAGATCGCGCTCATTTTTGGCATTGTAATTAAAGACAGTTTTACCAACATAAAGATAATATCTAAATATACTTAACGCGGGCAATTTAAATGAGGAATTTCGGGTACTTTTTGGTCGGAAGGTATGTGCTATATATTCTTTATGCTATTTTGTCAACACACAGTCCCGTTTCGTCCCAGTTTACGGTGCAATCTTTTCGTAAATTGCTATACGTAGATGAATTGGTCACTAAATTCAAGTCTTTATATTTTCAGGACGGTGAAAACTCGCGACATTCAACCTTACTACTTTCATCCTGGCATTCATATAAAGGTGAGTAATGCTGTAAATCTGTTAGTAATTGATTCGGAAATTCACTTAAAAAATAGTATTAAAACTTATATCCGAATGATCTTAAAAGAGCCACTATTAGTGAATTTATAAAAATTAATAAATATACCTCAAATTCCTTCTGATCGTAGCCAATCACCTACAATGCATACGAACGAGTCTGTTGCCAAGGATATGAAGAAAAGATTCCGGCACAACGTTTAGGAAGTTTATATGGTGCTTTCGATTACACCGCAGCGTGCGTTCCGCGTTGTGGCAACTGCACTAACGGTGAATGCATCGAACCGGACCGTTGCAAATGTCTGCCGGGCTATGATAACCTCAACACACCAGATCGATGTGAACCGATTTGCAGAAACGGCGAACAACTGTTATGCGTGAACGCTACCTGCTCAGGACCGAATATCTGTACCTGTCTTCCGGGCTTTCAGTATCGAAATGATAGTCGGACGGAATGCGAACCGTTTTGCAGTGATCCGTGTGCAAACGGTACGCAATGTGTCGGTCCGGGTGTGTGTTCATGTGCGGAAGGATATCAACTGGTGAATTCAATATGTCAGCTGATATGCAAGGATGAATGTGTCAATGGGCGATGTATTGCACCGAACACGTGTGCTTGTAACGAAGGTTATGTTTTTCAAATCGGTAGCAAAACCGTTTGCGATCCTGTCTGCAAGTTCAGCTGCTTGCACGGCACTTGTATTGAGCCGGACAAATGTAATTGCTACGAGGGCTACAAACATATACTGGCGATTCCCAGTCTGCCGTGTGTCCCCATATGCACTGAAAGGTGCATCAACGGTTTCTGTATCGAACCCGAAAAATGCATCTGTTCCAAAGAGTTTACGTTTAAAGAAAACAGCACCAGTGTGTGCGAGCCAGCTTGTCCGAACGGTTGCGAGAACGGGATTTGCGTCGATCCTAACACGTGCGAATGCCATCTTGGCTACCGGCAATCAGAGCCGCACAAATGTGAACCGGTTTGCGAAAAGGAGTGCATCAATAGCAAATGCACCGGTCCCAATATATGCACTTGCTACGAAGGCTTCCGGATGAATCTTTCCGAGCCGAACGGCAGTCGGTTTCGTTGCGACCCGATTTGCACCAAAGGCTGTATAAACGGTTATTGCAGCGGCCCGGATACGTGTTCATGCGATTCCGGATACCGGAAAGACGGAGCATACAAGTGTGTACCGTTTTGCGAAATATCCTGCGAGAACGGGAAGTGTGTGGCACCCAACAAATGCAAGTGCTGGAGGCAATACGAGCCGGATCCAAACAACCCCGCCGTTTGTAGTCCGCAATGCGAGAACTGCAACAACGGTCGATGTGTGGTGCCCGACATTTGTTTGTGCAATAAAGGATATATACGAAGTTTCGGGACGAAACCCGGATGTCAGCCGTTTTGTAGTCCAAGATGCATTAATGGTGACTGCAAAAAAGGGTCCGTTTGTGAATGCATGCCTGGCTTCAAATTTATCGGAAACAGCACGAATGAATGTGAACCGGTTTGTGATCCACCTTGCAAGAATGGCAGATGTTTGGCGCCAAATGATTGCGTCTGTAATGACGGTTATGACAACGAGCCAACGGATATGAGCAATTGTAGACCGCTTTGTTCACCTTACTGCTATAATGGAGTCTGTACTGGTCCTGACATGTGTACCTGTTCCGAAGGATATATGAAAGACGACAACAAACAGAATTTGTGCAATCCAATTTGCTTGGATGGCTGCAAAAATGGTTTCTGTATTGCGCCTGATAATTGCACTTGTATGGAAGGATATGTGCCCAAAGACGGAGATCGCAATGAGTGTGAGCCTGAATGCAGTCTGGGATGTACAAATGGTGAATGTATTGCACCAGATCTTTGTCAGTGCTTGGAAGGATACGCTAGAATGGTTGGCGCAGCTGACAATCAAACCTGTGTTCCCGTTTGTTCGGTGGATTGTGACGCCGGGACATGTGTGGCACCAGGCAATTGTAGCTGTTTCGAAGGATATAAATTTGATGAGAATGTGTCGAGTTGTGTTCTTATCAATATCGACGCGGCATCACTCAAGGAAGGATCATCTAGGTAAGGTATCATAATTGAATAACATAATGTGCAACACTAAATCTGTATTATCTTTTCAGTTCTTTCGGCACATATATTTGTATTTCAGTGTTGGCCTTTGTCGTTCTTGGCATTGTAGTGTATTTAGCATCCAGTGACCGATACAAGAAAATATTGTCTTTAAGACGGTTTGCGACAACACCACGTTCTGATTTATATGAGAATTTAGTGTTTGAAAATAATTAAATGCAGTTTTTTAAATATTTTTCATCTTAACTTCATTTTCACAGGTTGTTAAGCATCCATACATAAGTAATCACAACAAAAAGTGTAACTATATTTTAATGCATCTTCCTATCAGTTGCCTGTGAAGTATTTTTCAGCTGAATGTTTGCTAACAAGCTACACTCCAACGCGAAGGCATTAAAATTAAAGTTGGCTTCATGCGAGGTGCACTGACAGCAACACTACCAGCTGCACTCACATGGTTATCGGTCGTGCGGGTTAAACTAATTATTGTTCTTTACGAATCGGCCCAAACAGGAGTATAACAAGTGGGATTCGTGATACATTCAGCGGACCAAACGTTAACGACACGTCCCTGACTCTTGGTTTGTAGATACGGCCGTTGTTAGATAGTTTGTTCAGACCACACACCGTCTGAACTCAAATCGTAGGGCATAGGGTTACAAAAAGGATAACATGGCAATTTGTAAAATCAAAACAACATAAAGTCGGTCTCAATAAATAACTACGTTCGGTCGCACGCGAAAAGTGAATGCAAACTTTTAAATGTATAAAAGAGTGAAATACAACACCCAAAATGTCTAAAACTTAGATAATCGCATTGAAAATCTTTTGGGCACCAGACAAAGGGCACGACTACCAAGACCATTCAATTGCCACCTCCCAATCCGCCACGTAGTCTGGCAATGAAACATTCTTGTAGATAAAATGGCGAGCGTGTAAATTCGTCAACAATTTCTGTAACCTTTGGCATTTTCCAACTTTGTTTCCGGCAATAAAATTCGTGGATGTAGTTGGTTATTTAACGCTTCACATCATTTCAAGGAAATGACTATGGTAAAATCATGGAGCTAGTGTGGCGGCGGAAGAAAGGGGCTAAGGTCAAAGTTTACGAAGGTAGGTTTAAATAAAATTTGCTTTAACAACTTTTCATGCAAAAAGTGCCAAGTTGATGGAGTTGTGGAGTTCATGAAGGGTAAAATTGTATTGAGCTTTACTGTCTGCCATTTATTTCAGATGCGACTCGAAATATCGATTCATTAGTAAATGTAACCAAAATAATTTACTTAAACTGTTCAAGAGAAATAATTTTATCATATGATACTTGACTTTGATTGTTTTGTGAAGTCTTGTACTAAATTGTTTTTCAAGTATAGTTCGAAAGTTGAAGTCCACAAACCCTACGTCGTTACAGCATTTCAAGGACATTTAATCAACGAATATTAGGTGTCGTGCAGACAAGTTTGTCCGACTTCTTGAAAACAAGACGGTGGGTTGTGTAAGTTATATAAAAAATGATCATACGAAATAAGACTTACAAGGAGAAGGCACGGCATCGTTTTTTCAGATCTGGATGAAATTTGGCACAGATTTCGCTACGAGCATAGCAATCCGAAATTATGGAACTGTTAAACAATTACGTTCCTAGTATCTACTTTATGCCACAATTACTCAACACCATAGTATTTGGGCGCCACCTTGGTTTATTGCTGTTTGCCGAGTTGGCTATGAGACACGAAAAGGACGCAGGATTGATTCTAGGAACAGAGGTTGATCCTACCATTAGTTATGATTTTGCTTCGATTACAACAGTTTTTAATAATAAATCCGTTCAACAACGAGTTTTTAGTATAATTTACATATCAAAATGATCGAATAATTTGCCAATTTTTAAAAATAAATGTATTTGTAGTTGAACATTGCTGATTTATCTTACACTAATTACATTCACAATTATTCAAAAAAAAAAAACAATACCAAACGGGGATCGAACACACGACCTCATGATCGCGAGCTAGTGGCGCTGCTTCCTACAATGCACCGCTTCTGCCAGACGCAAAAATTTACTAATCCATAAACGACGCTAAAAACTTTAGAAGCAGTTTTCTCAAAAACGGAGGAGGCGGGTGTTGCGGTCTAATATTTGAAGGATCGAATATTCTTGACGTCTTCAACTTATGTGCCAAACTTCATCCAGATCTGAGAGGACGATGCCGTGGCTGCTCCTTGTTAGTGTGAAGAAAGTTATACATTATTATAAGAATGTAAAATAATCTAAATATTGACTTATTGGATAGCGTCCGCGCCAAAACTGGAAGCCACAAGGATTTCAAAACCAAGAAAACTTTGATGTATAGTGTGGAAACTCGTGAATGGAGTAACTCGACGACATCTGATCTACCTAATCTTCGGAAGAAAGTCAGGTCCAATTATTCATCATGGAGCTTCAAGAGTTTTTTGGCTTTTGGTGGCTGATAGAAACTACTGTCGAATGAGAAGAACCAGACGATCTATTATTGCAAAAACATCAAATTTCAAGCATGGCCGATGATATTTCGCACCTGACTATTAAATTGACCTCGTATCGGCACAGGTGGACACATCTTCTCTGAAGAAGCTATTTAAGTGTTGTCGAGCCCTACTAACTCACCTGTTGCCATAGCTCAAAGTTCAACCACCTTTCGAAAAAAATAAGCGAAAAAATTACTTTCAAAGGTTATAAATGGGGGCGGTAAAGACCAGTTTTCCTCTTTTGTGTGTGAAAATACGGCTGCAGGTAAGTGAAAAATGGTTAGAAACGATTTGATACTTTTAATCCAATTATTTCTGTTCTGTGGTGTGCTACAACTGGAAGATTCAATCATCATGTAAAAATAGAGAGGGTTTAGGATATTGAAGCAAAAAAAAACAGGAATTCATGGGACAACTGCAGGGATAATACCAGCTGATTGATCAAGTCATTCAGAAACTATGGTGATTAATTTTAAAGAAAGTTCGGGCTTAAAGTTCGTTTAGGTTTTAGAGAAGGTAGTAGTTCGTGATCAAAGGCAGTCGTTTGAAGGAAACTTAAATAACAGCGAGAAATTGAAGAATTGACACAGAAAAAGTTTCGATTCAGTTTCGGCCGGAAATTAGACAGAAATTTGTGAGTGATTAGTTGAAGTTTCCTACCCTTGTTTTTGAACTACATTGGTATGCCTACGAATGAAGTGAATAAGTTGGTATCATTAAGGAGGTTATCACAGAAGAATTTAGTTTTAGGTATAACTGTTGGTGCAGATCAATTTTCGTTTTTTTTCTATATCACTACGCTGCACTTCGTGGGTAATCGTCGAGTTGAGTTGCTTGAACCGTGACTAAAGTCAACAATGGATACAAAAGTTTACCTCTAAACTTAATCTTAGCAACTTCTTATCAAAGAAAATTTAGAATTATTTCATTATAGTTTTACAAAATAATATTCATAGTTGCTGTAAAAAATCAGTTAATCAGAAGAAACCAGGCGATGGTCAACACGGCTTGGTAAAAATAAAGTCGTAATTATATTATATACCGCCGTCTACTTCAAATTTTTTTTATTAGCGGTCCTAGTGTTTACTGAATAGTAAAAATAGAGCAGCTATAAAAACTCATTTGTACATGTCAATACAATAAAACATGCATTTATATAGGCCAGTATACACACAACAATAGATTGTCCTTTCCGAATTTGTTGTGACCTCGAATTCGAATAATACTATCAAGGACATCTACCTTTTTCCCAAAGTGCACTAGAAAAGGCAAAACCAATGATAGCGTTCTTGTAGAATATCCACTATCAATTTATAATTTAGCTTAACATTCCACTTCTGGGCTAGCGTTCGTATTGTACCCATTCTAATACATTAGCTTCTATGTCCTCCACTCTGACCCATTAGTATGGATTTATCACTTACATCCCTTTTTACGAGCCAACCCTTGTGCGATTGTGAAGCTGAATTGCTTTGGTGCAAATTATTTTCCACGTTTGAAGAGTAGCTTTCATATGATCAAAACTTGAGTACTATTGCTCATAGTGATATAGTCCTTTTGATTTTTTCCATGCGAGGAAGCGTCAAATGGTTTCTATGATTGTTTGCTTGCTATCAAAAATGGTTGCAACTATGAAGCACTAACGTTTCTCTGAATGGTACTACATATTTCAAAGAGTTCCACCATATGGGTTTAAACAGAGATTCTTTGAGGTCAACATAGGTTTTCCGCATACGGTAGGGTGCTTGGTATCTTATTATACTCTTAACAGAGTTCAAGTGTTTTATGATTTATGGCAAATTTGATATAAAATTTATTTAATCGAGGCTTAAAACCGCAGGAGATTCTTCTGAATCAATTTGAGCTTCAAAATTCTATAGGATGTCCACCAGAGAACCTCAACAAGCAATTTACTCCAGCACGTATCAACGAACAAAGCATATTGTTAATGTGCAAACAATCTGTAGTGTCGTACACTTCAACTTCCTAAAAATAAAGGACATAGGAAAAGCTAATTTCACGTAATTAATTCAGTCGATTCTACATGAAGCTATAATCTCAAATATTGACCGTTGGCCTGTTCAGCCTTTTTGTGGTACTTTTCATTCTACCAAATCAGATAAGCATAAGTCTATTTGTTCGTTGGTCACATGCGCTTGCAATCTCAATTATCATTTCGTAAATATTGGCAGAATATAATATTCTGCTTGTATTCTTCGTTGAATCGCTCACGGCTCGTCTGGGGCAATAAGAAGAAACTTCATAGTATGATCCTTCTACTTTTATTCTCATCCGCTTTCTAGAAGACGAAACATTCACATGAAATTCCTTTCAAACTCAACTTTCGTCTTGTGGAAGAGTTCTTCCAATTAGCCACTAAAGTTTATATAATCCTTGTCGTGTAGGTGCTCACGTGCACGTGGGTAGCTCTCATAATAAAATAGACAGTGCGTGTAAC
This sequence comes from Oxycera nigricornis, assembly GCA_963942545.1. Taxonomy (NCBI): domain Eukaryota; kingdom Metazoa; phylum Arthropoda; class Insecta; order Diptera; family Stratiomyidae; genus Oxycera; species Oxycera nigricornis. Next base: position 123,518,638 of record OZ012659.1, on the reverse strand, counting down.
TAGGCCACCTTTAAATAGTTAATACCATCTTTTCTTCGGTTCTCATGTTATCATTAGCGACCACACAAGCGCTTCTAGTGGGCTAACGAAACTATAGTCAACTTTTGTATATCTAATACACACTTGTGTGCAAAGGTCAAGTTGAAATCACGCCAAGGATACAAGGACATTTTTGAAATGTGCGTGCTTTTCAGCATACGCCGGTGATTTTGTATTCAATGCAATTCTTTCTTTTTGATGAGGATCAGCACCATTGAGAGAATATAAGACTGAAGTTGACAAGATGAATACAGTATAAGATGCAAGCGTGTAGATATTAGATATGTATGAAAAGGTCATGAGCTGTGAAAGAAATTTTTTTGTGTAGAGTGTTACCATACGCCATATGTGATCATTAGGTCAGAAAAATTTGTTTCGATTATTTTAGATCAATTCAAAGGATGAAAGTGTATGCTCTTTCAAACAATTGATAATGCTTCCCAAGGCCTTCGCAAACTATCATCCCTCACTTAAGTCATATATGACTCAAGCCTTTTTATCTATTTCTTCATCCATGCTAATCCTTTCTTTCTGATCAGGTAGTGGTATCGAAAATTGGACTTAATCCTAGCTAATGAACTTCTTGTTAGTTTAAAAGGTCAATAAAGTGGTACAAAATTTGCACCCAAACATTAATCTTAAGTCTTTCTTAATCATGTCTCCGACCCAAAAAGGATACAATCTAATAATAGCTAGATGTAAAACACTAAGGCACAAATACTGCTTTTGTAGAACATAAAATCGTATATTGTCAGCATTGTTCGTAAATATCAAAATTGTCTATATACTTGGATTTTATCATTCTAAAATGGATCAAAAGAAAGTTTCAGAAATTAAGGAAACCACAACTAAACAATCACCGCCTGAACATTTGTTTGAATTTTCGTGTGGTGCTGAGTGCTCTAATTTTCGGTATTGGTTAAATAATCAGGACGATGATCAGCTATTAGACGGACTAGCAGATGTTAGAATCGATGAAAACCGGATAACTATTAGCCAAATGGTATATACTAACTCTTCCAAAACCAGTAAATCTCACAACGTTAGCACGTATCATTCATGGTCCAACTACCAAGAGGAACCGTATGTCAAAGAAGTATGCAAGGAAAAAACCGGAAGCATGCAAATAATCGCAGATTCAAATGAATTTTCAATAGGAGATCGATTGTTTGGTAGTAAATAAACGAAAACGAAACATATGGAAATAAAAATTTACTTTTAACCTAATAAGAATAAATATTATTTACAGCTGTGAAAAAATCAGTGTCAGTTCAAAATAAAGATAAATTGATCCTTAAAACATTTCTGTGCAGTTTAGTTATATCCCTTGAATATCTGAGATCTTTTCTGATCCATACCTGACAGGCAATCAAAATATCTTCTTTTTCACAACTATAAATAATAAGAAACAAATAGATTCTCTCTTCATTGAACAATAACTAACCTTTTAGTGATTTTTTGATGAGAGCTAATTTCTTCCATAACACTGTAAAATGCGTTGCTGCTCTACTTTGAAAAAGAAAATCTTGAAACAAGTGAAACGAATAAAGGACGCTCGATTGCATCGCAAGAAGAAACGTACTCCAGAATCAGATCCACCAAATATGCCTACTTTGCCATCATACTATGAAGTATATCAACATCAAAGGGAACTCAAGCGACGAAATCCGGATCCTTATCGAGTTACGTGTACAAAAATAGCGCTTTCCGAAAAATTGGCCGATTCAGTTGAGGAAGATGAGCTCGAAAGGACGATACATAAGCAACAACATGAATACTTGACGATTTATGCGATACGGCTACATAAAAGGATGCAAGCTATGAGGGAGCGACAGAAGAAACGAGTAATAACCACTGAGTTGTGAAGTATTTTGAGTGGATTCCTTTTTCATTTAGATATGTTTTGCGATAGGGTTGAAATAATTGAAATGTAATTTCTTAGTCAATAGCAAACAATTAATTTTGTAGTAGTGTAAGGGATGTAATGATAAAAAGAAATATAACTCGGTTCGTTTTGATAAATTGTTCTTTTTTTCTAGATTCTCCTTATACTCCATTTATATATTGAAGGTTGTGGTTATGAAGGATTTTGAATTTTTAGTTGTTTTAATTTTAATAAATGCGACACCTGTTTTATTTTCTCTATTTTTTGTTAATTTGCATTAGGAATTTATGAAAAATTTCTCCTAGCAGGCGTGGTTTCTAAAATATAATATAATGATTTCCCCCAAACTCATTACACTCATAGAAGCTTGACAAAACTCTAATCTAACATCATCCTAAAATATCAGCAACGCTCCCAAAGCATAGAGCGTTAAACTTAGCACGGCCTGCTACGTGCGCTATCGCATCCTTAGTGCGAGTAAGCCCTAAGAATATTTTCCTCCGGCTAAGGAAAATCATCGTCTTCTTGAAAAGTACAATAAGTGAGAGGAAGGAACCGGAAGGGAACTCTCGAAAGCTACGGCGTTCACGAAAGGCTCACGTGAAGTCTGTACGCTTTCAAACGAAGTCTGCAGCATGTTGGAACGTTTGGCTCGCAATTCCAGCATATAAGCCTGAGGTTCAATTCCCATTTGGGGCGCCTTCACATGACAAACAAAGTATTGTTCGCAGGCTCATTCCTGCGAGACTTCTTGGCTCCAGGTCTAGCTTATTGGAACCACTTTTATTCAGGCCCGGTTTCACATCCTTGAGACTGGCTACTATCACCCAATCCTCTTAAATGAACCCCTTTAAGCCGTGAAATTTTTATTTAAGACATAATGAATCAAGACAGGTTAAAACAAAGAATTTCTGTAATGTTTCGTTCGATGCATAACGAACGACCAATAACAAACCGTCGTAAAACGTGGACTGCCTGTATTGCACGCACAGCATTCGCAAGAACACTGGGGTTTATGTGAGTCTTAATACCAGCGTTCTTGTGAACGCGATTAGTTACCATTCAAAATACATTCCTAATCACCAGACAGCCACGTTGGTCTGATTTCTGGTAGTTAATCACTGGTTTCGTGACTCGCTATTCAAAGGCTTGCAATCCATCATGCTGACAGAATTTGGTCTTATCGTCAAATCACAGTGCTTCGTCTTATGCTCTCTCTCTCTCCTGAATTTAAAAATGTTTCCAACGCTTACAATACGTCCGTTTGATGAAGTCCCATTACCGATTTGAATCGACGTCACCATTTCCACAAAATGCCACTTAGGCAAATAAAAGGCATATCATTTGAAGAGCCTCTAATGAGCCATTTTCTCCATTATGACATCTTATGGATAACTTTTTGTCACTCTCAATAGCCAGGCATTAAAGCAGACACGAAAGGACCATGAAAGAAAAGCCTGAGCCTCACTATGCCACTACTGTTCAGCCCAACAGCTAGTCAGCTGTCATTTGCCAGCTAAATTTACTGGGGCATACCATCACGAAATAGGCCTGCCAGCAACTATATCTATCCTCGCCAATCTTGCTGGCCTTCTTTCACCCACCCTCATTACCAACTACTGTTTTCAACGAGCAGAGCCAATGTCACACGCAACCGTGCCGTGGGTAAATGAGAATACAACCACGTATTACGACATAGTGCATGCTATGTCGATATAGACACATAGCTAGCACAAACTTTCCCCAAAACCACACTCACCCCTTTCACCTACTTACAAACCGACAAAACACAATTCCCATAAGTTGGGTGAAATATGGCCAAGACATCGCCCATAAAGTAAGCTTTAAGTCGAGGTCACTCTTAATTTTCTATTCGTTGTACAGCCATCGCACACACATTGTTTGCTTTCCTGCTTCCTTGCTGGCTAGCTGGCTCCGTGCACGTCCCAGAGTAGCTCTGTGTACGCTCCCTTGGGGGATTATATAGAAGTAGACATTTAATGCACATTACACTCAATAGTCCCTCACAATGTATATTAGTTTCGAGTATTATCCGAGTAAGGACACAAACAAACATCCCGAACCAAGTGGCCTTAAAAAGAAAGAAGGAGATGCAGGGCGTTGAGTTGGGTCCTTGGACAGGAACGGGTGGCATGACGAGCCAAAGGAGTTAGAGATTTGTGACTCTTTTACAAAAATAGAAGAAGACGAGTACGGGTACTGTCGATGATTGGGCACAAGGATCTTACAGTTGAAGCAGATGCCAATGGTAAAATGAAGAGTTGCCACTTGAAATGACAAAAATTTTCTTAGTGAACTAATGAGGACGCTTGAATAGGTTCATTAACATTGAAGATTGAACTTCACGACGATGGACAAGGAATTAGTTTTCATTTGAAATAACCGTGCGGATTCTTTGACTCATCTTGACTACTCGAAAAATGTTTTATGAAGTGGATCAATCGGATAGTGCAAGATCGTGCTCTACGTATGAAAAATCAAAATTTGTGAAGTTGCAATGGCTAATTGCTCCTCAAAATAAAGACTATAGCGACGAAGGCTTGAATTAGAATTCATTCAATTAAGCTATGACAATGAGGTCATGAGCATGACCAAGAGCAGGGATAGAAAAACAGTAAATTATTGAAAGTTGTTCTCAAATATTGATTAGCGATTCAAATCTTGTGTGTGCCTTAACATCTGGACAATGTGAATTATATGAAAAATTGCAGGTCTCTTCAAAACAATATCCTTATGTTGAAAGTAAATACGATGCCTGGAGTATCGCACTTTCAGACCAAATGTCACACCCTCAGGTGAGATAAGCCTACCTCGCATAGAATTTCGCATTCAAGATCTAACCCATTCACGGCATAAAAAGAAGAAAAAACTTTGCCCGAGAAAACCATACTTTGTATACCTTTAAATAGGGGGCAGGCCTGAAAAATTACCATACTTCCGTATTGCTTGCACACCTGAATAAAAAGATGGGAAAGCATGCTCCTTACTACTGTTACGAAATATTCAAATTATACGAAAAGGAGGGAAATGAGTAAATTTCAACATTTTAAAATTGATCATCGACTTCATGGGTTTGTAAATTGTAAAGGAATTAAATATTCTATGAATAAGATTGGATTTAATTTCCTACAATGATGTCGTTAGAACTTACGTCTTAAAGGGTTTCCAGGACGTTTAGTTCTGGAATAAGGCATTGAATTTTAGATGTTGGGAAGATGAGGCCGTTTGGCCTTTTCAAGACGGTTGCTACCAGAGTTCGGTTGTCCTGAGTTCTACGCTCAAAATCATTACGTGAGATTGAACCACCATTAAACCCGAATCACCCGGAGCCTTGAAGTAACAAGAAACCCAAAATCAACCATTTATCAATATTGAATAAAAAATTGGCAAGTGATTATGGAATCTCATGTGGTCCTGTGAGCCGTTATCAAAGAGCTCAAGTTATATTCACGGCATGAATTTCTGTACAATCACTTATTACAATGTCCTTCTCCATTAGATTGCAGAAGATTAAAAATATCAATCCTTTTGAATGTCACCGACAATCACAACACTTTTTTCGTAGCAATATGCACTCAGGAAAGAATTTATTCGTACCAATTTTATTTGCATTTAGATGGATTACATGGCGGATAAGTTCAATAAAAAATTTCATCAAGAATTATTCATTATTCACCAGATTTGCATAGTTGTTTAACTGGAAATAAAATGATTTGTTGCGATGACAATGAAATCTAGCGTAACAATATAACTGTGATTCATCAAATCCTTTTTATGTCATGAATATTCATTTCTATGCTATATTATTCAGCGAATCTATTTGACTTGAATGCAAATTCCAGTTCGATCCGTATGACGACCATCTTTTGTTAACCTGTAGTTGTCGTTTTTTTTTTCAAAAAAAAAATCAACCCTTAAAATACTCAATCGTCACTTTTTATACAGAAATAATGAAAGAACGAAGAAGGCATAGTGGTAACTCTTTTCAAATCAAATAGTCATTACAAAATATCATACTGTACGTTTTTTTGTCCTTTTTTCTATACAAGACAAACATAAATGCTTAGTTCCTATTCGCTTTCGGCTATTGACGAGAACCAAACAAAACGAACAACAAAAAAACGGGCAAAATTGACTGTTATACAAGAAAATGAAACGAACAAAAATGACAAAAAAGGATACAATGAAACACAACTAGGTACCTCTATTCTGAAGGATTCTTTTTCACGAATAGCTTATGCAATAATGTTGTTGAGTATCTGGAAAATTCAAAAGAAAGGACGAGAAAGTCGTAGCAGATTCACAGGATTATGTCTCCAATCGAAATCCTTCGCATACGTCAACCTCGACCGAATTACATGCAGTGAGATGGGGTAGGAGAAAGTCGACTGGAGAAAGCGGTGATATGATTTTCATGAGTGGTGTGGGTGGGCGATCCCATTCCGGATAGATACGTGAATTTACAGCTGTATATCTTCGTCTAACAAGCGGGTGTTCTTCACTGTCATCAGATCCGATGAGTGAGTTTGATGATGGATCAGAACAGGAAGAAGTGGAAGCGTAACTGTAAGTAAACGGAAAACATACTACCAGCGCTATTCACCTTTAAGCCGACGCTCACATTTTTTTGCATTCAAATTTCTCAAGGTATTTGTCAGTATTAAGATGTCATTTTCATTTTCTTTTTTGAAAATATTGCTGCGCTGTCGCTCTTGTTGCCATGGATCCATTTTGCGACTCTTCGGCATCTAGCATTGCTTAGAACACAACTATTTTTCATTTTGAGATGGATGAATGCCAAGGAATCCCAAGCATAAAGAGGACATTTATGAAAATAACGAAAATAGGTAGGTATTAATTGCAAAGAGTTCGCATTAGGAGCATAGCTGAATCAAGGTCAGCGAAGTGTTGGAAGATGAATACGATGCAGGAGAGTGTGTCCTTGGACTAAAAATATAGCAATTTATTAGAATAGTGTACTTGAAAAGGATCGGAAATATTTTTTTGTATGGAATATTTTATCGTGTAGTTTATGGAACTATTCACATTTTATTTTTAGACTGGACTACCATTGATATTGAAGATCCTTGCAAGGAATCTTTCCATCTGAAATTTGTGCAATTTTTATACACGTCCGGAGTTGAAGGAACAATCGCTATGTCGTAAGACATATTCAAGTTTGGGGGCTATTACTAATATCAGTTATAGAAGGTTGTGTGTACGCTTGATGAGCCATAACGTAATAAAATCTTAACAAAATTAAACACTTGATTTTTTTGATTCACAAATTTTTATTATTCCGACGCGATTTCATCCTTAGATTATCTTCAGATTTAATACAATTTACAGATATTTCATAGTTTTATTATTAAATAATTAATAGTTGAATGGAAGGGAAAGGTAATTTCATTCAGAAAAGATTTTCCTTATTCTTTGGGGCCCGCCTAATCTCAAGGCATTCCAGGTAGTCCAACTTTTTCCCGTTGCTTATTTTATGAAAGATATTAAAATTGCTGATACTAAAATTATGGCTTGTATCTAAAATGTGTTGGGCTATCTCAGAATTTGGATTTACCTCGCTAGTTGCTTTGATTGTATCTAATTTTAATGTTCTTATCTGTTTGTCCTATATAAGCTGCATTGCAATTATCATAGGATGCACTCCTGAATGGGAAAGGGGGTAAGTTTTTGCTTTTGTTGCTAAACATTTTTTTTTAATTAATTCTAATCGGATGAATGAAGGATACATCAGAGTTGTATTTTAATTATTTGAACAATTTATTATTGATGGGACCTACGTAATTTAACTTTCTCCATGATTGAACATTACCATCTTTTTGAACTGGATATATTTCGATAATTTTTTTTTTCGATAATTTTGATAATTTTCAATTAGCGTTTTTTGTTGATAAGGCCAAAAATGAGTCCTTAACACGAGCCGCGAGACCTTGAGTTTCATCGTATCCGTACTGACGGAAAACTGTCCGATTGGCAGATACGCCGAAAGATTGGGTGTTCCTTTCAACGATTTCTGCTGAAGTTGCAGATCAGAGGATGAGGAAGAAACAATTCAACACTTTCTGTGCGAACGCCCAGCACTGTCCACTGGACAACCTCACGGTGGCTGATTTAGATATTAACTGCATAGCCGGCTTCATACGAGACTCTGTCACCCCCCAGGTTCTAGTGCCACCCTAATCTTCTGTGATACCATAATGGACCTATCTTGGCCTTGACCTTTGGATAAAGGGGGCTGTCACTACAACCAACCAACCAACCATGGGATGAGTCAGCAAAGTGTCGGAAGATATACCAATTGATCGAGTGAATTGGAAGAAGAGAGGGCTAGATGAACTACTACCAGCGATTGAATGTTCCCACGAATTGAAATCCCTTCCTTTTAAGATCAGTTTCAGCACAAAATCGAGTGGCACTCAATCTAGATCGAAAGAAAATATGACCTGACCCAGCTTTTGTGTATACACGAGGGATTTCGTGCACATTTTTAACTGTTTGGACGCTTTTTTGATCAACCTGTAACGGCTACTTAGAGATCAAGGATCACGCATTCTTCGATTGTCTATGGTTAAGAATGATAGAAAGATGCTGCAGGAAGCATTATAGCTTGATATGGGAAAGGATATAAATTTGGATAATGTAATATCCATAATACAGTCGACGCAGCTTTTTTTAACCAAAACTACAAAGTTTTAATTTATATGTAGATATATATTTCGAAGGCGACTTACCCTCTTCATCAGTACAAAGCTACTTAAATATAATGGCAAGATACAACTTCTTTTATCCTAAGATATCTTACTTTAAAGAGAAGAATCTATCCGGCAGATAAGAACCCTAAACACATTTTATTGTCTTCTTATCGGTTTTGTGTTCTTTTCTACCTGGTATTTACTATTATGCGCAGCTAAACTAATTAGTTTGGACGGACAGTTTCCTGGGTCCGTATTTAATAGTATCCTCGCATCTTCTCGCATTATTGCCAAGCTCTCCCAAGGATCCAATGCATTTAATCGGATCGTAGATCGCAGCACCTCCAGGCTCTCACGGTGAATGGTGTGTCCTTTTTCCGTGATGTGCATCGCTACAGATGATCGTACCAATGGGTTGGACCTCCGGACACTATTAACCGCTTCCCGGATGTGCTCGCTGAATCGCGTCGTTACTAACCGTTTCGTCTGCCCTATATACACTTTTCCGCAGTCGCTACACGTTATTCGATATATACCACTTTTTTTCCCCGAGTTTAAGCGGATCCTTCACGCTACCTAACAAGTTCCTTAGGGTGTTATTCCTACTTGATCCGACTCCGTGTATATTAAATCGTTTCAGCAAATTTTTAATTTTGTGGAACAAGTGGGAGTTAGGGATACTTATGCGCTTTGGGCACTTTTCCGCGTCCTGCATTAACAGTGTCGTGTACTTCATCCTGTTGTAATGCAGGGATTTCCTTCGAATAAGTTTCTCAATGTGGTGTGGGTTATATCCATTTTTGATGGCCGTATCAATAATGAAGTCCCGTTCTTTGTTGAATCCATTTTTACGTAAAGGATACGTTACAAGTCGGTGTATCATGGAATTATAGGCCGCCATTTTCTGTGCAAATGTGTGGTTTGAGGTGATTGGTATCGTTCGTTGGGTTGCTGTTGGCTTCCGGTGGATTTCGAACTCCAATTTACCGCTTATGTTCATGATCTTAATATCCAAGAATGGAAGGGTGCCATCTTTTTCTATCTCACTTGTGAACTCGATACGGTGGTGAATCTTATTTATAGCTGCGAGAACCCCGTCCATGGTATCCTTTTTAACAATCGCAAATATGTCGTCGACGTACCTAAACCAGACTTTAGGCATTAATCCTCTTACCTCAATTTCCTCCTCGATCGAAGCCATGAACCTTTCTGTAAGTAGTGGCGAAAGGGGATTCCCCATTGCCACCCCCGAAGTTGTTTTGTAGAATTTACCCCGAGACACAAAATAGTTCTCGTTCATACAAAGATTCGCAAGACTTGTATAAATTCGTACCTTCTTTTTCCATTGTGGTGTAGTTCCAAACTGGTTCAGCCACCTCTCCAATTCGAAAATCGACTGTTTTACTGGCGTGTTCGGGAATAATGCCTTCACGTCAAAGGACACCATCATCTCGTCTTCGCCGATTGTTCCCATCATTTTCAGTTTCTCGGTCAGATCATGCGTGTTCTTAACCGAATATTTGCTATTAGTATTGCCTAGGGCCTGGCACTCCGTAATCAACCATTTGGCGATATTATAGGTCTGCGAATTAGAATCTGCAATGATTTCTCGCATCTCATTGCCTTCCTTGTGGATCTTGGGTTGACATCGGATTCTCGGCAGTGACGGGTTAGGCATGCGTAATCGTGAAATCTTATCAAACATCGTACTCGCTTCCTTCAGTGCTCGCTCCACTCTTTTAATTGAATCAGGCAATGGGTCCTTTCTTAGTTCGAAGTAGTTTCCATTTGAAAGTTTTTCGACAACGGCCTCGTCATAGGCGGCTCGATCCATTATTACCACATTATTTCCTTTGTCGGCCTTGAGGAAGTAAACCGGCTTTTCTCGTAATTCGCGTAACACTGTTTTTTCCCTTTGGCTTATTTTCGGTGGCTCACTCTTTAGGATAATCCTGGATACTCCTGATCTTATTTCTTCTTTGGTTTCATTCTCCAGAAATTTAATCCCCGCTTCGATGTTCACGACGGTTTCGTCAATAACGTTTGTTGATGGAATTGCAAACGCTAGCCCCTTATTCAAGAGATCTAGTTCCTTACTCGAAAATTCAAGCGACGATTTGTTAATTACGTATTTCGGGATATTCGCAACATTGCTTTCAAACAACGGCGGTTTATGTTCACTTTTTATTAACGCACACCATTTTTTGTTTAAGCCACGCCGTTTTTTTATTGTTTCGCAGACGAAAGCTCGATTAAGTTTCGCGGTCAATATTTCGATCGGGGTCCCGTTTAGGCTGGTTTCCTTAGCCATATTTAGGTGAATATCGTAAGCCTTCAGAGTGATATCCGATTGCTTAGCGTACAGCGACTTGATTGTGTTTTTCACATGTTGTATCTCGAGGTTTAATATTAATTGCTTATTTACGTGGTTTCGTGTCTTAAGTTTTACTTGGTGAGATTTCGGAATTACGCGGTTCTTCACACATTTATGCAGAAATCGGATATTTTCGCTGTTTCTTGCCATTATCTTCTTGAGTCTCAACAATTTGTTGAATTCGGACTTATGGTTGGTTGCCATTCTAAATATGTTAGGTATTGTCCGATGTTTGTAGTCGTCTTCCAAAATACAGTCGACGCAGCTTTTTTAACCAAAACTACAAAGTTTTAATTTATATGTAGATATATATTTCGAAGGCGACTTACCCTCTTCATCATATGTAGATATAATATCGCCAAATGGTTGATTACGGAGTGCCAGGCCCTAGGCAATACTAATAGCAAATATTCGGTTAAGAACACGCATGATCTGACCGAGAAACTGAAAATGATGGGAACAATCGGCGAAGACGAGATGATGGTGTCCTTTGACGTGAAGGCATTATTCCCGAACACGCCAGTAAAACAGTCGATTTTCGAATTGGAGAGGTGGCTGAACCAGTTTGGAACTACACCACAATGGAAAAAGAAGGTACGAATTTATACAAGTCTTGCGAATCTTTGTATGAACGAGAACTATTTTGTGTCTCGGGGTAAATTCTACAAAACAACTTCGGGGGTGGCAATGGGGAATCCCCTTTCGCCACTACTTACAGAAAGGTTTATGGCTTCGATCGAGGAGGAAATTGAGGTAAGAGGATTAATGCCTAAAGTCTGGTTTAGGTACGTCGACGACATATTTGCGATTGTTAAAAAGGATACCATGGACGGGGTTCTCGCAGCTATAAATAAGATTCACCACCGTATCGAGTTCACAAGTGAGATAGAAAAAGATGGCACCCTTCCATTCTTGGATATTAAGATCATGAACATAAGCGGTAAATTGGAGTTCGAAATCCACCGGAAGCCAACAGCAACCCAACGAACGATACCAATCACCTCAAACCACACATTTGCACAGAAAATGGCGGCCTATAATTCCATGATACACCGACTTGTAACGTATCCTTTACGTAAAAATGGATTCAACAAAGAACGGGACTTCATTATTGATACGGCCATCAAAAATGGATATAACCCACACCACATTGAGAAACTTATTCGAAGGAAATCCCTGCATTACAACAGGATGAAGTACACGACACTGTTAATGCAGGACGCGGAAAAGTGCCCAAAGCGCATAAGTATCCCTAACTCCCACTTGTTCCACAAAATTAAAAATTTGCTGAAACGATTTAATATACACGGAGTCGGATCAAGTAGGAATAACACCCTGAGGAACTTGTTAGGTAGCGTGAAGGATCCGCTTAAACTCGGGGAAAAAAGTGGTATATATCGAATAACGTGTAGCGACTGCGGAAAAGTGTATATAGGGCAGACGAAACGGTTAGTAACGACGCGATTCAGCGAGCACATCCGGGAAGCGGTTAATAGTGTCCGGAGGTCCAACCCATTGGTACGATCATCTGTAGCGATGCACATCACGGAAAAAGGACACACCATTCACCGTGAGAGCCTGGAGGTGTTGCGATCTACGATCCGATTAAATGCATTGGATCCTTGGGAGAGCTTGGCAATAATGCGAGAAGACGCGAGGATACTATTAAATACGGACCAAGGAAATTGTCCGTCCAAACTAATTAGTTTAGCTGCGCATAATAGTAAATACCAGGTAGAAAAGAACACAAAACCGATAAGAAGACAATAAAATGTGTTTAGGGTTCTTATCTGCCGGATAGATTCTTCTCTTTAAAGTAAGATATCTTAGGATAAAAGAAGTTGTATCTTGCCATTATACTTAAGTAGCTTTGTACTGATGAAGAGGGTAAGTCGCCTTCGAAATATATATCTACATATAAATTAAAACTTTGTAGTTTTGGTTAAAAAAGCTGCGTCGACTGTATTTTGGAAGACGACTACAAACATCGGACAATACCTAACATATTGTTTTTTTTTGTAAAATATTGTATGTTGTACAAAATATGCACTTTTAATTTACTATTTCTAGGTAATGATGACAACACTCCATAATTTAGAAAACGACCTGTCAATGAACCTGTTCATGATCACATTGCGTCTGGTGGCGCATCATTTAGATGACTTTTTCATTGACAGTATGGTGATGAACACGAAATTTTCTGTTGGCGGTGCATCGCAATTCCAATATGACATGACAAGGAATCTGTTTCCGTTGTTTGGACAGTATGTACGACGATCGGATCTTCTGTTTAAAAAGTATGTAAAATATTGAATATTATGGATTACTAGTAAAGTCAGTTGCTCTTTTGTCTCCCGTCATTTTTTGTGCTATCACTTTTATTATTACATTGTTACATATGATATTTCCGATTTGAAGATCACTTCCAAATGTACTATCTTTATGATCAGACGCACAAAAATCGACTCTATTGCTTAGATTCATCTGAATGCTTGTGGGGTGTACGTAATATGTTACCGTAGATTTGCATGTAATTTTTTTTATTTCAATTAAAAAACAATAACAGGGAGCTGCAGCAGGGGTTCGAGAAATTAATTACGCTTTTTGGGCTAGGTGTATGCAAAGAAAGAACCGTTTGTATATTGTGCGCAAAATTTAAGGGAGGAAATTTTGTTGCTTGAAAATTATCGTCGTGGAAGACTAGACACCATCGTCGATAACAGCATGTTGGTTGGTTGGTGGGTTGGTTGTAGTGGCAGTCCCTTTTATCCAAAAGGTGGCTCACTTAGGCCACGATAGGCCCATTGTTTTTGATTCTCGTATAAAGCCGGCTATGCAGCCAATGTCTAAATCAGCTACCTCAGTGATGTTGTCCAGGAAGAGCGAGCCCAAGGTTTGCATGCGCTTCCTGGACAGTGCTGGGCATTCGCACAAAAAGTGTTGGATTATTTCTTCCTCATCCTCTGATCTGCAACTTCAGCAGAAGTCATTGAAAGGGACGCCCAATCTTTCTGCGTGTCTGCCGATCAGACAGTGTCCCGTCAGTACGGAAACGATGGAACCCAGGGTTTCGCGGTTTGTATTGAGGAGCTGCTTGGTGCGTACCAAGTTTGCCTGATTGTGTTACAGGTTTCTTCAAGCAGCTAGGCCCTATTTGCAGCCTCCACGTAGTACTGCTTAAATCCTAGCTTTCTGGTGATCAGAGGTTGGTCGACTTGGGGGTAAATGTATACTCCTGAAGTTCAGTGCCAGCTTTCGCTAGGGCATCTGCTTCGCAATTTCCCGGTATATCACCATGCCCCGGTACCCAGCAAAGAATCACTTCACAGTGAAGCGACATCACGTTCAATTGTGCATGTTGAACAAGATACAAATGCGACTGCATGGTGCGTAGCAGCGAAACTGAGGATATCTATTGTAACGATAATTCGCCACCTGGGTGCGATCGATAAGGTCAAAAAACTTGAACAGATTGCTACTTCGCAAATTAATCCCAGCGAACATATTTCGGCTTCATCAGACAAAGATAATGGTCACAGTATTGTGGACTAGCTAGATGATGGTGCTATAATCTCCAGAAGTGTGATGAAACAATTACAGCTGTATCGTATTGTGCTGAAATAATGCACCAAAAATTGCTATGAATGCAACCAAAATTGATGAACAGCCGTGATCCCATTTTTCTTTTTCATGATAATGGACGACCTCATGTTGTACACTTGATCTCTCACAAGTGAGCTGTGGGTCTAAAGTTTTACATCATCCACCTTACTTGCATGATCTTTCGCCTACGGATTATCATTTTTTCCGAAGCTTGGACAGTAGCTTAGTTCGAAACCCGAGAGCAGTCTATTTTGATATTCGAGGATTTTTTACGTGACGAAAATAAAAGAAATTTTTCGCAAGAGGCATATCAGCTACGCAAAATCGTTGACAAGAAACCAAGGAAGGCAATGGAATTGATAAAGTTATTTAATTTTCATATGTA
Source organism: Oxycera nigricornis (assembly GCA_963942545.1). NCBI lineage: Eukaryota > Metazoa > Arthropoda > Insecta > Diptera > Stratiomyidae > Oxycera > Oxycera nigricornis. Next base: position 123,503,621 of record OZ012659.1, on the reverse strand, counting down.
ACAACACAGTAATTTCCCCCAACGGGTTCTAAATCATTTGGCATGGCCTTGATAGTGGCAAGGAAAGCTTATCTAACCGCTCTAAACACTATGTTATGTCCTCTTTTTTGTTAGGACTGTTATACAACGATTCATTGCTATTCTATGTAGCATTTTCGTAACATAATTCAAAAAGTCATGCTTTCATCATCAACGCTGTATAAATACAAAGACGCTCGCATGAAATATTTTAAAGGAGAAATCAAAAGACTTTATCTCCGCGAAACTATCAACATTAAAATTTATTTTAGAATTTTATAGCTTAGATCTAATCAGCTCGCGACAATGTGTCGAACAAAGGAAATTGCCCATTCTAGCGAATTCTGCCAGACATGGCTGCAGTTTTGCATGCCTGTGAAATTCTGTTCGATTTGTTCGACCAAGCTAAATTTCAGGTTGAGTTGATGCTGTTATTTTTTTCTACTTTCATATTCTCGTTGATAACAAATGTGGTGTACTTCTTAAAAGAATAAACAATTTCCAGATTGAATGTGTGTCGACCTGGTTTGGTTTAATACAGTCATTTTAAAACAACATTAACATTCACATGTTAAGAATTGATGCGAATTCATTTATACTTTCCAGAGTCCACGACGCCTGCATATTGCTTAGTATGCCGATGGGGAATGCCATTCTTCTGCATCAGACATTGAAAGATAGTGTACAGCACGAAATGAAGCTGACAACATTGAAAGAATTGAGTGTAACGAATTTCCAACCGTCAACGTGTATTGATATATTAGAGAGACGAACCGACATCAGGACCTATTGATATAAACATAAGCTAATCATTTTCTATAATCTGCGGGCTAATTCCACTAATCAGTACTACAGAGTACGCATATTGATGCTAATTGTATCCTATGTAAATTCAGTTTGAAATTGTATTAATTCCTAAGTATAATTTTATATAAAACATACCAAAAAAAATTTTATTGCCCAAACGAATCAAAACGTCGAAATGATGGTCGAAAATTTTCGCGACCAATACATCCCAGTTTCAGCTACAAGATGACCCTGGACCCTCGTTATTCATGGTCTGCGCCTTGATATGCCCCCTAAGATGCTGCTTTCAATTTGTAGTCGATAATTTTAACAAGCAGATATTTTTAGTAATTATCAACAAACGTTTCATTCTTAATTTTTTTATGCATTGATTCGAGACGGAGGTATTATGGTTGTATTGAAACATCGACGTGCAGAGATGATTACAGAATGGGGGAAAATCAAGAATAACGATTAGTGGTTTACATAAATTTCTGTTCTTCGAGGGAGTTTGCTTCAGTTCTAAGCATTGTGTGCCTTTGTTCGGTAGAATTACTTCTTTGTAGACGCTGAATATATATTCTTGGTTTTTCGTTCTTCCGCCGTTTACTGCGTAATAGGATGTGGGAATATATCTGTTTGCTAGTTTTAATAATTATATTGTATCACAAATGGATTTCGAATTATTGGAAACGAATTGGTATCGATGGACCAGAACCACTTCCGTTTGTTGGAAATCTATTGGACTACGTGACGGCTAACAAGCATTTTAGTGAAGTTTACCAGAAAATTTACAAGTAATTTTTATGTAACTATCTTGATGTAGACCAAGTAAAACATGCCAAAGATTCCATCAGCTCATTTTTAATTATTCTGTTCAAAAGAAATCCAGATTAATATATTCAATGAAAACGTGAATGAATAGTGCGATTCTTATCAAAACGTGACATCTTCAATGGGAAAAATAATGAAATTATAATTGGCGTTTCAAGTTTTCAGAGTGTAATCTTTGGTGTTTATTTTTGCATATTGAAACCCATTGATCCATAACATGCGGCAAACTAAGCTTGTTCACATACTTTTTGTGCTTTTATTGAGGCTCCTTAAGCGCATTGAACTTAGGAATTGTTAATCAGTTTGGCATGCCATTTTATTGTGTGTGGGTCACTTTAGCTCTATTACTATAATCAGTAACAATATGGATGTACAAGGACCATAAATTAAATTCTAATACTCCAGGTCATATCCGAGTGCAGCATACGTGGGTATTTATCGACTTCTCAACGAGCCAGCAATATTAGTTCGTGATCTGGATCTGGTCAAGGATGTATTTGTTAAGAAATTCAATACTTATCACGACAACTCGGTAATGATTGATGCAAGTTTAGACCCGCTCGCTATAAATAACCCATTCTATGCTAAAGGAGACAAGTGGAAAATGTTAAGGTCGCAATTGGCACCGCTTTTTACACCTAGTAAGGTAGGTTGATTGGCGCAGTCTCAACTATAACAATCACATGAGCATAATTTGTTCCTATTATATTTTGCTTGAAGTAACTGTTTAGGGTTCTTTTGAAATGTGTTGGAATTTCAACTATGTGATGACTTATTTCTCACAAATATTTTTTTTATTTTTAAGCTCATTTGTTCATACCCTTCTTTCAATTTCAGGTAAGGTCGTTGTTCCCACTGGCATATGAAGTTTGTCAAAAATTTGAAAACTACATTGCTAGAGGACCTGAAAACCAATATAATGCATTTGAAGCTAAAGATGTGAGTACAATTATCAATTTTAAATAATCCAAAGCTTTCTCAAAAAATGAGCTGAATAGTTGCTGAGGTTTAAAAAAAAAAGCATGAAGTTAGGCTGGAGAATAAAGTAAGATTAAAAATTATATTTATTTTTATAACTTGTTATCGATATTTAATTTCCGAACAGTCATGAATATTAAATTGTTTAGTTTATTTAGCATTATCTCTAACTGACCAATTTTAAATTCTCTCAGCTTTGTTCGAAATACACAATTGAAGTAATGGCATCTTGTGGATTTGGGCTGAATGGCGAGGCATTTACCAATCCAAATTCAGAATTCGCTAAATTCGGTGAACAGGTTTACAGTCCCACTATATGGACATTTCTTCAATCAATCGGTGGTCACTTTCTTCCAATAATTTCCAAGATTCTAAGATTGCCGTGAGTGATTTTTTGCTGTTGTTTTGAATTTTCCTACAGTGAAATTAATTGTATTCTGCAGATCGATTCCCAAAAATATTCAAATATGGCTAACGATAATTGCAAGAGAAGTGCTCAAACGACGTGAACAGGAGACCGAAAATCGTAATGATTTTTTGCAATTGATTCTAGATACCAAGGAGAACAATAAGACGTTAGATGAGACTGAAGTATTAGGACATTGTTCGACATTGCTGATAGAAGGATTTGAAACGTCTAGCACACTCATGGCTTACTGTCTATACGAAGTAAGTATTGAAGGAATTACATAAGCATAAGCTGTTCTAAAATAAAAACGAACGGATATTTACAGCTTGCTGTGAACACAGACGTACAGAGAGCAGTGCACGAGGAACTTGATGCAGTTTTGGCTAGGTACGAGCACAAAATCACCTACGATTCGTTGCAAGAAATGAACTATTTGAACAGTGCAATGTTAGGTGAGAAAACTAATTTAAATATACGCGATCGGACAGGTTTTATCTTCAAGAACACTAATTTTTGATTTCAGAAACCCTACGAATGCACCCAGTTATCGCTGCGACAGTCAAACTTACTACTGAAGAGACTGAACTACCGCCTCAATATCCTGGCAGTAAACCAGTCAGGATTCCTATCGGAACTAACATAGTTGTTCCAGTGCTTGCCATACAAAAGTAAATTGCAATAATACTTCAATTTCTTCAGATCATTTCAAAATTTTGGATTTCAGCGATCCTGAGACATATCCCAAACCTCATATTTTCGATCCCGATCGATTTAATGATGAGAACCAAGGCACACGAAATAAATATAGTAACCTGGCATTTGGCGAAGGACCACGAATTTGTATTGGTATGCGATTTGGTATGATGCAAAGCAAAGCTGGTTTGGCGAAAATTTTGTCCAAGTACGCGGTTCGATTGTCGCCTAAAACTAAAGTCCCTACTAGACCCAGTCCGGCGACGTATCTCTTAAATCCAGATAGTGGGTTGTGGATCAATTTTGAAAGAAGATTAAGGCGACTGTAATCCTTCTATGAATTATGTATGTAGGTATTGTTACCAATCGTTTCGGGAATAAATAGTTTAAGACAATACTCCACAAATTTAATTATATATACGACCTTCTCTGTAATTGATGATCAAACAAAAATATTGAATTTTATTTTAAACTTCGAGCAATAATAATCGTTTGATATAATGAATATGATGTTCTTCGATTTGTTTAGTTTTTCATAACTCTTACATAAAAAATCATACAAATAATTCACCTCCAAGAATATTCAAAATCACTACTACTGGCTTTGCTGGTGGTAGCTGAGTTGTCTTATCAAAAGCACAATCAATATTCTATAAATAGTACTCTTATGGATGTTCAAAGATCCAGTAATAACAACGTTGAAAGTGAAAGGTCAATTGAAAGGTCAATTAATTAGTTGTTGAAAATTTTACCATACATTATCTCAATGGAATATATTATGATATAAAGTCTCAGTTTTATGTATATCTTTTTTTATAATATATGTACTTGTAGGATTAAGATTTTATTAAAGAAAATGATAACGACGTAATTAACCAACACTTTATTTTATTATCGCTTGTAAGAATATAAGCAGTAAGTCAACAATTTGGTCCATTCGAATCTGTTTTTAACATTTTGTTTCTTCTTTCACGGAAAGTTATGAAACTATTTGAGTATCGTTTAGACTGTATTTATGAAAAACAATTTACCATGAATTGCAACGAGTGTGTTCAGAAGATTGTCCAGCATAAAGCTAATTATTCGAGTGAGTTTTTTTCATAAAAGTTCTTGCGTCCAAATTTATGTTGAAAATTTTTCCAATGTAAATGTGATGTGTTTTTGGGACAATCCCTTAGTCTGAAAGCTAATTTATGGTTCCTATTTGATTTTAAGTGGTGCGACTTTTGGTCGTTATGAGGTAGAAACTGAACAAGAGTATCTATTCTGTTCGCAGGTATCTTGTGTTGGTGGGTGATTGTTGTTGATTGCTTAAGTGTATTTAGATTTTGACTAGCCTGCCTATTAACTGCAATTAGAGTTCCATTGAATGCTGTTCGTAATACTCCTTTTTTTCTAACATCTTCAAATTCAAATGCCGAAAATGCTTGATAAAACTTCGATTAATTCTGCCACACAAGCATCTGACGACGCGATAAAATCCGATCATTGTAAAATGCAAGAAAAAGCTCATCAAGCGACACCACAGCTAAGCAAACAGAAGTTAATGCTCTAGCAAACATTACGATGGAACTTGCGTACTCACTCGTATCACACACATGTGGCATGAATACGTTTGGTGGTGCTCTTTAATTGATATCTACATAAAAAAAATTAATGTTGTTAAATTGCTTTAGAGAAAAACGATGTCAATAATATTTAAGGTAATAAATGAAATATGTACTATTTTATTTTAATAAGACAGAAAAGTCTCGTTTATCCAGAAATACACCAGAAAGCAACACTTCGAAAGGAACAATCGCGCAAACGTGATACCTTTTTTGTTTCGAAATATCAAGATTCGTTGGTACTCATAAATTTTTCATAGGCTGATGTTGATCGTGTTGTGATCTTTTCTTGAAACACTGGAAATCACCACATATAAGTTAAATTTTTGTTAGCTACAAAAAGCCAAATAATACCAAATAATTCAGATCAGATTTTTTCCGTCTTTATTTCTAATTCTCGACTGACTACAATACCAAATAATTAATTTTTCTTAACCTAATTCGCTGCAACAGCAGATTGCATTTTCTCGTTGTGATATCGTTTTTCTTGCTGATGCGCTTGTTGGGCCGGATGTGCGTGGCATTAAGACTGATGGGATTTCTTGCTGATTTCGCGTGTTTGGCCGGATGCGCGTGGCTAACTTATATCCACTGCTCGACTGAAGAACCCGCGCGGAACAACCCTTCCTCGCCTTACGTGCGATCAAGGACTTATATGCCAGAATTATCTCTATAATCGGGAAACCGCCCAAAGACTAGCCGTTGCACATACTCAGACACATAACCAGTCACATCTTTCCATTTACTCACGTGCATTTTGATATTAGTAGACTATTGCTAATTATTAATTTCTATGTACTTTTCCACTGCTACACACGTGGCGCTTTCGTGGCTACTCCCGGTGAGTTATCTAAGCAGCAGTCCCAGGCTAGATAACAAGGGATAGTCCAACTATCAAGCAAGGATTTCGCTTGGATCACAATAATTGCAACTTCCATTAGAACTAGTAACTTCCCATTGGGAAATTTTTGTAATGGGGCCGATTTTGCGAATCCCAAATTTTGACATATCTCCACGTTTTAAGGTCTCTAAAATCTAAATCCATCGTTTTTAGAGTGTTGTCTGTGTGTGGTATGTACGTATGTGCGTATGTTCGTTCGTAATTATTTTCTATGATTCCTATGACAATAGTGTGGCTAGGAAAATCCTTAACGCCGGTAAAAATACTACGTTCCACTCCAGCATTGCGCAGACTGTAGGTCTTGAAGAACATGTTAATTAAACGCGATCAATGTTCCGTTGAATGTTGTTCGCAACGTCCCCAATTTCTCTACCATCGTCAGAATCAAACGCCGAGAATTGGCGACGATTTGATAAAATTTCGATTATTCTCCCACGAAACCCTCGCATCGTCTCGCGATGGCCGGCCGATCTGCAGTATTGCGCGGGAAAGCTTTGCAATTAACGCGATTTTGTAGATCATGGAGACTAGGGCGCGTAATCGGCAATAGATTGAGAAGCTGAAAGCTACCACGGGCGAGCGTCCAGCAGCTGGCTAGAGACGGCTAGCCGAGCCAGCCAGCTAATTTCCGCAATCGGGCGAGAATCTCCGCAGTTTGGCCATCAGCCGCGATGATTGCATCTTCTGATGGGCAACAAGCACTCCTAAGAATAACTCAGGTGGACATGGACACCTTGTTTGTTGGCGGGCGTCGCGAGAACCGCTGCTGCTGATAAAGATCGATTGTATCTGCAACCGGAATGTACATAGTTCGCGCGTTGATACGCGAAAGATTCGAATCGTGTGTTGGCGCTTCGGCGCGTGTGAAACGAATCGCCCACGGCCGCGGAAACGTGCTAAGCCTCGGCTCCCATCCAAAGTGCTAAGCAATCAAAAAGATACATTTAGTGGCCCAGCCGCATTGAAACAATTGCAAATCGTCCGTTTCTTAAGTGAGGTGAGTGTGGCTCCGTGCAATTAGCAAGAAATATCTATTACAGTTCTGTTACACGCGAAAGATACCGCAGAGTGTGACAAAAGATACGCGTAACCGGTGACATTTCGTGTGCAACCCACCTCATTCACATGTGTGTTAATGACGATGATCTTGCGCAACGTCGTCACAGCCCACTGTAAACAAAAAGCCGGAATATTCGCGCAAATAGTTTTTTAGAGGGTAGCTTTGTTGTTGTTCAAGTCGTTTTTTACATCCAGTAGTTTTAGCAGTCCGCTAATGTGATTATAAAGATGTCGCAACTTGTTAATGGGGAACGCTTTTATATTCAGCATTTCAGTCGAAAATCAAGGCTTAATCGGCAATTTAAGTTGTTACGCACTTTCAGCGGGTAGTATATAGTTTAGGTTAAATATTATTGGGAAATGCAGTGCACTATGAAGAATATTGTTTTGCAAAGGAACATCAGTTACCTTGATGGTAAAAAAGACATATTACCGGCTTAATATATGTTTATACACTGACCGAACAATGTATTCGGACAGTCAATATTATCAGAAAAAACTCGATCAATTTGATAATTGAAAATATTTGAAGACGAGTAATGTGAGTATTAAGTGCCTAGTTATTACGCAAAAATTATCTGATATTGTTATTATTTGAAAGGAAGAAAAGTGGTCTAGGTGCGACCTTTAAGGTCCATATTTTTAGTTTCCCAGTGGGGTGAATGAAGAAACAATGATTTGTTTTTCTTATTAATTATTATGTTTATTCTAAATTATTATAATTATTTTTTCTAGCTTTATTATTTTTTTATTTAGCTATAAAGGCTTTGGTAGAGAAAGACCATCCGCCACCTGGTCATCTTCTACCAAAGCCTCGCCCTCCTCTTTCTCGGTCGCGGAATCCACCAAATTCACATCGTCCTTGTTTTCTAATTTGCCCATCACGTTCCCGATTTCCCTGTTCTCTCTCGCGCGCCCTTCTCTTTCTCTTCTTTTTTTCTTCTATTTCTTATCTTCTTCCTTTTCTGCTGTATCTTTTTCTTTTTTCTTCCCTTTGGAGTGATGGGCGCCACCAATCTCACCCTTAACTGAAATATTAATAAAAATAATTGTAATAACGTTTTTTGCAACATTGATCAAAATTTTGCTAAAACACACAATAATAAAAATATTGCTATGAAGGTATTTGGAATCTGCACGAATCATCAGTTTCAAAAATTTCCATCCTCAATAGTAAATGGCTGGATCGATTTTGCTGAAATTTTAAGTTACGTAATTACGCGTCGATTGAAACCGGTACCACGCCAATATCATTTTCGGTTCTCGAGATAATCGAGACGAAAAACAATTACGAACGAACATACACAGCCAAACACCTCTATAAAACGATGGATTTGGATTCTAGAGACCTTAAAACGTGAAGATATGTCAAAATTTGAGATTCGCAAAGCGGATTTTGACAAAGATAAAACTTTCAGGACCGTACAAAATGTTTTACATGAGCTGCTTGCAATTCTATAGCACCAAGGAAAAAACCCTTCATACGCAAAGACAACATATGGAAGGGAATCATCTTTACAAAGAAATATTCAAATAAAAATATGGAATTATGGAAGCGAGTAATATTTTCTGATGAAAGTAAATTCAACATTTTTCGTTATGATGGTTGAATATCAGTGTGACGAAAATTCAATACTGAATTAAATAAAGAGAATTTGTCACTTACAGTCGAACATGGGGGTTAGGGGATCATGGTGTAGGGTTCTATGGCCGCTGGAGTCGAGGAGATTGTGTTTATTGATAGAGTTATGGATGAGTTTGTTTACAGGGACATTTTGTAAGAGAATTTTTAAAAAGGGTCGAAAACAAAAGTTTTTCAAAATGATTTTTACTTTAAACACGATAGCGACCCAACACACACAACACGAAAATTGAACGTTGTTATAAAACTTATAAGATGAGTCTATACTTTTGTGACTTACTGTATTTCAACAACAACACATTATGACTCAATGAAAAAATTTTTTATTATAACAAGTTGTTTACGAAAAAATTGCAGACTTTTTGTATCGATTACTCTTGTTTATCTTTTGAGCACAATCCATTTTGTTTGATTCTGAAAAAAATTCATCGTACATATCCGTACGTGCATTATGCATAAGATTAAAGATAAAGATTGCACAACAATTGATCAAAAAATATGTTTGTTGCGTAAAAATGGAGTCTTGAAGATTGGGCACCTGACAGGAGTAATTGCGTAGAGATTTCCATGACCGATTGTTGTGTCAGAATGAACACTTTCAACGGTTGATAGTGGGACGAAAATGTTTAGATTAATGTTGTAGGCATCGCATGGAATAATCGCTGTCTGTTTGGTAATTAAGAATCAACTCATTGTTCCAGGAGAACTTTAAATCACTATATCGGATACAAAATTTCCTGCCAGCAAGGTTAAGTTTTAGCTCAGTCAACATTTTGAAGGAGTTCTACTCATTCAAGAAATCGATTTGTATTGGACCAATTTCCAAATCTAATCTTAAAATTGCTGGCAATAAAGTTTTAGTGTTCGAAAAAACTTGAATTTTGTTTTAATCGATAAAGCTTGTGTAAATGACCGATAGCTCCCTGTATTTTCTTCCGAAATTGTTGAAACAATTTTTAAACAGTTTCGAAATCTTGGAATGTTATTATTAATTCACACCGCGAGAACAACAATATGTAGACAAGATATATAGACAACACATGGTATACCATTGTGCATACACTGTTCCTATCTCCTTCGCACGAAAACCTTCATGGAGGACGATTTGTAATATATTCTTATGTTGGAATTTTTAAATTTGAAAGGAACGAGACTCTCTACTATGATTTATTTGTAAATAAAATGAATATCTATCTAAGTTTTTTTCTACAGCAATCATAAAATGGATTACTCACCGGGGTTCCTTGCTCTCATCGTCTTAGTCCTGTGCCTCATTTTCAAATGGCAATATAGTTACTGGACGCGTCGGAAAGTACATGGCCCCGCTCCACTACCAATATTTGGTAACTACTTTGAATGCTTCTTCATGCAAAAACATTTTTCCGATGTCCTTGATGAAATTTACGGGTATATAAGGATGCAAAATAGTCTACAGACATTTTATCGTAAATATTTTTGTACACGTACGTGTAGGTATCTTTCAGGAGCGCGATATGTTGGATTTTATAAATATCATATGCCATGCATATTGCTGAAGGATAACGAACTGATCAATCGAATAATTTGCGGAGATTTGTCGAGAAACTATGAAGTGGATTTCACAGTCATTGAAAATATCTATTTGATTTGGAAGGAAGATATCGTCAATACGAAAACATGGAAACAGAAATCGATTCAACCGGAAATAAGGAAACTGTTAACACGAGAGAGGGTGAAAGCAGCTGGATCTAGAAGATCTTTTTGAATAACTCTTCCTTCTTCATTTTAGTTTGTCGATAACTATGAAAAACTAAACGCTGTTGCTACGGAGCTTCTGGATTATATCAACGAAGCTCCTAATTTCAGGCATTTTCAAGGTTTCGAGGCGAAAGAAGTAATATTGGAATAGTACCATTCACGTTTCTAATGATTTTAGTTTGTCTATAACTTCAGTTAACAACAAAATACACGTTGGAGTGTTTGATTGTAGCCGCAATTCATATCAAGGCATATTGTTTCTTGGATGAAAATTCAATTTACTTGAATTTCTATCGAAAATATTTCACGAATCATTCATCCAGCTTGTGGATGTGTTTCATGAAGGAGGCGTAAGTAGTTTAGAAAACAAGACGAATATATTGATAAATATCATGCAATTCGATGTTTGAAGGATATCTCAAAAGAATATTCAGCATACCATCAGTGATGCTATAAAATCAGAGATGAAAAACAACCAAACAGCATACCAGACAGAAAAGTCCTTCTTTGATACGCTAATCTTGCCAGGATATGAAGGTACACTTGGTCTATGTTATTATAAATACGAGTAATCGTTGTGTTTACAGCTAGTAATGAAATAATCATCAATAATTTACTGGGTCTAATGGAAGCATTCGAGGTGACCAACACTCTGATGGCGTATTGTCTGTATCAGGTACGATCAATTCATTCTAGGATTTGGAAATGTGATTCATTTTTTATATGATTAAAGCTCGCTTTAAATGAGGATATCCAAGCAAAAGTCAGAGCTGAGATCATGGAAAATTTATATTTGAATAGTGGAGAACTAACAGAAAAGGTTCTGGACAAACTTTTTTATTTGGATGCTGTGCTGTTTGGTAAGCTGGATATGTCTGCGGATCAAAACTGATTTTCAATGTTAAATAACCTAAAGCTAGGAAGCAGATTATTTCTTATTCGAAACTGTATAATCGAAACAAACTCAAAGTGTCTAAGAGGCGATCTGATAAAACAAAGCTTGTACTACTTTTAGAGTGAATTTGTTTTGTTTTTTCAAAAACATAGAGCTTCATCCTATACAACAATATTGTACTCCATTGATAACAATTTCCCATTGAATTCTAATCGATATTTTCTTTAAAATTACTAAAACCTATTCCCCTTTCGGCAAATGCATCCTATAGATGTTTAATTTTAAAGTACCTACGTCAAAATAAAGGTTAGAAATATTAACTGAGGCATATAATTCCAGCCACAAATTTTTCTGGAATAAGCAACAATTATTAATACATAATTTACTATATTTTTGAATTTCAGAAACATTACGAGTTCACTCTCATCTATTTGCATTAAATCTTAAATGCAAAGATGGTCACGAAATTCCACCACAACTAGAAGATCAAGCAGACAATGTGCAAATCGAACGAGGAACTCGTGTTGTGATTCCTATCTACTCGATACACTTGTAATTAAACATTTAACTTGAAAATACCATCTTAAATAACGCCACAATGAATATTTTTCAGAGACCAACATCATTATGAAAATCCCAACCGTTTTACTCCGGAAAGGTATTTAAGTTTAAGTGCTGAACAGAATATCACATATCCATTTTCGGGTTTCGGAAAAGACTCGCAATATTGTTTAGGTAAATAATATGACATAATACATGTCGAATGTACTCGTAATATCATATTTTTTCTTATTTGCAGGCATGGTTTATGCTTTTCTTCAAACCAAATTAGGAATTGTAAAAATCATATCACAGAAAGAGATACGACTTTCGCCGAAAACCAGTCCGCAATTGAATTTCTCGAAAAAAACTTTGAAATTATTTTATGAAGAGGGAATATGGTTGGATTTCAATACAATTTATAAATGACATGGAATTAAAAAAAGACAATTTATCAAATCAATACGAGAATTGTTTATTGTTCTGACTAAATTTTTTTAAGTTATCAGAAATGTATCTGAAAATGCATAGAAGCCTTCGCATGGGGACAATGAAACACAAAAGTAGTACTTTTCTCATGTCGTAGGACATATTATTTAAGTTATAATAACAGCTTCTTCCGGTTCTTTCATGCAATTCCAAATACGATATTTTATAATCGCCAAGTTAAATCACTCCAAGTAGGCTCCAGTTTCCAGTTTCACTAGGTTTCAACATCTCATAGTAGACGATACTCTGCTGATCCCACCAAACCTACAGCATCATCTTCCGTCTGAAGCGATTTGGTCTTGGGAAGATTGGTTGGTTGATTGGGATGAACCCACGATTTCTTGCGTTTAGAATTCTCGAAATATACCCACTTTTCATCGTCTGTCACAACCCGATGCAGAAACGACTTTCTTTTTCGTCTGGTGAGTAAGATTTCGTATGTGTTTTGGCGTCGCTCCATTCGCCTATCGTTTAATTCATGCGGCACCCATTTTGCGATCTTTTGAATCTTCTCCATGGCACGCAGACGCATGGAAATTGCTGGTTGAGTAACCCAATTGGTCGGCGAGCATTTTGCGATTGGGTATCGTCTTCGTCTAAAAAGCCTGCAATTAATGGTCCTTAACCTTCCTGGGCCGATTTTCACGGTTCTTGTCCCACAAGTTAAAATTGCCGTCTTTGAACCGACGAAACCAATTTCGGCACGTTGTTTCCGACAAAGCACTGTCACCATAGGCCTCCATAAGCATTCGATGCGATTCGTTAGCCGATTTCTTCAAATTGAAGCAGAAAAGCAGAGCTTCCCGCATATGCTATTTTTCTGGCACAAGTCTAGACATGATAATGTTGTATGTTTTTGTATGAAATTGCTGACAATGTGCATTAATTAATGTTGACAGATGTCAAACTCATAAAAAAAGGTATGGCGTGTCCATGCTTAATACGCTCATTCACGCCATCTATGACCAAACAGCGGATTTAAGTTTATACCCCTGGTATATATAGTATTTCCTAGCCCATTTAAATTTTTTCCCAAGGAAGTTGCAGCAACTGGAACGAAGCGCTCTATTTTTTTTAATTAGTTGCAGAGTTTCCACTTTAATTTAACGATAATCATTTATATATTCAATGCATAAGTTTGCTATGCAAATTCACAAGTGTATTCGTCCGTGATGCATTCGTTTTTCATGAGCCATTGTACTTTACAAACGTTGCAACTAGACACTTTATTTCTGAAAGCAGTAATATACGAGTATCTAACACTTAACACTACTTTACAAAGCAATGCACATTTTGTATCAACATATGATTAAGTGTCCACATTGCGTGGATATTGCTCTTAAAAATTGATTCCTGATATGGAAATTTAATAAAAGTTATACCAACAATCATCACATGTTACAAGATTGCAACTCACCTGCGATTATTATGCATATCATGCCCATTTCCAAGGCATAAACATGTTCAAGCTTATTTTAGCAATTTGCAAACGTTTTCTAATAGGATATCAATTTATTCTCAATTAGGTTGCATTTATTAATAACAATTGTAAACTTACCGGAAAGCAAAGCGCATTTTTGTATTATATTCGCGGGTCTCGTACACATCTGCATGTTGAATGCGAATTCATCATTGACGAGAATAAAAATCAGTTGGTGTTTGCTATTCGTTAAGATCAGTTGTATTGAAAGATACCCACAGTTTGCAGTTGGAATGATTGAACTATGCATTTTGATAGTGTCTGTTTTAGTGTTATACTACTACTGGACATCTTTTTATTGGAAGAGAAAAGGAATTCAGGCGCCATCGCCTCTCCCCATTGTGGGAAATATGGTGGACTATGTATTGGCGCGAAAGCATTTTGGTGAAGTCTATGAAGATATTTACAAGTAAGTTGTGAAGAACTAATTATTATATATATTGCATCCGTACAAAAGTATTATTTCGAGAAGGAGTTCTACTGCACATTTGAGAGATCACGCACATGAAGATACTTCTATCTTAGCAAATTTATTTAGTTACTTTTTATGGTGGCATAATTTATTAAGAATATCGTTGATGACCCTATGACTCAATGTTTTTTTTTTGACATTTTTCGCTGCGGAATGTGAACTTTATATGCTGGTATATATTTTGGAAGTGATGTTTCCTAAAAACTTTACCGAATAACTTCGTTCATAGTACGTTCTGTTCACAATTGCATTTTCAAGCGAGGGGGCATATTCATTTTTAGAGTAAAAGTTGTAATATAATAATGATAATAATAATAATAATAACAAATAAATCAAAATGTTTAAAACTTATAAAAAATACTCACTTTTTACCACTTTTCTCACTTCTAACTTCCAAACGATTCATTGTAGAGCAAAGTTGTGATGGTTTGAAATTTGTGTGATATTTTACTATTTTATAAAAAAAACTCTAGCCGAATTATGAAGGTCCTAAGTGCATTCTAAGTGATAAAAAAATTAAATAAAAAATGCCTTTTCTCCCTTTTTATATCTATTGCTATTTTGCGGCAAGGGTAAATTTTTTAAAAAATTTTAACGAATCATATCTTATAGAAAACTTAATTACGCAGCTTTTGTTTCAACACAACTTTGCTCTAAAATGAATCGTTTCAAAGTTAGAAGTGAGAAAAGTAGGAAAATATTCAAGTTTTTTTATAATTTTTAAACATTTCGATTCATTTAAATGTTCTCGACTTTTTTGAGAGGGTGGATAAGTCAATTATTATTATACAAGTTATTCCACAACTGCAACAATCAGTGTGCCCTTCTCAACAGCCAAATGTAGTCGTTTTTAAAGATCCGTCCTGGTCTAATTCTCATACTCCTCGAAAACAAAACCGATATCATCCAAGATCTTATTTAAAATATTCAGATTTTGTGTGTTAAAATGAAGAAAAAAATCGAAAACAATTCCACGGAACAAATTATTCTAGCATAACAGTTTGTTGAGTAAATGCAGATTTCCATTAACTTTAAAACCCGCATTATAGCTCAATCCATTTCAACCTTTCCAGATTATATCCTGAAGCAAAATATGTTGGAATTTATCGACTGTTCAACGAACCAGCAATTCTAGTTCGTGATCAAGAGCTTCTGAAGAGCATTTTCATCAAGGACTTTAATTCATTTCACGATAATTATATGCTAATTGATAACCAAATGGATCCATTGGCACATATCAACCCTTTCATTGCAGTCGGTGATCGATGGAGAACATACCGCGCACAAATGGGTCCATTGTTCACCCCAAGCAAGGTAATAAGAGTTACCTACCATGTTCGTCCGAGCAATCAAACATTCTATGTCCACATTTTCTTCAGATCAAAGCAGTTTTTCCAATAGTCACGGAGGTGTGTGGAAAATTCACGCAATACGTAGAGAAGAATATGACTGAAAGTCCGTTGGAGGTTAAAACGGTAAGAAAATATTTCTGAATGTATTTGCAAGCTCTTTTATAGTGAATTCTTTAAAATAAGTATAACAGAAGTAGGCATACTTAATTATACCATCTTAAAAATATTAAGTCTAGGACTGATGGGTTTTCTCTGGCTTGAAAAACACACATAGAACCATAGCCGAATTTGGTATTTTTGTTTATTAAACATAGTTTCATGGGATTTACATGCTCCTTGTGCTTTATTCAACTGTAACTGATATTTTAAATACGTTTCAAAAATGAAATTAAGTTCACTTTTACAGATTTGCGCCAAGTACACAATTGAGGTAATCGCATCAGCAGGATTCGGATTAGAAGCCGAAGTATTTACAAACCCAAATTCTTACTTCATAAAATTTTGCGAAAACATTTTCACTCCACATTCATGGAGTTATTTTCACAATATGGGCATGAACTTCTCGCTACGGGTAGCAAAAATATTTAAAACACCGTAAGTCTACGTTTTATGAAATACTTAACTTGAAAAGGAATGGCTTTCTACAAGCATGCCTTCTTTTGAAATAACCACAGCCTTGCTGCTTTATTTCAAGACAACATCGATTATTTCCAGGTATATACCAAAAGAAGTTCAACATTGGCTTACGAGTATTATTAAAGATTTATTAACTACCCGAAAATCAGAGACACGACGAAGAAACGACTTTTTCGAAGTTATCCTCAATTCGAAAGAATCTTCTGGTAAGCCTGTAAGCGAGAAAACAATACTTGGACATGCTGCAACATTGCTTCTAGAAGGATTCGAAACATCTAGTTCGACCATGGCTTATTGTCTGTATGAGGTAAGCTTCGCTAATTTATTCCAAGCGAAAAATGTTCTCTGATTTCTGCTTCAGCTGACCCAAAATCCGGATATTCTAAAGAAGGTACAAGATGAGATCGATTCTGTTTTCGAGAAGTACGAGAATACGCTTTGCTATGAAGCAATCAACGCGATGACTTATTTGGATTCTGTTTTATATGGTAAGATAGCGTACAAACTCACATATTAAACATTATAAAATTTTATAAATGAACAACTTCAGAAACATTAAGGATACACCCAGCCATGCTGGCCACCGTTAAGAAATGCACTGCAACGACAACGTTTCCACCACAATACCCAGACGCAGCTTCCGTGCAAATTGAAGCAGGAACAATTATTGTGATTCCTGTGTTGGCGGTCCATCAGTAAGTCTCCATATTGCTCAAATTCTTCCATTGCTATAATCTAACCCTTAATCCACAGTGATCCTAGCATACATCTCGACCCGAACGTTTTCAATCCTGATCGTTTCAGTGAGGAATCACTCAAATTAACCAGCAACTGCTCGTTTTTGGCATTCGGCGAGGGACCAAGAGTTTGCATTGGCATGCGATTCGGAATGGCTCAATCGAAAGCAGGACTTGCGGCTTTATTACGAAAATATGATATTCGTTTGTCGCCAAAAACCAAACAACCACTCAAGGTGTCAGCCACAACATTTTTAAGCAATGCGCAAGGCGGCATATGGATTGATTTTATGATGCGGAACAAGGAAGTGTAGAAAATCGTCAGGAGCTCCGAACGAATTCAATAACTATTCAATATTTTAATGGAAAATATTTTCAAATGGTTTCTAAACTAAATATTTTCAAATTCCCAACTGGAACTGCTTTGAACATTGCTGATAGATGATTTCACTGTCCAATAATAAATATTATTCCTACAAAGGGCGCGCATTTTTGTTTTTTCTGACGTCTTTTTCTTTTTTAAATTATTTATGAACATATTTTCGGGTTTATGACAAAATAGCAAAAATACAAAATTCAGTTTTGCAGGGAAATTAGAAACAAGATTTTTATTTTGCTGCAAATGAATGAAATTTGTTTGTTTTCTGAAAAACACTATTCTGTCCATTGTTGTGTTTGTAGAGCTCATTCAGATAATTCTGGACGCCGTTGAAAGGCACGTACCTAAAATTAAGAAAAGAAAGAAAAAAGTTATCTGAGCCCTGGCTAGACAGCAACCTGCGCGCACTGAGGAATGAGAGAAACAAAGTCTATAAATTACTGAAGCTTAACAACAATGCTAGCGAGAATTTAAAAAAATAGATATTTTGATTTGTCAGAAGATTACAAAAACAAATACCGCGAGACCAATGAACGCTACGTCAATTTAACTGGCGAAAACATAATCAGAGACCCTAAGAAGTTCTTTGATTTTGTTAATCCCAAAAGGAAGTCATCGGGTTATCCAGCGTCCATGATCCAAAATAATATCGTTTCTTCCTCTCCGAAAGTAATTTGTGACATCTTTGTTGACTATTTTCAAGAAGTTTTTTCACCGCCAAATATTTTGGTAGATACGGAGTCCTCTAAAGTGAAGCCAATGGTACTGATTGTGGGCACGTATATCTCAAGGGAAGATGTTGCTCAAGCTATTAACAACCTTGACGTCAATAAGAGTCCTGGCCCAGATTTACTTTCACCGCTTTCGTGGTCGATATAGTTCCTATATTTAAGTGTGGTGACAAGCGCTTTGTCCTAAACTATAGAGGTATTGCCATTCTATCTATAATCCCTAAATTATTCGAAAAAAATGTTTGCCAAAAACTCTCAGCTATTATTGAGTCTCTTCTAAATGAACAACATGGTTTCCGCAAGGGCCGATCAACTATAACCAATCTCATGGTTTTAGTTTCTGATGTCCCATGTACCAATTCGACGCAATCTACACAGATTTTAGTAAAGCATTTGACCGGGTCGATCACTCCATACTGATTTACAAATGGCAGAGAATAGTTCCTACTTACGAAACCGAAGTCAATTAGTAAAATTTCAGAGATATTTTTCCAAGCCAATTATCGTACATTCTGGTGTACCTCAAGGCAGTCACCTCGGCCCCTTCCTTTTAATGTTTTTATGTCAGATTTATCTGAGAAACTCTCGGACGTATCACATCTTCTAATGCTGACGATCTGAAGATATATCACACCATTTAGTCTCAATCTGATGCTTTTTTCTCCGAATCAAAATTAACTTTCCTCCAGCAGTGGTGTGATGTAAACAAACTTTATCTAAACGTTGGGAAATGTCATGTAATAACTTTTTCAACAACCTTGAACAATGCATACGTTCTCAACAATACTGTATTGGATAGTAAAGAAAACATTGTTGACCTTGGAGTTGTCCTAGCCAAGAAACTATGTTTCAATATGCACTACGATACTATTCTCTTCAAAGCTAATAAACAGCTTGGCTTTATTAAAAGACGAGCCAAAGAGTTTAAAAATTTGTGGGTAACTAAATCATTATTTACCTCACTGGGTCGCTCATTAGTACATGTACATGATGCTAGAATAGAATCAGTGCAAAAAAATTCTTATTGTTCGCTTTGAAAAACCTCTATATTCCTGGTGACTTTCAAATCTTGCCTCCTTATGTATGTAGTTAGATTAGAGCTTCTGAATTCGTCGACTCTTAAAGCCAGAAGAACAGTGTTGTCCTCTTGTTTCGCCTTTCATGTGATTGGGGGCTACATTAATGTGAAGTATCTGACTGGAAAAAAATAAAGCTTAAAGTGCCTACAAGATGTACACGTAACATACGTTTACTTACAGAATACCAGCATCTTACTAAGTATGCAGATAAGGAACCTGTTAATAGGTGCTGTAAGATCTTTAACACTTTGAGCAACCACTACTCCTCTACCATCTTCAAGGTCAATTTTAAATCCTGCATAAATAAAGCCCTTCATTATCGATCCCTAAATTGTGACGTGCTTACAACAGTGTGAATTAATGTCGAGTGTAGCATGTATTTTAGGGTTAAGTGTTTGTTGTATTTTATATTTTAACATGTGATTGCCTTGCTTTGGCGAAATAAATAAACCATTTGCACTTACAGATTGAATACCTTACCAAAATGAAATGCGACCTTAAAAATCGAATGCAGATTCTCTAGTTTGCCATACACTCGACGATTTTATCAAAGGGGTTTTCGTAAATTAAAGCAAATCTATATGCTCACAATAATTTCCATGAACATTATTCCATACGCATATTGTTCAAATGTGGTTTATTATCATTTTAAATAAACTTAAAACCTATTCATAACGAAATATTTAATGATTTCCATTTTACATAAATATTCATTTCATCTCCGTGTTTTTTTTTTTTTTGATTCTCATGACCGTTGTGTCCGTTTCGTTTAGAATTATATGATTTTTACTTCACAAAAGATAGTTTTTCATTGTCACCTTTTCCTTAAAATAAATTCAACAAACATTTCATTTTGTATTGTATAATAATGCTTTATAATTTTCCATTTAAAAATTGTCAAGTAACATCATGCGTTATTTTACAAATCTCTTTTACAGCAAAAAAAAATTCCCCGTTTGGGTAATCAAAAGAAATATTTAAAAAAATGTAAAACACGCACGTAAACTATATATTGATTGTTTTTTTATGTTTCTGGATTCTTTTTCGTGTTAATTTCTAAAGCATCATTAAATATTGTCAAAACAACTCGAAACTTTTTCAACAAAATCGCATGTCCATTCTTCATCGTTCTCATACGACGAATTGAGAAGTTTGACAATGCAAATATTAGATCTAAAATGTTGACATACATATTTATATTGATATTATGTGGTAGCTGTTGATTTGAGATGAATTTCTACTATTCGTTCATATACAATACAATTAAAAGATCAATGTTCAATCAATATATATTCTACACAATTTCGATTAAAACTATTATAGGTTGCTATTATTTCGATGACAAAATATACTAATTCAATACTATTTTCAAGGAAATTGGTATTTATGCTCGAACAATTCAACGCGCCAAAAAACTATATCACCGTGACGACTTAGTCAAACATTTATTATGCATCTTAGATTGGATTAAAATTATGTTAATGCGTGCAAAACAAATGTCGTGTTATATTAAACAATGCATTTTACAATTAAGACACATCTCACATGCTACCACATATGAATTTTTTATACGTAAACACTACATTCTTTACTGACGCAACATAAATAAGATTAATCGCAAGCATTATTTTCGCGATCTAATTAAAATATTGATGATATTAAAACGTCTACATATATCAACAAAACAACAATTCAATTATAAAAATTATGTCAAATCGTATTAATTAATTCAAAAGTATTTAACGAGTTGTTTTGACGTGAATTCGATCATGTTTTCAGGATGATAATGCATTGTTTGCCGATTTGTATGCATCCCGTACAGATTTACGCGACTTATATGTTGTTTATTGGAAAGAAATCATATAAGAGATGGTACAAATCTTTCTTAGTTCGTAGTATTGAATATTTAAATATCAGTTAAATTTCAAATACATTTACTTTTCTTTATATTACTGGAATATAATAGAATGGCCAATTTTTATTCGAATATCAATGGGATTGCTGGTGTGCAATTGTGGGATAGATTTCGTTAGGATTTTATTCAAGCCATTCATTGCGAGTGAATTCTCTATACAGATCATGCCAGCCGATCAATTTCGATTAAATAAATTACCAACACATTGAAGCTCTAGCCCTTGATATCTCTGTTGTTTAACTGGCTCTATTTGAAGTGCCATCAATTATAATCAATCGTAAGCCTCAAATAATTCACCTTTTATCATTTTTTCTGAACAGTTTCAATAGGTTAATGCTTAAAAATGATGAACCACCACGTAGTGCTGAATTCGATATAAAAATTGACCACGAATTACCACTAAATGTATTTAAGACAATACACGAATATTAACATATAAATAGAATAGAGTACATTAATTACCATGTGCCTAATATAAAAACATACACTACATCGTACATGTCAGCATTTGCATCAGTGCTCATCGGTCGTTTTCTATGAAAGTTCTGTCTTAATGTATTGATTTTCTAGAATAACGACTAATGCTATGAGGAATTTTTGAATTTTGTAGTTTTTCAGCTAAAATTGTGTACGGTGCAGGTAATACATACAGTTTATTTAAACATGGCTTGCTAATTTGTTTTGTATTTTTAGCGTCCATATTTGATTGAACGGACATCTATTGATTTCTAGAGGCTTCCGACCGTTCCCACAATCAATTGTAACGCCCGGCGATTGCTTAACTCGTGTTTTTTTATTAATAGCAAACACAATTGAAGACAGAATGTCTTTGAAATGTTTTAAAGCTTCTATTCATTTAAGATTCGAAACAGATTCCTTTCAATTTCGAATGGATCTAACCACCTCATACTCAAGAAAGTCTGCGTACATCTCATTAGTAAATTCTGAATGATGTTGGAATCGTATGAGTCAATAATGTGATCTTGATTTATTCATTTCGATAAAAAAGCCTAAACTGCAAGAAATATATTGAAGCAGGTTTGATTAAAAAATTAACTAATTAACTTATTAATTAATTAACGAAGATATGGAAATTCCAATACTTGGAAGTCGGTGAGCGGTCCCAAAAAAAAGTCTGCGTACACATCACAAAATTCGTAGATTCCCCCGAAATGTGCAGTGGTTATGCCTACATTTTTTTCATTGATACGCGTGACGATACTTCATTGGAAAATTGTTTGAGAGTTTTGCGTGAATTAAAGACTATTCTTTGATATGGAAGTTAAAAATAAGGAAATCAGTGTTAGTGAGCGTAAAGTGATAGTAAAATTGCGTGAAAACGGGAAAAGTTTCCGCAAAATTAGTTTGAAGAATCCATTCCTCGGTACAAAGGGTTGTTTCTAATTACGAAAAAAACCGGTTTGATTATTTCACGGCATCGATCAGGACGTCCTCCTAAACTTACAGCACGTGAACGACGGAGTATTATTAATGCAGTGAAAAAAATCCACGATTAACGGCGTTCCAAATTGTGCAGGACATAAAACAGAAATATAATGAAACAATATGCGATGAAACAGTGCGCATAGTTCTCAGGAAAGGCGGTTACCATGGTCGAGTCGCGCGTAAAAAGCCGTTCATTTCGGAACGAAATTGTCGAAAGAGAATGGAATTCGCCAAAATAATTTTGGGAAAGCGTTCTTATTTCGGACGAAAGTTAGTTTCGTATATTTAGGATAAAAGGACGCAAACTAGTATGGAGAAAACGCTCGACAGAATTCAAAAAAGAAAATTCGATTCCCACTGTAAAGCATGGTGGCGGCGGTGCGATGGTTTGGGTGTGTATGGCAGGCAGTGGAGTGGACAACTAGTTTTTATAGAATCCATAATGGATAAGTACGGGTACCTTAATATTTTAAAAAATTATGTTGCGGCTGGGAAACACATTTTACTTTCAGCACGATAATGACGCCAACATACTGCTGAAATAATTAGACTTTGGTTGGCCTAAAACGTCCCAAAACTCTAAGGTACACCTCCTCAATCACCAGATGTAAGCCCAATTGAACATTTGTGGGATTTACTTGAAAGAAAAATTCAACAACAGGTCATAACAAGCAAAGAGTTATTAAAAAATGTTATTTTGAACGAGTGGAACAAAATAACGGCCGAAAAAACTTCAACGCTTGATCACTCCATGCAAAATAGATTAAAGGAAGTCATTTATAGGAAAGGCTATGCTACTTGATATTAAGGTTCTTAATCTGATAAGCTAACATATAGCATTTCAAATAAAATGAATAAATTTTTTCAGATGCACGCAGACTTTTTGGATGCTTTTTGATGACTTCTTGGAAGAAACTTTTTTATCTAGGTAATTCTAAACAGCGAACGAGTACTCAGGTATAAATTTATCCACCATATAGTTTAATGAAAGTAATAAACAAAAAAATTCAAGTTATAAACAAATGACAAAGGTTTTTATATTGATATGTTTGCTACGACCAGCAAATGTACGCAGACTTTTTTGAGTATGTGTAGCTTTTTTGAAACACGTTGAAATTTTATTCGAAGATAATGAAGTAACTACATCCTGTTTCATGTCTTCCTTTAGAAATGATCATCATTATGTCACATTTATTAACGGTAATTTCTTTTTTCGATCTCTAATAGAAACGTACGACGAATGGTCGAATGAACAAAACGTGTGATCTCGATTTTTTCCAAAACTATTTTTGATAAATTGGATTGATAAACTGACTATTTTAACTGCGCTCATTTATGTTTAGATATTTGTTGGGGGGGCGAAGAAAAAGCCATTTGCGATCTTAAAGTAAAACAGATTATTTGGACAAACAAATATTAATAGTATCGGTACAGATTTATGTGGCATTTGATAGTTTTTCCAAATTGTTGGATTTGACTGGTGATTTTTCTAGAAGATTTACAACAAAATAAGCCGCTAATTTAAATAATAATTTTGCCTTGCGTGAATCACATTTACAAAAAACATTTTGACAATTTTAAATTGCTATAGTGGTCTCGTCAATTGATATCGAAGAAGAACGGGTGGCTTAGTACGCATGAAGTTATCAATGCTTTCCATATTAACATCAATAAGATCGTCAAAAGTGTCACTATTTCAGATAAAGCTCATGATATCCACAACATTTAGAACGCAGAATATAGTTCGTAGTTTTTGGGGCTAGTATTACAATTGATCAAGAAACGGCGAAATAATCTATTTAAAAATTCTGACCTTGCTACACTTAATGATCTACAGTTACAACAAACACACAACTCTAGGAACTATTAGGAAAGAAATTAGTCACAATCTAAAGTTCTGTACATCCTATGCGAATAATACTCTCTTCGCAATATTATTTTAGGTATATGGTAATCAATTTGTTATTGTTTTTCAATATGTATATTCTATGAATATAGTAGATACATACATAAATAACTTCTCCGAATCGTCAAGTTCTTGTATTTATGAATGAATTGTACATGGCCTCCCGTTCATGTACGTATTCATTCCATAACAATCATTTGCTATCAATCAATATGGCCTCATGTTATGTATTGTGTTTAAACCACCATAATTTCTGTAGATAGTTTTTTTTATATATATTTCAAGATTGCACGTAATTCAGAGCCACTCTAGTTTTCATTCCAGTTTTACTTTTAAATTAGAAGATTTTTATCAGAGCTCCAATTACAATCAACTGTGTTGCAAAGTAGTTTTGAATTACGCGACTTTTTATTCGTTTTGCTTTTAACCAATGTTTAAGATTTAAAGACAAATTGTATTGCATCTTACAAATATAGGAATACGTTATTTCCAACTGAATAGATCAACATTCCACTACAATTCGATCTATTTTTCATTTTATACGTTGACCACATAAATTTACTTGTGTTCTTTGATGAATTATTGAAAAATACAATTAAATCAATTCCAATCACTTTTTTGACTTACCGCTTTTTCTCTCTCTGTTTTCGGCAGAACCAATAACATTAGATAAATTAATTTCATTGAATAAATAAATAAATTAGTTGAAACTATATTGATTAGTCTCTAGAATTGTTTTTGGCTATCTTATGTTATCCCTTTCCTTAAAATGAATGATGATTTCCATTTTTTTCGCAACCACTTAACAAGCAGTTCCAGTTTTAATCTCTTCGACATTTGTTTTTTTCGGCTTTACGTTATCCAGACCAAGCTCACTCAGAATCCTTAGAGCGGTAAGTGATGCTTCGTCTTGAGATTCTTCGATTTTATTTCCCGACCCATGACACAATTGTGGTGGATCTGTTGATAATGTGACAATGGATAGATATGCGCCGTGATTGCCTTTCGGATAATCTGAATATTGTATCTGAAAACAATAAAATCAACGTTGTGAACAGTCGAATTGTATTTGATTAGAAGCTAGTTATGTGAGGCAGGTTTATTTAGAGCATGCAGGCTTTAATGGTCAGTAGTCAGGCATTTTAAGGATTTAGAGCTAATCTCAGGCGTCAAGATATATACATAGTCTTTGAATTGTTTTATCTTTTCTATTTTATTGTTTGCACCAAATTTATCCGCTACATTTAAAGTAACTTTCAGGAAAATTTCAAATCAAA
Source organism: Oxycera nigricornis (assembly GCA_963942545.1). Lineage (NCBI taxonomy): Eukaryota > Metazoa > Arthropoda > Insecta > Diptera > Stratiomyidae > Oxycera > Oxycera nigricornis. The sequence continues at coordinate 123,477,623 of OZ012659.1, read as the reverse complement.
ATATTAATTCTGGGCGATGTTATCGGCTCAATTGTCGACCGCTCTCATACATTTCCACCAATATTTTTTAAACAACGAGCACACCGAATACATTCCGCCAAGCCGGATTGTTTGCTTTGCATTGAATCCTATGAATGGGTTACGACATTACCCGTCACGTCCTAGCTTGAGCCGTTGGCGTATGGGGACGGATAGTTTGCTTTCAAGAGTGGAATTGTACGGAAGACGTTAGCTACTGTAAGTTAAGGCGACTCCATATTTGTGAGCAAAATTGAAATCCGGACACCGTATTGATTCCGTGTTTTGACCAGAACGTAACATACAGCCTAAAGAACACAATACCAGAAAAGGAAAGCAAAAAGAAAACTCTTACTCAGAGCAAATTCAAAAAACTGTATTTACGAAGGCAAAACTGAAATCCGGACACACCAGACACATTCCGAGAGCATGCATGCACAGTACAGTATGAGTCCTGATTTTTCCAAGAAAATGAGAAATCATGCATGGCCAGGCATCCGTGGTCTGTATGGCATCAATTTTCTCAATGAACATTATAGTGTGTTCTCGCTGTGTGCAAATTGAAACGGTGAATACTGAAAAATGTTCCATTCGGGGAAGAACACCACGTTTGAAGTTCGGCAATTAGGTATCATGCATAATGCGCGAGGTAGATCACTCCGGGAGATTTCGGCAGTATTAAACGTTCCAAAAAGCACCGTTCACGACATTATATTACGGTTTAGACGGGAGGATCGCATTGAGAGTACGAACTATAAAGGTTCGTTGGAGAAGCTAACAGCCTATGACCGGTGTTTTATCCGCCGAGAAGTGGAGAAAAACCCTCGAGTAAGTGCCCCCAAGCTGGTTACGCAGCTAAGGGAAAGTGGTACAGAAGTTACAGCTGCAACTGTTCGTAATGCAATTCGCAATTTAGGATATAATGCGCGTACCGCACGGTGTAAGACTTACATTAGTGAAGTGAATAAAGTGAAGCGCGTTGAGTTCGCGGAAAAGTATCTTTTTGCAGACGAACCGTTTTGGCGCGATGTACTATTTACGGACGAGTCTAAATTCAATGTATTTTGCAGTGATGGCAAAGTTAAAGTGTGGAGGAAGCGCAACACAGAGTTCGAGCGTAAAAACTTAAAAACCACAGTGAAACACGGCGGCGGAAGTGTAGTGGTATGGGGCTGTTGCGGAGCGAACGGCGTAGGAAATTGGATTGTTATATTATCGAGAACCTGTGGGATTATGTTGACGGTAGACTCCGCGAGCGTCCAATTACTAGTAAAAAACATTCAAGGGAACGCCTTCTAGAAGAATGAAACAAAATGCCAGCCGAATATGTCCAGCGAATGGTTGCATCAATGCCACGAAGAATGAAGGCCATGTATGACGCTAAGGGTCTACATACAAAGTACTAATAAGTCATTTTTTGGGTTTTCTGACCTTATTTGTAAGATTTTTTAGTTCTGTCCGGATTTTAATTTTGCTCTCAGAAATGTCGTTTTTTTGTATTTTTTTCGTTTTCGCAATTTTGCGTAATCATTTTCGGTTTTACTTTTGAATATTATGTTCGTCACAATTTATTTGTTATTTCTTTACACAAATTTACAAAATTACATCACTTTTTATCTTCCTTATCACTGCATTTTCATTTCTTTCGATAGTGTCCGGAATTCAATTTTGCTTACTGTAGGTACTTGGCGCAAATTAGTTAGAGTTTATTATGAATATATTCCAACAAATTCTTTGAAATCGCCTATTTTTTCAAGCCTTTGACAAGCTAAACTCCCTTCAAACCATTTTCAGAAACTCGACTATAACTATTAGACACTTGAAAGAAAATACGCCATAGCGTCCTGTTTCGTTGATTTTTCTCAGCTCATATAGACAATACGAATCGAAATACTTACTTCAAAGCCTAACAACTGTCCTAAGTACATCAATTGATCTTTCGGCCGTACACCCCCGCTAGAGAACCCAGAAGGACCAGTTGCTGACGACGTGGCAGCAGTCCCAACAGATGTTTCGTTGTCATGCTTCAAACCATTGGCGGTTACTATAGAACTGCTTGCCGAAGCTATAAAATTTATGTTTGTTTAGTTTTCAATGTGCTTGATTTGTTGTATATTATTTTTGCTTACGTTGTTGTCGAAGCTGCTGAGGTTGCTGCACTTGTTGCTGTTGCATTAAAATTATACCCGGAACAAGTTGTCGCCCTTGATTACCTGAGACAGTCGACACTTTCGTTTCAACAGTATCAACATATTTAGCTCGTTGCGGTGCAGACTTCTCTGATATGTTCTCCATGTTACTATTTGCATTAGATGTGTGGTTGACACCCAATTTATTTGCATCATTAACTGTGATGGGTGTGTTTGTATTGTAGCCGAGGATAGCAAGGAGATCTATTTCGAAAAGAGAAAAAATAGTTTTAACAATGCGAATATCTTCATCAACACTATTTCCATACTTTCGGCAGCAAGTCGTTTTGCCATTTTTTTATTCGTTCCAACTCCTCGAGCTGTACAACCACTTGCGCTCACTTCAATCACGAACTCACGACGTCTTGGCGCTCCACGCTCTTCGACAACTGTGTAGAATGGTTCGCGTTCTTTCAGTGCCTGCTGTATTTGGATTAGTTTCGATATAGGATTCACTTCCTCCTCTACGTCACCGCTTTGCGGCTGCTCCTTGATTATGTTTCGCGATTTACGCTTCACCGGCTGCGGCTTCCTTTGCTTTTGAGTCACCTTCATTTTCGCCGGCATGGCAACTGCACGTGATGGAGACACAGGAGGTAGTTTACGCAATTCATCAAGCATGTTTATGGCGGAACGCTTTTTAGATACTTTCTTCCCATTACCTTCTCCTTCCGTCTATAAAACAAAGCATTTATCAATCGTTACTCATTTTGTCACTATTGTTTTATGAAGATTTCATACATACCACAATATCACCGACTTTGCATTTGGTTAAAAATGTTTTCATGTGAGGTGGGCCTCTTTCGCTGACGACTTCGAATATTACGAGCAAGTTTCGCTTCAGGGCGATCTCATGCACCAGCGATATAGGCGATTTCAAATCGGAGTTCGCATCTTCCGCCGTAGAATCATTGCTCACATCTGACGCTTGTTCATTGACCAATGGTTTTATCACTTCAAGAGCACTATTTTTTCAACGATATTTCATTAGCTTTCATTTGTTGCACATTCTATAGGATTAATTACCGTGTTGCGGCGTCATGTCGTGCGGCTTGGAGAGATGAGCCAACCCCCACGAACTTTCTCATGCCAACCACCAAAGTGACGCGACACGGTTCTTTGGCGTTATTATAAGGAATCAAACGGTCCTAGAACAGCGAATGAATATCTATATAAAGAACACACACCAAAACATTTCTTTCTCTTACATTAGGAGCAAATTTCATTGCGCCTTTAACAAATGGCCGCTTGGGATAATAACCAGGAAACCGTTGCGGTGTGTACATTGCGTTAGGAAGATTCGGACGGTTAAAGTTTTGATACTGATTCGGAGCAAAATAGCCGGGAGGAGAATTGACTGGCTGATGTGGTGCATACTGGTTCGGCGGTTGAGGTGGTGGAACTGGTGGGATCGAGCCCGTTTCCACAATTGCCCGCAGTTCTGGCTGCTGATCTGCTTCAGCCGGTACGTTGCTAGGAAGAACGCTTGCGTTATTTTGTACACTACCATCTCCGATCGATTGATTGTCCAACAAGTAAATTGTTGGCTCGCCCAGCTTCATTGCTAAAGCATTCAATTCAACGGTCGGTGTTATAGTACCAGCGCCCGCTTTCAATTTGTTCTTTAGACGATGCGATTTCGGTGGTGGATGCTGGTATTTCGTTTTTGATATTGCATCCGCTGCAGCTAAATGTTGTGCCTTCTTTATACTCAGACCTTCCGCCGTGTATTCTTCGTCGCCCAACTTCAGAGTGACTGTAAAACGTTTAGCGTGAGCTGGTCCCGTTTCACTGGTCAGTCGGTATTGATGTTGAATCTACGAGAATACGATTGATATACTCATCACTTTTTTATAAAATCAGGTGCCTTACTCTATTATAACGTGCTAGTTCGTTTACCAAGCACATTGGTGTCTTTTCTTTATTGTTCGCCATGCTGTCATTCAGTTGGTTCAGACTATCGCTACTCAATTCGGGGCTCAGTTCTCTAACAGCATTTTTGGGCAAGAGGCTGCGTTCACAGGAAAGAGCTTTGTTCGCTGCCGCACTACTTTGCAATATAGAGGCGATCGGTGGCTCTAAAATAAGAAATGTGCGTTTGTAAGTAGTTGCGTGTGCATATCTAGGGAAGTGCACCGGAAATGAGTGCAATGACAAAATGTAAATCCCTTTGTAATAAATATCCCAACAAAAGTAAAATCTTACGATCGAGAGGCTGTCCTTGTCGAGTCGTTTGTTGCGTTTGTGCCTGCTGCTGCTGGACAACGACAGTCTGTTGCGTTTGCTGTGTTATGGAAACCAGCACCGAATTGGTTGTAGACGAAATTGTCGTTTGATTTGAAATGTTACTATGCAATGGTGTCCCTGTTGTATTTATAGGCTGCTGTTGAATAGCTGGTGGTGGTTGCTTTTTAATAAACTGTTGCTGAACACTAGTTGACGGGATATTTTGATTTTGTATCTCCTCTTGCAGGTTTTGTAATTGATGGACTTGTGGTTGCGATGTAACGCCATTCGGTGGGGTAATTGACATAGAATTTACCTGCGTCAATTGGGGCGGCGGTTGTGTTATGGGAATTTGTGGAAGTGGAGGTGGCTTCGATAGAATGGTAACATGTTTGGGAACACTGTTTTGCGTCTTTCGGCTCGACAAGCTCACAGATGTGTTATTTGTTATTGAGGTTGAACTTGGATGCTGGTAATGCGGCGATTTCGATTGATTGTTTACAAAATTTGGTGGCAGTTGAGATAGCGGCATTATCTTTTTTGAGGGATTTATTGTCAACTTGTTCTGGAATTGCGGGCCAGAATGTCTTAGCGTTCCTTGATGCTTGGAAACACCACCACCTTGGTGCGAGGATAGTCCACCTTGATGAAATTGTTTGGGATGTGTGTGCGATTGAGCTTGATGTTGTAGCGCCTGTTGTGTTTGATGAGATGGCGGATGCATCGACGACGTAGCCAATAGTCCATTCGGATGGTTGCTTCCATTCGTACGTAATTTTGATTGGGATGATTGTTGGTGCATGGGCTGTTGCTGCAAGCGCGGCTGATTGTGGTGATTAAACCTGGAAAGAAATGATGACTACAATACTTTTCAAATTCACAACATTTGTATCTGTTGCCGAGCCAGTAATCCGAATAACGAAGATGGATAATCAGTTATCGTCTGATTAGTATGAAAAATGTAGAGATAAATTTCTTGCTATAAAGTCGAACTAATTTCATTCCTGTTCAGTGATAGACTTACGAACAGCATTTGATTAGCACGGAAGGATTTTGTCGTATGTATGGAGAGATATGTAATAACTGGATAAGAATTCTACGCTTTGAGAACAATTGTCTATTCTTTATACTTCGTCGCAAATATGGTGAATATAAATTGAAAGTCAATACTGGAAATTCAAGTAAAGAATCAATTCATCTTTGGACTAGATAGTAACTGGATTTTCAGTCAGCAAGGAAACAAATGCTTGTCCATGGAATATCACATTTCACTGGTTTATTCAATAAAAACTATTGATGAGAACAACAATCAAACCTATAAACTATAAATGCAACACGTACACATGCAAGAATTTTGTCTCATATTTCCTTCCATTCGTCATCAATTACACTGCACTTTAAACTGTCTTGATTGTTGGCCCGCTCCTTGCTAGTTGCGAATATACTTTTGCACTGAGCTCAACGCGTACCATACGAAACTACGGCTCGCGATGGTATGAGTCTGATCATCTGATCACATGCAAATCAAATCTGACCAGATGTATATATTCATCCTAACGTTTTCATGTTCCTTCGTCTGCTTAAATTTTAATGTCGTCTCTTCTCAAAATTCATCTTTCTTGCACATAATAGAACGCGGCAGGGAAACTATTATTACACCGGCTTGTGGTTTCAGTTTCTCATCATACTTGCGAAATACCCCAAAAAAACCAACGTTTGTAACAAGTAAAATTTATCCCTCTGGCAATTTCAACATATCAAAATTGATCCTGTGAGGCCTTGTGGTGGCTGTCTGCCTGAATTCTTAATACAATATCTCGTATAAGTACGTCAACATCATCATGCCGATATGAAGCGTTACGGCATTGCAAGCAACTTTTTTCCGGCACTGGGAATTCGATCGTGGTCAGCCAGTCAGCGAACCCATTGTCCTTTTACATAGACTGAATGTGCCAAGCGTATATATATGATAATACAGTATGAAGTCCTTTCAACAAAAATAAAAAACAAAAAATCCGCGACACAACACGATACGATTTAAATAAATCACTAACTCTCTTGAGCATTTATAAATAAAATATCAAACAAGCACTTCAAACAAAAGGCATTTCATACATTTTTCAGTGGCAATGACAAATATTTAAAAAGATCCATTTTATTCTGTTACTCCCTTGTCTCAATTGGACGGAGATGTGACAAGATTACAACGAAATACAGTCATGCGGATAAAAGTTTGAATGATCGTGAATGTGCAATGTATATTTTAATACATGGAAGCTAAATAATGGAAAAAGATGTCGATGGCGATGCTTTCGTAATGCTTTTTATTTTTATGTTCTCGATGTTGAAGTTATGGTTTTCTTTGACCATGTGCTCTGCTACTTTTGATCGGACTTCGGCCGTTTTTCCTGCTGCGGTATGCCTTTGTGGCCTGCTTGCTTCGCTTGTGTGCTCCTTAAATCTGATAGCTAGGGACCTTCTCGTTGGTCCTATGTACTTCTTGTTGCAGTCGTTGCAGCTCATCTCGTAGACTCCGCATCTTTCTCGTTTTTCGATTGGATCTTTTGCGTTTCCTAGCTTATTTCCAAGTTGGTGTCTTCTACTAGTGTACACCAAATCCGCGGTTCCTATTTTGTTGGCTAGCTTCTTAGTAATAGTCTTGTACTCTGCAGCTATCCTTAGCTTTTTGGTTTCGGTTCTTACGAGGTTGGTTTTTGCTTTTTCGAGACTCCTTTTTTTCCTTTTTATTAGCTTTGAAATATCCTTTTTGTCGTAGCCATTGATTTCTGCTATTTTTAAAATATGTTTCTGTTCTTTATCTTTTCCTTCTCAGCATTCAGTATATCAGATGATGGAATGCTGCCATTTTGTGTTGTCTGCTGTGGTTCGATGTATTTGATATAACTCACATTGTGTTTGTTGGCTGCCTGTACATTTCTACCGTATCTAGATTTCCTCTGGTAACTAGTACGTCTAAGAATGGCAATCTTCCTTCTACTTTAATTTTGTATGTGAATTTTATGTTTTTGTGGGCGTTATCCTTGAGCGTCTTTTCTAATTCTCCTTCTTCTACTTGCCATAGTAGCAGTCGTCTACGTATCCTATCTATCTTCTCGGTAGTTTACCCTGCTTTTGCAGTGTCTGTTCTAGGTTGCCCATGAATATTTCGCTGATAAAAGCTGACAGGGGAGTTCCCATAGGTGCTCCACCCAGCCGCTTGTAGAATTCTCCTCTAAAAGTAAAGTAGTTTTCTTCTAGGCACAGTTTTGACATTCTCATGTATGCTTTTATCTCCTGTTTTGATACTTCTTCGTTTTGTTTCTCAAGCCAGTCTTCCAACATATTGATGGCTTCTATAATTGGTATGCTCGGATACAGTGCTCTAATGTCGAGATGTTATCCTGATACCACTTCATTGTTGATTGTCGGTAAATCTGGCCAAAATACTACAGATGCGTCGTATTTCTCGATAAATGGTTTTAGTCGCTTCTCTAAACACTGTTCGATGTATAGTGCTGAGTTAATGGTACCCTTCGCTACAAATTCCTCTGATCTGAGACCACATCGACATATTGCCTGCCAAATCATATTCCGCTTGGTAAATTTGGTGCTTTTTTGGTTTTATGTTTTGGGTTAACACCACCCTTTGATTCTGCTGTATAGAAGTGCTCACCAGGCAACTGTGCAAAATCGGCCTTCACGTATGTTTTAACGTTCAACACAACACAATCGAATTTGGTTAGGTAATCCTTGTATAGCTTTCGAGCCCGATTTTTCGCTTCTTCCACCTTTTTTCCTCGAATCGATCGGGTACTTTTTGGACTTTATATGATCTAAGATTATAATGATTCTTAATCCTCTGAAACATTGCGTTCGATATTTGCACTTTTTGAGCCATATCTCGAATGGATGTGTTGGGACTCTGCAAAAAATTCCTCTTTACCTTTCGGCTCAAATTTGTATCGAATGGACCTTTGTTCCTACCTGATCTAGACTTTCTAGCAACAGGTAGACCCTTTTTGTATAAAGTATCGTTTGTTTTACTGTTGTAATCGAAGAATTGGTCTCCTTTGCTAGTACCGAATATTTAGGAAGGGGATTTTCCGGGTATTTGCACACAATTAAACTACGCACTTTTTCTTGATTTGATGACATCTTTTCGACAATGACCTTACAATACTTTGTCGAATTTTATAACTTATCCCAAACATGCTATGCAGGAAAAATTAATAGTATTTTTTTCGGATACAGGCCTTTATATCGCTTTTGAAAGTAGAACGTGATGTAGATAGCCATCTATTTGGAAATTTGGAACAAAACTAACTCAACTAGAACGTCTAATTGAGCTTTGATTGGGAGCTTGTTTTTAAGTAAAAAATTCAAATTTAAATGCAAGATCATTGAAATTGAGCAGTTGATACCACCACTGAATTGAATTGTCAACTTAAAAATATCTCTCGGACAGTTTCTTATATGTAGCAATGTTGCGAGCATCCGCACATATCTTCCCAGAAAACCAATGGCAAGCAAAACGTGTAACATCATGAAATATTATAACAGGTTTGAATTTAACACCCTTTCGCATGCAAGCGTTTTTATACTACAGATCAAATAATTCTCTACATTTTTTGTCCAGTTCCGGACCGACCCTTCTTCGGCATCAACATACCTAGTTCTTGCCAGGATATGCCGGTTACTCATGCGGACGACATTGCTATTGCGGGATGAGAAAAACTTGAACTTGATATGTTTCAACACCCCTCTCAATGGACGTAGCCCATACAATGGTGGTGGAATGAATGATGATGGAAGCTATCGCGGATGGACAATGCAATGCAAAACTACTTTGCAAGGTTTATACTTCGGATTAGACATACAATCGGCAGTTTATTGACGAAAATGCAACGCGACATTGAGACGACACTATTCAGCGACAGAACCGTGTTGTATGCTAAACGATTCACCCGAAAATTGCGGTACGCTTGAGGATATGTACTCTCGTTCGGCCACATAATCAACATTGACACACTGTCGCTATTCAGTGCCACTATTCCGAACAGTCGATACATAGTCGGACTAGGACCCGAGAACAAAGCGATTGTTTGAATGCTCTTCACATAGGGGTCAATGGGTTTTCATAAAAGCAGCGCCCGAAAAAGATCGAATCACGCGAAGAAGCTATCAAGATCGTGGAAAGGGTAGGAAGCAGAATATCGAAATTGAATTTGTGGCTCACTTACTGCTGTAGGAGCAATCACGCGCACATTTTTATAAAGTTCCTGACCAAAATGTCCAGAGACAAATAGAAATAAACAGTCTTACCACGTTTTCCAGTGAAATAAACAATTGAAGATCAAAAAAATCAAGTCAAACAAATTCATTTTATAATAAAATAAAAGTTTGCGATTGAAACAGTCTAAACAGTTTGCAAGAACTGATTTACCACTAAACAGATTCAAATTTTACAAACTAAAATTTAAACTAGCAGCAAATTTATCCGACTGGCATTTTCAAAACAACTGAGCGTTTCAACCAGTACAAAAACTTGTATTTTTGTTTATAGATCCCGTATGGTTTGTTTTTTAGCTAACCGTTTAGATATAAGGGTTACCATCGAACAGAACAAGCGGGACAGCATCGATCGAGTTGTTTTGAGCAAATAATGGACTCGAAGGGATTCTTCATTAACGCTCAAATTAAGTTACCTATTTATATCGTTACGTAGGTGTGGTGGGACGTACTGGCCAATCGGTGCATTTGAACCGTGAGGTGGCGGCGGACCGGTTGCTACACTTGTAGCGATGTGATGTTGTTGCGGGCCAACTTGCTGCGGTCCCAAACTCATCCCCCCAACTGAAGCTGATGGCGGGTGCTGATGATGGATTGGACCCTGATGCTGTTGATGGTGGCCAATATGATGACGCATATGTTGAGGGCGTGCTGTGTGATGCATTGATGCTATTGCTGGGATTTGGAGGCTCGATGCAATTCGGTTTGTTGACCACGAAAGCGTTGTTGTATTCACTATGAAAAAAAATTAAAAATTTCATAAAAACAAGAAGTTTCTGCAAGATTATAATACGATAGCACATTTTAAAATACATATAAGCACTTTTCATCTGCCATTTTTTCCAAAAGTCTTATTAAGTTAACTTACGAGTTTGATTGCCGGTTATATAAAATTAATTAAATTTATTTGAAAAATTGTTTGGGGGCAAAATTGAGACCTATTCATCGAAACCCTTCCTGATGATGATGAATTTTTTTTAACCATTTGCCCAATTTTTTGAATTTAGAACTTCATTTCCCATTTTATGTTGCCAAAACGCATCTACACGCTGCTTTTGATCTCAATAAGAGAAAAATCAATAAATTTTAACGATATAAATTATTTTAATCATAAAGCCAAATCCTTTAACTGACAATGATCAATGAGTTTTTGACGAGCTGTAAGACAAATATAACGTCTGAAATATATTTGCAGATAATAAAATTGAAATCGTATGTAAAGTAGTGTTGTCTGTTCTTTTATTGACACAATGAAATTGGAAGGATTTCCTCAGTTAGTTTTAAAATGGGAATAATGAATCTGCTTCGTCAATATGTTTGCAGCTGAACGATGTTTATTCCTCTTTCCAAAATTAAGCGTTGTAAATCGCAAATAATAGAACTACCGAAACGATAAAGAACAAGTAAGCAGAAAAATATAGTGAGAAACCTAAAAAAGACGGTGAAACCTCAAGAATGAGAGTGAAGACGACCTCCCTGGCGAACTTTCTGAAGAAAACGACGATCTTGAGGATTTCATTCGAAGAAATGAGACTGGAGAAGTTGAGAAGATAACTTATTTGGAGCCATCAGTCGAATAATTATCTCAATACATGATCACCCTTTATGACCTAACAGAAGAACCAAGAATGGATGAAGTTATGAATAATGCGCTCGCAGGATGAAGAGTGTGAATAGAAACAGAACTGATTTTTTTTGTGAAGGGAAACGAATTCATCGTCACTATAAACCAGGTAAAAGCTATTCTGCCGTCTCGAACAATCGAAAAATTACCAAGAAGAGTTGTCTACAATTTTTGTGGCAATGTGAACGCGAAAGATCAGTACAATATAGAAAAAAATCATATTGTTTGAAATATTTCAAAATTTAATCAGGAATTTCATCAAATGCTTAACTTAATTTGCTACTTTATTTGACAAGGAAAAGGCACGGCATCGTCCTATTAGATCTGTATGAAATTTGGCACATAATTAGAAGACGTCAAAGATATTCGACACGAAGAGGACGCAGGATTGATTCTAGGAACAAAGGATGATCCTGCCATTAGCTATGATTTTGTTTCGATTATAACAGTTCAAAAATTAGTTTTTAGTATAATTTACATATCTAAATGATCGAACAATTTGCTGATTTCTAAAAATAAATGCATTTGCAGTTGAACATTGCTAATTTACATTAAACTAATTACATCCACAATTATTCAAAAAAACAATACCGGCCGGGGATCGAACACACGACCTCACGATCGCAAGCTAGTTGCGCTGCTTCCTAGACTACACCGCTTCGGTCAGATGCAAAAACTTACTTATGCATAAGGAACGCAAAAAAAATTAAGAGGCGGTTTTCTCTAAAACGGGGAGATGTTGCGCTCTAATATTTTAAGGATCGAATATCTTTGACGTCCTCTACTTATGTGCCAAAGTTCTTCCAAATCTGAGATGCCATAAGCTGAGCCTCTCCTTGTTAGTACTTTCCAGACGATGTACATCGAAATAAGGGATAGTACCAGTATCTCAACAATTTATATTCATTTATATTTTGCTTCGCATTTGTAGAATAAATCTTAGCGTTCTTAATTATTGAATTTTCAGTAAATGTTTACATAGTATGATTTTAAACGATCTTATGTTACGCGCTACTTTTATTGTGTGAGGTAGCTCATTGTAAAAATGTGATGCGGCGCTAATCGGATCCATCCTCAGGCGCTCTGTCCTAGCAAATTTTATTAAAATATCATTTGCGTTTCTCATATTGTAGTCGTTTTCCCCCCATTTATATGTAACTTCATTGTTTTCATTTCTTCGTGGTGAAAATTTTAAAAATGAATTTTCGTTTTTCCATGTAAATCAGTCCGTCTACGTTAAGTTCTTGTGCTGTTTTATATGCTTCAGATGTAGCGGTCATTCTTTGCAAGTTGTATATGGTCTTGTATGCTTTGGTTAGTAGCCGTGACATGCTCATGCGGTTATTTTTCGTAGTCTGGCTCCAAATTATGATGCCGTGTGTAATTCTTGAAAGTATGTATGCATTTTTAATTTGTATTTTGTTTTTAACTGAGAAACAACTGAAACGATGGAGCAGACCAACGATAACTGCTAATTTTTTTCCTCATGTCATTTATATGCAGTGTCCACGTTAGTTTTTCATCGATTGCAAGTCCTAGGTACCTCATTTGTTCAACTCTCTCATCTTTTATTTTTATCAGTGGGTTTCCAGTTTTTTTGTTTAAAGATAATGTATTTGGTTTTGTCCGTATTCCATGTCAATTTGTTCTGTATGAGCCATTGGGAATATTTGTCTAAGTCGGTGTTTATTTTTGGTTCTAGGTCAGCTTCATTTTTACCTGAGTATCGTATCGTCAGCGTACATCACAATTTTCCGTCAATGCCTGCAGCCACCAAGTTGTTTGTATACAACAGGAATAGAATCGGTTCTAGTATTGATCCCTGCAGTACGCCAATAGTAATCTGCGCTATTTTACTGTTCACGTTTCCAATATCAGACCTTGGAAGTCTTTCTGTCAGGTACGTACGTATAAGTTCTCAAGGCATACCAACAATTTCCAAGTTTACTTATCAATATATCATGCATCACCGTATCAAACGCCTTTTTTAGGTAGATAAAAATTGCAGCAACCCTGGTTCAGTTGCGTATTGATATGCCTCATCACGTCTACAATTGCGTATGTTGTTCCTTTACCTTCCTGAAAGCGAAACTGGTTTCTATCTAGAACCCTATTCTGCATTAAGTATTTTAATTCGTGAAGCTAATATTTTTTCCATAATTTTACTCAATGAGTTGAACAATGTTATTGGTCGGAAATTATTCGGTTGTTTCCAGCTCTCCTGTAAATATGGGTATTATATTGGAAATTCGGAAATTCTCCACTCTTGAAGCTTATATTTACTAAAGTAACCAGTATATCTGCGATATTCTCGTTTATTATTTTGATATCATCAACGCAGATGCCATCAGGACCCGACGCGGTGTGTTTTTTCAGAGAATCAATAATATCAATGATTTCTTATCTGATGTCAGCCTTAAGTGGCAAGAGCAGATGCGTGTCACGTTTTGGCATGCTGAGCCGTTTTTAAGGAGTTCTGATATAATTTTCTGACCTGTTGATGTGAAATGATCGTTTAAAATATTTGAGATTATCACTGGATCTTTGAAATTTTTGCCCATGCCATTTTTCACCTTTATATTGTTTTAGACTGGTCATCAAAGAGTTCGGACTAAAATCCAATCGAGCACTTGTGGGAAAACATAAAATAAGCCATGGCAGTAAGAAATTCCTCAAAATTGGACCAATTGTTCGAAGCGGTGATAGAAGCATACATGTGGAGAGATGCAAGAGACTTATAACGACAATGACGAATCACCTACAAGAGGTTGTGAAGCAGAAGAGTTTCCTGACACGTTGAGGATATGTTTTTGTAATTTAATGTTTTTATTTGGTATAATATTTGCTTAAATAAATGAATTTTAAAATATTTTTCGGTGTGACCCCTCCTAGTCTTGGGTTCACCAGGACTTTATTGTCCTTTCAGAGGTAGCATCGACTGACGCTTGACCTTCCTTAATCGCAATTGAATCAAGTAAAAAAACTAACCTGAGGGGAATGAGTTCTATCGAAGGATCCATTGACAAATTGGGTTTTTCTTAGTAAACGACAAGTGTTGTTGAAAAAAAGGATGGATTATTTGAATTTCTTTATTCGATGCTTACGAAATTTCCTAATCGACGAAAATTAAGTGTTGAATGAGAAATGGAAAGGAAGAACACAGAAATTTCTAAAAATTGATATGGTTGCTGTGTTTTCTCCTTTTGACGAAAAGCATTCTATTTTCGAGTGTCGCTTCGTGGAAGCAAGCGGAAAGTCCGAATAGGAATCAATGGTTTTAATTCTCCGAACCGAGGCTTTCTGCCTCCCAAAATACTAGAAGCATCTGATTATCATCTGCAATTCATTTGACCTAGAACTGAAATGGAGCTACGAAAGAGTGTCGTTACGTCGGCAAACAAACGGTTCGGCAGCAACTCGAGCAGAACCAGACACACATCGCAGCCACAGCTGTTTTGCTTCACGTCGCGTACGCCACGGTGACTGGGTCAAGCCGAAGACCGACCCGCAAGCAAATCAGGGAAGGAGGAAGCAAACGCATTCACAAAGAACACGCGTAGGCCCGTAAACTAACAAAACACGGTGAACTCGAAAGTATGTGGTGATCGACAAACTCACCGCTTGCTGCCCCCAACCACGGCTACACCAGGTCACCAGAAAACGGCGAAATCTATCTGCTAACCAAATCGCCGACTTGTCGCACTGCAATTTTATATCCACGCCACTGACAAGACAGGCAAAATTTCTCTTCGCGGCACGCCGAAATTCAACCGCCCTGTAATGCGATATTCCCAACTCCGAAGTCGCAATAACCAACGCACTAGCTGACACCAACTTGCAGCGAAAAACTAAGCATCTTCAAATATCATCACTCGGCGAAGTTTTCGATCTTTTGGAAGATTGGGTCACTTTTTTCGGTGGCAAATGAAATGCGTCGCGTCACCGATGCACGATTTGACTGTTGGCAAACAATAAAGGAAACCTATCACTTGTCTATTTTACTACACTAACATGCGGCCATATTAATCTTAAACGCGTCGCGGGACTCGACAAACGAGAAAAGTCCCCTGATTTCTCGGCAGTGGAGTTTTTTCGTACACGAAGAATGTCCGCGACAACAACGACGAGGACGGACGGCTTCAGCAACAACTCTGACAGTTCGGACAGCCTGCAATAAAGTCCCAACTGCCTGAAATAATGTCCCAGCTGGCTGAAACAAAGCTCGAACAGCACACTGGTACTTTCCAAATGGCTTGCAAGAAATTTGGAACAGCACATAACAAAATTCGAACACTGTTAATGGCTCAATAAAATATTCTGTTGCATTAGTTCTCATTCGGTTTTATCAAATTGCATAGGAACCGTGTTTGAAACTAATTGAAATATGCATACATATGTACTTGCGAAAGTCAAGCCTAGACGGCGCTACCATCACCCGAAATCGTGGACATCCCTGCATTTCAATTATTTTCATTTGCTTATTGTACAAATTTCTAAATGTGTTGATTTAATATTTGCAAAATGCTTGGCAGAACAATGCCCTTCGCTTGTTTTCATTTAGAAGGAAAACCATCCACCTCAAATAACTGAAATCAACAGTTGCTGGCGTAGTCGGTCACATGCAACAGCTGTTTGTCTGGTCGGTCACACGTGCATCAGCTGTTGGAACAGCTGTTCAATTTGTTTACGTTCGATGAAAGGTTCTTCGAGAATCAACTTTCTTCACGTGTCTTTTCTTCATAGCGATTTGTGATGAGATTGACGAAATGTCCACACTCTGCAGCTCGAAATCATTCCTCAAGTCACTGCAAGTAAGTGGGCTGTTAATTTCGGTTCCTTCGAGTCACATTTCCTTCATCAAGTCCTTAATTAGCGTGCGGTGTCATCAATCCAAAATTCCCCGTGGCACCAATTTCAACCCAAACGGTTTCTAGCCAGGAATGCGACTTCCCTAGCCATGCCCAGCCGTCTGCCTAGGAGAAGATTTCTGACAGTGGTTGGTGCTGCAGTCGGTGGACTCGCAGCTTTCGATTACGCCATTAACGATTTCGTGTACACAAATGCATCGGTACGATTTTTGAGATCTCTCAGGACCGCGGCCACGATATCGGCCGATTACTTTTGGTTGTTTGCCTGGCATGACGAGGACGAGGATGTGTACAATGGTCTTCTGAAAGACGTGCATGCTCGCTGCGCTAATCGGATTTTGAAGACGTGCCTCGCAAACGGCGGTCTGTACATTAAAGTCGGCCAGGGTGTGGCAGCCATCAATCACATTCTACCAGCAGAGTACACTAGAACTTTGAGTAAACTGCAAAACGAATGCTTGACAGGAGAAGTGTTGGACGTGAAGAAAATCTTTAAAGAGGACTTCGGCTCTTGCCCGGAGGAAATGTTCAACGAGTTCAACTACGAGCCCACAGCAGCTGCCAGTTTGGCTCAAGTGTTCCGAGCGACAGGCAAGAATGGGGAAGACTTAGCTGTTAAGGTAGGTGTGAGTGAATTGGACTATGGTAGTCAGAAAAACCTTTTTTTTTTTTTTTTTCAACGTTGGGAGGTGGAAATCTTCAAAAGATGCCGATCAGCTCCCGCCTCTCGGCATGCCGGATTTATTTTCCGATACTCGCGAAGCGTTTGTGTTGCCACTATAAATGCTTCATCTTCGCTTCGTAGTCCTTCACTATTCTAAACTATACAAACTTGTACATCACTTGAACAGCTGACTCCTTTAGATTCAATACAACGATCTACAAAAACGATTCACCAGTGACTTAGGCACGATTCTCTTCTTGCAAGACATCATTGAGATCTTCTTCAAGAACTACAATTTTGGTTGGATCATTCGTGACGTCAGGAAAAATCTCGAGCAGGTTGTAACATAGTTGTCCATTCAATAGCGAACACCGAACAAATAAACGTTTGGAATTCTTTTCTTATTCGCACACAATAGGAACTTGATTTCATCAATGAAGGCAAAAATGCTGAGCGTGCTGCAAAAGATTTGGCGCTATTCAAGCATGTGCACGTGCCAAAAGTTAGCTGGGAGCTAACAGGGACGGTTGGTCGAAAAACTGTTAACTTGTTTCAAAAAATGAAACTGAAACTATTTTTATTAGAGAGTATTAACTGCCGAATGGATTGATGGGCATAAAGTCGACGATTTTGAATGGATGAAACGCGAGAAAGTGAGTCTTTATGAAGTGGACGTGAAGCTGTTTAACTTGTTTTCGGAGCAAATATTCAATTCTGGTTTCGTGCATGCTGACCCCCATCCCGGCAACGGTAACATAATCCTTACTTTTCGGAAACTGTGAGCTTAAAAACTTGAACATACGGATTGCAGTATTTTTACGGAAGAACAAACGCGGTGTGCTTGAAATAGTTCTATTGGATCATGGTCTATATGAATGGATTCCAGACGAAGTACGTTTGAAGCTCTGCAAGTTTTGGGAAGCGACCGTTTTGCGAGATGAAGTCACCATGAAAGAGACCGCAGCCAGTCTCAAAATTACCAGTAATGTTACTGAATTGGGTTTTAACGCAAAACGTTGAATTGTAATGCTTTCAGATTATAAACAATTTGCGGAAATTTTGTTCCAAACGCCCATCGATCTGAGCGCAAACGTCATCAAAGCAAAACTCACGGAAAAGGACATTGAGTTCATTCAGAATATTGCCAAAAAGAACTTTGGATATATTATGGAGGCTTTGAGAGAAATGCCAAGGAATTTATTGTTTGTAGTTAGGTAAGAATTTATGCTGAAATAGTTTGAAGTCATCTAAGTACACTAAATACAGTAGTGAGCGAATTGATTTGTGCAATTCAATTGATAAGGACTCTCTCACTAAAATAGTTGCAACAAATTACAGAATAAACCAGATAGATCACACGTTTAAACCGTTTATTGGTTTTTGTAAACAAAATTTTAGAAAAACATGTGAAAAATGGGCTTTCATTGAATACTGTGATGCTTCGAAGGTTGGGCAAAATTACTTGTGCTTCGCTGGAGCTAAGCAAAATGATTTGCGCAACATCTCAATTTGTTCAACTATTAATGAATTCCTTTTTTCCTTTTTTTATAGTACCAACAATAAATCACCGAATAATGTGTGCATCCCTTTTTGCGTCAATTACTCCTTGAAGTCTGCGTGGCATGAAATTGATCAAATTTTGCAACATTTCTGTTGAAATCAGCTCCACTGCTCTATTGCCAATATCCAGGCTGCATCTTCTGATCTCTCTTTTTTCTGTGGAGCTCCTCACTTGACACAATGCCACACATTTTCAATTACATTGAAATCAAAGCTATGTAAAGGCCAGAAAACACGTCACACAAATAGTTTGTTATCAGCTTCGCTTCATGAATTTTTATTTTATTATCGTGTTGAAATACAAACTGATTATTAATTAGTTTCCCGCCAGCACACAATGTCTCATCATTTAATTATAATCAGGTAATAGTGGCGAGTAACTTTGCTTGGAAGGCTTGCAATTATAGGAAATGTACACTTTACCACCGTCTGAATGTTGAGTGTAGATAAACAGGGCCCGCGTTTGTTTGTCTTTTGAGTTGGAGTGAATAGTACTCCCTGCCATACGTTCCATTCAGAGAAAAACGATTTTCATCCATCCATAAGATATTTTACCAAAATAAATCGTCCTTGGATATGTGATACGCTTTGATGTTATTCTCCCGTAATCTCCTTATCACTTCTCTCTCACTTGTTCCCCTTTTGTTACAACTGTAATTAATGCAACGTCTGCTACTGCACCGCAGCCGATCCTGGCTACGGGTTGGGCAATCCCACTCGGCTTTAACCCGCGAAGAGGGGTGTGGGGATATTTTTTTAAAAGGTGCCACCCATTTCAGCGCCGAGACTGCCCTGTCCGCGAATCCGGAAACGGGAACTGGATTCGCGACGACCCGAAACCACCGATCGAAAAAGAGAATTTAAAAAAAATGAATCGGAAACAAAGGAGCCGGAAACGGGACGGTCGCTTCGCCCTTTCACACAATTAACTGACAATTTGATTTCACCTGAAATCACTATTTTTATTTTCTTATCTCACTTGACTAACCCTATCTATGCTTAATTCTACTCACAATTTTTCTCCTTTTTCTTAAACCTATTTCCGCCGATTCCTCCTGAATTCCGCTGCTCGTACATCGCGTCGTCCTTATATGTTTTCACCAGAGACAAGATCTACAAAATATAAAAATCCGCATCGAACTTCCGCACTTCTCGGCTTGACTTCCCCAATCCTTGCCCCCGACCAGCACACAAAAGAACCCAGAACAGAACAGCCCCGATTGCTTTTCTCCTTCCAATATATTAGGGATTCCTCTGGTCCCGTTCGCTGCATCGTCGGTCAACGGCCAGCCGAGTTTGCTGAATCCATTCTAGCTCTCATTCCTTCGACTGGTTTTCTGTCGTTTTTCGATACACGTCAGCTGGCGATTTTCATTCTCCGGGCTCGATCTTCACGATTGGCTACGACCTTGCCCCTCGGTGAATACTGTGCTGCTGCTGCTGTGTGTCCACATGGATAACATTGCTTAAATAAATCCGCCCACTATTGTATAGTCGATGTATAACAACAAACATTTAACTGACCATAATAGTATTCCTCAAAATGGTATTAGATTTAAAATTTGATTGTTTTAAATCGTGAAGCTTTCTCTTCCAGAAATTTGAATACAGTTCGTGCAATCGGACGTGAACATGGCGACCCCGTTGACCGACCTAAATTGATGGCACGGTACGCACAAAGTTGCCTGTATCGAAACGAAAATCGTTACGTTGGATATTTCAAGTGGCTTTATCGGCGTGCCCGTTTCGAGTATTGTCTTTTGTAAGTATATATAACTTTTCCAGATTGTTTTATCGTCCTAAAACTTTGTAGTGCAAGCTCTCTGATTGTTTTCTTTTTTTTTGTTTCAGCAAGGCGAGTTTTAAAATGTTTTTCCTATCTTTTTATATCGATTTACTACACAAACTTGGGAGATCACCTAAAGATTCCAGTTTACTTCGCATTCGGGTGGAGGAGTTATAACACATTTGGATGGGTTTTACATGAAGTGTTAATGATTATTTTAGGAATAAAGACAAATACGATGGATGTGTGCAATGGTCATGGCTCATTAAAATATGTCAACTAATTTTTATTGTTCTGAGAAATTATATTTATTACAATGGGCCTAAGTAAGCCCCCTTTTGACAAAGGCGGCTGCCACTACAACCACGTTTGAAAATTGCAGTGTTCTTACGATCATGGCAAGTTCATCTCAAACTCAATGGGCTATAAGAAGGGTGTGGAAAAATCTCCCAGCCCAGTTTTTGAATGCATTTTCTTTGTGGATGTTCGTAAGTTGTTTTGGCACCCACCTCGCGCAAGTTTTCTTGTATAGCAGCTTATTGTGAATGATGTTATGGACAGTTCCAACAGTTGCATTCACTTTTTCTGCTCAGTTCAACAGTGATACGTCTGTTACCTTGGATTATCACGTCAATGGAAGAAGTTGCAACTTCAACCGGTCGTTCAGTTCACTGCCCATCTCCAACACTTTCGCGGCCACTTTTAAACTGTTCCATCCACTTGTAAATGTTCGAACGGTTTAAACAATTGTTCCCATACACTTTTAACATCCTTGCATGGATCTCACTATCTTTAACCCCTTCTGCTACTAAAAATCTAATCACAGCACGTTGTTCTTCCGCGGTACAATTCTTAATCGGACTTGACATATTGAACTAACTGAATTATACGTTATGTTCACAAAATCTTACCAAACAGCTGATCAGAAGTAATAACAAGAACGCCAGTTTGAAATCCTAAAAGTTTCGTATTGAATTATAAAACAATTTTTGACCTATATCAATTTGTCTCGTTACTTATTGAATGGCCCTCGTATATTCAAGCAGATTCGATAGTTGACTGAAACTAATTGATCTCGTTGCAAGACGATAAAAGCAATAGGAAAGACATGATGAACTAAACTCTTCCTTGAATGGAAAAGAAGCATAGCGGCATTCCAAACACACCAGAATTTATTTACTTCACATTCGAACTCTACTTAGACAATACATAACTATACTACGACTCCTCATCTGATCGAACCGGAAGTGTCACATTACTGAACAATAACTCTTCTTTTCTATTTCCGAGCTGACGCCAGTGCGCAATTCTTCTGCCTTCACCGACAGATACGTGTTTTCGTTCTTCTTCTGCAACCATTCCGGCAACGGTTTGTTCCAATCTTCCGGCGGTGCTGTACGTTTCTTCCACACATCGTTTCCAAAGTGCGCCTTCATTCGCGCTTGACGACGTGCCGCCTCACTCTCAATCACAGCTTTTCCCGCATTCGTGTCCTTATCCTCCCGGAAGCGACGACAGTTCTCATAGTCGGTCTTCCATTGCGAACAATCTATCGATTCGCCATTAACAAAGTACTGATGGAATCGCGCTTTAATACTGGTACAGTCGTCGTACTCTTCCTTGTACAGGAAACATTGTCGCACCTACCGATTCATTTTGATTAGTAGTCGAACGTGTTTGAAGTGTGTTTTCATTAATGAAACTTACCGACCATTCGCCATCAATGTATACTGGCGCAGTTTCTACAGGCTTGTCTTTAGTTTCCGGTGTCTTTTCAGCCGCCATTATCGGTGTCAAACGTCAATTTTCTGGAATGTTGCAAAATGGAACATAACCTAGCACAAAAATGGTGGCCAGCAGAACGATTCTAGTGTCGTTAGTATTAAAGGTAAAAATTGGACGGTTATTTTAAAAATTACCGTTAAGCAAATTCTTTTTCATGCTTGATTGACGTTTGATTTGAATTTTAATTCCTGTCGCTAAAAAGTTTATACTCGGTTTCGTCAACATTTTGTAAGTTTGGAAAAAATATTTGTGGCACCTTGAAGTTTTCCGACGTCGGCGCAACCCGCACGGCACAAGAAAATTCTGGCCCCGCGGCAGGTCTTCTCTTGCCGGCCAGTTCCGCTCTCCGCTTATTAGCGTCAAAACGTCTAGCTCCGTTAGCGAGCAAATTCACTCATACTTGAGGCGCATCAAGTGCGGAAAGCTATTTCATTAGTTAAATAAAGTGCTTCTGTTATCTATTCTCATTATTATTGTAGTCGCTAAATAAAGCAATCATCTTAAATTTAATCAACTGTGGTGCGTGTACTTTCATTTTTGCTCCTGCTCAATACTTATTAATGCAAAACACCGCGAATAAACGCGACCTGCATAGGTTAAAAAACAGTTGCAGTAACTCGCCGATCACAAAAATGTAAAAAAGAGGAAGACGAGTAAGAAGTTTACGTTGGGCATGAAGTGAATGATGGAATTCCAGACTTGTCAACATCTACTTAGGACACTCTTATAGAAGAACTTAGATATTGAGGATGGAAAAACAGAAGGCAAGCAATCGCTGACCGAAAGCCGATTTCGAAAACAACGAGCTAAGCAAGCCTGTGGCGGGTTCCAGTGCTGAAAACGCCACTCTGGGAAGGAGTAAAGCTCGAGCTCCATGACATCAGGAGAATACCAAACCAGTTGAAAGGTAGGATTTCCTAATTATTATTATAAAAAAGGGCCTATCGAGAGGCAGGATATCATATTTTAATTTTTCTGAATTGAATTTCGCAGCGCTGAGAAAAAACTAAAAGTTTGCCTTCATTTCAATGTTTTTTCTCACGAAAATAACTGTAAAGGACCTTCTTAATGATTCTAAATGATGTCGTGGGAAAGAGGAAGTTCTCAATGTTTTGGAGGCGTGAAATCTGGGCGTCTCGAAGATGAAATAGGAGAATAGGCACGTAAGGATGGAAGAGAAAGGATTCGTAATTTTTTTGGATGAGAATTCGGTCACCATCATGTTAGGTGGACAGAGCAGACTTTGCTTCGCATTAGGAGAGTTCTACCTGAACATTTTTATGACGAGCCTGCCGGTCAAATTGGAATTTTTTTTTAAAGTAATATAATTCAGAATTTTAACGTCGTGTTTATTTTCTCCAAAACATAAATACAAAAGGAAAATAAGCGATATGCGTGATTATTAATATATTTTATTTTACAGACGCCAGGGGTTCATTCATACCAACATTTACCCAGCAGAGCCAGTAAAATTTGTTTGAATTGTTACTTTGCTTTAAAATGTTTCGATCCTAGTTTAAAATATTCGTGACGATTCGTCCATAATCGATGGCGGAAATGAATGACGAGCTAAGAACAATCACCCGATCGAAATAGAATTTGACGCCCAGTTTGTAAATTTCCTTGGGTTCAGCGTTGAAAATTTCTGATATCGATCCAATTAGGTCCAATTTTTTCGGGAACTTAACTGCCAAGTGTCTGTAGAAGGGAAATTTATGTATGTTAGGCTGCTTGCGACACTGAGTTTACAGTTGACTAGAAGCCGTTGTAACCAATTTAAAAGGCAAGAGCACTATGGTATGCCGAGAATCAGAAGCTACTCGGTACCTTTTGAAGAATTCCACCTCCAAACGTTGAAAAAAAATTAGGTGGCAACGACAAGTGGACACCATTTCAACGAGGACCGTGCTAACCAGGTTCAATGCTTAACTGCTGCACCTGAATCAAACCAAAATAACACTTCACCTACCTGTCCACAAAGTATTGGGTGATTCCCCAGTAGAGAAACAAAACAAACGTTGGATAGACGACTGGCAGCAAGGCAACGGCCAGAAGGAAGACGGAGTAAAAGATTTTGAAGAGCGTCGGGAATGGAAGTGGTTGCATCCACACTTCATACAAATGCTTCATGAACGGTTTCACGTAGTAAACGCATTTGCTGAATAAGGACATTTTCTTCCACTGCAAAAGGAACAAGCAATGGAGTAATTGTTGGCTGCCAGCAACATCCAGGATTTGTTACCACTTTCTTTTTGTGTAGCGCGACTTGTTGTGGCTGCATCTTGTCCTTGATAGTTTTCGAAAAATATACTTTCCAATTTAGAGAGAGATTGCGGCGAATTTAGGCAAGACTCATTTGAAATTTATTGATATTTACGAACTCAATGCCAATTTTAAAATAATTGTCAATATGAACGTTGGAAATATTAGGATCTAGTGATCAAAACGACTCGGGCTAACTGTCGATTCTAGCAAGTAATCATCACACGGCCACGGCCCAGCGCGGGCGAGTCCAAATCATGTGCGCAGGTAGGCGCTTCACGTGCCGTAATTTTATTCTGCTTTTCATCAAAAGAGAAAAACTCTTCTTCAATACAAGAAAATGAATTGTTTTAACTGGCAGACATATCTGTGCATTATAAATTTGAAGTATATCAATGAGTAGCATCAATTTGCCTCTAGCAACAGTAGTGTGATGATTTTTTGTAGATTTAAAATTATTTTCAGTCATTAGAAAAATTTCGAACTACGTTGTTTTTGTATTTTTTTAAAGACATTCACAATGGGTATATACATTGTGAATGTCTTCACATGACCCTAAGTAGCAAGTTAGACATATTTATAGCTAACATTGGACAATGGATTTTTTGGTGTCTTAAGATACTTCAAAGATAAAAGTTTTCAGTTTCGTCATGCCTAGAAAATACGCAAGGAAGATAGATACAGGGTACAATAAAGCTCACATACACTGAACATAGACAAAAAACTTTGATGCAAAGAAAAGTACCAGAGAAATGATAAATCCCCAGCAGAGATTATTCGTAAAGGATCAAGGCGTAGTTAGTATTCGAATCATTTACTTCCCGTTATTTTTTTAAAGTATTTTTGTCGATCGCATTGTGGGAAAAACTACGGAACATTATGATGAATCAATGCACAATCGTTCTTTTTTCTAGAATTGCATGCTGGTTTCGATTTAACGAGCTTCAGGTTCTATTGGAAAAATAAATGTTGCCGCTAAAAGTTATATGAAAGGCAAAGCGTAGCCTAAGACAAAAAACGAGTTTATTGCTCGAGGGTCACTTAACAACTGAACAAACATGCTATCTGTGTATTCTGTGTGTGTGTATGAATTTGGATAAAATATGAATTCTTAACACTCCCAATTTTTGGCCAAATTTGAAATTTTTTGAAGTTATACATATTTACCATCCATTGAATCCTTAAAACTATTTAATTTCAATTGATGCGATGCTCATCATATTTCGAAGATATTCAAAACGATCCTTTGGTAATGCTTTCGTTAGAGAATCCGCCAACGAAGAGCAGGAAACGATCCATCATTTTCTGTGCGAATGCCCAGCATTATCCAGGAAGCGCATGCAAACTTTAGGCTCGCCCTTCCTGGACAACCTCACGGAAGTAGCTGATTTGAACAGCGGATGCATAGCCAGCTTCATACGAGAACCTGAATGGTTTTCCTCATCCCGTAAGTTCTAGTTCCGTCTTAACCTTTTTGCGGTATCACAATGGACCTGTCTGCACATGAAATAAAGGTTTGGCTATCCTTCACACCAAAACCGCACATTTCTCCGTTTTTCACGATGGTACCAGTCCAAGTTCTGGAAACGAAGAAACCTCCATTGCGTGTGCAAATTGTTTTAGCCGAGTTGCAATCCAAGGAAAAAATAGTGGAAGTATTGGCTTACTATATACTTGAAGGTTCAAACCATTAGGAATTGTTATTATATTTATGAAGAACAGCCAGTTTCCAAAATATTGTCAATTTTTAGGTTGACAAACACCCCAAGTCGGTCAACCTCTAGCTTCCATAAAGTTAGGATTTAGGCAGCATTACATGAAGGCTGCAAATAGGGCCTGGTAGCTGGAGGGAACCCGCAGGACAACCAGACAAACTTGGCACGACCTGAGTTCCAGACGCACCAAGCAGCTCCTCAACACGAGTCGTGAAACCTTGAGTTCTATCGTGTCCATACTGACAGGACATTGTCCAATTGGCAGACTCGCAGAAAGATCGGGCGTTCCTTTCAGCGATTTCTGCCGATTTTATGTGTGAATGCCCAGCATTGTCCAGGAAATGGATGAAAATCTTAGGCTCACCCTTCCTGGACAGCTTCACGGAAGTAGCCGATTTGAACAGCGGCTGAATAGTCGGCTTCATACGAGAATCGAAATGGTCCTCGTCACCAAGCAGCTAGGTTATAGTGCCGGTTCAATCTTATGTGGCATCACAATGGGCCTACTGTGGCCTAAGTGAGCCATCTTTGGATAAAGAGGGCTGCCACTACAACGAACAAACCAACCAATCTAGGTTCACAAAAGAGTAGGGATATTATTTCGATTCGAAACATAATGGAAAAGTGCAATCGAAAGCTTTGATGATGGGCGATGGTAGGTGGCTTTTTCTGTTTTCCATTCTTCGAAGCAATGAATCTTGAACAGGGATATATTAATCCTCCAAATTTCCATCACAACGACTTCTCAACTACCAGAAAATACAGTTCTGCGTTTCTCAGGGCTATTCAAATGCTCAAAACACAATCCGTTTAAAATCTTATATTCCAAATTTTATTGTTTACGATTTTTAAAAAATATACATTTTCAAACAATATAATTTTTTTATCATCCACATTTCTATTGAAAGCTTTTCTGTCCTTATTCAATCTTGTTGTTGTTGTTATTATTACTGTTTTGTTTTTCAATACAGACACAAAAAAATAAACGAAAGAAGAAAATTATTAACGTGTAAAATTAATTTTTAAATGTTGTGTATTTCGAAGTACATATATAATAATCATAATAAGGATAATTATATAATATATAATGTAATTTCTATTGTATTTAAGATATCCATTCTAATTTGCTTGTTCCTTCTTCTTCTTCTTCTTCTTCTCATTCATCATATCTAGCTGTTTTAGCTTTGATTTCGGTTGCCATACTTGACACGTTTTGCATTTAAAACGAAACGTTTCGTTTTGAATCCATCTTATTTGTAGTAGTTTATTTAATTGCTCTACACAATTACGGTACATAAATCAGTCATTCGGTACTTTTGATTTTTGTTTTTCGTCACCATAATTGTTTAATCAATGAATGAACAGATAAGTATATTTTATAGTTTTGACTTTACATCGATTGGGATTTGAAATCGTCATCATGGATCAAATGTTTGTTAACAAAGTTGACATTGAATAAAACATACATTCAATTTGTTCATAACTAAATACAAAAATAATTAATCAGGAAATTTTCGATCAAGTTCAATCGATTTTTTAGAGTAGTTTTAAAAGAAGTAAACAATATTAATTGAAATTGTGACAATTTGAAATTATGTTTTCGATCAAATTCTTTCACTGTTGTTGTCAAATATACTTTATATAAATCAAAATTTAGATTTAATTCTTTAAAAAATTAATAGTTTCATGTCAAATTTCGCAACAAATAAAACAATTATGCACGAAAGTATGCACAAATTCAATGAATTTCAGCAATTCAACAAGTTTTCATTGAATTTTCTATAAGATTTTCATTTTTTCAATTTTCTTTTGCTTGTTTTTATCACTGTCTGGATAGTTGTTGTTTTTCGTGGGGTTTTTCAATTTTTTTTGTTGATTTTTTTTACTTCACATCACAAAAGCCTCAAGTGGTTGATTAAAATCAAATTTATTTTGCGTCTAGCCTATTTAGCCAAGCGCCGATCAGGACGTCTAATCAATCTCTTGAGGGTGTTTTGATTTTTGTGTATATTATTTCACTTTTGCGCATTCAAGATTTACTTGTTTTGATTTTGTTTTTCTAATTTCAAACATTTTATTATTAGCCATTGAGTTTCCGTCGAATAATCTCTAAATTTATTACATTTTTTTCCATTGAACTAACATTAAATTCGTTACCATAGAATTACATCACACAAAATAAAATTTCCGTGTAAAATTTTATTGTGATTAGTTTTGATTTTCATCTAAATTGTTGCTCGATTTTATTCGCTAGCCTTATTATTAGTTTTAGTGTTGAATTATTTCATGTTTTCCGTGAATTTTTCATTTGGTGGTTAGTGTGTTTTGCGGTGTTAGTCAAAAATTGCATTCGAAAAGGTTAAATTGCAAAGTTTTCGTCCCCGAATTGATCGTTGTATTAAATCGTAATTAAGTTATCTGATTGTTGGTTTGATGTTCGTGTCTGTAACGCGATAAATTGTTTTTTTGGCCGTTCGGGGACATTTAGCAAACTTAAATATACAACACACAAAGTCTAGATGATTGATTGCAAGAAAATATGAACAATCCAACACAATCGACACAAATATAATTAAATATCTTGTGTTAAATGATAATTGCATGCTACAAGTCTCTACTGTCTGCCATAGAGAGTTGTGTGCTTCGATCTGTATCTTCAAATATAGTCGTCCTTGCCTTGCCTTGCTTGCATCCTATTTATATTTATTCATACATGTAGATTGACAGCAATTCATCAAGGCGAAGGCAACATTTTTGCACTGTGTACCCTGTGTTTTTTTTCTTCATCTCTTGTTAATTTCGATATGTTTTTTTTAAATAGATATGCTTTTACATTTACTACCACACTATGCATAGTTCGTCTAATGTAGTTTTTATTTTAAACAAAAAAATATAACAGATTAATCAACTCAAAATTATGAACGAAATTAAGAAAATGAAGTGGGAAAAAAATACTGATTCCATACGTTATAGAAATAAAATAAATAAGCTCTTCAAACTGATATAATTTTCTCAGTCCAATCGTGACGGTGGCTGTTCTCTAATGAAAAAAATTAGAGAGCTCCATCCGATTGTGTTAGTTTGGATGGTACGGTTAATTTTTATCTTCCTTTTCAAATGATGGAATTTAATTACTAGATTTTATTTATTTTTGATCACAACTTCAGCACTTAGTTCAACGTCATCGATTGTTATTCTGTTTCTTTGCATCCTTTTCAGCTAAGGCACTGTTTTTAAAGAAGCATCTGATTGATAGTAAGGCACTTTTTAGAGTGTTGAACGCATATCGGATAAGCAACAAATCGCGGGGAGGGTTTTAATTTAGCGATTAAGGCACTATAATCATATCACTTGGCTAGTCCACTACATATCATATTTTTGAATTTATTTGAACACAAAACTACATTTGTCGCCTCGCTTTTATGCGAGGGAAGAGAGTTTTTAACGTTTTCTGTTGTGAATAATAATATGTAGTGAACTAAATCACAGTTAGTTGGGAGGACAGATCGGTTTGAGGGCTGCAACTTTGATAATTGGATAAAATTGAAATTAGCAAGAAGTTTTAACGATTCTTTGGATTAAAACTTCTAAAACTACGTAGTTTTTCTTCAATTCAATATTGTTCAAAGAACCATAATCAGAGACCTTTATTTTTCAACCACTATATTGTTAAGTCGCTTCAATTGTATGCCCGTAAAAACTAGTCAAACTCCCGGAGAGATCTTATTGTTATCCTCCCCGCTTTCCAAACAGTTCTTTTGTTGCTCCTTAAAAATGGGTTCATAGTGTTTCGGATTGGCCGTAGAAAGGAGGAGTCTTATATTGATTGTATCATCACATAATATGAAGGAAAATCAACGATGTGCCACTTAAACTGCTTCAATTTCTTTCTCGTCAGTTTGATTGAAGCAGAATAGATTTATACGGTCACAATGTGAATTCTATAGAGATTTCGGTATAGTTTTTCACATTTTTCTAGCTGTTTTGAGTTTAGGTGTTTATCCACAGTAAGAGATTAAAAAACGAGACTAACTTCAAGCAGGAAATCTCTTATTTGTGTTCTACACTAAGAATTCTTTACAGCTGGGATAAAAAAAGTACATTTCGCTGCCAGGAGCTATGATTTAAGGGGTTACATAGGTCTTGTATTTTCAATAAATCGATGGAATTTTATTCACACCAAATTTGAAGTAAATTCGAGCAATATTCCCGGAGTTATAAGAGATTTGAATACCTCGTGGTCGGTACGTGCGCTCTGCCCTGCCTAGCGTATTATACGCATGCGGCGCGGTTCTACCGCGTAAAATCAGCTCCTTTCTTTTTCATCAAACATCACAACATCAAAAGGATGTTCTGGACATCACGAATGAGGCAAACTAATTACTGTATGGACCTAGAATCGACGACTCAATGTAAGTTGCCAAAAAATAACTTTAATTCATTAAATCGCGATAAAAAAAACTTTAAACGCGTTTTCCGTAAGGTAGGCACGATTTCTCGAGAACGAATCGACCGATTTTGCTGAAATTGTGCACAGTTCTTCTTTATAGTATTGTCTCATGATTGAACAAGGGATTTTTATTCGGTCGACTCGCTTATACGAAAAATATATTTTAAAATCGTTGAGAATCGGAAAAATGCTAAAAAAAATATGAGACGAAAATTCATTTAAACTCATTTCAAAACTTTAAATTTCATTTTTTTTCAATTCTTTCGTTCAATCACGAGCGAAGGGCATAAACTATAAAACGATTTTTGAACTTTTGATTTGAGATGAACCTGCATCGAAATATTCTGCCTACCGCAAAAAAACAGGTTGGACGAGGAAAACTGCAGGAAAATTGACAAATTTTCAATGTTTTTAGATGAATATTTTTTTGACAACTTATTGAAATGCTAAACTTTTATGTGTGTAAATTTTAAATAAAATAGATTTTTGGTTTTTAAAATACAATTTTTTGAAAAAGTTTTTTTTTCCTGCAAGACCTACGTAACCCCTTAACACATCTAAACCTCAAAATTTTCTTGATTCTCCCGGAAAAAATGGCTTTAGAACAATACAAATGCAAATCTCTACACCCAGGATAAATTTAAGGTACTTCCTTCATACTATTTTCATTTAAGGTAGCATTATTTTCATAATTATTATTGTGTTTAATATTTTTAATATTTATGTAGATATTACTGGGAAGTTGACCGTGTGTTGACCTCAACGGTCGCAACTAGCGGCATTTACAATATCAGAATAGTTTGATGAAAATATTCCTGAGCTATTAGACATTGTTGTTATCAAATACATCAACATTCCACTCCTGCTTTCTACGGCCAAACAACCATCACAAGTTTTTCACATTTAACAAATCGATGACTTAATATTTATCTTTCACATTTCATTGATATGTTAAGTGGTTAAACTATTTACGCATTTTATACTTTACATTGTTTTCCATAGCAAAGAAACATATTACGTTTTGTTAATGAATCGGATCTAAAAAAATTCTCTCTGTAGTTGTCAAAGAAAAATCAAACAAAACATAAATTCTAAATCAAAATAGAAAACATATAGTATAGAAATTAGAAATTATAAAACATTTATATAATAAATGGACGGCATTCAGATTATTGATTGATTGATTACAATTATTAAATATTGTTTGTTTTCCAAATAAAAAAAATTTGTAATTTGAGCAATACTTTATAAAATTTTCTTTTTTGTGAATAAAAAAAACTCTTTCGATGAGCATATCATTTTTGTCAGTCTAAATGTGAACCGGTGGTGGTACGTGCAATTGTTATAAACATTTTTTGTAAAAAATTGAGCAAATATTTATTGTAATACTCTGCTTTAAAACTCATAGTTTTTTAATTGAGCAATATGATTTTGTATTGAGATCGAGCAGAGTTGCGTTTTTATACTCTTACAACAATTGCAAGTTTCAATGAGTTTTTTTTTGAATTGTTTTCGAAGATGTTTGCTTTGTAAAATTTACAAATTTATTATTGTGTTTTAGATGAATTGCATACATGGCTATCTAATCGTGTCAAAACTAGGTTTTAAGAAAGATTCAATGCAGTTTTTATGAATTGTTTGGCATTGAAAATACCTAGATATCATTTCAACTCATAAATTGAGTTAGTTTTAAGGCACTTATCATCTGCACTATTGTCTTAAAACTATTTTTTGACACGATAAAATAAAACCAACTATGCCGTATCCATTTTTAGATGAAAGTTCAATCAGTAATATATATTATTTTTGAAATACAGACAAGCAGACAGCATTTATTACGTATTGTAACATTTTCATGGTTTGATTTAAGCGTGCAGTTAATTTTTTGCGATGGTGAAGCGTGCAAATTGACTTTATTTGAGCATGCTTGGCTTTGTTTATTAATTTTAGACTCGTCGAAGATGTCTAGATTTGTTTCGAAGTGGATCAATAGTATGCAAGAAGATTTATCGAGTTTCTAACGATAAGGACAAATGAAAATCGAGCATTTGTGGCTCCCGGCACGGATTCAATAAATGTATGGGTAGATATTCCTAGTAACGATTTCAATTTTCATACTTCATATGTCATCAATCTCAATGGCTAATTCCGATCAAAACATATCTTTAGAGCACTTTTCGGGAGAAGGGGGGGGGGATGATTTCAAAACTATATTGTAAAAAAGTCAACATAAATTGGAATTGCTCGGTAAAAATAAATTAAAAATATTCAAACAAATTCTCATCAAAACAGATGTTCAATTAGAACAATGTAAGTTGATTCCTTTAAATGCCTTTATCGTAGTACTTGCAGGGCGGGGTATAAAATGCATCATATTGCATATTTATTTCAATTGCTCCTTTCAATATGTCTCATTTGATTGTTTCTGTGTAAGTGGTGGTGGTGGTGGGGGTTTTTGTCATTACTAAATATGTCGCTATGCTCGGAATGTATTCATATGTCAACCAAAATTGTGCAATAAATAGTTAGTCCATAAACTAACCAAATAGAAAACAAATGAGAAGAAAATTAAGAATAAACATAGATATCTGTTACAGAAAGTTGTGCGTACTCTTGATGAGCCATATTGTAATAAAATCTTAACAAAATTAAACACATTTTTTTCACTCACAAATTTCTTAACATTCCGACGCGTTTCGATCCTTATATCATCCTCAGATTTAATACAATTTACAAATATTTCCTGGTTTTATTATTAAATATAGAATAATTTAAAATATTTGATAATTTAATAATAAAACCAGGAAATATGTGTAAATTGTATTAAACCTGAGGATGATCTAAGGGTCGAAACGCGTCGGAATAATAAACAATTTGTGAGTCAAAAAAATCAAATGTTTAATTTTATTAAGATTTTATTCATAGATATCTGCATATTTTTTGTTTTGTTTTCATGAAAATCTGCTTGGCGACTTTAGTAAGACGGAAAAGATGCAATAGTTCAAGGGTTTTTATCAAATCTCCTCTGTTTAAAGTTTTAGGAACATATTATCGATCGAAGCTTTACAAAATCCAGATAATAACTCTTTCAAAGTGTTAACATAAATTTTCAAATCGCTCCCCCCATTTGAAGTAAAGTCGAATTCAAGGTATACTAAATTTAAGTTTACTTAATTATTTTAAAAAAAAAAACAGATAAAAAATCAAGACCTTTAATATTAACTCGCGCAAATTTTATAGTAGAATCGATCATTAGAGTTGAATAACGCGATTTTTAATTGAAATCCTTACAGAATACAGAATACGTAGACAAAACTCTTGATCTGAATATAAAGAAGCAATGCGATGATAAATGCTTCTTGAATAACATTAAACAAAATTTCAAAACAGATCAGAAAGAGGAAAAATTTATGTTCTGTGAACTTATGAAATATTGATTAAAGGACAAGTTTGGCAACTTTCAAAGTCAATTTTTAAATGCAGACGATTTATGGTTAAAATTACGAAAGGTCTTCAGGAAAACTAGGCTTTTTTTCGAAGTAAAGCATGAAAATTGCTACAAGGTTCCCTAAAACAAATGTCCATCATTTTGAGACGATTCGAAACCATTCTATCGCTGACTTTCCATTTATTGGACAATTTTACAGACACTCTACAAACCAAACGGTCTGCAAACAAAGCCAAGAGCCATTAAAAAAGTCTAGCACGTTTTTCTTCAATTATATTCGTACTAATATTTTTTTTAAAAATTGTGCAAATTTTTGTTAGTATTCATATTATATCTCAGAATTGATTCTTACTTTTGAATTCAACATTTTATTTTTAATTAATTTGTTATTTAATATTATTGTATATCAGATAGTACTATTAAACATAAAATAAACGCTTAGCAAAAGACTTTCAGAAGAAAAGAAAAACGAGAACTAATCTTAGTAGCTTACATTTTAAGAAGAACAAAAACAATTACCTTTTTATGCACTTCAGTTCTGTTTTTTATAGATGGATCAACAACAACAGCAATACTAGATTTGTTAATGTACTAGTCCCGCGAATGATTGCGCGGGCTTATATCATAGTTTGTAATTGTTGTTGGTTTGAAATCATTAATCGAATAAATGGCAATAAATCTGCTGTGTCTACAAATACAAAATAAAATATCTTACGCTACTTTCGTTTTTCATTCGGTTTTTGTTAATTCAGAATAGTGTGAAAACGGATAGAATTTGTTAAGAAGCATGCTTTAAAGATGCATCATTTCTTTTGGTGGTGGTTTGAATGATTCGACGCTAGGTTGGAGAGCAGCGCGTGTTGGAAATTGATTGGTAATTGATATTGAATGTTAAACATCAATTTAGGCCATCATTTTTAGATTAAAATTGAAGGATGGAGAACGTTTGTCGTGCAGCTCCTTCTCGACAACTTCATTGTTGCAGAGGCGGATTCGACTTTTTATGTCGCGCATGAGGGATGCAACCATATCTTATTATATTTTTTATATTTTATATCTGCATTTTCATTTAGCTTCTTCGGCAGTCCCTCACTAACAGAATAGTCTTGCTATCGATTCGGATTAAAATCAGAACTGACATGTACAAAGGCGTTCTCCATTCTTCAATTTAGCTCGATGTCGAAACGAAACATCTTTAAATTTGTCCTTAGATTCAAACACAATAATAAATGTATAAACTTCACTTTTGAAAACGACTTAAATCCACTTAAAAAACACTTGTCAATTTCTTCTACTAGTTTCTCATTTTGAAATTTAAGTAACCAATCATATAATCTGATTTTAAGTTTTATGTATATTATATGTGTAAAACTAGTTGTGTTTTAAAAAATATCATTTTAGCACTAGACATCCTATTTAATTAACTTGCATTCTCGTTATATATATCACTCCGCAGAATTGGGTGTGCATATTTAAAATGTAAGATTACTGTTACTACTATTATTATTATTATTATTATTATATACGATTCTTCTTAGTACATATCTGTTTTTGTTTCGAAAAGTTCTAATGATAAATTTGTGTTTTAAAAAACAACTCTTGTTTGTTTTGATTTTTCTTATATCCTTAGAATCAACACTTACATTTAGAACTTTTTAACGTCTATGTATTTAATCGTATCTATTTCAAATGAAATCGAAAAATAATCATAATTCAAATTGTAAAAAATAAACACAATTTATGTAAACATAAAATAGAAAATCAATTCGTAATAAATCGGATAATAATAATAATAAAGGGAACAAAGACTATCTTCAAAGAAAGCTCGTCACGTTATACATTTATGTAGTACGTTTATATTTTAGTACATGCATTTTTTATATATTCTTCTTTTCGTCGTTAATTTTTGTAGAAAATTTAGATAAATTTGCGAAAACGTCAAGCATATCAGTTAACACGATTGACAAACACTTCTTTAATTTCTTGTCAACAACATATATCTAGCTTAGCTTCCTTTATCGAAGTCTATATTTTGATTTTGTTTTTACGAAAAAAATATTAAATAAAATTTCAACTCGTGGCTGTACTAACCAAAATAGATATTTAAAAACTTTACATAAAAATCAATGCGGTTTAAAGAGTTGATCCGCGAATATAACAGCCACGATTAAATATTCGTGTCACAATAAACATTTTAGAATCGTACAGTGTGTTTGTATTTATGTATATATATATGTATATATTTATATTGCATATCAATTTAAGGTCACTTTAATTCGTGTATTTATTCCTACATTCTTTTTTCATCTAGTTGTCGATCAACATCTGAACTTTGCTCTTCGTCGTTTCATTGGGATTGTTCCGAATATCCTTTTTTCATCATCTGCATATATGTTTCGTGCATCATCATCCATTTTTATTTTTTGTTAGTATCGTTTGTTTGTTTGTATTTCTTTCTGTTATCATCTCTTATACACCTATTGAATTTTTTCGTACTTACGTTTCGATAGTTTTCATTTGTGTGTGTGTGTTTATTTATTACATACATATATATTTGTATGTAGAATATTTGTATTGCTTTTGAATTATTCCTTTGCATGTTTCTCATAGTTCGTAGTATGTATAAAATTGCTTATTTTAGTTTTATCAATTGTTTGCTTATTTGTTTTGTATCTTTCTTTCTTTCTATCTTTCCGTTTTTTTAATCTGATAAATACATTTTTTCGCGTTCGTCATATTCATTTATTTATTGTATTCATGAAATGTTCCTGTTGATAGATAAAGAAAGGAATTATTTACTATTTGAAATATTATTCTTTGCAAGCTAAATATTATACATATAAAAAAAATATGCAAGCTGGGCCTGATTAATCCATATCCTTGATATATGATACTTACATTTTGAACCAATTCTGATTGTCGGGTTTCGTTGATGGCGAATTTATCAGACTCTGTACGTCGTTAAGCATTTCACTGCACAAATTGTCACCGAGCTGTAAGAAAAATAGACCCAATTTGTTATTATAATCCGTCAATTATATTAGTAATAATGAATTTGTAAGATTTAGGACCTATTTCTACACAGACTTAAATTTTATTGCAACGTAATTGTGTTGAAATCAAAGTGTAGATAATTTTGAACCGATTTGCAACGTTTATAAAGTTTGCTCGAAACCATTCACGACCAACAGATAGCACAGCCTGCATGTATTAGTATTCTAGGGAAATTGAAATAAGGACCAACAGAAAGTAATTTTGACGGATAAAAATATTGAAAACGAAGTTGAGATCGTTAGAGCTTTAGGATAAAAAAATTATAATGGGACGCGGAAAACTCTTAAGTACAGATGAAATAAAGACAATAATTTTAAAATGATATATATATTGCAAAAATCGCTCAATAATTGGGTGTATGCATTGGAAACCGAACTTTTATCACAGATGGCCCTGCTAACACATGCGCTGTAACACTCCAATGACATATATGTCATTTTGAAGTACCATCGGTTAGCTGTCAAATCCACAAAGACAATTTGCTAATATTGTGTGTGCATAAGGTTTTTACCCTCATAGAAAACTTCGAAAATTGGCGAAAAAACAGCATTTGCGGGAAGTATTGTTGGGATACTTTTTTGCCAAGAAATTTTTTACCGGAATTCATCGTTTGCTGGTGGATGTTATGGCGACAATGCTCTATCTTGAACACAGTGTTTTGAGTGGTTTAAACGCTTCGAAAGTGGGGATTTCGACATCAAGAACAAAGGGCGCCCTGGTCAAGAGAAAAAATTTGAAGACGAAGAATGAGAGACCCTCCACAGTGAAGACTCGTGCCAAACGCAAGATGAGCTCACAAAAGTACTAGGCGTGACACAGGCAACCATTTCCAGGCGTTTGAAAGTGTTAGGGTTCATTCAGAAGGTAGGAAATTGAGTGCCGCACGAACTGAAGCCAAAAGATATCGAAAGGTGATTTTGCATGTCTGAAATGCACCTCGAACGCAACAAAAGAAAGTCGTTTTAGCATCGAATTATTACTGATGGCGAAAAATGGATACATTATGATAGCCCGAAGCGCAAGAAATGATATGTGAAGCCCGGCCAACCAGGAACATCGATATCAAAGCCGAATCTATACGGCTCTAAGGTAAAGCTCAGTATTTGGTGGGATTAGAAGGGATCAATACACTACGAGTTGCTGAAATCTGGTCAAACCATTACGAGACAGCTACACCGACAACAATTAATTCATGCTAGCATTGACAGAAAAACGGCCGGAATATGCGACCAGGCACGAGTCTTCTTTTGTTTTATAATATTCTATTGTCCCTATAAATACGATAAAGATAGACCTAGAAGAAGACAGGCTATTATAATAATTATCTAAAATAGATCGAAATTAATTGGGTCAACTGAATCGATTATCCTATCGGAACACTTCCTAAAGTCTTTCAATATCAAAAAAATTATCCAACTTACTTGAAATGATGGAACCAAGTCGTCAGCGCTATCGAGTCCACTTAATGAATCCAAGTTACCACTCTCTTAAAATATGAGAAACATAATTAAAGTACAAAACGAAGCTCTGAAATATATGTAGTTGAAAAAAATATCACTAGAAAAATATATTGTGTTCACACAACACAAGAATTGACTTGAAATAATTTGTTTCATCAAATAAGAGATTTTTTGGCGGTACTTTAGTTTGAATTAACTTATTCGAAAAAAAACTGATAACATCCTTACCGCTTAGACAATCCATCCCATCATCAATATTCGATAGAAAATCGGGCGTTACTGAAAAATTATTTGACGATAAACTTAATCCACTGTCGCCTGATTCTTGTCGTGTGTGATCTGTAATGCCCGACAAAAATGGATCCATTTGCAGGCCCATAGTTTGTTGATTCTGGCGTGTCAGTAAGTCCTACAGGTAAATGAAAGCAAAGATAGTTACTACCTCTAGTATTAGGTGGTTCCTGTTCTTTTTTAGGAGACACCACTTACCTGATGTTGAATTTCTTGCTGTCGTTGCTTCAGGTATTCACGTTCCTTCTCTAAATTTCGTATATTTATCCAATTGTTGGCATTTGATTGTGTCAAGTCGGATCGGGTCGATAATGAGCTAGCTCTTTGCAGATAGTCAGCTGTAAATAAAAGAAATTATTAGAGTAACATGAATGTTTCAAACAATTTTCTTAATAATAATAAAAACAACAACAAGCATAGATGAAAAAGCGAGCGATTTGGAGAAGTTGTAATGCGTTCAAGCATGTTATTTTCAATAGCAAAACTTTCAAAGTACAACAGAGAAAGAACACGAATTTGGTATGCAATTCAATCACGTCCCTCTTTCAAGGATCCAGCTTGAAAGTAACTGTAAATTAATGGTTCAGTGCATGCCTAGAAATGGGAAATTCACAAGCAAATCGAACCACATTTGACGAAAATACAGCATGATTTTATTAGACGGTCTCTGCTGCTGAAGCTAAATTTATTTCGTGTTGGTGAAGCTCATGAACTATTTTCATGTCATCTTTATTTACGACCTTGGAAGAGATACTGGGTCGGATTTTTGTTCAGAAATGAAGAAAAAAACCGCCAACCACCTAAAAAAACAGACGAAAACGTCCAAAAAATGGGCAAAAATTGTTCGTACAAACAGCAGAGAGCTTGCTGAAGAAGTGAATATCTCTTACGAGTCTGTGCAAAGCATTTTAGCCGATAATTTGCAAATGAGATGAGTGCAAAATTTGTTTCCAGACTTTTGACTGACGAACAGAAAGAAAGTATGTATTTCAGTTTGCACCGGAATTGAAGAACCGTCTTCAAGCAATCCGAATTTCATGGCCAAAATTGTAATTGAACATGAAAGTTGGATCTATGCCTCTGACCCTGAGACAAAAATGCAGAGTTCTCAATGGAAAACCCTTGATTCCCCTCGCTCTAAAAAAGCACGCCAGTCAAAGTCGAACATCAAGACCATGCTCATTGTTTTTTTCGATAGTGAGGGTATAGTGCGATCAGAGTTCGTTCCAAGGGGAACAACTGTAAATTCCAAATTTTAAAAAGGCATACTGCAACGTTTTCGAAACGATACACGAAGAGACCAGAAAAATGAGCTAATGGTTCTTTCTTCATCACGAAAATGCGACGAGCCACATGCCGCTTCTGATTCGCGAGAGAAAAATCTTCCTGTGTGTCCACATCCACCTTATTCACCAGGTTCAGCACCATCCGATTTCTGACTCATCCCAAAAATAAAAACTGTGCTGAAACGAAAACGTTTTGACGCCAATCATGACATTTAAGATGGCGACGAAAGAGCAGCTGAACCACCCTTCCGAAAGAAGCCTTCCAAAAATGTTTCCAGTCTTGGATTCAACGTTGGGATCAATGCCAAAGACAGTACTTTAAAGGAGATTAAATCCATTTCCATGTTAACTTATTATTTGTTTGTAGTCAAGTTATTTACCGTATTTTTGTTGTTGATCAGACCTCGTATACAAGGGGTTGTCCGAAACGTTTCCGACCTGAACATGAAGATGGCAGAACTGTTCAACTAAAGTTGGGGAATGTGTTGTCGCATGTGTTGAAAAATACTCATTGAAATTTCACACATTTTGCATGGTCAGTTTTTGTTTGACAACCACTTGAATAAGTCGTTGTGAGGTTTTTCACACAAATGGGAAGAATTGAGTACCCAACTGTCATTAAAAATTTGTTTTTGACAGGCAACACACCCACGCAAATCAAAGATGAGTTGGACGCTGTATATAGAGACTCTGTACCATGATTTACAATCATGAAAGTTTGGCAAGTTGAATATTTAACGTGGTCGTACCAGCTTGCCTGATGATGAGCGTTCAGGAGAACGAAAAACTGCGACAACCGGCGATAATGTCGAAAAAGTTCATCAAATGATACTGGATGACCGTCGAATTAAGGTTAGAGAGATAGCAGAGGCTATGGGCATATCTAAAGAATGCGTTTGTTATATATTGACTAAAGAATTAGGCATGCGTAAGCTATCCACGCGTTGGGTGCTGCGTTAGCTCACAATGAATCAACAACGCATTCGAATGAACATTTCCAAAGCTCTTTTGGAGCGGTTTAAGCGGAATGAGACCGATTTTTTGCGTTGATTTATAACTGTAGATGAAAGTTGGATCCGCCATTAGACTTTTGAGACGAAAGAACTGTCAAAGCAGTAGGTTGCAAAGGGTGAACCTGCTCCGAAATAAGCGAAGACAGTTCCGTCGGTCGGAAAAGTGATGGCGACTGTTTTTTTGGGCTAGCCGCGGAATTTTGCTCATCGATTATCTTCAAAAAGGTACAACAATAACGGGAGACTATTATGTATCATTATTTGATAAGCTAAAGACAGAAGTTGCAAAAAGACGACCGCATTTGAAAAAGAAAAAAAGTGCTTTACCATCAGGACAACGCGCCTGCTCGCCTGGCTATCGCCATGGATAAAATTCACGAATTACACTTTGAATTGGTTGACCATGCATCGTTTCCGCCAAATCTAGCCCTCAGTGACTTTTTCCTGTTTCCTAAACTAAAAATTTGACTTGGTTGGTTGGTTGTAGTGGCAGCCCTTTTATCCAAAGGAGGCTCACTTAGACCACGATAGGACCATTGTGGTAGCACAGAAGATAAGGGCGGCATTAGAACCTACGGGATAACGAGAACCATCCAGATTCCTGTATAAAGCCGGCTATGCAGTCAATGTCTAAGTCAGCTACCTCCGTGAGGTTATCCAGGAAGGGCGAGCCCAAGGTTTGCATGCACTTCCTGGACAGTGCTAGGCATTCGCACAGAAAGTGTTTGATTGTTTCTTCCTCTTCCTTTGATCTGCAACTTCGGCAGAAATCATTGAAATGGACACCCAATCTTTCTGCGTGTCTGCCGATCAGACAGTGTCCCGTTAGTACGGAAACGACGGAACTCAGGGGTTTCACGGCTTGTGTTGAGGAGTTTGAGTTGGAGGACGGAGATTTTCTTCGAACGAGGAAGTGATTGCAATACGTAAACGCCTATTTTGCATGGAGAGACGGAAATTATTATTTGGAAGGATTAAAAAAAAGTTAGAGCATCGGAAACAGAGATGACTCAAAACGAGACTATGTTGAAAAATGGAGCTGAATTTTAAGAAAAAATGTCTTGTTTATTTGCTAGGTTGGAAACGTTTCAGACAACCCTAGTATTGCTGTGATTTGAGGTAGCAAGATATCTTGCAAGAACTTAACATCTAAATTTACAAGCCTTCCTAATGTAGAGAAACCGAATCAGTCTTGCAGGTGGGATAGGAAGAACGTTGGCTCTCTGCTGAGTTTGTGCTATATTTTTGGAGGTAAACATTTGAGCAACTTTGCTTTACGCTATTAAAAGAGACTTTATGCAGTGATTGGAAAATGTTCTATTCTAATATTCTAACTACTGTACCCAGTCTAGTCTAGTCTATCATACACACACACACACCAAGCATGCAGAAGTCTTCATTGAAATGCACGGAACATCATTTCCCATTCACATACTGAACACACTAAATTCTCTTCTTCTCGAGGCAAATAGAAGCCGTAGGAATGCGTTCAGCATTTCATTCTTATGCTATGTACGCTTCAATACCTTAAGTCAATCATTTACTTGTCCACGTTACCACTTCTCGTCGTAATATGGACGACGAACTGTTGGACGCAATGAAAGCCTTTGGAAGCTACGTAATTCGATACTGTTTGATTGGTAAGCACTTTATTGCACTTTATAGCACTTTCTGCATAGAAAGTACACAAACAATTGTCACAGGGAGCAACGAAATTAGGGAGATGTATTTCAGCTATATGGAAAAGTAGACTTGAAAACGGACTTTATTGGGTTTGGCTCGTGAACGACTATACGAAATACTTAGCCAAGTTGTGTGATCGTGATAAGAAAGTTAATTGTAATCATGCTTGGATACACACAAGCTTTTTACGGATCAAAACGAATCGATGATATATTTGTGTAGCAAAAAGTCATCTTCGATGTTTTTTTCTCGAAACGCGCAAAAAAGATACATTTGCTCATGTACGGAACATATATATATGTACATTTAACTTTCTTCTTATCTGTTTTACTAGCTTTGGTTGATAATTCAAACAATAGTGTTCTTAGAGTGGTACCAAACGGATCAAATGATGAGCATCTTATCTATGCATCCTAAATTGGAAGACGACATCATCATCATATCTCTATGCAACTCAACTATTGACAAACTACAGCGTGTGTAATTGTGTGAAATTTTAAGCTAGTAAAATACATAATTATACATATATTGTGAATACGTACATATTCTTGGATCAAACCAAGAAGTGGTACGATTTATGTGGTTAATAAAGTATATTTCACCAGAAGATGTCACTGCTTGCTCCCAGCCTTCTGGTAGCGGACCAAGTGGGTCTACTGTTGTATCTTTTGCTTGTGTCGCAGCTGAAATGAAATGAAAACACGATGATAATAAAACAGATTAATTTTGATTTGAAATTACA
The DNA here is from genome assembly GCA_963942545.1 of Oxycera nigricornis. Taxonomy (NCBI): domain Eukaryota; kingdom Metazoa; phylum Arthropoda; class Insecta; order Diptera; family Stratiomyidae; genus Oxycera; species Oxycera nigricornis. The sequence goes on along the minus strand of OZ012659.1, from coordinate 123,434,210 downwards.
CATATGTAGACAGATTGCGAAAAAAGGATTTTTTTGTTTTCGTTTTTTTTACGTATCGTTTGTGTAACAAAGAAAATAGACAACAGGGATAAACAAATTTAATTCAAACCCAAATATATACATTCAAATTTGAAAGCTTCTTCTAATTTGATAATGGCTGGCATAGCCACACATACATACACACACACGCACAGAGAAAAGTGCGAGGCATATAAGAAGCAACCTCGTGATAGAGGTGAACCGAGTTTAAACAAGATAAAATTACGCAGCATGCGTTCACATGAGAGTATGTTGACTTTTTAATTGCGCTTTAAAGATAACAACTTTATAGTATTTAATGTGTTATCTGATATATGAGCGTTTAGTGTTTATATTGTTCTTACAATATTCTTCAGTGTTATTTTTTTTCTTCTGTTTCACGTCTCGAAATAATTGGAACAATTTGAATTAGAGACTGCGAATATGGTTAGGATTGAATGCAAATTAACATTGAATTGATCTTCTTGCCAGAAAGATCATTGGTAGCATTCACGGCAGTCGATTTGATTCTTTCTGAAGGAGATTGTCGAAGACAATGTCTTCTTCAAGCAGACTCACACAATTTACAATTTACAGAGAATACTTGATGGAAAATATCTAGAAGATACTAGAAATGACTGGAAGAGAAAGTTTTGCATCGGAATATAGGACTATGAGACGACGGACAAAGGTTACAGCCTATTATCTGAATCGCCAAACTCTTTATCATGGCGACAAGAAAAGCTATGCTTATGGCCAAACGATAAAGAAAAACTAGACGAGGTAACAGTGTATGTACGTTGTTACTGTGAAATATGTCGGCATCTTGTCCTTAACAAATTTGCACATTTCCTAGCCGTTAATTGTAGGACCCACAACGCCCAATTTACGCATAGCGATGGTCTGCGAAAAACACGCGCATGTTCTTGAATATCTGCACAGCACTGTATCAGTTTTCTGGACAGACGAAACAGGCCGAATTTTACACACTATGCCGGTATCGTGTTCACCCACAAAAAGGATGTTGCAAAAAATATAACATCCTTTTAGGCACTACAAATGAAAAGATATTTAAGCTTGGCTGTTGTTGTTATTCAAACTTTTCTCAGTTTGAAAATTGTCATCCAATAGCTAGGCCTTCATTTTTTTCATTCGGCTTGAATATACAGTGAGTCAAAAAAGTTTATCGATGGCACCATTATCGAGTTTGAGAATAAAAACTGTCCTTTATTTAACTTGCATTGTGGTAACACTATTTAAAGGCTTTTGACATTGAATATGCAGAAATAGGGTATTTCCCGAATTCAAGAAATCGTAAAGTGTAGAATTCACATTAAAAAAGTTGTTGGCATTTTGTGATAGTGAGTAATATTTATGTTATCAAACATTATATACCTTTACAAAAAAGTGAGTATAATACAAGCTATGAATAATATTGTGAGCAATAGTGGCTAAACCCCGTACCAGTGTTCATATTGTAATAAAAAATTATGGAAATAACGGAGCACTGTTGGTAAAGCCACGAAAAGGTCATCCTAAAATATTTCCTTCACAAGAGCAGCGGCTTATACCAAATATTGTGAGGAAAACTCCAACCACTTCTGCACCAAAGATTACCCAACAAATGTTAGATTCGACGGGAAAGTGTTGTAATCCTCAAACAAAAAGAAACATCCTTCGCCATGCTGGTTTTAATGGTCGATCATCTCAGAGAAAACCATTCATATCCTGTAGTGAATTGCAAAAAGCGTTCAGATTTTGCCAGAAGTCACGTAAACAAGAATAATGAGTTTTGGAATAATGTAGGCTTTTCCGATGAAAGCAAATTTAATATTTTTGGAAGCGATGGACACGAAAGAGTATGGCGAAAGGTGAACACAGAGTATAATAAGACGAACGTTATTCCTACTGTAAAGCATGGTTGTGGCAATGTGATGGTGTGAGGACGCATGAGAGCTGCTGGTGTCGGTAACTTACAATATATTGAGACAACTATGAACAAATACGAGTATATACTTATTTTACAAAATAATTTAATGGAAAGTGTAGCCAAAATGGGTCTCGATGTAAATACATTTATGTTTCAGCATAAAAGATCCTCTGAAAATTGAATGATAGAAAATAACACCACAAAGTACGTTTAAGTTGGTAGGCAGTATGCAAAACAGATTACGGGTTGTTATAAAGGCGAAAAGATATTAAACTGGATATTAACAAAAAATTGTTAAATTAAAATTATTTTGTAATTGACATAGTATACTTTTTTGATATCAGTTTCGATATATTTTGTTTAGTTTTGATTCCTTTTTTGTATTTATGACGTTTTTTTGTTATGCACTATATTATTCAAGTCATCCCTGATAATAAATCGAAAATCCTGAATTTGTAACTGTAATAGCCTTTAATTTATACAGAAAGGTTTAGAAAAACGGTAAATGTACGTAAACTTTTTTGACTTACAGTATTTCGGCACTCAAAAATGAACAGTAGAGAACATTTCTATAAGTTTACCCCATTTTTATCAATCATTCATCACCACTGCACTGATGCAACCAATTTTAAAATAGTCTGCCTTTATAAATCCTAGTAACTTTGAGGAGCACTGACTTCACTTATTGTATTTTCAAAAGTGACAGTTATGACATTAGCGCAAGCAGACATGTTTATAAGTTCACAAGGAAATTAGTGAAATTAAGTGTTGGAACCTTTAATTCAGATAAGCTACTCCTAAATTTGAGTACAATCACACGAGGTGGTATTTTGATGAAAGCTGCAAAGTAGGACACACATTTTAAGTGGCACTTTCAATATAAAATATTGAAAAATGAAACAAGCTGACTTATCATTGTGCTTATTTCAACTTTCCAGTTCCCAGTGGGAAGTTTTTGTAATGGGGCCGATTTTGAGAAGCCCAGATCCATGGTTTTTAGAGAGATGTCTGTCTGTATGTGTGTGTGTATGTGCTTATAGGTGTATATTCGTTCCGTAATTATTTTTCGTCACGATTATCTCGAGAACAAAAGATGACATTGACGTGGGACCGGGTTCATTCGACACGTACATAGTTACTTAACTTAAAATTCAGTGAGTTTTCAGTAAAATCGGTCCAGCCGTTTTTTTATTGAGAATGAAAAAACTGAAAACGATGAAATGAACTATTCATTCATACAGATTCCAAATACCTTCATAGTATTATTTTTATTATTGTGTGTGTTAGCAAAATTTTGATCAATGTTTCAAAAAATGTTATTAACAAAATTGTTATAAACAAACCAAGATAAAATTATAGAATTTCACACTTATATTATCATGTTTGGGAGAGTGGCAGAAGTGACGCTAGTCCAGTTAATAATTAGATATTGTTATAAAATAATTAATAATTAAAACAATTCATTGTTTCTTTATTCATCCCACTGAGAAGTTAGTCGTGTGGATCTTAAGGGTCGCTTAGACTACTTTTATTTGCTGTCGAATTCGATTCAATTCTAATACGAAAACTGCCACATAGAGCCACGATGCCGATGAATATAAGTTTATACTTTCCAGACTGTCTGTCTGTACTGTTTTTCATTTATAATAGTTTCCATTTAAATTGATTTTAAAAAATTGGAAATTCAGCCGGATTTTCGTTGTATTGTGATTTTATTGGATTCTTTTTTGGCCAGTATCAGTTCTAATATTCTCTGTATTCTGAAAGACAAGATAGTGTGGGACACCTAGCCGTTCTTCATACTCCTGATAAACTGAACGGCAAGACCATTTCTAACACTCAGTGTTTACACCAACCTCAACTTAAAATAGTACAACACGGATGTTTCTTCACACAGGGAATGAAGATTCAACCTTGTTCTAGATTTCAGTAAAAATGTGCAGACACTTTTCACCACAAGTTAGGAAGGTTTTGCATATGAACAATGAACTGTGCCGAATCCACCGCAGGGACATAGAAAACGCCAAGAGTCACCTTATGGTGCAACACCCGTAAAAGTGCTTACATCATACATAGCCAAGCCAAGCCAAGCCACGACACTATCAATCAGAACCCACCCAGCTATTCCGCAATCGCCTGCCTATTCCAATTTCCACGGGGCCAGACACTGCAGCAACACACAAAACGTGACTCCGAAATACTTCACGCCGATGATGGTGGAACAGCCAAATTGGGTGATGCAACTTTAAAAAAGAATTATAAATCATTTTCGATTTAGAAAAAAAAACGAGTCTAAAGACAAATCATGAACTTGCAGTCAAGCGCATAGGACTTTGTTCTTTGGTGAGTCCCCATTTTGTCTTCTAGTCTTACTCTTGCACACGTCAGGCCATCTTGACGCTGGCGATGGTGGTGAAGGTCGTCGTCGTCTTAATCACAATAATTGCCGTAATTGTCGTGAGTGGTGATGGTGGTGAGCTATCGAAATCATTAGATATTGCCGTCAGTTCCCAGCTGCAAAGGCGATATTGATCTTGCCGTCGAATGAAACTGAATTTTCCCAGCTTAATTTCGATGTTCACACAACACCTCCATATGGCAAGTGGTGGGTTAACCGTTGGAGCGTCATCGATAATTTCTCAATTAGCGGCCCCGATGGATGGATTGCATGAAATTAATCATGTCTTTGATGACACTGATGCCATGAGGACGACAGCGATGATAGCAAGGATGATGGTATACCTCGCCAGCATATGTAGACGGACTGGATGACGACAGAAAGGTTGCAGCTTCGATGAACTTTATAATTATGATGAGCAGGGGATGCGGTTCGCCGTGCTGAAACGATGAAGGTTGAATTCTGATCCCATTGTCGATGGTGAATGCCAAACCAGATGGGAAGCTATGATAGAGGGACATTAAAATGCAATTAGCATGCAGAATGAAGCACTTGTTGCGGAAGAGATTCATTAGCTGGGTTATCTAGATATGTGTGTCGAGAGTCAGCCCGCACTAGCACCGTGTCACCTTGCTAGTCTAGAGTGGTGCCAGATCAGTTACGTCGAGTACTGCGTTAATTAAAGTAGGCAAAACGCTATCAACTTCGATGGGACGAGCATTTGATCCTTTCGGCAACAGGAACAATCGACTTCTCTGCATAGCTTGCAAGGAAATTTTTGAGTTCCAGCTTCACTAGAAATACAGACTTCCCAAAAAAACAGGCCCATGTTTTCCGTGTCTACAATTACGTCACGGATATGCACCAAATGGCTCGTTCGCTCGTTTGATCGGTCACGCAATATGACGACCATTAGAAAATCTCCGCTAAATGGACCATTCAGAGATGGTTCCATCGCACGAAACGCACTCTTTAAACTAGACACACCATATAGTAGAGATATTAGATACGTTTTTTTCTTACTTTCCTTTCATTTTCGTGCATGTATGTACATACTTCCTATTTGGCATCTGGATTATTTGATCATGGTCCAGAAACACACGCAAATCCTCTCTACCCCCAAGTGAATCGGAATTGTTTTCGTTCGATTTGTTCCAGATTTGTTTTAGAAAAATCGGCTTCGACCACGCGAGTGTAGTATGTTTTTTCCTGTTGTATCTACAATACGAAATCTATGGTTGTTATGTGAAGGTCATCCACGCATTTACTTAGGCCGCGTAAGAGTACCAAAATCGGATGTGTAGGAAAAACGGGTGTGGCGAAAATATGCGTTAGGATGGTGGTTTTTTGGAGGGAAATTGCTGCTCACACATAGATACGCACACACAGGATATGTAGATGAATTTTTACGGGTTTCGAAATGATTCTACCTTGCAATATGCTTAGCCTTTCTACGCGATGGAAAACAACAAACAATATTGTATTTTTTTTTCGTTCGTTGGCTTTAGTGACTTGACTGTGAGATTTTGGTATATGTGGTGTGTGTGTGTGTGTGTGTTTTCAAAGTTTACTAGAGCAGATGAAGAGAAGAAAAAAGAAATTAATTGCGTTTTTGGTGTTTTCAGTAGGATGTTTAGAAAATGTAAATTGCATCTGAAATCATGCTTGAAATGTTTCTAGACTTCTAAAGAATATATTTTGGTTGAGCTAATCTTTCAGATAATTATCTTTAATCCACTATTCGAATGCAGTTTCCCTAATAGAGAAAAGCCTAAAATTGACTAAAGGATTCACTTATCTCAGTTTCGGGGCCATCCATATATTCTGTAACACTGTAAGGGGGAGGTGGGGGGAGGATGTATTTGAAAATGTTAATAAGTGCAAATTGTTGTGTAACCAAAATTTTAAATTAGTTAAAATAATTTAAATAATTTTATTTATTATAAATATAAAATAAAAAAAAATATTTTGGTTAAAAGTATTTACATTGGGAGCATTTCACGTGAAGCGAACAACGAAAAAAGTGGGGTTTTGAAATTTGTTCATATTGGGCACATTTGTACTTCGAGGGTATATGAAAGTGTACACATATTTTTTTTTTACAATTCACATGATTCACGAAAAGGGTTCTTTGAAAATTTATTTTCATATTGAAGTAAATAATAGTGAGCCACATTCGTTAATGAGTTTTATTAATTTTATTGACTTTTTTATGGCTCTCTGCCGTGCTCGGTGCTTCAATCCATTCAATTTGCTGGTTTCGAAAGTTTGAAGATATAAGAAAAATTTCTAAAAGTTTAGCTGAAGAATGGAATGGAAATAATACATTTTATTTTAAATTTTGGTATTAAATCGAAGAAAGAAGAAATTAGAAGGATTTATAGCGAAATATTAAAAGGGTTTATAGCGATTCAAACGAATGATCAGGAGAAATAACTAGGCTAGGCTTTGGCATATTACCCTTTAGCGACCGTAGGTCCCACGGTGACACACCAAGCCTTGGCAAACCAAGGCTGGTCCTGGGATGCGCCGATTATCTAACCTTGGTTATTCCTTTCTAGGCAAGTGCCAAACTGCACATTTTGATGGGAAATAAGGATTGATAGTTGTTTCCTACGCTGACGTATTTCAGTTTTAGGGGAGGGGGGAGTCTGTAAGTCGTATTTTAAGCATATTTTTATGATTTTTTTCACAAAAACTATTGAATTTCTTTATTTCTAAGTAAATTACACTAAATAAGTATCGTTTCAAGAATATACTTTAAAATTTTCAGAGCAAATTATTGAACAATGGGCCTCTGGTAACAAATACTCGTAGACTCTAAAAAATCGGATTTTCCGGTGGACATCGGAACTCGACACTGGATAATCCAAAAATTAAAGGGATTTTGTTAGTTTATGAGTTTCTCTAGGTAACCCTGTCGAGTTTCTATTTTTAATTTTTTCTTCTTTAATTTTTGGTATCACTTAGAAGTCAAAAAAATGAAATTTTGATAAAGTTAAAATTCCGCGCATTTGTTGTTGTAAAAAAAATTATTCTAAAAAAAACTTATTAGCATTACCTCACAAAATGTGTAAAGAAAGCTTGCACAATGCTTGCTTGAGTGGTTTTTAAGATACAGTGTCCAACGACTTTAAAAATACTACATTCGAGAAAAATGCGTTTAAAGATTTTAATCAATTATCTTTGAAATACTCACACAGAATCATCGATTCTGGGAACGTAAAATGAAGTGCTGTCATTGAAAATATCCAAGACGTCTTTCTGTTTCAAATACAAGCATCTAAACATGGTGTAGATGTTGTGGTTTGGAAAAAGAGAAGGGTTAAATGGTCTTTACCGCTAAAAATCGGATCGGAGGGGGGGGATCAAAGTATAAGTAAGACCCAGTATGCAATCGTTCATATAAAGGCACACTCTCAAGTGCGGCCCGCGGTTCTACGGGGCAAAGTCATATGTTTTCCTTCATTTATCATATGTTTGCTGTCATTTATAACAAAATGGCAGCTAGTTACTGCTCAGGGCAATGCCAGACCTCGTATATGCACTTTTCATGCTACGCGTGAAAAAAACCCCAGAAACTTCGGTTCATTGAATTACATTGGTGGAACGTCTTTGCTGACACAAATTTCATTTGCTTTTGACAAATTGATTTAGAAAAAAGCCAAAACGACTGAAAAAATGTCTCATGTGTTGGAGTGAAAGATGAAGTCCGCGAAAGCGCTTATATAGGAAATCAAATCTCCAGTAGGACCCACTATTATGGATTTCAAATTTTTTAATAAAAACTACCACTCTCTGACGTATCTTTTAAAAAATGTGATACTTCACACCACGATCTGTGGGAAAGTTGCACACCAAGAAAGGACACTGCTTTCGTCATGAAGCAGAAAACTCAAAGTGTGGCGAGGGAAAGGCTCGAAATACATGAACTGTGTCACTAACCCTAGTACCATGCTGATTTAATATACAACAACAACAAGCACAACTTAGAAAGGAGTTTTTTGGTTCAGATTATGTTTATGGCCAAGGAACACCTTTAACAATCGACCGTAAACCTTCATAGGCAATCCTAAGCTAAAATAATTGATCATTTAAGGGTGAGAAGCTTTTAAAGGAATGAATAAGCAATAGTCCCAAAATAAATTCTTGCGGAAGACCTGCAGTTCGAATTAGTTGAAACGCTTATTGCAAAAGTGGATCTCAAAGCACACAATGAAAAGTACCAACTTGCAGGTGATGGATACAGGGGCTTTTTGAAGAGTAGATAGGCTTCATTCATAAAAGATAAATATTCCTGAACTGTATTATTCTGCAACAACATTCACGCGTCGTATCCTTATCATCAAACAACCTGCTTTTCTACCCACTTCAAACCGTCTTATCTGTCGTCTATTAACCACAACCTTAATAGACTGTCTCCCCTTTGTTCTCGCACAATACCAAACATTAACACAATAATCGTTCGATATCTGGTTTGCATGTTCCACGGGCATTTGCCCAATATACGAGCAAATGAGTATTTATGATTGTTGATCACCTGTGCTCCTCCGAAAATTCACGCTTGTCGTACACCTGTGAGCAGTACAATGGACATACAATCGCGGTACCACCGCGAACGTACCGTTCATTCCTACACAAGGCTATTATTCAATAATGATTTCATGTGGTAAATCAGGCCGGCCTGGCCGGAAAACTGAAAGGAGGACCGACACCAGCGGGAGGGACCCGGTCCCAGTCGCCACGATATGTCACCTCACCTTTCCGTGGATACCTTCTATACCTTTACGTACGTACTTTGAAATGATTGCGGAACGCATTGGAGAATGCTCCAAGACACTTTTTATCCGCCCACCCACATACGCTTTTGTGGTAATTGTTCCGATTTCGGTGGATTGAGACTGGGTGGTATTGTGATCAATGCCGACTGTAATAGCCCGAAGCTATATGGGACAGGATTGAAAGGTTGTGTTAACCCTGAAAAGGTGATTTCAACACTCAATGGCTTTTTAGATGGAAGATAATGAAATCAGTGAATTTGATTAGAAGCCCTCAACATGACTTCAACAATTAACCAAGCAATCCTGCTTTGTTTTGATCCAATACTCCCTTTGCAATGGCTTATTTATTTAAAATTTAATTTTCTAAAGTGTGTATCTGAAAGATGTACCCTGTCGCATTTTATAACATTTGTCTTAAGAAAGCCGCGAAAAAGAGCACATCTTGGGCGGAACATAGCCCGAAATCTTACCACCATGAATGCCTAAATAAGCCTTGAAGATTGTTAGTCTCTCTTGTTTTTAGCTGTTCACAATAAATAGCCTTTTTGCACATACAAAACAAAATATTTTATTCAACTGAATAAAATCGACTCTAGGGTTAAAAAATTACATTTTAAGTAAAACAATGATATCTCGATTCAGTAGATATGTACATAATTGCAATCAATTTCGAATGAGCCAAGCCACGAATGTGTTGTACAGACATGAATATTGCATTAATTCGTGGAAATTCTATCAACAAAAGTGCGTGCGTGCGTGCGTGTGTCATGTGTGGGTGGGATCGTATCGAATTTTGTTGCGCGATTTACGTTCCGGGATTATTATTGAATATTTTGCCGGGCGATTAACAAAGGTAATCAACGACAGAATATGGGCAAGTTTTTAAGTGGTGTCGTGAACCAACAGTTTGGATGACGAAAATTGTATTAATTATGCTTTTGCCATTAAGTTTGCTCAGATCTGCATACAATATTCAACGAAATATTGGTTGATTGGTAGCTTTAAATAATATTTATAGTAATTTTAAAGAAGCTTCTTGACTTTCTAGGGCCCAACATTTGAATTTTACACTCAGACATAACTCTGGAAGAGAAATCGGTATTTTGGAGCTATGAAAGTATTTTTTGACCAAGCGGTTTTACTACTAAACGAAGTAGAATTGTGTGGAGTGATTTTGAGGTTTGATTTACGTTGCTTTACGGAAGCGAATACGTTGATGAAATTGCATTTTTTTAGCACGACGTCCACACCAGGCCTGGGCCACGTCTATACAAATGTGAGTTTTATCCAAATACTACAGGCCTTTTGCGGGCATCGTGCGGACAAATATTCAAAAGATGTCTAACAAGGTCCTCTCAAACCTGGATGAAATTTGGCACATAAGTAGAAGACGTCATTTGATCTTTAAAATATAAGACCGCAACACCCTCCGATTTTGAGAAAAATGCCTTTAAAGTTTTCAGCGATCCCTATTTATCAATATTTTTTTACGTCTGTCAGAATCGGTGCATTGTAGAAAGCAGCGCGACTATCCTGCGATCATAAGGTCGTGTGTTCGATGCCCGGTCGGTATTTTTTTTTTGATTAATTGTGAATGTAATTAGTCTAATGTAAATCAGCAATGTCCAACTGCAAATACATTTATTTTTAGAAATCAGCAAATTTTTCACTGATTCAGATTTGTAACATTTGTAACATTTGAACATCTGTATTTTGGTCGACGTTCATGTTCGTGCAAATATGTCGTAATCGAGGATCGAACTTCAGACTCACACGCTGAAATTAGGATCCAAACGTTTGAACGTGCTGCAAGCCCCATGGAAACGAGCGATGAAATCGCAAAGGCCTGCTGCGGATCACATGCAGGCGTTTGTTCACAATACAGATGCAGGACGTACCGTACAAACATGGTGGAAGCCTGCTGCGGACCTTCGAAATTTTGACCCGGGTGGTGATGATAAATACAAATTTATTTTGAGTAAGACTAACTTCTCACAACATAATCAGTGCCAATTTGAAATCAATGAATATCAACTGTTTTTTTTTGAAGAAAAATCGTGGTTAAAAAACAAAATGGTTGTTGCATGATAATTTCTGACATGCTAATTAGGCTTAAGCTGAACTTTCGTCCACGCAATGGTAAACATGAACATGAAAATTTAATAACAATGCAACGCATGAGGATTACAGGAGCAATCTTAAGTGATGACTATGCGAAAATGAACTATTGAACATAATTGAAATACGAAGAAATTCTTTCGACAATATATCGATGGTTTAAAGCACAATTGTTGTGTGTTCTTTTTTGATTATAGATACAACATAAACGGAGGGAACGGTGCGGTGGACGGGGGGAGCGGATTGTTCAATAAGTCCTTAGAAAATCCCAGATAGCGTGCAAAGCATCAAAAAATATTTTTTCCAACAGTAACCGTTATTTCTAACTAGAGTGCTATCAAAATTTATGGTAAGTTGTTTCATTTTTATCGTCAATAAAAGTCAACAAACTTTTTTTTATTTAAAACAATAGAGAAAAGTGACTTCCGAGCAGTGATTAAACATTTCTATTCTGTCCCTGTGTTTGCAACTATTTACAACTGGATAAATGAATTTAAAAGTGGCCGTACATCAACAAAAGACGAACATCGTTCAGGACGTCCTGTAGACGTGAGTACATCCGAAATGATTGACTAAATCCAAGATGTGGATTGTGAATAGAAGATTGTGTGATAGAAGAATTATATTATGAGAGCCCCGCGGAGCACCCCACGAGGCTGTCAAAAAGCGCCGTCATTTCAATTTTACATGAAAAATAGGATATGAAAAAAATTTAGATAGGTGCCGCGCTTGCTCCAAAGAAGACGAAGACGGTGAAATCGACTGGCAAGGTTATGGCCCCGGTTTTTTGGAATGGACGTGGAAGTATTTTTATAGGGTAATTTAAAAAAAACAATTTCTGAAGATTATTATGCGTCGTTATGGAGCCGATTGAGTGAAAAATTAAAGAAAAAACGACCTCATTTAAACAAAAATGGCTATTTTCAAGAACTTTCAAAATCATATTTTTCTAATGGCTTGACAAAATTTGAGGGGGGGGCCTAGAAAAGTGTATTGATCTAAAAGATGTTGAGAAATAAAAATACAAAAAAAATGTTTTTCTATATTTTTCTAAGGACTTAATGACCCACCCCCGTATTCCAAATTCAAAGTTGTGAATTAAATCGAAATACTCAAAATTCAGTGTGAAAATATTCCATTCCATTTACTACTGCGGTACTACACTAACTGCATTTAGTTTTTGGACATATAATAATTGTCATCAAACCATAATTTCCTGCAATAAGAAGTTGTGGCTTTTTGGGCCGAGCAGAAACGATGCCATTACCTACAGCTTATATTGTTCACAAAACAAACAATTTCATGGGTAGATATACTTGTTCTCTTTCACCAAGGATAAATGATAGCATTGTTTCAAGCCCTGAACAATCATCACTATGTTGTAACGTATTTATTCCATTTTCAATCCCCTTCCCGACAGAATGCAATTATCATACAAATCTACTCAAACGTAAAAACGTTGCAGATAATATGAGAAAGTAAAGTCTAGGAGCGATAAGAAATTAAGTACGATCGAGATTCATACAAACAAAAGTGGCTAGCAAACAATGAACCAACAATTATTACAAGAGCAACTAAAAAAAATCGTCGATAAAATCCAAAAGATTACTTACCTGTCTGTTGAATAGTCTGTTGTTGTTGCTGTTGCTGTTGTGCTAAGGCCGCCTGTTGCTGTTGAGCAATCTGTGTTCTGGGATCTTCCCATTGTGTGGTCTTTGTGATGTGACTGGAGAAATAGATGAAAAAAGGGAAATTAGCCCATGAAAACCAACGAAAAACACATACACACAATAATTTAAGTTAACTAATAGCATTTTGGTTGAGTGTTCTTTTTTCTTATAATTGACGACGACTAACCGCAATGCATTAAAATATTAATAAAAGCTTGAACAGAATATCATGAAAAGGGGTTTCGCTCGCCTTTTCTGTCCACAGATCGTCCCGATGGAATATATTGTGAAAAATTACACATGGGAATTTCAGAAAGTTCCAATCAATAGTGTTACTATAGCAATTGGCCGAAGCCTAAACACTTATGCGACGTGTTAACCATTGTGGAATGCTATTTATTATTCAGAAGGTACATGCTCATTTGTCCTTTTCATCGACGAAAGGAATTCCAGGAATTTTAATTGAGCCCATTGCAAGGAGCTCGCGTGATACTATTCAGGCAACAGAAGGAATTGTTGCATGTCGAGACTCAATTAGAAATAAATTTATGATATCAACAGTGAATGATAAACGACTAGATAAGATTGACTTCGAAACAGTTAGGAATTCCATATAAAATTTCACAATAAATATTTTTTTTCATTCCCCTCCGGAATATCCGCGCGAAATTTCTCTCGCAAATGATAAATCACGCTTAAATCAACTTAAATAAAATTAATTAAAACGACAAATCGTAAATTCAACATACTTATCCGAATTAAGATAATCTAAAAATAATTTCGGTTCTAGGAAATCTTAATTTTGCTCCCCACGAAAACACAGTCATGTGGGATTAGATTGCAATTTTGCGTTTACACGCATGCAACATTATCACACACATTTATCAATCAATCTATCGGCTAGGTTTTTTGTCACCAGACAACATTCAAGCTTAAGATGTTTTCACGCTTTTCCGGCTTGCAATCAGACAAGGAAAAAGCTGGCGCCTATAGTTGACTGACTACTGACTGACATGATTAATCTATGAGATTCCGCCGAAATTACGGAGGTTTCATTAAAATATTGTGTTCCTTCAGATTTTGGTGATTTTTGGCAAAATTTTAAAAATAGAATTATTAATTTATATGATTTGTTGTTACTATTTATCTTTATGAGCATACAGTGGGCGGCAAAAGTCCACATACGGCCACTATTTTCGCTGCTTGCCGAACCCCATGGCACTTATTGAAAAAGTAATGATGTAGTATTGTTTATAGCCTATTTTTATTGACATGTAACAAAAAAATCTTTCCTCCAATATAAACTTAAAAATGTATTCATAAAAATACTAAAAAAATAGCATTGACAAAAGTCTACGTACGATCATGAGATTCACCAAAAACTTCATGAAGGAATTTACATTTCATTTCAAAACTTAATATTAATATTTTGTTGGCCCACCGTGGGCATCTATAACTGCCTGCAAGCGTCTTGGCATTGATGCGACCAAATTTTCTAGCTCGTTAGACGTTATTTGACCCCATTCTCCAATGAGCTTCTCTTTTAGCCTTGTAGCACTTCTAATGTCGTGTTTTCTTATTTTTCAATCTAGAAGTTCCCAAACGTGCTCGATGACATTCAAGTGCGGACTTTATGGGAGGGGGGGGGTGTTGACAGCTCAATATACATGGCAGCATATAGTAGCCAGTCCTTCACGATTTGAGCGGTGTGCTTAGGATCATTGTCTTGTTGGAATATCCAACTCTCACCAAGGTCCAACTTATCGACCGGTTCCCTTAAATTGTGTTGTAAGATGGCGATCCATTGCACCATCAATGAACACCACATTTCCTACACCTGACGGCACCCCAAATCATCATATTGCCACCGCCATGTTTGACTGTAGAAATTAGGTGTTTTGGGTCCATTCCAGTACTTTTTCTTTCTCCAAACTTAAGGTCTACCATCACTTCTAAATATGTTATACTTGGATTCATCGGTGAATAAAACCTTCTTGCAAAAATCATGTCCTTTGTGCAGATGATTTTTGGTAAATTCTAAGCGAAGTTTGCGATTTTTTTCGCTCATAAAGGGTTTTTTGCGTGATGTTCTGCTGTGATAACCTTTATTATTTAATGTTCTTTGAACTGTTCTTGGATGCACCGTGGCTCCTTCTCGTTTTGCTATGTCCTCCGTCAATTTTGTGACATTTGCCTTTGGGTTTCGGTTCCCTTCATTCAAAATAAAGGAGACATCTATGCGAACCAGCTCCTTTTAGATCGTCCAATGCGCGGCTTGTTTTCAACAGAGAAGCTGCTTTTGTAGTCGTTGAATATTGTTTGAACTGTCGATTTACTTAAATTCTATTTCTTCGAAAGATTTTCTTTCGTTTCGATGTTTTACCACCAAGTTCCGTACTTCTGATGATATTTCCTTCCGAGAAGTCATCGTCACAGCTGCGGCCTTATCGAAACTGCACTAAATGTAGCCTAACGTGAGGCGCAAATGTCAACGCTTGATAAACGATACTTCCCGTACCACACAGTATATGTAAGATCCCAGTATGCAATCGAGGACTTCAAACGCGAAATTTCCTTCCAAGAAATGGCGCCAGGTTCTTGGCAAAATTGACGTTTGCCAAGCACTGCCAGCTTTGCAGAGGATCAAGCACTTTCGCGGAATTCATCTTTCACTTCATCACATGAGACATTTTTTCAGTCATTTTGACTTTTTTCTAAATCAATTTGTCAAAAACAAATGAAAATTGTGCCAGCAAAGACGTTCCACCAATGTAATTGAATGAACCGAAGTTTCTGGGATTTTTTTTCACGCATAGCATGAAAAGCGCATATACGAGGTCTGGCATTGCCCCGAGCAGTAACTAGCTGCCATTTTGTTATAAATGACAGCAAACATATGATAAATGAAGGATAACATATGATTTTGTCCCGTAGAACTGCGGGCCGTACTTGATAGTGTGCCTTTATATGACCGATTATCTACTGGTTCTAACATATACTGTGCCCCACAGTAGCATGAAAAATGACTTACCTAGCTGTATGTAGACTTTTGTCAATGCATATTTTTAGTTACGTATGAATAACTTGTAAAGTTGATACTGATATGTAGACTTTTGTCGGTCACTGTGTCCAAAATCCATGCAGTGCAATGTGGTTTTCAGATTTTTTTATGATGACTTATGACTTATTTTATCACTTATGTGCATATGTATGTATTCTGAGAAAGTGCTGCTGAAATGTGTCAGCACTGAGCAAGTGAATGATACTGCTTCTATATTTAGATTAGCTTTAATCTAATCTCGGCGAGCTGATACATTCTTATTATTATTAGACACAAGACATTTCCCGACCACCAATGAAACAACTAAATCCAAATTTTGACAGATTAACCATCCAAATATTGTTAATTATATCTTTATGTCGACGACACGTGTGCTCCATTTGAAGAGAGGACATTGGCGAAATTGTGCCCATAATCAAATCGATTAGATTGATGGCTCCCGCACTGAACACGATCGAGATGTCCTTGGGCCCGAATCGCAGGAAAGCAGGCGTTCGCGGTGAGAAACGCACATCCATCGATCATACGCACTAATACGCATGTCGAAAGATATATTCCCGGCGGCCTGTGTACACTACGACAGACTACAAGACTTTTCTGATGGATGGTAGCGCTGATAGAAATGATGTCCTAGATTGGGTGAATCAAGCGGAAATACAAGTCGCGACTGGGCGTAGGATGCTGATGGTGGATGGTAGCGCATGGACCTAGTGTACGCCTGGCAAGCACTTCTTAGACGTCTGCCTGTTGCAGGAAGCACAACTAATTGGAATTCTAAGCGAATGCAATAAAGTTGAGTTGACGTGCAGCAGCAATCATTCCATAAAGTGCGACTGGCTGGCTCCGATAACTCTGGCCACGCATAGCAATCGCTCGGCTGCAATTCTGGTCCCAATTCGGTTCACCTCGGCCTGCAAACGCAAAGAAGCCCCATCTGCACACTAGCGTCCGTCCGTCGTCCGTCCGATGGTCGGTCCCGCAACAAGAACAGCAGAAGCAACAACCCCAACAACAAGCATTTGTAAGATTTATTCGGAATCTGAATCTGAGTCGTGGTGCTAGAACGCTTCGCGGCGTGCAGATACAAAACGCGTTGCGCGAGGAACATTGAAAGGCCAGACCAGAAAATCGCCGGCGCCAGCATTGCGCACTAATGAATAATGGTCCTCTCGGATTTCTCTATTTTCCCATCTCAGTTTGAATACTATAAATACCGATTTCTGCGCCTTTCTTGCGAGACAGTTGGCGCTATTTTCGGGGACGGACCGGACCCTTGCGCGACTCGCCGCGAGCCTGTAAACACGTTCACGCATCAAAGACACATCTCGCGTGTACGTGTCGCGCAACGCGACAAACCATTAAAACAATCAAAAGAGCCCATTAAAGCCATTTTAATGGGAAATCTTAATCGGGTCGCGGAGGAGCTCTTGGACTGTTGCTGATGGGAGACGGACGTCTAAATTGGGGGGCCATGCGTGAAAAAAACCGCAGGGCCATCTAACCAAGTCTGTAGAAACGGAGCTGACGCAACGTAGGCTAGCGACTAGCGAGCGTGCTGGCTCCGATTCAAGCCAAATCCTTTGAATGGCTCCCAAAACTATGCCGGGGAAGGTTACATAGGTACAAATCCCCGAGGTATTAACACGCTCAATGGACCAGACAGTCGAGACATTTGGCGGCTGGCACAGGAACATGCTGTCGCCCCCAAATGATGACCGCAAACATGCTAAATGTGTCGTCTGACGCCCGCGCACTCGCTTGACGCCGACTAATCACAAACAAGTCAGCGAATTACAAACGATCGCAATGAAATTCGTCCAGATCTTTCGGAATTGGTCCTTTGATCGGATCATTTGGTATTTTTAATGGCTTCTGCGCTTTGATGATAAGATTTTTGAAGAGATTTTTCCTGGAAAATACGATGGTGCTTGAAGACCCAAGAATCTTGTTTACGAGACATAAAAGGTAGAAGTTTTAAAAATTTCGAATGTATAATCCATAATTACCACCGGGATTGTGGAAATCGTTTGTACATAAGAGTATTATCATAATCCAGGAATAGATTTGGACAGTGTCCATACAATGCGTCCTCCTATTATACCTACGACACACTAGGGTTGATAATGAGCTCAGAGCTGATTATCAACTTGGATCTAATGAGATAGTGTCACACTATGTATCGCTCATAGTGATTGACAATTGGACTGTCAGTAAAGCCTTTAAAAGGTGAAAAACTGCAAATGGATTCACTTTCGTGCCACAAACAACTGGAACACTCTTATATTACCTAGAAAAACCATCTCTATGGTAATTACATTCAAGTTGTTCGAAATTCCCTGTTATATGTCGAATTGACAAGTAAATTTGAACTAAGTTTACTTGCTTTGTCCATAGATGGCACTTGCAACAGTAAGTTTTTTCATTGATTAAACTGCTAATGACGTAGCTTTTGCTTACTTACCGTGAGATCATTATCGGCTAGATTGGGATCATTATAAGCATTATCGGCTGTAGTGTGTCAGTAGTATTGAACTCACTGACATCGGTCAGCACCAATAATGGCCCTCTAGCGGTTTGCGGCTTGCTTATTGGTAAAGCTCCACGTCTGAATACTATTTCATAGCATTATTTAAAACAAAACTGTTGTATTGTGTTGTGTTTTAGACGGGATATTTATTATTTTATTTTCGTTCCTTGGTTGAGGAACGCGGAAGTAACATCGACAATACTTTCAATTTTTTTCTAAATTACTTTCCCTGAGGAATTGGGCTATAGCTGTCACTGGATTCAGTGAACACAGATAAATCACTATTGTGATTTAACGACAGGGGGACACATTAGTTCAACGCGACAGGGAGAAGCAAAGTATTCAGGAGATTTGGATTAAAGTGCCATTGATAATGAACTTTTTATTGGCCTTCACTTGGACTTGGAAATATTGGTGAACCATTTTTTTCATGAACTGTAAGTTTTTGAGAATAGTAACATATATAAAGGACGGCTAACATCAAAAAACAAATTCTCGGACAAAATGTGAAGAGTTTTCAAAAGAGGGAACACGAACTTACTCGAAATAAACTATAATAATAATTGTCTCGGGCCAAAAAGTTTTACCAAAAAAAAAAATTAATTGATTTTATGAAGAAAAATTTCACGATTTATCGGTGGCGGACAGAACATTTTTTATAAATTGTATAAAAGGAAGCAGGGGAAGGGTAAACTCTTCGAAACATAATTCTCAATGAAATATGGTTGGTTGGTTGGTTGGTTGTAGTGGCAGCCCCCTTTTATCCAAAGGTAGCTCACTTAGGCCACGAGAGGCCCATTGTGATACCACAGAATATAAGGGCGGCACTAGAACCTGCGGGATGACGAGAACCATCCAGATTCTCGAATAAAGCCGGCTATGCAGCCAATGAAATATACTTTTAACAAATTTTACGAAAAAAATATAATATCAAAATGTATTGGAATAATATTTAAAAGCTCAGAAGCCGAAAAATGGCAACAAGTAAAATTCTTTTAAAAAATATTACGAACGAAAATCTGTACGAAAAGTTTGCAAATTCTATTAACAGGTTGACTGTCAAGCATATTTTATGGAAATTCAAAATTTTATTTCTGACTGTGACATAAAAAATTAATTTGCTCAAATTTTTCATAAAATTTATTAAAATTTCATGAAATTTTTAAACGAACTAAACTAAAAAAACTCCTGGAATTCACAATGATTAAATAAAATTTCCGTTAGCTGCAATAACGGACTTATTGAGTCCGTTTCTGCCGTAAGCGATCGCATGCCCGAATCAAATGCTCTATTGTTATGTACATCATTATGGTTGCTATAGCATCTTGAGGGATAAAATAAACTTATCAAGATGTTTATAGGTATCCCGCTCAACTACGCCTTTTTCTAATAATCTAGGAGATTAAGATCAGGGGAGCTGGGTGGCCATAAGTTTGGGGTGATGTGGTCATGGAAATGTTCGATCATCCAATCTTGCGTCGTCATGGCTATATGTGAAGTCTTGTTAAAATACGCCTGTTTGCATGTACACTATCAAATCGGATCTCCACACAAAACGCTGTCCATCCACTGATATACTTTGGGCTCCTCCAACTATCCGAACTAAATCACTTTTAGCATGTGTAGGGGCACAGCCTGTCCCTTTCGAACGCCGAGTTAAATTGCATGAAAGTGTGTGTCTTACTACTCATAACTGTTTCTAGAACGTGGGGTTGCTTAAGCTTGTTTAAAAGACGTTTTCTTCGGAGAGTTCGCTGTTTCAGGATTCGCTCCGACATAAACTGTCATCTGCGCATCACGTAGGACTTATAACGGAGGTCAACCCCCCTCCCTTCTTTATATGCAGCAGAAGAAGTCCTTGTGTGTTTGGCTATTGTTTATGAGGAACTTCATCAATGATTGTGGCTCATTCTACCTTTGTGGGAGAACTGTTTATCCTTCCCTCGAACAATATATCTAACGCTTAGCATAGATTGAGGCTGATGTAATTGTTAAAAGCTAAATTCAAAATCTGCGAATATCAACATAACCATTTCAAATAAATCCATACTACCAATTCTGTTTATTTTAATTATGACTTTATCAAGTTCCGTTCAGTTGATTTATTCGCGAACTGATTAGATTCTCTGTAATTTAATTGAATGTTTGCCTATGTGCTGTTAATATATCTGTTCCTACAATTAACGTTGTTTATGTTGACGCCTTGGCATTGCGAAATGGACTAAAATCTCGACTAGATTTTCTATAGTATACAGTGTCACATATGTACATATGTGCTGCATACGCACACACATACTCGCCTGGTAATCACACTGATTACTCAATTCCGATCAAAGTCCATGCGCGCTGCATTAGTAAGCAAAATATATTCGGTGATTCTATTCATTAAAATGATAATAAAACATTTATTATTAATTTCTGTTCAATATTCTCGGACAAGTGTTGATGGTCGTTATTTTGTGGGTTCTGTAGCGAGAGATGAATAATTTTCTTTTCTTTTTTGGTTCTTTCAAATGTGGTTGTATTTTTTTCTTAATTGGGCAATTTTGTCACCTTTTCGGGTGGTTGATAGGCGGCAATTGATAGTTGTTGTTGCAAAGATAACGAATCCCAATGAAATTGATAAGAACAGTAGGAAATGTGGGGCATGGTTGGAGTGTATGGCTCATAATGACCTTGTTTGCTTAATTTATTGAATGTTTTTGTCGCTGAAGAAGTGTTAAGTTGTTTTTTATTTTGTTAAAGAAGATCAATTAGGAAGAATGTTAGTGTTTTCGAAGTTTTTTGAATAATCGTGTTGAATTTGCTTTCCTATAATTGAGATAGCCTACTTCAAAATTGGTTGTCACGAACACTTTTATTTTACTATATTTTCAATTTCCTGGAAAGGATTTTATCAGAGACACCTGACAAAGGTTTATCATACATGTGATTTTTTCAGATGCCACCACACCAACTCCAATATTTATACCACCCTGGAATTCGGAAGTCTTCGTTAAATAGATATAGACCAGGGCGGATCTGTTTTCAGTTGACTGTTGATTGCTGATTGCTGTTGTTGCTGATTTTTGCAAAACACATTGTGGAATAACTCATATAACAATACTTGACTTATCCTCCCTCTTAAAAAAACCGGAGATATTTATAAAAAAATTGAAATGTTTAAAAATTAAAAAAAAACTAGTTTTTCCTACTTTTCTCACCCCTAACTTTAAAACGGTTCATTTTAGAGTAAAGTTGTGTGGAAATGCAAATTGCATAGTTAAATTTTCTTTGAGATATGACTGGTTAAAAAATTTAAAAAATTTACCCTTGCCTGAAATTTAGAAGCAGAAGACTTAGAAGTTGTGTAATTAAATTTTCAATAAGATTTCTTAAAAAAATTTTTAAAAAATTTACCCTTGCCGCAAAAAGCAAAAAATATAAAAAAAGTAAATAAGCCTTTTTTGTTTAATTTTTTTTACCATTTTGAATGCACTTAGGACCTTCATATATCGCCTAGAAAATTTTTATAACGTAATAAAACAGCAAACAAATTTTCATCAAAATCGATTCAGTAGATTGCGCATAATAATTCTGCAATCTTAATTTGATTTAAAAAAAATCAAAATTTATGAAATCTTACAAGTCAGAAACTAAAGCATATGAAAGTTTGAATTTTTTTCACATATAATCAAGCACTTCAACTATCAAATGCATTTTGCACAAAATCAAAATCCGATTATTAGGGCGGCCTCAGAAATTTTCGCTTTCAGTCTGGTTTAAGGGGGGGGGGGGTAAGGTTTGTTGCGTCTAAAAAATACCTTTTTTTCATGAATTTTGTTGGAAAAAATTATTACTGTAGGTTTATTTTACATATTATTATCTAAAAGTACAACATGTGAAGAATATTTAAAAAAAAAATTTGTCCAAAAATAAAAAGAAATAACGGATTTATTGTAGATCTCCGCAGGCGCCAAGAAAAAAAGTTTTTGTGCGGTGACCAGCCTACAGCATCATTGGATCATTTGAAACCAAAAAATCAAAATGCTTTCTTCAGTTTATTACTTTATCTCTCCAGTGACGTCGAGTTTTTTTAATTATTCAATTTTTTAATTTTTGGCACCATTTTTAAGCCAAAATAACGATTTTTGACGAAAAAAAATCGACCTATTTGTTATTGTAAAATTCTTAGTAATTAACTTTTTTAAAAAAACTCAACGTCACTAGAGAGCTATATATATGTAGAATATGTGTACAAAATTTCAAAACGATCGGTTCAGTAGTTTTTTCTGTAGGCTGGTCACCGACTTTAAAAATTACGTGTTTGGGAAAATCGATTTAGAGTTTTGTACACTGAAAAAATGAAAATATCTTGAAAAAACTGGATTTTCTTATAAAATACGTACATGTCATCACCGATGCCGGGTCCATACAGTAGATCACTATTATCCACGTTATCTACGGCATCTTTTTGCTCCTGTCGATAAAAGTAATACAATAGAGACCGAAACAGTTGCCGCTTGCCGCCGCTCAGCGCAGGTAGCTACAAGGCGCGCAAACCTAAGAGGTACGGTTATTCAACCTACTGTAACTTCGTTGGTTTTACTCCGAATGACCTACAAATTTAACACAATATTCTTCAGATATTGTACTTTCAGAAAAACAAAAACAAAAATGGAAAAAGAAAAAAGTTGTCAAACCTTACCCCCCCCCCCTTAACTATGCTTCCACCGAGGGAGGATACGTCAATTATTGTTGTACGAGTTATTCTACATCTTTTCCTGCAAAAATCAGTATGCCCTCCGCCCCTCAACAGCCAAATTTAGTCGTTTTTTTTACAGATCCACCACGGTCTAATAGCGATCTGCGGCGAAAAGTAGCAACAATACTGGGCCACATAATAGACCCTTTCGGAACACCATTACTCAGGATATTTGAAGTGATTTGCGTTCAATTGTTAAGGTGCAGAAAAGAAGATAGTTTTCTGTATCAATATCTAAAATTTTAGCGAAAAATCTTATCCAAAAAGAGGGAAACAAAAGTGTATCCTTGTCTTGCAAACTGTCCCCTTTATAGAAATTAACACCATTCCACATCGCAACGTTGATTCTTTTCAAGCAAACAATTTCTTAGACATTCGTTCACTCAATTTCTTTACAATGAAGTAGACGAGGCTTGTGTGTGCATATATATTTTCTTTCTATTGTATGGTTGCTTCTCGATATGGTTAACAAGTCCAGTTGCTAATTGTGGACAACATTAAGTATGATGGATATTTATAACAGAACTTGCTCGAATTGTCTCTCTAAAAATAGCTGCCGCCTATATTGGAAAACTCGATTTGTACGCTCCCAGAATAGTAATATTAATTGCACTATACCATCTCTAACGGCAACGCGACTTTTAGATATGGGGGTCAAAAGCTAACTATGAATAATGTTTGAGTTCATGATCATCATCAGCACTATCGTCAGCACCATGGGCTTGGTGTTGTATGCTTCCTGCTTCATTGAACACTTTCCTTTGGGATATGATGAATTGGATTCAAATATGGCTGAATTATTTGGGGTCAGTCATAGCAAATGGTTGGTTGGTTGTAGTGGCAGTCTCCTTTTTCCAAAGGTGGCTCACTTAGGCCACGATAGGAAGATTAGGGCGGCACTAAAACCTGCAGGATGACGAGAGCCATCCAGATTCTCCGATTAAGTCGGCTATGCAGCCAATGTCTAAATCAGCTACCTCCGTGAGGTTGTCCAGGAAGGGCGAGCCCTAGTTTGCATGCGCTTCCTGGACAGTGCTGGGCATTCGCACAGAAAGTGTTGGATTGTTTCTTCCTCATCCTCTGATCTGCAACTTCAGCAGAAATCATTGAAAGGGACACCCAATCTTTCTGCGTGTCTGCCGATCAGACAGTGTCCCGTCAATACGGAAACGATGGAACTCGGGATTTCACGGCTTGTGTTGAAGAGCTGTTTGGTGCGTTTGGAGCACAGTGCGTGCCAAGTTTGCCTGGTTATGTTACAGGTTTCTTCGAGCAGCCAGGCCCTATTCGCAGCCTCTACGTGCTACGTACTTTGCACTGCTTGAATCCTAGCTTTATGGAGGCTAGAGATTGGTCAACTTGGGGGGTAAGTGTATACTCCTGAAGCTCAGTGCCAGCTCTCGTTAAATACCAAAATGGGACTTAAAACTTTGAGGGCGAAAAAACAGTCATAAATGGGTTCACATACGAATTAGTACCTTGGCATAACAAAACAGTCGGGATTGAGAGTCCCTCTTGTCCAGATACACTGATTAAACAATTAACACGTAGCAAGTCTTATCCCAGTTCTCAACGTTGGAAAATAGCCAAATCAATCGTTCTTTCATCACTGACCAGTCTCCCTGAATAAATGCTTACTAGTCACGATTCGCGCCACCAAACTTCCATAGAAAATATACTGCAGCAAAGTATCTTGGTTCCATTGAATCTGTATCTAAAAATCGACAGTCAATCTGCACCGAGCGAAATGACATTAACCAATAATTGTGTGTGAGTGTGTAATTGGTGCGTTTTCACGGTGGTGTGTTACGGGCACAGTAACAAGGTGAAGAGACACTTGAAAAATCAACTATTCTCAAGGAGACATGTCTAATATTTTCGGAAAGATTGCCGGTTTGCTGGGCCGATTGCAAGAAGTAGACGCACTTAGCGTAACTTTTCACACCAATTTCACACAACATGAATTGCTTTTAAGTTCTTGAATTGGATGGGAGAGATCGGAAAGTCAATTTCAAAATAGTTTGTACTTTTCAAGCTGGCCGATAGTCAATTGGACTGGAGTAATAGTGATGACTGTGGGTTAAGGTTGTCTATTATTGGTGTTACATATTGTTGTTGTATCACATTGCACCATTTGACTGGTAGCGATTGAAATGCAGATTGATGTGATCTGTTGAAGAAGAAAATGGTGAGGGGTGATGAAATGGAGTTTGTGAATATGCGATTATTTTCTAAAAGCAGACCTTGAAGGATTACTTACGATCTTATTTGATGCTGTATAATATCTAGTATTGAGCAATGTACCAATGTACCGGTTGAAAAAAGGGCGTGATAAAAAGAATAAAAGAATGAAGCTATGGAATGCCTTTACTGACAAAAAAGCATCTTCCCCTGTGATCTAACAGATTCAGTCCTTCGATTGCAGTCATATCTTTGGGTCACCGCTTACATTCTCTCCAGTTAATTATTCTCAGCATCATCAACAGCAGGAACGTAGTGTTCAACACAAAAATTAAACTGACTGTCTTAGAGTGTGTATTTTCCATTAATCGCTGCAAGCAGTTCTTAGTGAACAAGTGGTTTCTAACCTTCTTCCATTCTGTCTGAAAGATTTTGAAAGATCAGATATTACTACTGACTTTTCGATGCTTGTAATTATTTTTAAAATAATTTTTCGTGAAATTTCGAGTTTTAATTTTTGTCAGCATCTTCTCTGCGACAGGCACGAGTTGAAAACTGTGCTGTGCATTGGAAGAGTAGCCGATTATTGAAAGTTTAGCTGCTTTTACGGAGGTTTTAGCGACAAGTGAACGAGAGGAGTGAGCCCAGAAAAAGCATACCGAACGAAAAACCGAACGGAAGTTTGTCGTAAAATTTAAAGTGAGCACAATACATAGCAATGATGTGCAAATATAAGAGTAAAGCGGCTGGTTCAGTGAGCAGAGTGCCCGACTCTTGCTCTCGAGGTAGAGTGTTCAAATCCCCGCTCCCTCTGTTTTTTGTGGTTGTTTTTACTGTTAGTTACTTTGTATGAATAAAAGCAATAAAAACTTTTATATTTTGTCATATTATATGCATCCTAGATTTTTAACACATTAATTCCTGAATTTTTACTGCATTTATCTATATACAACTTTTAAACCTTTACATAATCATTTACAAAACGTAGCTAAACTTCCCATCGGACACTCCCAGAGTGCCTCACTATTTGTTTTGTAAGATATGCAAAATGAAGGAAGCGAAAGCTTACTAAGCTTTTGAATCCCTTTTCAAAAGACTGAACCAGAATCATTGACTTGGCAATAAACATGTTTTTTTTGCATGAAGCACACAAATAATTAGAATGTCATACACAAAGCAACCAAAAATATACAAATGCATTTTTTGCATATTCTATCCGTAAATGCATATTTTTGCATATTGAGTCTTGGAAAATAAAAAGTAGGATTACTAATATTTTACATGCTGAATAGCCAAGAAAATACAAAATTTATTATTATGAAAACAGTGTTGTGTGTCTATTTAAATAAGTGCATACTTTGCTTCGACATTTTGATTCAATATTGTTTCACGTTGATGTCTTTACATTTTCACAGGCCTGCCCCTGAAATTATTACTAACACTTCGAGCATAGACATCGCATGTTTCTCAAATTCCTAGATTTCTTTCATATTCTAATTTTATGCCGAATTATTTAACCCTTTAGTACTAATACTTTCTTTTGTCACGTTAATACTAACAAAAATTTGAAAGATGTTAGTTTCTTCGAACTGAAATATACGTAGAAACCCAAAAATCAAAGTAATCCGATTAAGATGTTTAATATTTCTTGAGCGCTTGCGTTATTTTAAGATATGTGGGAAAACAATTGGTTTGGAGGTGTAGATATCATTTTTTATAATTTGCGTATTGTGTAAGTAGCAACTTTACAGTAAAAAACTTAAAATTGTACTCACGTTTTTGTGCCATGAAGGTTCAAATCCACAGTTCTTACTTTCCAAAGTTTTTGTTCTATGTCTACACTATAGCGCCCTAGTTCATGCAATAGAGTCCAGAAACAAGCAAGAGTATTGAAACAAGCTTGTTTTGACCACCTGTACTAAATACTAAGTAAATTTTGTATTAAAACAGGCAGAGTTATTTAAAAAATAATAATTCCTAGCCATTGCCGAAAGCGTCAACCCTTTCAAGACGGAATCAGGAAGTTTGAAGAAATATGAGCGCAAATATCCAGCTTAAAGGACTGTTGAGAAGATACTATTTTCCGTCTGATTTCTATCGTAATCGTGAACAAAAAATGATTGGCACTCTGAGTCGCACTCGTCAAAATATCCCATCAACACTTGATGCAAATCAACGATTGCTGTCGCATCCAAACAACTTAGCCATTTGTTCATTTGTCACGACAATTTTATTTTGGCTCCACTCCCCAGTTCGCCAAAAAGCGCATACACCAGGTCGTCCCCGTGTGAATCACGAAAAAGCCGCCGCCAAAATTCACTCGAAATTAGTCCACTCTGGCGACGATATTTCGTTAAACAGCTCATTAAAGCTAAATTCGTGAATGAAACTTTTAGCCCCGCTTGATTATGCAGTTGCGGATCGCTTCCTTGCTCAAGTGGGAAGCATACGTGCTCGTGCATGATCCGATATATGTATGCTTTGATCTATGCACTATCTCTGCAGGACGAAGAGGTGCCAACAGCTGGCAGTTAACAGAGTTGATCTGCAAATAGAGACCGAATCACAAGGACTTATTGGCAAGGGTGGTTGGTCCGGGAAATGCATTTAGCTGCTCAAGCCAAGCTGCTTGTGGCAGTGGGTGGATGAGGCTGGCGGCGGCGAACGTGCACGCACCACCGCTGATTCCATCGATCACCAAACATCCCCAAATACCATTTGGTGTCGGTAATAAATCATTTTGTTGCAAAATAACGCAAAAAAGCGAAAAGTCTCAATTCGCCTGAGACAATAGGGTAAGTGTGTAATTCATCGCGCTAGCCGGGCTAATTTTAGTCGAGGGGTGAATACGTGACACATGGGAGCAGCAGACACGGCGCAAACTTGAAAAATGATAAATTTTCAAAGTGCAAATCACGAAAATAATGTCAAATCAAGTCTAATGGGATTTGGCATGATCGCGAGCATTGCGCCAAGCCATCGCACGTACGCAAAAGTAGTTTGCATCGCAGATACCTGGCAGTGTGGCTCCGATCTTAGTCACGATATTTAAATTTAGTTAAGATGTGCTTTTTGTGGTTTTGGTTTGGATTCGTCGCCACCACAATCGTGTAGTCATGCATGACTGCTGTTGCCCCTCTGCGGCGCGATCTATCTTTTCTACAAACAAAGTTGACATGCTCCTCCACATACAAAAACCGACCGAGACGTTCTTGACGACATACGAAATTTTGTATTCGATGAGATAAAAATAATCCATCAAACTACTCTTCCTTGTGACTCTCTGCTCAATCGGATGTGATGCTGGTACCATATCGCAAGATCTGAATAGTAGGCGCCGCCATGATCATTTTTATCGGCTCTACTTCCCTGCAGACAGAATATTAATTGGAGACCCAGCGCAGAAATAAGGCTTCCCCGTGCCCGTTGGATATCGTGAACATATTAATCTGATCCCTAAAATTTATTCAAACCGGAACAAGTGTGATCGCTATCACCGTATCAGCTCTTGGACAAGATTCACGGCCTATATTTCCCATGCGATAATCTCTTAAAAACTGCTCAAAGTTTTCAGCACACCGTATTTTCCCACTGGATTGTCTAAACTCCCCACACCACATCCAAAAATAGATTAACCCTATATAACGAAAATCGTCCATTTTCTCCGTTCCGGATGGATAAAATTGCATGGAAAAATATGGTACACTCCACCTCATCCACCCTCCAGTCGCGCTCTCTCACTATTACCATCATTCCATCTTTTCGACACACATCAAACGACCTGATCATGACAGCAATAACAATAAACAAAGAAAGATCTTCGCACAATAGAAGTTAGGCGCTAGATAGATAGATGGATGGCTAGAAAGAATGAGCCTCTAAATTTCATCAAGCGGATGTAGGATGTATGTACATATGACGTCACTTCCGATCTAATGTACGCATGTATTTTCAAATCATTTTGGATATTGAACAGATCAGTGATCTTGTCTCGGGCATGAAGTGTGTGCACTTCTGTTCTAGAGCATACTTTCTACTTTGGTCTTTTGTGAATCTAATTTTGTTCGGGATCTATGAGGGTGCGATCTTGAGGGAATGAGTGACTACATATTCCTAGGAGGGTTTAGGACAGATCGTTATAATCTTATATATAAAAAGCTCGCAGAATAGCTGGGAAGCAGGTTAAAATAAAACTTTAAACTATTTTTCTTGTTCAATATATTATTAATTAACCCAAAAGCAATTTTCAAATTTATGAAAAAGCTTATAAATACCATCGAAATGAATGATTTGTAGGCCGAAATTGCAGACTTAGCTTCATTATTTTCATTAACTTTTTTTCCACGCAACTCTTTCTGCATCTTTGGAAATAAATAATAGTCATTGGGGGCCAGGTCTGGACTATAAGGGGTGAGTGATGCAGTTGTTGAAAACCGCTTCGATGAATGGTAGCCGTCGTAATATGGATCGTGTTAACGGGTGCATTGTCGTGCAAAAGGAGCACAATTTTTCTTTATTTTCCTCTTCTTTATTCTTTCATAGCATCCTTCATTTGTCCTAATAATGAAGCTTAATATTTTCCGTAATGGTGACGCCACATTCTTTATAATCGATCAATAGGATACCTGTTGTATCCCAAAAAATGATCATGATGAGTTTTCCGGCCGATTGTGAGACTTTATATTTTTTGGGAATAGCTGTGCCTTTTTTATGCCACTGCATTGATTCCTTCTTTCACTCGGATTCATAATCGTGAACCTAATTCTCGTTTACAATTACAATTCGGGCTATAAAATCCTCCTGCTTTTCATAGTAATTCAAAAAATCGTGAGACCATTCAATGCAGTAGCGTACGCAGGATTTTGATAAGGGGGGATCATATTCTTGAAGTCTTTAACCCGTAACCCCTCCCCCCTTGGGTTCGCCACTGATTCAATGCGCTCGCGTTTTTGAAATCCTGTTAGCATTCTCGGAACCCATCTTGCACTGACTTTTGGCATACCAAAATGTTAAAATGGTAGATTCTAATACTCCAGTCTTTGCTGAGAGTTACTTCTTTTTCTTTAACCGGACATCTTTCAATACAAGCTTTTTTACTGTTTCGATGGTTTCTTGCGTGGTAGCCTCAACAGGCCGTTCGAGGTCACCTTCAATCGAGTCCTTTCCATGTTTGAAAAGGTAATGCCATTTATCCACCATGGTTTTGCCAGGAGTAGAGTCCTCGTAAACAGCTAACATCTCTTGAAAAGTTATCTGAAATGTCTTTCTTTGTTTAGTGACGGATTTTATTACGGCGTCATGCTCCATTTTCTCCATACTGGCTAATTTATTTCGGAATGACTTGTTTGCTCGTTGATCACTCAGAACTTAATGACTTAATTAGGTTCAAATTACGTGTTTTTACAGAAAATGAGTTGCTTAATTAGTAACTACTTGGATAAGAATCCACACTACCGTCAACGCTTTTATTCCGCGATTTTTTTGACCTCCCTTTGTAACGTTGAGGCAAAGATCATTCATTTTTTGAACCCCTACAATGATGTCTAGAAGATATTCCTGTAAGGACTGATGCTAGGGGTAGCGTTCAAAGGAAATATGTACGAAGGGTGGCTGAAAAGTTCTAAGCCTAAAGTACTTCCAGTCATTCTATCTCCTGATCTGATAGGTCACTAGTTCAGGGACATATAATTTGTATATAAGGAAAGTTACGTGTGAATATCTTCATTACACTTCGAGTAATTGAACTTTTAACATTAATATGTATGATGCTACTATGCATTTCAGTTACAGCCGGGGAAAATTCTAGAAGACTAGAAATTTTAGAGTGATTTTCTCGATTGAAATTAAGGCTCGTATTCAGAGCGATGAGCATTTCAAAGATAATTTTGAACAGTGGTAAAAGCAACAGGAATAAGATAAGCAGCGTGGTTTAAAGAACCAAAAGTAGTGGACAAGTATGAAAAGAATAAATCACATGCTTTTTATGAGTGGCGGCTGCCTTATTTAACCCAACAAAATGATTACAAGGACATTACATGATGTTTTCTCATATTAGATGCTTCTTATTCATAAACGTAAGGAAAGAGTATTTTTTGGTTCATAAATTCAAATTTGGATATTATTTTCTATTTTAACATTTGGACCCTCGTTACATCGGCGCGAAAATTGTGACTGTTAGAAATTGTTATATTTAAGAAGTCTTTAAAAACATTTACGTTTAGATCATATTAAGCGCTTCAATAGAATAACATTATGCTGTTTATCTTCGCTACCTCGCGAAAAATTAGGCCAACTCCGATAAGTCTTCTCAGTAACAGCTTTCGCTCAAACAGAGAAGCTACCCTTAGAAGTTTCTGCTATATAATATTTAAACAAAAGTGCCAGCATTTTATTGTATCACTTCGTGATCATAAAAAGAAGAGAGTACAAAACAATCCATTTATTGTTTTACCAAATCGCAAAACCCCTATTTTATAATCCGAATCATCGTACAACGCAGCATGCTACCAAAAAACGACATTGACAACCATTCTCACGCATCTATAAAATTATGAAATACTCATATATCATTAATTTTCTCCATTTGTTTTTATACGTTGGACATTTACGTGCCAATGTCCCACAAACATCATTCAATTCTGTTGTGTGTGTGTTGTGTGTATTGCTGTTGCTGTACTATGTACCTACATATGTACATTTATTTGTATCTACATTTGTTCACATAATTGAGCGTACACCCATATAAAAACTACTAAATGCTAAATAGTTCAACTTGCTGTTTCGTTTTATAGATCTTTTTATTGGTACAAAATAGCAATATTAAAGTCAATATAATGCTTCATGTATAAAAATATTTTTTTAAACAAAAATAAAAAATACTCAGGTTTTCATTGTCACAAAATTGAGCGTACAGCTTATTAAATTAAAATATTCCAGCACAAAAATGTAATAAATAATTCAATTAATATTTTGTTGTATATTCCTTGGCTACTCCAAATGCTTTTAAACGACGAGGCATCGATTTTTTTTTGTAAATCCTGATGCAATCTTTTGCCATTCTACGTTGAGTTTTTCTATTAATTGATTTTTATTTGAAGGATTACAATTTTTCAACCGGAACTCGAGCTCATGCCATAAATTCTCTGCAATTTGATTTGGACTTAGGAGGAATTTTTAGGAGGTTGGAAGCTTTGCAATACAACCACTTTTAACTACATGTGCTGCATGTTTCGGGTCCTTATCGTGCAGAAAGTAACATACTGGGGGAATTTGTAATTTTTCTGCAGATGACTTCAAATTTCTTCGCAGGATATCTAATTATTTCATTTTATCCATGACTGTGTCGATAAACTCCAGTTTTTCAACACCATTAGTTGCCATAGAGGCGCATACCCTGACCGAACCTCCGTTATGTTTCACAGTTGGGCATATGTTTTTCTTATTTAGCTCCGTATTCGGTTTCCTCCAAACAAATTCCATCAGAACCGAATAAGTTGATTTTTGTTTCATCCGAAAATATCGGGTCTTTCATTAAACACTTCCTATCTTTAAATTTAAATAAAACAGAGTGTGTGTGAGATATCATCGAAACTTTTTACTTGGTTTGAAAGGTCTATGCCCTTAGGTACGGAATATTACATCGTTCAAATATCCGCCGCGGCTTCGATGGGAGGCGCGCATCCGAAATATCTAATTTTCCATGACTCTGGCGCATAAATCAGTTGACATACCCATTCATCCATCTAGAAATGGGCCTCACCGCTGAAGAGATTTTTTGATGAAAAGTAGGCCCATTTTCCAACTGCTCCAGAGTCCGTCCTTGTCTATGGTCATTTAAGTTCAGCTCTTGGGTCTGTTGAATTTTGTACGAGTGCAGGTCCCAGTCACGACACAAAATTCGCCAAGTTGTGGTCGGCAAAAGACCGAGTTCTTGTCAGCGACGCGAAATCGACTGCTTTGGATTCTCCTGTGATGTTTTCGGCAGATCTTCCGTTTGATTGTTTTCTGAACCAGTGACAATATGGCCGCTATCAACTGTCAAAGTTCGAAGTCACTTCCAGAAGCTATCCGGAAGGTTTACATAGGTTTTGTGAATTCCAATCGTTTCAGTCTATTTTGTTTCGAAATAAATGGTTTTTTTGCACCTCTACCCACCATCCTGCAAAACGCGACGAACCTTAGGAATATTTTTTTCTACCTCTCCCCCTTATTCGTTCCTTAGAATACCTGTACATTTATACTTATTTATAATTTTTTGGACTGTGGAAAGAGTTCTGCCCACTATTCTTCCTATTTCGCGTGAAGATTTCCTGTCAGAATGTAATTTAATAACTATTTTCCGTGTAGACAAGCCGGTCTCTTTTCTAGCTCTTAGCATTTTCGTACAAAACTGCACTACTCTTAAACTAGAAGACGAATGCCAAATTTTATAACTGTAAACAAAACAATACGCAATAGGCCACAAAAAGTGCGATGGTGGGAATTTTGATTTTTTGCAGAACTAAGTAATATCGTACATTTCATTAAGTTTACGCTAAATTTTGTGAAGGTAAAATTGTATCATATTTTTGTGTTTGTTGGGATGTACGCTCAATTATGCGAACAACTGTATGTATCTGAAAATCTTTGTATGTGCCAACTCAATCAAATCTAGTGTTGAATTCATCCACCTACGCGAAATCTTTGGTAACAATCATCATGTTGCGCACAACTGGATCTGATTTTGCGCGCCTTCGTTCATTTCTCATTTGATTTTCGCGTACAATATGCAAAACATAAAATAGTTTTATTGCATCAGCGCGAAACAGGCGAATTGGAATCTCGCATATCAGCTAATCTTGCGCGCAGCTGTAAAACTATACATGAACTATACACAAATGCAAATTACAGCAGGCGCACATATGTGAATTCCAACCGAAGTTGTTTTCGATGGAATTAATTTTCTCGCAGACCACTAAATTATTAAATGAAAAACGTGCATGCAGTGCTTCATATCGAAATTGCTAATGCGTGAAAAGTAATTTCATGTACAAATTTTCTCGGAAAAAAAGCATTAGAACGTCTTCAGAAATGAGTAAAATCAACAAGTTCATCGAAATCAACGACTGCATGCCATAAAAACGGTTTTTAATATTTAAAACTCATAAAATATAAATCTGGGAATTTTTTCACATTTCTTCAATACAACTTGCAACGATTTTCACCGATCCACACATCAATTTTGTCCCATTTCAGTTGGCACACATTGATATCCATCACGGAAATAGAAAATTGCATAAAGATTTTACCAAAACCGTTTGAAATTTTCACATTGCGCCACTCATTTAAATTTTAAATCTGAAAATGTTTTTTGGTGAATTTGTGGCAGTCATCAAAAGTATTTGTGATTGACTGTTGATTGATTTTGAAAATGATTTGTGTCGCATATGAACAAGTTTTTGAACGCTGAATTTTTTAAGGGTTCGATATAGTTTAAAGGGGCAGTCTGGGTTTATTGCATGAAAATTCAACAATTTTTGTTTATCAAAATATTTATTAGCATGTTTTGGCTCGTTTATATAACAAAATGTGGACGTTAAACTTTACAAAAAAATTGTTACAACTTTTCTTCAACCACGGTGACAAAATGGCACCCTACCAAAAACTGGATGACATAGTAGGTAAGGTAAGGTCAGATAAGTGTAAAACAAAAAAAATCCAACGGCATTTTGAAATATAAGTGGGTGGCTATGATCTGAATTAGAACTAAACATTATGGGTGAAACAAAAAACAAAATGGCGAACTTTTTAATTTATTTTTACTCTTTTTTGCGACTAAAATTGTTAAAAATACAGGGTTAAAAATTTATAAAAAATTCTGGTTCGGATTCCGACTGAAACAGTATATGTATTTAAATGGTCACTCAAAATTTCAGCCCAATGGGTCGAATAGATTTTTCAAAATCGTATCTCAGTCAGGTCAAAAAACGCGTTCAAGGAGGCATATATACCTTAAATGGTCAAAAGAAGTCCTAGAAACTAGAGACTCTTTTTTGCGTCCAGTTTACGCGCGAACTACAGCGCGAATGCAACGTATCGAGGCAAAATGGATCGGAAAAAAACGCGAAAGATTTGTCGCGTATCCCCCCTTTCTGGACGAAACTTACGCGCGTAATACGCGTGACAGTTTCGCGGCGTATTCGCCCTTTCTGTACACTTGCGAAGCAGTTGTTGACCGAAAAACATATCGAAAAGAGACTAAATTGGGCAAAGCGAAATTTCCACATTGCAACTTCAATTTTACTGAAAAATCTTCATTTGTTTTATATAATGACTGGAAGAGAGCCTGGACGAAAACTGGTGAAAGAATATTCCGGCATACGGTAAAACATCCGGCAAAGGTGCACATTTACGGATGCTTCTTAGACTCGGGATGCTAATCGTTTTTACGAAGATCCTGAATGCTGAATGAATGATCAAACTTTATAAGAATGGTTTGCTTGAATCTGATGAGAGTTTATTTGGAGCCGACAATCGCTATTGGATCCTGCAAGAGGACATAGCATCGGAGTCGTCTATATAGCAGCTGGAGAGAAGTAAACGAAGTGACAACTTTCGATGGATCATCAGCACAAAGTCTAGACGCGAACCCGATAGAAAACGTGTGGTCAATAATGAAGAAGAATCTAAAAGGCAAAAATATAACTAACACATGGCAGCTCACGCGGGCTCTCAAGAGGATATGGCACTATGGAATACGCCCAAAAATTGAGTCAAAATTGCACAAAAATATATCAGGCGATAATTAATAATAACGGCGACTGGATTCCATATTGATATAATTGCAAAAAAATGTATTCCTAGGCGGACCACAAAGAGAAAGGAAAACCTGCTGAATGAAATTACCCATTCCCCTCCAATCACCACTCCCTCAACCATTAATTATTTAAGAATAAAACCAGGAAATATTTGTAAACTGTATGTAACCTGAAGATGATTTAAGGATCGCAACGCGCCGTATTAATAAAAATTTGTGAATCAACAAAATCAAGTGTTTAATTTTATAAAGATTTTATTCCTATGTAATTAAAGATAAATTTAGTCTAAACGAATCATAGCGTTTTTCATGCTTGTTTCGGCGACACGCTTTTGTGTTACACACTGTATTTGGACTGTTGACAAATTGAATTCACTAGTTGTTCAGCAAATATGCATCGATTCGCTTCAAGTTCTACAGATTAATCAACACAAGCTGGCTTTGTCAGAACACATTAAATTAAAAGTGTAATTCCAAAAAAAAGGTAACTTAGCGATATAGGATATCGGTTTACCAAGCAAGCCCAATTACAAACAGGACAATCTTCATTTGCCAGAAGTTCGGAGAATTGAATTGTGTGTGGAATTGGAGGATTTTGCGATGCAGGACATTAAATGAAGCGCCATGCGCATTCACCTTCTCAAGTGCTTTCACATCAAATGCATCTACATACCACCAAGATCTTCGATTTCAGGAGGCCGACATACTTTACACGGGCATGACAAAATATTTAAAATTCAAAACACGTAGATTATTCTTCCTCGAACTATTATGCCGATTTTTAGATGGATTTGCCCTGTCTTATTTCATCGACAGACTATCTTATTTGTTAGGGGCCATCCATATATTACATAGCACTTCATGGTGGGGGGAGGGGGTATTTGAAAATGTTTCTAATTGTTACATGGAGGATGGGTGGGGGTGTGTTCTAACAGATTGTATTGTAACGAAATTTGAAATTAGGTAATATATTTTAATTGAATTAAAATAATTATAGATAAATAATAAATAGAAAATTAAAAAAAATATTTTTGGTTAAAAGATTTTAAATTGTTAATATTTTGTGATTAAAATATCTAAAAGTCTGAAGTGAGTACGGTGAATTTGTTACGTAATAAAAGAGGGGTGTTTTTGAAAATATTACTACGTGTTACATGGAGGAGGGGAGGAGAGTAAAAGTCCTCTAAAAATTGCGTTACGCATTGGGAACATATATGGATGGCCCCGTATAAGGCCTAGACGACAGAATAGAGATATTTTGTTAATATTCAGAAGAAGAAGAAGAAGGGACAAATCCACAAACATCTTACTGATCCATTCTCAATCAAGATCCAATACAAAAAAAACTTTCTTCACAATACCAATGCGGAACTCAACCCACCTTGCGGTCGTCTTGAACAAGCAAAGGTCGTTGCTGCTACCTACGTTCCACATTTGGCTGCGAATTTCATTCAACATTTAACTCTGGAAAATGGTTTGCTTCGATGCGATTCACACACTTAGTCGATTCGCAGCGTTGATAACAATCACTGGCACAGGTGACGCAAATATGGCCAGTCATTTTTCCAGGTAAGGTACCACCGCCGGGTAGGCCCAGACCCAGAAATAAAGTCATCGTTCGTCCGGGCAAGCTTTAATTTCGCCACAACACACATCGGCGGGTGCCGTTCATTGGCGCCATATTCAGATTATCTTCTGCTTTAATAGCCACATTTCGGGTGTGAACAGTTAAGAATACACACATGAAATCCAAATGGGTCGGACACATATGGATATATGTATGTACGTATATAGCAACTCTCATATAAAAATCGCCAAAAGTGGAAATAAGGTCAGATTTGCATAAATGGATGCCGAATTTGCGGATTAAAGTTGTAAGAATTACGATAAAAATTGGCTTTCAAGTCCATTTAGCCGAAAATATAATGGGGCGCCATTTTTTCGGAAGAATGACTTTTGTTAAACATTTGCCAAAATGTTTAATTGGATGAAGCTTTCAAGGACTCGTTCAAATTTTGGAAGGAGAAGCTTTGCAATAAGTCTGGTTTACTAAGAATTAGGGCCCATATTGAAGAAAAATACACTATAGAAATTTATATTAAATGTGCAAAAACAACAAATTGAAAATTCGCCGCAAATTATGATAAAAAACGATTCAAGGTTTCGTGGATTCACATCTGGAGCCTCTTCTCGTTCCCATACATCCTTGAGCGTAGCACATCATCCAACCGATCAGAATCAATAAAAAAAACACAGCTAATAACAATTCTTTTGTTCATGCCAATTACCATAAAAATGTCTAATTCGCGAGACGCCGATACAAGAGCCCACCGTCGTTGCCGCGATTAGATACTTTTGTCTCGTGACTTTTTCTGCTTTCGTCATAACTACAATGCGAAAACGCGTTTTTATTGTGGACGAATATCGAAATGTTCAGGTGGTGAACACAACTGCGGGGGTTGCGGCACAAACCTACATACATACTATAAGAAATACATACATGTATATGGATATATTTGCATGCTCGTACATTTGTAAATATAGCTTCATTTGTATCTCGTCACAATCGGCCAATATCTCCGTTCGTGCCGGCAACCTTGTCAAGATACAATATATTTATATATACTCAGCAATAAGTTTCCTAGATAAAGATTGTGCAAACGCAACAGGCGCCACACTGTTTTAGCGTTTTCGTCGTTATAAAACAGCTTTTTTGCTGTTTGTCTTGTTGTTGCTACCACTGTCGTTGCCGAAGACGATATTCTTCTATTATTGTTGTTTTTGTTGTTGGGCATCGATGACAAATCTTTGACAAGAATAGATTCAGCTGAAAATAGCTTCTTCATGTTGATTGTCTGTATGTATGTATGTTTGTTTGATGATTTGAATTTTTTTTTTGGTTTTCCACGCGGCTTTTGTTCTGCGAAATCCAAATTAGTTGTTTCAATGATGAGGGTTTTTGCGGAATAATCATTTGCGGTGAGCGCTATTTAATGGAAGGAAGGCTTTTTCGCGATTATATGATGAATTGGCCACGGATAGTTGAGTAACGTTTGACTACATTGGGAGATTTTAATGTGAGTTTACGCACGGGTTGATTTTCAGATGTCCATGGAAAATTTCTGATCAGCAAATGACATGCAAAAATAGATTGTCATATCCTGGTTGTAATGGTTTTTTTTCGGATGCTAGAATCAAGAACTAGATTATCATTGCTAAGGCGAAGAAGCCGCAAGTGATCTAGGACCATGTAAATTACACTTTATTGCTTCG
The DNA here is from genome assembly GCA_963942545.1 of Oxycera nigricornis. Lineage (NCBI taxonomy): Eukaryota > Metazoa > Arthropoda > Insecta > Diptera > Stratiomyidae > Oxycera > Oxycera nigricornis. The sequence continues at coordinate 123,394,714 of OZ012659.1, read as the reverse complement.
TCGGAAAGGATTGACATAGAAAGATAGACTCTATAAGTTATTTTTTGCCCGATGCGAACTGACAATATTCTTTTATAACATCAGCAGTATATCATTATTGACTTATTCTGTAGTTAGTGGTACTTCGGTGACTGATGGTCCATGTGGATTAGGGATAGTTCAAAATATACGTAGCACTGAAATTTCGCATTTTTAGATCTCCTGCCACCCCAACGTAACATTTTCGTCATGCTCCCCAAATCTCTTAATCTTTACGGATATTTTTTTAAATCCCTCTATTAACAGATCATTTAATATGTACAAAACTAATCTTTTGTTTAAATAAGTCCTTTGACTAGTTAACCATTCTTCTATAGTACCCTACAAAGAAAGCGCGGAATTCAATTTTTTTTTCGTTTTCGCGATAATTTATGCTTAAATGTTTTTTTTAAATTCCGTTACCTAACATTACTTCTTAAACCAGCGCAACGATACACAATTTTTTCAATCACTACCTTTTCTCCCCCCCTCCCCAAAACTGTTACGTATTTTTCGAACATTGTACAAATAAATTTGCCTACTACTGTATTTGAAGTGTAATTTGTAATAATAATATATTTTAAATATTCCTGGTCATTTTCCTGGAATACGCACATTATTATATAATTCTAGGAATTTTGTGTGGGAAAACCGCGTAGTACCGAAGACACACTAGTCTGGTCACAAACATGCCGTAGAATAGGTCTGACCACAATTGACGTACGAACCCAGGAGTTGGCCTGGAATGGTACGCACCCTGTCACTGACAGCTATGCTAAATTTGACATAAGTTCCGTCAAAGTGTGAAACGTTTCGTTAGAGCTTACGTCGAAGTTGACACGTTCGTTAAGCTTGAGTTTCTCGGGTCCAGACCCGAAAAACTTTAGCTGACGTGCTGAAAGTGAGGTTATGTGTTCACTCGAAGTGAGAAGAAAGTTAGTTTTTAATATGGAGGACTGTGAACTGTGACTAAGGAAATTTTATAGATTTGGCGGATTTGATGAAGAATTGAGTGAAATCAATCAAAGACAAAGGTCGTTGTAGTTCCCGAACAATCTTTCACGATAGGGATATTATCAAGCTCTGTTTATACAAATGCGCGACAATCAACTTTTCGAATTAAATTATTTTGAACTGCAACGTTTGCTGTCCCTGATGACAGCGCACTTCATATCCAAGGCACTTAATAAGTTATTATAGTTGAACTTACGTTTGATCGAGATTTGACCATATTTTGACAGCTACTTAGCCTACCGCAAGCCAATTTGACGAGCTCAACTTGAGGGTTCGTACGTCAATTCTGGTCAGACCTTAAACCAGCTTAGAGTCGTAAAAAAAGTCCGAAGCGTGGGTACTCCATGAGTTGTCCGGGCGCAACATGTTAAAACGAATTTCGATCTGTGAATCTCTATTGTAATGACATTCTTTGGAACCATTTTTGAAGAAAATTGTAACGGGGGGCGAAAAATGGGTTGTTTACAAGAACATCAAGCGGGAAAAAACGATGTGGTCGTCCGGAGAACCATCCAAAACCGTTGCAAAGGCGGATTTTCATCCGCAAAAGTATTGCTCAGCATTTGGTGGGCTTACAATGGTGAAATTGACTACGAACTTCTTCCACGCGGGCAAACTATCGATTCGGGGAAGTATTACACTCCAGCTAGAAAAGCTGCAACGATCAATACCGGAAAAACGTCTGAAATTGACAAACAGAAAGGGAGGGGGGAGTCGTTTTTTATCACGACAACGCCAGATCCCTTACTTCTGTACAAACGAAACAAAAGTTACAGTGCCTCGGCTGGGACGTAACGCAACACCCGCCTTACTCGCAGGATTTTACACCACCTTTTCTTCAGAATCATTTGGATGGGAATCGCTTTGAATTTGTGGAAGCCATCAAAAATGACCTTAATGAGTTTTTTCCCCAATAAGCTCCAGCGCTTTTATGAACGTGCCTTCATGCTCTTGTCAGAACTTTGGCAGAAGGTTGTAGAAATGAACGGACAATACCTGATTGATTAAATGCATTTTGAAGAACAAAAGATTTTTGCCTTATTTTTGGTGCAAAAAACCGCAGAATTTTTTCCGCAACCCAATTTATTAAGTTAACCTAAATTCATAATTTAATTTTGTAAAGCATGTAGAAATGGACGATTGTCAGACACCCAAATTTGCTGAAACATGGTTTGAATTGTTCCAAGTTTGAAAGCCACAATACGGTGCGCAAGAGATTAATTTTTTTAGCTTACTTGTGAGTCTAAGGAAAACCTCTTCAAATCTATTCACTTTTAGAGGAAGCGAAAAGCATTCATACATTTTATTTTTGGTTTACAAACTTCGCTCCATGTTTAATGGCAGACGCGTCACATTATCTTGAAAATGTTTCTGCATGAATCTACTAACAGCTACTATTTTCTGCACCCCGTAATTTTAACACGAAAAAATCGCATTAAACACAATCAATGCGCCAACTAAAACAAAAACATCATCAGCACCAGCTGCAAGTACACCAAGTTGCCAATAATTATACATGTTTCGCGTGGTAGTACATACATATCCATCCGTCGAGAGGAAATACTACGCGGTTTGCTGAACACTTCATACAACCAATACGCATATGCGCAAGCATACATAGGTTCGTACACATATCGAGAAGAACATATAGCATATTTTAAAAATATCCAAAAATAATCTGTCTGGTCGAGAAAACACGCGGTAAAAACTCAAGCGAAATTTACAGATGGAGGATCCGTCGCCACGTTAAAAACAGGCGAATTGCATCCATCTTAATGTTATGTGTGCTCCTCTCCCCCAACTATCCCCTTCCTAAAAACACCCCCTTTCAATGCATGGATCCATCTTTTGCTTCCATATATTTTTCTTCTTCCCGCCATACAACCATATTATAATCGTAATAATAATTTATAACATATGAACAATATATCACTTGGGATTATGAGAGTACACAAACGTGTGTGAACCATTAAAAATATTATATGGAAAAATTAGATTCGCCCGTGACAAGCACCGCGCGTTAAGGCTTGGCTCCACTTTTCTTCGGCGCGAGTGAATCACTTTGCACATATGTTAGTATGTAAATAATGGTGGGCCGCGAAAGGGCGCGGATACAAGTGGAGAGTCTCAAATCAAGTGTGTAAAGCGAATTCAGAATACTTAGTTAAATTCTTTGCAGTATTTTTGGGTTTTTCCAGGCAAACATCAAACTCATATGTGTTGCGTGTACATGATGTTTACCATGGATGTGGTAGCAATAATGATGGAACAGTTTTTTTAGGTGGCACGATAACCATTTCTGGATACGTTCGTGGTGAAGGAATCAGTCACTTGGGGATGGTTTTAAATCTAACTCCAGCTTTAAAACCATATATACATAAGATATTTTGTGTAATTTTTTTCTCCTCTTTCTTGTTGAAATGTTTCCTGTCCGAATACTTTTTTGACTTGAATTTTCATGTTTTTCCGTCTAAATTTAACTTATTTTAAAATCGCTTACGCGGGAACTATTATTTTATGAAATTATTAATAAACCGTTCAAGCATGATTATAATACCATGTTATGCAAATAATTCACAACTATGCTGTCCGGATACTTTTTTGAGACACTGTACCTATTACTCTGAGCGTTCCGCAAACCACAACAACGTTTCTAAACTGTTTTTGTTTTTAATCGGCAAAACGATGAGTAAAAAATGTATCAAGAAGTTTAAAAATAACTGATTTGAATGTTAAGCCACTCTTCGAAGTGAAAAAGGATGATTTTTATAATACGGGTATGGTACAATGGCCTGGAATGGATACGCTTGACATTGGAAATAGGATGGAAGTTGGCAGACGGTTGAGTCAATATTTGAAAGTCAGATAGCCAAATAAAAAATATACATACAATGAAGATATAAGGACATCATGCAGAGGGCAGCAAAAAATCTTTGAATGCACGTCTGTTTACCCAAGGGAACAAAAATGCGACAGTTGAAGCTTGTCAAACGCTTCTTGCTTGTTTTCAAAATGAAGGGCAGGCTTTTTTGCAACTAAAGTTCACCACTACACTCTGGAATCAAAAAGGGTCCCTATGAAATGAAGAAGAAAGGGCGATCCAGGACCATCAAAAGCCAAATTTCGCTTGTCGGCCGGTAAGCTGATGTCAACGGTTTTTTGAGACTCTCAAGGAGCTCTACTCGTTGATTTCCTTCACGATCGTCGCAGAATAAACACTACCTATGTACTACTGTGCACATCTTGACCAGTTTCGAGCTGCATATCGATCAAAAAGGCGCCGTCAACCCATCTGAGACGTCCTGCTTTGCACGACATTACAAGACCACACACTGCAGCCCTAACAACCCAAAAATTGGATGAAATGCATTGGAATACACTTGATCACCCTCCCAACAGCCCTGACCTTTCACTTTGCGATTTCCATATGTTTGGGCCTCTCAAGGAAGCACTAGGAGCAGAGCGTTTTGCGAACGATCAACAGGTTAAACAGTTTGTACGCAATCGGTTGGATAGTATTAATCATAGTATTAAGGATACATTTGAATGTATGGTCATAAATAGAAAAATAAACATGGATTAAAACCTCATCTTTGAGAGTTTCCTTAAAGCTCCGCACTCTTTCTTGCTTTTCGAGCTGTACGGTTCACCACGGCCGAGGTAGGTATTAGTGGGTCTAGCGCGCAAAATACATGCGGATACGCAAGCGCTAGGCCATGGTAGGGCGGGCCCAGGCAGCAACATCTACGTCTGGCGAGCTCCGCTGAAGACCATTTTCTTTCTGGGAGTAGCATGGCCTTCCGAGAGGTTGTTTTGCGGCCGGTAGTCTTTCGTTTTTGCTTGACTTTTGTTTGCGTAGTTTCGGAATTCGATTGCAACAAAGAAGAGGTTTTTTGTATTTTTGGGTAGGTCTTGAACGTGATTTTATCTCGGTATGCGCACGAAATTTTTTCTGGAAAGTAGCCTAGCCTCACAAGCTTCATAATGTGATTTTCTTTTGTTGATAGTTGATAGTTTTTTTTGTCGAAATTAGTAATCGGGCAAATAAATGGCTGAATCTCTTGACTTATGCTAGAAAACCAACCCAGGACATTACGCGCCGAACTGAGCTGGCCTGCCATCAGCCATCGCACCTCTAGCTAAGAAGAGGCCGAACTCGAATTTGACTGCACGACAAAAGGGATCGTTGCCTCGTCTCCGGGACTGAACATCCATGAGGTCAACGAGACGAAAGTCCTTTTGACTTGAATTTTCGTCGCGATATCGGTCGCCACAATTTACATTGCATTACAATGGCCTTTTGTTCTGGTCAACTGAGCTCGTGAAAAAGCTACCATTACTAGATTAGCAGAGCTCAAAAAAGCATAATCGAAGGACATTACAGTTGGGCTTACTAGAAGAGTTCCAGCGTATGCCAAACTAAGTCCGAACAATCGCGATTAGAAACTCGAGGACCTTCTTAAAGAAGATTTATCAAGGATTTGATAGTCCTGCGATACTCACCTGAGTTTATTTTGTCACTACGAGTGCAATTTTGAAACTCATCGCTCATTTTCTATTTTTAAAGGAACTCATATGTGTAAAATGCATGGCGCCCTTCCTTGTCCACTGAAAGTTAAACATTCGTTTAAAATGATTTTTTTTCTGTGATTTCGCCATTTTTCATCAACCGAAAAATTGGGTGATTTATTTTGAATGTTATGTGGACAACAAAATTATGAATGTTCGCCACATTGGCGAAAATGCTTTAAAGTCTTGCTGCAAGCGCGCACAATGTCACGCTTGATGTATTGAAAATTTCATGAATTTTCTGCCTCCGCCTGTGCCACGCCAGGCGCAAGCTGTTACGTTATAAATCATCAACTAAATCCAATTCACCCATAATTTAGTTGGTTAATTTGTTGTAATGATGATAATCTTTGTATGTTTTGATTTGATTCAATGAATTTCCCGGGCAGCGGATTAAAAAATAAATGATTTCTACCCTTGCCAAGCGTTTTATAGAGAAGTTGAAAGCATTAAATGAACGCGAGGTGGTGCGTAATAAGCTGTAAGCATCAGCATCTTCGAGAAACTTGTTCCGAAATTGACAACAGTCCAAATTAAATAAGATTTTTTTTAAAAAAACAGTCATAAATGAAATAAGCCAGCATTTCAGTATCTTTTTGTTTGTTTGAAAAAAATAATAAAGAAAAGCGCGTCACGGCAAGTGCACACCCACCACCACCCCTGGCGAGTGGGCTGTGATTTATTTTCGTACTTGTCAGCGAAATATGATGGAGGAAGCGGTGCTAGTGAAGGTGGTGCGCCCATATTGCTTCCAAATCCAACCTGAAGTAGCGGAAAGACGAAGATTCTGCGGCCCCATTTAAGATTTTCGATTTGGACATCGTTAATTGAAGGTAAAATATAGCAAACGGAAAATTTTTGCATAAAAAGTCGTTTGAGTTTTCAATTTCCAAAAGACAAATACAAGAATTTTTGACTCCCACTACTGTTATGCAAGCTATATTTGATACATAGTCATGTGAGTGTCTACCTTCCTCCTCTTCAAGAAGCAGCATTTAAAAAATTTCTTCGCTACGAGCAGCCAAAGATGTACATAAAATCTTTATCTGTTCCAGCGGAAACATTCTCGAATTGAACGAAAATATCATAGCTCATTCGAAAGGTACCGTAAAAAAACACCACCCATTTTTTTAGAGCAACCTAATTTTAGATTTATCTTGTTTTCAATTTTCACTAAACCACGCATAGACATCACCGATCCGCATCAGCTCCACCTGATTATGTGCCAAAATCGTTGGTCGACTTCGGAGCTCTGACAACGATATTCTGCAGACCGACACAACACGGATGACTCAAAGGACCCACCAAACGACAATAATTGTCCACTTACAAACATGTATCTTGTATCTTGTTGCTGTTGCAATCATCAGCTCCTTTCCTTGCATCACCGAGCATCGTAGAACCAACCGAACCACCGGCAAAACCCCTTGGTGGTAATGTGAAGGGGTGGTGTAACTAATTTCTACAATTCTATTCCGGGGCTCGTAATACTTACCTGTAAAGAAAATGAAAATGATGTTTCAGTAAAAATAGCATTTTCTTAAAATAGTTTTTATTTGTATTTTGAAAAAAGCTATTTTTAAAAGGATGAGTGATGTTTGCTACATGGATTTCGGGCATCTGAACAGCATTTGTTCAGAGAACTGCTTGAGAGCCAGCCGGGAGTAGTGAAAGACCTAGCGACTATCAACACTTGGAGGGGGAGGGGGGGGTGAATTCGTACAACCATATTCGTTTTCTTATTAGATCCCCCCACTCGATCGGAATAACCTCAATATTTGCTATAATTTGTGGGACACTTCGGTCAAGTGATTACCAATTTAATTGCCTCGAATAATCTCGACGTATTTTCGTTGCGCATTATTTGGCAATAAGCACGAATAGATTTTGGAGAAAATTAATGGAACGCAATTTTCCGGAAATAGTTTTGTACACACTATTTTGGAATTTCCTTCTGATTCATTCTTGTTCGATTTTGAAATGTGGTAGTGACTTTTTTCTAAACTAAGTAGAATCCAAAGCTTCAAGGGATTTCATCTTGATTTAAGGCTTTTTTGTCGAATATTTTAGAGTCCCTTTTCAATTCTTCGATGCTGGAAAACTTGTTTCGTTTTGAATTGAACCATCGGTGGCTAAAAAGTTCACGCCCAATCCTGCGATAAACGTTTCCTGGAGATGTTGTGTTCCTGCGTGTTGAGTGATCAGTTCATGTAGAGGATTCTTCACTACCTTCCGATACTTACCTCGCCTAATATTTGGTAAACATTAGACGACGTAAAAGCACGTTGTAATTAGTGTCAACCACTAAGGTTCTGATTTTTTTTGGGATGCAGAGTAGATCGCCACTTCGTGGTGCATCCTGGATAACGATCTACCACGGCACGACTTGGTATGTTCCCGGACAACTTTCTCGTCTAAACGACCATATTTGATGCTTTGGACTGGTACCTGTGGTATTCTTTTACCTTGAGTGCGCAAGAGTGACATCTTGCGTCACGGTAAAGCTCTGGCAGGGCTCGCGGTACGTTCCAAACTCGTCACCACTAATCTGACCGTCTCAGATCAATTGAGTTCATACTCCTGATTAGACCCTGGCCCGGCTCTAAGCACATATTCTCATAAAGGAATGTGCCAACCCTCGCATGCCCTCCCTGCTTCGGCAGAGACAACCCCATTGGGTCTCAGGGGGAGTGCACAACGCAGCGCAGCCGAGATAGTGGTTGCGAAGAGGGATCCAATTGCAATGAGTTCAGAAAATTTTAGGAAGGATGATCCACTCAGCCTGGAAAGGAGGTCCTTCTGGTGGGAAGAAGACCGCGATGTCCAAATTGAAGTACACATTCGCCTTAAATATTTTGCCATCTTTTTATTTAATCGCAATAGTTTTGTTTTGTCGTTACATTCTCTGAGCTCTCTACAAGGTAGCAGGCCAAGTGCTCTCCGAATCTATTAAAACACTACATCTCTGGCAGGAGGGAAATAGTGGTCACTCCACCATACTTCGTAGGTATGGACCAACGCGTCCTCGATTCTCTACTTCCTTCATAGTTTCAAGTCAGGCATCCTAAGCAGGGATGACGGCAATAAAAAGAAATGAGATACAGGAATCGGTTGACATCTACACTGACGGAACAAAAATGGATGGATGAGTTGATTGTCGCGTTTTGTCAGAACAGCTAGATTTGAAACTATTCTTCCGGCTATCAGATCACTGCAGTGCTTTTCAGGCAGAGGTCATTGCAATACATAAGGCAGTGGACTGGTTGAGAAATTAGAAAATTTCCATAAGAAATCTTAACATTTTCTCCGACAGTCAAGCCACTATCCAATCATTATCCAACGTGTATACCTCATTCAAAATGGAAATGGAATGTCGCACACGGCTGAACGTCATGTCGTTTCAATGTGAAGTGATCCTTTCCTGGATACCAAGGCACAGTGATATACCTAAAAATTGCGAAGTAGATGCCCTAGCCAGAGCTGGCACTGAGCTCCACGATTATACACCCCAAGTCGGCCATCCATTGGTCTCCATTAAGTTAAGTTTCAAGCAGTATTATATGGAGGCTGCAAACAGGGCCTGTTACTGGAAGAAACCTGCAGGACAACCAGGCTCTTCAACACGTGCCGTTAAACATAAAGTTTCATCATATCCGTACTGACTTTGGGGCATTGTCTGATTGGTAGACATGCAGAAAGATTGAGTGTTCCTTTCAACGATTTTTGCCTGAACTGCAGATTGAAAGAAGAGGAAAAAACGGTCCTGCCTTTTCTTGTTGAATGCCCAGAAGACGAATGCAAGCCCTATGGTTTACTCTTCCTGGAAAATCGCATGGAAGTAGCTAATTTGAATATAAGTTACATAGCCAGCTTCATCCGAGAATCTAAATGGTTTTCATCTTCCCGTAGGTTCTAGTGCCGTCCTAATCTTTTGTGCTCCTATGTGTGATGCCTATCGTGGTTTAAGTAAATCATCTCTTGGTAAAGGGAGCCGCCACTACAACCAACCAACCAAGGTTCTGATTTGCAACATTCATAAATTTTAACCTGCATTCTATGCACCATTCTGGAAAAGAAACTGATTCGATTGACTGGGATCAAATGGCTGGCATCATTCTGATTCTGATACCGAAATATTTTCAAAGGACTATCAGCAATCCAGTGCGATATTCGATGTCCATGTGCCAGAATTGGTTTACAAAATGATGCCCTACAGCGAGCAAAAAGCCGACTATCTTTGAAAAATAGGACTAGGATACAGAATTTTGACCTTTATCCTGATTCATTCTTCGCAAGTTTGTCTGGTACGCGGATGGCTGTGCAGGAGAGTGTAACAATAGATTGATTTTGCCACTCTGTTGTGAAGCTCTTGGGAATGTCGATCTTACACACCTGAGACACGCGTGGAAAAACATCCATGCTTACACGAGCAAAACCAAAGCAGCCCTTCAGGCTGTGTCCCTACCATGTGAGATTGTATAGGTTACCACAAGGTCGAGGAGACCATGACAGCTTACTATCGTCCTCGAAAAGATTAGGGGCTCCCTTGTGGGAGCAACATGGTGGTTTTCGTAAGTAACGCTAGAAAGTCCGCGCTTGGTCAACCAGTGCCGCCATCACCGGCGCTGTAAGCCGGCAGTATTTCTGGAGATATTCCGCATGTGTATGCGCGATGTGCCCAATGAGTCCTCCTCTAGGAACCTGGTTTAAACGTTAATTTCTGGGAAAGCACGTTAAATCACCTGCATAATCTGGTCCGCGAATGGATACTAGGATTAAAACTACTGTCATTTCCAGAATGATCAAAAGACATTTTCAGATTAGATGTTAGTCATTTCCATCACATCATTTAGATATGTCTGAGAATACTTTTTGTTAATCAATATTATGATTGCATCCTGGATATTTTCAAGATGCCATGCGCGTCATTTAGCATCAGAAATTTTGTCTTAAAGTTGTTGGAAGTAAAGTAACAGAGCTGAGTGAAAACTAGCTGCATCTGTCCGATCATTACTATCGTCAATAGGTCTGACTGAAATTGACGTCGGCCTGGGATGGTACGCATCCTCTCACATCCAGCTATGCTCAATTCGACATACGTTTCGTCAATGTGTGAAACGTTTCGTTAGAGCTTACGTCGAAGTTGATATCTTCGTTAAGCTTGAGTTTCTCGGGTCCGGACCCGAGGAACTTTAGCTGACGTACCGAAAGTGAGGTTAGTGTTCACTCGAAGTGAGAAGAAAGTCAGTTTTAAATATGAAGATCTGTGAACTGTGACTTAGGAAATGTTATGAATTCGGTGGATTAATGAATGAAGTGAGTGGAGGTTTCTACATATCCGGGACAATAAACTTTTCGAATTAAATTTTTTGAATTGCAACGGCAGCTGTCACCGGTGACAACTCATTTCATATCCAAGACACCCGCTATATCAAAGACACTTTATGCGGTATATAGTTGCACTTATGTTTGATCAAGTTTTGACCATATTTTGACAGCTACTTAGCAAATGTACAATATTAAGAAGACTCAATAAAATAATCTGAATCTGAATCTGACAGCTACTTAGCCTACCGTAACCCAACTTAACGAGCTCGACGTCCGGGCTCGTACGTCGTGTAGTCAGACCTTATTTTGCGAGGGACAAAATCCTCATGTCTTCCCCTAAATTGTCGATGAATGCATTCAATTAATCAGAACAGATCCTCATTATCCGCTGCCTTATTACTATTATCAATTCTCTGTTCCGGCATTCGTTTTGCAGTTGACTCTGAGAAAAACCAACCCAAAAACGATTTCAATCCAATTCGAATAACGCCTTTTCCCAATATAATAACCATATCCTTTGGCCGCTGGTTCCTAGAACCAATGAACGAATTTCTTTTCTATTCGTATCTGATCGCCTCATTTTCAATTCTTTTCATGCCGTTTCACGCAACTCCTCCATTGTAAGATGATCCTACGACGCTGGGCTTGGGCTTGGGCTCAGTTTTGGTCTTGTTCATCGAGATCTCAAGATTGCTGCCGATTGTGTCGGCCGCATTGCGCGCAGCTACCTCTGATTCTTGGCCCATTCCATGTCGCAACAGCACGAATCTTCAATCCAGCCAGCATCCAAATGTGAATGTACCTGTGTGCGTTTTTTTCTGAATGATCATCGTTCGTGGTCCATGGCGGCCGCAACAGTTCCAAGACGTTCCACCACCACGGTTTGCGCACTCAGAACTGAGAGAACGTGTTTTGGCCATCGTTTTTTCGGGTCGCCTCCTTAGCCTTTTTGTTAGTGCTGTTATTATTGTTATTGTTGTTGGCGTTTTGTTGATCGTTCCTGTTGATCATCATCGTGTAAAGAGGCGAACATACAGGTTCTTCTTGCTGGGCAATCTGAGAATCGAAGGAAGGAACGATGTGGTGTGTTGTCTTGTGTGCCTCCTCATCAGGCGACCGTCGTGAGGTGAGGTGAGGTACCAACAACATACACGCCAGCCAGTTCCTCTTCTTCGGCATTTTGTTCACATCGTATTTTTCCAGCATTATCTTCGATCGGACGGAATCGAGTTCTTCGCTCTTCGATTCCAAGAAAAAGGTAGGCTCGATCAAAGAGCATCCTCTGGCATGGTTCGAGTTCTAGTGATGAACATATTCTCTGTTGTTTTTTTGTGTTGATATTCTGCACTGAAAATGTTCAGGTTCCGTCTTGCGTCTCTAATTTTTTCCTGGTGGATTTAACATGCGTTCCTTTGGCGGTACGCGATCCAGGCAGAAGTTGCGAGAGGCCCAGTGGAGCGGAGTAGGAGTGGATTGCGTTTATAGTTGTCAGCTCTTGTTAAGATTTCATTTTCGTTTTTACTCTTATTTCGTGGCTTCAATGATATTCCTCTTTTTTTGGCCGTGGTACATATTCACTTGGGGCCCCAGTTTTTTTCTTCTTTAGCTTCGAATTGTATTCTAAGTGGATTTCTCGCGTTGAATGGTGACCACCAAAAGTGTTTCAGATAGGGTGGTACATGTTATCTATTCAACATTGAGTAGGTACCCATGTGTGCCGACGAGATGAGTTCAATTTACAATAAAGGTCAATTAGATGTTAGTTATTTCACAGTGCGCCACATTGGCTTCTTTTAGTTTGAGATTGTGGTTGAAAGCAAATCATAGCTATATGCATACCTACGTACGTTCGTATTATAAATTACGATCTTTGCCAGCTACGCAGTGAATTCTGATAGGAAGGAATAATAAATAAGTTGTAAAAATTCTTAATTTTTAATCTAGTTTCGGCACTTCACGAATGGGTTCGGTTCAGTAGAAAATTCAGAGCGCATGTTATTTTCTTCACCGTCAACGTATAGCTCGCAATGACGAAGATAAACATCTTTAGCATTTGACCTTCTCAAATTATACTAAACAAATCACAATTTGATCCCCAAAATTGATGCGAACAAGTCAAACATAATCTGGAAATGTTCCCGTGAACTGTATCCCAAATAAAAGTAGACTTTTAACGTATCATAAAGATTTTTTTTGAAGGGGAAGAAAGGATTAGAACTAATTGAAATCAATAGATTATTTTACTCTTATTTTGAACTACATCTTATATTTTTTTCAAGTGATAATCATGAAAATTCGCAAAATTAGAAGCTGTTCTTCATGGAAGTTCTTCGTCCGAGTCTCTCATTGCCGTGCATGCTGCAGGTCACAATTTTAATGTGAAAGCTATCCAAGCGAATTTTTCATATTATCTACAGGATGCAAAACCCGCATTCGCACTCCCCATATTTTATTGATAAAGAGCATTTTATCCCAGAACTAATGGAAATTTTGGCAAAGGTTAAGATTATGGCCCCCACCCCGAAGGAGGCGGGAGTAGGGGAATCGAAAGAGGGGAGTTCCCCCACTACTATGGCATAAAAATTTCGTGGCGGTCACGGTCCCATGAGAAGTTATGGGAGCTCCCCACACTGAAAAAATGATTATTGTCCCTATTTCTAGAGATCATATGAAACCGTAAAATTGATCTGGGAAGTGATTTTCAGCCTTGTTTAGAAGTCGAGAAAATTTAAAAAATGTTTTTTTTGGAAAATATAAAAAAAAATCAAATAAAAAAATTAAAAAATCTTAAAGAAATGATGAATGTTATTTTTACCGTAAATGTAATCCCCGGGGCGAGTTGAAGAGGGTGCAAAACGTGTCTCCAAAATGTTACCCCTATTTATATTACATTTGCGGTAAAAATGGCATTCATCATTTTTTTATGATTTATATTTTTCAACCTTAATCTTAACCTTTACCGAAATTTTTTGGCGGAAATTGCTTTGTTTTCCTAGAAAAAAAATTCTCGGTAAATCAAAAAAAAATTACATCAAATTTCTTACCATCCCATAAAAATGTTAAAAATTTATTATCGACACGAGCAAAATCCGTATTCACACTCTCTAAAAGGTTGATTGTTTTCCCGGAAAAATGTACATAGTGTTTTTTCTGGAATGCTTGATATTTGCTAAAGGACACGTTGATAAGGACTTTAAGTTTTGAAAGCGTGTAATTTTTTCGGATGAATGTAAATTAAATATTAAAGTTTCCGATGTGTGCGTGAAAATTTGGCGTGAGCGAAATAAAAGCCTTGCCATGCATAACCTGCTACCTACATTCAAACACAGTGGAGGTTCATTAATGGTTTTGGGGTGCTTTAGTGCTAGAGGTGTTGGAAATTTGCACTTTATCGACTCGATTCAAAAATGTATATCGATATTTTGAAGGCAAACCTTGTCCAAAGTGCGTAGAATTTAGGATGCAAACGAGATTATATCTTCCAACAGGATAGTGACCCAAGGCATACGGCTTTAAATACACGTCTCTGGATATTATATAACTGTCGGAAATATAAGAAAACCCCACCCCAAAATCCTGACATAAATCCGATCGAGAATTTATGGTCAATCATTAAAAGGAATTTGGGAAATCATGACATTCGAAACATTCAAGGGTTAAAACAGACTCTTAGAGAAGAATGGCATAATATTTCATCAAATTTAATCACAAAGTTAGTGTAATCGATGCCAAAAAGGTTAAAAGCTAAGCCTGCCCATTCAATAGGTCGTGCGGTATATTCGAGCGTGTTGCGTTTCTTGCTCCGAAGGACTTCAAATATCGGTATCAAAGTTTTTAAACATACTGTTGAATAGCTTGAATAACAGTAAAAAAAATGTCGATTTATTTAATTGTCTTATGTCATCCCCCCCCCCCCTAATGCAAAGAGCAATGATCATCTCTTTTGACCATCGAGGGATGGCAATGGAAGCTGGTAGATCTGCAGATACTCGCTCAGAAAGCGGTAGAAGAAGGGACTTTTACAATTTCTCGTTTGGAAAATTCATGCAAACAGAAATTATTTGTGGTTTAATGGACCAATTTTTCAAAAATTCAAACTTTATTGTTCTTATTTCGAATTGAACACGTGTAATTAATCAAGACCCAGCAAATGTTTTCAAGAGAACATACAGATTTTTGGGTTTCTGGTTATCTAACATATTCCTCTGTATTCCATATTAACATCTCGAAACAATTTTAAACTCGCAATAACACAACGAAATATTCGTCTGTCCGATTTCAAGTGGTGGCGCTTGCACTTATCTTCTAAAATTTCGATAATTTATTGCCGACATTTTTGATAATCCATCTGCAAGCGCGCCACATTCCTTCGACGAGACAGAACCATAAGTATACTCCTTTTGGAATTCCGACTTAATTAGTTGAGACGCTTCGAGTCTTATCAACTCCGCACTAAATTCTGAACTCAATAATTTGTTGGCAACTATCCTAAAAAGCTGATTTTAGAAAACCGGGAATCAAGCAAGTCCACGGAACAGGAACAACATAAGATGAGGGGGCATGCACACATGCATTCGTACACATGTGTTTTGGGGAACGAACGAACGATTAAAAACAACATCCTAAAATTTCATCAATTTCATGTGCTCCTCAACACGACTTGGCCGTTTGGACATTCTGAATTCTAAACATCGCGTCATCAAAAAAGATGCAGCGCCAACATCTTTAAATCTCAGATCGTCCAGAGACAACGGGCTCTAAGTAGCGCCAAACCGTACGTGCTTCAAGATGAAAGACGCCAGCGTCTACCATACTTTGGGCCTGTGGGGGCTTCTTGATCCATTGCTGCTGGGCTGCCCAGAAAGGCAAGCTGCTTGCTACCCTGGTCCGCCGTTGTAAATTTCCTTAATTTCCAGAGCCACGTCCCCCGCGAAATCTGAGGTCATACGTGGATGGGCGACGATGGCGTCAAAAATCGGATTCAGTCGTCAAAACGTCCCAAACAGAAATGTTATAAACAATCCGCGGATCTTGTGACTTGGGGGCTGCGATTCGTGACGCCCGCAGACCAGCCAAGCAAACAAGCAAGCAGGCAGAAATTGGAAATAGCAAGTGTCCTGCGTTTAAAATTATTTCGCGCGGCACAACCGGTTTCCCTCCGATACACCTTTGCTTCTAATTCAGAATATTTTGGACGTAGCGTATATGTGTGTGTTTGTGTGCGTGGTTGGTCGTGCCGAAACGCGACGCTTGAATGAAAAATAAATTATTTATGTAGATCATTAAATGACGTCATGACTAATAATAATTGTGTTATGGCGCCGTTGTTTTAGATTATTTTCTTTTCGGTTGTGGAAAAGACCGACCGACCACCCCCGCCCTCGGATGCGATCCCACAGGATCGCATGTGACTTTATAAACAAAATGTTCATTGAGCAATCGAAACTGCACGATCGTCCAATGTAGTTTTAAGTCCATCAAAGTTATTTTTGAGGGGGTGGTAGTTGCAGCTACTGAAGGGAGGGCGTTTGTAAACATACATTTGAGCACAGTATGGCAAGAAATTGAATTGAATATTGGAATGGAAAGTCAACAGAAAGTCAAATGGGAGTTTAACCGTGCATTTTGGGCTGGCAGGCTAATTTTTGCAATGTGTGGCCAATTCCAAAGTTAGGTGAAGTTCAAGTTTTTTGGGGTCGCAGCCCCAGTCTTTTGGACGCCATTTTGAAAAGAAGAAAAAGTGGGACACCCCCATATCTCAGAAACCATGACTCCAACAAGAAAGTTTTGTTTAGAAAACTTATGTAGCATTGAATTTTCAGCAAGTTGTGCATACATCATTTTCACGTGGTGTCACTAATATAAGAGCTACACGCCACAAAAAGGGGATCGTCTTTTGAGCGCCATAAATTCTTTGTTTGGCATTTTATCATTGACACCACGTGAAAATGATATATGCATAACTTGCTGATAATTCAATTTTACACAAGTTTGCCATATGGAACTTTCTGAGAGGGCCATGTTTCGGAGGTATGGGGGTGCCCCACTTTTTTGTTTTCAAGGTGGAGCCCAGAGGATCGAGGCTGTGACCGCAGAAACTTGAATATAAGCTCACAATAAGACATACTACACGTTGCAATAAAAATCTGCCTACCTACCGAATTACTGCGTGAGTTTTACAATGGGGAGATTTGCCATCAGAAGCCGATTATTTGGCCTAAAACTGCGTTTTTCACGCGACCCATCCCATTGGGATGCAAAAAATCTCGCCGATGTACAGTGATTAAAACAATCAATACCGCAAACGACTTGTGACAATATTGTCTTAAAAAAGTATCCAAACCTGTTTCGCGTTTAACGATAAAATAAAGAAGTTGTGGCGCTCGTAAGATGATTCCCCCCTTTTGGATGTGGTTCTTGGCGTGTTACTCTTTTAAAAATGACACCACTTAAATGTAATATATGTATGAATAAGTTACTTTAAATTTCTAGTAGAAACCATGGTTTCTGAGCTTCAGCTACTAATACTAGCAACTTTCCGCCCTCTAAAATACACAACCTTGACAACTTCTTTAAAAATAAAGCATTGTTACATATTTTGGCTAAATAAAACTGTTCTTCCACTTTAAAAATAAACATAACTATGTGCAAGATGTGAGTATAAAACACATGGATCGGAATAGATCGAAGAAGATGACCAACTTTGACGGAATCCAAAGCAGATTGTGTCCATTTTAAGAAAAACGTTAGCATAAGGCTGATGTTAAAAGAGAAGTGGCTACTAAAAAATCACTTTTGCGAAAAAAGAATAAAGCGAAAAAAATTTCAAATAGGCCCAACTACACATAAATGGCAGCCCGAATGAAAGGAGCCGGGTTCTTTTCAACATTTTGAAAACATTTTTAAGGATTATTTTTGAAAATATGGTAAACATATATTTATTTATAAGTTAAGGACACAACAGTGCTACATTTCAAGAGTGTTCTGTGAAATTTTTGTGAAAAAATATTGTGAATTGGGCCACTGACAGCAAATCTTCGTATACACCCACAAAAAGTTGCTTTGTGGGAATTATCATAACTCTTTACTGGATCGTCTGTTGACTAAATCCAAACACATTTCGTTAGTTGATGAGTTTTTCGAGGTAACAGCATCAAGTTTTTTTCATTTTATTGATTTTTAAATTTTTAGAAGTAAAAAAAAATCCTTTTAAAAGATTTTCTCAATATTTGAAATGGTCGAGTATCAAACAAATCGGTGCATATTTGATGAAACTGTAGAATGTTTTCTTTGCATTCTCCTTTGAAAGATTGCGTGCTAATTTTTATCGTTATTTGCGTGATCCTTTGTCCAAACATCAGCTTCAGGCAATTTTTTTGCCATTAAAAATAAATTCATAACGCCCGAATTTCGGTGCATATATGACTGCAGGTTCGAAACACCTTCGAATAAAGAGATGGATACTAAACGCAGAAAAGATCGTAAGAAATTGGCAGTAGCTGATGAGAAATTCTCCCTTATTTTCGATCTAATGCTTTAGCAGAAACCATTTTAGAATTGTAGTATTTCGAAGAAAGGACTTAACTAAAAAAATCTCAAAGAAGCACTTGAATCGCACCTTTCACTTCAAAATTAGATCAGAACTCGGGCAACGTTCGCTAAATATAAGCAAAAGCTTCTAACGCGATAAACTGCAAATCTACACGAAATTATTCAAACGATTCCGTTGAGTAGTAAGTAAACGCCCATTAGCGCTTTACCTATTTAAAATTTAAATTCAATCCAGTAAAAAATAAGGTAATCTTTGTATCGCAGCAGACCAGACGCTACCATAAAAATTTATTAGTTCTATTATAGTACACACCTCCTCCACAAGCAGAATCTTCTGCTTTTTCTCGTTTATTGTGGTTTTTCTCGATTCAAAAAACAACAACAAAAAAACAAAATAAACATAAAATCAAATCGACTTTGACCAAAAATCCGACATGATTTGTAATCTACCTTTGGCGAATGCCGATCACAAATTTAACAACAACAACGAAAAAAACATCTCAGAAGCCAAACAATCAAAAAATTGAGATAATAATCTTGGTAAGATTTGTGTGGCCCACACATGCAAATGTCGCACGCAACTGTGCTTGTGATCTGAAAATTTCTTGTTTCCGATTTTTTTTTGGAAGTTGAAAATAATAGAAAAGATAAAATCGGGAAAAAATCGTACAAAAAAATAAACAGGTCGTATGTATGAGAAAGGCGGAGGTGTTTTCTAAAACACTTGTCAAGGTTTTTTTTAGCGTTTTCTGGGTATCTTGTATCTTTTTGAATTTTGTGCTTGGATATCGGTTTGAAGTTGATGCATGTATTCGGTTGAGTACATGACGGCGAGCGTGGGCTCATTGTGTTCGGTGTTGATCTGAATTTATAGAGTGTAATAATTTGAGAGCAAATGCAAAAAAAATTGGACTCTTAACGGTTTCATGACCTTGCCCGAAAATAAACACACGTAGAATCAGTCACAGCTTAAATGATGTGAGTAGTTATTACAAGGAAAATGCTTAAGAACTGATAGAATATGAAAAGTACAGTTATAAAAATATAAAAAATAATTCACAAAAAATAAACCCAAAATACTTCATTCAACAAGAAAAAAATCAAATTCATTTTGAACGCACCAAATCACCTCACAGCTTAAAGGATGTTCTCTTATGTAAGTCCTTAATACTAGTTATAAAGATTATTGTTTTTTTTGAAACTTATTTCTAACACTTCGTGGGATAGCCCAATTGTTTTAAAACCGTCTTGAGACGACCTGGTATTGAATTTATCACCTTTTTGGCTTACTCAGGCGAAATGCCGTCCCAGTTCTTTCATGATGTTGAAATACTGTCCTGTGTCCCTTAATGTTGAGCCCACAGACCTGGTTTCCTACAACCCAAGGTTGCTGGGCCAGTATTAGCTCCTCTGTTTTTTGGATCAAGTGGAAGAGCAGTGCAGTGGATGCCGCCTTAGAGTAATGGAGGTTTACCTGGAGAAACTTCAGCATTACGACACATGGTTTTAGTCGTCTCCTCGTCAGATAAGGACATCCCCTCCTCCTCAACAAAGTCGAGGGATTGAAGAAAGTCCCCAGCCGCCTCGACAATGGAGGTGGTACTCCTTCCGTCATCGGAGAGAAGATATGATTCGGAGGGCTCCACGATCGGGTCTACTGATGTTTCCCCAGTCACCTCACTCCCACTCTCTTTACTCGATTGTCGTACTGCTTTTCCAGTACGATCCTTACGGTATATCATATTTCAGCAGTTCTTCTCGTATTAAATACTCACATCATTTAAGCTGCGACCGACTGTACATACCCTTGCGAGTTCACGCTTAGCTTGGATTCAATTTGGCTAATTTCATTTTTTTTTGGTCGATAGACATGCCACTTGAACTTCTGCAAATCAGTTGAAAACTGAAGAAGATTCGAAACTTTCCGTAAAGTTTTTCCTGAAAAACCCACCCATTTTGAAATATTTAGGACATAAAAACGTTTCAAATACTCAATGGGAATACCACTATAGTTTTCATAGAGCCCGTTGTGAATATGTTACACACTTAACAGTGGCCACAGAACGTTCTTCTATAATTAGAATAGTTTCAAAAATAAATTTGCCAAAATCTTGTGAAAAACTAAAAATTATGAGGGAAATCGCGTAGAAAAGGAAATGTCAACATTTCGTCGATAGAGTATCGCGAAACGAATGAAGATATTTGCGCGTAATGAAGCGATGGGTTTAATTTTAAGAACCGTTTTTGACGTACGTATCTTAGTTTTAATTGAAGAAAATATTAGGTGATGATGAATTGAGCTGTGGAGTTCGTGCACGTTGTTGAGATGGACCATTATCTTGGAGATTTTTTAAAACTAGTTCCTAGGGTTCGCCAGTTGTCTTGAACGGTAAAGCACTTTAAAACTTAAGTATGGTCCAATTTGTCGTTATAAAAAAATAAAATTCTCGACTGTATCCTATTTCGTATTTGATCTAAACTTTGTACCGATCTTCAATGACTTACTACCGATTTGTGTGGCAAGCCACAACTTTCTTCTGAAGAAGTCCGCTGAAGAATGTTAAATTCATCCCTGGGCTACTTTCTCAAGGTTATCAACTCTTTGCAAGAACTATGTCACACGTAAAATTCCACAAAATTTTGGTCCACATTCGCCATTGTTGCTGATCGATCCTCAAATATTGGCGCTTAGAAATTTTAATTAAAACCACCTTAAAAAACTGTTTTATTATGCAGGCATTTCCTATCGTGTCGTCGCCAACAGATACCAAAATTTTTATACTCGCTGCTGCTGCTCTCTCTTTCTTAACCTCACCGTCCGGTTCCGCCCAAAAACCTCAATTCCACCAAAATTTCTTCGCACAAAAAAGTTTGTTCCAATTTTTAAGTCTTTTCTAACCATGGTAATTGACGCGATTGGATTTTTCGGATTGGTTCTATGGTAGTTTGTCGCACGCTCCTCATTTTTAGATTAGGCAACTCGATTGGGACAACATCCAACATTCTTTCAATAAATTAGAACATGTTTATTGGAACGGTAGTATCAAGTTGACGAGTTCGGACCACGGATATAGCTTTTGGGGAAACTCATAAATACCTGCTGCCGGGGCCCAGGTACATATGTATGATGGTTGGTTGCTAACTGGTCGGCTCGGTCTTCACATCAAAGTGGTACCTTTCAAAGATTGACGGCTAATGATGACAACGACTTAAGATAATGGATGCTGGGTCATTGTCTCGTAGCAAAAGGAACCACCGCAAGCGCGTTGTGTCGCGTTTTTTCTCTCGATGCCAACCCATAACCACCATCAGCGTCCGCATCAACATCATCATCATCACCACAGCATTTTCGAAGAAACGCGATGACGATTTTGTTTTCGATTGTTGAGTGGTAGTTTTGCTAATGATTCGTGAACGATTTCTTGAATTCAATGAGGTGTATCTTAAGCGCAGATGGCATACATTTGCATTGAATGGGGGGTAGAGATGTACATACAGTAGACTCTCTCATAAGCGGCACAATCATGGGATCCGAGAAAATGTCCGCGTACTAGAGGGTCCGATTGAAGAGAGGGTTTATAGTAGCGATCGTACGCTTAATAGAGGGTTAACATCCGGAAAAAAGAGGCATCCGCCTGTAAGAGGTGTCCGTTTACAGACGCGATAAATCCGGAGCTTTACTATGGCACTCAATTGAAGAGATTGTGCCTGTATTTCCTCAAAACCTCACCAGGGGTATACTGGTGCCAAGGGTAACCGGGGCCCCAGAGACTTGTCCCTGCCGGTTTTGGTTGAGGAGCCTGTGGAGGTTGAAACTGGTTGACACCCAAAGCGGGTACTTTCATTTCTAATACAGTTTGGGACCGGTAGCTATTCGGCAACCCTTCTGTATCGTGGTGCAGTAGCGTGCTGCTGCGTTTACGACAGGAGTGCCGTTACCCAAAAAGCAGCAAGGAAGACGATAGGTGCAAATCCTCACCAAGCGTTATGAAGGAGTCCAGGCACGCTTTGGATCATATCTGGAACCCATACTCGGGAAAGCAGTACTCATAACATAAGCTATGGGCTACTGACTAGTACGTTTATGGGGGTTTTGGTGAGAGCTAATTTCGTAGCACGTGGCTTAAGAGGCCCGTGTTTTAATGATTAATTTTGGGGAAAGCACGTTAAACTCAGGAACTAATTGTCTCTTATTGTAACTCCGCTTTCCAACGCTGTGGTCGAAGAAAGGAATTATGCCTGGAAAAAGTCACATAGCCGAACAAGTACCTTCTAGAAATTGTGTCCGGTAGTGTCGACCAGCAAATGCCTAGTACTCGGCTAAAGCAACTAGGAAAATTGTCCCAAGCCAGCGTAAACGAGAAGACTTTCAGAGTTACATACCCCCAACAGCAGGATGCTGAGTTCAAGAATATGACGATAAATACGGTCTTTAATATATCTCACTGGTTTTAAAGGATGATAGCCCTAAATTACGACGATCGATCCGATGAGTTTTGCTTACGACTCAATCGAAGAGGCGGTGTTTGCACAAGCTCGAAGGCATACCGGAAGTATACTGGTACCAAGGAAGCTGGGGCCCCAATGACTTGTCCCTGCATCGGTGAAGAACCTATTAAGGACTGTATGAGAAAAATTGACCTTTAGTTTTTCCTGCATACCTCCTGTTTGGGATAAGTTTAAGCCTTCATCAGGTATGCAAAATAGGCTATAAAAAGCGACAAAAAAGGACGTCTAATTCATTCGTATTGTAAGATCACGCTTGAAAAGATGTCATCAAAACAAGAAAAAGTTCTTAGTTTAATTGTCTGCAAATACCTGGAAAATCCCCTTCGTCAATATTGGATACCAGCAAAGGAGACCAATTCGTAGAATGCAACAGTGAAACGAACGAAAGTACAAAAAGGGTCTACCTGTTGCTAGAAAGTCTGGATCAGGTAGAAAAAAGATCCATCCGATACAAATTTGAGCCGAAAGGTAAAAAAGGATATTTTTGCAGAGTCCTAACACATCCATTTGAGATATGGCTCAAAAAGTACAAATATCGAACGCAATGATTCAAAGGATCAAGAAACATTATAATCAGATCATATAAGGTCCAAAAGGTACCCGATGGATCCAAGAAAAAGAAACAAGCGAAAAATCGGGCTCGAAAGCTATACAAGGATTATCTGACCAAATTCTGTTGCTTTGGACGATGAAACATACGTGAAGGCCGATTTCGCATAGTTGCCTGGTCAGGACTGGACAGCAGGATCAAAGGATGGTGTTAGCCGAAAATATACAATCAAAAAAGCACCAAATTTCTCAAGCGGTATATGATTTGGCAGGCAATATGTCGATGTGGTCTCAGATCAGAGGAATTTGTAGCGAAGGGTACCATCAACTCAGCACTATACATCGAAGAGTGTTTAGAGAAGCGATTAAAACCATTTATCGCGAAACGCGGCGACTCTGTAGCATTTTGACCAGATTTAGGGACAAGTCATTTTGCTCGATCAACAATAAAGTGGTATGAGGACAACATCTCCGTGGTACCAAAAACAGCTAACCCTATAAACTGTCCAGAACTTCGGCCAATCAAAAGATATTGGGCTGAAATGAAGAAAAAAGTAAAGAAATTTCGAGTACAGTTTGGAACCGGTAGCTATTAGGCAGTCCTTCGGTGTTGCGGTGAATTGGCGTAATATTGCGCGAATCAACACCCAAAGATCAGCAAGGATGTTAGATAAGTTCAATCTCGACCAGGGATATGAAGCAGTCCATGTAAGCTCTGGATAAATCCTGTATTCAATTCTGAAAGGCAGTACTCATAATCGTTATGGATTACTGACTAGTACATTTTGGAGACTTTGGTGTGAGCCTATCGTAACCCGTGCCTAAGAAGCCGTGGTCTTATCTGTGTGTCATCTAAACCAGGTTACTACGTAAAACACAAGAATAACGTCTCTTGTCTCTGATTGTGAAAGCGGTGAAAGACATCCGTGTGTCGTTTTTTAATGGAAAAATACCGCGTGATCAATAAAAATTCAGATAACCAAGATAAGCCCAAGCAGAGTTCCATCATTTAATTTTCACAGCAACAGTCAATTCGGCAGATCACACAGTTCACACAAATACATAATCACAGTGTATTATGCGTTATTAGCAAATATTTTATCGACCAAAACGGCCATCACTAAAATATGTATACCAATTTGGTCGTATCTGAAAAGGCAACAGAAAACAGTTATGTATCTTGAATATCTTGAATAGAAGAATCAATTTAGAAAACCAGCGCCAAACTTTGAGATTCGATCTGAACTAACAATTAAAGTGATCGTGTCAGTTTTCATTCGTGTGTTCCTCGTTTCCATCCATCTTTTCACCCAATAGGAAAAACCGTTCCGTCCATTCTCGTTTTCGATTTTCTCTATTGAACATCTTCACAATTAAGAATCGTCTTTTTCCACGTCCGCCTTTTCATTAAAGCCATCTCGCCTCACGTAAAAGTGTTCCGATGACCTTCGCGTCGTTTGGTCCAAAAATCTTTCTTTCCAGCAAAAGATAAAAGATGCTTGATGCGACAACAATGATGGTCATTATGGGATATGGTAACGACAAGACGACGTCCGGGAGATACTGCCTGCAGTTGTTGCGATCGTTTGTTATAAGCACTGCCGCCACTGCTGGCTATTCGTGTATAGTTAACACCATCCGAGTTTTATAAGATTTCGCGAAACTTTTCGCGAATCAAAGAAATACATTTCCTTCAAATGCAGCAGCAGCACCAACAACATTGTGTCCGTTTTATTTATGGTAATTTAATTCCAAAACAGATTAACAATTTTGCAGTAGATGAGGACGTTGTCGTCACAAGATAAATGACTGGTGGTGAACGGACGACGGTTTGGATTTGGATGGTGGTGGCACCAGTCGCAGAAGTCCAACAGGTAGGCAACAGGTTGACGAAGACACGATGATGGTGATAGCTTTCATGGCCGGTGGGACTGACTGACTCTTAGTTTGCCAATAATAATGTGGTCGACAGTCACAGACACTGCCGAGCAACCAACGTTCGTAATCATTTGGGTCTCTAGGAAGTAGAAAAAATATGCTCGGATACAGATAGATTGGTAGCTAGATCCATGCAAGCGAGATTGCTGCGTTTTGTCGCGCTTCGTCGCACCGCCTGCATCTATCGGCTCGGAACTGAACGACCTTTAAAGGTAAATGGCGATCTGTGAATATTTTAAACAGGTATTCACACGAATATTTAATGGGAACCACCGTAAGGGAGACAGGGGGCCGGGCACTTTCGAACGAGTGTCCGGTGTCTAATATGTGGATAATCTTTTTAACCGAAGCAAATACTTGTTTGATTCCCTTATGCCGGAATGTTGGGCATTCATTTGATTTGTGAAATGAGTCCTAGTGTCGCCTACATTTAGGGGAAAAGTGGAGAATGTCCGTTAAATATACAGCTGCAGTAAAAAAATAGCACCATGACAAGAAGCAAATTTAGTAAAGGTTAAGATTAAGAGGGATCGAAAGAGGAGGGTTCCCCTACTACTATGGCATAAAAAGTTCGCGGCGGTCACGGCCCCAAGAGAAGTTATGGGCGTTACTCTATTAAAAATTATTATTTTGCCTATTTTCAGAGATCATATGAAACCGTAAAATTGATCTGGGAAGTGATTTTTAGACTTGTTTAGAAGTCGAAAAAATTAAAAAGCATCATATTTTTTTTTTTAAATAAAAAAAGCAATTAAAAAATATAATAAAAAAATTTAAAAAATCATAAAAAAATTATGAATGCCATTTTTACCATAAATGCAATATAAATAATAATAACACTTTTGACACACGTTTTGCACCCCTCCCGCCGCCCAGAGTACCCTCTCCCAACCACGCTGGAGGGTAAGAAGACTTTATGCCATAGTAGTAGGGAAACCCTCTCTTTCGATCCTCCTACTCCCAATCCCTTCGGGGTGGCTTTTCCTATAAAAGGCTACAAATCGAACCGTATTTTCTGAAATAAAGTGAGGATTGCATTAGGTACCTCTCTATACAGATTTTAGATACAAAGACTCGATTCCCTTCAAGTTATATCCCTTATCAATATTTTCAAGCAACTCATTAATCTGATATTGTAAGGATTTTTTTATTAGTGGATCAAGTGACTCGTTAATCTCGAGGTTTTTATCAACCTCCGAATGATCACTTCAGCCCGATAGCAGCTTCGAAGGTGTCATTCACTTCTTTCAAATATTAATAAGTAGTAGTTTACGACAAATACATGAGATTCAGCGGTAAAATTAACATGAAACGTTTTCTTCTTCTTGAAATACAAACATATTTGAAGAATATGAGCGCTTGTAAATGTAAACAATAATTTTACTTACGTCACAAATCAATGTCAAGAAAATATAGATGACTTACCTGGAAAAGAAAAGAAAAATCGTTAAAAATCGAATTTGCTTGTTTAAATATAGAGTAAAATTATGAATATTGTTTGAAAAGGAAGGATGATGCAAAATAATTGATTCTGGTTTTGGTGGATTGTTACAGGAAAACATTTTGGAAGTGTTGTAGAATTTATTTGTGCGTTGGAGAAAAACTAGGTGGCGCTGCCATATTGGTCAACCCTGATCGGAATCGCGATAGAAAAGAATACTGCCATCGATCCCGTGCGCGCGGCGGCCACAAATGTTAAGCTGTGAAGTCTAAAGTGAAATAAGAGTATTGGAATAATAAAAAGTTCTTTATTTTATTCTACTACAGAAGTATCATTAATTTGAATCTACACGAATTGGATATCATTCAGTAAAGTTAATTCTAATATTTGAATATGACACCTTTAAAAAATGGATGTTGGTAAACGCTGTTCTTAAGTTTCCACCTCTACTGCCCAAAGACTATAATATGGTAGGATTGCCATGTATGTAGTTCTTTTTGTCCTTTGATACTATTGTATTTGTGACTAAATATGCTTATGATAGACATTACCTGAAGTGCTGATATATAGGCACAATCCAGGGAGTCTTTTAGAGTGCCGAAATGAACAGGCACTAAATGAAGCTCGATCAAATGTTCTAAAAAGCCTGTAGTTTTTTTAAATTCTTACATGCAAGTTATACAAATTTTTACTTCTAACACCAATAGGTGATCAAACATTTATAACTTACTTAACGGTACAAAATTATGTTTTCCACGACGACAAAAGGTAATGCACTAACAAATGCAATAAATAATCACTACTCGTAAATTTCCCACATGAGACAAGCAACCAAAAAAGGCATTATCTATATTTATGCTATTGCTCGCTGCAACAAATGGTGTCGGTCGCGAGGAAAATTTACGAGGTGATAAGCACTATTTGTCCATTCATTAGGCGATGTATTTGGTGATGAATACACCACTTAAATGTTTGAAAGATGTTTTTGGAACACGAATCGGCTAATGATATATTATAGAAGAGTTTAGCAGCATCAACTTGCAATGCTTCGATCAATCGAGTATCCTGTGCTCTAGTGTTATGAATCTCTAAAAGGACGAACCACCGTGTTCTTTATTACTATCGTACCGCATTCCACTAACCCACATTTTAGTTAAACCATGACAAACACCCAATGAAGTGTGCATAGTTAAAACAGCTGCAAGTACGTGCAATATCGATTCAGCGTGAAATCTAATTTATAGCAAATTTGCAACAAAACACAGTTACGGGCTTGTGGCAATTCACAAACGCTGCTTTGGCGGAACAATATCTGCAGTATCTATTGTTGCATACTATGCGATATGGCGTCGCCAGACAAAACTTTTAATTCGTTTCTAATAAAATAAGTGTTTATTGGCCGACAACTCGGCAATTGGGATCCAGAATCGCGTGATTAATAAAGTCGAACGCGGTAACAAACATGTGCAAGGGCTCAAAAGCGCATGCAACCAGTCCCAATCGGGGATAAGTAGACAAAGTGAGTAAAGTTTTTGGCGAACTATCGACCATGACTGCGCGCTTAGCCAATTACAATAAACCTGAAAGACAACAGCAAAGATAGAATCCAGCACAGCAGCAACAAGCGGCCAGCCACTGTGCTGGAACCGCGCAGTATCTATTAATTATAATTATTTCAGGAAGGAAAATCTCATCCGACCAGTTTTAATTATGTGCCTTTTTTACGTTTGGCTAGGGTCTTGCATTTATTTCCCCGCGTCTTCTTGGACTCTCCTCTTGCTGTCTGTCCAGCAATAAAAAAATATACTAAATTAGAAAATTGTGCAGCCTGTGAACAAAAAAAAATATTGCCATGGAAAAGTGTAAAGTAATTACCGTACTTACATGCATGCATGTGAGCTGGCGCGTTTTGAGGTGGTGCAGCTGATATTTCAGATGCAAGCACGTAATAGATACAACCCACGTTGCAATTGTACTGTGTGTTTGTGTACATATATGTATATACTCGTTTATTTGAGGAATAACAAATGCGAGCTTCGAGATAACAACTATTAAGGTTCTATCACGTATCTTTTCCGCCTTGTTATGCGA
Source organism: Oxycera nigricornis (assembly GCA_963942545.1). Lineage (NCBI taxonomy): Eukaryota > Metazoa > Arthropoda > Insecta > Diptera > Stratiomyidae > Oxycera > Oxycera nigricornis. The sequence continues at coordinate 123,365,706 of OZ012659.1, read as the reverse complement.
TTAACGAGTGCACGGCTGCAAAGCTAACCGACGAGCAGGCGTCATGTTTCGATGGTTTGCTGATGATGCAATTTGATGTGGTAATGGGTATTTGTGGTGAATTCAATTAACTTCGCCAGGACACTTAATCCGATTCTTGTTTTGAAAACTCGAATGACAATATTTCCATTGGAATCGGAGAATCGGGCCTTCCGGGAGAGTGAACATTTAATTATCTTACTGTTCGCTTGGCCGAGAAATAAATGATGCCTTTTATATTATTAACAGTTTGGAGAAATTTGCATTTAGTTAAATAGTTTGTTGAAATGCCTCCTTTTATTTATTTACTAACAAGGAAAGGCCACGGTCTCGCCTTCTCAGATTTGGCTGAAATTTGGCACATAATTAGAAGTCAATGATATTCGATCCTTGAAATATTTGACCGCAACATCCCTTCGTTTTTGAGGAAAACGTCTCCAAAATTTTAGCGTCGCTTATGGATAAGTAAGTTTTTGCATCTGACCGAAGCCGTGCAGTGTAGGAAGCAGCACAACTAGCTTGCGATCGTGACGTCGTGTGTTCGATCCCCGGTCGGTATTGTTTTTTTTAATAACTGCGGATGAAATCAGTTTAACCCTTCGAGTACACACGGGGTCAATTTGACCCCAGCGGCGACTTTGACCGATCGCAGCGCTTAGGCTTGCGGGAGAGTGGGGGTACTATAGGCTTCTAAGTGTATTTCTGTGTCTTGACTATAAGTTTACACCGTTTGCAGACAGTCTCACGTCGTCAGTTGTCGTTGAGAAGCCTTTGAAGCAAACGTGGGGTCTAATTGACCCTTTTGTGTTCTCGACGTCGATTTTCAGGTAAAAATTCAATTTTTGTTTTCTTTATAAATGGATAGATTAATTTAAAAAGGCCAAATATCATAACTTGAAACATTGGAGAAAGAGATAAACCGGAGGTTATCTTGTATTATTACAGAACCAATGATGGAACTGATGTGTTCGATTAACCGCGCCACGCTTATACAACTACCCGTGCAACAAAGCGTTGGCCAATGCGATACTTTTTTGGTATGCTCGATCAAGCTATCGTGAATGCTTGCGTGCTTGTACACTTGTAAATAAGCCGGTGACGATACTAAAAAGAAATCTGCCCAACTGTTAGAACGTGGAACGTGGTCAGTTTAGAAAAAGAGCAAGGTGTGCTTTGAGATCTCGTCAGCAGGACCAAAAAGCAATCCATCCTGCAATCGACTGATGTGCAACGATCATCGAGTATATTTATGCAACGATTGTGCAGGATATAAGTAATTTCTTTATTTCTTATTTGTTTTGTCTTTATTAACTTCCCAGTATATGGGAAGTTCTTGTAATCGCCTCGAAAATCGAAATTGAAATTTTCAACATTTCTTTACGTTTTGAGGTCTATAGAGTATATATAAAGTGTTTTTAGAAAGGGAGATGTATGTGTGTGTGTGTGTGTATGTACGTACGTACGTATGTACGTTCGTGGACACTTTTTTCTACGACGATAACTCACGTAAACAAAGTCGTATCGACTTCGTTAAGGTGTCAATCGAAGGGTCTTTGCAATCTTAAGAGCTGATTAATTGTTGGGAAACTTTGGTCGGAGGGGTTTGCTGTTTTGCCCGTTTGAAGGTCATTTCTGTCTGGCGTTATATCTCGCGAACCTAACGTACGATTTTCTTGAATAAGGTGTCAATCGACGCGTATTTACATTTATGTGATTCTATCAAGTTTTTAAAAAAATTCTTGGAGCCGTTTTTTTTTTTTTTAAAGTGCAAAAAATAACGGTTTTTTTCAAAAACAATAAATTTTTAACCTTATTTCCAAGTCGCAGTAACCAATGTTTATAAAATTTATATACTCCAAACAGTTCTATTGGAAATGACATGATTTGCGAAATATAGTAATCAGTGTTTATAAAATTTATATACTCCAAACAATATTTGTAGAAACAATTTCAAAACTTTTTCTCATGTTTACGTAAAAAATTCAATTAAAAATAAAAAATAATTAAAAGTCATCATGATTTCCAAGGACATTTTTATCATTCAGTATATCTCACGAATCAGATATAATATTTGCATCATTAAGGTGTCAATAGACGTTTATTAACATTGCTGCAATTTTTTTAACATTACATAAAATTTGTTTCAGCAGCTTTTTAATTTAATAAAAGAAATGCAAAAAACGAGGCTTTTAGGGTTTTAAGGTTTTCTCATAAAAAAAAATTTTTTTAACTTGATTTGCACAGCACAGTAATAAATTTTTATAAAATTTATACATTCTTATCAGTTTTTGAAGAGAAACCAGCAAAATCATAATCCATGATTATAAAAAAAAACTAAATAAAAAATAAAAAATCATTCAAAGTTATTATGTATAGAGGGTTCATACGAATGACATTAATTTATATCTTTTATTCTAAGGAAATTGTTGTAAATTCAATCGAAGTTTTATAATATTTGCATAATTTGAGCAGATTTTTAATAAATTTTACAGTGTTTTAATGTTAATAAAAAAACTGCTTAAATGATAGAAGTCCAAAAAAACCTTCCGTAGATGATATGATTAATATCAACTCATTCCTGTTGCTGCTATGAATACCTCTCATTATTATTATTTAAAGTAGTAATATTTTTAAATTATTATTTTGTTTAATATTTTTAATGTTTATCTAGATATTACTGGGAAGTTGACCGTGTGGACCTCAAGGGTCGCACTTCGCGGCTTGTTTTTATATATTTTAATGAATAAATAAAGTTTTTTCATGATTTTTCACACCCTGAAAATTACCATTACCAATATGAGTAACGAATACCTTTTTTTCAACCTTTTATACAGGGCTCAAAATATTGAAAATTGACGAACTTATGATTTTATTTTTATTTTGTTTATGCAAATTATAAAATTTTCAACATCGCTACCGTAAATATGTAAAATAAAAACCTTTTTTCAAGGACTCTATAGGGCTTTTCCTTTATTCTGTCCTTGAGAGTATCTGCCTCAATTTTTAGCGAAAAATATTGAAAATTAAAAAGGTACGATGTTTTTTGTAAAAAAAAAAACTGATTTGCATCGAAACTGATTTTTCGCGATTTTTTTAGGTATGTTAAGGACATTTAAGGCATTTCTAATGTGTGAAAACTATTAAAAGTAGTTTCAAACTACACCTCAAATTTTTTTCAAATGAAAACCTTTAGTGGTGGCGATTCTATAGATGTTCAAAAGTGGTTGGGGTGAATTTGACCCCAGATGTTCTCGATGATCGAAGAAATTGGTGTGTACTCGAAGTGTTAAGCTAAATCAGCAATCTTCAACTACAAATACATTTATGTTTAGAAATCAGCAAATTGTTCGATCATTTAGATTTGTAAATTATACTAAAAACTCATTGTTGAACGGATGGATTATTAAAAACTGTTGTAATCGAAGCAAAATCATTAGCTGATGGTAGGATCATCCTATATTCTTAAAATCAATCCTGCGTCCTTTTCGTGTCTCTGTCTGTCTGAAACTAGAACTGTTAAACAATTACATACGTTCCTTATATCTACTATATGGCACAATTACGGAGCACCATAGCATTTATGGCTAGATATGATGGGCGTCACCCTGGTTTACTCATCATCGCCTTCCTCCACCATTGGGTTTCCTGGCTGCCTCTTTCTTTTTTGTTAATTTTTTTGATCATTTCTGAACTGAACTGCTTTTAATTTCAAAAATTTGGTCCGAAATTCTTCTTTGGCAAAAATAAATGATATTTTTTCCGCAGATATGGTTTTATTATTAAGGGGATACATAGGTCTTGTATTTTCGAAAAATCGATGAAATTTTTTTTTATTCCATATGGAAGTATATAAAAGTATAGTACTTCAAGAGTATTAACACCAAATTTGAAGTAAATCCGAGCAATTTTACCGGAGTTATATAGATTTGAATGCCGCGTGGTCGGTACGTGCGCTCTGCCCTACTTAGCGTATTATACACGTGCCGCACTGTTCTACCGCGTAAAATCAGCTCCTTTCTTTTTCATCAAACATCACGACATCAAAAGGATGCTCTGAACATCGCGAATGAGGTGAACGAATCACTGTATGGACCTGAAATCGAGAACTCGATGTAAGTCGCTAAAAAATAACTTTAATTCATTAAATCGCGGTTTTTCCGTGCGATAGGCTCGATTTCTCGAGAACGAATTGACCGATTTCGCTGAAACTTTGCACAGTTCTTCTTTATAGTATTGACTCGTGCTTAAACGAAGGGATTTGAATTCGGTCAACTCGTTTTGGTTTTATACGAAAAAAATATTTTAAAAACGATGAGAATCGGGAAAATGCTAAAAAAATATGAGACGAAAATTCATTCAAATCCACCTCAAAACTTTAAATTTCATTTTTTCCAATTCCTTCGTTCAAGCACGAGCCAAGAGCATAAACTATAAGATTTTTCTTCTTCAATTTTTGATTTGAGATGAACATGCACCGAAATATTCTGCCTACCGCAAAAAAGGGGCGGACGAGGAAAACTGCAGAAAAATCGACAATTTTCAATTTTTTTAGCTTAAATTTTTTTAAAATTTCTTGAAATTCTAAACTTTTATGTGTGTAAATTTTAAAGAAAATAGATTTTTGGTTTGTAAAATACAATTTTTTAAAAAAGTTTTTTTTTGTGTTTTCTTTTTTTGTAACCCCTTAAAAATGAGCGATTTTTGTAAAAGCTGGTGTGTAAATATTTCAAATTCAATCCATTTTTCACAGTAGAAAAGGCTACATGACCCTTTCCAAAAAAAATCTAGCAGAAACTCTATTGCTAGGTCAAGTATAAGATCACAAACACAAGCGTATCTTTCTGATATCTCTCAAACGAACGGATCGATACAATCGATTAATTATCCTATTTTGAGTAGCCTTTCATTTTTCCTAGTTGTGTACTAGTCGAGCCTCAATCAGACATGGGCACTTAAATACCTTCTCACAGCTCATAAGTGACTCTCATCACTCTATTGTTTATCAATTTCACTATTAAGTACCCGGAAATTTCTCCATTCACTATCTTCGTCGCCAACACCGCCGTCATCATCGCTGGAGGAGGATCTCATGCCAAATAGTGTGATTATGACGAGACGAAGGAAAACCAGGAATGCCGACAAAGCCGACAAAACTGACTAAATAAAAGCCTTTCATCTTGATACAATCAACACTTTATGTAGCAATCTATTACTAACGTATTGTTCAAGATCGAAACGTGTGATCGTAGTCTTTATATTCATTGATTGCACCTCCACGCCGTCCTCCTCCTCTTTCTGCCAGCGGATAAGTCTTCGTCGTCGCAAACACCAAACAAATGGTCGTGGAGGTGCTCACATCTCATTGCAATAGGAAAGTTTATACTTCCTACTTAATCTCGGATTGCAAAACACCTAATCTACGACTGTCTGTTGTCTACACATTGAAATCAATATTGATCCCTGCGGCATAATGCTGGTTCACATGACACGGTTACAAGTTGCCAAGCAACAAGCATACCATCTTGTCTGCAATCTCTCTTCCTGCCAGCTAGCTAGCAGGCTAGTTTGCCAGCTTGTTGGCAAGCAGGCTTGCTCAGCACTGCTTACTCTCGGCTGGCTGGCTTTGTCGAAAGTTGAAGTTGTCAGGCCGGCTACCGCCGCCTTCCACATATTATTGGGCCGGCCTCACATGCTGGACGCAACGCAAGACAACAACCAGGCACACCGGATAGTACCGAAATCGATCTAAAGTAAGGAACGATTAAAATAAACACTTCAGATACTTGGACACTGGTACGACTATGCATCGCAAGAAACTGAGACGCCAACGACTGACTACGTCTACGAATCTATATCTTACGAACCCCAGAACGAATGTACCGGGGCTGGTCCTTCGAGGACCGTGCTTGTCGTCTCGCGTTTTTGTCATCTTGCAGTGTTGCACATTTCTTGGACTGGCTGTAAAAGCTGTTGTTGCCGTCGCGTCAACTTCTTGTCGCTAATATCACATTTGACACAACCAGGCATCACACCGCGCAGAAGAGCCATGCAATTGGATAATGTCCCTACAATGAATGGTGGCGTCGCCCCAGACACCATTAGCTATATGTCTTCAGGCTCGTCCCTTTCTCTTCCTGCCCTTCTAGACGAACAGAAAACAGAACCAGCCATGCAGGCAGACGGACTAGGACGGAGGTGAGGGCCGGAGGGTTTGTATAAAAGGCGATCGAGCCAAAAACCATCTCAGTTTTCGTTCAAGTGTCTAATTACACTTTTTGTCGGGCTCTCAATTTAGATACTCATGCCTGCCTGGTGAGCAGCGATCGCGTCTTGTAAAGTTTTCGAGACGAGAAGAGCATGTGAACACTTTTTTTTGTCAACTCGGGACATATTTGTGTGAGACATGGGGTTGCCACCTAGTCTAAGATGCGATTGTACTTCGACTTGAAACGCAACATCGTTCTGACTTCGCCAAACTGTAACTGGTTGGTTATCCAATCCGATTTGGATCCTTCCTTTCTGCGAGTGCGTCCAAATGATCTGTCGTTTCATTACGAACTGAAGCTCGTACCATGACCCTCAACCCTGCACCACCTTCCAACAAATATCTCGACACGACGAGACCATGTGAAACAAAACCCTTGCCAGCCGCGGGCGAGGCAACAACCATCGGCAATCACCAACCACTATCTCCGGAAAAGAGCCAGATCGAATATCATCCAATTTCTTGACTCCTTGTCGAGTGCGTGATGCCGGCATCACTTTGAGGTTCAGTCGAGAGGATGAATTTCAATTTGACTCTTAGCTTTTTAGCATTTTCACTTCTTGATTATAATCGAATGTGTGCTGTGGACTGATTCCACTAACAGAGGCGGCTATGATGAAGATGATGATGGTCCAGCGAAGCTCGGCTGGTTTGACCGGACCTCTGGGCACTCTGGGCCGTGGTTCCAGCGATCAGGCTCCGCCTGCTGGGCCCATTCACTCTCGACCCAAATCTGATCACTTTTCGGTTAACTGGACCGTATAATGGTGTTTTGTCTTGGCTGAGTATGTTCATTATATGTTTTCGAGTGTTATATTGTCCCTGTCGCAACTTTTTTCCATGTTCCCGACATTGTTGTTTTGTTTCGTCGGTCGCAAACTGTTACCACTTGCAGATAGTTCCCACGAGCCGATCAGATTTCACTCTGCAACGTGGACCGGGAGATTTTTTTTTTGAATAGGATGCATCGGCTATTGATTGCACTTGAAATTTGGCGAGGCAGTCAGCCAGTCACATACTCGTACGTATGTATAGCGACAGCAATTGGCGGTGGTTCAAGGAGACATCAATGCAGACCATATTCATTCAAGGTTCATAGGTTGCAGCTATATTACATTGGTGATGAACTAACTGACTAAAATCGAAAGAAAGTCAAGATGCTTCAGGTAGTAAATAGTAGTCCCCCTTGTACTTTCTCGAGAACAATTAGCGAGACTAGGTCCAAATATTCGTGTCCTGTTGCATGGATGACGATAAGATCAGAAAGAATGCTCAATATTATCAACAGAGCGGACTCACAGGAACCTTTTAATGAAAGCGGAACGGTAAAATTGCATAGTAAGCATGTTGGGGGTGTGATACTGCATCGATACATCTCGATATCAGCGTCTGATTTGGTTTACAGCGTATACTTTACATGCAAACCAGCTAACATATCATTGATACAGGGTCTGCCTGGAAAGTAATGTCACTGACTTGATTGTAAAGCGGCTTTAAGCCGTAACGTGATAGAGCAGAAAAACAGCTACCCACCAAACGGTCGCTCAGTATTTTCCGACCATCCGGAGAGTAAGGACACGGTTTTACCTGTAATTTGTATACCGTGCAAGTCAAAATTCAGCGCTAGCTGGAGCAAACGATTGCTATCAAGTTTTGCATACAACTCGAAAAGTCAGCAGTGTAAACTTTTCCAATGATAGCGAAAGCCTTTGGCAATGATTCTTTGTCAAAACGGCAAGACAAAGTGCTGAGTGGCACACATTGGCATCCCTCGCCCCAACAAGGCCAGAATGAGCAAGTCAAAGGTCAATGCGATGATCATTGTGTTCTTTGATATTAGGAGAATCGTCCACCACGAGTTTGTACCACATGGTACAACTGTTAATGCCAAATTCTACGTGGAAGTGCTCAAAAGACTTAAACGATGGGTTCATCGGGTCCGACCTGACATCGCGACCAATTGGAAACTCCAGCTCACACCGCTTTCCTCATCACCAGCTTCTTGGCCGATTCAAAGATACCAACCATTCCCCAACCACCCTACAGTCCCGACCTGACTTCCCTGGACTATTTTCTGTTCCTTCGCTTGAAAACTCTTTTGAAAGGTCATCGTTTCGGGACAGTTGAGAAGGTTAAAGTGCCTTGCACCAAGGCCGTGATGCCTTCGATGCCCGCAAATGTCGCTGAAGGCGCTGTATCAATACGGGAGGAGAGTATTTTGAAAACTTTTAATGTTGTAGAAGTATCTGGCCAATACTCATATATCAGGCCAATATTCTGGCCTGTACTCATTTCAGAAAATGTCTTAGGCCCTCTTAGTTTAATCAAAATAAAAAAAAGATAAGAAGCTCGAATGACAGAGCGATTACTTCATAGATTTAGATTCTAGGGAAGTTGCTTGCAAGAAATTTTGGTAAAGGTTATGATTATGGTCCCCACTCCCCCAAGGGGGTGGGAGATTGGAGATCGAAAGAGAGGGGTTGCATTACCACTGTAATAATCCTCTCATCTACCTGGGTAGGTAAGGTAAGGTAGACCCATGGGCGGGGAAAATGTGCAAAACGTGTGTCCAAAGTGTTACCCCTTACATTTATGCTAAAAATGACATTCATCGAAATTTTTTTTTTTTTATTTTTTTTATATATTTTTTTTATTTTTATTTTTGAAAAAAATTAAGATTATGGCCCCACCCTAAAGGGATTGGGTGTAGGGGGATCGAAAGAGTAAGGATCCCCTCACCCTCCCGCGCGGGTGGGTGAGAGGACCGGGGAGCGATGGGAGGGGTGCAACACGTGTGTTCAAAGTGTTACTCCTATTTATAATACATTTATGGTAAAAATGGCATTCATTAATTGTTGTAGGATTATTATTATTTTTTAAATATTTTTTTTATTTTTCACAAAAAAAATTCGTCTATTTTTTTCATTTTTTCGACTTTGAAACAAGACTAAAAATCACTTCCCAGATCAATTTCGCGGTTTCATATGATCACTAGGAATAGGCAAAATAATCATTTTTTTAGTGGGGGGAACCCCATAACTTCTCATGAGGCCGTGGCCGCCGGGAACTTTTCTATGCCATGGTAATACGGGAACCCCCTTTTTCGATCCCCCTCTCCCACCTCCTTCGGGGTCTTAACCTTTACCGAAATTCTCTTTTTTGCATGGAAATTTTGAATTTTTCACTGTGATTAGCCAATATTCTAAAGATGACCCATAAAACCAAACTGAAATTCAAAAATCCAACAACTACAATTGCCCATAAGATCTGTTGCCAAGGTACATGCAAAAAAGCAACACAGCCCTTCATTCAAAAACACGCATTCCTGCAGATTTTATTTCCCACGAATACTTGCGAGCACTGCAACAACTAAAATACCGGTATGTTTTTTTTTCATCTATTCAGCGGCTGCTGGTCGGTCCACCGCAGTCCATCTTGGGGCTACCACTATCACACACTATTGTTGCTAGCACACCTCAGTACTACAACCTTGTCGAATTGCTAAAAACCAGCTATTTGTTGGCTCCTATTCGCCGGCAGCTTCGCGTCGCTTTCTTATGTTCAAGAGCTCAAAATCGGAGAAAGAAATTAATATTATATTCAAACCGTTAAAATTTCCAAGTAATGCCACATCACAGAAATATCAGTAATGCTGAGCTGGTGGATGGGTGTACAGCCTGTGCAACGAACATGTCTTTAGTTTGGCGTGGCGAAATTCGAGTTAGCAAGCTAGACGTGGTCCTCTTTGGATGGGCTCAATTTATTTTATGAATGGCACCGCTTCGCAACCATTTTCCACGAAATGTTCATCTCTGAAGTGTGAAAGCTACTCGAAATTCTTATCGGTGAACTTCTAACGACACAGACTATTCAGCATAGATCTCATATTTCGTCTGCGCAGCTCAAGAGGCCATTGATATTAGTGGAAACGGGCAGTCATAGTCATCACTACTTCTGCGGAATCATCAGATTCATCAACCATTCCCATTGTCATCTCTTGGCATTTCGCAGGGCTCTGAGCTGGGCCTCCGTTTTTCTCAAGAACTCTTCTATTTCAGCGGCGAGGCGTTCGTCGAGAACAATAAGTAGGTAGGTCAGTTAAAGTGGATATTGACGAGTTGCGGATGACGGCGACGCGACACTACTTATATACATACATTATATGCCCAGGCAGGCGTGGCCCAGGTACTAAGGAGTACATCAAGCGAGAATTCATTCAGAAAGTGTACAGAAATGGAAAAGAACTGGCGACCGACCATATTCCAGGTGACAGCCTGAATGCTACTTACTAATGTTACAGGCGTCGTCTCTATTGTTGAACAGTTGTCGATGTCTGGTCGGAATTGTTTTCAATGAAAACTGAAGAATAGAAAACGCTAGCTCGCTAGCTTAGCTAAGCGTGATCAAGAAGTGGTTGGCCTCCATTATGACGACGGTAATTATTGTCTGGCACGGTTGGTAAGGATGGACTGTGCTAATTGTTAGCCGTGGATACCAGGAAAACTGAGGCTGTCTCACAACAATCGTAACGGCCTATTATGAAAAGTAGACAGTTTGCCGAGCAGGGTATTAGGTAGCGTGTAATGCTATCAAAACTATATCTACTGTTGGTGATCTTGTCACGCGGCGATCATGTGTTTCGATGAAGTGGACACGGTTTGGTTTCTTCAGAACATGGACTAGATCTTTAGATAACGAAGACTTATTAACGTCTCACCTACATTTTTTAACATCGCAGTCCATTTTAGACCGCTGGTTCTTAGAGCTGCAATTATTCTGTTTAATCTCGAGTGATCGTGACTGTTATGGGCGTTCTATAGTTGTCAACTTGAAACAACTTATCCTTGATTCTCATGAACTGCATCAAAAGGCTTGTTTTTTATATAGAATTTCCCACTTTCTAGAGCAGCTTAAAGTTCTAAGGGAGAGTTTTGGTTGATGCCTAAAGGCTCAAGCCCTATTTTGTTTAAAATACGTTAGCTTATAAATTTCAACTTCCTTCAATACATCGAACACTTGGCAAAATAAGAAGTAGAAAAAGTTTTCGCTTTACAACAAGGAAAACATTTTTAATAATTATTAACAATTCACCACACGTTCTCAGAATAAATTCAATAATAAATTGTAAATTTTTTCATTGTGAATCAACCCATTTCGCCTCCAGAACAACAGCAAAATAAATTAACACTATGCCACACAATATTATTTCCTCTTTGTTTTCAATTTTGCGACATTACGCAAAGGTGGTGTGCGTTGTGCGTTCTCTTTCGAATGTCCAGTCAGCAAACAAATACGACGCGGTAAAATTCTAACCAATGATTGGTTGAGCTGCATTCAACCACGATACCTTTTGATAATATTGTTGCTAATGTTTTTTATATGAAGTGATATCGTCGACAAGATGGTGATCCACTAATGTTCGGTTATGAATTAACTTACTTAACTTAACCCTATGTTACTGTTGCGTAGATTTTCGGCTACTTTAATCAGTGGATTCTAGTTTAAAAGTATTTCTAAAATCAATGATATACCGAAATATCTTAAGGGGATTATAGGCTCTATACATTTTTAAAAATTTGAGGTATTTTTCAAACTTATTTCGATGATAAATATTCTCAAAAATATCGTGTAAAAATTTTAGAAAGAAAGCGCGCGTAGACACACGCAGCTCTGTAAGGCTCCGCCTCTCTGTGTAGTGTTTACTTCTATATATACAAAAACTGTTCGAGTGATACATGAAAACAAGTATATTAATTGTCATATCGAATTTAAAAAGAGAATGTTGGCCTTATAACCTTGCCTAATCGGTATTTTGAATACTAATAATGTTTCAAAATCATCTCTCTCAAAAGTTTATTTTTCATTTTTCTCAAAACCCATTTTTTCATGCCGTTCCAGTGATTCCTCCGAAACTGCAAAACCGATCCTTTTGAAATTTTTACCATTTATTGAACACATGTATAGTTATTGTATGAACCACGGAAGTTTCAAAATATTGATTTTTTTCTATTTTTTTAAACCCAAAAATTACAACAACAAAAACACAGCGAGGAACTCTGGGAGTGTCCGGTGGGATGTTTAGCTACGTTTTGCAAATGATTATGTAAAGGTTAAAAAAGTTGTATATAGATAAATGCAGCAATAATTCAGGAATTAATGTGACAAATTCAAAAATCTAGGATGCATATAATATGAAAAATGATTTTTTTTATTGCTTTTATTCACAGAAAGTAACTTGAAGTAAAAACAAACACAGGGAGCAGGGATTCGAGCCCTCTACCTCGAGAACAAGAGTTGGGCGCTCTGTTTACTGAACCAGCCGCTCTACTCTTATATTTGCACATCATTGCTATGTATTGTGCTCACTTTGAATTTTAAGACAAACTTCCGTTCGCTTTTTCGTTCGGTACGCTTTTTATGGGCTCATTTTTCGTTAGAACTTCCATAACGGAAGCTAAACTTCCAAAAATAAAAACTCAAATTTGGAAAAATTACTTTTAACTGTACGCCATTTTGTTATTATTGTATAAAATCTGATAGTTTGGGTTCGCACAATAGTCACTGGGTTTTCAAATGAAACCTATTTTGAATTTTTCGTTTCAAACATTTCTCGCTTCAGAATCATTGTCACCGTTTAATATGCATTTTTTATATGACTAGGATAATGCCGCCATTTTGTGTAAAATAATAATAATAATTTAATAAAATAAAGTTTTTAGTATGCTTTGACAGTGTATTCATTGATCCCAAAAATAGTTACATTGATATCTACTCCAGGGGCTTTGTAATAAATTTTTAAAAATAGGTCAGTTTTTTGGGTGTATAAAGCCTATGACCCCCTTAAGGGATTAGTACCCTGATTTTTTATTGGGAAATCGTTTGTTTGGTTATTGTATTTTGTTTACTAATATCAAAAACTGTTACATTTATTCGGGGAAATACATAGATAGCTGAATGTCTTGAAGTGAGATTCGGGACCTATGCCAGAGAACGCACCGATGACATTACGCGCCGAAATGAATTGGTCTGCCAGCAGCCATCGCACCTCTAGCTGGGTAGAGACCGAGCCCGAATTATCCTACACGACACAAGTTTTAGTGGCCTCGTCTCAGAGACTGAACGTCCATGACGTCATCTCATTACACACCGAGGGTATCGTATCTCATATCTCTTAAAATTATATAGTGTTTTAAGCATGATCAGAAATCATGTCAAATCAGTAATAGATGATGTAAACTATCAATTATTGATTTTAAAAGCAAAGAAAATAGAGCCTTACTTGATACTAACAAGGAGATGCTTCAATTCTGCGTTCTCTTCGTGTCTCATAGCCAATTCGGCAAAAAGCAATAAACCAGGGTGACGCCTATCGTATCTAGCCATAAATGCTATGGTACTCATTAATTGTGCCATAGAGTAAATACTAGGGACGTAGTTGTTTAACAGTTCCAGCTGCAGTTTTTGCAAAATTGCCTATGAGACACGAAGAGGATGCAGGATTGATTCTAGGAACAAGGGACTATCCTACCGTCAACTATGATATTGCTTATGTGCCAAATTTCATCCAAATTTGAGACGACGAGACCGTGGTCTCTTCTTGTAAACTATTTTCAGTATTTCTTGTCAAGTACAGAATAATATTAGTATTGTAAATAGTTTGCAGCTTCTCACGTGGAGCGGCTTTTGTGGTAGATCTGTAACAAAATATGTCCAAAAGCTGTATGATAGGAAAAGTCCCCGTAAAAGAAACTACTTGGACTTTCACGTCACCTCATTCATTTGTTATCTTATCACAAAACAGCTCCCAAATCGTGAAATATACGGTTAAAAACACAGCAACTCGCACATTTCTAGTCAGGCCGAACCACCTTAAGAGGTGACCGAGGAACTCTATTAACTGCGGTCGCTCTATCGCCATCGTAGAGACAAGAGCAACAACAACAACTACAACAGCAGCAATTTTTGCGAAAGTTGTTGGGAAAATGGCAAGGTAGTCAAGCTGTACGTCTGCGGTACGCCGCCAGACTCGAGCGATAGACGATGGTTGGCGGTTGGTTGACCATAGTATAGCTACAACTACCAGCAACATTACCGTCTTTTGTGCTTCTCACATTAATTCTTCGATTTTTCCAAGTCAGTCAGGCCAGGCGGTACATGCATGGCCCGCTGATTAATATCCACAGCTACGTTTATCTGTTAGATATATTGTATAATGCATGTCCGTCCGAAGATGGGGATGGATCTTCTCTCTCCCGTGCTAAATACTGGCGAAAATCCTGTAACTGAACTATGTAGACTCGGATGGTCAGAGACTCTCTGTCCGGAGACTCACTTCAATTCATACTACTATTATTATTATTACTATTATTATTATTATCGTCGTCGTCGTGGTTTGCCGAGAGACTCGGGGCGTCTGTTTATTGACAATTGTATGTTCCATACATGGACGTGTGCAGAGAGTGGAGTTGTTGGTTATATATTGGTCGCGATTCTTCGCAGTTCAATGTACACACAATTGTAATACAACTACACTTGTACGGGAAAGGTCATTCTTTGTCTGTTTACATAGAGCTTAGCTTCGACTTAGATTGTTGCGTACTGAATACGAGTTTGGATTCGTTTTGATTGTTGATCGTTTGTGATCGATCGTCTTGAGAGAGGCCGACATGGGTGCGTTTGTCACCCTCTTCTTCATAAGGGTTTGGCTCCACATAAAAGGCTGGGTGTTCTTGCGGGCACACTTTGTGTTCGGCTTTCGATGGGCTTCTCTTCCCTGTTTCATTTCTCATCTGAATGAAAAGTTGCAACAGCGTAGACCACAACGCCAGCCATTCGCTCTAGCGTCATCGTCAATGTTTAATAACTCCAAGTGCATAAGAGCTACAAATATGTACTACGATGGAGACTTCTATAGACTTGCAGATCACCAGCAGCAGCAGCAAAACAACAATAACTGAAATATGCTGTGGACCACCGCCTCCCGTTCCCGTTCTGTAAATGAATTGTGTGGTTTGCGCATAGCATGTTGTTGTTGTTGTTGCTGCTGCTGCCACAGAATTGCCTCAGCAACAATCTTTAATGCTGCTGCTTTCTTGAGTTCATTCTTATTCCATTCTTCCTTCGTTGGTTGTTGCCGCAGCAGATTGCAGAGGCTTCAATGACGGACCGACGACCATACCGCGGAGGAGAACTGTGAAAGCCTATCAGAAAGCATTGAGGAGCAACCAAACCCATTATGCATGTTATGGGTTCGTTGTTGCCACATGTGCCAGCCATAACACACAGTGGATCTTTCGCCTTTCTGCAACATACCTGGACAAATTCAATGGAATTAGATGTTACTACTCAATGGAACTTTTTTCAAAGCTTGTAGTTGAAATGGATGGCGGATGGATGGATGGATGGATAGTTGGTGTGGTCAATGACGTCGCGCGGGCTCTGAGTCATCTATCGAGGGCCGCAGAAAAGTGTTACGGGAAATGAACCTTTCCATGAAGCGGGATGGATCGTGGAGCTAGGAAGCAACGAATCAAGGGAAGGTATGTAGCGGATGACGGGAACGAAACGTGGGGACATTACAGCATTTGATAATTTAGTTAGCGTAACCAACGGTTTTGAGAAGGAGAAGGCACGGCCTCGTCCTCTCAGATCTGGATGAAATATGGCACATAAGTAGAAGACGACAAGGATATTCGAACCTTAAAATATTGCCCTCCCCTTGTCAGCAGTACGATTCATATGAAGATCTACTCTTCGGTCACATTGAAGAGCATATAGCTGAGTCGATATATTTTTATCCCAGAGCTGTTAATTTTAAATTTAAAAACAATTACACTTGAAATACGTACTAAAATCTACACGAAACAAATTTCACAGCATATAATAGAACATTCGGTCGACAGTTGCTAAAAAAAAGTTTTGATTGGGTTAAGACCCTCGTCAAAAAAATTTGAGACGACAGTGTTCTTGAAAAGGGTCGAAGCGATCTTTATCTGAAATGATTCGAGACTTGAAATTTGGCCGAAAAGAACTAAGCGAAGTACGACAAAATCTAGTGGTTAAGGTCGGAAAAACCATGAAGAAGGAAATTCATCAAGTCGCGCCGAGAAAATCGTCGAAACGAACGACTTATCGGCGTTTTAAGAAAGATTTCTTCACGAACGAGGAAGGAAAGTTGGCTAGCGTTAGAATTCCCAAGAGTTCAACAAGTTCTTGCACGTCTCATGCATCCATTGTTGCTGCTCTGCTGAAAATTTATCTGAATTGCTCTATTTTTTCAAACAAATTGATTATCAGAATCACGTGCTTGCCGCGCTGACGTCACATTTTAGTTTGTTGAAATCTCTACAAATGGGCGAAGTCATCATTGCACAACGGCGTTCTTTTCAATTTTTTCTCGAAAACAATGCTTTTGCTGTTGTTAAAATCGCCGTGACATTGTTTTCGTCGCCGTCATTTTCTCGTTTTCGTTTCAACGAGAGATAAGGCGCACCGAGTTTTGTTCAAAGATACCAAGCGCCAAACATGGAAGAAACCCAACCATCAAGCAGAACTAAGAAACCGTATAAATTACAGCCGCAACGCTGAAGAAGCAATGCGGGGAAAAGCAACAGTACATACTGCAGTTGAAGATTCTTCAGAAAGAACAGAAAAAAATCGTCCATCCAGAAGTTCAGAGTGTGTGGAGCAAATACAGGCAGCGATCGGAGAAGAAGACTCTGTCCGTCCGTTCGCCAAATACGAAGAGCCATCCATGTAGCTGCAATGATGGACGACTTTGTGCCAGAAAAGATGATCTTCATTGTCGTACTGTGTACCTTTTGAGCCGCTATGTGTGTTTCAAAAAAAATAGTCCCTTCGAGCTCGGGGAGCGGCGCGATAACCTCTCGTTGATTTAGCTACACGTACGCATCCCCTGCATGATTCTCCGCAACCGATAGATAACGCATACACAGAAAATAGAAACGACCAAAGATGGTGAAGAAGAAGCAAGCAGTCAAGAAGGCGACAGGTTGTTGTACTTGGCTAATTTGCTTCAGATAGTTTTCTCGACTGCTTGGATGGCAGCTCGATAGGTTCTACTTATTGATTCCTGGTGTTTGGCAGTGGTCAGAAAAATGCTCATGTTCAACTAGGACCCTTCCTGGAGGAGGTGACATGATAAAAATTAAAACTAAAAATATCCACGGATTAAAATAAAATTCAGAAGAATTCAACGCCTGCAATGGGTACCTCCAAAAATGCGTCTCCAAGAATACGTCTTTTAAAAATTATTGGCGAACTACTACCGCCCCAGTCTGAGTTGGTGGATCCTCTCAAGGCTCACTTGGAAACAAACATGTTTGAACTGAGTTTGTCTAATGACCAAATATATTTTCATTAGTCTGAACTTTTCTGGAATCATATTTAATTTCTGTTGGAATAACTGAGAAATCAGCCTTCGTATTAAAACCATCAAAGCGAAGAATAACGTCCTTAGCATGTAAAAATGCTTTGGGGATGCACAAGTTAAACTTAAAGAGAAGAGAAGCCTTTCCCTGGCGGTGGTCTATCCCTCCGTAGTATGGTAGACTGGCCAATTTTTTTGCTCATGTCGGAGATGCAGTGCTTTGATTGGAATCGCAGGACACTTGGCCTTGCTGCCTCGTAAGGAACTCAGTCGGGAGCCAATTTAATAGCATAATAGCTTGGACACTCGACTGATTCGGTGCTGTCTTATTAGATCTGAGGCTCTGTAAGCTTCTGAAATCTGTTCAAAAAGTATCGCGAATTTCAAATTTTCGCGGGTTACGTGCATTCGATTTTCGATATTTTTGTGACGTTATGTTGGTACTTATGTCCCTCACTTATACTGACAAGTTGGGCCATTTTGAATCTTCAATTAATTTTTGACATCTATTTTGCTTGGACGTGTTTTTTCTTGTCTTCGATTTTTGTCTATTCCAAAAAAATGGATCGAAGAATCTGCATCAAATTTTGTATGAAAAACAGCTTTAAGTGCGCGGACGCATTCCGAATGTTGACTGTGACACATGGTGAAGCTACCTTGAACCAAAACAACGTATATTGTGGTGGTTGCCCATTCAAGGGAGATTTTGTAAAAAAGGTGATGATGGAAGGTTATGCAGCTAACGCCAATAGGCTCAACTGAGAAAGTACTTTGCCTTTGCATAGCTGCCTTGAAGCATGCACCCCTCGAAGAAGTGGGGGTTGGCTGATTGTTATCCAATTGGACATTGGGGTCTTCCTCCCACCAGAAGAACGCGTCCCTGGATCTTTCTTGATGTATATATTAGAACTCATTGTATTTGGGTCCCTCTTCTCGGCCGCTATCTCCCCTCGTTGTGCAGTTCTCCTGAGACACCATGGTTAGTTTTGTTGAAGCAAGAAGGCTATGCGCACATTCCCTTATGAGGATATGTGCTCAGATCAGGGTTGCTTCCAGAAGCTTCATGTCATCCATCGGCTGTGGTTTTAAGAAGAAACGATGGTCCAATCCAAATAATTTTCATGCCTTCAACTGATACTCGTAAGATCCAAATAATGGATCATCACGTTATTCTGTATTGTTGTCTATGGTTGGAAGCTAGAAAGAGGTATCTAATGGCTTAAAGAAGCATACTTTGAAAGATGCCAAACTTGTTCGCAGCTCGAGAAAAATTGCAGGTGGAAACTATCAAAAAATACTGAAGAAGTCATACTGAAAACTGCCACTAGTAGCACTAGAACGAAGTCCAATCAGAGTACGAAATTCCGCAGGTCATTTTGAGACGACAATCGAGTCTCGAGAAGAAATTCATGTCCGATTTAAGGAAGATATTCAATTATGAATTATAGTGGATTCGCAGGTATTATTACGGAATTCTTACTCAGGTGTAGGTGGCTTTCACTAATGCAGACAAGAAAGCCTGGAATGATTTCATTGTTTTCAATAATTTAGAAGGAAATGTAAAAGGTTCTGATGACGAGATTGTATGCGAAGAACCGAAATTGTCAGCTCTGCCGAGGGATTGAAAGCTTTAAACAAATCTTTTTGATGGATCTATGTTCAATGGATAAATTTTGCTTGACTTTTATTAATTTATAGTGTACCAAACGATACAACGAGCAATTCGATATAGTGAATATCCCTGGTATTATTTTTACCTTGAGTGTACTGTGTAGGAACCATAAAAGCAGGGGTCTTACCATGGATCCTTGGGGGCTATAATGAAAAATACAATGATGTTACCGTCGACTGCCGATACGTTAACCTAAAGAATGTCGCAGGATACTCTTACGGAAATAAAACTTTTCTTTCACTTTTAAAGAGTCCTTTCTAGCCATGAATATACATGAAAAGAAACTGATTTTTCCAAAATACTCACTTCAAATAGTAGATCTGCCCTTCCGGAGTCCTGGCCTGCTCCCAGCCGACTGGCAAATCGCCCAGTTCCGCTTGCAATTGAATCGAACTCACCACATCATAGGATCGCTGCTTCATGTGTTGCACCACAGAGTTCGGGGGTCCTGCGGGATTGGCATTCGTGCCTGCAGGTCCGCCACCTGTTGCCACCGTCGCGGCGTTATTATTCTGTGTGTTTCCACCGCCCCCAAGTCCTGCGTACGTTTGCTGCAACGACGCAGGACTGCTGTGGGCGCGCGAATGACTGATCGACAAACCGCGATTGCCGATCGACGCGACTGTGATCACCTGTGAGGGTTGGGGCGAGGTCATCCCCGACGGGCCGTTCCCGCCGGCCGGCGTCTGTGATCCTGTGCTGAAGGCCGAGTCCGTGCTGTTTGCACGCGAATGCGACACGGACGAGGACTTCGATCCGGTCGCGGGCGGATGGAAAAAGGAGTCGGGGAGCTTACGCATACGTAATGGCACTTGTAACGGGCGACTGGTGTCGCCTGGTTTCAGGACCGAATCGAACAGGGCCTGGAGGTTGTCGTCCGAGTCCTGGTCGATCCGCACGACTAGATTGCCCTTCTTCATCGCGTCGGAATCGACGACTGTGTTGTTGTTTAGGTTCGGGCTGCCGGAGTTATTGTTATTGTTGACGGCCATGGTTTCGGTTCGCTTTCTTGGCTGGCTGGCTAGCTGCCGCTGGGTGCGAATGACTAATCACGACTATCCTGGACGAGGACGTCCCGATCGCGGGTTATGTTCACTCGGGATTGCTACGTCTGGGCGCCTGCAACGAGGACGTGCATTCCCAGGTCGATTCACGGGAGGATCCGCACTGCGCTTCACTCACTAAACACGGCAAGATCACTTGAAGGCAGGCACTCCGATTCACTTCCGCGCGCTGATCACTGTGCTTCGAGCAATGACGTCACACCGCGAAGGATCGTCATGTAGCCGCGACTGCTTGCTTCCTGGTTGCTCCTGTTCGGGGGGAGGTGCTGTTTTCTGGCGTCGCGGCGGCAGAGTTCCGTGGCTACGACTTTGGCGCTGACTGGGCGGCTAGCGGGCGACGAGTGCGCACTAGAGTGCCGAGCGCCCGGATCGGATACGGTGCGATTCGTCAGCACATGCGCGGCGCAAACCTGAGACGTCTGCGGAGACGACTTCGGCCAAGACGTCGGCGCGGCGGCGCAACAGCGAAACCAGAAAAAGAACTTGCCGCGACCACTGCGCGCCCGCGATCGAGTATTTTCAGATCGGTGTGCAGTGTGCAGAGATAAAAGCGGGGAGCGGACGGGCGACGGCGGAAAGCACCGCTCGAGCAAAGACTGGGCTGGCCGGTGTTGCCGCAGTGCGCAGCGCGGCCGAGACAGGCCCAGCAAGCAGGCAGGGAAGCTACGACGGGCGCTGAGTCGCCGGCAGCGCGTGTGCTGCAGCGATTCGGAGCGCTTGCGGCACGGGAGCGTGCCCCGCTGTCGGCGTATGGGTTAAAACGAGTTTGTTGACCAGGGCCTAGCTCTGGGCATACAGGAGGCGGGGGTCAGGGCTGCTGCGGGACAATCTACAAGCCTGCGCCCGGAACCAGCGACGCGATATCTGGAATCGAGGGACGTTCGGCTCTCGCTGGATCAGTTCGCCCCTAGTTGCGGCTTCCGATACCTCACCCGCGACTCTACTTCCCTAACACACCAAATCGGCACTGCTTCCTGCCCCACTTGACATTTCGCATTCGGCTGACGCTCGAGTTCCGCCTCACTTCCGGTCTGTTGACGTTTCGGGAAATATCCGCTTCCGAAACATTCAGACGCGCCTCTGGGTTCTAAATCGGATCTGGCGCACCTTGCACTTTCTTCTTCGCGCAAGCGGATGTGGACACTTCAACACATTATTTTTTGTTCTTGGACTTCGCAGCGCTTCGCGTTTCGCGCACAATTTGCACTTTCCGCCTGACGGCAACGGCGGGCCACAATTTCGCGTCAATTTTCGAATCGCTAAGGCACTAGTTTGTGGGAGGCGGCGACGGCAACGACCACTCTTTTTGCTATCTCTGCCCTCTTCGTTTTCCACTTTTTGGCGAGGATTGCGCGCAGACAGACTACAACCCAACTCCAAGTCCAAACCCGATAACTGTTTTTCTTCGACTGATCGTCCGTCGCGCGACTGCTCAACGAATAGCCACGAAACATTTCTGCACGGCGCGTCATTGCCAGAGCATATGAATGTGTTCTTCGATTTGCGTGTGGAAAAAATACGTTTGAAATGTAGTTGCAGCCACAGTTCAAACGTACTATTTTTTTGAATATTGTTTTCCGGAATATTTTATTATAAATATCTTTATATGAAATATTGCTGCAGAAATCTGCAAATTGTAAGAGAAAAATGAAGTTCATTCAGAGAGAAAATTCGAAATTCCATCTAAACATGCATAAAAGTTTGATCAGAAATTGTGCAAATAAAATTTGATGTAATTGCCAGAAATTATGAACAGTATTTTCCATTAAAATCTGATTTTTGTTTTATCTCAACATCCTATATAGTTACGCAGATACTTCATGGTTTTCCACATTGAATCTTACGGAAAAAGAAAGTGTTTGCTGGACTTTTTAAAACTAGAAGCAAAGCATAACATTTGTGGAATTTACGACACTTTTCAATGGAAAATGAATCGTTTTTCCAACGTTCGTTACTGCCACAGTATAGGTACACCCAGTATGTAATGTTTCATATAAAGGCGCACTATCAAGTACGGCCCGCGGTTCTACGGGACAACGTCAAATGTTTGTTTACATTTAGCATGTGTTTGTTTACATTTATCATATGTTTGCTGCATTCAAGTAAGAGAACTTCAATGGTTTGCTGCCATTTATAACAAAATGGCAGCTATCTACTGGTGGGGGCACTGCCAGAGCTCGTATATGCACGTTTCATGCTAGGCGTGAAAAACGCTGTTAGAAACTTCGGTTCATTGAATTACAATGGTGAAACGTCTTCGCTGACACAAATTTCATTTGCTTTTGACAAATTGATTGAGAGAAAAAGCCGAAATGCCTGAAAAAATGTCTCATGTGTTGAAGTGAACGATGAAGTCCGCGAAAGTGCTTTGTGCCTCTGCAAATCTGGCAGTGCTTGGCATTCGTCAGCTTTTGCAAGCACATGGCGCCATTTCTTTGAAGGAAAATACGAGCTTATGGGCTTCGATTGCATACTGGGTCTACCTATACTGTGGTTACTGCGTCTTTAGGCGACTCACGGCGAACTCGTCGCTGGAAAGTTCGCTTTGGAAAGCGCTGCAAAGTGTCAAGCTGACAGACTGTCAAACGGGCACTTGTTGACCGCTCGGTTGGTTTCGAATACTTTTCCGCCAAATTTCTTCCTACTTTCTTGAAAATTGTCAATAGTACATAAGTGAAAAGTGCGCCTAACAATCACTTCTATCGTATTCAACAGCATCGCCGGCTAAAATCGACCGCCAACGATCGCAATTTTAGGGTTTCACCAGTGGCGTAAGAACAGTGAAGTTCCGTTGGAGAAATGTCAAATTTCGTAAACAGTGGTGCAGTGGCACTGCATCTTTTTCTGTCCATTTGATGAATTGCACAACTAGGTTGTAAACTCACTTTATAAAGGACAATAGTGATCAATCGGCCGAAGATAAAGTAAAGTTTAGGTTCAAATAATTGAATCTCTACATGAGTTTTTGATGGAGTCTCTAAATGAGTTTTGGCGAATAAAAGTGTGAATTTCGCAATTTGGCTTTCCGATGTATATTTGGATTCAAGCCGAGCCCATTCCACCTTCATAGGTAAGAGCCGTCGTGCTGTCCTGTGCACGATGGACTGGTAGCATCCGATGAATTTGTCATCCTCCACACAGAAATCACGCATTTCTTCATTTATCATGAATCAAAATTCATTTAAATCATTTATCATAATTCTGGAAACGAAAACCTACATTCCGAGTACCACAGAATTGTTAAATAATTAAAAAATTCAGACCGAGGTAAAATTCGCATAGATCTGAAAGCAAAAATACTGAATTCTATTATAGTGTTTAATGTTCTTTTTCGTATTTTACTCGATTCTGTTCAATTTTGGTGAATTTTTTTGCAAGTTTGTGGTTGCTCCACTCTTTTTACATCTCGTCGTCGTTTGTTCTTCCGTTTTTGGTAGCCAATTAAAAAAAAACAAAAAAATTCAAAAAATTAACAATTTTGCCGAAACTGAAAGTGGCTCTATCATTTTTCACTCATTTTCACAACCAACAATTCATTTAGCCTATCCTCAAACCACTTAGGCGACTAATGCAGACCTGTAATGGATTTTCGACTCATCTCACTCCTCAACCCATATGCAAAACTTGAGTGTATAATCTTTGCATTAAAGCAATCAACATCAATTAATCATGTACAGTCCAAATCGTCATTTTGGTTAATTCAAACTTTTTCCATGAGTCAAGGAAAATACTGGACGAAAATCTTTCTAGTTTTTTTGCTGAAACAATTATATTCACCTGCTATTAAAAGATGCTGTATAAAAATGTAAAAACTGCTATTTTGAGCTGTCCGGGTACACGAACATATAATCAACTACGGTTTATTCATCGAGCAAACACAAAAATCAGCCAAATTCAAATCGACACCCTTCAAACAGCGCCTGATGTTCTTTTTCGCAGGGCGAACTACTCGCACAATATCACTCAATTCGGAATAACATTTATTCCTAGCTCTATCAAAGGTCACAATACCATCAAATATCGCCAATCCTGGTTGAACCGCAATCTTAGCTCGAACAAACTCTACAGGCACTTTAGTGGTGCCGGTCAAATCAGGCTCATAGCCATCTACATCTTTGTTCCCTTGAAACTTCAATAGATTCGGCTGATATTTGAGGATCAATGTCCCCAGAATTGCGCTCAGTCGAACCTCGACGCAGCTCTGCCTATGCGTGGTAGTAGCTTTGTTGATGGTTTCAACCAGGAGAGATGCCGCCGCTTCAGCGAGGTTGCCCTCAATGTGCTCCCAGCTGCGGCAGGCACACCATTGAGGCTCGATGTAGGCACTGGCACAGGACCGCATCCTCGGCATTTCGGAGAACAAAGAGAAGGTGCGCGATTTTTCGTCGGCGGCAAACATTCCTGCAACAACTGGCAAAATAGTGCTGTGAAGGTCAAACGGCGTGGAAAGGCGATGGATGTTTTCCAAGAACTTGGCGTAATGGTAAGGATGAAGCAGCCGATATGCTTCGGGCAAGACGAAGCTGACGAAAGGCATGCGCTGCTGAATCTTTTGCTCCAGAGTGCGGTCGGTGCCGCCCGCATCTGCACCTCTGTCGGACATAATGATTAGGATGGTATCGTTCCAAACTTTGTTTCTACCCATCTCCTTCAGCCAGTCCAAAAGATTTGCATCCATGCTCTTAGTAGATGCGTAGGAGCCATGGCTATGAATATTCACAACGAGCTTTGGCTGGTCAGGATGCTTCCAGAAAATGTCGGAAGTGTGTTCCAGGAGGAGCTTGAAGCGATCGCGATTTCCCACGCAATTCTCGTCGATGGGGACTCCAAGTTTCTGACTTGCCAGGAACAACGTGCGTAGGTAGTAGTCGGCAGGCTGTCTGGCAAATCCTTGGTGGCGGGTTGTGAAAACGCCTCCGGCTGCAACATTCTCGTTCAGCCCCGTGATGTATCCTCGCCGCTTACTCAACTCGAGAATGCTAGCGCTCGGGTCGAAAGGACGAGCGCGCACTACGCTCCGTCGAGCATCATTCAGCTCGAACTCAGTGGCGCCCGTGAGGATGGGCAGAATATTCTTGAGCCGCTCATCGCCGATAATGTTGTACATTTTCAAAATGTGTCCCCCCAGCTCCTTGCTGAGGTACGAGTACGAAAGAGGTAAGCTTTCCGTGAACGCATTCCTGCTCAAGGATTCTAGGATCAAAACAACCACATTAAACTGCCGCGCAGATGATGGCTCGGCAAATGGGTTGTGGTATTCATCTGTCCTGCGATCTATCTTAGTCCTTGTGCCTGTTCCGACACCAATCCATGTCTCGCCGTTTACCGAAGTGCAATTGATTTGAACGTAGTTTGATTTCTCGAGAACGTAAAATTTCGAGGTGCGGTATTTGCGTCCGAGGCGAATGTCGAAATCGTTCTTCCAGAAAAGGTCAGTAAAGTCGCACACGATACGCTCCTTGCGGGCAGCCATCCGAGGATCGATGTAGCACTTCGATCGATAACATTTGACCCAATCTTGGTTGAGTTCGTGACCGCAATCACGCGGCCAGGACACATGGGATCTGAAGGGGGTGTAACGACGTGGCGGATCGAACATTTCACAGACCATCTCATTGTCTGGCTGCGTGATATGATGTTCCACGATTTTTTGGATATGCGAAAGTGATTTGGTTACAGTTTTGTGCCGTTGATTCGTTCCGCGAAGGCTGAACCAAACAGCAATGAGGATGCATGCGGCTAAGGATAGCGTAGCAATGAAGATCTTGTGGTGTCTAAGTTTTGATCTGATGAAAATGGTTAGGTTGTATATGAAGACATTGGAGGAAATCTTTCGTAGCTTGCGCTTGAGGGTGACCATATTGATATAGTTTTTTGAGAATAATGTTAGGATCTTTTATAAAATCCTTTTCTGTTGACATTTGGCTCTCAGAAAAATTGACAATAGGCATATCGACAAAGTGAGCACAGTAAATCGTTTTCAGATTTGAATACATTTGGTGTCAAACTGAACTCATCGATTTTTCCCGCCACATCCTGTCTGTCGCGATTGCCGCGTAGCTGCGCTTCAATCGATCGATTTAATATGTCACCTGATGGTTCTGTTCTTCGCTCAATTTCACTCTTGTGTGTTGCTGCACATGCATGAATTTGAAGGATCGAACAGTTGCAGCATACAAATTGAATGTGTGTGTGTGCTTTCGGAGTAATAGAACACGAAACTTGCGACACGGCACAAAAAAGAGCGACAAAAACATTTTGACATGACGACGGGGTTGGTTTTCGCCGAATCGAAAAGGTGCAAAACGCGACAGTGACGCCTGCCAAAGTGAGATTTTCAAAAACGGGCGACTCGTATCGTGGCGCGTGCCGCAGTGGAAAAGCGCGAGTGAGCGCCGAGGTCCCGGGAAAACCATGTTCGAGTACCGCCGTGTTTAGGAGTCGTAGCTGCCCGCATAAATGTTTGGCTGCATTCTTCGGTTGGGACTTTTTTCTGTTCGCGATGTCTTCCAAAAGGTACGTGGGAGCGAGGTGGCGCTGGCGAGAACATGTGTGCGGTTGAATGTCTGGGACTGCGTGTGTCGCGAGGGCAGGCAGGAATTAATTTAGGTCCCCGGCACATCGCAGCGATGTCGTCTGTCCAAGCGAGCGTGGGGCCGAGTCTAGCGAACACCCCCTCGGCTGCAGGCAGGTTTGCCGCGAAGAAGCCCCATCCGCCCGAGGCGGCAACCTCGTTTCAGCGGAAATGTAAACAAGGAAGAATCGAGTCGAGGGTATCGATTTTTGGTCGCTGTCCCATTAATTTTTAATTTCGCATTGACTGTTTACTTTGTTCGGCACGGCGGTAACTGTTGCAGGCAAACAAAAGGAACGGGAGGAGCCAATGACGGGTATTTTGGGGCCTCACACGCAGTGAAGGCCAGGCAGCTGTCAATCAGGGGTGCTTTGTTGTGCAAGGGCGAATGCACGTAAACACAACTGCCTTATCAGCGAGCCCCGACATCTTGTATCGTGCGGAGCGCGTGAAGAACCCGTTGGCCGATAAAAACCGCGTTCGGCTTGCATATCAGAAGTCTGACTCAGCCGTGGAATGCGAGCGGCGTCCACAACATTTCAAAGGGCGTCAAGAAGAAGAAGGAGAGCTACGCAATCTACCACAGAAATCGCGATAGAGTATTCAAGGAATCCTTCCTAGAATAGACGAACGGGCTGCAGTGGAAGACAGTCTTATCGGCTGCACTATGGCATCCTCTATTTCGCAATGTTATCGGCCCCGCGGGAACGTCGCTTGCCGTTCGGTCGGCGATGAGCGTGGGAAGTTGCTTCTGCCTGGAATGGTATTTCTTGAAGAGATGATACGAGGAGCTTGGCTTTGTGGACACTATTTTCATGGTTACGATGCTTAACTATGGATTGATGGCTTCCAGACAAGCCTGGGGAGTTTAATGTAGTTAATAATCTTTGTAGGACTTGCTCCATGCGTTCAAAACATAAAACTCATAGAGGATTGCATAGTTCTGGCGAGAGCAATGCCACTTACTTATTTTCGTTGCTTCTTTGGTCCTTTCGGAGCTCACAAAGGTGTCGGGTCATGCTGAATTGAGCCTCATTGCAACATTATGCACAATTGTACGTTTTGAAATTGAGGGAGATACCTCTCCCGATCCTGTCTAGATATTTCATCGCTTTCCGAGTTCATCTATTCATCTCAGTCATAGAAATCAAACCAGTAACTAAGAGAGGCTCAAACCTCAACAAACCTAGCGAAGAGTTGCATATGAAAATCCGAGGAATTGTATCAAGTTCTTGAAATCTTACCAAATTATCAAATAATACTTGTAGTATTTCGTGGGATAGCCTTTATGTTCGAGAATAGCGTCCAATCTCCGAGGCATCAATTCCACTAAAGACTTCGTGAACTCTGGCTGAATTTGGTGCCATTTTTCCTGCAAGCTCTTTTAAGATCCTGTTTATTGTTAATTGTGTATTTCCTGATGCCTTTCCCCAACTCTGACCACATGAATAACATGTGAGCAATTCCAAACGTGCCACGTTTGAACGAGTCGGGAGGAATGCTTGGGATCATTGTCCTGATAAAACCGAAAACTATCCCTTATATTGAATAGTTCTGCACTTTGCAGTAAGTTCTTTTTCAAAATATTCAGATACTGGTGTTTGTCCATGGTACCATGGATGAAAGTCACATTTCTGACCCCTGCTGACAACATACAGTGATGGTCACGAGTTTAGCACACTCGTTATCTGTGACTTTCAAGTGCAAATATCTTCTACTGATTAACGTTTTTGATTCAATTTCTTCTTCTTTTGTTTTGCGCACGATGTGATGATTATGTCCCGTTAATTTCGTTTGTTTCCTTTGTTCCGTTTCGTCTCGATTCTCATTTAATTGCAAGTGGTACGTGATCTAAGCTGGACACGAGTTTAGCACAACTTGAAATATTCATAATTACGGTGTTTAGTTTCTGGTAAATCCAATTGATTGTGAAATGTGTGTTTAGAAATGGCAAAAGGTACATGGTGCACAGAGGCTCAGCGGCAGGTAGCTCGACAAATGAAGAGCAGTGGAAGCACTGTTATGCAAATTGCAAGTGCTTTAAGATGTCCCCGAAAGATGGTTCACGACGCATTAAACCATATGCAACAATATGGGAGCTCCAAAAATATAAAACAGCGACCAAGAGCTCGAAAAACCACAATCAAAGAGGACTGTTTGATTCATAGAGCCTCAGCCATGAACCCTTTCAACAGTTCGACCGTTATAAAAAGGGATATTTCGTCGGAATTCGGCATTGACGTATCCTCAAGGACAATAAGACGAAGGCTCAATGAAAAAAATTGCGTGGATGCATAGCACAGCACAGCACAAGCCGTTTGTGTCAAAAAAATTTAAAATTTCGGATTGCGTTTGCCCGTGAGCACTTGCAAAAACCGTTGATTTTTTGGAAATATGTGCTTCCGAGGGACGAGCCAAAGTTTTGTCGGTTCGGACCTGACGGTAAGCGGTACGTATGACGTCTTTCAAACATGCAGCACCATCCAAAGTACACTTTGAAGACCGTTAAGCACAGCGGTGAGAGTGTGATGGTGTGGGCTGCCTTGACTTGGTACGGCGTTGACCCCATACATAAAATTGACACAAGAATGGATCAGCACGTTTACAAAAAATGAATTTACTTTCATCAGAGAATTACGGTATCCCAAAAAGCAGTATCCTTGCCCAGATGTTCACGAGTGTAATCAATCCTGCGCAATCTGTTTTTGCGATTGATGAAAGGTTTCTGCTAATAGCTTCGGGGTTGCTATTTTTGCCGAGAGTCCTTCCAGCAATCTCGGCCAATTTCGGGGCAGTAAATGGAAGATCCTTTTTGACTGTCTCACGATCCAACGGCAATCCGTTACAGAAAAACTTTTGTTGTGAGCATTTTTGACTCGATTTCCTACTCGATTTTTGCGCACAAAACGTTCAATAATATGCTGCGCACTTCTTTTAACAATTTCAGCGATTTTTTTAGGATTTGCCGTCCTTGAAATAATTTATTAATAACTGTCGTTCTTCAATATAAGCTAGACAACCCATTGCGTATTAAGTATCGTATTGTTCTTTACAGAATAATGATTTCGTTCAAAAACCAATGTCTGACTGATATCCATCATGCCTGCAATGCAATATTCAATCCTCACAAACGGATTATTGAAATAAGCGGTACTTTTTCTAGGAAAAACCATTTCACATCATTTTGGCTGTGAGGTCAACATCAGGGTTTTTATTAATTTTTATCGAAATGGATTATTTTCTTTTGTTATTCTTTCACTTAAATGATGAATGAACATTATATCTGTAATTCCTCATAACTGGTTTTATTTGTTTAATTCAGAAACTGACAGATATTGATCATTTTTCATAAGTAACCTGGCCACATCATTTTAGCTGTGAGTCGCTGTTCATTGCAACGCTATTAACATTTTTAAAGAAGTTATTAGGAGTTGCGGCGTCAAAATAAAGAAAGTATCTAAAATAAATTTAAATGATTTAGATATTGTGAGACATGGTTTTGTGTATATCATTAGAAACCATTAAACCATTTAAATCTTAGCTGTTTTCTATTGGCTTGAAATTTTTTATTATATTACTCGTGTTTTATGTTAAAGTCAACTAAATTTGAACGTTTTCCAAGGTAATATTGAATTGATTAGATTCATGCAATAATGTTTTGCTAATGTTGAGAACCTGTCCACAAACGCAAAGTATATTTAGATATAAATAATTTCTTGCTTGCTGGAATGAATTTTCTTTTTATTATTAATTTATCAACAAATTTCGAACATACTCTGTAATACTTTTCGTGCTAGACTTCATAAATCGTCGTTGGGATACAATTATTAAATTTCTGTTCTAGTGTGGCTGATAATCTTCATGTGTACACTTGACCATCGTCTCTTTATTAAATGCCTGAAATTATTTATTTGAAATCAATTTTTCTAATCTCTTATTTAGTGAGTTGAAAAAACTATCGGAGGAGAGCTTATTGCAGCCACCAGAAAAGGTATTCGATATCATTTGTAAATTAGGCGAGGGCAGCTATGGATCTGTCTACAAAGCACTTCATAAGGAGAGCAGTGCGGTAAGTGTTTGCATTTGAAATCATCTAGCGAAAGCCTGACAAAATAAATTCAACAGGTGGTCGCCATCAAATTGGTCCCGGTCGAATCGGACTTGCATGAAATCATCAAAGAGATCTCGATAATGCAACAATGCGACTCGCCATATGTAGTGCGATACTATGGAAGCTACTTCAAACAGTATGATTTATGGGTGAGTATATCCATCCATCCGTTCTATAGCGTGGAGTCAAACGTGCCGCACCGTCAGACATATCGGCTATCGATCGCGACATTCTTCTTCTCATAGCGGGGCCGACGGTGGCTGGATTAGGGTAGCGAACGCCACTTAAATATGCACATGAGGCCACCACACAACGTTGAACTTGCTGTGAGGCGGAGGACGAGAATGTCGATGACGATATGTCGAAACGGTGAGAGTGGAATCCGATAGCAATTCTCGCACATCACGTACGCGAAAATAAAGGATTAATGCGGTCTTGGCCTTTTATGGAATTATTGATTTTGGCCTAGGCACGACCTTTCCACAATGCCGTTCATAGAACGAACCGACGATGTATAATTGCGCGCTCTTAACCGCTACATCTCGTGTTGAGGTTGGCTCACTTGACCGTTTTCTAGCGCGTTTTTCCGTTTTCGGAAGACATTGCCCACATGCCGTGGTTAATGATTTTTCTTACATTTTCCTTTTGCTTGTGTGTTTCCGTAGATATGCATGGAATATTGCGGAGCTGGAAGTGTATCCGACATAATGCGACTAAGAAAGAAAACGTTGACTGAAGAGGAAATAGCGACGATATTAAGTGACACTCTAAAAGGCCTAGAATATTTACATTTACGACGAAAGATTCATAGGTGAGTAAAGCGGGCGAGTTACAGCAATGATGGAAGGGTAGGAATAAGTTTATGGTGACTTTCATATTGTTTCATGCAGTCTATAGGAATCTTGCATCTAGTCCAAAGTAGACAATGAAAAATAAACTTGTAGATTTTATATCGAGATTCGAGAGATTAATGTTCTTAGAATCTGCATGACTTGCTTTAAAAAATATTCGTATTTACTCGAACAAACCTATTAACTTTGAATATTACTCAAATATGGATGAATTTTACTGGAATCTGAAAATTAAAAATAAAAACTGAATCATAAAAACGACTACAAAAGCAAATTATTGTTAGCTTATTGTTTGTAATCAAAAACACTATCTATAAATTCAAAATACACTTTTTTCTAGATAAAAATTAAGGATGTACAATATCCTCTTTATTTTAAATGTGTGAGCTCTGATTGGCTGTTTGATGAAAACATAAGCAGAATATTTGTTTGACTTGGAAAACTTATCTATTTATTTTTATTTCTATGTTGATCCTGATACGATACGTAAATTAAGTCGCATGTATATTCTAACAATTGAAAGGGTCTAAATTCCTTTGGATCCATCATCATTTTTTCGCCATTTAGTCGATTCTGGCAATTTTATTTTAATTTCGATAAAGGAACATTAACGTATTCAATCTTTTATAGTTTGAAATGATAACCATTTGCAGGGCACAGGGAAAAAAACGATCTAAGTCACATTATAGTATGATATGAGTTATTCATGCTATCTTGTGCGTTGTAAACTGCTCTTTTAGATTAGATAGTCTAAATGCTCGAAGAAACAGTCTAAGTCGTAGTAAATGCTGTATAACTAATCTGTGGTTTATAGAAGAGCGATCTAATTCCATACGATTGTATGAACACCGATCCAAGTCTACGCTCACAAATTTCTCTCTAATGTTGTGGTTATTCTTGTAGCAAAATATATACCGTTATTCTGAATGTACTTTTGTTGTCCTCATCAGAAACAGTCAGGGAACACATTTTTATCAGGAACACGTGTAGTAAGGACGTTGTTCTTAATTGTTGAGCTTTTCTGTCTATTGTGTTAAAATAATGAGTTCAAGTGCAAATAGTGATACCGATTATGACAAGCCATTGTGTAATTTAACCCGTAAAAGAAGATCTTATGGTCGCATTCGAGATGTTACAAAGAGAATCAGAAATCATTCCTATGAAACTGGTGGATCATGCGAGTGTAAGAGGATGAAATGTTTTGAAAGTATAACTGGGAAGTAGAAACGTATACTGATCAATAAATTGAATTCCCTCATTCCCTATGCGGCCTTATAAGTAAGTACTCATGATGTAAAACGTAGGCAACTCTTTTACCTTCAAGAGTAGAATGACGGAAGAAAATGGTGCATTCAAAGAGATTGAAGTGTGTCAAAAGCATTTGTAAGTTTACATGGAATCATGAATAGACGACTTATAACATTGAAAAGGTATTTGAAAGAAACTGGAATGATAGAAGATGGACTCACCAAAATCGACCGCATAAGGTACCAGCTGAAACTTTAATAGATATACAGGATCACACCAAAAGTTTCAACGGTTAGGAAATCACATTACATCCTCAAAAATACGCGACGGCTTCCAGATACCTTAAATGTAAAAAAAACGTATGGACTATATCTTGAAAAAGAGTTATGTGAGTTATGAAACGTACAGGCAAATTTTCCTTAAATATTTCAACATTGGTTTCGGCTATCCTAGAACTGACACCTGTAATGCCTGTAATGCAGCAAACGTGAAAATAACATCTAGAATCTCAACTGGATTAACTTGCATCATCCGATGAAGAAAAGGAAGTCGAATTGAAGACAAATTTGGAAATACCTCAAGATCTCTGTATATTTTGTAATTCCTGCGCGGGGCAGAATAAAAATTTTCCCTTGTTAGATTTTTGCAGTATACAATCCATGGACAGAAGCGGCTTGAATCAATTCATGTGATATTTCCTATAAGAGGGCATTCATACCTCGAATGCGATAAAGATTTCGGATTGATCAATCAAAAATCTATAGTTGAAGTTCCTGATCAATGGCTTCAAGTATTTCGGACATCAAGATGTGTATGACTGTAAGCAAGAATATTTTCATGTTTGGAAAAACTTTCTACGGCAATAATACAGGAAAACTTGCCCATTTGCTACTAGGCCAGTTAGAGAAATGCAGTTTAATAAGGAACAACCACGTATTGAAGCAGTCCGGGAGACAGCATACAGTGCAGCATTCACTGAATTTGTTATAATCAATAAAAATTCAACTTGTAATTCCAATGTTAGTCCAGAATCACTTTACTCTAACTTAATACCTCTTCCAAAAAAAAAAAATACGACCAACTGCAAGAATTGAAAATGTTCATCTCAGAAGAGTTCCAGCATTTCTATCAAGAATTATCTTTTTTTGACGCCAATAGAAGCGATGAAGAATTCTCTGAATCTTCACTCTCTAAAATAACAAAATACTTTTGCTTTTTTGTAGGAATGCTGTGAATACAAAATGACTTAGTTCATTCTTCCATACATTTATTTCATTTAATTTCATTATAGTTTTTTTTTTAATTCTATTTGGATAACAGTGATTTCTTTTTGTAATCCTAAATAATACATATTAAATGAGATTTCCCACCAGATTGTTTTTCTATCATTTTATATCTATAACTAGTGTTTGAAACTTTAAATTTAGTTTATCTCAGATTGTTTAAAATATAACTTAGATCGTTTTTCCCCTGTGCTCTTCATTTATATTTTTAAGCGTAAGCTATTTCTTTTTGTTATCAGGACGAAATTCAAGAGTTTGGATCCGATATTTTGTCGTATCTTATTTTTTGGCTCAAAAACATTTCATTTTTGATTCTTAATTGAGAAGTTAAATGCAAGATTGGAAATAAAATCGAATATTTAGTCAAAATAAAGACTTACCATTCTTTAAATCCATTTGAAATAGAATTGCTAAATTTCGGATATAAGTCTAATAAGTCTGTAACTATCTTAAATTTGAAAATATGGAAGATATTTATTATTTGCATGGAAGCGATCGGCATTTAGTAGAAAAAATCATGCTAATCAGTGTTATTTTGGATATTTGAAAGAGTGGAAAAAAAATTTGTAATTAGAAATTCTCCCGAATCCTCAAATTCTCTAATGCATAAAATATTTCTACAGGGACATAAAAGCAGGAAATATTCTCCTGAACACAGAGGGACATGCAAAATTAGCTGATTTCGGTGTAGCCGGTCAACTGACCGATACAATGGCTAAGCGAAACACAGTTATAGGAACACCATTTTGGATGGCTCCTGAAGTAAGTCATCTGTCCGTCGAACCCCATTGTATTACCGAAAGGAACGAGAGCTTAACCAACTTGTTTTTATTTTCAGGTGATCGAAGAAATCGGCTATGATTGCGTCGCTGATATTTGGTCGTTGGGCATAACAGCACTTGAAATGGCCGAGGGTAAACCACCGTACGGTGATATACACCCGATGCGAGCAATATTTATGATACCACAAAAGCCGCCACCATCATTTCGTGAACCGGACCGATGGAGTACTGAATTTATAGATTTTGTAAGTTTGTGTTTAGTGAAAAATCCAGAAGAACGTGCCACTGCCTCTGATTTATTGGAACATGAGTATATAAGTGAGTTCAATGATGATTGGATGTAGTTCATAGAATATAGATTGAATGGTGGTTTTTCTTTTAGAAAATGCTAAGCCGCGAACTATTTTAAGTCAAATGGTTGCTGAAGCGTGTGAAGCACGTGATAGTCAACGAACACGATCGTCGATGGGCATGAGTCAAGCGAAAAGCTTACAAACGCAACAGGACGAAATTGTGAGTAGAACGGATAGAGTTCAATTGATTTTTCGTGTAATATCTAAGATTGAGGAAGAGTTTTCGGCAAAATTAGACGACATACGTATAGACCAGGGCAGATCTGTAAAAAAACGACTACGTTTGGCTGATTTTTGCAGCAAAAGTTGTGGAATAACTCGTTTAACAATAATTGACTTATCCTCCTTCCAAAAAAAGTTGGGAATATTAATATAATAATAATATATACGTAGAGTAAAAAATGTTTGCCCACACAAACTTGCATTCCCTAATTCATTCTTTTAGGGGACGGATTTCCGAAAACCCTGGATCATAAAAGGAACCTCATGCTTTATTTTAGTGTTTCTAACTTCAGTAGTTCAGGCTCTGCGTTCATGAATCAGTCCGTCACTCGATTAGGATTTCACTTTTTATTACAGTGTGTTAAGTAAGAGCGTGTACAGCGTTATTCAGAAAATATTTACTTGAAAATTATTATTTTTACATATATACGTTAAAAATGTTCTGGTGCAATGCGCAATAGCTTTAATACTGGGTCCAATCACCACCAGCGTCGATAATCGCTTGGCATCTCCGCTGCATACTTTCTACCAAATTTTCGGCGTATTCTTGGGGGAGCGCCCTCCAAACGCGTCGAATTTGTCCAGAGAGCTGCTTCAAAGTGAAGAGACGTTTCCCTCGAATCTTCTGCTTTATGTAGGCCCAGACATTTTCGATGGGATTAGCATCAGGGGATTGTGATGGCCAATCGAGTGTGATGATGCCATTTTCCTGTTTCCATTCAGTGCAGAGTCGGTTCCGGTGTTTTGGATGATTATCTTCCTGCGAGATCCATTCTTGGTTTTTTTTTGGACGAATTGACGTTTCGCAGTCGGTAACAAGGCTTTCTTTTAAATTTCGACCATCTTGGGAGCATTGAGGTTGTTGGTAAAGAGGTGCAAAAAACCAAAACCCTTCTTTGAGAAGCAGCCCCAAAGATGTACCTTGATTGGGTGTTTGACGGTGCGCTGAACGAATTGGCTTGATGAGGAACACCATGCACGTAGTATGATAACATAACCCCAAACGGAAGCTTCGTCAGTAAAAACTACATTGCTCCAGTCACGATCAATGTTTTATTGTGCCCAGGCATGTCTTTTTACTGTGTGTTTTTCTGACAGCAAAGGTTTCTTCAATGTGCCTCGCTATTCTGAATTATTCGCTCGCAAATGTTCACGTAATGTAACGTGCGATATGTCTAATCCTATTTGCTTCAATTTTGCTTGCCCTTGACGCAAGGATAATCCAGGATTTCGTGAAAACAATGTCGCAATCAATTTTTCGTCTTCACCCACTTCGCAACAAACCCCCTCGACTTTTGAATATACTTCGCAGCTAAGCCATAAAACATTTTTGGCCCTTTTGGGTGCACGCATAGGAACACGGCTTCAAAACGTTTCGAATACACGGCACTCATCGCGATTTCTGTTTTCCTCTGACGGAAGATCGACAAAGACTAAATTTTTTCGACTAATGCGTCATAGGCGGATGTTTCCTACACCAAATACAAAAATTTTCAGGTTCGTATCACTTACCGATGGCAAGTTATGCTGCATACGCTCTTACTTAACACACTGTATAATAGTATAGATTAGTGTAGCGTAAGATATTCTACCGTGGCCGTCTTTTTAACAGTATGGTGACTCCTATTTAGTATTTTCTCATTCCTAGATGGTTTGAGAAGCTCCCTAAATTGTGTAGCTATTCGCGTCTTTCTCTTCCTTTGATAAAAAGCTAACCTTTTGGGCGTGATCGCTAAGTTTTACTTGTCTAGAAAACAACAAAAAATAAATCCATAATTTAACGATTTCAAAATCGCACTAAACTAAATTCATTTTGTGTTTCTTGTAGATATTCCAACTAAACTCAGAATTGTTTCAAAAATTTCAGGACGAAGAAGAACATCACGTGAATTCCGGCACGATAAAAGAGTTTCCCGAAGATCCTGGGACATTGGTACCTGAAAAATACGATGAGCAAGATGGCACAATGATTGCGCATACCGATTGCGGTACATTAGTGCCGGATAGCGGAACTATGGTAGAATTAGAATCAAATTTAGGAACAATGGTGATTAATAGCGATTCGGAAGATTCAACAATGAAACGTAAGCGTATTAAGCATATTCCACCTCTGATCAATTCAAATGATTGCCTTTTTTCAGAACATGACACGAATCCGGACAAACCAAAGTACCGACCGCCATTCTTGGATCATTTCGACCGAAAGAAACCGGAAGCAATCACTAGTAATAATGCTGTGCAAAATTTGAGCAATGTGGCTCCTTCGAATGGACATGAGAATCAAGTGCCGCCCGAACCGAAGACTCCAACCGCTCCCGTGCCGACGGCTGGTCTGCAAAACAATGCTCTGGCCGCGTCACGATATCAATCTCATTTGCAACTGCAACTGAATCAAATCTCAGCGGCCAATCAGTTAGGAATGCAACAATTGTTCCATCAAGCCAGCAAGGGTGTGGATAATTTGGGACGTCATCACGACAACGGACCGAAATTCAATCATAGGAACTTTGTCGATGGTGAATTTGAGTTTGTAAGTAATATTTTATTTTTAATCGAAATAATATTGGTTGAAAATTAGGATTTAGTTTTATTTTAAAACAATATCGAATCGACTGGAAGGAAATAATGTTGTCTCTCGTTTCAGTTGAAATTTCTTAGTTTCGACGATCTACAACAAAGACTTAAGAACATTGACGCCGAGATGGAGCGTGAAATTCAGGAGCTCGATCGCAAATACAGTGCCAAGCGTCAGCCAATCCTCGATGCCATAGATGCAAAACGCAAACGACAACAGAACATCAATAATAATCTCATTAAAATTTAGGTGAAATTCAAAGTGAACGGACGGTGACGGTGATGTCCCGTCCTGTTGCAATCCTGCCTCGAATGATGATGGGTATTAGAACGATATTTTGTAGCTATTTGAAAAGAGCCAAACGCATGTACTGTGCGTGTTGATAAACTATATTTAAGTGATGACAGTTACGTACGGAAGATGTTTTTATACGGATATATCAGAAAAAAGCAATCAGTAATTAGGAAGTGTGCTCTATAACGAGCATAAGGGTGCTCCGAATGCGCAATGAAATTTTTAATTCGATTTGTGTGATGTAAGATTATCGCTAGCCATCCTTTTTTGCTTTTGTGCCTATGTATTAGTTCGAATTGTATGATT
The DNA here is from genome assembly GCA_963942545.1 of Oxycera nigricornis. Taxonomy (NCBI): domain Eukaryota; kingdom Metazoa; phylum Arthropoda; class Insecta; order Diptera; family Stratiomyidae; genus Oxycera; species Oxycera nigricornis. Next base: position 123,326,699 of record OZ012659.1, on the reverse strand, counting down.
TTGGTACAATTTAATTACAGGTAGATTCATTATGAACGGTTGAGATGGAAACAAATCAATTATTGTAAATAATTTAATTGTTCTAAAACGATATTACTTTTGGAACTTTGAAAAATATTGAACAGTAAATAGACTCAAAAATCAAGCATATACCCAAACGGTTTGACGCCAGCAATGTCTTCCCTTTTCAGGAACTATTCAAAATTCTGTCCGAATGTTCAATAAATTGTACAAAATGGGTTAAACAAAATACAATAGCAATTTAAGTTTGAGATTAATTCAAACAACAAAGGCTCTTTTTTATGACAACGTGCCGATTTTTACATTGACTTATAAATATCAAATTATATATATAACAAAAACCAAACTAACAAACACTGCATAGATGAAATTTTTAGAATTATTTCTATAATAAATTACAATTGATAGTAAACTGTATCCCAATTGGTATTCGCTGGCGTCCCTCTATCAATAAATCATTTTTTTTTAAAATAAAACCTAAAATTGATTTGTTTCAGCTTTTCAACCATCAGCTTCCGAATTTTCGTCTATAAATTCTTTGCTCAGATAATGTATAAGTTCACTAAATAATTTTAACGAACCAGAACCGAACCGAACCACGGCAATAGCAAAAGTAATGCTCAATTTAATATTCTACTGTTATTGATGCATAATCATCGTTCATTATTGTTAATTTTAGTTGAAAATAAGTGAAAGCAAAAGATATAAAAAAAGCAAGTGTCGATATGAAGAAAATAATAATTATTTAATATCGAAAGTATTTTTGTTTTGTTTTTGTTTTGTTTCATTAGATGTGGTTGGCTTTTTGTTATTCAGTTAAGGCGATGACAGATAATGTGGAAATTAGGTGTGCGTTTGCTTTTTTACTAATTATAAATTCAATAGCGAACCGCAAGCCTATCTACTGTGAATTATTCTCGTAGATTTGTTGGATTCGAGACGATTTATTTATTTTATCCTGGATGGCTAGAGTTGTTTTGTGGATTACGCGATATTTTGATAAATCAACAAAGTGGCTTGTAATCTTAATCAATCAATTATGAGAAAATATGCTTATGTTTGAATTTTAAAAAAATCTAACAACTAAGAGACTCCGTACAGACCAGGGCGGATCTGTTTTCAGTTGAATGTTGAGTGGGGCACATTAATTTTTGCAGTAAAATTTGTAGAATAAACTTGTATAACAATAATTGACTTATCCTCCTTCTCAAAAAAGCCGGGAACATTTTTTCCTACTTTTCTCACTTCTAACTTTAAAACGATTCATTTTAGAGCAAAGTTGTAAGGGAATATAAGTTGTATAATTAAATTTTCTACATGATTCGTTAAAAATTTAAAAAAAAAGTTTACCCTTGCCGGAAAAAAAGCAATAAATATACGAGTATTGCTATAATATTTCAACTGCCAAATGTAGTCTTTTTTTACAGATACCCTGGGATAGTATGCAAATTTTGTGGTCCTCATTTTTTAGTCATCTTAATTCCGATCTGAATTGTAGGTTGTTGAAGCGACTTACGCTCGGCACTTAATATGTGCTATTAAATTTGGATTAAGGGTTTTAAAACGATAATTTTCGGTTGTATTTATTGGAATAAGTTGTCACCTTTTAGTCGACCGAAAACTAGGGCCTAGTTGAAGAAGATTACTTAGAATGGTTGACACTCGTAATAAAATAATAATTGTAAAACATGCGCCAAAACTTAACTCATACTTAATCGTCGGAGCCAATCAAGATGCTTCTAATGCACTCGGTAAATCTTTTCAGTTTGCTAGGGTCGCATTTGAATTAACATTGAATCAATGGAGGTGACACTGGTTTATTTGATTCGCAGCTAGTCATGCAGTTCTGTTTAAATACATTAAATCCGTTCGAATGCTTTAAAATAAAAAAAAGTACAGACCAAACTCAGTTTCATTGTTTTTGAGCATGTTGCGCTTTAAGTATAAGCTCCTTTCTAGACGAATGTCTTCTTTATGAGACTTTCTTAAGGCGTTACGCCACAGTAGATATTTCAAAAAATCGATTTTATTTTAATTGGCTCAAAAAATCCTTTGAATTCTCTAGAATAAGAGAAAAACGGTCTCATTTCGGCCAAAAAATCGTTTTCATTGAATCTCGACCCTTTCGAACGACTACCTGCGGTAAATACACCTGCTCGTCGGGTACAGCGTTATGTCTTACCATTCGATTTCTAACTTCTCTAATACACTAATAGATGTTGTTAGAAACATTTTCAAGCATTTTGAACACAACGTACGTTAGTACAGTGTCCTTTGATGTTGAGAGAAGATGTAAAGTAAAGTAAAGTCAAAACCTTAAACGTGTTTTTCTCGAAACACGTTTTTTCAAATCGGCACGCAGCATAACTCAAACATTTTTTTTATTTTATCACTCCAATTTAATATCGCATCTTTAAAACAACATTCCGCATAGAAATACGTGGCCGATTTTCGATAAGTTAATATTTCGATTTTTTTAGATACAAATAAGTGCCCGTTTTTTTGTAGTAAAATCAACTTTTATTTCAAATGCCAGCCAATTTAACAAAAATTAATACTTTCAAAATCGCTTACGTATTTCCATAGCTATACTAATGTAGTTTAAAAAAATATATTATTTTGTTCCAGATTAATTTTTGGTGCACTTCTACTGCGTGCCGCGGAGCCCCTCCAAAAAAACCAATCCGCCGAAACGGCTGTTGGGCAGCCATTTTGTAAATTTTTTTAATAAACAATTTTTTTCCCTTCAAAACATGATTAATAACATCCTTAAAAAGAATTACTTTTTTATATTTCCTTCCACTTAAAAAAAATCGCATAAAACCTTAAGTTTTCGCTCTCTACTATGGTGTAAATCTCCTAGACAATGCTCTTTCCAATGAGCATCGGTTTTGTTAGTCCTCTCATCTTTGCATCCTAAAAAATCGTCTAGTCTTTACTATCATACAGTCTTAGTCACTTAGGCTTCGTTTACTGATAATAAACGATTCCATGAAGTTTGATTATTTTAGTCGCCCCTCAATTTTGCAAAAACCAAGCTGAAAAATTGTATTTCATTTTTCAAATGATATTCCGCACCCTTTTCGCGAGGACTTGAGTTCATGCATAGTTTATTTGCCGTCGTTATTTCATTTCCTGAGGCTAGGTGATGATTTATTATCTTCTTTAAAGTCAAAAATATCAAAACTATCAAATCAAAGGTCTTTGTACGAAAAATATATCTATAAACCTTGTAAAATGAAACGCCATTCATTCAATCGTCTTTCTCCTCTTATGGCACATATTCCCTTTTGAAAAATACACTGAACACGTGTCACTGTCCGTCCGCTTACATATCCCAGGCTACCGAAGCCTAAAAACAATTTTTGCATGCCATTCGACTATAGATGCCGCCACTAGAACCTTTCTTGTATTATGTTGAGTTTTGTGCACGAAATTCAATTCAGAAGACACATTTTTTTCGACTCTTATAGAAACTGTTTCATTTCTCGAGGTAGAATTATTATACCAAGCTTCATCAAAATTTGTTCGGTAATTTTCGGGTGAAAAATTTCAGATTTTTTTTATATTTTTCTTCTAAAGTGTCTAAACATTTAAAGTGATTTCTGTGGAAATTTAGGCTCCGCGCATCACATTTATTTATTGATCCTTGCAATCTGACAATGATAATGCTTTTACCGATTTAAGTGCCAGTTTTTCTATTGATTTGGTCGAAACATAAGATCTGGTACTGTTCTGTAAAAATAAGATCATGCGAAAGTTGGATGCTCATCGATCAAATTGCTCGTATAAGGGTTCGTTTGGACAAAAAGGACTGTTGTGTGATTTTCTTTGGATAGATTACAGTGTCAGAAATTGTATTTTATTATAAAATAATTTTACAAACGAATCGAATTAATACCATAATAAAGTAAGGTATCCTTAAAGCTATATTTAAATTGCCAGCCCCAAACGACCTCAAAATATATTTTTATTTTGAGTATTGTGCATTATAATAACAGAGACAAATATTTATATAATTGACATTAAAAATATACAAAATTTTAATTTTTAAAAATTAATCAGTTCAAAATTTAGCAGACAGCAAGTGAAAAATTTCAAATTTAATTTATCAAATAATATTTGCAATCTTTTTTTACATTTTAAAGCGAACATTTTCATACACAAATACATTAAATCGTAGAACTATCTCACAATTGAATCATAAAACCAAATAAACTGTAAAATAATCCAGTGTATATAAATAAATGGTACCAATCAGGACTGCGTATTGTAAGAATTTTTATGAGATTGTTAGTAAGTAGAAATATTAATAACGAATATGGTCAAAAGGATTGTACAGAGAGAGTATTATGTTGTTGGTATTCTGTTGATATTTGCGCGAATCCTGTAAATAAATCCAGAATATTATTGAAAAAAAACTGCCTACTTCCAAATCACACGAAATCACATAAAAAATATTTAAAGAACTAATTTAAGCCTAACATGAATGAATCATAAAGCAAAATTTTATTTAGTTTAAAATAGAAATATAATTAAATAGAAAATCTACATTTTCTTCATGATTTATGTCGCAATTTCATAATTTTTAATGAAACACAATTTTTATTTTGAACCCAACTCAAGTTAAATGTTTTTTTTAAGTAGGACACATCAATTGTAAACATTATGAATATTGTTCAATAAATAAGATTTTATAAAATTCGAAAATATTAGCACGAAAATAAAACAAAGGATGGTTAAATGATTAACAGCTAGGTGTTATTTAACTTTTGTTGTAAGTAGAGTTATAAAATATAATAACGAATTAGATAATCCAAGTGATTATCAAAAATAATTTTTTTTCCAAAAGCGAATTTTTAAAATTATCATGAAAACTTTTCAGTTGAAAATTGCACCCGTTGTGAAAATATTAACTTTAAAATCAATTCAGTCGTGCAACTCAATAGTAGGACTGGAATCAATATAAATACTATTTATATAAAATTATTTATATTGTAACTACTTCATAAGTTTTCTTTGCAGATGATAAAAAAAGTGAAGTTAAACGATAGGTAATAAAATGTGCCCGAAATTATAAATAAAGAATCGAAGCGATAGAAATTCTAATGAAAGTTTTAAGTCAAGGTGAATACAATAATGAGTCTTTACAATGTACATTTTAATTAAGAAGACTGTGTAGATTAGAAAGCTCATATCCGAATAATTGAAATAATTTTTTACTGGTATAAATAAATAAATGACTTAATGAATAAAAAAAAATCAAACGGACATTTTTTTAAACTCGTTTCGTTGCTTTAAATTCAAGAAAAATGTGAGTGATCTTCCAACAACAACCAAACTTACAGGAAATGTTGGGAATGCTGTTAGAACAGTACAATTTTTTTTTGGTAGGGACACCAACTTCACATAGAAGAATAACTGAACCTAGCTGCAAGATATGTTATTACTATATGTATTGTAATGATTTTGATCCTTTGATGTCGTCGGTTTGGTTCTCTCCTTGATTCGAAGAATAATTATATCCATAATGTCGCATGATGTGGGGAGAGACAAATTAATATTCATCTGCAAGATTAGGGAAAAACAACCGGCACAATTTTCATGTTACTGGCCAAAGATTAAAAATGTACCTGAAGTGCTGGTAGATAGGCACAATCCAGGAAGTCATTTAGTGCCAAGATAGGTAGTCACTATGTGAAACGCATTCAATAGTTCTAACAAGACTGTATTTTCTCTACTTTCTTACTCGCTATTCATACAAATGCTAACACCCGTCGGTGGTCAAACATTTATGACCTAATTAACCATACACAATCTAAAAAATTGCTTTCTGCAACAGAAAAAATCTATGTAATATACTCATCAATTTTCCACATGAATCAAGCCACCAAATGCTTTGCAGTGCATTGCTCGCTGCAACGCCTGGTGTCGGGCTACTGAACGTGTGCCAAGCTCCACATGAATGTATCAATAACAAACATTACGTAATGATTTGTTTAAGACGTCGCGAGGAAAATTTACGAGGTGATAAACAATATTTGTCTGTTCATGAAGTGATGTATTTATTTGGAAATAATTACATCACTTTAATACTATTTTTTTCATCGATGGCTTTCACGCCTATCAAATAGATAAAAAACAAAACTGTTGTATTTCCTGAGACCGGATTTATTATTTTATATTTTGCAAATACGTATGTCGAGTACCAATTGTGCTCTTCTTCAGTACAGTACATTTGACAACTAGTTAAAATAATAAATCCCATCTAAGGAAATACAACAATTTTGTTTTTTATCTATTTGATAGGCGTGGAAAATCGACGACAAAATAGTATTGAAGTTTACCAAATAAATACATCACTTTATGAATGGACAAATATTGCTTATCACCTTGTAAATTTTCCTCGCGACGCGAGTTCAGTACATTTAAAAACTACAATACAGATGTGACTACAGTATATTTGACAACTAGTCTCAAATATACCGAAAGAAGGCACACACAACTGGTGCTCGAAATACGTATTTGCAAATTTAAAATAATAAATTCCGTCTAAAACCTAATCTTTACCTTTTTAAATCTTTTGGATGGATGAATGAGAAAATTTCAAATCTCGAATTTAGTTATCAAATTTCAAGAAAATCTCCAACTCTGTTTGTAAAATTCCTGTAATACACGGATGTATGAAAATAACATGTAAGGACCGCTAGTGCGAACCATCGTAAGTCGAGGACTACCACTACACTGGAAAGTGGAGACTTTCCGTGTACTTCTCCACCAGAACCAGTAAATCATTGTAAATTCGCATTGTAAAATTTTATGTACATCAAAAAATGTATACAATTAACACATTAACTTTATTTATTTATGAAATGCTAAAACGAGATTTGAAAAGTAAAATTATATCTCGATACACGTGTTGCTTTTATCCACAAAATCCACTATCATCTTCAAATGCTCTTAACGACCAAAATAAAATCACCCTTCGATGTTTATCATCGCAAAGGACTTATGCATCTTGACCACACCCTTCATTATTTGCTGGAAGCACGTGATATTATTTCGGGTAACCGTTGGTCAGTATTATCCTTTTTAATAATGAAAACAATTGAATGGAACTGGAAACAATTGAATTCCTGTAGGAATGGAGATTTCCTTTTGAAAAAGTAAATATATTGATACAATTTTATAGCACGCTTCAATTTACATAAACAATTACACCATCCCTGCTTAAAAGGGAATTAATTCTTTATCAATAGACGATATTGCAACGGTCAACCTAACAAGGTCCTTTGTACATGTCAACACTTGAAGTCCTATTTATAATCCTCCACTAACAATTGGAAGAACATCATCTTATCCCGTCGAAAACTGAGAATCACGTTTTCAGTTTAAAATCAACAACAAAGCCAATTTAAACGAAGCCAATAAAATCGAGAGCAGATTAAAAAGGACTTTGACCGAAACAAGCGTAATTGGCACATCTAAAGAAATCAACAATGACTTGTATTTCGATCTGTTGCCCACGCACGTCCTGCCCGAATATAGTCCTACTTGACCCAATCTCGGATAGTCTGTAGCCCTACTTTGTCGGGGCCAATTTATCGGATAACAGGCTCGTTAGCCTTGAATGAAGTGTCCTATTGTTATCCTTGCGTTCGAAGATTTACAGCATTTTTTCGGATTAGATCCGATTGAGAACGCGCCCTAATCCTAGTTTGAAATGAGAGGAAGAAAAACTTCTATATGCACACAATAATAAGGATCAGGTCGTCAGCTGGCTAGTAGGCCTGAATCGAACCTATTGGTGCTTCAATATCGAGTCCTGTCCGACCAAATGAATGAATTTGATATTTTTAGGTCGTGTCGTGCTTTCGATGAGTTTATAATGGTCGATAATTTCCAAGGTTGTATTAAGGGTGGCACAACACACGCCCCCATTCATTGGCACCGTGACACGAATCATTAATCCTGACCCGACAAATAAATTCGATGGTGATTTGGGTTCGATTGAGAGTGCGGATTGGAAGAATTGGTTCAGTTCAGTGTAGCTGCTTATGAGAAAAGGGATGTGATGTTGGACAGAATCAAAAATTTAATTGTTAGATGAGAAAAGATGAAAAATACAAGGAATTCCTTCTGAAAGACTGACCCTTAAATAAATGCTGCAACAATGAATAAAGGAACTTATTCTTCGAGCACATCAGGATATAAAAACTGAGCATTGTAAGAGCGCAAGTGTCCTTAAAGTACTACACGATTAGCCATGAATAACCATACTCAAAAAGAAGTAGAATATTGAAATAATTGCTTATACTGCATAAACCACTCCCGCCTAAAATAATCTCGTCCTGAAAAATTTCCTGAATGTCACTGAGGTTCGAAGAAGAAAATCTTTTGGTGAACATTGACTACCACGTTATAATCCAGTAAAAATTTCTTGGTTGCAGTAGCAGCTCTCGATTCTCAAGGGATGACTTAGTTAGGCCACGACAGCCCCATTGTGATACCACAAAAGACAAGGACGACACCAGAAACTAGCTATAAGATGCTGAGCACCATTTGGATCCTTTTATAAAATAAGCAATGTAGTTTGTATTTAAATAAGCTACTTCCGTGAGATTTTCCAGGAAGAGAAAGTCATAGGATGTGCATTCGTCTTCTGGATAGTGCTGGACATTCGTACAGAAAATGTAGAAATGTTTGCTCCTTTTCTTCCGACCTGCAACTATGACCGAGGTCGTTGCAGGGTATACTTAGTCCTTCTGCGTGACTTTCTTCTAGACAATGTCTTATAAATATACATAGATATTCTGAAAGATAATGTTTCCAAGTTCATTTTGAGGAGGCTTTTTTTCTACACCGTTCTGCAAGCAGTCAGGTTCTGTTTGCAGCTTTTATGTAATGCTGCTTGAATCCTGCCTTTATGGAAGCTAAAGGGTGGCTGACCTGGTATGTTAGTATATAATCTTGGAGCCCAGTGTAAACTCTCGCTAGGGTATCTGCTTCGTAATTCCCAGTTATATCACTATACGCAGTATAATGTCGTTTCACAGTGAGGTGACATCTTGTTCAGTTGTGTATGACATTCTATTAAAATTTTAGATGAAGTGTACACATTGGACTGTCAGAGATGTTAAGATTTTTTATAGAATTTTTTTTTGGTTTCGTAACCAGTTTACTGCCTTGTTTATTGAAATGGTTTTTACCTGGAAGACATTGCAGTAGTCCGGAAGCCAGGAGGATAGTTTCAGGCCAAGTTTTTCTGAGAAAACACCACAGGCAAATTTTCACTTCATTTTCGATCCATCAGTGTAGATGTCGACCAATTCCTGTATCTCACTCCTTTCTATTGCCCGGTCATTTCTGCTTGGGATGACTGGGCCATAGAAATTGGGAATGACTGACTTGGACTGACTTGGACTGACTTGGACTGACTTGGACTGACTGGGACTGACTGGGACTGACTTGGACTGACTAGGACTTGAAACCATGGTGGAAGCAGGGAATCGGAGCATAAAAGCTTCACTGCAATAGAAAATGTTTTATTTTCTACAAAAAAAATTCTAGATAATACATTTATCGTAGCATATATTGCAGTGATATTTACCTGGAAGACGCTGCAGTCAGAAGGATACTCTAAAACCTAGCTATTCCGAGAATATGGACATAGCCAATTACGTTGTAGCGTTAAAAAACTTCTATAAACTGTCCTTGAATTTTTGTTAATGACCTTCATGTCCGAATGTTTTTTTAAAACATTATTATTGCTAGTATAGATCCGCATTAGAACTAACTGAAGTAATCAGATATTAGCTTCACGAAATACCATTTTATAAATCAGAAATAATATTGCGTGTTGCCAAAATATAGGAATATATCTCAAAATAAATGGTTATTAATTTCTGAATTGATTCTTCCGATTAAGTGCATACAAACGTGTCTTTTTTCGTTAAAAAAATACGGCGATAATTTAATTCTTCAATTTGGCTGGCAACGACACAGAAATTGTATCTCGTTTTCCATGAAGATTTAGTCTGAAAGTGTTTTATTCGATTACATTTAAAACTTGCATGGATAATGTTGCTTAATTTTTATATTGATTTATAACTGCCACGAAAGTACATAATTTTGGCATTGTTTATGATTTTGACCATTATCGAACTCAAAACACATGTTTTTCCATATATTTCCAAATTACCTTCAGAACATAATTTGGACAAAATCACGAATCAAAACAAGATAGTAATCGATGTTGAAATATGCAATAGAGGTCGCTAGTTGACATTTTTAAATTCACCACTCCAATAATTTTCCAAACAATCAAACCTCTATCCTTTTTTTAGAGGTCACTCCGCAAAAATGTTCAACAATCACTTCACCACTTTACTCTAAAATGCATCTAAACCGAGCACAAGGACATGAAAGTGGTCAAGCAATAATGATGTCATTCACTGACCGACAACCCCCGTGCAGCCCTAAACTAATTAAATTTTTCCATTTCAGCGACAGCTTGAACATTGGAAAACTCTGCAAATCTGATTAACGGCGAATTGCGAACTTCACTCGACATACAATTCAATTAAACGAATGGTGACCGCAGCAGTAGTAGCAGCAGTGGCAGCAGCGATAAAGATAGTCCTTGTTAAGTCTTTGACTTGCTGACATCCCGATGTCCTTGAAGAGGACACGATATACTATACTGTTTCGACTGATTTGAAGAGAGGAGCGACGACAATGGCAAGGATCACATTTATTTTAGCAATAAAAACAGTAACAACAACAATGAGGACGACGACTACCACCGACGGTTATTGGTCGTTATGTAAATTTACAATCTTCAATATTTTCGGTTATAAATTTGCATAATTCAAAACGGTGCGTACTTTATTACAGCAATTGCGAAATGAAAATGGGAAAATCAGGAAATATGGAATATTGATGGTGTGGCAAACAAGCATGGTATAGATGTACAAAGTAGGAGTAAGAATGATAATTTTAATTGCAGTAGTCATTCATTGCATAGTCCTTTTCAGTTGTGCGCGGGAGGGGGGGGGGCTTAAATCGCAAATTTTATGGAAAATAAACCGATTTCAGGATATTGAGAGTGTCCTCAAAGTACAAAGTACTGGGGGTGGATATTTGTTTAATTTTTAGTACAGGAAGATGTAGGTTAATGTAGACAGACAAAAATCAATATTAGTCAGTGAGTGTGTACTCGAAAATAGTTATTAATGTCAGAAGTTAATAGTGAATAATAGGAAATTATAGCAATCATACAAATAATTGCTACCAAATTTGGGTTAGTATATAAAACTTTTTAACCCAGTTCACTGCCTTCTGTTTTCTATATCAAACATTTCGATAATGTTTATCGTTAAACTTTTTTTAAGTACCTCCGTGATACATTCACCCAAAAGGAATAATTGTATTGTTCCGTGCAACGTCGTTTATTTAATCTTAAAGACGCATGGTTGTGCTAAAACTATAAGTCCACCTCTTTCACATCCATGGTAAATTCTTTTGGGTGGGTGAATATCCAAAAATTGAGAAAAAAATAGTATCGCGACATGAAACGCGGTTGATTGGTGATGGGATAGTTTTAAGAAGAAGACGAATTTTAATTTTTGGAATGATAAATTTGTTTCTAAAGAAAGATAAATAAAGTTTATTTTTTACATTAAATCAGTTGTTAGTCGGTGATATTCTCATACAAATTTAAGATGGTAGGTAAAATCGTACACTAGAACCACCCAAGTACCACAACAGCAGGCAATAGCGAAAACGGTTAAGAATGTTTTTAATGTAACGTAGAAAATTTGAATAGCGGTAATTCAACGGATCCTGAGTGAAAAACAAATTTTGAGGCGTTCTCCTCGGCAGTTGGAGGTGGCTTTTTTCAATTAGATTAATAATCCTTGATCTATGCATCCACAAAATTTAATAAGATACATTCTTCCAGCGATATAGGCAATCGAAATCCGCCCAGCGATTGTTTTGTGATATTAAAAGCGAACTTAATGATTTTAATAATACTGTCATAAGATCTTCACCACCCTCAAAAGGATCAAACACAACTAGTCAATTGCAAACAACATCACACCGGTCTAGGTCTAGGAGATCACTCAAGCTTTCTAGAAGCTACGAAGACATAAACCTTCAAAGCTCTACAGTAATTAAAATTGGTTCAGATGGCACTAGAGCTTATCGACGAGCTTTTTGATATTTTCATTTGGACAATGTAAAAGAATTTTTATGCAAGTTAAGTAAAGTGAGAATTGAGCTTCGACTAAGTGCAAACCGCGGCGGAAGAGTTTAAGATCGTGAACACATTGTGTAGTTCGCGTATATCTAATATCGAATCGTGTATAGAGTAATAAGCGCATGGATTTGAAAACGTTTATGTTGAGTGAGAATTGAGCTTCGACTAAGGTGAAAGAGTTCAAGATCGTGGACATATTATGTGGTGTGCGTATATCGAATCGTGTTTAGAGTAATAAGCGCGTAGATTTAAAACGTTTATGACTAATTAAGTACGACTAAACTAGTGTTAGGCAATAGTATACCTCGTTAGCATAGTAACAATTAGAGATAAAATGTGTCCATAGTTCATAATTAAGACTCGTTATTAAAATTCCAAAAATTCCTGACAAATTCATAACGTAGGGATTAGAGTACAATAGACTGCGAGAAGAAAGTCTGAATTTATTTTAAGTTGTATCGAGTCAACTATGGCTCTGAGGGCGTGATACGGTGTTTTAGTATCGAAAAGTTTGTATCGAAAGATTTAGAAAATAACGAACGAACAAGAATGTTGTATGATTATTGAAATGGTTTAGAAGATGTATATTCTTCAATTTCCTCCGCAGCGCAATGAAAATATTGTGAAAAGTGTTGTGTTCATGCGATAAAACCCCAACTTTGTTTCATTTTCTCCTAAATAATCCGCAAATATCATAACCAAGCTGATTTCATCAATTACGGGCCGAATTCTCACACATTCCAAAGAGAAATGCATAAATGAATATGAGTTGGAATAATTTTATAAATTATATACAAACATTTAAAGTGATGTGCACTCTACTCTTGTAGCTTGATTTTTTTTTGACGAAGCCAATTGTTCGACATACTGGAAACTTCTTACAAATCCTTCTACACGTGCATAAAATCAATTAATTTTTTGAATTTTAAAAAATGGCGCTAGTAGGATAATTTCATTAGAGACAGTTTTTATTGCTTGCTATTTTAATGTGAAACATCAGATTTTTTTCTGCAATTTATAAGAACCTACTTAATTTTGAACGTAAAATAAATAAATTAAAAGTGAAAATTCGAAAAATGGTGCGTGTTTGAAAGCAAATGTGTCGATTTTTCATAGAATTTTTACGATATTTGCTACCAAAAAGTGGGTTTGTAAACAATTTTCACAAAATTTTAGGTTCACATCGTTCAAATGTTACCTAAATTAATGATAAATTTGAAAATGATTGAACCATTAGTTTTTGGGTTGTATTGTCCGAGGTTCGTTAAAAAGAGGTGTTTTAGAAAGCATATGTAAAGTTTGTAGCGTTTTCTCAAGCCGACCGAAGAGTTGTAGTGTTTTTAGGCTTTTACTTCGGAATGACTGCGAGTTTTCTTCTAACATTTAAGGACGATATTCGACAAATGTTTAACGAACAATTTATGCAAAAACTGTGAAAAGACATTCCTGAAAGTTGTAAGTGAATCTCCTCTTTTCATTTCAGTTTGGTTTAATTTGGGTCATATGGTGTACAGATTTCATTTTTCTTGTTTAAATCCTAAAAATCAGTGCAGCTGGAATTAAAAAAGTAGAAAAAAAATCGTTTCAATATCCTTAGACGAAACTTTAAAACCCTGTTAGTCTTATTTTTCCTCTTGCTGTTCAGAAAAAAATCCTAAATTTATCGTGAAAACTTCTGATCTGGCATCGTTATTCGTGAGCCACTCTTAGAAAAAGTCTTGGGATCTGTTTCCTTTCCGTTCATAGTTTTGTTTTACATCGACAAATTGGTGAGTCAGAAGGACATTTAAATTTTAACCGATATCACCCCTATAGCATCAGATAATGATACTTTCTACATTATTTTAAAGGTCTTCTGCAATTTCTTTTAGCTTGCAGAAGAAAGATTAATTCTGTTCACCTAGATATCTCAAGGACATTGAAAAGGGCTTGTTCTACTTCAAAAGTAAACAAAGTCAACGCGAGTTATGAGTTTTTCATCCTTTTCATGGTGCGTTTCTATTTAATTACATTCATCCTGTAACTTTTCTTTCATAAGAAATTGCATCGTCCCACAAACATTCATTCCTTGCTGAATCATATCTTTTACATGATGAGCACCAAACACATAGTTCCCTTCATTCCGACCGACGAGCTCCAAACTTAATACAGACTTTTTTCAGTTGTAATTCGTCTTGCTTCGAACAAATTTCGGGAAGAGAGGACTATCCTCGATGTAGAACAAAACTAGAATTCAGCACCCTATTGCACATCTCCTTGAATATTCAAAACCCCACCGAGTCCTTCCATTATATATATGCATATAACATGGCCGACATTTCGAAACGCATTTTCCCGGATTGTTTTCGAGCAACGCATCAAATGTACAACCCTCTGATAGGCTGTCTCATCGGGAATATGCAAGATTCACCCCTTTACAAACGATACGATGAACACCACTTGTCGTTAGGCGGCAGACTCAAGTTAAAAGGACTCGCCATTTTTTCGCCACGTGGCCCAACATACGCCCGGAGCGTGTGCCACACAGTCAGCGTTAATTTCCAGGAGAACCTTCTTGATTCACTTTGTGTGTTATGTGTTTGAAAATAATATGTACAAAGGCATTGTCCTTTCTTGTTTCCGTTTGTTGTTTAATTTTTTCTGTGCACAATACCCTATTCCCTATCGAAAAGGACAGGACGACAACGACGACGCCGTGGTAACAATGGCTGGAATATATCTTTGAAAACACTTAAAGACGCAACAAATCGTGGATGAGTGAGTCGCCGTGTCCTTTTACCAGCTTTTTTTCAATGGCCATTCAGGGAATAGATTCTGTTTCATATGACGAGTGTGTTGTTATGCTAATGGATTTGTGCTCCATCATCGCTGTTTGATTTGATAAGGGAAAAAATTAATAATCTCCAAGTGGTGGTAAATTGTGGCTGTTTGTGGTACAATCTTCTTTTTGTGCGTCCCAAAGAAATGGATTGTGGGAATGTGGATTTATGAATCAAGCAACATTGTTCGGGGTTCACTGAGATGCTGCGAAATGAAAGGATATTTTTTTTGATTGTGCACGAGCCACAAAAAATCACCAGATATATTTTTACAGCTTGGGAAATGATATTTCGGAAGGAGTTCTGCACAAGTTTATCCAATGTTAAGGATGAAATAGTTGAACGGATCAATGGCACATCACAAGATACCAAATTATTTATTCTGTGAACGAGGAAATTGTACTTTCCATTCAGAAAGAAATATATGAATTTTCGCTAAGTCATTGGACCCATCTATTTCAATAGAAAGTTGGGAATGGTTCTTATAATTCCATTTCTTATGATACGATAACCTTAAGCAAAGTTGAGCACTAAAACTTCTCTGCAGAAGGAGTCTACTTGTTGAATCATTTCACAAGACTTCTTCAATTTTGTATGTGTTGGTTGTTTTTCAGTGAAACAGAGAACCATTCTTTGGGTATCATAGTGTTAAATCTAGTCTTAGTAACTATTTAGTTACTAAGTGCCATTGAATTAGACACGAAAAAATTTTCCGTATTTTTTATGTTTTATAAAAGGATGTGAGTTGAAAAATCAAGATATCTTTAATTAATTCCTTGATTTGAGTTCCAAAATAACTGCATCAAAACATTGTGGTTTATGGCCTATTTGCATAGACCTGCAACTTAAGAAAATCCCACACGAAAAAGTCAAACGGGGTCAAATCGCACGATCTCGGTGGCCAGTTCACATCACCTCCACGTGAGATGATCTTGCCCTCAAATCGTTCCTATCCTAATCGACCTATAGCGCTCGCCGTTGACAGTGATGGCCTGGCCAACGTCATTCTCAAAGGAGAATGGACCGATAACGCCACCAGCCCAAAATCTATACTAAACAGTGACTTTTTCCGGATGCATTGGACAGTTTTGGATCTCATGTGGAATGGTATAGTCTCAAATTTGACAATTTTGTTTGTTGACATACCCATTCATCCAGAAATGGGCCTCATCACTGGACAGGATTTTTCGATAAAAATGATGATTTGGCAAAACAGACTGAATAAATGACAGCCAATTTGACAGATATAGCTTCAAAAATATGACCGCTATCACCAGTCAAAATTCAGAAGTCCCTATTGGAAGACCCTATAGTTCCCGAAGCACATACGAATTTGAAAGATGTAAAATATAGCTCGAACCACTAATTTGTTTTTTTAAAGTGTGTGTTATTCCAACATTTTGCGGGCAGATAAGTAAGGCCACTTGCGGAAGAAAACTGGCAATGATTTGACACTATTTCCAATTGCAAAATAATTTTTCTTTTATAATTTCTTCAAGATTCAAGATGATCACAGCGTTATAGCCTATTTACACTGCCACAAAACTTCATAGTTTTGCCATCAATCGTGATTTGGAACAAAATCACATATTTTCGCGAACGCATTTTGGATAAAACTACGGATCAAAACAAGATAAAAGTCGTTGTTACCGTAGGCAATAGATATCGCTAGTTGATATTTTTGAATTCACCACCCTGTTTGACATATACGTGATAGGAAATGCAGTGCTCCTAACAAGAGTATCTCTACTGCAAGTAAGGTAAATCGAATCACAACTGACGTGAATGAAAAGAACTACTTGAAATTCATTTTCTTTGATTTCCAAAGGGAACAATGACACTCCTTACATTATTATCATGCAAAAGAGCTTTTATACACAATAAAGTATCCATATTTCGAGATCGCAATTGTTGAACATGTGTTTTTGACAAACCAAACCAGTTCAACGCAATGTAAAAGTCTATTTACACTGCCTCGAAAATACGTATTTATGATTAACACATTTCAAAATGCATCGGACCGTTTACATTGCACTGAGATGGTTTCGTTTGTTAGTTACACATGTTCAACTGTTACGGTTCCAAAATAATGGATGCCTAAATATTTATAAAAGCATAAATGACGATGCTTTCAGGAAAGTAATTATTCCGTGTGAAACCCAAATATAAAGCCGATGAAAATATATTTGAAGGAGTTGATTGCATTCGTGCTTGTTTTCGATTTATTTATGTTGCACTAACAAACTTTTGTTAGGAACACTGCATTATCTTGACATATTGTGACAAACACAGTGGTAAAATCGAAAAAAATTGACAAGCGACATTAGATGTATACGTCAACATCGATTATTAGCTTGTTTTGATCCGTGATTTTGTCTAAATTACGTTCCATAAGTAATTTGGAAATGTGTGGAAAAATTCTTAGTTTTGAATCCACTGTAATAGTATGTATGTAGTTTTGTAGCAATAAATAGGTTATTAATGAAAAAAATGATTTTAATAAAGAAATCACTTACAAATCGTGGCCCACATAAGTTTTTCATTTTTCTGAAATGAGCGGAAATGAGCAACTCTACCATAATGTGAAAGGCTGATTTTCTGGAAAGAGACTAGATATCCTACTAAACATCTCCATAAACATTACAGTGAGGTCAAAATCTCGATTTGAGTCTAAACTAGAGTTACCTGATTTTCCTTCTACTCCTACGAAATAAAATACACATGAAAAAAATTTACATTATTTATTTTTTTCAAAAAACAAAAAACTTGGGAAAACTAAAGGAAATACATTTTCAGATTCTATCAAATCGATTTTGGGTAATAGTCATTCCGAAATTTTTTTAGCTATTTTTCAAGATTTTTATTGGTCATAAAGGACGATTTTTTCAAGGAAAAAACTTGGACTTAAACTCACCCTTACAATTATCGAAAAACCACGCCGCGTACTCTAACATTTTTCTGCACTAATTGCGCTCCACTTGTTACAGGACACACGGTTATCAACATTCACATCCCCTTTTTCACACGTTCTGTTCTAAAAACAACTGTAAAATGTTTTTTCAATGTTATTTTCCTATCATTTTCGAATGCGGACATCAATTTCAATTCATTACGAATTTTACACATTTTCCGATGTTCATTTGTTGCAATTGAATTGCACTTGATTTCTTTCGCTTTGCTGTTGTCATGCGACCACTTTAAAGTGTCCTTTGTACAATTGCCAATGAATTTTTGTGACCTTATTTAGCCGTGACCGTAAAGAATCAGAACAAGTTTTCCATTTGACGATTCTAAAAGGTTTCACCAAGTTTCTTCGCTGTTCGCAGGATCCTGAATGCTGGGGATGAAAATGTATTTGAATAGGACATTGGCCAGAAGGGATTGCCATCATAGTTGACGGGGTTGTTGAAAAGGAGTGAGGCAATGAATAAAAGAAAACATGAAAAAGAGTAGCTGATTCGAAATAAAGGAGCTGACATTGCTTTTATGTTTTTTTTATATAAAAAATGAGAATTTCAATGTTGATTTTTCCATTTCATTTGATTTGCATTTTCGAATAATTAAGAAAGAAGCATTTGATTGTCCCGAAAGGAGCAGTAAGGGACTACCATTGTTGATTAATTGTGTGTTCGCCAGTGTTTATGGG
This sequence comes from Oxycera nigricornis, assembly GCA_963942545.1. Taxonomy (NCBI): domain Eukaryota; kingdom Metazoa; phylum Arthropoda; class Insecta; order Diptera; family Stratiomyidae; genus Oxycera; species Oxycera nigricornis. Next base: position 123,307,951 of record OZ012659.1, on the reverse strand, counting down.
ACAGGGATAACGTTTGGGATATGGAATTTATCGTAGGATTAAGAAGCGTTGAAGGACTCCTTTGCTTAGTAGAAATGTTTTCTTCATGTTCAATTGAGATGAAATGCTTTTGGGTATAGAAAATCAGACCGAATTTGAAAATATTGGGAAAAAGGAGCAATTAAGGGAAGTTCATTAGAGTAGCTGCGTGGAAAAGGACTTTTTAAACAAAAGAATCGATAGGGGCAACATAAGCTATTCATAATTTTAAAAAGTTGAAGACATCTCATCCATACCGATTCGAAAAGGGACTGATAAATACAAATTCCTTCGCCACAATATCTCCCCAAAAAGGACTAACCGACTACCACATTGGGTTCCGGTGGCAATTTTAATGACAATACCGTCAATTATCGCAGACATACGATGAGACTTCAAACGCAATGAGGCGTGCACAACAAGGAAATAAAATCGCATTGATATCGCTATCGGCATCAGGACGAAAATCATTTTAAAATCATCAATGACTTCACCCTGTCTCGGTGGGCAATCAATAACCAGGCCTGCAAACGTTTTGCCATCGATCAATCGGTAATTGACACAGAATGAATTGTTAAAATTGTCCTACGCTATTCAATGTTGCTAGGAAGCAGCTCTAGGCTGCCAGCCAGGATCATTACCCTTTTCAAGTTGTGAAGAGTTGAGGTCACGTGGCGAAGTGTGCTTCCTCATCGTTTCATGAATTCGCGTTGGTACATCTGAAACACATGTATCTATTCTTTGATGGGATCGACCATGGGACGGTGATGATGTTTTCGTCCTGTTCGAGGCGGTTTGTTTAAAGTTTGATGATTTGTTTGCTGCTGACGCAGACACTGAGATAAGAAGGATCTCAATGAATTTGCTGTTTGTCCTGGAAACTTTCGCATCGTGTCAAAGATGAGCGATGAGTGATGTCGAAATTCTATGAATACTGTTTCGAAATCGGGTTCAAAAATGAGCATGTGAGATGGTTTGACCAAGGAAAATTCAAGTTGCCATCAATGCGAATTGATTGAAAGGATATCAACGAGTTTGTTTCAAATTAAAGGGTCAAATTTGTCTTTTTGGAGCCTAGAAAAAAATGTGGATTTTTAGAATTTACTTTGTGGAGGATTTTGTGAGTTCAAAAATATATCGCATTTTAATTTAAGGATTTCGTCCTCAATCAGTATTTGATCCACATTCAAAAAAATTTTTGTTGATATTTCTTCTAAGTGATTGATTATTGAATAGGAAGGGCATGGAACATATTATATCTTTTTTTTTTGAAATATCTTTAAATCTTCTAACAACATCCTTTCGCAACAGAGTTATTTTATCAGAATTAATTCTTCAACATCAGGTTCGCATTTTTCTTGTAATGCCGCGAATTTTCGAATTTGCAAAACGGCTTATGCTTAATTCATTACATCGTCTAAATTTAATATATTTAAGCACACAACCTGATGATGGACAATGAAATGGTAATACAAAAGAAAATTCATATTTTGTGAGTCGATAAAATAACAAATAAGATGAGTATAAAAATTGTTTTATTAGTTATTAAAGTACAGCATTTGGAAATTTATTTTTTAAAAATAATATCGTCTAAATGTAAAGAGGTCCCCTGCATTACGGCGAGTCAATTCCGGAACGACAAAGTCATTGATCATGGCTCTATAGTGGACACCATTGACCACTGAACCGTTTTTTCGAAATAAATCAGCACAATTTAGAGACGTTGTTCAGGCGTCAACCTATTCATCATAAAATGGCAAACCAAACTAATCATAAAACGCATGACAGCTGTCACGCCATACGAAGCATTAAAAAATGTTGCCAACTTAAAGTTATATACCTCTAAAAAACACTCTTTACAAGTTGAGTTACATTTCAACATTCTCTTGCGGAAAGTTTAGGTGGAAATCCTGAACGATGCCGTGAAATGAATACAGCTTTTGAATTTTAATTACTTATGACTCTTTGCATAGAAGAATGTGTTCTACCAATTTATTTCGCGATTTCACGATAACTTTTTCAATTTTCATGAAGATTTAAGATTATTTTACGCTCATTAACACTTGTATTCTTCTAACCGTTCGAATAAAACCACAAGGATATGTGATATCGGTGACATCTGTTGATTGGTCAGCTGTCAACCGTCTAAAAGATCTTGGCTGTGTGCTATGTTGCACAGGTGTCGCTGGGGGTGCGAGCTTACATTTCAAGTAATCTCTTGAGGGAGATGGACAAAACTATAATAAAATATAATAAATATTGTACGGTGAACCGAACAATTTGATTCTTGTTTCAACGTATCGAACAGACGGGTGACTACGAATGGGTATGTGGTCGACGCTTGAGCCAATTTTGCTTCAACTACAAATCAAAGCTTTGAAGTGGTTTTTAGCAGACTATATAGGAGATACAGTAATAAATTTCAAATAGCGGATTCTGCATTCATTATTTTTCTAAATGTTTGAAGCTAACCAAAAGCACACATGCTTCGTTCTATTTCAGGCTGAAACTATTGTGATTCAAGAGGACCGAAGTACATACTTTGGCTGATAAAATTGGCATAGTAACAGAGATTACTCAATACTAAATCAGATATCACTAATTGGTTCAAAACGCAATTCTCAACAATCCCCAAAAAACACAAAATTAATATTTCATTCAGAAATTACTCAATAACAGCTTTTCCCTAAAACATAAATTGCCCCCAAGAATAGATACAGATGTTCCTTGGAATTTCCAATTTCAATCTCAATTAATAACAGAGTAAATTTTTCGAGCACCCGCATATTCCCCATCCGCTCCAAAGTAAGACCGAAGGATGTTTGTATTGTCCTGTCTCAGTTGTTTTCATCGATTTAAACTGATTACATGCCTTGATAATTACTAATTTGTGTTGGGTAAGAAATAATTGAATTTTTGAGTTGAACATTAAATGGAATGTCGTTACGGCTAATTAGGATTCGAATTTTAAATGCTCGGTGAGCCACGATTTTGGAATAGCAAAGAAATGGCCATGCTTTGAGTTTTAACGAATAAGGAAAAATTAGAAAGCAGTTAAATTGGAGTTGGATTTGATCAAAAGATAAAATTCAGATGAAAAGAATCACGAAATTGAAATAAAACCCATACAAAATATATCCTTAATTAATACTTACTTTCATCTGATCCGTATTGCATTTAATCCGGAACGTGTGCTGCGCAACTTAAATCCACGCTAACTGGAAAAATCCTTTAATTTTTCTTTCATCCTGGAATGCATGTCACGTGCCCATTGAAATAAGTTGCATTTTTGAGTTTTTCCCATTTGTTCGACGACACGCTATCCTGAGACACGTGAAACACTGAATTATATACAATATTGTAGAACGGTGTGTGTACACAAGCACACATTCAAGAAGATACTGTGAAGGGAAATCATAAAAGGATGAAAGGATTCAAAATGGATTCCGGAGCAAATCTATTTTGTTCGTGATGAGAAGCAGACATAGTAGCTGTTTAGTAAATGAATTGAGATGCATTGTAGCACGACATGGAATGCAATGAAAGTCGACTTTGATATCCTGTTTTTGTTCATCGGGGATCTGTTCCGATAATAATCTGACGAGGGAAATAAGAGATGGTAATGATTTGATTTTAATTAATTAGGCATGGGTTTATAGAAGCTCTGTATCGCGACGGCAAGGGAGCTTTATTTTATAATTAATTGTTGGCTGATAATTTTTTTTTAAATGTTAGCTAAATCCTTTAGAAGTCTTTAAGAAAAAAGTAGTTTTATAAATTTAAAGATGACATGCTGTTTTCAATTATGGAGTTTTTCAATTGGTAGATACTAAATGAAGATTGACCTCCACCTGGTTGGTATCAAATTTTGAAACAATTTCATCATAAGATATTGTTTTCTCAAATCCGTCGAATTCAATGCCGACAAAAAATAGAGAGCTCGTTTTTATCCGCATTTTCCCATTACAGTTCCCATATTTATATTTGTATATTTGTAACTTTCCAAATTTCTTTTACATATTTTCAAACCCATTGACACTTTCGCGCATTCTTGTAACGAACGAATTGTTATGTAACAAACTTTAAAATTAGTTAAAATATTTTTTTTTGTAACACTAAATCATAAAGTCAAATTTTAAATTTATTTACCGTGCCACGATGTGTCAGCATACGCTAAGTGCGATAAACAAAATTTGGAAATGAATTCTGTTTTGAGTATGTTTTTCTCGAAGAGTTGGTGTATTGAAAAAAATAAGCGTTATGCACGAAAACACAGACGTATTTTGTACACTGTGTGAAATAATCAAAACACTAACATTTTGTTTTATAAAATCCATAATTTTATATCAAATCTATAATTATTAACTACTCAGTTCTCAGTGAGAAGTTATTGTAATGGGGTCGATTGTGCACACACAAATTATGAAATATCTCCACGTGTTAAAGCCTCTAGAATCCAAATCCATCGTTTTTAGAGAGATGTCTGTGTGTGTATGTACGTATGTGCGGATGTGCGAATGTACGTATATGCGTTCAGAATTATTTTTCGTCTGGATTATCTCAAGAACCAAAGATCATATTGACGTAAACTTAAAATTGAATGAGTTTTCAGCCAAATCGGTTCGATCATTGTTCGCGTGATGCATTATCTCTGTGGTTGGTAGTTGGATGGCGCTTAAAATGGTGAGGCCTTCGACTGTTGCTCATCAAGCTGCGGCGTGACCGTAGATAATGCGCCAGTGTTTTGTTCCGAACACTCCCTAACAACAGGAAGTTTTGCATATCGTTCGATTTTAAGCTAGATATAAATCTAAACTACCTATTAAAAATTTCAAACTGTATGTTTATGAAGAAGAACATAATCGGATCATGTAAATGGGAAAAGGTGTAACTTCCAGTACATTAGTATTACATGCCGATGTCTATGGTTGGAAATATGGTTCATGTACCAGGAATATTCACTTTAACTGCTAAAGCAATGTATAGTTCAATCAAAAAGTCGTTTGCATGTGTAGCAAACGTTTCTGCGAAAGTTGCTTCTGGCATTTACATCCTGTTCCATTTACATGTCTCAAATCTTTTGATTAAAAAACTAAAATTTTATCCCAGCATGATTGAAAATATATGTACATTTTCCCAGTCATAGATAGAAAAACCATTTATAAGAGTCTTCGAAGACATTTCAACAATTAAATCTATTGCACACGGAACATATCCGATTTCCCCAAAAACTTATAGAAAATATGCTACTCAAGCTGCTAGGCTCCAAAAGTAGGATCGACTTCTCAAAACAACGAGACAGTTTATTATTTAAGATTATCTACGACGTGCGTAATCCTAGATAAAACAGAAATAACAAAAGGTAACATTATCAAAATACTAAAATGTTCACTGGTAAATTAATGGATAATGTTTCACGTTCATTTACAGCCATTTAACACTTAATTGCTTTGTTGTCCAACTCCTGAAGTGAAATAATCTCCTTGTTGTGTGTATGCTTGCTATTAAATTGCAAGGATCTCGGTAGTGGGATTTCCAAGCGCCCATAGATACAGTAGCTTCATTTGCAGGATATTTGTTGTAGACAACACGAGAAAATGGAACGCACATAAATCCAAAGTTTGTAGCCAAGAGGATTCCCATGTCGTTCGTCCAGAGCAGAACAGGGAGAACTTCCATATTAACTATTAGTGACAGCTTTATGAGAGTACATTTTAATGGTGTCCTCAGAAAATATTCAAGTGTGAGGGTCGAAAGGATTGTCGCATCGTTTTTGAAGTACAATGAACGTTTAACCTGATAATAGGGGGTTACTTAGTTGAAGATCCTTTTCACCTGCAAGTCATAACTCTATATTAAACGTATGTTTTATGTTCCAAAAAAACTTTTCTAAAGGTTGATGAGGGAAGTTTATTTGAGTACGAAGCAGCTCCATTCCTCACTTCGTTAGTAAGCATTCTTCCTTGAAATGGAAATATTGCCACCCAACTGAGCTCCAGAAATGCTTGGAATGTCAATTGCTAATTAGAGCTGTGTTTACGCATGAGATTAAAACTTATTCGGCATCATCTGCTGGAAAACGTCAATTCGAAATGAACCCCGCAGTTTGTGGAAATGATTTTATTGGGCAATCCTCCCCGTGGCCACAAAACCAACAGCATACCTTGCGACTGGAGCCGAGATCCTGATGAAAAACGTAAGCCGCATAATCTGGTAAGCTGGAAAAGCTACAGACACGCGATGTTTGTTAGAAAAACTCGTCGAAAATGAGGGCGTGCCGCAAGTTCACGTGATTTGTATTTATTTCGTAGATGAATAGATTCGTAGAATCGCGAATGACGTGTTTCAAGCTGTTCTGTAAATTTCAACAAACTGTTATGCTTGTGCAGAATGCTGGGCGAAACATATTGGCATGTTTGAATTCAATTGGGGGCTGTGCACATGTCCTTTTACTCAAACGTAAGTACCATTATGTTCTGTAGAATGTATTGCACGTTGTCGAAATGAAACCATTTCACATGTTGTTGAGAGAATTTGATTATATAAAATCATTTTGTAAATAATTTATGTATGTGCTAACTGTCATATGTACTTTAAATAGCCAAAAAGATAACCAGTGCCATGAAAACCTCAATTGTCGTGAAAGAACATAATGTATCTACTGTCAAAATGCACTACATGTCATCGACTGACACACTGTCTCCAATTAGATACACTGCAAAATATCAGCTGTTGTTCATTTTTCACGGACATTGCTTGACAAGTGTGAATGATGATCCATTGGATTCTTAAAGTTTTATCTGCAATTGATTTAATTATGGACTCTCATTATTACTCATAAATTTCCACGTCTAACATAGATTCAGTAAATATAGAACCCATTTCGGATTCTGAGTAATTAATATAAAGTCCTGAAAGAGGATCAGTATCTCACCTCTTCAATAGACAAAAACTATGAAAGCCTTCTTTTATGTTGGCCGATTCATCCTGAAAGTCGATCGATAATGAAAAACACTAACTTTGCTTCCAAGACAATATGGATAATAAAACTCGTTGCTTTCTCTTCAGTTAAGTAGCATCCGTCCCCATCAAGGATTCCTATCTTCTACATTGTCGATGTAACAAGTCCGTTCCCAACCAGTAGGCATATTCCACTTTGTTAGATAATGGGAAGTTAAAATTGTTCATAAGGCATTATCAAAAAAGTTATCTCAACTGCCTGTAAGTATGGAATAGTTCATTCTTTCATTGTTTCAATTTTCCACAGCCCAGAAGAAAGTTCTTCATTATTCATCGCAAAACCTCCTCGTCCTGTGTGTATCATTGTCACTCTTACCCTAACACATTGTTTAATCGTTCGTTGGGTCGTTCGTCCTTGCACTGTAGGAAGAATTTCGTGCATCAGTGATTCCATAGAATGATGAACTTCTGTGTGCAATGTCTTTGTACTCGACTCGCAAGGATACAAATGCACAATAGATACTTCCTGCACTGCAGATAATAAATGAATTGTTCGGTGGGAAGTCAAGTTGTAGACTTGATGGAAAGTGGAAGTTCCCAAGGAAACTAGATTTTCTCATGAGAAAAATATAGAGCTTGATCTTAATCAGGATAACGATTGGATATGAGTAGGTTCAGGGGTGGGAAGTTATATGTGAGGAGAGGTTCCAATTACCAACGAGATACGAGTACAATTCACATGGCATATTGTTTCACATTTTTAGTTAGATGGAAAAAGAGGAGGAAAACTCTAAATACAAAAATATACCAAAACTTTTTTCTCGAAGAAATTTATAGAAGATTCCTTCTCACGAAAAAGAACCCAAATGAAAACTTTTCTCAAGCACATCTTTGGGTAGGTGTTGGAATTACCTCACAACAACTAAATTCTCTCTTCTCTGTATCGTTAAAAGCGGAAAATACATCTGAACTTTTGGCGTAAGGGCTGATTGAAGTTGTACCCTCGTGAAAATTAATGACTTTAATGAATGGGGCGAAAGGCTTTTGTTCTCTATATTTGGCGTTCCGTGGAAAACAACGTGACACAAGGTGCTCAAAACGGTACTGCGAATAGGGTTGCGTGATAAATGAAATCATTTATAATGTACACGTGACAATATGAAGGATATCTTGCAATGGAGTAGGTTGGTACTGAGATAAGGATTGTTAATAGCTGTAAGATGCATAGTGAAACTGACATATAGCAATCGAATATACCCGAGGGGTGTATTCGATTGCTATATGTCCATTTTAAAGCTAGAACACGCGGAAAGGCCCACCAAAGATCCATCCAACTACTAGGTGTCACGACAAGTTGATTCCTTCCATCTCCTCTCCCCAAATTTTCCATCTATCCTTACCGAAATGCTCTAGAGTTTTGGATTTTATTCGCATCGATGAGTCCTTTCAATAAGCTGAATATATGCTGCCAGGAAGCGTGGAATGCAGGTCGTTATATAGAGACGTCCACCAACTCAATAGGCTGGCAATAGTGCTGGTGATGGCATCCATGATGGAGGTAGAATTGCGAGAACGGAAGACACCTACTATCTGAAGACTCCTGGAACGCACTAGATACCTTCATAGCGGCGGCACGTTTTCGTGTAAGGGTTGCAAACGGATGGAGACCAACGTATTCAGAATGATGGCTGTGATTGAGGTGATGGATACTAAAGTTTTACAGAAGAATTGATTTATCCGTTCTATTGGATATGTCCTTTGCTCGTGACGTGGAACATGTCAATGGAAATCGTGACGATGAATGATGAGATAGCAGATAACTTGGCCGAAAAGATTGTTGGATAGTTTTGAAGATAGTTAGGAAGGATAGTTTGCAGCTAGAATAAGTATCATCCTGTCGATGAAGTTGTGGCAAACACAAAAAAGTTGTGAGCTGAATGCAGTTTTGGTTGCGTCAATCTACAAAATGGAACACTAGTCGTCATGGACAATATCTATTTCAGTTGACATTTTTACGAGCCTTATCAATTCAACCGGGTGTCCTTTTCACATACTTCAACGGAACAAATAAGCGATGTATTACAACTCACTATTAAAGAAACCTCTGAGAGTACAGGACACCATATATAGTAGTTTAAAATTAAATCCACTCGATAGATTTAAATGTTCCTCTAAGTTTGAAGGACCTCATCGGGAAAAATATTCAAATTTATATAAAAACAAGCCGTGAGGTGCAACCGTTGAAGTCCAGTAGTAGTAGTAGTAATTGGAAAGCGTTAATATTAGTCGTATCATCTACGGGAGCGTCCATTGATTACGTAACCCTGCAAAAAGGGTCAAAGACCATGTTGGTAGGGTACGTGCCGAACCACGATACCGAATCCGTACCCCAGCTACGATGAGTATGGAATGTTCTTAATGTCTTTAGAATAAGAGATATCGGGTAATATTATTTGTATGAACTCTTTTTACATGGTGACTTTGAAAGATTTTTTTTTTTATTTTTTTTTTAAGCATGAAAAAAAGTTTTGCAAGGTTTTTTACAAAAACTGTTCAGAGTATATAAATTTTACAAACATCAATCACTGTGTTGTGTAAATCAGGTCAAAAATTTATTTTTAAATGAAAAAAGGCCTATTCCTGCACTTTTTCTATTAAATAAAATAACGGCTGTAACAATTTTTGAAAAAAATTGAATCACACAAATTTTAATACGCATCGATTGACACCTTAATGATGCAAATCCTATTTTTGTTCGCGAGATATAGTGCATGTCAAAAATGACCTTGCAGGTCATTGGGACTTTTAATGATTTTTTATTTTTAATTTAATTTTGTAAGCATGTAAACAACTTTTGCTGATTTTTTTACAAAAACTGTTCACAATATATGTAGATTTTATAAACATTGATTACTGTGTTTTGTAAATGAGATGAAAAATTTACTTATTATGAAAAAAACTCTATTTTATCACTTTTTTTTATTAAATTAAAAAACGACTCCAACATTTTTTTAAAAATTTATCAAAATCACGCAAACGTAGATACGCGTCGATTGGTGCCTTAACAATGTAAATCCTATATTTGGTTCGCGAGATATAGTGCACGACAGAAATGACCTTGAAATGGTCAAAACAACAATACCCCACCCTCCATCTGAAGTGTCCCAACAACGAATCAGCTTTTAACATTGCAAAGACACCTCAACAAAGTCGATACAACTTTGTTTATGTGACTTAAGCTCGTAGAAAAAACTGTTCGTTTAAAACGTACGTACGTAAATTCACACACACACACACACATACAGACTTCATTCCAAAAAATCTCAAAACGTAAGGATATTTTGAGGATTTCAATTTCGATTTCGAGACGATTGCAAGAACTTCCCATATATTGGGAAGTTAATAAAGCAAAAACGGTCAAGGAAAATAGTTCCCATATCCCAGAAAAGTGAGCTGCATCTTTAAGCACGCCACTGGTATATTCTGTTCTTCCTTCGAACCATAACATTCCCCTATCCGAGTCCGTCCGTCGGTCTGTCCGATGAAGCGCTAAGGCTAGGCAGTGCGCCTGTCCCGTGCTAAACCCACTGACGGTATTGTTCAGCCCAAGGTATATAAACCAGAATAGGTATGATTTATTGCCCTAGGATTCCGCGCCGAGTGACGTAATATCGCACAGACACGCCCAGTAGTGCTGCCATCCTGTTTAAAAAATAGATTGGAAATTTTTTGGGCAGCCCTGTTCATCTCATTATATATTTCACAATATGTAGACATATAAGCAATGGTAAATGCTACATACCAGAGCTAGTGTTAAAATTCATGCTATTAAAATGAAGCGGAGAGAAATATCAAATCGATTGAGCGTGTCAGTTGTTGTCATCTAGTTAGTTAGCAAGACAATAGAATCAATTTTTAACAATAAAAGTAGGATTGTAACTGTTCGACTTTCAGCGCATCCATCGCCAAACCAATAACAATTACAATAAATTTCATTCGACAACTAATACACAAAATTCTCTATAATAAACATCGCATTAAGAGCATAATTATATATAGCATAGTTTGGAAGTGATGTTGAAAAACGTAAAATGATCCAAAGTGTCGCCATACAATTTGAGTGAAGTCTCTGAAAATTATATTTGATTTATATATTATATACAGTTATATACACTCATCACTTTCTAACTCTGCTAGATAGCACTATTCTCTTGGTAAAAAATGACAAAACAATGACATATTCGCAAGAACTACATTCCCAGTCGGAAAAAGAAAAATTGGCTTCATTCAAAGTGTGCATGAAATCCCACTTGGGTATATTTGGCCACGCCCTCCCCGCCGGATGACGTAACAACAGATCATACCAATGTAGTTTATATACCTTGTGTTCAGCCTGCGACAGCATGCCTGTAGAGTATTAGCGGCAGTTGACTAGTGAACGTTCATCCGGGTCAGACCCTAACGTCTTGAGTCGAGTGAGTGCGTGGCGCGAGTCTTCGCGTTCAGACCGAACTTCCAAAGGACATTCTACGTCCAAGGCGTATGCCTTTATCGCAAGTCACTTATCGTGCGAGTAGTCGTCCTGCAGTTCAGTGCTTCATCGAGCAGAACCAAAAAAGCCAAGAGCCAGAAGAACAAATCAGTGTACAAACGTACTGCAAACAGAAAAACCTTTGAAATCAATCCTTACTCACACCATATATCCTTCCTGATAACCGGCACAACATCATCATATCAACAAATGTACGAGGGGGACACAATGACACAAATCTTCAAAAGGACGAAAAAATGTTGCGCCAAGGTAATAAATACGTTTGATTCGTGACACCCGTTTTCAGTTTGTTCACTTAAGGATACTTGTACCGTGTCCTTGCTATATAATATCACTGTGAAGTCATTTCAATAGTCATCCGATAGTCTCCCAATATGTACTGAAGGTTCAACAAAGTTTGACTCCATATCCTTTCAAGTGTGCCTGATGAAAGGACCTGGTGTAAGATTTTTGAAAATCTCGATTGGAACGAGATAATGCTGTGTGTATATAGTAATATTGCTCCTCAACAGGACTATCTTCGTGTTGCTTAGTCGTTGGAGGGTGTCCGATTTGGGTAATTGTGTTCCTTGTGCGAAAACAAATGCGAGTGAATATTCCCGTAGGTACTTGACCACCCACTCCCAGGAGGGTGTTTCGTGGTGTCTCTTTGGTAGCGGCATGTCTGTTAATGTGATTCCGTATTTTTTATATGTGTTTCCTTGTTGTTGTTCTACGAAACAAACTTCCAGCGAAATTGGGTGGTTATAAAAATCGTTACATTCCTATTACCTTTCTCAATGGGCTGAAGGTTCTGTTGAACAATTTGATGACGGTGAATCAAATGGACGAAGATAACGAGGGGGTGAAGGAGGGTGCTTCGTGCTTGTGGATTAGAATTTTCCATTTCTGTAAAACGCAGAGTAATAAAAAAAATGTGGAAAATTACTGGAAAAATACTTTGGATGTTTGTACATTTTTGTAGGGAGGAGGGTTTTCGTCAGAAATGAAACAATCTACAAGATTGTATTAATTAAAAAAAAATGCTTTTCTTAAGAAATGTGTTGAGAAATTTCATTTCCAGCTTGCACGAAGCTGGAAATGAAATTGATTGAAATTATTTGCGCACCTGTGAACAGAATAAAGTTAAGTTCTAGGAAAGATTGAAAGTGTGCCTATTTGAAAGTCTGTTTTTTTTATATTTTCTGAACATTCAAGGCTAAGATTCAAGGGTGTTTTATTATATTCGTTGAATGAGACAGCAACTGGAAAAGGGTGGGGATGAAATTATTTTCCCGTGATAGGTATAAGGTATAAAGTATATCCTTTTTAGGTGTGTTTCAAGTTGATTTTTTATGTAGGTCGCTGGCAATATCCAAAATAATAATTCTGTGAAAACAGTCAAATATTGAGTTTCCTGCAGTAAAAAAAATCCTCACTGGGCCAAAAAGGGAAACATAAGAAATGAAATGGAAGCATTTGTCTTGGTAAAACCATGATGTATAAATGGTCTCGCTGATTTAAATATAGTATCGAAAAAGGTGGGAATGAATACCAAGAAAATTATCAATTTAAATTACATGAAATTTTTGATAGGTTAAAACTATCTGAAACAATAGGGATGCCAACAATCAGCGAAAAATGGGTACCTAGAATGCTTATGCTACTTCAAAAAAGAATCTCGAGTTGTCAACACTTTTTCAAGCTGCTTGACGACAATTCATTGAATATTATGAAAAAATTGCAGCCGGAGAAGAATCCGAACATAAGTCCATAGAGTGGCATAAAAAGGGTGTTTCAGCCCCTAAGAAACTTAAAGTCGAATCATCAGCTGGAAAGGTAATCGTTGCAGTGTTTTTTGGGATTCACAAAGAATTCTTTTAATAGATTATAGACCAAAAGGTAGCAACATCACCCGAGATCTGGATGCTAATATTCCAAGGCATTTAAAACAACAACCACATCAAAAACAGGGGAGCGATTAACGAAACGTGTGTTTCTACTTATCAAAAATGCACCAGTTCACAAGGCTCAGATTGCAGTAGCTGCTATGACGTCAAGGACTACGCTATCCATTTAACAGTCCAGATTTGAGGTCTAGCACCAAGTGATGACTTCCTATTTCCAAATTAGAAAAAAGTTACGCGCGGTTGGCGTTTTGACGACAATGAGTCAACAAACCGTAAACCTACGTTTCTGAAGGATTAGAAAAATTAATCGATAAATCGAGAAACAGTATCCACTTTAAAAAAACAAATTGAGCGGTCCATAGAAGAGTGTACTTTAAAAAATTGAGGAAAGACCACCTGGGATTTTTTCAGGCTTTTTTGTTTGTACTGAGTATTGTTTCCTTACTACAAATAAAAAGACGGTACATCAAATTTCTCCGCAGCCCATCCTGTAGTACAAAAGATATAGCACAATTGAAGAAGATCCTTATATTGGTGAAACAGTGAACTTTATATCGTTTGATCGATAAAATCACATTTTAAAACTGTGATTCAAAGCTTTTCCTGTAAAGTCATCTATTTTTGATAGGTAACGAAAAAATCAGTTCAATAAAGCTTTGAAGCACTGCAGGTCAAAACTACAAATTTTACAAAGAAAAACGGCAGATCGGCAGTTTTTTTCGTAGAGTCAACGAAAAACTTTCATCCTTGGATGCAAATGAACAAAATCTATGAAGTGGCCAACGTAGACTTTCTAAACGGTCAATTTTTTGGGGTTTGTACTCATGGACCCTCTTACTAACCACTTATACAAAATCCGTGCATAGAATTTTTAGATGAACGATCATAAATTCTCATTAATTTGGCTGGAATAAAGATGCCATTGGTGAATAGATAGAGAGGTTGCTTTCCAGCATGTGTCCACAGTTCAAATTTCGATGATGACGCTTCCACGGGTCAAATCCCGATGATGACGGTTCCACTTTACAGAAAATTGGAGTCCGGATAGAGTACAGATTTTTCAACATACCCGCAGATGGGTTCAACTTGATGAATGCCATTCAATAGTATCGCTACTGTATGCATATAAAATATGAAGCTAATAATTCGATGAAACCGTCGGGTGTATGTCAAACTAGCAAAACTAAAAATTCATTTTTGCACGAGAAACTAAAAACAAGATTTAACATTTGCTGTAAATCAACAAAATTTATGAACTATCCAAAAAAAAATCTTTCTTACCCATTTTTATGATTGTAGTGTCTATTTACTAAATCGCGTGGACTTTGATTGTATATTTTACCAGCGTGAAGTTCGGTCGAAAAAATTTATGTTGCAGTAACACTCATATATATGCGTGTGTGTGTGGTTATACCACATCACCACCTCGCCACGCATTTATGTACATAGGATATTCCGATAATAACTTTGATAGGGAAGTTTTGCGCTACTCACTTTAGGCCGAAGTGCGGCACACCTCTTGCAGTCTAAGCTGAAGTGCGGTGAACCCCATATGGGTCTAATGTGAGCCGAATCTTGAATTATATCCGGGAAGATCGATACTTGAATTGTTGGACTGTTGGCAAGTAATTTAGACTATTTGTCAAGCGTGTAGTGTCTCGTTTCACGACAAAAACAGTTAATATGCTGAATCCTTGTGATTAAAAGTGATTAAATAAAATATATTCTACTAAGTAAACGTAGTATTCTAGTATTTCCTTGATTTTTGAAGAGAAAAGGACTCATTTATGAACAATATCAACATTCTGATGAGAAAATTCATCTTTATCTAAAACTGATGCAATCCAAAAAGGTTTTATTGTAGCTAACAATGGTACAATATGTGGTCCGTACCCTTTGAATAGGGTATTAATAATCACACCACAAAGGCGATATCCTATTCATCGTTCACTTTAATCACCAGCTAAACGATCGTTAATCTCATTATTTAATAATATTCGGAAACCTATCTCGTATCGCTCTTACATACACCTGCTGTTAGCATGCTCTTCATGATAATCACGTCCAAATATTACGATGTCACGTCGAACAAACATCCTTGCACATTGCTTGGTCATCTTCCGTGTTTCACATGTCCTTTATCACACGAGCACCATTGGTTCTGTCCATGCTGAGATCCTTCAGTGACTTTGTGTTTTCCCACGTATTAGTTTCCGACATGACGAGTCATTGTCCAATTCACATATACCTTTGCAAGGGTAGCTAGTGTTGCTGCTAAAAATCTAAGGACCTCTTTTTATTTTGTCTTCAATTAAACAATGTTTTGATAAGTTACGGGCTAAAGAGTTTGGTCAACATGAGCATTATCCTTGAAGTCGAACAAATAAGAAAAGATGTTATGTTACGGTTGAACAAAACCAAGAGGAAGACACCTCTTATGATGCTTTAATCGTATCTTAAAAGGCAACGAAAAATGCCAAAGGAGATCATAAAAAAGGAAAAATAGCAAGAGTTGAATCTGAATCGAATAAGACGGAGCCAGTTATTTAGGCTTTAATTTAAACACAAATCTGAACTTTTAATGAAGAATATTTATCGCGATTGGATTTAGCTTTATTTATTTAGTTATGTCCAAAAAAATCTAAATTACCTCGAATTTTAATGGTAAAATATCCCGACACCATCTATGTAGAAATTGGACAACCTCTGCAAATTCCATCTCAATCTAATTTCAGTTAATTTAAACGTTTTTCATAATACTCTCAACATTTGCATTGGAGTTCTAAATTATCTCCATAAATCCCCAATAAGGCACACAAATATATTTAGATTCTGCTCTAAAACACAATATGCTAGACAAGAAAAAATAATCCTAAAATAATACTTTAATGAGAAGCAGTAGGAAAACGAGCCAGGAAAAATGCAAAATGAATTGCTCCCGTGGGACGAGCAGTAGAGAAATAATTTTCAAAGGAATGGCTGCTTCATTAAAGATTATGGAGCACTTTTTCCACGCCATCATCAAGAAAAACACTGCAGAAGCAAATTCACAGCGCATAATTAAGTCGTAGGCAAATAGCATGTTGGCGAAATGCTGTAAGGTTAGGCAAAGGACCAAAGAGATAGGATGCACGGTGGAACGGTTTGTTTTTCGTCAATCAGGATGGAGGCAGGCCAGTGATGAAGAAGAAGTGCTGGGAATTTGTGAAAGTGTGTCAGGTGAAATAATTTAGATTGCAGTAAAAGGCAAATTTTTGTGATAGAGTTAAAGTTTGGTAGTTCCTGGATTTAGCTAATGATTTGATTCACTTATTAGAAGAAACGTCAATTGGAATGTTGAATGCAGCACTAGTAAGGAAATGAGCCCAAATTAATTTAAAGGGCTTTTTTAAGTCAATATGTCTTGCAGTACTCGGAAATGACTTCAATCAATTTAATTTATTTTGCTATCTATTTTTATTACATTTCTAATTTTCTTATTGTGCTAACTCTATTATATTTCCTAATTTACTAGTTTTTTAACATTACAGCTTCTCTTATTTTGGTGAAGAGTTAGATAGTAGATGATATATATTCCTTTTATATCCCGAATTATTTCATTTGACTTATGACGCAACAATCTGTTCTGTGTAGTTTTATAGTCCAATTAGAAAACGAATTGAAGTTTTTATGACCCCTGGTGGACTAAAAAAGGAGCGAAAGACGAGATGCTGATAGAGAAACTGATAGTTAATCATATGACCAAAACCAGGGAACTTTTGTTCTCATATAAACATCGATTAAATATGATACAGTAAAACTCGTTGTTTAACATCTTCATAGGTTTACACCCATTTTTTCAAATGGTACTGAACATTTACATTCGAAAATTGCTAATACATTCACAATCTGATGATGAGCTGGACTGTTTTCACTGCACACTTTTCTCAACTGACACCGTGGTACATAGATGTTACTAAGAATATAGTTACAGTTCCAGACAATCCACAGGTTTTTAAGAGTATTTATGAGTTTGGCTACTCCCAGACAAAAAAAATCACGCAGCTTGCTTGCATTTTGAAATCATCTTGAGAAGGTGCTTTTGTCGAAAACGCAAGAAAAACCAGTTGACCATCGATGTTGCCATTGGACCAAGGGTAAACTCAAGCAGGAGCTAGTAAGGAAAATAGGCAAGGAGTTTTTTTTATTTCTATCTATTACAGTAGAGTCAATTTCACAGAAAAAGAAACAAAAATTGGTTCTGAATCTCTAAACATATTGATGCGGAGTCACTTACGTGTCATCCTCTCTTCGAGATCGAAGCAGTATATATCTGTCAAAGAAAATCATCTTCATGTTATGTAAACGTGTCAACATGTTTTCAAATGTGTAAATCATAAATACATGCTTTTGTGGTAGCGTGAACGGGCTTGAAATGATTTGTTTATGGTTTTCATTAACGGTTGAAATTCGATTCAAAAAATTTCAAAGGACGAACTTTTTTCTGAGGACGTTTGAAAGTGAGAAAAATGGAAAACTCTTGCGGTTGAATTTAAAACAAAAAAAAAATTGATAAAGAATTTGAAAAGACGAAATTTTTTTGAATATTATTATTGGCTTCGTAAAATATCGCATTTCTCGCTCACAGAGAAGATATACCTTAAAAAGGAGGCGATTTTTTCCGAATCGGTGAATGTGATAGGAAAATATGATACCACAATTATGTATCATTGTACATAAGTATTTCAGAATCATTTTTGATCATCAGGAGTCCGATGAAATCCGACCAAACAAATGAACCAAATTAAGTTGTTTCAAAGTTAATCAGCCTTTGATATGGTTTGATTTATAGAATAAGTAAAATCTATATTGAAGAAGGATTGTAGAATTTTAATTTGTGGTACTATTTGAAACCACAAGAGGCAAACAATTCCATTTCTAGAATTTTTATATGTCTCTTTGTCTATCACACGGAAAATTATGAACGGGTTTCAATAAAACTTGGCATAATGATAGTTTATATCCTGGATAAAAAATGTCGCGAGTACAACTAGTTTGAAATACATCCTTAGAAAAGTTGAGAAGGATAAATTGGGTAGCCTCCTGATCAGAATTGCTATCAATAAAGTAAAACTATGACTGCTTTCCTCTAGCTGGTTTGTTAAAACATTGCGTCTCAAACTTGCCGCTTATATCCTTCATTGAATATCGAATGGATATCACGAAAAGATAGCCTTTCAGTTTTACTCTTAGTTCCACGAAACATTCAGAGAGATATTCCAGAAAGTTACGAAAGTGGATATTATAGAAAAAGTTGGTCCAACTTTATAGAGCACCAAATAGGGCTTCAAGGACCCTTTCATATAGCATCAAATACGCCTTTATATGTTTATAATAAATAGCGATTCTGTGATCCTTGAACAAAACACGGCATGTGATTTTTCTGATGGGGCTGTAAATCGAAATGCGGATAAGAAGTTAATTTCTTTTTAGTGTTTTTTGGACTTTCAACTCTTCCAGAAATTCAAGAGAATTTGAGAGAAGAACAAAAGACAGAACGAAAAGTTTAATGTTGAAGGAGGATATTTCATATGACCATATGTGGGTAGAGTTGAGATACATCAGATAAAACTGAAAGCTTTACTATTTATCAGAAGACCATACATAACATCCGTACCCTCCCTTATCCGAGATGAACAGGATAATTGCAAAGGTTCTGTTTCATGCCGGAAAGTAATAATCTAAAGTGAAAGTTGTGATCAAAATTAAATCTTCCGTAGAATTTGATAGATAAACTTCTAAATTAGATTCCAGCACATACTAGGAAGCAAAGCCTTAGGAACTCGAAACAAACTGAAATTACAACTTGGCTAGGAAGATTCCTATCTTCATGATTAGTTACTGAAAGAACTTTAGTCAATACCTGGTGGCAGGTATGTAATCCGAACACAACTACTCTAAATAGCATCAAACTTTTCCGGCCTATCGACTGGCGACTGGAGGGCGCCAAACCATTGCCAGGACTCATATCCTTTCATTGATCCTAAGCTCGCTTCGTCACTATTATGCAATGTTCATTGCTGGCAAGGTGCTCGACATTTTTTTCTTGTGGAAGGTAGTAAACGGCAACAATGCCGTGCACGATTGAAATCATTATGGCAAAATATTTAGGGGGTGACTTCGCAGACACGCTATGTCGTGGGGTATGGTAATGTACGTACCAAGTGGTAGAAGCAAACGCCGGACTATGTCCCTATCCTGACATCGTGTAGAGGCGCATAGGCCAGAACCGCTAGGGGATGGAGAGTAGTGGATGTATTTCAGTTTGGCTAATAATAAATCACTGCATAATTCAAGATCGCCATTTACATATATTGAAATGTTCGACTCAAGAGCTGATGATATATGAGTGGCAAAGCAAAATGCCAGGTGAAAATGTGGACGAGACCTCTTTGCTGGTTTTTGCTGATATTTGCTAATAAGAATACATTAGCATCAGGATATATGCGTGCAATATTTCATGTGTCGAACGAAAATACCAACCAATTACCACGTCCGCTAGAATAATGTCTGCATTCTATTACGCAAAGCGTGCTGACAGAAATAGCATGGAGCGAATCACACAACGCCAAGAACGGTGGATGCAACCTTCCCATCCATGGAAGCCCCAGGCAGCAAACAAATTAATTAAATAATCCTTAATGAAATTCTTCACGACAAACGCGTCGCACGTAATTAGCACATAATCCGCTTAAGGGTGCAATAGTGCACAGTCGAGTGTGAAACTACTTCACCATTGTATCGATCCAGCATTACCTCACGTACCTGCTACGTAAGGAGATATCTATCGCCCATTTGTTTCGACCGGCGCTTCCAAGTGCTCTGACGATATTCTGCATTGGCACTTGCACGTTCTCTGCCAGTTTTCTATAATCAACGTTAATTCACTCTCGTCGTCCTTACCGAGCAAAGTTGTCCGAATTGAAGAAAGGCGACATTCTTTAGATGCCACTTGGAGCGAATTGGGGGTGGCGAAAAAATGAGGTAAGCAAAAAGTCCACGAAATGAGAGATTTCTAGCATTTTGCTGAATGAATTTTAGACGAGGGTTAGAACTCGTGTTGCGGAAAGTTGACTGGGATAAAATACCACTTGAAGCAAAAAAAAACATTTTAAGGACTCTTGTGCAATGCGATCAAGTATTTCAATTTGTTTGGTTATCTTGTTTGTTACAAAGTAAAGAAGAATGCTGAACGGATCGCTGGCATGACAAGAGGAGTTTATTTCATTTGTGGTTTTAATCTAGTCGTTTGTTTAGTTTTAAAGAAACTCACATAATGTCTTTCTGGAGATATTGAATGGATAATTTTATAAGCAAGAGCTTGAATTTCATGTCTTGCCGCATTCTCGATGAGCGTGTCTCAGCCTGATGAGCATCAGTTGAAGGCCTCCCCATTTTGAGCACCATCCGACTACCAGCCATCGAGAGAATGCATCATGTGAGGAATGGCTAGAACAGTCGACCAATAAGTGGCGATCCCGGTTAAATTTTTTTTATTTCATCTAACTTATCGGGTCCTAGTTGAGACGAAACGTAACGAAAGTACAAAAAATTGACTCGTTGCCGAATGTCCCATAATCCGAAAATATCTCGACGCCTCGTGAAGGAAATCACATAAACGGACAAAGCATATTTCTTTAATATTACTTTAATATGTTATAATATTACGAAATTCAATTCATAAAATGTGTTTTTTTTTTATATTCATGAACATCATAGCATTTTTCATTCTAATTTTTTATTATTGACCAATTCAATCAACAACAAAATTCATGATTTAAATTCGAATATTCTTTTTGTTTCACTACATCAAAATCGTCATTATCACCATTAAATTCATATTCGTGAATGGTTGGACTAATGCGTAGGCGTCGTCGATATCATTCCGCGAAGTTGCCTTGAATTGGGTGCATCTAATGGCTGCTACTTGACAACACTGACTCAATAATTTCAAGTTTTACAGATGTTTTGATTTTAATCTTGAATCTAAATCGTATGAGGAATGGAATGTTGCTAGTTAAAAAATCGAGAATTTCTCAAAAACTTTCAAAGATATCTCAATCCGAGCGCATTAAAATAGAATACATCAACAAACTTTTACTTCAAGCCCTAAACTTATAAAATCGGTTATGACAATGAAGTAATGAGTGTTAATCAAGTAATGAGGAGGTCACTGCTCAAAACGTCCATATTGTTCGACTCAGTGGCGGCTCGTGGGAGTTAAGTATGGTGGGGCGACTGGTACGAATTTTTCTTTCACCAATATAAGTTCTTATTTGAGTTTCCACTCCACCCAAGAGATACCACATGTGGAGCGTTGACCGATTTTGAGTGATTGGTTTCCACAAAAGTAGATTCGCTGGCAATCAAAGATATATTCCTATTATCGTGTTTTGAATAAAATTTAAAGCTTTTATAAAACTTCAGTGCACTCTGAATAAAAAAAATCTTGTTAATTATTTATTTAATCAAAATCATAAATACCATAATCTGAAGAACCCTTTTCTGGAACAAACAAAATACCAAACACTACGAAGGCACATTAAGTACTAATACTACACTGATGAGACTACTTTTGCATTAACAGTCATCACCTTCACCCCTTTCGGCCCGTCGCAAAAAAATGTTGCTCATGACTGCTCAAAAGTATTATCCAGACCATGCCAAGACTAAACGTTGTCGAAGCACTGAACGGGCTGCATATGATTAGCCCGTCCACGATGTATACACATGTTATTTCAAACACGCACACTCCCACCGCTTCACCATAGAATTCACGCAGCCATTCAAATCGAAATACTCTTTTTCGGACCAAATCCATGTAGCCCTTCCTCTTAGTAAAGGTAGAAAATTGTCAAAGAGAAAATAAGTTTGAATTTTACTCTCAGCTTTTACTCGGTGCAGGCACAACGAAGCGAATCGAAGAGAAAAACAAAGTGTTCTACAGTGCGTGGCAAGATGACTATGTGAAAGTAAACTACAGCATGAAAAAAATGCTACATTATATTTTGAAATGAAATGAAATTATGAAAACTATATTGAAATCTATAATGATATTTTATTACATTTGCACTAATATAGGCTCATTAATAAGTGGTAGGGCTGAGCCCCACTAGCCCCAAAGGTAGAGTCGCCACTGGTTTGACTGCTAGATCCCAAATGTCTCTCATCTTTCTTCTCGCTCTCGATTTCGCAGTCGATCCTGATCGATTCACGATCGCATTTGCCCACTCTCGAAACGTATACGCCTCCCACTATTAACCGGAAGTCCGCATGTTCTAAGCGAGTGGGTTATATCGAAATAAAAGTAGTGCCACACATGCGTCACATGAATTTATATATTGATTTGCATTGAAGTGGCGCAAAAATGTCATTGAGTTTGAAAATACTATATATGAAAAAAAGTTAAGAGTGTGACGTTACAACGACGCGAAAATATGGGAAATATAATGAGAAAGTGCTTAGAAATAAGCTATGGAACACACAAAAGTTTTTTTTTCAGGAATACACACTGATCCTTCAGGTCGGACCTCCTGTAGCATCTTTGAAGCTGAACAGAGCCTAGCTACTGGAAGAAACCTGCAGAATAACCAGTCCTATCCGAACCAAGCAACTCCTAAATATGAGTCGTGAAACATTAAGTTTCACCACAGCTTTATTGACGGGGCACAATTTAATAGGCTGAAACGCAGAACAGCTTTGCGCTCCGTTGAATGATAGTAGCAGATCAGAAAAAGTGGAGGAAACAGCTTTCACTTTCTGGATAGTCTCACGAGAATGAATAACATAAATTTTGACAGCATAGCTGGCTTTATTAGAGAAACCAAATGGTTCTCTGCATCCCAGAGCTAGGTTTTCAGGGCCATCCCAATTTCTTTGTGGTATCACAATAGCATTACCATAGTCTGAGTGTACCATCGTCGATAAGAGTGCTGCCACTACTACGAACCAACCAACAATCTTTTTATCTTGAGCTTCATATTCATACTAAGAGCATATTTCACGATGAACTTTCCTTGGAATGATGAACCATGTGAGTGGAAGATATGAATTTCACCTATGATCTGTGTGAATGCTATGTATTTTAAGTCTTGCAATCACTAGCAGATAAGTAAATATTTGATATTATTCCAATTTAAATTGATTTGCATGGAAATGCAAAAGAAACAACATTTGTTTCACCATGATTGACGAACCATTCCCTTACAAATTTATCTTCTTGTTCACGAGTAGGTATGTATTTGTTATTTCAAAAGATTTTGCAGGAAAAATATCGGGCTGGTGGAGAATATTCTAGTCCATTTTGATCAGATTCCTAAAACTGTAAGCCAACTCTTTTTAATAAACACACTCCCGCGTTTATTATGGAAATAAAATCTTTCAAAAGACCGAATGGGATTGCTATGTAAAATTCAATGAATACAAATGTGAAAAATAATAAATATTTCAATGCTGAATTTCTCCTCGAACATCGTCCGGGAAAAATCAAGTAATATTTTATAGCTAAATCAGAATGTGGTGAGTGTCAGTTAATCACAGTTTCCATCTACTTCCCAGGGCACTTATATCTCTAAACGACTCCCATATTCGATACAATTTTGAAAATCTCTTGTCCCAGCTCTAAGGATTTCACTCAGCAATCAAAATAAATTTGAAATCCATCTTGAGTACTTTCAGTCAGTCTCATTCCGAGCTTGCTTTCTGTTCAAATAAGCCCGAAAGTATCATTATAGGCGATAAAACGACATTATCCTTCCTTCAATGTCAAAAGTATTTCAATAAAACTTCAATACATAGTCCTGCCAATCATCAACAAGTATCTCCTTACATTTAATATGCCACGAAGAGTGTGTATGATGTCGAAGGGAAAGGAAAATTTGAGATGAAGCATTGAAAAATGTTGTAGGTTGCAGGAATCTGAAATATTAAAATCTCTTCTTCACACAGATAACAAGGCTGTTAGCGCTCCGGCAATGAAAGTCCCGAATGTCCTATTCGATAGCAAAGTTGAACGTCTCAAAGTTGAGTTCCAACATCACTTCATACAAAATTCACTATCCTTCCTGGGAAGCTGAACAAATCACGAATTCTGTCTTGAGTCCCGAAACGGCGCCCAATGTGGGCAAGTGTGCAAGCAATAATCCAATCATTTGAAAATTGCTTCATGCATGTGTCGGGAATTAAACAAATACCATCCGGAAAATTCGTTTCTCATGTCTGTTAGCTGTTCACAGCCTCTACCACCCTCGCAGCCATTGCCTCCTCGAAGGCTGCCCGTGGATCCTGAATCGTATCTGAAAAGGAAATTGGTTGAACGACTACAATGGATGGCGGCAACGATAAGGACGTCATCATTTCGCATTCGGCATGTACCAGATATTGGAGTCCCGACCGATTCTTGGCTCTATTAAAAATGGAAATGTTTTTGCTCGAAGGGTTTATGTCGTTAAAGGTCGTTTTCTTGTTCGTCCTGACATTCTCCCCCTGTTATCTCGACGCCCGGCGGTTCGCTGCCTCGTCCTGGTTGCGAATTTAATTGGAAAGTTATGTGTCGTGTAACTCGGAATAAGTGACTTTGGCCCAAGCAAGCAACGAAGACATAGCAATCGTGGAAGGTGGCTGCGAAGGACATGGTTGCTGATGTGGTGGGGGGAGGGGATCGAAAAAACCAAAGTTCGCGCGAAACATTCTTATTTATGGCAATGGAAGTTGTTTTTGGGATTTCGTGACAACAGAAAATAAAATGTATGGCATGCAAATGCTTCAAAAATCAATAGACACGGGAATGGCGGAGGATAACAAGTGGGAAGCATGATATATGAATGAAGTTCACCGGGTGGGATCCGCAAGCGTTTGCATACAAGACATGTCTCTAAGCACATCAGTTGCGGGGCAGGTATTTCAGAGTGGGCTGGTTTAGTATTCTAGTCGCGATTCTTTAAGACGTTCACAGCAAATTTTCCAAAGTGATGACTCGGTTGTGTTGTGGCGAAAGTTTGCGCTTAATTTATTAGAAGTGATACTTTAACCTTTCCGTTGATGGCTTTATAGGCTGGATTATTTCAGCATGGAATATTCATCAACGTAAAAAGATATTTTTAGAGCTGAACAGAATAAATTGTTTGAAGTCACATCATGAAATCATTTCAATTCCAGTCTGCTGAGAATATCCTTAGAACACATTGACTCTGCCTCTAACCATTTAACTTCTCTCTTTGCAGCTTATACGCAAGCTAACATTCAACGCGCCAAGTCC
This sequence comes from Oxycera nigricornis, assembly GCA_963942545.1. Classification (NCBI taxonomy): domain Eukaryota; kingdom Metazoa; phylum Arthropoda; class Insecta; order Diptera; family Stratiomyidae; genus Oxycera; species Oxycera nigricornis. Next base: position 123,282,237 of record OZ012659.1, on the reverse strand, counting down.
TGTCAACATCCCTATTATGCTTCGCAGCACAACTACTTCCCAGTACGATCAACAGAGAGCTGGCACGTGTGTCGAGGATAATCTGACCAGGATAGCCGGCAATCCGACCAATTCATTTGGAATTCCCGCATCACCCGGTCGATGTGTTGAAACCGGATGGGATTTGACGGGCGACAATGGGATGTTATCTTCAACAAAAGGATGCAGCCACAGTACGAGCTTCAACAATAACGGGTGCCAGAATTGCATGCTCTCATACGGTGAAGCAGGCGACGATGAGGACTTGCAAATGTTCCACATATCACCACGATTCTTTCTGAAACGTGACGTGACCACGTCCTACATGCGAGTGAGTGACGATAGTGGGGGTGGTGTGAATCCTGATGTGGGAGGTGGAGGAGGCCGTCGAAATTGCAATTTCACCCCGAGACTGGGAATGACCAATTTAATGGCCAGCATGATTCTGAGTCGCCGTGATCTGGGCAAGTGGAATAAATCACAAAATAACAATAGCTGTTGTAGTGACGATGAGATCGTGACCAATATGAAGGATGCAAGCAGTGAGGTGTTCGGGACAGGACGAGATTATATAGCTGGAAATAATGGAAGTGTCGAGACTGAAGCCGTGAATACCACTAGAATAAAGAAACCAATCAGTAGAAACGAAGAAGGAACAAGACCGCAGAAAGACTATTTCGGATTCCACAAGGATAACGCAAACACGGCGTTTGATGAGCAAATTGCCGACGGCACCAGCACAATAACCACGAGCTTTATGATCCCGCAGAACACAGCCGACAATAGAATCCATAGCTCAAATGTAGGCGCCAAACGTACAGCAAGCTGTTGCCGAAGCATCTCGTCCAACCCCATTGAAATCACCAACCGGGCAAATAGAAGCGCGACCAAGGACGAGTCCGCGGTGTGTACACAAATCGTCTTCGAGAAAGTTAAATACGATAAATCAAAACGCTACCTGAGGCACACTCCTAGCGAGTCGAGTGTCGTCTCGTCCCCACGGTCAGCCCGCAGCAGTGGGCGTCTGTTGTCCCGGGACGCAAGCATATCTTCCTCATTTAGTCTGGACGAAAATAGTTTTTCGGACAACAACCTCTATTCCTCGTCCTCGCCAAGTCACTCGCTATGCTCGAACATGAACGGGAGTCATGCGGAAAACGGCTGCTGCTTCGATACCAACGGAAATTGTTGCCATCTATCGATGAACGATGCCGATTTGACAACGAATCCTTCGGAAAAGGCTATTAATCGTATCAACAGCTTGCGTTGCCGTAAATATGCCGAGACTTGGGATAGTAATGGCAATTCGGCGGACAGTAGACGCATTCTGTGCGAGGAAGCATGGAATGTATTTGAGAATAAAATAAATACAGTCCGAGATAAGAAAATGATGATATTGTACACGGAGGACGCCGAGGACTTCATTAGGTCGTCTAGTCCTAGATCCAGCTCTACGACGCTCGAGACATGGATCGACGACGAAATCTTTGATAACTCATTCAACGAAGAGCTGGAACGACATCATCGACAGCGTGCTTCGTCGTTGCAGAGATAAAATTGAATGGGGAAGGACGTTGGATACGACTATTTTGTGGTCCTGAAACGGAAAACGAGCAGGATACATGTGATGTGTGATTCCATTTGATCGAGGTAATTATTCAGAAAGTAGGAGCCACTTGTCTTAGTCTTTATCAGATTTACATAGGCTTGGGTTAATGGTTTCGTTAAGAGCAGATGGTATCATGAAATTATCCTGGAACGATCGTAATGCTTCTCACATTAGAGTAAATAGTGCTAGTTAATTGGACACAGGATCAATTTGCATCCAATAAATGTACTTCAATGTTGCACATGAAGTATCCTGAATTAAAAGATGTTTGACGCAATTCAGCATAGCTATTAGTGTAAATTCAACCGTGATCGTCTGTTACAGGGCAGGATCAAAAAGTAGTAAGACTGAATTTCTCTAGCGCGAATAGAGCTTAAAAAGTGTCGTCGCGATCCAAATGGAGTAAAATTTCTAGCAGCGCTACGTCATCAATTTCTACGTCAAACTCGGGAAAACCGCGATGAAACCCTTGGGAATGATTAAGGACGCCTACGAACAACAACAGTGTTTGTGTGGCATAAGCCGTTCCAGGAGGGGTGAGAGTTCGTTGAAGATGACCAGCGCGCCGGACACGCGTCAATTTCAAGGATTGATGAAAATGTGTCCAAAGTTAAGGCGTTGCTGAGTTCCAACCGGTGCACAAACATTCGCCTGATTGTTGATGTCTCAGGGATTTTGTACGATAACGTCCAAAAAACTATTACCGAGGATTTGGCCATGGGAAAGGTGTGCGCCTTTGAGCCAAGAGTTCTGGGTGATGAACAAAAAGTGAATCGTGTGCAAATTTTCCATGATATTCGGAACTGTGTCAAAGAAACCCCAAATTCTTCGTCGTCTTTCCTCGGCTCAGTGGGACCTCAAAGGAAAACGATAGAGCTCCGTAGAAGACGCCCAAGAGGCCGTGATGGAGGGGTCCCAGGAAGCGAGTTCAAGAAGGGGTCCGTGCAGTGGGAATCAAAGCACAGATTTGCTATGTTGAGGACTTTTAAGGATTTATACAATACAAAAATTTCAATTGGATCTACTTTTTTAGTTTTTGGTCCTACCTTGTATGATTAAATAGAACAAAATATCCTCTCAGAAATCTGTGATTAAATAACTTCTCTCAATTATGTGCATCATGACGATAATTCCATGAAATAAATTTCCTCCAGGATTAAGTACTCATCAGCACTGTCAAAAGTACACTCTTTATTATGCGCTGCATAAAAATGACAATTTATTCAAAGTCCTTTTACAGCACGTTCAAGATCATAAAGAAACTTACTAATAGCGTCCATAAAACCTCCATTCCGAATTGTCGTTCCAGACCTGCAATGAACACACACTGGAACATTGCCACTGGTAAGGACGATCTATTAAAACTGCTCCACTGACTGCGACTAGCTAGCCATCTATCTATCCATTTTTTTATTAAAGAAACCCACCTATTGATTTTCCCATTATCGGTTTGTCCTCAGAGTGATGGAAGCGGGAGTGGCTACGCTTCTCGATATTCCCTGAGCAGTGGTGGCTTCGCCAACATTTATGAAGACAATCGTTTGACTGCCGCCAGGATGTAAAACAGAAAATGGCACAATCAAAGTGGAACTGTGTCATCAAATGAATTGAAATAGTAGAGAATGGAAGCGGCGTCTACACCGCGAGCCAGGAAGTATCTCCTTTTGAGTCTTTCTCATCGCCTGCTGAACGTGCTGGATGTCATTTCGTATCGTAATTCGATTTTAAGTTGCCCATGGTTGACTCTGCTTGCTTGTCGAGTCGTTCCGGTGTTTTGCTATCACTTCTGCCATTCTAGTCGATTGGATTTCCTCTTGATTTTATGCAGAATCCTTAGCAAATAGTTCTTGGCTGGGTTGGGTGGTGTGCTTCATCTAATAGTGGGATATATGGTAAAAGACATCGGTCTTTCATTTCCGCTGCTATGTCGACGCGCAAGGAGATAGTGGGTGTACATGTTAGAACTATCGTGACGACTTCAGGTTGCTGTAGGAGTTGGAAATAACTATTTTGTTGGATGGTGAATATGGATCTACGGGATAATTTTAGATATTGAAGCTCGGCACATGTTTTCATGTGTGCCTGCAGAACGATTAAAAAGAGATTTGATTTGTCGTGGAGGAACGTCATGTAAATCCTGGTATTATACTTAAATATAGTTTCCTTAATTTTAATACGTTAATTTCAATTCCACTTAGGTGTAGGAAGATGTGTACAGAATGGCGACTTCTAAGTCATATATAATTTTATGGTAATTGAATAAATAAATGATGGTATGGTATGGTATGTGTCTTACAAAACAAGACTAAATAGTCCTTGAAAGGAAGAAATATACTATAAGCCATCCATATTAGTTTGGAAGCAATTGCACATAGTGCGCTGACTGAAATTCTTGTAGCAATTAGATCTTTTGTAGACTAAAATGGAAGTTTTTATACCTACCAAATACACCAAGCTACATTCTCGACAGTCTTGATTCTCATGCACGTCTAGAAATTGAAATATTTGAGTCTTCTCAGAAACCTTGAGTTACATTGCTTCTTCAACAGATTTGATCGTAGAGCGAATTTTGAATTTTGACACAAAATCAGCAACACTTCGAATAATTTAGAGTTCTTTGAGGCAATTTTGTCAACAAAAAGAGAAGCAAAGAGCATCATAAGTTTTCACAACATTTTTGTAAAACATTTTACATATTTCTAAGCGTCAACATTTCCTCATTTTCATAGTTTCATTCGCCAAAGATTACTCAGAAGAACTGACATACAAGTTTGACATATTCGAGAGAAAATATGGTCGCCATCAACTGTCAAAACTCAATCGACCTTTTCGAAAATTCCAAATTTACTTCACGAGGATGCTATTTCAAGGCAATCTTAATATGTAATATATATACGAGGTGTGATCAAAAAGTAAGATGGCTTTTTGAATTTCGCGGGATAGCTACAGTCGATTTTCGTTTTCTTCTTCTTCTTATGTTGATACATTTGGTCCAAACATATGCTCAAAGTTGTGTGTATGAGAGCCATAAAGGTTAGAAGTGTTTTGCGTGTTTGGCGATTTTCTTCTGTCGAAAAAAACTGCTTCAAAGAATTTGCATCAAATATTGTGTAGAATGTGGAATTAAGAGTTCGAAAATATTTGAAATGTTGACAATGGCATATGATGAGTGTATTCTGAGTAAAAAACTATTTGTAAATGATATATGCTCTTCCAAGAAGGCCGAAAGGATGTTTATGATGAAGCTTTCCCTGGACGCCCCAGCACGTCAACAACTGATGAAAACGTTGAAAAAGTGAAGAAAATAGTGTTGAAGAAGCGTCGAATCACCATTATAAAAGCTGCTGATGATTTTGGCATCTTGTTTGGTTTGTCTCAAGCAATTTTAACGGACGTTTTGGACATTACAACCAGATCAGAAGAACCATAGCATTAGAATCGCTCAGAAGCTGTTGAATGACGCCAATGATGATCCTGATTTGCTCAAAAGTGTCATAGCTGGTGGCTATGATGCCGAAACCAAAGCCCAAACGTCCCAATGTAGTTCCCAGAATACCGGAAAAAGCACACCAAGTTCGATGTCAAGGTTGTCAAGGTTTTGCTCACTGTTTTCTTCTATTATTATGGCGTAGGGCATCAAGAGTTCTTGCCACAAGGTTCTACGGTCAAAAAAAGAGTCTTACCTTGAAGTTATGTGCCGTTTACGTGAAGCACTACGAAAAAAACGGCCACAATTTTTGAAAAACAATTCATGGATTTTGCATGACAGTAATGCACCTGGTCACACATCGTTGGTTGTGAGTGTTTTTTTAGCCAGAAACAACACCACAATCATGCTTCAGCCAATATATTCACTAGATTTAGTCGCCTGTGAGTTTTTCTGTTCCCAAAACTGAAGAGATCCATGAAAGGACGAACAGGAGATAAAGACTGCATCGATGGAAGAGCTCAAAGCTATACCGATAAGTGCATATCAGAAGTGCTTCGACGATTGGAAAAAACGCTGGGACAAGTGCATTATATCTAAGGAGGATTACTTTGAAAGAGGCATCATAAATATTGATGAAAAAGTAAATTTTTTTGGTAAAAATAAAAAGTCACCTTACTTCATGATCACAGCTCGTATATGTAGATACACGTACATATACATATATAAAGTAATAAATGTATAAAAACCAGATTCCTCAAATTGAGAAATTACGATAAAAATACCTAAATCGCCCACAATATCATTACACATGTAACTGAATTCCAGAGAATAATATAAAACCAATACTGTGTATTGTAAAGGTATCCTGAAGCTAAACTGTCGACTCCTTGCCTTCCTTCTCCACATCTTAGTCTGCTACCTTAAATCGTTGAATCTGTTGAGCAACATATCACTATTTTCCTCATTTTTATGAAAATCGCCATGGCTACAATGCATTTTCTCCTGTATCCTTTTGTTTACCGAAACGATACAGCCTGAAATATGATATCCTGTAGTATGGTTGCTGTTGGTCTTTTTGGTTTGCTATGGAATTTGTTACAATGTGTTTTTTTTTGGTCGATTTTGCGATGCGTATCGTAGACTTTGTGTTTGGTTTCCTTCAATAAAATATCATTTAGATGTTTGAAGAAATGTGAGATTTTTATTGCTTCTTAAGTTTTCTCGGCAAGAGGGTTCGAGTTGAAGAAGGAATTGGTAAGGATGAGGATGGAATTCATAGGAACGTGTTTCATTAAATATTTAATGACTGGATTTTCTAAATGTTTTTCCGAAGGCCAAGTTTTAAGCTTGAATTTTCTTGAAGGCATGATGTGAGATTGCTTATAATTTGAATGAAACACATTTCCGACTAAACTTAACGATTGGTACCTTTTATTTGTTCCAATCTCAAAGTTCTATCAAATACCTAGATTGAACTCTAAGAACGAAAATTTTTCCAAAGAATTTTTAGTCAAAATGTACAAAAAATTTATAAGAAATATATACGCTTCGTCATGTTGTACATTTCGTTTTTAATTAATCGAAATAAATTAACATTGTCTTGAGAACATAAATCCTGCCATCGAAGAATTTCATTCGGCGTCTATGAGTTTTCTAGAATCGTTCCAACCACCTCGACTTATGCTTCCTTAGAAAACTTTGTAGCACATGTTACCCTTTTACTCTTTTACCAGTCTTTTTTTTTAATTAAACATAATTAATTATTTTGATGGAACGTCTTTTAACGGCACTTATCAAAAGCATAAGCACCAAAAAGTGTGCGAAAAGCCAACCAAACATTTTGAATGGCTACAAGCAAAATTTAATTGCTCCTTAATATCCTGGCCTGCGGGGACATAAAATGATTGATGAGAATGGTTGAATGCCAGCCGCAATGCGAACTGTGGTGTTTATGGATAGAATTTTAGTATTTGGAAGTAAAAGTGAAATGGTTATTCTGATTTCTTAACTGATTGTTTATGTGCTGGGAGTTTTATGGTATCTGGGTGTAGGGTTAATTAATGGAGCATTTAGAAAGACATGAGTGAGTCAAGTGTTTCGATGAGGAAAGTTGGCATTCAAGAATGTTGTCCTTACCTGCTCTACAAAACTTAGTCTATAGCTCGTAGACTTGTTGAGATCCTTTATCGTAAGATTTTTTATGTTGTTTCTATGCTAAAAAGAAATCTTGCCTAATTGGAGCCAATGCTTGCTTAGTGAATGAGTCCTCTTGAATAATTTAAAAACGAAATCCATCGAGGATTGTTAATACGCAAGTTAATCTTATTCTTCCCTTGATAAATAAGTAAATCATCATAAATACTGTACAACTGATGCAGAATTCATCCTATTCACCCACTGTACCAGGTTTTCTGGGCAGGTCCTTCTTTTTGAAGGCACTAAGATGTTTTCGGATGCCTCAATTAATACCTACGTTTTGCATTCGTAGTGAAGTTTCGTCAATCTGTGCACATTCTTCAACTTGATGATTAAAAGAACCTAGAAACACATTTCGTCAGCAAGCTGGACCCTTATGTAGGTTCACCCCGAAGTGCATTAAGCTTCTAGATTTTGTTGTCCCCTAAAGTTGGGTGTCGACAACTTCTTTTTCACATCTTTGTCACATAACCATGGACGTATCTCAGCCCGATGGCCCCCAGTGGAAGGCCTCACCATTTTGAGCGCCACACGACTATTAGCCGCCAAGATGATGCATCCCATGAAGAATAGCAAAAGTCAATCGCATAGTGGCGGCTGCAACTTGACACTTTTTTACTCCGTTAGGCTCATTGAGTCGTAGTTGACAGGAAATGAAATCAAAAAAGCAGATACAGCGGACTCAAACTGGGAGTCCCTACCTCTCAAAATTTCGTATAACGCCCATTATTGCATTTCAAAATTTTTATTATAGCGGTATTTTATTCAGTTTATTATTATTATTTATTAATGAATTTGGACAGTTCCGATAAATGTGTAATGTTACAATGGCACTGAAATAAGGCAAAGCAAATGTTTAGAGGTAACTATAATGGTTGCTTATTGCAAATATTTTTCGAACAGGATGTTTACTAGATATGTTTGTGAAATGTCGAAAATAAAATTTCAGCAAACATACTCGGTTAAGTAAACCCGATGACTATGAAAATATAAATATAATGCTGAACAGTCAGAATGTAAAATACAAGTGAAACTGGAAAACGCGGTTATTGAACCGTAAGCCAAAACTATTTTCGTACCATTTTAACGATTTATTGTAGTCTTTTTATCGAAGACGTGCCTACGTTTTCTCCGTATTTAAGTTTAAACTGATTTGCTAAAAGAATGCCAAAATTCTTCTGAACTTTTCCAAACTTTGCGATGTAGAGTGAAAAAATACGCAGATATGTAAGCTATTTAAAAATTCACTCACAATTCGTAATTGAATTTTATTTACGAAACGAAGTGTAAAATGGAGAAGCATTTCCATTCGCGTATTGCGTTGCAAAATATCATTATCGTAAATTAACTTAATTCATGTTCAGTTCAATCGAATTCAATATACATGCATCAATAATCCATTCCACTAGTTTTCACAGAAATTTATCCTTCCACCCCATTCACATTCTCGTCCATTCACACAATTCCATTCGGAAAAACATTCACATATGTTCCATTCCAAATAAATTTCATACGTTTTGAAAATGTTTCGACATTTTCCCAATAATTCTTGAATGCTCATTCTTTTTGTTGAAGCAAAAAAAACAGATGCTGGAATTAATCAATAATATATTTCAATTTCTAAATAGAATAGGATCAATTCCATGATCAACTTTGGATGGATTCCCTTCCATTTCGTGTATTTGTGTGTTTTGTGCCGCGTGTCGCGAAAATTCAACAGCAAATATAAAACAGGATTCCAAGAATCATCATTTCAAAGAAAAGTAATTTTTCGAAGCCAGTTTGACGATTATCATTTGAATTATAGAATATGAAAAAAACATTTATTCGTTTTGTGTGAATGGTGGCAATGTTTGTAGATGTGTTGCAAAAATAGTCACTTTTATGTGAGCAGAAGAAATGGTTGTTGTTTTTTGGAAACTTGTTAAATGGTAGTTGACGACAAATAGAAAAAAGCATCAAACCTCAAAAGGATCCTTACTTAGAAAGAGATATGGTGGAAGATTAAGTTTAAAATATAGCATTTCAATTTTTAGCATAAAATAATAAAGTCCTCTTTCTATCCAACAACAAATATTCTTGAAAATAGTTTTCAATCCCGATCTAATTATTCGAAAAATGACGAGTCAATAATCCATTCATTTCTCATTGTGCAGGTTACAGAAGAACACCAGGAATGAAAATGTTTAAAGGTTTCCTTACAAACTTCCTACTCAGAATAATACAATTTGGAACCTATGATGCTTATGACGTACACCTTATCATACTTTCGTTCATTCTATAAATACGCATAACTTCCCTTTTAATCATTATATTCACTGTTTCGAAGCCTCTCAATTTATGTGCTCAAATTATGTTATGATATATTTATATCACAAGGCAATTTCGTCCTAAATGCCTGCTGTTAGCACTTAGTTGGAAATTGTGACAAATAAACTGTGCGGAAATTAAAAAAAGAATATTTGCAGTACTTTCGAAAATATTTATTATGAACCCACGCTGGGCGCTGATTTGAAAATTTATTTATTCTGAAAAGCATTTGCGTAGGTAGAAAAGAATGTCGTCAGAGACAGTTTTTTTTTGCAAAAAAACATCTCCCCGAAAAACGAAAAACTTGATTATTCACAGTTAATGAGTTTTTTTTACATTAAAGAAGCTTTTGCGAACAATTTGTAAGAGGTTGTTTTATGTTTGCCTGATTTGAGAGGGTCTACGCAGCTGAAGCAGCAATCAAAAATTAATTGACCATAAAGATTGGCATATTCGATCAAATCGCAAAGAATACCATTATATTCCAAGATGGTCTGGAGTGCTGTTGATAGGAAAACTCCAATTATTTTGCCCAACTGCTAAACTTTTTCAGATTGTTGCGCAACAGTTCTCCGAACGATATCAATCTTGAATCATGTTTGACTTGCCTAAAAATTTTCTTTCATCAAATTATTTATGGTCCAATAGCACGAGCACAAACAAACCACCATTCCCTCTTATCTTATGTGCAAAATGAAGAACAACTTCAAGAATACGTTATCCATAAGTGTGCTGTGCTCGTGACGTCCTTCCACAGGTCCACCTAGTGACAGTGAAAACCAATGGCTCAATCTCGACGATAGTGACTAGCTAGGAACGTCTTGCTGTGTGGCTAAACCATCAATAAAGCCCACCACCAACTATTGATTCCTTATTGGGACAAGTTTAGGATGCTAAGGATGCCCAAGCTGACGTTGGTACCCTGAGTCTAGCATCATGACTAGAAGGATGGATCACGACGACGACGAAGACGGCGGACGCGAACTGTTTATTTTCTAAGCAGTTTACGAAGATGATTGGTAGTAAAAATTGTTTGCTGGCTCTTATCGATAGGTTTTTTTGGTAATGTTACCGATGGAGCGATGGTGATGCGACTGGAAAAGATTCGGCCTTGACCTTGGGTTCCAATATGATGAGGGCGGATTGTTGCCTGTTTGTTCTGCTTACTTCGCTTCATGGAAATATGGTAGTTGCCTGGAAAATGAGGATTATTTATGTGCAAGTGAGCTGAAAGTGATTCGATTTCAATGATACCCAGCCTAATTAATAACAGGATTTATGATTCGCTAAGCTATCATGGATAATAAAGAGGGCTAATTTACTGATGGGCCATAGTTGTGTTTTGTTTGCTTGATCAAATATTGTTCGAAGAAAACGTTTATAAAAATCTAAGAATCAAGGTCAACATAAATCTCACTTAAGTATTCGAGGAAAAAAATGAAATGATGAATCTAGGGATGTGCAAGGTGTTCCCCGAAATAGAGCGCTAAGTAATGAAGGTTACGCTCATTATCCTTTCAAAAAAATAAAAAGAACACGAGTCCACTATTGCGCACGAAGCAATTTTACTTTCTAATGAGCTGAAAAAAATGCAATTTGTACATTCATAAAATTGCTAATATTCAAATGAACTTCATTTTTGAAATAAATAGTGTGTATTATTCTTTAGACTGTTGATTCAAGTTTCCTTGAGTTCTGTTTCTCGAAAATAAAATTAATTCAAACACCTCTGAATCAAATTTCCTATGTTACAGCAAAACTTGACTTCATTGCCATCTCTTTCAATTGAAAATAAGTTAGCCCTGAAGATAGACTTTTAAATAATTATTCACAAATTATTGAGAAAAATCTCGGACAGGGCGCTGGGTCCTGAAAACACGGCAACGAAATGTGAACCAGCTCTTTACCTTGATTTTGATACTCTATAAACTAATTTTACTAATGATTTGTCTGGTCTTTTTTTTCGTATCAGTAAAATTTACAACCTGTTCACGACTCCGGAGTCTGTAATTTAGGGCACTAGGATACTCCTCTCATTGCAATTTCCCTGATTTCGAAGTTATCAGAGTATTCTATTGAAAATTTGCTGTTGTGCAGAGCTCCTCATGAACATTTCATCAAACATACCATATTGCGTATTTGCGTATTCGCAATCTAATTTCACCCCTGAATAATTTTCCATAAAATATGATCTTAGCGCAGCCAGTGTTCTTACACTTTTCCCCCAGAAATTTTTTTTCCAGGATTTGAAATTCAGGTAAATTCAGAAATTCAAATCCACACACGATTCAGGACAAGCGTGCAAACTCCAATTTCGCGTTGTCTGAAATCAATTAATCAAGAGAAATTATACGCGGAGACAGATTTGAATCCGAAACAAGTCTCGAGCTTGAATGATAATTTATTCCAATGTCACGAGTCTCTTTCGACAAGGACAATTTGCAAAAGTCACTCCCGACTGTTCTTGGATGGTAGCAAAGATTGAACACATTAAAATTTCGCTTTCGACTTAATCAGATTCGAGTAAGTGCTGAAGTGATTTGGCATGACGACGGAATCTCGGCTGTGTTCTTAGCATAATTAGATTTGAATGGTGAACATCAAAATAGGTTGGGAAAGGTTCAAATCGGAGCTTGGAAGGGTAGGAAATGTAAATTGGCAATGAGTAACTGGGAATGGAGTCGTATAAGTGAATGAGCTTGATGCTTGGCAGGATGCTATGAAGCTAGCAAAAAGAATGAATTAAAGATGCAATTATACATAAATTAGGATTTTTTCTAAGACTCAATTAAAATAAGCATAACCTTTTGGAATTTGGAAGGAAGCTTCCAAGAAACCTATGAAAATTATCGACTGACTTCACCATTTTTGCTAGACGAATTATACAGCGAGAATGCTAATTGAGTTAGTTCTACGAAATGTTGTTAGGTTAAGAAAAGACGAACAGAAATTTAACGTGGTTACAATGAGCTCGCACCAAAGTCCTCATAAGCGTACTAGTCAGTAGCCATAACTTATGTTATGAGTTTCGGTTTTTTGAGTATGAATACTCAATCTTATCCAGAGCTTGCTTGGACTCCATCATTATTCCTGGTACAGATCGGACCTATCAGCATCCCTTCCGCTCTTTACGAAGCGGCATCTTTGTTGATAACGCAAAAGCACGACATTGTACCACGATACAGAAGAGTTGCCAAATAGCTACCGGTCCCAAATTGTATTAGAAGTGACTTTACCTGCTTTGGGTGTCAACCACAGCTACCAAGTTTCAACCTTCACATGTTCTTCAACCAAAACCGGCAGGGATAAGTCCCTGGGGCCCCGGTTACCTTTGGCACCAGTATACGCCTGGTAAGGTTTCGAGGAAGTGCAAGCACAACCTCTTCGATTGAGCCACATCGCAAAGCTCCAGGTCGATCGCCAAAATTCAGGGCCATCATCATTAATCCTTGGCTTGGGACAGTTCTCCTAACTGCTTTGGCGGAGTACTAAACATCTGCTAGTTGACACCCCGGACACTTTTTCTGAAAGGTACTCGTTTGACTATGCGACTTCTACCAGGTATACTCGAAGCCGGTCCTTATTGTCGACATAAGAGCCAACGAATAATTCACCATCAATAACGTCAAAATTCAACATCTGACAAAACGAAAGTGTCAGATGACAATGTCTAAATGAGTCACCGAGCTTATCACAGACGAAAAAGAGTGCGTCCAGGGATGGTGAGTTGTAACAAATTTACTGATGGTCGAGTTCACAATTCACCCACTACCCAAAACTATTCCTAGAAACGAAAAAAAAAACAATAAGCTGCGAGAAATGAGCATTGAGATCCACTTGAATAGCTTCCCAGTAATATCTTCATAAATATTTAAAAGAAAACAATAATGAAAATAAACAACAAAGAAGTGGTTTCGGTGTATAGGCTGGTATCGTCAGCAACAGCATAGGTGGCCAGGCGAGATTTCTGTTGCTTAGGAGGTTCGTAAGAATTGGTAATAATGAAAATAATGACACTCTAGATATAAATATAATTGCTCATTACAGCAATTGGAAATAGTTGATATTAATCGTATCAACCTCTTATTCATCATAAGTATCCATTATTTATTGTTGTTTTTTGAACATTTTCAGGCAGTTGAAAAAAAACAAAAGTTTTTATTTGATAAGAACGGATATAATAAATTTAATGAACTTGAAAAATATAAATACACTTCAATTGGCACCTGAACGACATCAACATGACGTTTAGTTCGGTAGATATCGTGCATGACAGAAATGACATAAGATGTGTCAAAACAAAAATATTGCCAAACCAATTCTTACCAAAATCTAATTAGCTTGTTTCATTGATAATATGCTTCGATTTACATTTCACCGAAGTCGATACGAACCTGCTTTCGCGAGACATTATTCTATAAAAAATAGCCACACATGTACATACGTACGCACATACACGCAAACATAGAAATTACTCATTAAAATTGTGTTGAAATTAATCCTAAGACTTTAAAACGTCAAGACATGTTGAAAATTTCAATAGCAATTTTCGGACCTTCTCAGTATAAGTTAATATTGGCGTTGTTGAAGCCGCTTGTTTTTTTTGCACGGTGAAAAGACCACAGGTTGGTGATGATGACTGGAAAAAGCTCGGTCATTTGAATAGTTTTGTTCGTTCTGTGCTCTTTTTCGCGGTTGGAATGACCATAGATTTGGAGAAGTAAATCTTAGTAAGGTACTGAATAGCTCTTTGAGTACGGTAGACGATGACCACAGTCCTTTTTCCAGTGCAAAAAATGAAGACTGTAGTTTTTTTATGTTTTAAACTGTAGCTGCAAATTTTAGAAGTGTTGGCCGGACAATTCCAAGAAAATTCCAGGCAGTAAAAGTTTTTTATTCATTCTGTTTCGTTCTCATTACTCCGAGTATTGCTAGTGGCCACCAGTTGAACATTCAGGGCCCCGATCTCTTACTCACTTCAGGTTAGGTTCCTGAGCAGTCTTGGTGCACAATGTGAATGGCAACCAAAAAAATAAAACAACCCCGAAACTCTTTGTGGGTAATCGCCAAATGAGACTACCCATTTCGTCCGCTCCTTCGCCAATCGCGGGTACGAGGTAAAAAAGGTGCGTAACTACTTCAGAACTAGCTACTAGTGAATCAATTTGCTATAAATAAAACAGTATAGTCCTTTGTCTTGGTTAATTGCCTCGATCAAATCAGCTGCTAGAGATTGGCGTCATTTAGAAAATCGTTTTTTACTCACGGAAAATCATATAGTTTCCACTCTATTTCATCATCAACACAAAACGACTTAATTACAGTCTGTATGTCTGTAATGAAACGCTTCCCATGCAACATTCATTTCGATTAATATACTCAAAACACACAGATAAGAATCTAGAAAGCTTTTCTGTGGACCAAAAGAATATAACTATTCAATTATCTGTAACAATCCTGAAAAAGTTAGTGCAAGCAAGGGAAGATTGCTATGAGCCACCCCCACCCTTGCGACGACCATTGAATAGGAACTAGCATAATGTATTCCAGCCGACCTACACGTCAAACGGAAAAAGGATGATCTACCAAACTAATCACATTTGCTAGATTTTCTCTACATATCCATTTCGGAGTGTCCTGTTTTGAAATTCTCCTGGCTGCTATCGCTACGAGCGATCAGAGTGCGTACGTAGACGGTGGGCACTTATGCCACGCATATATTGGAATTCAATTTTCGCACGGCAACGTTTTCGTCCTCGTCCTAGTCATACATAGTCCTGGTGTTTGTGTTTGGATTCACTAAGAGAACATAAATATCTACATATGTTTACTGGTACAGTTTTGGTGCTTTTCATTTTAGGCATGTGCTGTTTTGTAGGCCTAATGGAATAGCTCAACAATAGATTGGTAGAGTCGTGTAGATAGATTTCAGGCGCATTTCATAGAGCGGATGGTATCCTAGATCCTTTTATGATTAATCGAAATCACAGTATGTTAATTTCGTTGACTAGTTTGCATAGGAAAAGTGTTTGCGTGGGAAAGAGTAGATTTTGATTTTAATTGGTGAATATGTAAATGTTTGATTGAATTGAATAATTGTTTGAAAGATCAAACAGTCATGAGATATAGTTTAGCTCCTTATTTTTAAAATGTTGCAGTCTCCATGCATGTTGTAAATTCCCAACAAGAAACGGTCAGTTAAAATACGATAAATTTATCTAAAATACAACTTTATGGTGAAAAATACCAGGCTATTCAAAAGCTACTGTACCTAACAATAAAGGGCGCCACAAAAAAAGAAATTGTAGTGCCTTCGCATAGAAGAAAACACTACATTTATCTTAACAGGTTTATTTATCCATTTACAATTCCATATTAACTAAAACGTGTAATAACGAGGCAAGGAGATTACGAGTTGGTGTGTGGACGCGTCGGCGGTCGAAACTAAACAGGTCGAGATTTTCCTTTTTGTTTATCGTCTTTGATGCCGTCGTTCCTAAAAACATGTAATGACTCTATAGCGACAGTAGCGCATCTAGCGGTCGAATGAAGTAAACAGCTGACAAGGACACATTCGTCCTGCTCAGTTTCGACCGCCGACGCGTGCGCACCTTAAGTCAAAATCTTTATAGTCCATTGGTATACGTGTTAATTAGTATAAAATTATTAATATACAAATAAACAAGTTTAGAGAAATATTGTGGATAGAACCAACCGTCAGATGACCACATGTCGAATTTCATGACATGTTGTACATTAGGCTTTGTGTGACAGCCGTAGAAAGTGAACAACTTTGATTATTTTTCTCACAATGGAAAAAAGTGAACACCATTTTGTAGAGGGTAAAACGAAAAAAAAACAAAAGAAAAACCCGATATACATTATGGAGGATCCAGTCATCCAGTATTCAACCATTTTATCTGACAGAGCAGATAAAATGATTGAATACTGGATGGCTGAATTCAAACGTGGTTGTACGAGTATCGGTGATGAACATCAACCACGTCGTCCAATTCAGATAACAACTCCAGATATGATTACAAAAATCCTCAATATGATATTTAATGATCTGAAATTGAAAGTACCTGAGCTAGTGGAGGTTGAAAGCATCTCAGCGTTTTCATAGTAAAATGAGGTTTCATTGTCAACTATTTTCATAAAGTGTGCACTTTTTTAATTATACATTAATTTTTAAAAGGACATTTTTATTGAACATTAACTTGTGTGCTAATATATAGAAATAATATTCTGTATAATTTGTTTTCCTTTTGTGAAATTAAATGATCACGCTCTATGAGGTTCCATGTGAAACATATTTCCCAATAATTTGTCTCCATCTTCCTACGCATCTCAAACAATTTCGGATACTTACAAATTGAGATGTTGCTTGTAAATTATTTTTGTTGGCACATAAAGGCCACCGATGACTTCTTTCGCATTTCTTGCGACACATGACTGCGTTTTCAAACATATTGAATCGATAATTCAAACTGCCATGACATTTTGAATGTTGAGTTATAGCCAGAAAAAAGGATCGTCTGTGTGACCTCCAGTGATGTTTCATCCATGAACCGTGACCCATACTTTGTCGGGGTCATATTAATGGTGTTGTCTGATTTATGGACGATGAATATGATGAGTCTTAACCATTAGTCTTGCGAAGACAATTATGAAAAATGCTACTGTTAAGTGCATAAGCAATTAATATATTATTTTCTCATGACTCTATTAGATTCAATATTTTTTATCATCAGGCAATTAAAATGTTCACTGTAATCAAACATGATTTAACGATGGGCGAAAACTTTATAGAAAAATATTCCATGAAACCAAATATATTGTTGATTAATTTAATCTTCAATAAATCTTCCAAAGAATGCATCAATGAAAAAAATATCCCAGAAATATTGTTTAAAATTTCTTCACACTTCAATACAAGTCCATCAATGTTTAGCTGTCTAGTTGAACGATAATCTTCAACAGTTTTTTCCAACAAAGTCTAAGCATTCCTAACATAGTCTAGCATGAAGCACATGAAGTTTTTCCCAGCATTGGGAAAACGCTTGGTTAAGTCACAAACAATGTTTTCAATCACGAAACATTCAAGCGAAGCATTTCCGGCTCCAGACTACGATGATTTTTCACTCGACCCATATCTGCATATCTCGAAAGAATCCATTTGTTCCGTGGAAGGATATTTCCTTTGCTGTGTCTGTATCTCTACTTGTTTTTCGTTTCATCATACATACATACATACACATTATATATTTCAACCATAAGAGGATTTTTCTTTCGTTTTGATTTTCCAGTCGACAGACAATGGAAACAGGTTCACCATTATTATGTCCTTACTCATTTCTTGGCTGTACGAATGGTAAATGGTATTCCATTTCATGCATATCCATCATATGGATAATCTTTGTGGTTTTGTCATTTTAATAAATGAAAATCATATTCAAGTTTTCGTGAAACAATCAAGGAAAAATTGGCTTAAGATAATCTCAGTTGGGACGTGATGTGGTGTATGGTCAGGGTTAAAAGAAAACAAAAAATCAGTAAAACAGATATGAAAAAGGATGTTTGTAGGTTTGAAGAACAATGCATATCGATTTAAATAGGATCACGTAGATTAGAAAAATATACGGAAGTTGGAAAAACGAATTATTCGAAATGTGTAGCCAATTCCAGAAGGCAAAATATTGTCAAGGGGCCATCCATATATTACGCAATGCAATGTTTAGAGTATTTTAATTTCCTTCCTCCCCTAAGTAACGCTTAGTTATATTTTCGAAGATATCCACCTTTTATTACGTCACAAATTCATCGCCTGCCTTCCCCTACTTTACCCTCCTTAGACATTTATATATTTCAATCACAAAATATTAACAAAGTATCCAAATTTTATTTATCGTGCCTAGCGTTTGCCAATACCTAGGTATGGCAAATAAATTTAAAGTTTATCTTTATGATTTAGTATAATTTTGAATTTTGTTACATAACAATTTCCTGGAACCCCTCTCTCTCGATGTAACACTTAGTAACATTTTCAAATACCCTCCTGCCCCTTGGAGTGCAAGGTAATATATGGATGGCCCCAAAGTGGGATTCAAAGAAGCGACAGGATATCTAACCAACATTGTATAGAAATAGGAGAAGATTGTACGTTATTTACTTAAAAGACTTCTTATTTCGTTATATTCGCCAAAAATACTTGAAATGTGTGGTGTAATAGTTATCTAGTGTTTATCAGTTGACTCAATAAATATATGTCTCACATAAGAATTGTCAAAATTGCGTCTCTTAAGTTTTGTTGTGTCTATTTGTCGGAAATAATTCCAACTCTTTATTAATTCTATTAAATTACAACTACAATATATGTAGCGTTGTTACATATATGACGGGTGAAACTTCACCGGGATGCCTTGCTTCACCTGTAACCCGTTCTTTGAGGATTTTTCGTCCAGATGGCGTGGTGGTGAATGTTTATGGCGCCCCTTACATCAACATAGCCGCCTGGATGTCACAACAATAATTAAAATCAATTCACACGTCACAATGAAAAGACGCCTTCATATCATGGTATAAAGACGAGAAGGTAGTCTCTTCCGAAGCTGCGGTGACGTCATGTGATTCAGACAATCATGACATTTTGCCCAGTCGGAATTTCAGCAACACTTTGCGGCATACAAGATGTGATTTTCCTGCTGGGTGGAGTGACACGTATTGGAAGAAAAAGATAAAAAATGTGCCATTTGAATATTCTTTATAGAATATTTGTTTGTTTCCTAAGCTACAATATTGATTACAGTAAACATTCGTTTTTGTTACCTGACAATTTGCTAAATTTTAATATGTGGCAATTTTTCACTTTGGTAGCCCTAATTTCAGTGAATACGTGACGCAATGTGAGTCAGATGTGCGAGCGAAATAGGATGACGATTTTTTTTCGGGTTTACCTCCTGTAGTTTTTATACCATGCCTTCATATCAACCCGAACCTCGTAGGAGACAGACGTCGATGCTGCGTTCCAAATAGTCACTGTAACTTTACATGTGTAAATACAAAACGAAAGTAAAAATATTCTCTCGTGTTTAAGTATTTTGATAGGTAGAAAACCCTACATGTTATTATTTAGCTAACTTATCGTCAAATCAATCGTTGAAGTGACATCTTTGTATTCAAATAAACATCAAACTTAATTTATTAATTTGATAACATTAAAGTTATTGGTAAAGCTATTACGGTTTTTCAAACCATTTTCTTAGAAAATTTTATGTCTTATAAGTTCAAACTATGGAAAACATTCTTATCAAATTGGACAATAATCCTCCACAACTGAATCTTATTACTGACTTAAATACTTAATCACTCTTTTCACGCACTTCTGATTAAACAACATGACTGTAACCAATTTTGATTGCGTAAATTGGCTGCTTTCACTCACAAAACCTCTTAACATCATTATCTCAATCACTTATCTCTCAAATCTGTTATTTTCACCTGAATGCACAATAAGAGATACATTTCATCTTCATTCTCATTCATTGCCTATATAATTGGGGTGGTGTCGGAGCTCCAATCTTCTCCACGACCTTGACTTTGTCTTGAATGTCTCCTCATCATTCAAAGCAAAAAATAAATAATCAGAAATAGGTTCTTACACTCTACTCATCACCTCTGTCGCCTATCCGTAAAGATGTCAACACAGTAAGGGGGCGTGAAACGTGAAAAGTAGGGTACGGCTTTGTGAAATGTTCTCGACCCAATTTCATACCTGATTTCATGTCTTTTGAATCTTTCGAATCTCAGCAACGTAACACGATTTTCTGACGACATTTTAAAAGGTCCCAAATGTATCACCTACATGTCCTTCGTCCTTTAGCCGCATGTCAAAGTAATATCGGTGTAATGAAGATTAAAGTTGCCGGGGGCGGTGGGGGGATATCGATATGAGCCTGGCACACCTTTAGGTGTTTTTCAAATGAGTGTATCCTTATTTTATGGATTTTTATCGATTGCAGATGCTGAACCGTGGAGCAGAAGAGGGAATTTGTTGGCAATTAAGTTTGAATTTGTTATCGGCTGAGCTGATTTGATTGATTAAATTTGAAGAGTGATTTGAGATAAGGCTTTTAGGTGCTGGTTGATGAGGAAAAACTATTTTAGGTGCTGTTCTTAGAAATTACGAAAAATTTACAAGTATTTTATATTGTAGTGGTCACTGCTGGCAACATAGCTTTAAGCAAAAGAAGAGTTAAAAACAGATTGGATTTAACAGAAACCTTAAAATTCTCTCCATGTGTTTAATTGGACTCTGTTTGAAAAATTTAGCTTTCAACTATGACGGAGTATATTATGCAACTGTTTTTTTTAACATCTTCCATTGTCTCAAATTAAAACTTAATAATAAATTCAATTTGTATCATTTTTCAGGACTGGTTGTTCTTACAACGAGGACCATATCTCCAACATTAATTGAAATATACTTCGATAAAAATGGACCAGGCTCTAAGTAGACAATTCTCTTAAATGAATTCATCTGAACACAATTTTAATTTAACAACATTCGCCACAAATAGAACAGATAACTAAAATTACAGACTTACCAAAAAATAATATTTTTTCCCAGCTAAACTAAATAATCATTGATTATTGAGGAACTTACATTCAAAATGAAGTACTGAGTTTGGTCTCTACTTTAATTATTTTAAGTCATTTAAGTGTTTTAATTCAATTATTTTCAGTTCAAAAAAAATTAAGTCTTTAAAAAAACTCTGTTTGAATTCCTTTAGACATTTTACGTTTTAAATGAAAGCTCCTCATTCACAAGCTGAATACATATTTCATTTAGAATTTAGAAATAAATTGTTAGCAATTAAGTGTAAACTTGTAAGTATGTATTCCAAAAAAATTGTAAATTAAACACCAAATTGTCCAAATAACCGCCCAATTTAAATCGGATGCATCCTTTATAACTGTTTCTCGCAAAACTATCAATTTTAAAACGATGCACAGAATAATAGAACAAAATGTAAATCAAAATAAAAAATGAAATTATACAATAGATATTTAGATAGTAAATTTATAAATATTCACAAACAGCTCTTGAGTACTATCAAATCAATCTGTAAAAAAAAATTAACAATATTCATATCCTATACGGTAGCTTAAAGATGTAGATGGAATCTATGCATAAAGATTTAGGCATATGAAAATTTGCCTAACAGAATATAAATCAAACATATAAATAATGCACCAAAAGGATACACTTTAGTGTGTAGAATATTGAATTTAGATCAAATATATAATTGTATTTTGATGCTACAAATTTCTAGAAAGATATTTGAATTAATGTATGATAATTGTCTGTGAATAAATTGTTGAAGATGTGATATGGTATTTGATTATTTATTTTGTGTCAACCGATACATCATCATCATTTGTAGCTATATCAACCATTACTTGATTATGATGCGACCGAATTTGTGTTGTGTCCTTGTGTATAATGTCTCTCTTCTAGGTCGTAGTTTTCCAATTGGAATAAGCTTATCGTATCTACTTCTTAATGTCGTAATCCTGTCCTTGATTTGGACATCTTTTCGATATTTTCATACTACTTGGATACCACTGAGCAATGAGGAAGGAATTAAAGAAAGTCAGGTGCATAAATGAAACAAGCCGCAAGATGCGACCCTTGAGGTCAACACGGTCAACTTCCCAGTAATATCTACATAAGTATTAAAATATTAAAGACAAAAATAATTATGCTACTTTTAATAATAATAATGGGAGGTACTTATAAGAGTAATTGGAATGAGTTAATATTAATCGAATCATATACGAGAGCGTCCATTGATTTCGTAAGAATTTTGGAGGGGGAGAGGGGGGTTAATTGAATATTCACGCGGATTAATCCGGGGGCGAGGTCAGCTTGCAAAGCCTTTACTACCTTATTTGTTTTTTTCTTCACATCAACGCTTGAAAGACAAAAGGGCATTAGCGAAAATGTATGCCGTTTTTAGTTATTACGCCGACTGAAGACATTTTGTCGCGTGACGGCCATTTTGAATAGTTGTGTTCAAAATTTCCATGACTTCGGCATAATCATTGAATTTTCATTTTTTTGCGAGTATTGACTACAAAACATTTTGCCATTTAAAGTGTTGCAAATTGCATGCAAATTTGATTGAAAAGATTTTTTTTTTCAAATTTAAGCAGTTTTTTCATTAAACTAAAAAACTGAAAACTATTGAAAATCTGCTGCTGCAAATATTAATATTGACTTAACAATAATGTCTTTAGATTAGGAGATAACATATATTATCATTCGTATGAACCTTGTCACCATGTAACTTTTAATGATTTTTTAATTTTCATTTTTTTTGTAATCATGAAAAAAGTTTTGTTTTTTTTTTCACAAAAACTGTCTAGAGTATATCAATTTTATAAACATTAATTATTGTGTCGTGTGAATCAGGTGAAAACTTATTTTTTATGATTAAATTCAATTTTTTGCATTTTTTATTTAAAAATAAAAAAACGGCTCCAACAATTTTTCTAAAAACTTTGTAGAATCACCCAAATGTTAATATGCATTGATTGATGCATATATAAATATTATATTTGGTTCGAAAGATGTGCATGACAGAAATGACCTTAAAGGTCATGGTGGCTTTTAGTAATTTTTTATTTTTTATTTAATTTCTGTTGGAATCATGAAAAAAATGCTGATTTTCTATTAAAAAACTGTTAAAAATTTATAAATTTCATAAACATGTGTGACTGTGCTGTGTGAATTAGGTTTAAAATTTATTATTTATGAAAAACACTAGTTTTTGTATTTTTTTATTAAATCAAAAAAGGCTGTAAATTTTATTCTAAAAATTTGTTAAAATTGTACACTTTAAATATACTCTAAAGACCTCAAAAACGTAAAGATATGATGAAAATTTCAATATCGATTTTCGAGGCGATTACAGGAACAAAAATTTGACAAAAAAAAATTAAATAATTTTTAAGTATCTGAAAAAAAAATCCAAAAAATGTCAATTTTTGAAGAAAAAAATTGCACATCCGCCATTGTTTTTGTTCAATGGTTTTTCAATTTTTCTGGTAAACTTTCACGGAAGAGCACCTCCTTTTTAAAGACCCTCTCGAATTTCATGTTTTACACTTGACGTTCCTGAGAGTAACTGCCTGTCATTTAGCAGTAATTTTTTGAGGAATAAATTTTGGCACCATCTTTAACATACACAAACATAAAAAATCAAAAAAAATATTATTTTTGTAATCTTCAAGAATTGTATAATACTATAAAAAAAAGTTTGATTGCCATCTATAATAAAAAAGGTTTAAAAAAATTGTTGAAAATGTGTCATGTTTTAGCCTTCTAATAGGTAAAATAGTACCTTAAATAAGCGGACGAATTTTCCTAGTATTTATCAGCGAATTCAATCAATTTTCAATTTTTGTGCTTCGTGTCTAGAATTAAATATTTACAACGTTCATAACAAGGACTTTTGGAACGTCATCAACTGTTAATTTACTCTTCTGATATTTTCATAAAATATTCCATTACCTAGCTTATTTCAAAAAAAGGAAATCGTATCCAATTAAAATTATTAGTTCAAGTTCCTATTTTCCTTTTTTGCAGAACAAGGATCAGCGTTGCAGAACTATGTATGTTATGCAAATGGAAAATGTAAATTTGCTTCATTACCATTACTTCAAACTTCCGCTCTACATTGCGGACACGGAACGTAAATGTTCATGCAGTCATATGTGCACATGTTGAAACTTAGAAGACAATGTATAAGGACTCCGTGACTCCCTGCACATTCTACCGTTCATCCCTGTTACCTGCACAACTTTCATTTGCAACAATATTGAAAACAGGATCCCCTTCCATTCGCTTCATTGGCCTAATCCGCGTGCATCTACTAGCTTTTTTATTATTGACAACAAGGATCGCTCGATAATCACTGGTTTGCCTGACCAACGGTCAATTCTACTTGAATCCTTGCTTGCCGTGCTCATTACGTCCACCTGAACAGTTCCGATTCCGGTTTCCAATTAAAAACCAACAAAACGTGGATATCCTAACGCGAAAAAACCCACGATTTGTGGCGTGAAGTTTCGCGGGAAATATCCTTTTAAGCCAAGCTAGAAGGACGACTACGTGCATACGGGTTTGTATGGTTCCCTGGGTGAAATTGAAGTACACGCGTGGAAAAGATCTCATTTCCATTTCTCGTTAATTTGTGGTATTTGAAAACGAGTTGAGGTTTTCCTGCGGATATGAACATGTCGAAAGTGTAATTAGCTCACGTGTAAATGTATGAAATACTGCCGTCGCAATGGGGAATGGAATGGAACCTTATTAGGAATGGATGTAGTGCATCATGATGATGGATTCACGGGTGCTGCTTTAGCATAATTAAGAGTAGCAAAATGAAAATCACGAATGCAAACTATAATTACAAAGTAAATCCCAAGTAAAGCTACATAGTTTTCGTGCCAACTGAAAAAAAAAAAAAAAATAGCCTATAGTCACTATAACTTTGATTAATCAATAATAATAACTAACAATAATTGACAATAATTTCTTATTAATAAATTTAATTAATTATGTAATAAAGAAAACTCAATAAACTAATATAACCACATTTTGGGTGATTATTCTGAAAGAAACTATGCGACTTTCTATTGAGTAAAATCCATCCAACAGTTGCACATCTTAAGTTTCAACCGTTGGCCGCTGACTAGTGTCATATCCCACCCTTATTTCCATAGTAAAATGGATGACAAACCAGTAGTAGATGGAAGAGAATACAGTGCTTGAAAGAAGCATATCCTATTTTTGCCCCACTACCCCATAAAGAAGTTACTTACTACGTAACAAACAGTAGCACGCGATTTTGCAGTCCACTGTTACCAAGCAACTGACATGTGACATTTGGTTGAAATTAATGTGAAAAAATTATATGTTCACTGACATTGTTGAAGTTTTTTTTGAACAGGTTAGAGTTATTTCGGGGTTTAATAGCACGATCTTGAAAGATGAGAGGTAAGAATATAATTTTAAGTGAAACTATTCTATTCAAGTTATTCGTAGAGAATGCCACGAGGTATTATTTTTAATTATATGATAGCAATATCTAATTCTTAACTGCATTGGTTCTCGAGATAATCGAAACGAAAAATAATTACGAACGAACATACGCACATATGAACATAAACACACACAGACATCTCTCTAAAAACGATTGATTTGGATTCTAGACACCTTAAAACGTGAAGATATGTCAAAATTTGGGATTTGCAAAGACGGCTCCATTACAAAAACTTTCCAGTGGGAACTGGGAAGTAAAAAAGAACGAAAAAACGGCTTTAACTAAGGTAAACATGAAAAAAATGCTTGTGGGCTAAACAGATGATAGCGTCGCGAATTGACTGAAAGAAGGTCATCTTTTCCGACGAAAAAAAAATTTAATCTCAACGGTCCAGATGAATTTCAATATTACTGGCACCATCTTGGAAAATCTGAAGAGATAAGGATGAGCCGGGACTATTATGGTATGGAATGCATTGTGTTACCAAGGAAAATTATTGCTGGCAAATATTTCTAGGAAAATCAATTCCGAAAACTATACCAATATGCTGGAAACGTCTCTTATTGATCATTCAGAAGAAGTGCGCAACCGTATTTGCGCTGATTTGATCCAAATTTTACGCCAATTTTTCATTTCAAGGCTAAACATTGGATGCGTGAAATAGAGCGCTTCGAAAAAATAACTGCTACCATAAATGCTAAAAGAGAACTTAAAATATCTACGAGAAAAGTATTTGAGGACTTGAGTCTGTTTTAAAAGTTGATGAAGTGAAATAAGCTTACTTCATGTGAGATTTCAAACAAATCAGATAATTTATTTGACTAGCGACTGGTAAACGACGGCTCTGAATAACTCCGTCAGGATCAAGATCAATCTAAAAACTGTTAGCAGTTCATACTGTTCCGAAGCCAAACAGGCAGCAAACTAAGACACAAACATTCCTAAATACACGGATTCGCTCTTACTAAAAGCACTTTCAAACTATCATTCCTCTTTCAACTCCAAGTCTGCAATACAAGCAGAGTCCGTTCAAGGCTCTGCAACTATCCCAGGTCAATTGTTGTTCATCGATAGCATCCACCTGACTACTATATATATGTACATTGGATCCGTTAGACCACTCCCACCCTTCTTTACGCTTGATTCATAGTGCATCAATAGAATTGTTTTAAGGGTGAAACAGGATATCACCTTCCTTCCATCCCATTCACTTTACTCGTGACAATAAGGACTTTAATGCAGCACTACTATCAAGGACAAAAGGAGCGTTAATGTGCATCAAAGACGTGTTCGTGAGAAAACAGGGGTGACTTCAATCCCACAGTAATTACAACGAGTGCTTGAGTCCCACTAGTCGAACGGCGAGGACATGCTTCAAAGGTGGCTCGGGGTGCAATTACCACTATAAAAATGCCATGAAAACAACGATAAAAAAATAGCTCGGTCGCAAATACCACCCCGTCTGCAAATAGGGGTGTGTTGCAGTGGAGAGCATTAAGCGATTGTTATAGGTTCCAGGTTAAATGCAAATTGAATGGTAGTTAAACGCACTCACCACGAGTGTCTGTACTAAGTGGATATAGGATATATCTGTATAGCGGATGGAAGGAGTGGGTGCGCCGAGCGAGAACGTGGCAAATTGGAAAGGTTTTCGATGTAATGCTGCTCCAGGTCAACATGGACTCCACATTTTTATGCGCTCCTTCTATGCACTCTGCATGGAAGGAGCGCATAAAATCCTTGAAGGGGTAAATGATGAATTGATGTTTGCACAATTTAATTATAAGCGAACGATGTTGATTGCTTTTCTAAATCATGATGTCCTTCGCTAATGTGAACAATGGCCAATAAAATTAGATTGAACACAAATTAATTGAAACTGGTTAAGTACGACGAAATTGCGTTGAAGGGTAAACTGGAATTTGAGATTGGAGTTTGGTGTTCACTGATTTCTATGTTAGAATGGGAATTTTTAAAATGTTTTTTATCATCAGTCTCTGTGCAAATCTCGTAGACTCATATAATTATGAATTAATATGTGAGACTTTAAACTCCCATACATAAGCTCATGAAACACGCAAACCAGTATCTTTACGTGCACGTGATTTCGTTTATGAAAACAACTCTCTTGATTTTACGACTTTTACGCTACAAACGTAGCCGTATGATTTCCCCCCAATACTTTCATTCAAAACAAATGATTTTTTGATTTTACTAGAACTATATATCTCTATATTGAAACACAACACTTGGGCTCTTCACACCCTTCAGCATATTTCATGACAAAACTACTTACCCCGTATTCAAACCAGCTTTCAGCTAATCAGCGCTCTCAAAATCCCAGCTCACGATCCATCGCATAGTACACGCGCTCGCACACTCGCAAACAGCCGGCCAGCCATAGTCAAAACCAGTTCCCCATACAAACTTCCATCCGAGCACTGATACATTTTGGGCATCTTTAGCTCTCGGAACTGCTACACTTTGAGCATGTGTAGAGCTACAACCTGTCCCTATCGGACGCAGTGCAAAACTGTCTGAAAGTATATGTCTTACTACTATGGATATTTTATTTGGTTTCTCTTCTAAGAAGGGTTTATTACTTTTTGGTGAAGTTAGACGTGTCGTTCATAGTAAAGAACTCTTCTCATTGCTGTCCCTGCAGATTTTACTCGCATCTTCGTCGTTGAACATGATCTCTATGATAAAGTATGACTCTAAATAGTTCTCTGCGCCTGCCTTTAGCTGCAAGACGACATAAAAAAACTCTTTATATTCGTGGTACCGCATTACTAACCATGTTTTTTATGATTAAAGACTTCCATAAAACAAACGCTCGATAGCCAACTTCAAGACATCGCCATTGAATTTCAATTACCAATTAACTTCCACTCGATATGCTCTCAATACAGCCAATACAATTACACTGGCCATATAGCTACGACCATAATAATTAACATCAATGGAAGCTATCGAACGCTGTCTTTTACAACCTTCCATCCAATACACTCTCCGCCGTCGACTGAAACAAATTAATCGGACGTTCTAATAAGCAACATGGAACTCGTAGTACAACATTTTGCTTCCGATCATCCCCTAACCGAGCTAGAAGTGCCATCTAGGATCCAACGAAATTGCCCAATTGCTTTGATAGCGATGACCCTAAAATAGCCTGGAAATGCCTTTATTTCAGGCTGCCTCGCATAAAGCAACTTGTCCGAAAAATTTGCTCTAGCGCTTGGCAGGAAAATCTATTGGTGCCGTCAAATTCTAGGCAAGAAGGAACAACTCTGACGGATGTGATGGAACCTAGTAAAGATATCCACGAGATTGTTACACTCGTGTAGAGTTGAATGGACGCATCCACGCAGAACATCAACTTGAACCCTTCGATGTTATCGATTACTTCGCCATCGAAATCCATAAATATCCTATTCCGTTTTGTTAGTCGTCTCATGACATTGAATAAGTATACATTGCGGATATTGAATGGCGCAGGATTTTTTTCGTATTCTTTTCGAATGCAAAGACGTAAAAGCAGTAATGAGAGGATACAGTTTTTGTTTTTGACGAGGAAACATTTTAATTGGTGTATTTCTCTCGAAATTCTATTAAATAAAATTTAGAGATAATTTTTCCGACACAATTTGTTAAAAGATACTTTGATGATATCACCGTAGCTGAAACATGAAATAAACTCTTGAAATATTCGACAAAATTTACCTATTCACAAATATGTAGTCGCCGTCACACGATTGTATTAAATTAAGCGTCTAAGATCTGTGGGTTCTAGCTTCGAATCTCTATTACTTTCAAAAAAACAGAAATCAGCCAGACTCTTTTAAATTCTTTGGTACTTATCTAGGCCACATATGTTTATCTTATTTGGTCTCCATACACTAAATGCCAATCAACTATAATTCAATCGGTTCAGCGCAAAAGTATTTTAGTAAACAGGCACTAAGATGGTGAAATCTCCAGAAATGAGATTCAATACCAAAGCTATTAAAATTTTTCGACCGCATTACGCACAGAACTGAGCTGGCCTGCCAGCAGCCATCGCACCTCTAGCATGATAGACGCTGAACACAAATTTGTTCACCCGACTGAAAGGGTTTGTTGCCTCGTTCGTGGAGTCAATAGAAAGGAAGTCTTCATACACTAAAAGCTGATCAACTATGATTGAATCGGTTCAACGCAGTTTTACTCCTGGTCTGTTCTTTACAAATTTGAAACTCCACGCCCTTCTTAAATCGAATGCCTCAACTACTTCAGCTTCGTCACTCTACCTCAATGCAAATTATACCTTGAAGAGGATATTTTCTGTAATCTCTCTGTGCATGCCTTTGGTACTCCTCATTGCAATAATCTTCACTTCTATGTATTGTTGAAATGCACATTTTTATTAAGGGAGACTTTAACCGCCGCATGTCAGAACAGAAATTTGTCACTCTACACTTGTAGCCATGGGAGCACCACGAATATTACTATCTTGAAATCTCTAAGACCTTAGAAAGTGCATAGGCATAATCTCAATGAACCATTCCAACAAATGCTAAAACTAATGTGGTATGTGTTAATGGTGAGAAGGATTTCATCAACAAAAATTTAATTTGATACCCTATTAATAATTAACTAGTGTGGGTGGCTTAGTGGTTATAGCGCTTTCTTTCTATGCACCGGGCACCAGGTTCAAAGCTGCTTGGCGATAAGTATAGGGTCTTCTAATAGATACCTTCTATCTATAAACTTAAATTAAAAAAAATCTGTGTGAGATATCATCGAAATTTTTATTTATTTGAAAGGCATATTGACGCTAGTAGGTACAGAATATTACATCGTTCAAATGTCCACCGCGGATTCTCTGGGTGGCGCACATCCGAAATGTCAAATTTTCCATGACTCTGACGCATAAATCAGGCTGAATTTGACCAACGTCATGGATTATGTTGATTTTGAGGGCCACAGTGGTTTGTGGCTGGTTTTCGTAGACCCGCGACTTAAAAAAAACCTTACAAGAAAAATCTAACGGGGTAACTTCGAACGATCTCGGTGGCCAGTTTACATCACTTCCACGTGAGATGACCATGCCCTCAAATCACTCATGCAGAATGTCTAATGTAGCATGAGCTGTGTGGCACGTAGCGCCATCCTGTTGAAACTACATGTTCTTGGTGTTCATATCATTCAATTCAGATCAAAAGAAGTTGGTAATCGTCGACCTAAAGCTCTTGCCATTGACGATGATGACCTGGCCAACGTCGTTCTCAAAGAAAAATGAACCAATGGCGTCGCCAGTCCAAAATCCACACCAAGCAGTGACTTTTTCCGGATGCATTGGTCGCTCTTGGATCTCATGTGGAATGGAATAGTCTCAAATTCGACAATTTTGTTTGTTGACATACCCATTCATCCAGAAGTGGGCCTCATCGCTGAAGATGATTTTTCGATAGAAATGGTGATTTGGCAAAACAGACGCAATAAATGACAGCCAATTTGACAGATGTAGCTTCATCAATATGGCCGCTATCAACTGTCAAAGTTCGGAGGTCCTTATTGAAAAACCCTATAGTCTTCAGAAATGGGATTTGGTGCCAGACTATCAGTTGATTCTGCTGTAAATGGGTAGCTGAGTTAAATCAGGGTAATAATCACAGACGAGTGTGTTGCTGACCACTCATCTATTAGTACTCCTTTAGTGAAGTGAATGAGGTAGTTCTAACATTAACTTAAGGATTCTGATCCAATTTGGACTGTTGTGCCATTGATTATACATAACTACATCGAGTTAATGATGTACGCATATGGTTAAAGGTGACCTTTTAAAGGCAATCGGTGAGGTCATTTTCAAATAAAAGTGTACATACTGACAATGTAAAATAATCTCTGAGTGTGTGCAAGTTTGAATGTGGCGGGAACGTGTTGTATCCGAACTTTTGATAGCTACGATAACAGCAACGTGATGTTCAAACGAGAAGAAATATAGTATTATTTGCTTTGTTTCAATTTGCCCGACATCCCTTAATCTCTCGCCGACTGTCGATCGAATAGCTTAGATCCAACTTTTTCAAACAAATTTCCAACAAACCAGACACCAAAAAAATTTATAGCCTATACCAACTTGTCCAACTCTCGAACAAACTAATGGCTTACCACAGTACATGTGAACTATGTATGTTCGCTAAGCACAATCGAACGGGCGGAATAACTTATGAGGTGTCCTTCGCTCATGCAGAAAGGACATTGTGCCACTGCTCCTGATTCTGATCCTGCTGCTGCTGCAGGCTAATGCAAATCATGCGACAGATGTATTTGCGACCGATTTTCCAGTCCTCAAGCCACGTATCCTGTCCGCCTGGTCCCGGTCAGGACTCGCTCGTTTTTCTCATTTTTATGCGAAACGCTTCGATAATTCGAAAACAATTGGCCAAGCTTGGGTTGGATTTTTATGAATATTTCACAGAAAATTAAATATGCAAAATATTATCCTGGCAAGGGATCAACGTTTCCTTCACATTTCCCATATTGTTCGTGTGTTTGTTGTGTGTTGGGCAAAACGAACTCGGGCTGGACGCGAACAAGTGTTTGAGTTGGCTTTTGTGCTCGTTTGTTCGTTTATTCGTGTTTAATGTTTAATTTATGGCTGCCATATTTTTGTTGTGTCGTCGCTAGTGAACTATGAAATAATCGAATTTTTATGATAGCGAGAAGGATTTATGTTTTTGTTGCTTTATTGACATACAATAAGTCCTATTTGGATTTTATTGATGAATATTTCAACGAAATATGTCCGAACGATTAGTAGGGTGGGAAATGGGTGTAGGGTGGT
This sequence comes from Oxycera nigricornis, assembly GCA_963942545.1. NCBI lineage: Eukaryota > Metazoa > Arthropoda > Insecta > Diptera > Stratiomyidae > Oxycera > Oxycera nigricornis. Next base: position 123,249,733 of record OZ012659.1, on the reverse strand, counting down.
TTATGGTCAGAATTAATTGACACAGATGGATTACGCAGGAAGCAAGTAAAGAGAATATGTTTATTTCACCGAAATATATCTTTTTCATATGATATTAAAAATTCGAGCAGCCAATACTAAAACTACACCTTCAGGCTAAAACAATTTTGAATATTACAATTTGAAACAGAAAATGTTTTCTGCATCATCTTCAGTTTAGCAAAGCGAAAATTTCGCACAACTGGAAATTAAGTAAAGGAAAATAAAGACTTTGTGCCCATATGTTTCCAAAAAAACACTCAGCATGAGTTAACTTAAATTCCAGTAAAGGAAACACAGGAGCAGTTAAAGTATCTGCTAACTAATTTCGTAGTTTTCAGCACTAATCGGAAACATTACCACTTCGCTTATAAACACTGTCTAATTCTTATTTTAGACCACAAAAAAAAATTTGAATTACAAGGTCTCCCTTCGTCTACGTTTCCAAGTTTTTAGCTGCAAAATATTTATTGGCTAATCAAGACTTAATCAAGTTAGCTTGACGAAGAGTATTAAGCTGCAAATCTATCTTATTTTTAAATCCACCATCAATTAACGAACACATTATGTCGTGTGAGAATTCATATCAATTGATTCTTGCCGCTCAATCTTCACTAACGTTTATTTTCCAACTATCTGCCATTTCACACATACAAAAAGTGATTAAAAACGAACAATCTGCGTTAATTTAAGAAATGAGATTCGGGGCCAAAACAAAAGAAACGTACCCACCGCATTTCATGCCGAACTTAGCTGGCCTGCCAGCAGCCATCGCACCTCTAGCATGGTAGACCCCGAGCGCAAATTTGTCCACCCGACTGAAAGGGTTTGTTGCCTCGTCCCCGGGACTGAACGTCCGTGAGGTCAATGAGATGTTAGTCTTCAAATTTCGTCCCAAACTTATCATTTTATTACACAGCATAAAAATGAAGGCCGAACAGCATAAAAATCCTTGGGATTCTTGAAAAAAAAACTGTCATTGAGACTCGTCTTGCAAATTCATGAACCGACGCTTCTGATGCAGGATTTGGATACAATGTTGATACTAGGGATTAACATTTTTGGTCCACTTGAGATAGCTGTTAAAAATCTAATAGTATTTTAAAAAAAGAAAGTTTTATCAGAGCTCATCTATCACATCACCTATCCTGCGAACATTCACAATGCAAAAAGAGTAAAGGCTGAACGGGACCACACCTAAAGCAACACGCCAGAATACTCTTATCTAACTTTTATTATTTTCAAATCAATTTTCTGAAGATTCCACTGATAATATAATTCCAGCAATAACACTTCCCTTCAAATAAAAATCATTTGCAGATACACAAAAACGTCCCCATCTACTCCACTGCACTGATCCCCCTAACAATGCCACCACGACTGTGTGTGTGAACTGAACATCTCCAAGATTTTATTCTTATCACGAAAATCTGCAAATCGGATTTCACCACGTGCTTATCGAAACTGAGGACCGACCATCACCAACCAGCAATCCTAACAAATTTGTGATAAGTACAATCTGTGCCCTTCCATTCCGCCGAAAAGCTGAGTCCATTCAATGTTGCAGATGGATTGCTCCTCACAATCGCATTTGGGATAGTCTGGCTACAGCAGGATAAGCAGGACCAACGCGCAAATCACTTACTGGAGCTTCGCATTCACATATCACCACTTCGCATCGGTCGTATTAATTCAAATTTGCCAAAGATACCGCCACCCCTCTGATAAGCACAGTTGCTGGCGTGCAGTGCACTCTTGGGGGTGGCAAAAATCGTGGGAAATCAAATAGTCGCGATATTCCCACACACGCCACACACGTGCCCGGGGCTGAGCGCTTTGCGCTTAGCGTCGACGATGGGAAAGTGATTCCACCCTGGTTCCCGGCTTCTTCCCTGGTTCATTCGAGGAGCGATTACTCGTCACTCCGCCACCGCCGGAGGAGTCCTTTTCGGCGAGAGGACGAGACCTCGACCGCATTGTATTGCTTTTTTATGATATTTGACTGCACTTCGATTACGACGGTAATTGCATACGTTCAATTTGTTGAATGAGCGCTCTCAACCCGTTCTCGAGGGGTTTGCTGGGGTGCGATTGTTTGCCTGGTCCTGCACGATACATAAGGACGTTTGAGAGCGTTCAGCGAACGCGAGGCAAATGGAAAACAAACAAAGTTGTCCAATCAGGTGCAGTTCTTTGGTCCTTGCCAGTGTTGATTACTCAACAACTACTCCAGGAGGCAAACACCTTGTGTTTGAGGGTGAGCTGAGCTGAGCTGAGCTTCGCGTAGGTGGAGTAACTGAAATGATGATGATTGCGGGGAATCCCACGAAATTCTTGTGGGAACGCTGCAGATCACACGGGAATTGATGGTGCTGAGAATACATCGTGCGAAGTTATCATTCCCTTATTTTTCATGACTGTGGTCTCTTATATTAATCCACCTATATCAACCACGCCTTAAATCTACTAAACAGGAAGCAATATTTGTTTCTTGGCTAACATTAAGACAGTAAAGTTCTTAGAATGCAATGTTGAGCATAAATTTCTCAATATTGATAAATGCGTTTTTAGGGATTTCATATCTTGACTGCAAACTTCTACAATTCAAAAATTTTCGCTCATAATTATCTGAAATTTTCTTTTCGTTTGGAATCTTAATTTGTGCATAATTTCATTGAGAAAAGCAATTTTTGTGTATGTTTTTTAGTAGTTTTTTTGTTGATTGTATTCGAAAATATTTTTTAGATTTTTATTGACTTTTTGATAGTTTTTTGGACTGAATTTCTATGAAGTAAACTCATTGCAATATATTTTCCCCAATAAAGTTTCGCATAATTTTCGTCAGTTTTTCTACATTACTCTCTCGAATGGTTTTTATGTGAATATTTTATCAATTTTGAATCGTTTTTTATCAATATCTTTTTGTGGAGTAATTTTCATATAAAATCTATATTGTATGTATCTTATTGAGACAGTCTGAATGTTGCAGATAAAACAAGTATTTATATGCTTACATACTAATTAATCGACGACACCAAGAGACATAAATTGGATTATTTAACATATTTATGTTTGTGTTTTTTGGCGCATTATTTATGCTCAATTTGTATCAGTCAATGACTTCATAGCTCATTAAATATTTTCATTTTAGTACCGGTTTCCATTGGAATGTAATTTTAAATAAAAAAATGTCACGAAGATTTATTTGTTTTGGAAATTTCATGACATAATTTTTTGTCTTCATTTTTGACACATTTTTTACTACTTCGGAAGCGTTTCAAAAAATATGATCTATACCTTCATGTTTTAATGTGTGGGATTCGGTTCTAAGTATGTATTTATTTAAATTATATCCATTAAATCACACTTATTGACAACAAAATCAACATAGGCATGACAAAAATAAAGAATATAGATTATTAATAGTTAATTAATAATGTTAATGACAAACTTGACGATTCTATTGATGATAATTTAAAAATAGGGTTAAATTTTCTAGAAATAATTTTTATTTTTTTCATTTACAACAAAACTAACCTCTCCCTCTAAAAAATTGGAATTTCTTAAAAGAAAGCGTAGGATTATGACAGCTGGCCGCAGCCATTTTTTATTTGAAACCATCTTGACATTTCGACACATTAATGTTAACTGATGAAATTGAAGCTACTTGTTTGACGTTTAGAAATGTTTGAAACTCACTATTATCGGAAAGTTATGTTACATAAATGTGAATTTCGCGGTACTCGAACTAAGACCAATAGTGTTGCCGTAAGACAAAGTTTTCAAAAATTCATTGTTTCCTGGATAAGCGTGCACTTAGAACCTGCATCATTTTAGGTATACTGTCACCATTTATCAGACCCCTTTCTATTTTACACATTAAAAATTTAACGGATTTCCAAAGGCATTATTCTATTATATTAATCAACTATTTTATTTATAATACGATAACATCAACCCTATAAAATTATAAACTTAACGCAATTCGATATTTTATTGAAGAAAACATGCGGAAAAAACAAAATCAGCATAAATTTTATACGCACATTTCCATGGAAATTCTGATGAAAATTTAAGAAAAACTCAGTAGAATACACAGTAGCTAGTAATTGAGTTGTGATTGGTAGTTTGTTCTGTCATCAGACTTTCTTGATGAACGCCTCGTCATTTTTTATGGTAATTGTTGTCTAAAGCTAAAGTATATTCAAATTTATTGCCAGTTCAGTTTATAATGATTGCACCTGAGACAAAAAATACAAAGAAAATGTTTCTTATGACTAATTGAAATTTTCCGGCTATGTAAATTTTTCATCATCCTATTTAATAACGCCACTGAGAATAATGTTAGTTTTTTCGCCAATCGACACTAGGAAAAATTCTTTCGATATCTTATTTATGCACCGCTCCTTCTATTTTAGTTATTTCTTCTTTAGTCCTCCAATTTTGTTTCCTTTTTATAAATCTGTGGCCTAAATTGCCTGTTCAATGCTTTAACACGAAAAAATAAAACATTATATCCATTCAAGAAAAACGTGATTATAAGGCAATTACGAATGGTGAAGATACAACTACTTGCACTTCGTAGCTGGTTCACAAAATAGTATTGCATAAAATTTAATAATTGGGCTTATATCTTGATGATAAGACTCCTACCACTTTCAGATATCGACACTTGATGTTTACAGATTTTCTCTTTAGCGAAAATTAGCGAGCATAATTTAAAGATGTCCCAAAACAAGGATAGTCCTCATCGCGAGCCGTTTGTTTGATTCAAAAATGCGTTTTCCACGTTATTCATCTATCGTCTATCGACAGTGATCATCTAAAGCAAACAATATCGCAAACGGCTTGTGATAAATTTGTCTTAAAATAAGTTCCAAACGTGTTTCACGGTAAAAGGAAAAACAAAGAAGCTATGGTGCTCACACGATGATCGCTCCTTATCGGGTGCAGTTTTGGGCGTGTAACATTTTTATTATTGATACCATGTAAAAGTAATGTATGCACTGGTAGCTTCAAATTTAATTTTGCACAAGTTTGCGAAACTCAACTTTTTAGTGGGAGCCATGGTTATTTTTAGATATGGGAGTGTCTCAGTCTTTCTGCTTTTCAAGATAGCGGCTGGAAGATTAGAGCTCCGATTCCTGAAACTTGAACTTAAGGTCACTGTTAAACTGACCACGCAATACATGAATAATCTGCTTGCCAGCCCAAAATGCACAGTTCACTACATTTTCAGGACCATTTAGAATATGGACTAAGTATACAAGTCTAAATATTTTTATTATCATACAATCAATTACTCTCATTTTTCAAGCTGTCAGTTGATTAAGTTCAACAAAGGTTTATGGTTGGCCACGTTTCAACATACTAATCTGAACAAAGTGTGAAATATGAATATCTGAAACGACATTAAAATTTCGAAGTCATTTCGTATAAAATATTTAAAATCAACATAGTTATATGAACATTTCAATTTGTTCTGATACCAAAAGACTGGAAGATCCCTAAAAATTCAATGGCCATTTATTTTGACGGGTCCTTCAATTGCGATTGTATAACAGGTTGGCTGCTAGTGCACCCTTTGTATTTATGTTTATAGAATTAGCAGCAACTGTCTAAGGACTCAAATCAGATACTCAGCATTTTAAATTTTATTTTTGCTGCCCTAATAAATTTTTACCTACTAAAGAACATGGTCCATTCTTTTTTTAAATTTCTTACAAGCACCAACGAATTCACAGCCGTAATCAGATGGAATCGTTCGCGGACTGATCTACAACAATTTTTACTGCATTGCTAGGCTCCTGATTTACTAGCCACGTGTTGCATCCTAAAGCGTCTGCATCTGACTTTAAGAGGTTAACCGAATGACCTAGATTCCGACCCCGGCGTGCGTGTCAACACTGCCACAGCACGCGCCCCAGTCAGCTCCACTGGCAACGTGCCAGACGCTACCCATCTAGCACACGACCTACTACCGGTCGTGTGCGGATCCTGAGGACTCGGCTCGGTCGCAGGGGTTGCACAATGGCCTTGGCCGTCCACCCAAATGTCGTCATAGAGCTCGCGTCAAGAAAGCGTCCTTTATTGCGCAACAAAGATGTCCTATGGCTGCCAACATTGGCATATATGATTATAGTGATTACTATGCCTGCAGGCAACTCTTACTTTTCATCCCTTAATTATTTCGTGCGTTCGCATTCGTTGTCTGAACAACTTTGTCCTTTTTCTTCTTGCATTCAAGACACCAGATCTCAAAGGACAGAAGACTAAACCAATACCCTCAAGCGGATATGCGAGGACGCGTGTGGCGTATATAGGGTGTGGACATCATCCACCCTCCTGATCCTTAGGCCATCGGGTGTGGTGCAATCATTGAGTGCGCTATATAGTGCGGCCGTTCAATTTGTATGTAACCTATAGGAACACAGAGTCAGCGCCTGCAACACCGGGATTGGACTTGGAAGCCCGGCTTTCCAGCAAGGGTTGCGGCGAACATTTACGCCCGGAGAGGGGATGGACACATGTACTGCATGCGTTCGACGTACGTCACCGAATCAGTCGAACGACGCTCATACACACGATAAGTCACGTGTGGAAGCACACGCGCTCGCGCAGTTTGTCCAGGCCGCGGCTGCACACTTTTCATTTTGGCGCATCTTATCTTTTTGTTCCTTCCGTTTCCGTGCAAATGACAAATTGATTCGCTTCAATCCGAGTGTAGTTTTGAATTTTTATTGAATTTCGTTGGAGCAAGTGTTTCGGATTTATGACGCGTCGATAATTTGAACGTGTGAACAACCCCTCTGATCCCTGGCTCGGAAAACAGTGATAAGTGCCTACCAGAAGGACATCCAATAACTGAAAAATGGATCCTAACCTGCATCACACGCCGCTACATTGGAGCTACACCGCAACGCCCACGCAGAACCATTGGACCCCGCCGCAGACCCGCTCGTCGAAGCGAGTCCTGTCTGACAGTGACTGTGATGAATTGTACTCGGAGGAATCATCCAAGGAGCAGTGAGTGTTCATCTGCTGCGGGAGCAGACCATTTCAGTTTTGAAAGACATCCTCAACCCCATGCCTCGTCAGCCTAAATATAAACATTTGGACGGGCACGCCATAATTTTTCAAATAATAATTTATGGAATTTCGACTGTCTAAAGTGTCGGTGTTCCGTTGATTTAGGAATGCGACAGCTATTTCTGGAATTTCTGGGAACTACCACGTCTTGAGCACATATAATTAGACCAAGTGGATATGGAGGAATCATGTCGCTAGAGATGTTAACGCTCCATAAATCACCAATGAGCGAATATAAAAGTGATCGCGGAATAAAATAGGCCCGATATGTGAACCTTGTGGAAATCCTTCTGGTTATCTTTCACATTGGACTCAGTTGTAACATGGTTAATTAGAAGTGGAGTTGCATGTGATATCTATTATTTATTTGCTCCATAATTGCTCACGTGAAGTAGCGTTCCCATGAGTTTCATTTCTTGTTGGGCGATTGAAATTTCGAATGATACACCCAATTGGGATGTTTCAGATACTTTAAATAATAAATATAATCGGCAATTATCCTATCGAAAATTTAATTCACTAGGAAAACCGGAAAGTCCTGTGCAAAATTAAATTCTGTCCATTCAAATGCTAAGCATATTCCAATGAAACCAGGACTGAATCTTTTAGAGATTCAAAACGTTCCAGCCTTTCCTAGAACATTGTTAAATCACCTCAAAAATGTATTTTAAAATGCAGAAGAGAGATTTTTTCATACAATTCACTTAACACGATTGATATTACAGGACCAATTTATTGTACAAAAAAATGTACTTCAAAGGAATCTCTGCATTATTCTTAAACAATTTTTTAAGAACATTTATTCTTTAAAATCTATTTTATTCACTCCTTTTGTTGAAGTGCACTTCTGTGTTGTTCAGCCAGTCCAAGTCTTGCTCAACACCTTCCTTTCTTTTATATTTAGTTAATCTTTTTTGGAGTTTGTCCGTTTATCGTTTTTTTTGCATTTTTCATTTTTCATTTTTTTGTTTTGCTTTGTCCACGCCTACTTCGCAGATTTTTCATAACTTTTCCTCAGATTTTCTCCATTTGTTGCCATACATTTCGTTATTCTTTTCTTCTTTTCTAGTCTTGAGTTTGACTTTGACTGCTTACTTTAGATAACTAGGAAGATAAATGCAACTACCATATTTTTTGATAATCTTCCCTTAATCTTCGATACAGAATTCGTTGTCTCCGTTCCATGTCTCTTTTATTTTAAAAACTCATTTATCCAATCTCTTTGCTGTGCTTGATTGTTTTACAAAACCCCCATCTATCTATTTTTTCCTGTTCAGCATCCATTTATTTTCCTTTTCCAATTCTCAACTAATCTTTTTCTGAACTTAATTGTTATCGTACTTTTGTATCCTTTGTACAGAGTTGAAAGTTATTTCCACTGCCTGAATAACAGGGTTTTCCGGGAATTGTTTCGAACTGTTCGTATTCATTGAATATCAAATTTCGGATGAATGTAGAATTCCAATCATTAATGGGATGTTCAAGTTGTGATGATATACATATTTGTATGTGAAATATTTTTCTCTAATGCTCCAAACTAATCCGAATTTTTGGCTCGCTATCTTCATGACCTATGTTCAATTGCTGCTGAACACGAAACCTTAATGTTTAAATTGTGTTTCTCACTCTATTTTCTGTCTTTTTATTTCAATTATTCTATACATTGTCATCCAGCTCTGCTAAAAGTTATCGTCTTTTTTGTCTTCTCTATATTTAATTTAAGTGCTTTTCTTTTCTTACATTTTTCCAATTTCCAATTTATTTTCTTTCGCGAGTGAAAGCTGAAAAGTTTGGAACCTAAGACATTATCAATCTAGATAAAAATATCTAAATGAAATGTATGTTACAATAGTCCTTCAATTTCAACGCGCTTCTCACATCTTTTGTAAGTGGCCTATATCTTCCTTAAAAAAATAGTCTTTATCTTTCCTCTCAAAATTGTCCTGTATCACAGCATTCAACCTCAAATCTTCGTCCTCGTAAGTTTTTCTTCAAATTTTTAAAAAGAAGGTAAGCACTTGGAGCCACCAAGTCCAGGCTGTAGAAGAAATGGTTGAATTCTTTGAAATCAATTCCTGCCCAGACTTGCTTTACAAAGCGAGCGCGTCAACTGGGGTATTATCTTGCAAAACAGGATTGCTTTGCTGTTTTGTCTATTCTTTTTTCGCCAAATTACTTTCCGTATTTTTTTCAAAACTGAACCATTGTAATTGACATTCATCTTAATTTTTTGGAAGATAATCAATCGGCAATACTTTTTCGGAATCCCAGAAAATTGTGGCCATAAGTTCGGAACACGACTTTTTCATCTTGATCTTCTCCAGCGGCTTCCCACCCTTTTCTATAGATTGTAATGCATCTAGTTTTGATCCTGAATAATACTGCCGAATCCATGTCTCATAAACAGTGACGATGGAGCTTCAAATTGCAGCGATATCATCCTTACACAACTCAAGAAAAAAAATTTAAAGTTTAAACTCGTAGCTGTTTGTCGAAAAGCGTAGATAATTTTGCACTCAATTTGTGCTAAATTTATTGAAATGCAAAAAACTGTGTAAAATGCCTCCAACTCGTTCTTTAGTAATGCTCAACATTTCTGCTACCTGTAACATTTTTATTCGGCGAGGTTCTAATACGATTTTAAAAATTGGCCTTGTTTTAATCCTTGACGGCTGTGTTCCAGTGGCCCGAGTCATCTTCCTGAGACTCTCAATCTTGTTGCAACAGTCCAGTCCATAGACTCGTTAAGCCGGATTTCACAAGCACCCAGTGCGTGACCAAAAAATAGAATTCGTCATTCGTGCTTTTCGTGCCGTGTTTATTTCGTGTGATTGCCGCACTGCAATGTCTGCATGACATCGTGATGTAAACGTTTCAATGAGTCGAAGTATAATGAAGCTAATTATACGAAACTTTCCCCATATACTAAATAGATGTTACTCAACTAGTGACCGGTACAGGATGCTCAGGTGGAGTGGAATGACTGCAAATAACTTAAGTTCAGAACTCTTCATCCAACTCTCGTATGTACTAAATAAATGCACTGTGGTTTCCTGTAAAGATCGCCAATTGTTTAAACCCTTTTTCTGAGAGGTATCAATGAAAATAAATCTATTGTGGATGCTTTGCTAAATATTGAATCAAGTTTGATAGTTGAGTCAGCTCAGCAGGAAATGTAAACTAATTCGTTACCATTAAATATTCTTATAATTTCTCGAACATATTTCAAGTAACTTCTATATTAAGAAGGGTTTCATCATTGTTATCCAATTGCTGCGTCAGTTCCTCGTTGTCAAATTCATATCGATCAATTGATCTTTGTAATTTCTTTTGAATATATTTGGATCTTCGCTCCACTGTTTGAGCTAATTTTTGGTTTCCTGAAATTTTTCTTATTTCTTCTACCTATCATAAATCTATTGATGATTTCCGGGACTTGGAAAGGACAATATTAACCCACCTTTTCACAGAAGATACAAAACACTTTGTATATTTGCAAGCAGCACTTGTTTTGATCCCGCAGGGTGCAAACCCAAAAACATTACTAAACGGATTTTTGAAAATTGAACTAATGTTGGAAGAAAATAATTCATTCCTATTAAATGAAACATTTCAGTAGTAAAAAAACCTACCGAACAATTTTCTGTATCTTCAGCTAAAATTTTCTTCCATGTGTATTTGGTGAAGCTTTGTTTGAACAGTTTTTCTTGGACCTATTTTCCTATACATAACTTAAATTATAAACTCCACAAAAAGTCTAAAATTTACAGGTTTATAAACACATTCCATGAAAATCTGAGAAAAATATGGAATTTTTTGTGCCCTTCATAACGAACAGATTAAAGTTCCCTGAAATATTTTCGTATTTTATATATCTAAAAAAAATCCTTAATAAAAACAATAATTCCACCTAGAGCTACATTCAATTGTGTAACAGAATCTTACCAGACACAACACAAACAATATATTCCATCTGTTTGCTGAAAAAAATCCCGAAAGAAAAAGATCATCTTTAGTAGTTGATCCATCAGTGAAAGTTGAAGTCCTTGTCTGTATCCTCAATCTAAAACGCAACTTATAAGGAAAACAGGTGTGATTAGTAAAGTATCCAGGAAAAAATTGATTTCTTTTGCAGCTGACTTAAGATTGAAACCCCTGAAATGATTTTTTTTGCTAAATAATTTGGATTTAGGAGGACCATACGCGGAAGTGAATGAAAACGGAAAAAATCATAGTGAAAGTGCCAACATTAAGCGACCCCAATTTTGACTGGTATACAGAATTGTGGTGCGGTTCCTTGTTCTTCAATTTCACTCGGGATGGATTTCCGGCTTTTTGAAAATATGTTGTGTTGTTAGATTTTCTTTTTTAATGTTTGGTAAAATCGCAATCCTTTACCTTCTTGCCAATTTTATGATATGTGAGCTTTGCAGATGTTGACTCGCAAGCAAATGTTTTTTTGATATCCTTTTAGGCAACATTCTTTCGTGATTTTGAAAGGATTCTCTTCGGTATTCAAGCAATTCGTCTGATATTGACTAAACATGAAATTATCAGTTTTACAGAATTGTAATTTAATTATAATTGAGTGCAATTTTTAATGAGGAGCTAAACAATATTTTATTAGTATCTTTTAATATGTGATGAATTATTTGAATTATTTTTGAATATTTGCGTGGATCAACTGATATCTAATCAATATTTTTTTTCTTTTTCCCAGCGTATCACCCGAATCAGATAGTTGTCATGTCCTGAGCCGTAAAAAACGACGTGGAGTGATTGAGAAAAAGCGTCGCGATCGGATCAATTCATCCCTGTCTGAATTGAAGCGCCTGGTCCCGTCCGCCTACGAGAAACAAGGCTCGGCCAAGCTGGAAAAGGCTGAAATATTGCAGTTGACGGTGGAGCACCTCAAAAGCCTTCATGCCAAAGGTCAGTGAATCACATATGTATGTATGACCCTCTCATATGAACCCCACATACTCAAGTGCGTGCATTGCGTGCACTATTCCTATGCGATTTGTCAGCAAACCTATTGCTCGAGTGTGTACTGTGTGTCGATGGAACAAATCAACGTAATGTTCATTAAAAAAACGAAGAATATATTAAATAGACTGGCGTCCCCCATTTGGCGGTTACACTTTGATAACCAACCGTTCTCACTTATTATCATCGTTCCTGGATGCGACTTCCTCCGCGCATTTAGCCACGATCGCAACACCAAAACAATCTAAACTGTTTAGATGCTTTATCATGCGAGGAGATGCGACATTTGTACGGAATCAATCTTCATGAAGTTGATTTGTGACGAGAGTAGATTGCATGGATTGCCAAGTGAATCAGGGTTGCTCATTACTTGGGAGGCATTCCTCTTAAGTGGTCCTAATGATTAAAGTATGAATTAAGCGGGTGCGATGGGAACATGCCCATCCCCTTGAGGAGACCAAAGTGGAATGAATAAGTGGCTTTTGATGGAAATTTTGTTTATATTGATTTGATAGATTGTTTTCAGTTCAAATGCGCTAATGTTTTATAAGTTTCTGGATCGCTTAACGGCTTAGATTGATGACAAGATGAGTAATTGTGCTGATCTTGTGCGCAAAGAGTACAGTCAATTGTAGACACATTAGGGTGGTTGGACCTATACTAAAATTCCAAGCAACTGTTCGACAGGATTCCAAAGAAGATATTCTGACTGACATACTAAAAGGTCGACTTGATTGAAAAAAGTCCATAAATGAAAAGTAGTCCTTCTTAGAAATTATGTTTCCCACTCAACGATGAAGAATATACTCATAGTGAAATTCCGCACAACACTTCATTTAAAAATTTAAAATATTTTCGTGGCACCTCGAAAATGAGTGAAAACAATAAGAGGCCATCCATATATTACGTAACGCAATTTCCCTCCCTCTCTTCCAAGTAACACTTAGTAGCATTTTCAAAGACCGAGCCACCCCCTCCTTCCCCCTTGAAGTGTACGTAATATATGGATGGCCTCTAATCAGCATTGATGGTCTTTTGTTACCCAAAACGGTACACTATTTTAGGATAAATTTTAATAAGCCAAATGGTATAAACCTCTTGGATATTATGTTCAAAAACGAAAGAAATGGAAAAAATGTTTGCACATTTGATGAAAAACCTGAAAACGTACTAAATTAATGTAGAGAACAAAACACAGACCGTCCCCAAAAATAATATATGGGCTTAATAAGCAAAAAAAAACATTTTTAAAATAACAAAAGACAGCATATTGATTCTGAATAGACTCTACATGATATCAAATATTAGCAGTCTTTGCTGTTTTGTTGTGGACTTATGTTCTTCATTTTTCTTTCATGGTGCTCCCATGGTTGACGGCCTAGAGGCGCAGGGCTCCTATCTAAGGGGCGTCCATTCGATGGTTCGAATCTCTATCATGAGAAACAAAAGTACACGACCATTGAACTATGATGAGATCTTTTATCAAAGATATGATGATACAGCTACTCTAGATCACATCACGTTTCTATGACATAGTTGATAAACATACGTTCCGAAAAATGTTCGCGCGTTTTGCATATGTATTTTTATTTCACATTTTGGGTTAATATTGTGGTTAAGCAACAACAATGATAGCATTTTCACTGGATAATTTAAAAGAAAGTTGCACTTCACTCTCGGACATAAACCTACTTACAATTACGACGAACGCTTGACAAAGTTTCTCTCTAGGAGAATATTTAATTATAGATGGGTAATGAAAAAAATCTTTGTCATATATAGGGTATTACACGAACATATTATATGATTAACCATGTATAATCAAAGATTTCAAAATTATTCTATCATCGTGCAATGCGCGCCTAAGAATAATGTGAACTTTGAGGGTCAACTCGAAATAAGCCACGGTGAAAAGATTTTCAGCAATGCCGGAAAATAGGCAAACTGAATTTTTTTACCGACTCTTATATGGTTTTGGAATAAAAATCTATACCAGAGTTGTATGCAAATCTACACTTGGTTATGAATTCTAAACAAATAATTTTTGAACTGGATACCAAAATTGTATTTGACTTATTCTAAATTCCCATCGCCTCTTTTCCTACTCCATTTACAACGAAGAAGTTTTGAATCATAAAATTTTCTCATGCTAAAGCCGTGAATACCAAACCTTCAACTTCACCACGTAGACTGATGAATCCCGGGACTTACCGCAAGATACTCATAGTATTTTTAAAAAGTACTAAGCTTCACAAATTCCTATTAGGTTGTCCGGAAAGTATTTTTTTTTATGAAAATGAAAAACGATTAGTGAATAAATATTTTATTGAATTACATATTGTCCATTCTGGTCCAATAACTTTTGCCACCATTTTTGGCTGTAGCATGATTTTACGCTGATAAAATTTTTGTTAATTGCTGACAAAAAATTGATTCAAGTGATTTCTGACCTCCTCATTTGAAGTAATGGTTTCCGGACTAGATTTTTTTTGTACAAACCGGAATGAAAAATAATCAGAAGGTGCCAGATCTGAAAAATATGGTGGGTGTAGCAATATATTCCATCCATATTGTAAAAGTTTTTGGCGAGTTAACAAACTTGTATGAGGTCTCGCATTATCTTGGTGGAACACACCACCTTTTCTATTGATTAATTCTGTCCTTTGCTGTTTATCTGAATTTTCCAATTTGTTTAGTTCATGACAGTACACTTCAGAATTGATCGTTGTGTTGTCCGGTAGAAACTCAAGACAAAAACGATTCCTTTGAAATCTCACCAAACAGATAACATCACGTTTTTTTGATGAATTTTGGCTTTCGAAGTGTTTTGAGCCGGTTCATCTTTTTTACTCCATAATCTCTGGCGTTTAAAATTGCTGTAGATAATCCTTTTCTCGTCCCCAGTGATGATGCGCTTCAAAAATTGATCATTTTCTTGACATTTGAGAAGCAAATCACAATCGTCAACACGATGGCACAAATTTCTTTCCGTAAAAACACGATGAACCCATATGTCGAGCTTTGATATTAAACCTAGACGTTTCAAATGATCACGAACGGTTGAATTCATCAAATTTAATCTCTCAGCGATCTCATGAGTTGTTATTCGCCGGTTTCCATCAATTAATGCCTTTATTGTGTCTTCATCAGCTTCAACTGATCTTCCAAAACGTGGTGCATCTTCAACATCAAAATTTGCCGGATCGAAATTTTGCAAACCAGTTTTGACACTGACGTTCTGTCAGTACATCGTTTTCACACACATCAGATAACTATTTTCTTGCTTGAACAGCATTTTTACCTTTTAGATAGTAAAAAATTAAAATATACCGAAAATGTTGCTTTTCACTTCCCGAATTTAAAAGGGTACCAACCAAAAACTACTGCGTGAACTTAATCGAACTTTTTAACAAGCAAGCGCTGCTATATCAGCTGTCGAAATATATAATGCTCATGCGGCTTAAGTGTGAAGTTGGCTATGAAAAATGCAATTAAGTCCTCTGTTGGGAAAAAAGAAACAACTTTCCGGTTTACTTACTTACGAGTTGCGATCGGGCCAGTGACGTTATTTTTGCTTTTGTGATTACAATGAACCTATAAAAAAAAAATCGTGACTAAATTAAACATTCCTTTGGGTAGAATAAAAAATTTGACCAAATAAGAACAAGCCTTGCAGCGTATCCTCTCCGTTTAAAATGACCATTTGTAGACAGCTCAATGAATTTAAATGCATCAAGACAATCACCGATAATACTGCACGTTTTTGACGTCTAATCAGGACATAAAATCCAGGAAACATATAAAAATTGAAGCATAAACACGTCCACCAATCTCTTATTCTTTATATGTTATTCCAAGCGACTGTTATTTGTTTCCTAACTTGAAGAGGTTAACCCAATCGAAGAGATTTCCATCAGATTTTGAATGCTAAACTGATGCATACTTAGTAGATTTCAACAAACCATACTTTTTGAATATAATTGTATCCAAACTTTCATGGACCACTGCAATAAGCGTGTCGCTCTTGAAGAAAACTTTATGTTGCACAAAATCCATTATTGACGAAAATGTTGTTGTTTTTTTCTGGCGAAAAGTCAACGGAGCATTTCTTTGGAAAATTTCAACAGGAAAACTTTCAAACAAAAGCACAAAATTAATCGCAATATTTACTGAAATGTATAAAACAAAATTATTTTTCTTAAATTAAACATACTTGAATTATTCGTGAGTGAAAATATTGACTGAAAATATCTGCAACAATTTTGCTTTGAACAAATTAATTAATTCATTTCATTTTGTTCTTCAAATAAATGTCAGAAAAGAAAACTTTCTTTTTGATATTACGTACAAGAATTGGTATTCTTTTTTGTTGACAACGTAACGAAAATTACCATTCTTCCTAATTATCGTCTACACCGTATCGAAAAGTTAATAAGCCAATGGTGTCTTTAATATTCATTTATCAAATCAACTTGTGATAGCCATAAGCATCAACCAAGCAAATAAGGACCACAGTAACCCTATTTCCAGGACGTTGACCTATCTCTAGTGAACAATATCTTCCAGTTTCTGGTCGTAAAAATCGAAAAACTTTTTCGATATTCCCAGGACGTGATTTCTCAGCTTGGTCGGCAAACTTTCATAATTCATACGACAACGTTCTTTCGCCGAGCCGTGAATGTTAATTACACCATTGGGATTTCCAAGAACATCATTAACATTAAAAGGACACCAGTTCTCTTCTCCCCACTCATGAGGACCAACCAACTGTTTGCCAAACGGACAAAATTTCCACAGACTGTGTGCTCTGCCATTGTAGACTATACCCACCGGAAGAAGTCCTTTTACAGTTGACTAACTCTCTTGATAGACAACTTGAAGACTACACAAAATCTCCTACCCCATCTGTTCGGGGATGATAAGTAAAAGTGAGGTGAACAGGACTTGAATCGTCTATAAATTAACAAGGAAATATTGCGTGTCGACCATAGTGAAAGTGAATTTTCTTATGTCCTTTTTTTGTATCCGGGAATGCGTAAAGAAATGAATGCGAAACGAACGGCAGATGTGACCTTTTCGACAACAATCACATCTAGGAAGCGAGAGTCCAATCCAATAAGATGTCCAAGGATATTTGATTTGGACAAATATCGAAAATATAGAAAGCCTATGAATTTATGTCGTGGGCGTTTTTTTAAGGTGAATATCAAAAATACATAACTCAATGGCACAATTCTCTGCAATCTCCAGAATCTTCATGGAAGCACACACACACAATTGACCGTATATCCTTTTCTTCTTCCACGACGACTTCTTCGTTGGTGTTGTGCAAATATTCATGAATATTTCATCACTTTAGATTTCAGTAAATTAAACATTCTTTGAATGGTAGCCGTGCCTTCAAGTTTTGTGTGGATGATCATGAAGAAGATGTTACGGTTCGGATGACAAGGATAAGAACGAGAATTAGGATATGCACAAGTCGATATATATCTTTTCATTTGGTTGGTAATACAGAAATGCTAAAATAATGATAACCTGGCTGCGATTTTTGCCAGTGTTTTCACAAAATCCAGAGCCATGGAGTTTTTTTTGGGTCGCTTTCTGCAAAACAACTACCACTTCGACCTATGACGTGGAACGTCTCCAATCGCTACAACGAGGCAATGTTGATTTAATATGTAGAAAGCAAGCAGGCTTTTGATGATTCTATGTTAATGAGATGCAAATGGTATTTGCGGTACACATGCTCCTAAAGCATGTCATTGATTGCTAGCTACTTATTCTAGTTGTTCTGCGAATGTGACGATGTCTGCCATTAATTTATCTAGAAAGTGAATCAATTATCAAGTATAGAAAAGCAATGTAAAGTGGGAAAATCGCAAGGACGAACACCTACCGATGGCGTCTTAAGTGGTTACAGATAAGCTTTAATATGGCCGGTAATCCCACTCGAAGATCTTGAGCTCCAAAAAATTGAGTCTAAAGCGAAGTAGATTAGTTCCATCCAACAAACTATAATGAAATAAATGTCCTTATAGTAATATTTATTGCCAGAATAAGGATAATTTATTACAGAAAGTAAAATTAAGATAATAAGGACTATATTAAATAAAATTATTTACACTTATCTCCGTTGGTTTCGAGTCAATTATTTCCGTATCGGTCATAATACTATCAAAATACTGGTGATAGTACTCTTACGACGTGTAAATAACGCATTTCATGGTAGTATTATCGATAAAATTATCAACTACCATCGTGAAAACGTTCCTTGATCGTCCCTTGATGAAATTATGTATAGTAATAGTGTTCACCATTCCACAATAAGCAATACATACATTTATACATAAGGAGGAAAAGCAGAATGTTCAACAGTCTATTTATACATCAGGGGAGTTTATTTGCAATTTGAAAGTGTAAATGGCATTCTTTAACTCGCCAGCGGTGACGCATATGTCTGTGAGACCGGTTTCGTAGAAAACATAGAATAATTTCTTAATCCTTTGTCGATTCTGGCTGTAATTTTGCATAGCTGCCTGATCGGACATCTCCACTTGATAGTCGATCAAGTAACGGTAACGTGAGTGCGAACTCCAGAGATAAGCCCTAAACCGGTCTGTCAGACCGACGTCACCATTTACGTAAGTGAAATGATTCAATTGAGTATTTTTTTACATGTGTGGTCACTTGAGTATGCTATGTATTGGCTGGCATTTTCATATGAGGAAGTTTATACCAGATCAGCAAATGATTCAAATGTAGTATCTCAAATTTTACCTATAAATTCATTGATTAAGGATGGTGTCTCAAATGTCTAAAAGTAATACTTGTGCATAATTTTGCGTACCTGTTGTTGTGGTGGACTTGAAAACACGTATCGAGTACATATGGTCCGCAACAAAACGCAAGCCAAATGTACAAAGGACTTCCAGACAAAAACATCATCGTATGTGATCCATACATAATATTGTATAATCATCCACAATGTTCATTCGAAATCCTTTTATTTGCGACTACAATAAGCCATATTGTGCAATACAGTTTCAGTGGAAAGTGAATGAAAGTTCCAATAATTTTGTGGCTTATTATTTGCTCAATGACTTAAAACATTTTAATTTTTTTGAAGATTGCTTAGTCTTCAAGCTGTATCCAAGGCTGTTTTGAGTAAATTGATGATATGTAAATTATTTAGATTTAAACTTAAAAATATCTGTATGAAAATAACGTAATTTTTTAGTGTTGCAGGGAAATTTTATTATTATTAATAAACGTGATGTGGTGTAATAATTTGTTGTGTTTTATTATACTTTAACCTTGTATTTTTTAAGTTCAATTTGCTACATTTACAGAAATTGTGTTATTTTGGATTGATCTTCACTCAAAATTTTCGGTCTCTGAGACCGACGTCACCAACTATGTAAGATAATTTTGCGTCACCGCTGGCGGGTTAAGTTTATCTGCTGTGGCCAACGAAAAAGGTACACTACGCTTTTGTTTATGGGAGTAGTTTTTAATGCTACATCTCATTTCTGTATGCTTTTTTCAAATTGTTCTTTTCCAAATTATTCCCCGAAAAGACCTCAACAACATCACCAGCAGAAGCATATGTAAAACACTTTACTATGTTAAATTTTAACTGATCCTTGTATAAAGCATTTTTCGATTGAATTCAACTCTAGCCCATAACAAATCTTTTTTTCAAATGAAAACAATCGTTTCCTTGAATCGAAAATCGTTTTCCCAAATGATTTAAACTTTTTTCATTCGGAAAAATCCTCTTCCCGAAATAGATAAACCTTTTCTCAATTGAAAAATTCATTTTCTGAGATCAGCCACAATGTACATGATGTATCGATCTATGCCAACGAGTAGTACGCAACAGCTGAATTTACCCTGATTAAAAAAATTGTTTCGTATAAAAACTCACATAAGCTCTGTTGAAGAATTATATGGACTCTAAAGACGAAGGGTTTTCAATTTTTTGCAGATCCAAAAATGATGAAAAGTAAACGAAAAATTCTTCCTACTTAAAGTTCCGCATTCTTGAAATCCATTCAGCAGCGAATTTTGAACAATTTTAAGGTAATTATCGGAGCGGTGTTTTTTAATAGACTGGGTAAATTTATTCTCGGTGTTTGCCAGCCATATGTAAATCCATCTGGACTTGTTTTCCATATTTTAAAACTTTTAATGACAGTTCAATTATCAGTCACCGCCGTATGCAACATGTGTTTATGTCGAATGACAGTTCAACTGACACACATAATGAACTGGCTATAGAGTGTCACTATCTCATTAGACCGTTTCTCATAATGCCCTGCTTGCTCATTATGAGCTCTAATGTGTCAGTAGTATAAATAATTTAATAGCAATTTTTTGGAAGAAATCCACTCAAAAACATTTGATTCATACAACCTTCAAATTGATGAAGAATTGTTCCCAATACCATGTCTGAAATGTTTGAAATGAATTCTCGAATTAAGTGTGAAATTTATCCGGAGTATCTTGAAATGCTCGAATGCATCCGATTTTTCATAACAATGATTTTAAATAAATACTTCTATTTCGTTTTTCGTACATATTATTGCTGTCCTTCAATTGTTTCTTTCCGGATGATTGACTTTATTTGATGAGTTTCTTTCAAGCATCACTTATTTCCTTTGACTGGGACGAGTTTTTTTTTGAAAGATTTTATGCTTTTAAGTGACTTCGGTTTCATAAAAGGATATTGTAACCTTTTAACAAACCTATCCTGCATCGTTTTTCGTAAATATTTCAAGACGGTTGTTTGGTGGCATTTTCTGAAAACTTTATTTTTAAGTGGGGTCAAAGGATTAGATCTATTTTTGGAATTCACTATAAGAAATAGGTTTCTTAAAAAGCACTTTCAATATTTAATTATGTTTGAAACACTTTTCCATCTCTAAAATATAATGATGCTCCGTGATATGTTTACAGAATTCTCCTTGTCCAAAAGATACTTGGTGAAACTTATAATTGATCTTGATTGGTTTTATCGGATCACTAATCGCTTTTTTGATGACAAAATAAATAGTGCTTAAAATAGAGAACAGAACAACAGTTGCAACTTTGCTTGTGAATAAACCCTTCATCTTTAATACAGGATTATCACACAGTTCGACTCAACCCAAAGAACCCAAAAACTACACTAACTCTAATACGAGAATAAAACATTCAAACAAAGTCATTTCCCACATATCTCACCGTCCCATGCCCACACTTTAGCGACAACGTAAAAGGACCCAAAAAATTCTTTCGTCCTCGTTATATATTTTATCCACACTCTTCCCACAGTTGATTCCCAGTCCCACGCCAAATTCAATTACGGGATCCCTACTACTGGAACTCTTTCGCTATACGGAACTTGTGATCTAAACTCTGTTCCCACCAACTCGTCCCGACGCATCGTGAACAAACCCCGATTGAAGTTCCCGTGGGATATCCTTGTCGCCTACTCAACCTGTACTCGTCTATTCCGGCACGGCGAGCATTTATATCCTTGCTGCGAAACATTTCGACTTCCTGAATGCGTCTCCTGTGAATTGAACTGACTGGCCATTGTGGCTACCAGTGCAGACGAGGGTTTGTTCCGCTCCTGAGGAACATACCGATTACATTTTCGAGGGTTACACTTTTAACATTTTCCCCGAACGGAACTCACACATGTTTTCTATATGTGTTCATGTGTTTTTGTGGCTGAACTGAATTAACCCTTGATACGGACGAGTCGCATTGGTCTGGTTCGTGATTGCCATGGAAGTCACTGACTGCAATGTCCTTCATAAAGTTGCGAGTCACATCGTCAATTAGGACGACGCTTGGAAATAATTAATCAGGTCCTATGTGTCCTGGAGCACTGAAGCTCGCGGCATTGCGTTCCGTAGGACTTGTTTGCCGTATTCCATCCCTTGTAGTGGTTCTCCTTGCACTTCTTTATCAACTCGACGGTGCCGGTGCGATCGGATCGACAATAAAATAACATAACATAACGAGGGGTGGATTAGTCCGGAACATTTCATATGGAGATCCGTGGCATATGCGACCCTAATCGTCTGTTTATCATCCATTCACATGACGGTGTTTATGTGTGGGAAAATAATTAATTCCCGTTCTGTTTTCACACGGTGCCGCTGTAGAGTTTGAATGTTGACTAGTCGTTTAAAGGATATGCTGGCCACAGATAGTCGTTCGTATGATATGGGTTGACACGGGCAGAAGGATTCAACATGCAAACGGACACGTTCCCGAGAAGTCGGAAGTCAAGTGTTCTGCTGAAAGCAACACCTGTGAATGAGATGTATCCTTTTTTCCAGGATGAAGCTACTTCATGGCAAAACAAAATAGGAGTGATATATTGAATAGGAATATATGACAAAGTAGCAAACAAAATGAGCTAGTCAAGTGAATATATGCTGATTGGTATTGCAAAGAACTTTTTATTCTATGCTCTTCTAAAAATGATGCATTTGGGACTTGTGTATCCTCAATTGAAATTTGAAACCATTAATCACTTTAAAGTGATTGGTTTTTTCCAAAGCAGATTCGTTATATATATTTTACAAAGAACATTGATCCCTTATAGAAGAATTCAGCGCATTCTGAATTTTAATATATATTTAAAAAAAACGAATTATTGTAGTAAAACTAGTTTAAGCTCTTTTGCATTTTTGACAATAACTAATTTCTCTCCTAAAGTATTTTCGATGAAAACGACAATAATAATAAAAAAAATAAAAAATTAAAAAGGCTTTGCTGGAAAATAGCAACATCAATCAGCAGCTTCTCTCCTCAGCAAACAAATCAATCATTTTTTCATTTAAGGAGCAGTCTGGGTCTATTTTTTCAAAAAAATAATTTTCTAAAAACATGATTTTAGGTACAAACTTTTATTTTTATATACATTATGTGTATTTTCGAAACCGTGCAATTGATCTGGAAAGTGATTTTTAGACTTTTTTTTGAAAAAAATAAAAGAATTTTTCTTGAAAAAAATTAAAAAAACATTTTTGGAAATAATAAAAATTAAAAAAAATCATAAAAAATTGATGGATGCCATTTTTAACATGAATGTAATATCAATAGGAGTAACACTATGGACACACGTTTTACACCATGCCAGAAATGTTTTGAAACAATTATTTTGAATCGAAGAACGCAAACTCATTTTTTTTAAGTATCACCATCAATAAATTCATAGTATTCTACCATAACTCCGAGACTATTTGCTCTAAAATTCGTTAGGAAATTCAGAAAAATCGTACATACAATATAAACATTATAACATATTTATATATCTTTTTTCAAAAGATTAGAGGTACCAGCTGCTGCACGCATAGTGAAGTGGTTCTAATACTCACACTGATTTACATCAAAACAATAAACAAAAATCTTTATATTTTCAAAAACAGATCGAGAAGCGAATGACTGAAATATCCAATCAAATTCTTTCAATTCCTTTTGGCAACATTCTTAAACTTAATCTTTCTTCGCTTTAGCGAGCATGAAAGCAGAATAAATCCAAAAAAACATAACTTGTATAGCAAAAACTCAAAAATTTTAGCATAGACGAATATGCTTGCATTAAAACTAAATTAATTATTAAGTAAAGTAGTGAACAAAACGAGCATAATGAAATTTAAATTTTAAAAGTGCCAGACATAGTAAATTTATTTTCTTCCTGCAGTGAAAAACTTATCTTTGAAAAAATTAAAACTAAGGCAAAAGCAAATGAACTGCTCAATTTGTACAAAATTTGTAAGGATCAGAATTATTTTAGATATGAGGATCAATATTTCTCGTATGAAGACGATTTACTAATGAGATCACCACTTTCTTCACTTCTAGCAGATTTATACATGAATTTTTTAGAGAAAATTATTTTGAGTTCAGCTAATCCCTATTCTAAAATTATACTCTTCTGGTATAGATATGTTGATGACATAATTTGCTTATGGGACAGTACAGAGCGTCAATTAAATAAATTTTTCACCTTTTAAAAATCCTCAATAATTGCATCAAATTTACTATGGAAAAAGAAATAGACCGCTCTATCAACCATTTAGAACTTACCATTTCTCGTCAAAAATCAATATTTGAATTTAACATTTACAGGTAAAATATTTATTCAGATGTACTCATTCCTCTAACACGTTACACCCATTAAATGTTAACCTAGCTTCCTTCCATTCCATGATAAATCGTGCTCAAAATATTCCACTTTCCAAAGAAAATTTGTAGAAGGAGCTTTATACCATTGAAAATATAGCCAAGACTAATGGATACCCTAAGCAACTCTTTTTAGGCCTCATAAACAAAAAACAAAAATTGAAAATTATTGGAGAAATATATCCAGTTCAAAAAGATGGTAATGTTCAATTATGGAGAAAGTTAAAGGCCCCATCAATAATAAATTGTCCAAATATTTAAAATACAACTCTGATGTATCCATCATTCATTCGACTAAATTAGTTTAAAGAAATTACTTTTCAACAACAAAAGCAAAAATAATCCCCTTTCCAATTCAGGAGTTTATCGTGCATCCTATTATAATTATGATGCAGCTTATATAGGACAAACATGTCGGAGCTTTAAAATTAGATACAATGAGCACATCAAAGCAACCAGAGAGGTAAATCCAAATTCAGGGATAGCCCAACACATTTCAGATACAGGCCATAATTTGAATATTAGCAATTTTAATATCCACCATAAAATAAAGAAGGGGAAAAAGTAGGACTACCTGGAATGCCTTGAGATTATTCGGGCCACAAAGAATAAGGAAAACCTGCTGAATGAAATTACCCTTTCCTTTCATTCGCCACTCCGTCAACCATTAATTATCATTAAAATCAGGAAATATTTGTAAATTGAAGAGGATCTGAAGATCGAAACGAGTCGTCATAAAATTTAAAAAAAATTGTGAGTCAAAAAATCAAGTGTTTAATTTCATTAAAATCAGGAAATATTTGTAAATTGAAGAGGATCTGAAGATCGAAACGAGTCGTCATAAAATTTAAAAAAAATTGTGAGTCAAAAAATCAAGTGTTTAATTTCATTAAGATTTTAGGATATCTGTTGTTTGTAACCTCAATTTTTCATCATATGTACAAAAAAATTGAAACTTTAATTTCTAGCAAGACATGCATGCATGCGATGAAAAGTTTTATTCAGTCAACTTAATTCAATTTTTCGTAACATAAATAATAAATAACAGCCTGACACTATTTTGAAACACACTGTCCATTCAGACAAAACTGCCATACGTTCAATCCTTTTCAACTTGCACGAGTCGGCCTAATTGCTCTTTGTTTGTCAGCCCCTTGATAATGTATAAGAACGACACTTGAAACACGTATCATAACGAAACTAGAGTATCTACTTCACAAACTTATGCAAGTGAAAATGCTCTTTTTTAGGGCAAAATATTGTCCAGCCTTATTTTAGAAAGTTGCATGGAAGCAACGCAAACTGGTGAAGGAGAAAAAAATACAATGTTTCTTTTTACACTGATCACATTCGATAGCTAGGCAATGCTGTATTCTAGCCGAAGAGAAAATATTTCTTCCACCTTGCATGGCAATTAATTTGGGGAAATCCATAAATGTGGTAGGGTTAAGCCTCACTAGCCCTAAAGGTAGCGCCACAGCTGAATTGAATAGAACTGAAATAGGCGGCATTCTAAACATCCATTCAATTTTGTATAGTCACTCGTGTTGTTCCTCTATGAGGATCTCAACACCTTTGCGATTATTAAAATATATTTTCATGGATAAATTTGAATTGAGTTGTCATGTCCTCTATTCATACCTCAAGGCGGCATTACTTATATTATATACTGACTAAATAGGATGGGATAAAATAAAACGATTGCTATAAAAGAATGAAATTAGACAAGTGAAGTATGAAATTTTTTCCTTCAGATATATAACAAAACGAAAGGAGATTTATGTGAAGAAATGTGGCCAAGCGCATCATGACAGTCTAGTCCAGGAAGCATCATTGCGCCTTGGATAGAAAACTCTAAAAGGCGCTAAGAATGCATTCCTCTTAAATTTCCACCGACCTAAATTTTCGGGAAAACTCAAATTCATCAGGAAATTTCATTTCACTTCAACGAACTGATTAAATTTTTTATCCAAGCTTTCATTATTTTCACAGCTGGCTTTTGTTTGCACGCCTTTTTTTAAATGAATTTTCAACTGAAAATAGAATTTCATTTATCACCGAATATCGTGTCGCCCACATGCATCCAATTTATTTTCTTTCTCAATAAATTTTCCAAGTTTTGCATATCCTACTCGTTAGCTCCGTGCACAATATATGTTTGCATTGTACAATCCTGATGCACAGTACATTTCGATGAAAATGCCACGTCTGTGTGATTTTCATTTGAATTTCAATTAAGCCAACACACATTTCCCATCATCTAGTCTGGCCGAATCTAATTTCTATTTGTTTGTCTTTCATTAACAGGACTCGATTCGATGGCCTATGATCCACAACGTTTTGCCATGGACTACCACATAATTGGTTTCCGGGAGTGTGCCTCGGAGGTGGCTCGATATTTGGTCACAATCGAAGGAATGGATATTCAGGACCCATTGCGATTACGCCTGATGTCGCATTTACAGTATTTTGTCCAGCAGCGTGAGCTCTCGGCGAAAGCCTGTTCAAGTCCGAATTGGTCATCATCATCGTACCAAGCCAATTGCACCCCGCCATCCTATCAAGGATATCCCACCCAAACGCCGAGCGGCTCCAACACCTACATCCCGAATCTGCCACCCCCAATCCAGCCCATTCAGCCGAGTTACCATTCATCTCTTGGCGCGCCAACAGCTCCAACGCACCCCCATGGCCTACCGCATAGCTCGAGGACTGTGGTGACGGCCTCGGCTACCGAAAATTCGAGTTTAATGCCCGTTAGTGTCCAACATCAGGCGCATTTGCAGCAGCCCCATCCGCAGCAACAAGTCGGCGGAAGTGTGACCCAACAGCTTTCGCCGGGTGATGGCCCTCACCATCAGCAGCCGACTGCCACGCAACACTACCCCGGCGAGCATGACCACCCGCACCACGACCACCAAACAACAAGGACCTACATCGACTTGACCACGAACGACCACAGAAGTCAGCAACAGCAGCATCAGCAGTCGGCCAACCTTGCCGCCGGCTACGGAAGCAGCTCGCAATACCACAGCCCAGCTAGCGCGCAAGGATACAATCCTGCCGACAATGTGAACTACAATGGGAACGGCGCCAAGCCGTACAGGCCGTGGGGTGCCGAAATGGCATACTAGGTCTGCACTTGGCCAGAGCATGGGTACTCGGAGGATTTGGTCCTGGACCCAACATAGTGACCGAATCATTCATGATGACTGG
The DNA here is from genome assembly GCA_963942545.1 of Oxycera nigricornis. NCBI lineage: Eukaryota > Metazoa > Arthropoda > Insecta > Diptera > Stratiomyidae > Oxycera > Oxycera nigricornis. The sequence continues at coordinate 123,222,235 of OZ012659.1, read as the reverse complement.
TTCTAGGATTTCATTGCTGTCCTGATGGACTCCAATTACACAACAATCACTACTCGAGAATATATTCCAATCCATTCAGGGACGAATGCAGATTATCAGTCATACAAATAATTATAGAGAGTGACAACAGGACTCTAATTTATTATCCTTAAAATTAGAAACAAACTTGTAAATATTACAGAATTCACTCCTATTTTAATTGTAGCTTCTTTGAACCTTCCAAGCATCTTTTCATCAAGATATCGTAGATAGGCTCTTCCTTATGTAAAAAAACATGAACCAATAAACAACCTAAGCATCCTACGAGTCCTTGTATAAGTCAAATGAATGCTAGTCTATAGAAATTAGAGGTTGCTATTCATAAATCCCAAAACACTAGTCTTTAGTCACTTTAAAAATTCAGTTGAGTATAATCCACTCCACCGAAAAGATACAGCACATGTTTTCGTGATAATTTTATTTATTTATCTAATTTATTTTATGCACACAAAAAACATGTAAAGTAATATCATTAAAATATAGGATGTGTATAATTGTTTAAATTATTTACAATATTTATTTATGAGAATCATAATTTTACGTAATCTAAGATATTAAATAAGAAACTACAACGAAATCTGATGATATACGATATGCGAAAGAATAGAACAAACACTTATCAATTATTTTAATAGAAAAAAACTATGTAAACTATATAAAAACAGAAAGAGACTACGATATTTTTTATATAGCCATTTATATGCTGGAAATCATGATAGTTTCCTTTCTGTGAAAGTACAAAAAATGAAATAAAATCTACAATAAAAAGACTTGTGATTTTAGAAATCTGAAAACATGAAATAAATTTGACGATTTCAAAGCTATTAACTGATTGTTTAATATATATTTTTTACTAACTTACCATGCAGCACAAATGAGGGTAAGACTAATATCAGCATACAGTTGAATATTATAGTAGTATCACTGAAGAAATGTCAGTTCCGTTTCAAAAACAATACACTTCGGTCAAAAAGATCCTGAAGATCTTCATAAATGCTAAAAGAAAAACGCTTATTGTGAAAATCTGCTAATTCCAGTTTTATCTAATCTGACTTATGCATACTGATCGCAAGAGAAAGAGGTGTTGAATCGTCTTCAAAAACAGATTGTTTTCAATTCAGTACATAGATTACCCAAATCGCGTGATTCGAAGTACAGCTAATAGCCTATTAAGATTGCAACGAAACTACATAGTTCTGGCGGTTCGTGATTTTGACCATTCAAAAACAGGTTCCACACAAAATCACGAATCAAAACAAGCTAATTATCGATGTTGACATATACAATAGATGTCGCTTGTTGATATTTTCGAACTCACCACTCTGTTTGACACAATATGTCAAGAAAATATTGGGCCCCTAATTGGAGTGTGTCCATTGGATGAAAAATAAATAGAATTCAAACCGATATAAATGCAAAAAACTGCTTCAATTATATTTTTCTTGACTTTTCTTTTTATTCCGAAGAGGAATAATGAAATTCCTGAGATTATCTTCGTTCTTAAGAGCTTTCATTAATAATTAAGTATCTATATTTTGAGGCCACAACTGTTGTGTATCTTACAAACAAGACGATCTCAATGCTATATAAACGGTCCAAGCTATTTCAAAATGCGTCATTCATAAATACGTATTTTCGAGGAAACGTAAATGGGCTATTAACGGGCGTCAGTTGCCTTCTTTTTCTTTAATGTACTGATGCCGCTTGTATGCATTGTCAAGTGAAATAAAAATATTTATTTACCTAACTTTTGATTAATTAGGGGCCATCCGTATATTACGTAACACTTCAAGGGGGAGGCGGGTCTTTGAAAATGTTACTAAGTGTTACTTGGAGGCAGGAGGAGTTAAACTACTCTAGAATTTGCGTTACATTATATATGGATGGCCTCTTATTAGCTTCCCAGTTCCCAGGCTTTTGCGAATCCCAAATTTTTATGTATCTCCATGTTTTAAGGTCTTTAGTATCCAAATCCATCGTTTTTAGAAAAATGTCTGTGTGTGCGTTTGTAATTATGGGCGTATGTTCGTTCGCAGTCATTTTTCGTCTCGATTATCTCGAGAACCAAAGATGTTATTGACGTATTTTCAGCAAAATCGGCCCAGCCGTTTTTTGTTCAGGATGAAAAAACTAAAAGAAGACAAACTAGCTTCATTTTGAAAATGATAATTCGTGCAGATTTTAAATACCTTCATAGTAATATTTTTATTATTGTGTGTTTTAACAAAATTTTGATCAATGTCGTAAGAAATGTTATCCAAAAAATTGTTATAAACATAAACAAAATCAATTTATCGAATTCCAAAATTATATTATCAGGTTTGGGAGAATGGCAGTAGTGACGCTAGTGCAGTTAATAATTAGACATAGTTATAAAATAATTAATAATAAAAACAAATCATTGTTTCTTTATTCAGCCCACTGGGACCTTATTGGGTCGCACATAGACCCCTTTTTGTTAATAATATTTCGTCTAAAATAACAGGCATTTATTCGAAAATAATGTTATCAAGAACATTAAAACCTGTTTACTCTAAGTCAACAACGACATGATGTTTTTCAATTCCATTTCTTTTCCTAATCCCTAAAATACTATCCTCATATTTTCACGTTTATTTCCGAGGAGTTACTCGTACCAATCCTCAGTATTTATTTAATTATTTATTCCTTGTGTCCTTTTTTCTCTGCTTCGATTCAGCTTACATTTCTTCTTTACGGTCCTTGTCTAAAGTCACAATGTAACTTTGTTCACATGTTATAAGTTCACCGACTCAAGCAACTAATGTTTTTCAATGTTTTATATTGATTTTTATTAGAATTTCTTATTTTCAAACGCATATATTGTTACCTCTCCGATATTCCTTCATAAAAGTCTACTAAGCAATATCACAATACGTCCACTTTCATATTTTCGTAAGCTTATCCTTAAAGTACTCTCACCAGTTCGAATTTTTTGCACATTCTCATCCTGCCAAGTACAGGTTGCTATGTTTTGCGATTTTTTATTTAAAGAACATCAACAGTATTCAGTTTCAGCTCATTTTCATATCCTCATTCTTCGTGGCGTCTATCTCTTGTCTACAGTGTGAATTGATAAGGACATAAACTAGCTGAAGTGTATTTAAGAGTCCTCTATAAGCTTTCTATGCCAACCATCCACATGTGACAATATTATTCTTGCATAAGCAGCCTGGCATGGCATTAAGCACCAGTTGCCAGTCTACTTTCATCTTTTATATACAAATTCGAGCCAGGACATGCGAAACCAACAACCATTCAAATAACGTCAACCCAACCTTCCCGGATTATTTCTCATCAAATGAATGACAGACATCCTAGCGCAAGATTGTTGAATTTTTAAAACCGTTTTTAAATCCACAAATCTGAAATCTGCTACCACAAACCTAAATTTATTCTCGACTGCAAATCTGGTCCAAAAAAATCCAATTACATATATAGCATAATAAAACCCTACGCATAACATATTGATTCCATCACATTCTTATTCAAATACTTATACGGTGATGCCCAACACGACAGTGAACACATTGCCACGAAATACATAGTAAAAAAACGACATAATATTCCCAGGATCATGTGCTCTCCAAAATTTTATACCACCCGCCATCATTTCCATGACAATAAACATGCATTTCCACTTGGGCAAATAATCTTTAAACAGCGAATCAACAAATTTCCATATAATGCGCATCCCTTTACTAACCCCGAAAGGACGATACTGGAGGATAAGCTCGTTCGGCACGCCAACAACGTGAGAATCGCATGCATATTAGATCCCTGATTTCATTGTGCACTACATGTCGAGACACGGCAAACACTCGTATCCTTCCAGAAGTGGCTTCGCACAGCACGTGAACATAGAGCATTGATTTATTTCAGCATTGTTACTATCTAACAGGATCCTTTCTATCGTGAGCCGAAACCCTTTAATATCAAATCGTTGCTGCTGAATGGGAGGAAATAAAATAAAGTGAAACACCACTCTTATTCAAATGAGCCAAACAAACTATACGCAGCCCGTCTGGATATCCATCTATCTCCACTTCAGCCAACAGACCTCTACCGCGAGCCCCGTTACAGACGTTTCGAATAAAATCTGAAGGATTCAGAGCAGGACATTCACTGGTGTATTTTATTTCAGTGAACGTGAAACGAAGTCTGGCATCCATCGCCGTTATGTAAGCCCATAAAGTGAGTGGGCGACTCAAATAACTCCTCTTGAATTTGCTTCAACAAAGAACCGCTTACACGGCTCCCGCGAATAAGGAATAGCAAGGCGGCTGGCTGAAGGATATCCACGTCAGCATTATATCAAAAACTCATTGAGTATAATTTTAAAACTTAGCACATAATTTTCATTGACAAGAGCGACGGAAACAATAATATCCAAGCGACATTGTCATTCACCCTTATAAATGGTGTGTAATCATGCCAAACGCAGGACGATAATGAATCCTTTGATGTGTTAAATTTATTGGCGTTTTAATTGAGTTATAAGTTCAGTTAATAAAAGGCAATTTATGTTGAGTGGTAAGAAAATGGCTTGCTTTGCATAAAGAGACATAAACATTATGTCTTTCGGAAGGGTTTTGTCCTTGAGACATTATCGGTAGCTTATCAAGTGCCTTCGAGTTAAGAGATGCGGGTAATTTGAGATTGTGAATGTGACTACACTAGAAGCCGATGGCGTTAAGATTGAAGTTGATTGAGTTGTTTTCGTTTTTCTTTCTTTTCGAAATCATTCATCAGGATCTTCAATGTGTGGGAATTCATTGAAAATTTGAATACATAATGTATTCTCTTTTTACGACGCACGAAATCTTTGTGAGTGAATATTGTTTTAAACTTTTATTTCGAAACATACGATCGACGAACATTCTGTAATAAAATAAATATATGTACGTTTTATTAAACAAAAATCCTATCCTTACCAAAAACGCGCACTTAAACGTCCTTGATTCTAAAAGAAAAGTTCACTACTCCTACAAATCACATTAAAATCTACTTCTTAAAGCCAAATCTCGCCAATTTAGAGATGCCAGATTGCTTTTCACTACTCGCATCATCTAATTTCCGTTTGCCATTCACTTGCTTCGTCGAACCAACAGCAGGACCACCACCATCCTTCAGATCAACATTGCTTGTGCTGTTGCTATCGTTGCAAGCGACATCGTTCCTGTTAGTTTTGTTGCTGCTACTACTACTGCTGCTCGGAGTGCCATTATGCGAAATAGCCTTGTACTCTTTCATAGCCAATTTTGTTAGTTCTTGTGCTGTTACGTTCGGATTTCTCTCCTTCAATTGCTCCTTGTTCGCTGTAAACCAAACTATAAATGTGCTCTTAGCAGGTGTTGTAGAGCTGGGCTGTGAGTTATGAACGAAAGAAAATGTTGTTTAAATTTTTAAGATAGAAAAAATTGGGATTTGATTTCAAGTTCTGACTCGAGTTTATTCCGGACGGAAGAAAAAAGTTTAATAAAAGTTGTATTAACATGAACTACAGTTTTGATTTTTATATTTTTATGATTGATATTCCTCCGGCAGGAATCTTTGCACTCAGTGTCTTTACGATATCTAATATCGATTGTTGATTTCACTTCTTCAGCTCAGCCGGAGCAAACATTCCTAGACAACTTAAATCAACGATAAATTGATTTAAAAAAACATCCCGCCACACTTAAGAATGAAATGTGGTGGGTTCCTTCAATTTAGCACTACTACCAGCAACAGATCTCTAGTTTTACTTGTTGCAGAAATTTTCATAGTCCCTTTTCATGTAATCCATTTATAAGTACCATTAAAACTTTACCATCAGCAACAGCAGCAAAAGTGAATCAAACCTAAAATACATCACTAACCTTATTTCTGGTCTCTGAGCCATTCACTCTGTTGTTATTGTTGACGATTGAACTGGGTATCACTTCACTCTCCTGCGATTCCTCCAGATCCATTACGACTTCAGCAGAATTCGATTCCTTGGGTCTCTTTTGATTTTGTATACCCGACGGTCCGGCACCATCATCAAACCCGTCACTAGCACTTGGAGTTGGACTAGCACTCGCTGCTGCATCATGATCCGCCGTGGTAGATTTTTGCAAACTTTTCCTCGTTTCAAATCCAATCGCCTTTTCTGTTAAGTGACTGAGTGGATTGTTCAGCGAGGACGTGGCAAGGACTGGTGTTGAAGTGCTGCCACCCGCTGAACTTCTTTTAAACGGATTACGTCGTTGTTGACTAATTAACATTGGTTTCTGCAAAGAGTAGAAAATTGAATGGTGTGGAATTGAGCGATGGTGTTTGTGGTCACGGAGGCAATTATGTATTGCAAAAACTGTCGGGACAATTCAAAAGTTGACAAATTAATGAAAATAAGATTGAAATCGTTTCACTATGCCCAATCAATTGTGGGAAGAGGGAAATTGAAAATTGAATTGAAATTGAGAGAAAGAAAGAGCGATGATCGCTTTTGTATCACTGAGTTCTACAAAATAAATTTATCCTTGTTTTGGATTTGTTACAGTTCAGCAGGAGCTTGAAAGGGTTTAATCTCTTTTAATGATTGAAAATTGTGTAAATGCATTAAGAACGATAAACAATATGACGGAAAAAACATGATCCTAAAAGAATCAATTCTATAAAACGAGATTTACTAGATTTTGCCAGAAAACCGAGCGGACAATCGTCCGAACAACGTCTAAACACTAAATAATTTTAAGGCTCACTTAGCTTGCTACAGTAGGTTGGTAAAATTGAAATGATCAACTAGATCCTGGAATACGTATCGTACGAATCGCAACAATAAAAAGTTGTAAATTCGGTTAAAAAAACTGTTTTCTTTTATAACCAGTTTAACGTCTGCTATACAAGTTTTTCATGTCTTCTAGACTGAATAAAAATAGACGCATTTTTCTTAAGAAATGCATTTCGGAAGTAAATTCCAAATGAAAATCTCTGAAAAACTTTTTGCACAGACGTTGTTGACTTGTATAGCGCTTCTGTTTTATTCCTTTTTTCATCAATTCTTAAAGCCGAACAACACAATTTTCAAGACGCAAAGAATAGAGGGTTGGGTTAACAACGTAATCATCCTATAATACATATCTACTAATGCCTCCGAGGATTTAAAACTACTAAAGGCTAAGTTTTTTGCAAACATTTAACCAGATTTTCACTTCTCAACAGCGAAAAAGTCAAGGAAAATACAATCGATCCAATTTTCTTCGCAATTTCAAAGGTACACATCAAAAAAAATCCAGCCCAATGTTGCCAAGTAAACCCTTATACTTAATGAAAACATCCTAACAGCGCGTACATTCCAAACTAATTACTAAAATGAGCTGACTAGTGATTAACGATGATTGTCTCAACATCCCTTTTTGTCTGCATTCGAAAAAGGTCACTCGTCTCTTGTTGCTAAAAGATTTTCAAGAATTTTCTCAAAATATATTTAATCCCTGTTGTAGCCGCTTCAAAGTTAATTAATAGGAAATAATGACTTTTGTAATTTTCGTGTACATATCAAGATGGGCTTGTAATTAGTGTTGATAGCCAAACTGTCTGACTGTTCTCCTAAAGTCATGATGCTAGCTTGAACATGGAACAGAAATTGGATAGCAGAATTTTACAGGAATCAACACAAATTGAAATTCGCTTGAAGCTACATCCATTGAGTTTTAGTATCACCTTGTTACCGCGCTTTTAATACATCATAAACTCAGAAATGATGCAAAGTGTGTCGTCCTTTACGTTCAACGTTCACTTTGTTCCATTCAAATTGAAAATTTACCCAAAAAATTGACTCTCATCTTGAGAACCCACCGAATTCGAAACAAGCAAATTATGCAAAAGATCATCTCATTTCCGAATCCATCTTGTACTGTTTGTCTTTTTTCTGTAACATCGTTATCGTTAAGAGGCCAAACTTGTGGGAGCTTTTAGACGACATTATTTATGCGCATCGTGATGATGGCATTTTGTATTTTCTTTTCGGCGTTTACAACATTTTCAAATCCTCCTTGGAGAGATTCAATTGTTACGCTCGAGGCGATGAGTCTCAGATGGTGATAGACGCCTGAAGAAACAGAAAAACAATATGGTTGACGAACGAAATTAGAGGGAAAATCAATTTGACACGGGCGTAGAGTGGTTGTTCGAGGCGAACTCATCCAGTGTACGACTTGAGAGGCTGAGGTCTTCGTTAGACACAACATATTTACATAATTTATGCTTGTTTAAATTGCATGTGTAGCGAATTTTTAAAACCCATTAACAGATTGTTTGTAAACGTTCACTAATCATCCTTACCGGCGATATGTTGATTTTCGGCTCTGGAGTCGATTTATTCCGCTGCATCATCAATAGACCAGCATTCAGCGGACTGTTTTGTATAACATTCATGAGCTCCACTTCATTTTCGTGAATCTCTTTTTCACGTATTTTCTCCTGTTCCGAAAGAAAGACAAATAATCATCATTAAAACATCATAGCTTCACATAAAATAGCTTGTTATCTTGCATATTGAATAGGAGATTGACGTACTTGTTCTTCAATATGCGGCAATAGTTCCTGCAGCTTCTCCACCAAATGGATTCGCCTCAATTTGTTGGCATACTTAACGGCCAACGATAAAATTTGTGGCGAGGCAATCATCTCAATCAGTTCTTTGGCACGTGCTTCAACTTCATTACGACATGCGTGCTAATGAGATCAAATCAAGGAAATAAAGTTAGTGAGAAATTTATCCAGATATTTAATGAATTAAGTGGATCTAATGTTTGCTATGTCGTGACTTACGAGTTCTAATAAATTGAAGACAAATTTTTATAGCTTTTCTCCGAAACATTGACAAAGAAAATGGTTTGGAATGCTCGTACTGCTACGCAAGATTATATATTTGCTATCAGAAATACTTACAGCAAACAGTTTCGTAGCTGTCTCTTTGATAATCGTCTCTGAGTTTTCCACACCAAAGCTCGAATAGCGAATCAACGTGTCCTCAAATTTGGACTTTTCAGACTCTTCATCGCACATTGGAATATGCATCGGCAACTCGCTCAGAATTGGTCGTGGGTTGGTCATAGGATACGATGTACCCCGGCACAGTACTGCATGAACGTTTTGTGTGCTCTCTAAAACGTCGATGATGAAGTAGTTATTTGAAACAATGCGATCCTGAAACGAACATGTCGTTGTTGAAGATGAAGAAACATAGAAATCAGACAAAACACACGGGCAGGGTCGTATCGCAAACTGGTGTCCAAAGATGCGATTTCATATTGAACATTGACACCATGCCAGTGTTATCGTAAATGACTGGCGATCCTCGATCTGAATAGCCAATCCAAGAAAGTTTCTTCCCCTTTGGAAGTGGAATGGAAGCTTCGTTGCAGCGAACTTTTAGACCTGGACAAACATTTCGAGTGCATGATTTAAATTGGATTTGCAGATTGATTTTAGGGTCTTACCGAAAAATTGTATGAACATAGCAGATATGTATTGATCTTCTGATGCAGGCGCTCTATGGTATGCAACAAATAGCTTCTCGCCATGTCCAGCAACGGCAACTATCGGCCCGGGAATGCAAAATACCTAAAGCGAGAAAACGGTTTCAATTCCACTGCTACTACTATATATACTTCCTCAAAACCTACCTGCCTTTGAGTTCCCATTGCGCTAAACACTCTCAAATATCGATTGTCCATCGCGACTGCTACCATAGATGTTGTTGCAGTCAGAGCTACTGCACTGCTGCAATCCGGGAAATCTGCAGACCATTCACGACTCGATGAACCCAAAATAATGCACACCAACTTGGTCGATGTGCCTCCCGACAATGCCAGAACGGTTGTGCTCAAACCAGCCAATGTATGACATTCATAGTTATTCAGATGCAATGCATAGTGGACGCTGGTGTCGTGGAACTCCACATCTATATTTCCGCCCACATCGCTATTGCTTGCTCGAACGATGCCAACATTGTTCCAAAGAAGATACCTGTGATAAGTTGCCTCCTAGTTTATCAAAGCATCAACGTTATTTCAATGTTACCTATTCTCCAAATCAGCCGGTGTTGACCCAGGTTGGAAGGGTCCTTGTTGAACATGCGTTTTCACAATCACTCTCCTCTCGGGACTAGACCTCTCACTCTTCAACACACTATCAACGGAGTCTTCATCTGCCATCAAACCATTTGCTCTCAGCGTATCATTCTTTATCTTGCCCAAATTAAAACAGTTCTCGTTATCTCCATCTTCGTTATCGCTGTCTTCAAATTGCACTACAATCCCGCAAATCGATATCAGTCTCATTCCAAATATCAATTTACTTACGTCCATCCAAATCAGATTCCGCTCCCTCTTCGATTGCTTCCGATGCCAAAAAATCATCGCCATCTGCACCGCCATTAGCAGCTTCCTCATTGTCGCAACCAACCACCGTTCCCAATTGACCCGTGGCGTCGCAATAAGCGAGTTCTCCATTGTTTTTCGGATTCCAAACAATCGCCGTAACACTATTCGATTCTTGACTCGCCGTCTCGCCGCGCACCGTTTGTGACTTGGGCACGTTCCAAACAGATATTTCACCAGCTTCCGTTCCGGCCGCCAGATATTGGCCACAAAATGAAAACGAGCAACACGTATACGAACTGGTCACGTTATCATCGGTCAACGTGGTTCTCACCTCCCAAGTGTTCGTGTTCAGGACAATTATCTCTTTGCCTTTTGCATACGCAAGCATTCGACCGGTGGGTGGATCGAAACATGCCGACACTGCGGAAACAAGAAGTGATGAGAATGAGCGCCATTAGAAATGCTGTCTCTTACCAAATGACTTTACCGAATCAAATGTGTTCACTTTCAGCAGGCCAGAAATCGTTTTAACTTCCGCCTTCTCTTTGAGATCCCAAATTTTTATGGTTCCATCGCCAGAGCTGGACGCGAGTAGGTCCTTTTTGCTTAGATCAACATGAAGGATAGGACCTTGATGGCCAGTCAATGATGAATCACGTTCACTTTTGTCTCTCGGTAAAAACTTAATGTCGGTGTCTTCCGATCCGGCCGCTATAAACTGAATGGGAAATAAAATCAATGCGAAATATAGTGCAAACAATCAAAGTTATAGTTTGGAGAAACATGGAAAAATTCAAACAGAATTATTTCTGGAAAGCAAAACACAATTAAAAAGTAAAAGTTTTCTGAATAAAATATTCAGGAGGTCAATAAGTATGGCATAAAATAATTGCAGAATAAACTAATGGTAAGCTTAAGGAGAGTTGGTGCTAAGCCTTAACATTAAAAATTCTTCAGACTCTCCCGCATCCAAGACTGACTTTTAAATTTGAACACTAGAAAGGAGGGCTGCAAACTGACCCGACCAATAATATTGTTTAACTCATTGAGTAAAATCATGGAAAAAATATTAGCTTCGCGAATTAAAGAATACTTAATGCAGAATAGGGTATCAGATAGAAACCAGTTTGGCTTTCAGGAAGAGCCAGACTACGAAAAATAACCTCATGAGCATGTCACGGCCACTAACCAAAGCATACAAGACCAGGGAAGGACTAAGTATCTGGGAAGTACTTAGTAACTAAACAAGCATTCAAGGAATACATTGGACACGAACAGTGCAAGCAATGAGTCATGGCGTGAGAGATTTGAAGGAGACGGAGGTGGTTTTAGTCGGTAAAAATCCGACATGCCAAGAAGCAAATCGATATATTTTGAAGATTTCCATCTCCAAACGACGAAAAAAGTGCTAAAAAAATTATTGAAGTTACGGAGCAGGTACTGACAAATACATAAAAAAATATAAATTATTTTTATAGGCCATAGACTTGTCTAAATTGATCCACAATTTTGAAAAATGTAAGCTAAATGAAACCGCATACCTGGGTATTTTTAACACCGGAGTAATTTGTCGTGTTGTAATCGACCAAATGAAATACAAAGAGGAGCTTCAAGTATGTCCTCCGAAGAAATCTCTTTACATCAAATACTAGTAAACATTTTTGTTTTCTTATCAAAAGCTGGCACGTTGCAATGCATTGTAAAAAGGAAAACGGTAATCAAAAACAAGGAAAAGTATGCGCAAATAAAGAAGCAGACGCTCCTAACGAAGGTTAACCATCAAATGCGAGAAGTTTTCCGTCCAATAGGCCAAAAAGTGAAAAAATACACTTATTTCCACTCTAAACGAGTGAAAAAAGTGAAATTACTGAATGAAGCGAGGAAATTCTATTAAAACTGTCCGTGCGAACGGGAAACATGGATGAGAGTATTTTTGCTTCTCCTAAAGAATCAGACTTTAATATAGAACAGCCCTTTTCTTGAAACGCGACTAATTATTGGGCACAAATTTTTTTGTGGATATCAAATATAGATATTCAATTCAAAACGGCAGACAATTCTTGATTGTGTTAAATATTTACCGAGAAAAAATTTAAAAATTAAAAAGAAAATCGATTTTTTTCTCTGTTACTGCCATATGAAAAATACTAGGTTTAGAAATTTTTTGTCCGCGTCAAATAAAAAGATTACAGTGCTAAAAAGTCCTTCAAAATTTCACTAAATTTCGATCAGTAGTTTCAGAGGAAAGTGCACAAAATTAAAGATAGTTTTTTTCATATAAACCTTCTTCGTGGGGTAGTTTAGGAAGAGGGGTATGAATTTGTCGAAACGTCTAAATAAATTCACAGGGCTGAGAAGTGGAGTCAAAGCCGTGGAGTCGAAGCAGCGGAATTAGAGTCGCAGAGCCACATACTTTTCATAGAAGTCGGAGCTAGAGACGAAGAGGTATTAATTATAGACTGTCAGACTCTGATTTCACAATCATTAAATCAGTACGGCAAAAATTTAAAGCAGCAAAGACGTCGGAAAAATTGAACACGCATCTAATTGAGTGCAAAGGATGCTATTCACCGATACCGCGAGATACCAAAAAAATAGCTTTTACAGTCACTTTCCACCGACACAAATATCTGTTTAAGGTCTGTTTTCCACTCAAAATTTTAAAATCAAATATGCGAGAATAAATGAAGGTAGGATTTAGTAGAGGCAATTTCATTTTCCAGAACAAATTTAATGCAGAAACTGAATTCATAGGTTTGCATATTTTCATAAATGTTTTAACGTTATCATGGCGAATTGTTAGTTTTAACTTAATTTGCTAAGTTGGTTGATTGTAGTGGCAGCCCCCTTTATCCAAAGATGGCTCATTTAGGCCCATTGTGATACCACAGAAGATTAGGGCAGCATTAGAACCTGCGAGATGACAAGAACCATCCAGATTCTTGTATGAAGCCGGCTATACAGCCAATATCTAAATCAGCTACCTCCATGAAGTTGTCCTGGAAGGACGAGTCCAAGGTTTGCATGCGCTTCCTGGACAGTGCTGGGCATTCGCACAGAAAGTGTTTGATTGTTTCTACATCTTCCTCTGATCTGCAACTTCGGCAGAAGTCATTGAAAGGGACACCGAATCTTTCTGCGTGTCTGCCGATCAGACAGTGGTCCCGTCAGTAGGGAAACGACGGAACTCAGGGTTTCACGGCCTCTGTTGAGGAGCTGCTTGGATCGTTTGGAGTACAGTGTGTGCCAAGTTTGCCTGGTTGTGTTACAGGTTTTTTCGAACAGTCAGGCCCTATTCGCTGCCTTCACATAATACTGCTTAAATCCTAGCTTTATGGAGGCTAGAGGTTGGTTGACTTGGGGGTAAGTGTATACTCCTGAAGCTCAGTGCCGGCTCTCGCAAGGGCATCTGCTTGGCAGTTTCCCAGTATATCACCATGCCCCGGTACCCAGCAAAGAATTACTTCACAGTGAAGCGACATCACATTCAGTTGAGAGTTGGAGAGTTGGAGAACCAGTCGTAAGGAATTCAGGCTGACTCTGCTGTCCTTGAAGTTTGAAAAAAGTTAAAACCTAAACATCCAATCCGAAGCAAGCAACAAGGGCACGCATTTTTACTAAACAGGTGATAGAGACAGAGTGAAATTAGAATACTATCGAATCCTACAAGCCGCACGTGAAATGTACATTTATTTTATACATATTAATAACCAAAAAAAAAATCGGAACAAACGTGTGTGGAAAAAAACAGAATATTTGATCAGTAAAGTAAAAAGTTAACTCAAAAACATCATGAAAATATAAAGTCATGAAGGAATTATACATTTTTGAATCGATTTCACAACAAAAGTGCATCTTGATTTAAACTAGGATTGCAGTTTGGGATGAAAAATATGTAGAGTTGTAATTATATGCAGTTTTTTAAAAAATCACATAGCATTGCGCATAAAGGATCCTCTTTGCTCTGCTTTAAAATCAACTTAAACGTGACAAGTAAAGAACATTTTATATTCGCTTGATTAACTACGATCACCAACCTTTTCATTAACTCTTATACAAGTAACTGGACCTGTGAATCTTAGCTCAGTGCCATCCCGATCGCCTTCCGGGAACGTGTAAGCCTGCACGACATTCAAATCAGTCGACACGAGCATCCTATTGTCGTAGTGCGCCACTGCCAGGACGAATTCGCCCAAACATTTCGACGATGGATCATCGTCATCGATTCCTTGCCATGTCCTGATATCACCATCTGATCCACAAGTAATGATGGTTCTTGAACGGCAACAAAAATAATGACATGCGTGGCTGCTATAGTATTTTACTTACTCTCCATTTTCCGTGTACGTGCAGCTTGTATGACCATTTGTATGCGCATATCGCATCGGCGTTCGCTTGAACGGCATTTTGAAAGGCTGCTTTGTTTTGTTTTACGCTTGCTAACAGTCGACTTTTCCACAAAAATTATGAGACATGAAGCACTTCTTCCGATCAGTCACTTCAGAATCGAAAGAACAACACAAGCAATTCCCGCCAAATTCTTGAGAGGAAGTTTTCCGCTAGGTGCCAGTTAAGTCGTTAAATGGGAATTGGTATTCACTTTACTATTTCAAATATAAAATAAGTAACGTGTGTTTGTGTTAATTAATAATAATCAATAAATAACTCGTGAAAAATATTAATTATTAATAACAAAGATTATTGCTGTATTAATTAGTTTACATTGTGCAATTTTCTTTTGAATCAAAGTTTCGTTGCTAATTTTTCGTGAATCCAACAGCTAATCCATTTTTTTTAGATTTATGTTTAAGGCAGTAATTTGTTTTCTAGATCAAAAAAACTCATGCAATTTTTTGATTTACAGTGAAAATTAATCTTTGTATGTTTGCTTACATTCTCCCGCTGATTTATTAACCTGAAATATTAAAACTTCAAATTGCAGTAAAGTGAAAAATGTGAATCGTTATAAATCGTTGAAAAAAACCTAAATGAACATCAGAACATGATTTTCCACTTATTTCTGGCACTCGGCGATTATTATTACAAACTTGTCGTTCGTGCTATTTGCAAATTTTTCACGGAGTTTGTGTCGAACTATTTTTTTGTTCATAATTTATAATAATAGAAAATCAATTCGGCAGATGTTGTCAAGAGAATTTTGTTTGAAAAGCCCTGAACTGATTCATCAGATATTGATTTTTTTTCTGAAATTGCAATCTTAATAGTATGAAAATAATTTTACCAATTTATTTTAGAGCTCAATGTAATCAATTATGACTATTATTATTAAATTGGAGACTCAACTTGATTTTTTTTTGTCAATGAAAATTATTGAACACTTCTCAACTGATATTAATTAATAGCTCACATTTTTGTCCAGTTCCAACAATCAGAAATTGACCTGACTGTTTAACCAAACAAATCTGGAAAGGAAACATAGAAAAGATGGGCTGAATCTTCGGATTTTTGTATGGTATCATGCTTTTTTATTGAAATTTTCAAAAGTTAACAAAATAATGATAATATTATCTGCAGAAGTATTAAAAAGTTTGATGATAAGATTAATTATAATATTATCTGCAGAAGTTTTAAAAAGTCTACTCCTATAATGGTCCCAAATTTCTAGAGGCTAACAGGAAATTTAAGGTTTTTTCTGTATATTTTCAATAATGGTTCATGTTCAACTATCCATAACTATGATTTTGCAAGACTTTAATGCTTCTCGCGCTTAAAAATTCCTTCAGCAAACATTCTCGTCCATTCTTTGCCGTCGGGATACCGAAAATTCACTACAGCATCTTTCTTCAATTCGGTACTGTATCCTGGAGCTTTCGGTGCTATGTAGGATGCGTTCTGGACGATAGCTGGATTAACAAATTGATCATGTTGCTGGTCAACGAATTCAATCATTCGATCCTCTTTCGACGCTGACAACGAAACATAGTCCCACATCTGAAGATGTTGCACCATCTCGCAAAGACCAACACCACCGGCATGAGGACACACGAGAACTAATTGTTCATACAAGGAGTTTGGTAATTTAGTAAATTTACAACATGATGATTTACCGTTCAGCTTCTTGGCCATCAAATAAACCGCCAATATTTCGTTGACTCCGCCAATCCGGGCGGAATCTATTTGGCAGAATTGCATCGCTCCCGATAGTAGGAATTGCTTGAACATCACGCGATTCGCACACATTTCCCCAGTGGCTACACCAATGTTGAGCGGTCTAAGGATCATTTAGTTATCATATAGGAAAGTTGAACTATCTGAGGATATAAATTAATACGTCAAAGCCCCCGCTATTTTCGCATGTCCAAGAACATCGTCGGGCGATGTTGGCTCCTCGATCCACAGTGGTTTGAACTCAGCAAGCTGCTTGACCCAACCAATCGCCTGGTCAACATCCCAAATTTGGTTGGCATCGACCATCTAGAATGGGAAACATTCGAATCATACGATTCCTGGCCATAAAATTGCCACCCTTAAGAGCTATAAGTATGCAGCAACCCACCAAATGTCTGTCCCATCCGATTTCATCTCGAACAAGACGACATCGCAACTTATCATTTTCTAAGTCGCGGCCAACTTTCAATTTGAACGCCGAGAATCCTTTTGCCAGATACTCGCGACACAATTCCCGTATGCGATCATCCGAATAGCCTAGCCAGCCTGGAGTCAATTACATATTTACAATAATTAAATAAGATCGCTAAATATTTTTACTGTTAAAAATACACACAAGCTACTAAACGGATTTCAATTGGTTTGCTAATAGTGTTTTTTTTTTCAATTTAAATGAATTTAATATAATATTTTAATTTTAACAAATGTGAAGATAATACTTTCATGCTCACCAACTTGTGTTGTATACGCTGGATATCCATTTTCGAGTAAATCTTTGATTCGTTCGGCTCTGCCTTCTTTTCCTTTTTCGAGAAGTTCGACGGCTTCATCTTTTGTAATAACGTCCGTAATGTAACGAAAATCAATTGTTGATACCAAAACCTGAAAAAATAAATGATTTAAATTAATGGATAGGCACACACACCAAAGAATCAATGTTAATCGATAATTTGATCGGTTTGATTGTATTTTTTTAATCATGCATAGAATTCAAATTAACAATCATTTAACATGTTTAAAAAAATGGTATTTTTGCACTAATTTTAATCATTTTTTTATATTTGATTTTACGATTTTTTTAAAAATATTTTATCTATTTTTTGAAAGCAGATCAATTCCTACTTTTTTATTATTATTTTAGGATGCTGATATCAACCTGGACATCTTCGGGCAGGACTACATTTATTATTTTATACTTTATTTGCTGCATTGCCTATATTTTAGGGTATTTTTTTATTTATATAAAATACAAGAAATAATTAATTTTTATTTATTAATGAATTTAAATTATTATTTTAGTGTTTTCCCATTTTTGTATAATTTTAGGTGTTATTGTTAAAATAATTATATGGGTTGTTCAAAAAGTCATTGCATTTTTTCCCGAAAGTTGTCGTCATCAGCGTTTATCCGTTTCATGGTGTGACATGTACGTTAATATTTGCGCGTTTTAGTGTTTACACTTGAATGATAAGTTAAAAAGCATTTTAACGTGATTAGGTCGAGATTTGTTTTTTGATTTGATTTGAAATTCAAACATTGCAGAACATATTCGCCATATTTTGCTCTTTTATTTCAAAATGGGAAGGCAGCAACTCAGGCAAGAAAAATGGTGTACAATGTGTATGGTGAAGATGTCATTAAAAACTGACTAGAATTGGTTTGCCCGTTTCCGTGATGGAAATTTTTCGGTTCAAGACGCTGATCGCTCTGGAAGGCCAGCCGAGATCGACGACGATAAAATCAAGACGTTGGTGCAGGCAAATGAGCAATCAAGCATTCGAGAGCGTATCCATTGGAAGCGTTCATGGCCATCTGAAATCAGCTGGCTTCGTAAAGAAGCTCGATGTTTGGGTACCACATGAGTTAAAGGAAAGGGGGATCGCATAAACGTTTGTGATCAACTCATCAAACACAAAGAAAACGATCCCTTTCTGAACCGTATGATTACGGATGATGAAATTTAATTGTTTATAACAATGTTGCTAGAAAAAGAAGTTGGCGCAAGAAAGATGAAACACCGGAAAGGCAAGCAAATGCAGATATCCACCAAAAAAAAGTTTTGCTGTCAATCTGATGGGATTGGAGAGGGCCTGTCTACTACAAGCTGCTCCCAGCGAACAGAACAATCAATTCCGAAATCTACTGTGAGCAGCTACGAAAATTGAATGATGTCATCGAACAGAAACGTCCTGAACTGGTCAATCGGAAGGGCGTGGTCTTTGACCATGACACGGCCCCGTACAAGTTTGGCCACTTGGCACAAATGGTTGCAGCTTGGATCGTGTCTTACCACATCCACCGTATAGCCCAGGATACGGTCTATTGCATGTTTTTCTTCTTCTTTTCTATAGTTAATGGGGGCTAATTTAAATTATATTTGAATTACTCTTGTGGGAATATTAGTCAGATTAATTCATTTGCGTCAAGCTGATTTAAAATCTTCAATTACTTTTTTTCATCGTTGGAAGGTGGGAGTCTTCAAAAGATACCGATTGGCTCCAGCCTCACGATATATCGGATTTCTACCGACTAAACCCACCTCCGTGTCCTTCTAGGTAATGTATCCAAGACAATAGAAACTATTTATTTATCCATCCATATTTTAAAAAATGCTTGGCACTTCCCAGACGATAAAGATCGGTATAAGGGACAGTGCCTATTTTTCGATATATAAAGTCATTTATTTTCGTTTATATTAACATTTGTGATATTTTTCTAATTTTTCATTATGAGCTTTGAGGAATTGCGGAGCTGATGTATTCATTTCAAGTTTTATTCACGTATGAGATGTTTTTTGAGTGTCATTTTAAATAAGTTAGAGTTTGTTATGTCCTTTATATCGCTCGGTAACGTATTGTAAAAGCCAGCTGCTTTATTAACAGGGTGCTCTTTTAGCCGTTCCGTTCTAGCATATCCGATAACTATATCGTTGGCATTTCTGACATTATATATGTTTTTATCCGAGATTTTCTCTAGGTTCAATGAGCTATATTCTTTTAGATTTAAGTGTTTATGTATGAGTTTCGCTCTCTCCATATGTATTAGGGATTCTAGACTTAGCTCTTTAGCTATTTTATACACCTCGACTGTAGCGGTCCGCATAGGGAGTCTGTATATAGTTTTATAAGCCTTAGTTATTAATCTGGAGATGGCTATTAGGTTACTTTTTGAAGTTTGACTCCATATCAGTAGACCGTAGGTAACTTTTGAGAGAATATGGGCATATATAATTCGAACTTTTTTGCTAGTCGGAAAGAAGTTGAATCGGCGAAGGAGACCTACGACGGCTGCTATTTTTTTTCTAAGCTCGGCTATGTGTGGGATTGTGAGTCCCAAGTAATTTATTTGTTGTACCCTTTGAAGAGTCGTGCCATTTATTTTGATCAGTGGTTGGATTTCAGCTTTGTTTTTTTTTTGTTTAAAAACGATATATTTTGTTTTTGTATAGTTCATAGATAGTCTATTTACCAAAAGCCAGTGCCAGTAATTGATTACGCCAGTGTTTACCTTGCGTTCAATGTCCCGTTCCGTATTCACGTTATTCTTCTGATTAGCAACACAAGTCATATTGTTTGTAATTTGTATCGTTTGTAAGTGTGTGATTTTCGCTAGATTCAATGACTAAATATTATTTAAAAAAACGTTAAGCTGCCGTTACTCTGTACTGCACGACAATATAGTGCCGCAATACGATTCTGTTTCTAATTCCTAAATGGAACACAGCATTAATACTGGTCATTTCAATTCTCCCGAGCAACATCAGCGCTCGCCTAACTACAAACGTCAACGAATGGAATCGTAACTATTTTTCTCACGACATTTGGACGAATTGGTTTTCGAAGGCGGACGAATCGCGCGGTTTCTTCTCTTGTGTTGCGTTAATAATTGACAAATTAACAGTGCGAAAATATACCTTGAAGCCAGTTTACGGCACTATACGTATGCCGACAGGGGCAGTCTCGTGGAGGGTGAACAACAGTGAAAAATACCGCGCGTCTCTTGAGCTGCATGTGCAACCCGGGCTTGATGCTTGTTTTGTTTACGTCGCCCGCAAGCTCGAGTTAGCTGGGCCATTGAGCCGCATATTTCCGCGATTCGCAGCGCTAGCAGCTATTTTATCGTCGTGATTTACAGCTGCCCGCAGAACGGGTAGCGGCGACTGGAAATTGCGTGCCCGGACGGCGACTTGATGGCGCCAAGTGAATCCGCAATGGCGCGTAACCGTGCCGTGTAATTGTGATCCGAAATCGACTTCGCCTGGGCCCCAGAACGCCCGCGTCGAAGGTAAAACGCGCGGCCCAGTGACGCAGAATTAAAAATAGCGCAACAGATTAGTGGGCCGTCACAATAAGCGGCATACGCACGCAGGCCCGCGTCGTGTGTACGGCATTCGGTCGCGCACACATTCAAATCCGCGCGCCAGTCACGCCAATCCGCGCGGCGCCAACTAGCGGAATCGCAGGCAACTAGCCGAGTGCCCAGCAAGAACCTCGCGTGTTCGTGACAGCTCTTGACAGACAGTTGGACTCGGCAAGGTTGAAATTATTTTTGTTTGCAAAGTTCGTGGCTGCCGGCGTTGGACGAACGTTTCGTGTGACCCGCTTGGAGTGCAGAACATGTTGAAAACATTGACATCGAACCTGTTCGGCAGCGAGTGGCGGTGCACGTAGTGCGGCTATGATATAATCGATTCGGAGCGCGATCGCCCAACGTGCTCGGTTTGTTTTCCATTTGCGTGGATGTTTATTTTGTACGCGCTATTGCCACTTAATTTATGGAGAACAACTATTCATCAAGCAGCAGGAATTTCACTCGACCGTTGATCGCATAGAGCGAAGGCGCCCGGCCAGGCGGAGCAGCAGCGAGGTAATTATTACTCATACCCCGAACTATTTTCGGGTCAGAATTTGGCCAGCACCTGCGAAAATAAATTTTGCGTTGGTCATGGCTCTGCGGTTTGTTCGCGTTGCGGAAAGAAAGCGCGAGCGGGCGGCGTGTGAGGGCCTGCCTTATCGCCGGTGCACCTAGCAGCGAGCGGCTCTATTGTGGCCGCCCAGCAGCCACAGATAGCGGAATCGCGACAAATACAAACACTTTGGGGCGCCGCAAGCCGCGACCCTATTTCCGACTCGGACATGATTTTGGTCAACATTTATTTTTGCCGCGGTGACGACAGCACAAGAAATAGTTTGCGTTGCGTGTCGTGAACATCAAGGCCACACTCGTGAGCGGGTCTCGGACTCGACGCCTCCCTCCCATTTCGTTGCCTCGCTGTCGGTAGTTTCTGAGCCGCCACTATTTATTTTCTTTTTTTCGCCAGCGTTTCGGCCGTAGTGAGTTTACGCGAGCGACGCGATGGGCATTCGAGTGAATGGGAGTGCAGCGATCGACCGGGGGGGTGTGCGGCGAACGAGATTAGAATAAAGCGATTTGGATTAGATTAGATATGACACGATAATGTTGGACCGATGGACCTGTAGACGGGAAAGTAAGACGTTCTGGGCGGTATTTCGCAACCTGAAAGCCCTTCCCTGTAAGGCCAAAATGTACCTATTCCAGATGGCTTGATGCTGGTTTCCCATAAACTCAGTCTTGAGAGTGTGTTCTTGTGGGCTGGCAAGCGTTCAGCCACCCACCTTCACCTCACCATTTTCGAAATGGTTTGATCAGGATGTCAAACCTAAGAGTAGTGTATACCTGGACATTTCGTTTCGATGTAAAATTCAGTTTGTCCAGTTCAATTTATTTTAATCTAAACACGTAAAAAGAAGGGTTTCTTGTCAAAGTCTCAATATTTCGATGTAAATCGACGGAGATTGATCGTTTTCACTTGATTGCAAGGATCTATCCTAGGTCTTATTCTCTTTTTCAACGTTGGGAGGTGGATGTCTTCAAAAAGATACCGATCAACTCCCGCCTTTCGACATGCCCCGGTCTTCTACACAAGTTGTAAGACAAGACTTGCCTACAAATCTTTCTACCGACTAAAACCACCTTCGTCAGCTCCAAATAACTCTCCATCAATTTTTATAATTGTTCTTATCTAACAATCCTCTCAGATCTGGATGAAATTTGGCACATAAGTAGAAGGCGTCAAGGATATTCGATCCTTAGAATATTAGATCGCAACATCCCCCCGAATTCGCGAAAAAATCCTTTAAAGTGTTCAGCGATGTATTAGTAAGTTTTTCAGTTTTTCGCCCATGGTATCTAGCGATGCAGAAACGATTTTCTTTTTTGTCTGGTGAGCAAAATTTCGCATGTGTTTTGGCGTCATTCATTAATTTGCCTATTGTTTAATTCATGCGGCACCCATTTTCCGATCTTTCTAGTCTTCCCCATGGCACACAGACGCATGGAAATGTCTGGTTGAGTGACACCCAATTGCTCGGCGAACATATTTTGCGATTGGGTATCGTCTTCGTCCAAAAGAGCCTGCAATTGATGGTCCTCAACCTTCCTGGGCCGATTTCCACGCTTCTTTTCCCACAAGTCAAAATTGTCGTCTTTGAACCGACGAAACCAGTTTCGGAACGTTGTTTCCGATAAATCACTGTAACCATAGGCCACCATAAGCATTCGACGCGATTCGGCAGTCAATTTCTTCAAATTAAAGCAGAAAAGCAGAGCTTCCCACATATGTTCTTTTTCTGGCACAATACTGGACATGATTACCATAGGAAAAATGAGTTTTTGTATGAAATTGCTGACAATGTGCACTGATTAATGTTGACAGCTGTCAAACTCATAAAATAAAATATGGCGTGTCCATGGTAGCTTCATACGCTCACTCACGTCACATATGACCAAACAATGGATATAAGCTTATACACTTGGCATTGCAACTGCATTCTCCGCAACCTTCTTCAGAATGTAAAAGAATGAATCCTCGTTTTTGGTGAAACTAAGCTACTTGATGAGTATGATCGTCATTGTTAATAGTACATCAACTTACAATTCTGTCGAAATGTACGTGATACAAATGAAGGCCAAGAGTGTTGTCGCCAAGCGCACACAATGAAAGCCTATATGCATCATGTGGCTGGTATCTTAGTTAGAGCATACTTTATGGTGTCATTAGTGCTATGATAAATACGTCCTGAAAATTATCGTCGAACCTTCGTGGGAAACTCATTTAAATCAATACAATACAATGCTGAAGATTGAGGTGGGTACAATCGCTTAAAATGCACAATCGGCTGCGTCACAGCGATTGTGTTTAAACAACGGTTGTGTAAACCTGCTTAAAAACTAAATAACCTTTGACCCGACCTAAACATACCTAACCCAAAAACAAGGAATTAAAAACTCCAGACTACTAACTGACGAAGGACTAGACAATACTAAGCGCTCTATGCAATGCTGTTTGTCAGCACAGCAACGATAGAACTGAACGTAGAAAACTGATTTGCAGCAGCTCATAGTCCAAGGGACGACCGCAGGACTACTTGGTTAATCGCTTAAAGGATGAATCTTTTAGGAAAATTATTAGGCGACATTATGAATACACTCCACTCGCCTAATCAAATCCTGGCACGATAATCGTAAAGGGGATCACTTCACTTGAACACATTCCACTAACTTTACTTTAAAAAAAAATTTAAATACTTGTGGCATTCTTAAAAGCAACAAACTTTTCTACAATCAAGATTTAGCTGTTCTATAGCTAAAAAAATAGCTGACCTGCTCAAAGCTTTTGATACAAAGGAGTAGCTGGTCCCAATGTGCGTACGAATATTTACTGTGTCCGCGGTAAACCCGTTCGTATCAAATATTTATTTTTTAAACTTACAGACATAATTTATTTTAATGTTCATAGTAATTTTGGCTGAACGCCATTGCGCCAGGATTTGACTAGGCAAGTGTAACTCTTATAGCGTCGCGCTTTTTATGAAGTTTTCTTACAGGTTCATCTTTTGCTTGGATCAAGTAATCGTACAGTCAACTCACTGCCTATCAATGACAACGAATAAAAACGACAGAATATAACATAACGAGCATATCTCGAATCATCACCAAGATATTTAAGACTATCTACAACCTTCGAAGACTCTCTCCGACGGCTGAGGTGTATAAAATAGCTCACAAACTCAACCTAAACATAAAAACTTAAAGGAAAGGCAATCATACTAAAAACAAATGTGGGAAAAACGACTAAAATAAGAGAAACGCGAATAATATTTTAATAAAATGTTGCTAGAGCAGATCGCCTGCGGAAAGATCCTATTAATAGTGCACCTAATTTCTACAACAATTGGAACTGGTTGTAAACTTGAAGTTAACATCTGATTCTCTCTCGTGGTCTTGCCCGGCTAACAAAAGTCCATTTCAGCATTCTGATGCATCTTTGCATGAAAAATAAAGTTTTTTCTTGTTTGTCGTGGACTGCCGAAAATTGTGCACACTGCATTTTATTTTCTAGATAGTTAAGGGCATTTATTGCAACGCTTCTGAGTTCAGGAGTATTTTTTTCATTTCAAAATCAATTTTTACTAAAAAAATATTCCTCTCTTGTCATTGCAGATTAAAATATGAACCGCACGATGGACAATCTGGATCGATTAACTGACGAGGAGCTTCAGCAACGACTCCTACAATTCGGATTTCCACGGTTACCCGTAACCGGGACTACTCGTAAAATCCTCATAAAAAAACTGCGCAATCACGTGACCACAGAGAAAGCAAAGTTGCGCAAGGAAACGAAAAATGCAACACGCTACTCGTCCGACGAAGATTCATCGGATTTGGAGTCTCGCAGACAGTTGCGGTCGACTGTTGGTGCCTCAACAATTCGGACATCTCCGTACAACAGTCAAATGCCACCGCCGTCAACGACAAACATTCGACGAGCGACCACACTAGCCACCTCCATGGGACGCAGCATTGGCATCTCGCCGTCCCATCAGGAAAACAAGCGCTCGCCAGAGACTAGAGTCACAAGGAACTCGATTTATATCCCGCCGCCGATTCTGGGAACGGACAGCGAAGACGACATCGACTACAGCTTTAGGTCAAATCATTCGATCAGCTCCCGATTGTCAACTAGTCCGCCCGTACGGACCTCTATAAGTCCCGCGTACATGTCCAATACGAACTACGTGTATACGCCAGATAAATCACTGGATGAGTCGGCCTCGTCAACATCGTCGTGGCTACGTAATCGGTATAGGCCATTGGCGCAGAGAACGAGTCTGGTGGACTCTTCGTCGCCCGTTACCAATGGAAATCACACAAGTGCAGGGGAACCGTTGTATTCCAACGAATACACTCAACGGCTGCTGAAATTGAGAGGCGATACGATCCGCGACAGCGTCTACAAAGGTACTAGTTACTCGGCGCTTCCCCCAAGAGGGCCGTCAGATGTGGTGTATCAAGCACCCGAGCCTCAAGCGAACATATCACCTCGTGCCGCCCTGTCCAACCTCATGAACCGATTAGACGAACAGTACGGAGTCAAACAGACGTTGATTCCCTGCATTCTGCTCAGTGCACTGATTGTGTTTTTCGTCCTTGTGACGTTCATGTACATGACGATTAGTCCGGATTTGGCCAACACGATAAGCGAAAAGAATACTTTCTACAAGATTTGCGGGCCTGAAAATACCGCGGCGGTGGGCTTCGCGCAACTAAACTGCATCGACGAAGGAAGCCTGGACGGTGCCTTGGGCCTCCTGAAGCTGATGGCTCCGGAGCTACAGAAGCGAATTGAGTATCACAAATGTAAGGACAATACCGCGGCGTTCACTCTCAGCGCTAAGGAAATAGTGAGACTTGTGCAACCGTATCGGCCGGAGATCAACGTTCGCCAAACGATTTGGGATCTGCACAATGTCGAGTACCTAATCAACCAGAACCCGCAGTGGAAAATAAGTCCAGTGGATACCAACGGCAATCTCCTCACGTTCGATCAAGTGCTTGCCCTGAGAGATGCTCAGGCGTACAGCTTTGCTATCCTGAATCCTCGTCTTCCGTTCCTCTGCTCGGTGTACAACAAGCTTCAAAAGTTCTTCTTGTACGTCGGCGCATTGGGCTTGGTGGCCCTTTGCTTCGGAGGAGTTTATTTCCTCTACAAGCTAATTGTGCGGTACAGACAGGCGAAACGGGATACTGTGGCTTATTTGAATGATGAAATAATAAACCATTTGATGCGGAAGACTGCAACCGACCCGGACGATCCTCTGGTCGTCGTCAATCATCTCCGGGACAAACTGATTCCGTTGCACAAACGTCGCCAGACGGAATGGGCCTGGAACAAGGCGATTCGCTTTCTGCAGCACAATGACAGTCGCGTTCAATTCGAACTTGGCATCCGCAACGGCGAGGATTGCCTGATGATGAAGTGGATGGACACAATCTCGCCCGAACAAATCGGCCAACGATCAGCGATTAAGAAGTGGCACAGTCCCGCCTTTGACAATTCAAATAAAATCGTGAATCCGCCGACGCCTTGCCTAAAGATCCGACACATGTTCGACAAGCACGAGGCGAACTATCCGAATTTGAAAACGATAATCCAAGATGCAATTCTGGAGAAGGTGGGGACAGATTGTCGAATCTACGACATTCAACTCGACAAGGTGAACTGTTGGGTGTATGTACGATGTGCAAGCGATAAGGATGCTGGCATTGTGCACGACAAAATAAACGGGTGGTGGTTTGACAAGCGACTGGTTTCAATCAAGTTCCTTCGGCTGGAACGATACTTGAGCCGATTTTCGAACTCTTCATCGGGACCGACGTGCCTTCGACCCTCGAACACAAAGAACCTATCAATGTCGCAATGCGAGATGCGAGCTGGCAATTCAATGAACGCCATGGACGACGACGACGATGATTTGGAGGACGAAGAGATGGACGAGGACTAGAGCAGAACAGGATGAAGGTTTTTTATGTTAACATGTTGTTTATTTTATATATTCTATATCGAAAAGTCCCAAAGGGCCGAATTCGGGTGGTTGTTGATAATGACATTGTATAGCATCTGATGTGTTAAAGTTAACTGACCAACCATGTTCGTGGTTGCGTGATATACATCTGAATAATGTGGAAAGATTGCTTTACATTATTTCGAAATGCTTTCTCCGTAAAAATTCTACATGATTTCACGGTGGTTAGAGCTTGCTTGATTAATCTGTGATTAGTTTCGCATCACCACGATGTTCGTTTCAAATAAGCACGAAGTTTCATGTGGAGAGCCTTCAAGCAGTATTTTTGCACAGCCACTGGTCAGCTAACAACCAACACAAAACACACTTCAAGTTCATGCCTCCCCGTCCAAAATAACGTTTCAATCGCTCACACCTGGAGTTTCAAAGGTGTTTCTAAAGAGATTTCATGTTTTATTTGTATAAGAATAAATGATAAACGAGCCGACGATACATGTAAGGAATGCAAGTGTGGAATAGCATCAGCAAGACGACAACGGGCTTTTGGCGATTGTCAAACAGTCAACATAGTCCTTCTAGTTTCTCAAGTAACAATGATTATTAAGGTTTCACAATGTAGGACACAATTTACACACAAGCAAATCAATATAAGACAAAACAAAACAAAACGAATCAAAATAGTTGTACGGAAGTGTTGCGACCATAGAGCGTATCATTTGATCTACAGAAATTCCTTAAAAAGCTGCGACTCGCTATTGAAAAGCAAGCACAAAATTTTGAAGGTTGCTGGACGAAAGATCAACTGAGGTCCAAATCTCGCTCACTCCGTTCATAAATCGTTGCCTGGAGTTGAACTCATCCTGAAGCTTTTATTACATTTGATACTTTGACAAGAACTTTTATAAGATGATAACAAAATTACTACACCATACCACAATGTACACAAAAAGCCACTTGGGTGTTGTTATTGAAAATAAAATCATTTAGTGGAAATCTCCTTGGTGAAATTTTATAAATTGTCATCAACTACTAATACGCCGTAGACTAATTTTCAGATTAATCACTTTAATGATATTTTAAGAAGAAATGAATAATAATGAAGATTTACGTACGACAAACGTGCAACGGACTATTGAAAAGTGTTATTTTATATTAAAAACAAACAAAAAAAATTGAATAAGCCGATTATTTAAGGATTCTAGCCCATACTATGTTCATGTCGTCTGTTTTCGATTTAGATATTAAGAATGTATTGTTTAAAATTTGACTTGAAGCCGTTAACAAAATAAAGTTAATTGTATTATACTGTTCAATGGCAAAACTATTGAAATAAAACCGAAACAGCCACAAACGTACAAGATATATGGAAATTAATGAAATCAGATTAAAAAAATTCAAATAAATGTAAACTTGAATTGGCTTGGGTTTCTTGTTACACTTAATTTTTGCTGTTTTGATTAACATCCCCATTCTATCTATGTTTATTGCAAAGAAATTAAATTAAGCCAATTGAAAACTCTAAACTTAAGCGACATTAAATTGATTTGATGGAAAATTTAATGCTGAATTTGTTTCATTTGTTATTTGGAAAAACACGAATAAGAATATCTAAAATTACTAAAAACAAAAACAACTATTTTTCTGTGCTTTAGAATTTGTGTTTTTCGCGAGAAAAATTAGATATATGGAAATATTGTCAAACAATCCTTAAATTTACTATAGACAATTAAAATATTTGGTTTTACATTGTTTAATATTTGATAAGGTATAAAATAAATAAAAAAATTGTCTGAAACATTCTGTCGATTATTTTATCATTGTAAAATGGAAGTTGGATTGCGTCCTCATTGCAAGGAAGTTAGCATATAAGGACGATCTTAACACATCTGCAGTATGATAATTTGGTTGCCGTATTTTATTCTAAAAATATTCATTTTCATTTTAAAGAATAGCAAGTTTTCATCGTCCAACACAACACAATCGAATTTGATCAGATAATCCTTGTATAGCTTTCGAGCCCGATTTTTCGCTTCTTTCTCCTTTTCCTCGGATCGATCGGGTACTTTTTGGACTTTATATTATATAAGATTATAACAGTTGGGCTGAAAAGTCCGTAGGATAACACATAGATGGTATTACTAGGATTAAATCCATACGATTTTCTGTTAGTACCAACCTTCAAAATATATATTCCCAGCTGTCAAGTAGTTGGTTCGTGTGATATAGCATTTTGAGTGAAGATTAGATGTTCTTTTTTCGCATTTTATATATAACTTTGTATACCTGATGAAGACTTAAACTTATCCCAAACAGGAGCTATGCAGGAAAAACTTAAGGTGAATTTTTTCCGATACAGTCATACAGAATATATGCATTTTCAGGGGATGCAAAACTTTCATCTTTGTCATATTTGCACCCTTAAGCCTAGTACACAGTTCGATTCAAAACAGAAAATTCTGCATGTCCCCACATTTGGTAAATAATTTGCTGCTGGAAGTTTGACAATGGAGACTAGTGGAGATTATTCACGAAACACTTATCTTTTCGCAAATGCCGGCTGCTATTGATGTTGGAAACAACTTCAATGGCAGTTTTAATGACAGCTATTGCCAAACGTCAACTTTCTGCATCAAAAGAAATGTCGAAACAATTCAAATTCAAGTCAGAAAAGTCTGGAGAGTACTTGGTGCTGCCATCTACCGAGTTCATCGATTCTGCGCAGAAAACTGTGTACTGCTTCTGCAGAATTGAGTCTAAAATTCTGTGCGGAATTTCTGCAACTGCAGAATTTTCATACGAATTTCTGCTCAGAACCGAACTGTGTACTAGGCTTTAGATATGTAAATTTTCGTACCTGAATGCAAGATCCCAATTGAAAAACGATGATGATATCCAAAGATGCACCAGCGTTCGTTAGTAGACTAGCCAAATCAGAACTGAGTTAGTCTGGCTGCCTATTAAGACGCAAAAGTCTTGGAATGTTTCGGATGTATCTTATTTATCATAAGCACATTCAATTCGCCAATCAAGTGCGTCTCATAAGATGGCCTAAGGTCGTCCAACGTTAAATTGTCTCGTCCACGGTATGCTTTTCCTTGAAGATACCCAAATATTTAAACTCTGGCGTATCAAAGCCTTTTGTCAAACCATGACGAATTGGTTTAAATACGATACACGGATATACATGTGCATTTTATAGCTTGCGTCAAGATCTTATTATGACTTGAGATATTTTACAACCTTCTTAGAAAACTAACTGGTGCGCGTATTTATATTCTTAATAATTTGTATGGTCAATTCTATATCGATAATATAAATTACCTCCGGTTCCATGTCAGACAATAGTCTCCAAACTGGTTTATTTTCAACTTTCGCCCAAAGATCCCACAAAGCATTGATAATTGCTGCCACAGCTAAATGTGTAGCTCCTTTTTCTGGTCCGATCTAAATGCAGCAAAGAAAACTAATACTTTATCCTTTCGTGATTAAATGATACGAGCTTTTTTATTACCCATCTCAATTGAGATTCACTAGTCAATTGACGCCAAAATGTCCCGAAATTTGCAAATATCTCGTTTGCATCTCTTTCTTCGACCAAAAATTTCATACTGCGAACAGCGAGCAGAACAACTTCTGTGCCTCTGCCTGAGACGGGACATGGAAAATAGTCAACTAAATTATTATTTGAATTAACAGATAATTTTTTGGGGATACTTACCACACGTGAAAGTTAGCCCATTCCCATAAATGCCTGATTCGGTGTGAATTGTAACATAAACACAAGAGTAATCGGGATCTGTGTGCTGAATTGCAGATAGTTTTTAATTTTATTTAAATAATTTATTTTGAAAACTGTCTAAAACAGAAATCATGTTCACACATAATCGACGTTAAATAAATTTATTTGCAAACACTACTCGAAATTTATTCGGTACCATTTAGAATTTATTTTCTTTTACCATAGCATCTGATCCGTGAGATCCCAATGAGGTGGGCCATCGTAAATCTTCTGCTTCCACAGATGTGATCAGTAATTTATTAACGATGCTCATCTTAATGACAAAATTCCTTTTGAAAAAAAAACACAAATGACTTTAAATGCTAACAGACGGAAAAATACTCTTAAATTCACCTTCAATGTTGAAAGCAACACTGAAAACCACTATCTTTACAGCAGCCGGCTATATCTCTTAATGTTCTGTTACAACCTGCTCCGTTTTAATCTCTTCAGTATGGCAGATAGCTTTACTGAAGTGATAGATAAGCCAAGTTAGCCAAGTCAGTCTCAGTATTTACTGATAAGCGAAACGAAAAACCTTGCATTTACATAGAATATGGGAAAAAATTTTGTACACATAAACGAAAACAAATCAACATTGTTTTGGTATGAAAATCTTCAGAAAAATTTAAATCATAATTGAAAAGTGAGTAATGAACCAAAATTTGTTGGTTTTATTTTTTTTATGACCGACTACCTAATGTCTTCATACAAATATGGTGACTAGTACCAACGACACCGCGTGTATGTTCTGCTCTGCTTAACATGTGAAATTTCTAAGTCTGTTTCACATAGATGGGTTAAGGGGTTACAAAGGTCTTGTATTTTTAAAAAATCGATCGATTTTTTATTCCATATGAAAGTACAGTACTTCAAGAGTATTCACACGAAATTTGAAGTAAATTCAAGCAATATTACCGGGGTTATAGAGATTTGAATATCGCGTGGTCGGTACGTGCGCTCTGCCTTACCTAGCGTATTATACGCATGCAGCGCGGTTCTACCGCGTAAAATCAGCTCCTTTCTTTTTCATCAAACATCACAACATCAAAAGGATGCTATGGACATCGCGAATGAGGCGAACGAATTTCTGTATGGACCTGGAGTCGACGACTCGATGCAAGTCGCTAAAAAAACTCTAATTCAATAAATCGCGGTAAAAAAAACTTTAAACGCGTTTACTCGTTCTTGTTTTATACGAGGAAAATATTTTAAAAACGATGAGAATCGGAAAAATGCTAAAAAATGTGAAACGAAAATTCATTCAAACTCATTTCAAAACTTTAAATTTCATTTTTATTCAATTCCTTCGTTCAATCACGAACCAAGGGCATAAACTATAAGAAATTTTTTGAATGTTTGAATTTTTGATTTGAGATGAACCTGCACCGAAATATTCTGCCTGCCGCAAAAAAAGGTTGGACGAGGAAAACTGCAGGAAAATTGACAATTTTCAATGTTTTTAGCTGAATTTTTTTTACTACTTCTTGAAATGCTAAACTTTTATGTATGTAAATTTTAAATAAAATAGATTTTTGGTTTTTAAAATACAATTTTTTGAAAAAGTTGTTTGTTTTTCCTTCAAGACCTATGTAACCCCTAAATGTTGTTTCAAAGTTCGCTTTCTTGATTGTGGGTTGTCCCACTGTCCCGGCAGTGACACGCACCGTACCAGTATTTGCAATTGTACTCATTTTGGGTAATTGAGGGGGGGTGCATGGTGAAATTTTCGATTTTTTATGATTTTTTCATTTTATTGTATTGTCCTTCAAGAGTTTTCCATCAAAATTTGAAGTTGATCCGATTAAAATTGATGAAGTTATGGGCTGTAGAATATAAGTATCTCTCATGAATGGGCACGCGAAGAGGATAACATTCGTATTCGCTGAGCTGATCAAAAAGCTGCAAAAGAGTGCAAAGCAGGTCGAGTCCTTCGAAGACAACAACAAAAATATGCTCTAGATATCCTTGCTGATAGCCTTACACTTTATGGACCCGGTATTGACGATTCTGTGTGAGTAGAGAATAAATTCACTTTTTTTCCAAAAATAGTTTCAATAGTTTATTTTTAAAGTCGGTGAGACACGGAACTCAAAAAATTACAGGCCGATTCTTTTGAAATTTTGAACGCTTATTCTGTAAACATTCTACAAGATAACGCTGTCGAGTTATTTTATTTTTAGATTATATTTTTTTTGATAGGAATTTTTCCGATTAAAAACCACAATTCCGAAAATAAATTTTTCTTTATTTTCGTTTTTTTCGGCTTCAAAATTACACCAAAAATAAAAGAAACAAAATAAATGAAAAAACTCGACAGCGTTACCTCAAGAAACTCATTAACAAACAGAATCTTTTTTTTTTTTTTTGGTTTCAGATGATCCAGCTATTAGATATGTTCCTCACGGCTATTTACCTTTTTTCGAGACGTCTATTTGGGTGTAGAGTCATTAATTCATTTTTCAACATTTTTCAATAAAAAATAACTGGATACTGTTTAATATATTAACTTAAGTATATTTTTTCAGTGACAAAAAAATGAAATCTTACACATTAAAAACTTTCTTGAAAATAAAATAACAAACTATTTTGATAGCCTTTAAATCAAATTACTTTCCGGAACTGATTTGGCGTTCCCAAAACTTGTAAAAATTGATGTTTCCCAAGCAATACCAGATTTGCAGAGGGTAAAGCACTTTCGCGGACTTTATCTTTCACTTCAACACACGAGACACTTTTTCAGTCACTTTGGCGTTTTTCTAAATCGATTTGTCGAAACCAAATGACCTTCATGTCAACAAAAACATTTCAGCAATGCAATTCAAGGAACCGAAGTTTCTAAGGTTTTTTCACGCGTAACATGAAAAGTACATATTCAAGCTCTGGCAATGCCCCGACCAGTAAATAACTGCCATTTCATCATAAATGACAGAAAACATATGATTAATGAAAGAAAACATATGGTTTTGTTCCGTATAACCGCGGGCCGCACTTGATAGTGTGCTTTTATATGGCCAATTGGCTACTGTGTCTTACAGACACTGTGGATTGGGTGTTCTTTTCAACGATTTCTGCTGAAGCTGCAGATCAGAAGACGATGAAGAAACAATCCAAGACTTTCTGTGCGAATGCCCAGCACTATCCATTAATCGCATGCATACCCTAGGCTCGTCCTTCCTGGATAGCTTCACGGAAGTAGCTAATTTAAACAGTAAGGTTCTAGTGTCGTCTCAATTTTCTGTGGTATCACAATGGGCCTATTGTTGCCTAAGTGAGCCATTTTTTTATAAAAACGGCTGCCACTACAACATCCTTTCTTTCTAAAGTTAAACTTTCATAGGTTACTAGAAATTTTAGCTGGAAAGCTGGCAAAGGCAAATGTCCATGCCAGAGGAGTAACAACTGTAAAAACTATAATCTTGCAGCACATCAAGAAGATTTGCAATAACAAAGTATGATTAAATAAAACTCAACACATTATACAAGTATACAGGTATTTATTTTATATATGCATTCCTCTTTATATATATATTTTAATATATAATTTGCTATACTCATCCTTTCTCATTTTTTAACGAAACCTAATTGAACAAAAATATATTTGAATAACACTTTCCATAACAATATCTTGTTTCCATAAATTTATAAGATTCCTTTACTTAACCTCCTACAACTATTCTTTGCCCATCAATTTCACAAATTTAGGTACTTTCGTTTCCTTCCATGCGCAATCCAGTATATAGCAATATTCTAGGTATTTTTTTATAGAGGCGTAGGACTTCATGTATCCTCTTTCTAAATATACATATATATGTAGATTTATACATAAGTCACATATATCGTTTACATTTCGTCTAGTTCGAAATTTTCTACATAATTGATTTAATATTCTCCATTGTTTCTCAGACGTGTTTGTAAATATCTTTTCCCGATTATCGATACCTGCTAATGTGCTTTTGTACATACATGCTAGCTCTTCTACATAATAGAGTCTACAAAGCACACATTCATTTTTTCTAATCTACATTTTGGAGTATGTATATTCAGTTTAGTTTACTTTAAATAGTTGTCCAGTAATTTCAAATAAATAAAATCATAATTTGCCTAAAATAAATTGTGCGTAATAAAGATGATTTTATTTATTTATTAATCCTCATTTGTGAGGTACTCGTAATAGCTTCTTTGTTTGCTTTTAAATTTATTTTGTTTAGATAGTTTAATTTTATATAAAATCAGTTTAATTCAAATGAGTTTTGAATGGCTTTAATGTTGAAAGTTTGTTTGGTTTGATCTCAAAAATTGAAGTATTTAAATTAATTCAAGTTGGTAAATCAATAAGGATTTGTCGTAATATTCTTACTTATTTTCATAGTTACATTTATATATATTTCCCTGTTAAGCTTATAAAAATATGCACAATTTCTATTTGAATAAAACAATTTCGGCTGATGAAAATAAATATAAAAAACATATTCGTGACAACCTCAAGTCTGCAATGTATAAATTATTGAATTTGTAATAGACGTTAATAGGAAACAATTAATGTTTATCATTAATATTTACACTTAGAAAAATATATGCTTATATTTAGACACTTGTTTAATTTTTATTATATATGATGTACACAAAGTTTCATAGATTTCTTTACATTTTTTTTAATGGTTTTTCTCTTTTTTTTCGGGCTATTATTTTGAATATTTTGGTGAATATTTTAAGGCAAGAAATAGATTTTTTTGTAAACATTTTAAATACTCATTGGCAAAATTGAAGGATATTTCAATATTTGAAGATAGAATTTTGTGAAAAATGTACAATTTTGAATTTTATGATATCGATTCAGAGGTGAATTAATTATTGAATCTTTTTATTGATGTGAGTCTTTCAATGATGCAGTCAATATTACGTGTGTATATTTTGTAGATAAGATTGTTCTTGGGATATGTTGAGAAATTTACAGGCATCGTCTGGATTATTGTTAAATGAGAAGCAAAAGATTGTGTTCTATAATTTTGACTACTTCCTAGCCATATTGATGAATCGAATTTGAAGAGATACAATTGAATAGAAATATGATAAATTTTTAAGACCGTAGTCTTTGAGTCGTTTTGCAATAAAGAAACATTTTATATTCAAAATCAAAGTCTAAAAAAATTGGAAAATAAGAAACTCTAGATTGCTCAGTTGCGATGCATTTAACCACAACTTTAAATTTATTTTTTCGTTTCCGAACAACAAATGACCAAGTCTCCTGCATTTACTTATCAAAAAATTAACTTGCAGTTAACGAACATATTAAACCTAAAAATTGTTGCATATATATAAAAAAAAGCATGGATTCAATAACTATTTTCAGGCCAAAATCGTAAGATTACAGTGGAAATTTTTTTATGAACTGAAAAAAAACTACATTTAAGGTCTTTTAGGTTACACTTTTTCAAAAAATCAAAAAAAAATTGTTATAGATTTCGTTAGTAAATTTCATCAAGAATAAGATTTAAAAGGATTTATTATTAAAATTTAATTTTCAAAATATTTTCAAGCGTGTATAGCGAGATACCGTGAGACAGCATTTTTGACGCTTTCGGTATATATTACGTAGCACTCCGGGGGGGGGGGGGGGGGGTTGTTACATGCAGGGGGTTCAAATATTCTAAAAGATGGGTAACGTAATACATATATCGATGGCCGCTAGATTGTAGAAGTTGTTTAGAAATAGAACGTTTGTAGCGATTACAAGGACAAAATGCCCTCTCCAAACCATTCTGCACGGAAGCACAGTAAAATTATGCAAGACGGGATACTTAATGGTTGAAGTAAAGATTACTTCATATTTTCATAGAAATAGAATTTTTTAAACTTAGCTGAAATAAACAATTTTTTAACGAATTGATATCATAGGAACATTTCTACAACAACTTGACTGCAATCAACGGCAAACTGGAAAACTTATATTTTAACATTTCGTCCCTTAGGCTGAGAAAGAGAGGTACTCCAGGAGGAAAGATGGGATGTGGTACTAACACGTTATATTCATCTCCAACCAAGTCTGTCTGTTGACTTTCCGAACGTTATTTCACTACATTCATAAAAATATAACTTATAGTAATCATCCAAATTAATTGTTTTTACTGACATGCAAATGAAATTTTCAAATCAGCGCTGTTCAACTTCTTTGAACGCCTGCGACTATTTTATTCACCAATATCTTGGTGGGGCAGTATATTGTAGTATTAAAAATGAAATTCATCATTTTACTTTTTTCAAATGTATTTACATTCACAATTAATATAGCAATTGCATGCAAATCCATCCAAAAAAATACAGAAACTAGTTTATAGAAAGTTAATGATGTAAAAAAAATGTTTAACGAAACATCGAATCAAATGCGGTTATTTTTTTGGTTACGGCAGTGGGTCGTATCAATGGAAGAACCGCTACAGTCTCGGGGGTGACAGAAAAAAAACATCACGTACCACATGTGGCCCACATATCAAGAATTGGTAACAATTGAACAGCTTTGTCCTACAATAAATCGAAAATAAATAAATACTAAACGTTCATTGAAATACCATCAAAAAAATATAACCAATTGTTTTCTCACTATTCCACATAACTTGATGCTAAATCTATTAGCATTACGCATTTGAGGCGTTAGATGGTGTATTTGAGGAAAAATAATAGTGTGTTATTAAAAAAAAATTAACTAGGCGAAGATATTTTGTGGATTTGCAAACCAAGTCTGGAATCAATTAAGGTGAAAATATGTTTTCCAAAATTATAGAATTGAAATTAGTCGTGGTCAAAAAATGTGGATAACTGTGTCAAAATTACAGATGTGAAAGCCTTTTGTCTCAAGATTGGTAACAATTATTAAACAATACTGTCTGGCACAATGTAGATACAATTAAATTAAACGGGTCACGTATATCGCTTGATCTGTACAGCAATAAAAACGTACCATTTTCTAAGTGTACACCTTCCCGTAATTTTATCAACCACATAGTGAAACTATGCCAAATTTGGTTCTAGAGTTGATAAATGGTATATGCTGAAAACAGGTGAAAATTGGGATTTTCTAGTATATTATTTTATATGTTTGAAAAACAATAGTCTTGGTTTGGAAACAATTTCTTTCTAGATAGAATAAATGCTCAAAATATGCTTAACAATAGTAGACGCTACAATTGTAAGAACGGTTCGACCAACCTATTAATTTTCCGTTTGAAAATTATATTTTAGTTTCGATGTATTACGAAACAAATGTTCATTAATTAATTTAACAAATTTGGAGCCAACAGACCGTTTTTACATCTTGGAGAATATATAAAAGAATCTTTAAATCAGGAGCGTGATACTGAATATCGAAAGAAAATGTCGATAAGAGCAAGTTTATCCTTCAAAAAAGCGCCAAATTTGATTTGATGCGAAAATACTAAATTTTATTGTTTTAACAATTTCTATTTTCTGTGCTCCTCAGAAGCCATTTAACAAAATACGAGAGACCAGATTAGCATTTCAATAACGATTGCGAAAATGGCCAACGGGAACAATTGCATGAAGTTTAAATATTTAATACGAAAATCTTGGCAGAAAGGTATAAGCTAGAAGAGTGAATTATCAAATTAGGATATAAAATGCTGGATAGACTCATAGACGAAATAAAATTGCAGAATTGTAGAACTGAGAACATTTTGGGCCTCGGTTAAGGTAGGCTATACCCAGATTCGGGTTTTATAATCTCTCGATGAATAATTATAAGTAAATTAACTAACGAATATTTATAAGTGAACTTGTTAACTGTATTGTACAGTTAACAATATTGAAATATAAATATTATTGAACGACTTTTTAGGGAATATACCTCCCCGATTTCCAGGAAACTCAAAATATTTGGGTGTACCTAACCAGTTGCTCGTCAGTGTATATTGCGGCAGATGTTCGGGCACTTCGAGGCCGTTTGCGCTCCAAAAAGTATAGTAGGACGGACGAGGACTATGAGCGCTGTCGAATAAATCCAAATCGAAATGAAATTTTATATTTTTAAGGTACTTTTCTAACGAAATATAAAATTTTTTTTTAATAAAGTACTTTCCCCTTAAACCAAATAATGCTATAGGTTGTAACAAGAATATAAAACAGAAAAACAATGAATATGAAAAAAACTAGCTTCCGTAGAATGTTGGCACTTGTAAACATACGAAATAAACCGTGAATAAAATGATACATTTGTTTTTTTTTATGTATCGGAGCATCATATATTCTCATAACTTCGATCATTCCGAGAGATAGGATTCAATTTTCGTGCTTAATTCGAAAATTTAGGAATTTTATGTTGGACAACTTCGGAGGCTGATAAAAGACATCAAGTGACTATTAAATATCTATCGATATTTAAATGTCCATTTCTATTTTTTACCACTACTCTCTCAATTTATGGTTCCTGATAACAGTACCAAGCAGATTGAAAAATCAATACAACAATGTAACATAAATAAACATTAAACCAAAAGATAATTGCAAAAAACATATTTATTTAATAAAATATTTTACAAAAACTTTGATTTGTAATAAAGAAAATATTCAAGCGGCTCAAATTCTGCCAATAAATCAATAAATGTATAAATATTTATAATTAAATCACACATGTTTATTGAATAAAATATTCTGTTTGCTATTATGTAAATAAAAGATTCCATAAAATTCTCGCATTTTTCCCACCAACACCATTCGTCTACACGTTCATAGTCCTATAAAATTGCATCTATTTGTCTGCCATTCGTCACTTAGTATATGATAACATTCATGATAATTTTCATCAAAATATTAAAGCTTTGGAGATTTTCTAGTTTCATGTCATTTGGCTGGCCAAGTCATGTTTGCATTACGAACGTATGTACTTCCTCATACGTAAATAGCATTTCATCAGTGCAATGTTTGCCATTGATATATGGGATATTTTAGCTGCTAAGAACTTTAAAAGTTGATAGTGATAGTACTATGTGATGCATATAATGTTTCTTTAAAAATATATCACCACAAAAGAAAACACCAGATATAAGTTGGATAGAAGTCAAAGCTCGTTCGAATTTTTGTTGTTTTTTCCCCGGGGGACATCATTTTAAATATTGTCTATCGACAATTAATTTCTACTGCATATTTTTAATCGAGCTGACATTGGTGTCTTTTACAATATGTGCGGTGAATTTTTAAATAAATATTATCTAACATAAATATATATTTTTTGCTATTTGTATCTACTCTGTTTGATTTTTAACCGTTTTAACTACTCTCCATAAATACTCTTTCGACTAAACATTTCCTTCGCTTGTCTTTTATAATTTCCAATAAAATACATATTCATGAATATGTTAACAGCAATCGTAATAGCAATTACAGATAAGATTCAAGATTTAAAATATATATATATAAGTAGACTTTGTCAAAAATAAATTCACAGCAAATAGTTTCATCAGTAAAAATGTTAAGATTGTTAGTAAGTAAGGTATGTTTGCGGTAGATATGCAATAGGCTGAGATTTGATATACTTCTTGTTTTCTTTTTCTTTTATACGTTTTAGAGGCGTTACTATTAATTAATTTTGCTATAGTTTTTGCGTTTGATTTAATGATTCTTTGTTTGATTTGTGGATTTTACAGTTTGTGCCTTTACGTTTATGTACACATGTTGCAAGTTTATTAAGTATCAAAGTTTTTATACGCATTTCAATGTTATTTAGTCGTAGTTCGTGTCGGATCTTATATGGTTTTTTGTTACATACAATGATGCATATGTACTAATCTATAACCACTGAATTTAAAGCTTTGATTGTGAGTCGTTTTTGAGATGGTACAGTACATATTACAAACTATTCGTCATCGTAGCTTACTACTTCGTCGTCGTTGACCCAAAATGTTTTATTTACAATATTGCTGATTCCATAAAATGATTATTATATGTTTTTACAAGTGATGCACTCAATCGCGACTTTAATTTCAGTTTTTATAGCTTACAGCGGATTCAATTAACCGATGAAATTGTATTACAAAGTGCTGGCCTCCTTGTCGGGAATGTTGTTCAGTCCGACATCAGGATTTCGCCAATAGTAGTGTGGTGGTCCCTGGCTAAAGCAATATTTCATGTTCAGCGGTTCATCATTGTCCACATAGTACATTAAATAGAAATTGCACATTTCATCTTCGTTTGTAGCACTGAAATGATAATACAGTCAAGTCAGTAAAGGAGAGTGTGGAAAAAGGATTTTGTTAGAATTGGTTGATTGAAGAGAGAAGAAAGAATAAGCTTAGATCTAAATTCAATAGAATATCCCTTCAAATATGTAAAAGATATTCTTACAAGTTCATGATATGAAAAATACTTGGAAACGAGAAAAGGAGCTTGTTCAGTAGTAATAGATATATGTACAGGGTGCGCCATCTTTTGTGTCGGTATGTAAACACTTACTAACTTTGACATTTGTCAAACCGATTGATTCGATGAGACATGTTTTTGAATCGGCAATTCAGTACAATTTGAACCATGAATCGCTTCACACCGAAACAACAACTGGTTGAAGTGGTCAGAGTGAGCGTTTCCCAGAACCCAAAAGTGTCGTATCGTCGCCGCGCTCAGTATTTTGAAGTGCGACGAATTTTGAAGGATGATTTGCATTTGTTTCCTTATAAAGTGCAATTAACACAAAGAATGTTGCCGACAGACCGTCCACGTCGCTTGGAATACGACCAAATAGTTGCTCGAATGGTGGACACTAAACCTGATGTTTGGAAGAATATTCTGATGACCGACGAGGCCAATTTCACACTATCTGGCGGCGTTAATAAGCTGAGATGTTGCATTTTGGGAACGGAGAATCCACACGAAATCCATGAAACGTCATTGCATGACCAAAACGTTACTGTTTGAGCCGGCGTTTGCGCCAAAAATCATCATTGGGCCCTATTTCTTCAGAGAAAACGAGACAGTTAATGGAACCAGATATCGGTGGACGTTGGCCCATTATATCTGAAAAAGGACTTGACGGTTACTGGTTACAACCAGACGGTGCGCCATGCCATACTGCATATCAAACAATTTAAGTTTTGCAACGAAAATTCCCTGGACGCCTGATGTCAAAAAGAGGCGACATTGAGTGGCCACCAAGTTCTCCAGATTTAAGCGGACTTCTTTTTGTGGGGCTATTTGAAAAGCAAAGTGTACGCCAGCAAAACTCAGAGCATGATCGAGCCCAAGGCAAACATTCGTGCCGAAATCATCGCTATAACGCCCGAGATGCTCAAAAAGGTAGTGGAAAATGCAGCCAAAAGGACACATTTTGTTTTGGCCAATAAAGGCGGCCACTTAGTTGATGTTGTATTCAAAAAGTAGTGAAAATGAATTGCACCGGATGAAATTGAATAAAAATACCTCAAATATAGAAATCGTTTTTTTTTAAAGTTAGTAAGTGTTTACATACCGACACGAAACACCGCGCACTCTGTATCTTGAAGAGATCCATAACGCTTTACAGTTACGTGTGGGCTTCACTTCTAAGCATCCCAATGAGAATGTAAAGCACTTCACC
Organism: Oxycera nigricornis; assembly: GCA_963942545.1. Taxonomy (NCBI): domain Eukaryota; kingdom Metazoa; phylum Arthropoda; class Insecta; order Diptera; family Stratiomyidae; genus Oxycera; species Oxycera nigricornis. The sequence continues at coordinate 123,179,455 of OZ012659.1, read as the reverse complement.
GAAGAAGATTCATTGGAAAGAGTTGAAAATAAATTGGGCCATTATAAGTATTGGATAGGAAAGCAATCTTCTTGGCTCGTTTACAGTTGTGACCTTTCTCTCGTCTTATCATAACAACAACAAATACCAAATCAAATAGTACATGCCAACATGTCCTCCCACTTACCCAATAAACGTGTATCGATGTCGATTGCTTTTCATTGTACATCGCGCCGCCAATTGATCGCCATATAAAATCGGTTCGGTATTTTCCACCGGATAGAACATTTGAGGTGTTAGTGGATTCCGTTTGCCCAGCAACGTCCAGACATCGCTTCCTTTATCGTCGGGACGAACCCGATATCCAGCCACAACCTTTCCTAAGCTGTGGGTGTGCGTACGATATGCAAACGGATATATCTTTTTGTGCTCATTCATTTCGCATGCAGTTTCCATTTTTTCAGTCGCCATCGGTGGTATCATGCCAGCTGTGCCCAACAATAGAACTCCGGCGAGTTTTGTCAGCCTGCGAGGAAGAGACGTATTGAACAGATTGTTACTTTGCCTTTTTATTTCAGTCGGAGTTTCAATAATATCTGTCCACCCTCCATCAATCAATATCAATTCAAAATGATTTTAAAGGTCAACACTCTGGAATGGATTTTGGATGTTTATTCCTCGAAAACGCTCCTCAATACACTCAGGTGAAATTTAATTTATTGTTTCACATTTATTGCGCAAATTGCTTCATGAAAACTGTCTTAAAATAAAAATCTACCAAATATTTACCCGAATATTAAGTATTCTTAAAATCATACACATTATTGTTTCACCTCCTCAAAACCAAACATTTCCACTTCATATATATTGTTTGCATCACAATATCTTTGTGCCATAATAACCGTCAAGGACTCATACATAACATTAAAAATAATGAAAACATGCATAGAAAAACAAAGTGTGGAAGAAAATCATGTTACGGAACGTGCAATGAATATTGGCAAACGGGTTGTGTTTGTCGCATGTTTCTATGACGGGTTGGTTGATAAAAGGCACAAACGATAACCAACAACAAAAAAATTCTTAAGAACTTAAGCAGCTTTTAAGTGTCCTGGAAATAGGAAAATGTCCCGGAACATAATTTGTCGCTCGAATGAGCTCGTTGAGTTTCAATGAAACAACAACGCTCGTAGACACGAAGTAGATAGGGATGGTCGAGTGCCAACAACTGGGAAAAACTAATTTCCACAATGACGTCAACACAGATACCGTATACTATCTCTATCTGTTTGCATAGCGAAGACAGAACGGAAATCCAAGTCATGGAAGGTTTGGGTTTGTCTATTAAAGGGTTGACTTGAAATATAAATTGAAACTGTCCAATTAAAAAAGCTACGATGCGATTAAGAGAAAAGTAGGAGGGTTAAAGAAAGTTAGGAAATTAGAAATGCTAATTTTTCCATATAATTATTTACATTAAAGGAAAAACTAAGCGAATCATAGAGCGTTGTACGATAGAATTTTTTAGAGAGTTCTCAGGAAATAAACCGTCTTGTCCAATGTTTCAAAAATAAATCCGATCCGTTATTGAAGTTTATACGTAGTTTAATGAAAAAATGCTTTCTTTTTGGTCGGACTGAGCCCTACGGTATAACTAGCCTGGGCGCACCCATAATATTTGGCTTATTTACCACAAAAACCCTCAAGCTGTCCTATATCTTCCTTTTTCATCATCTACCATAAACATAAACATTCTATTATTACAAATTAAACGTCATATTAGACTTTCCTTCTAATCTAATCTAAATGGATGCGATCCATTACGTATTCTGAAAAACTCTTCAAATATTTGAGCAAGCTCACAATTTACCAACCAAGATACTTACGGTTTCAAAGTGTAATTGATAAAAACTCCTGAATCGTCCGTACTGCCATCTGAAAAAAAAACAACAACAGAAAAATACAGATTTTTAGCTTCAGTAGCAAGATAAAAATAGCCCTTCAATTACTGTCTATTCAAATTTCCACCAAGAACATTATTTCGTACTAACAATACAACGTGTGGGATGCTTATGCTATCACAAAACACTCATTTTCACGTTTTCCATCCATTTGTGTAGCTACGAGTACTCATATTGCCGTCATCCTGTTGCTTCTACCATCATGCTCACATATTCTAGCTTCTAAAAATAGACGGAGCCGGGAGCGTTGTAAGACTAAAGCTACCCAACCAAAAAGGATAAGAAAAGCCATCACTAGTTGTCTTTGGATATTGTTCCTGGGCTTGCAATATTCAAGGAATCCTATCATAGGTTGTGAGGGAAAACAGCCGTATACGTATTTTAACTAAATAAGCAAGGCATGTAAATCTATTGCGATGAGCCCGTATTGAGCTCCAACAGTAAAAAAACAGCAACAGCATTGACGACACAAGGACAAATTGCGTCGAATAAGAAGCTTAGCATATTCGATAAGATTCAATGATAAAAAAGCAGACAGGAATACGGCCCGGCCAATAATTTAAAGCCACCCCTCAGCTACGCGTGGAGGCTTCATGGAATGTGTCAAGCATACAAATCCGTCCCGAAGGACTATTCTATTTGGTGTCGTTTCGACAAGCAACAGTCGTGCATGTGTGGGCTGAAAATGTACTTCGTACAATACTGGATTGGAAACTTACCCTTGAATTTCTCAATGGTAGCATAATGAACCTGCAAAACGATATACTTGATGGGTGAATCCTTGCCGACTTTGAATCCAACATCATCTGGCAATTGTAACTTGGGAGCATCACGAGCCCATGCGTAAATAATCTGAAAAATATGAAGAAAATGTTTTAGGGATGTTACGGTTGGAATTTGTGGTGTTTATAATGTGCCGAAATTGTTTGTTGGGTAAAACTGGAATGTTTGACGATGTTGCGGGAATATTTAACTTTTATATTTACTAAACATTCACAAAACGACTCAGAAATTCCTTACAAGATGTTGCTTTTGCTGTTATGAGCCAAACATGGGTTGTATTGCTTTCAAAAATTCAGATTTTCATTCACGTTTGGGAATATTTCTCTGTGGAATTTTTGAAGAAGTTTGTTTCACTCTCAAGGATGAAACCATATTTTTCAGAATGAATTGCTCTCAAACAAGCAACTACTTATTGTAGTGTGCATTCAAAATTCACCATTTGTGTACCAGAACTGATACAAACCTTGCAAACTACTCAGCACATTTCAAAAAAGGAAGAAAGAAGCAAAACATTCACTAAGATTGTTTTGGTCTTTTGTTGATATGAAATGAAAGGTTGTATTAATATTAATTTTTGACCTTTCAGCACGAAAAGGAGGTTCACTTTCGAGCTGAAAGTTTGAGTTTATAGTCTCAGAGTGACTGTGGGGATTCCAGGATTTTTAAAAGCAAGGATTTCCCATTAAGTCACGTAGTGTCCATACTAATGGATGCAATGCAACCTAGGTAGTACATCTAGCTCTCCGTTTCTACCTGTTATAGTGTGAAAGGCTTGAATCTCAAGATGTCTCACGGGATTGATTTTGCCACTTTGTTTAGTAGGGCAGGATAGTCGTTTCTCATATGTCCCAGTCATCTATGAAATATTGAATCGCATTCACATATAATATGCTTTGATGTCTTCACTTTTTTATCGCAGAATCTGCAGAGCTCATCGTCGGAACCTTTCATCTTTTTGAGAAAATACTTCGGTGCGAAGTGACAAGCAAGAAGGCCGAATAAGGGCCTTATATCCTCCATGAAAAGGTTTATGATTTACTTTAACCTTGAGCTTCTAGCTTTTTTTCGTTTATCTCTAAAATAAATTCACCCATCAATTCAGAATCGTCCTTAGTATTTCATCTTAAATAAAATGTTTTTCTACTTCAAACACGAAATAAATTGAACCAAAAGCACCTTAGAGCAAGCAACTTAGAACTAATCCGTATTTTTTTTGCACTTACCTGAGAATGTTTATTTTCGCCACACGGTGTTCCTGTTTCTTCATCTGATGATTCTGGTTTGGTCATCTCTCCGCAGTTCCTTTAATAACAAAATCAAATAAGTGCCGATTAAAGTACCACTTCACAAAACCATACGAACAAATTGTGTCAAGAAAAACATTCGTGTCGTGAATTAAATACATACCAAACAGGTTTCCTAGATCCAGGTTCGCCACATCCGTAAACGAGCATATGATGCGCGGTGTCCATAGTGGCGTTTGGTTCATAGCCCACTAAAAAAGGATGTTTGAAAAGAGATAGAGATAAGAAATAGAAGCGACTTTTATAGAGACCTCAAATCTTACCTATATAATAATTTTTCGTGTAATCGACTTTGATTGGTGTGCAGAGGTAGAGTTCTGGCTGTAAATAAAGAAATATTCAGTTGATATTGACAAATTGAAATTTAAAGAAATCAATTTGTTCAATTGCAGGTTCTAGAAATTGTACTGTTTGCTTTTACTTAATTATATCAATTTATTGCTGACCAATATTTTCTAGAGAAAAAAAGAATAGATAGAAGTGATTTTTTAAAGGATCTACTATACTTGGAAAGACTTTTGCTTAAGATACATTCCCACGAAGAACAGAAATTTCTGGGCAAATTGAAATATCAGTTTTTCTTCGTCACATGAAAAAGAAATTCTGAGCCAACTTCAATTTTTTGCGTAGTCAATTACTGCGGATTGCAAAATTTCAATTTATTTTCTTGAATTTATTTTGGCAGTAGTTTTTTTCAATGGAACCTTAATCCAGAAACTAAATTAGTCATAAATTATAACAATGTCTATACCAAAACTGTGAAAATTTCTAAGTTCTTTTTCATATTTCAAATCATGATCAGTACTGCTGAAAAGCGGCCATCCATATTATTACGTAATGCAATTTTTAGAGTATGTTAACTCCCCGCCTGGTCCAATATAACACTTAGAAACATCTTCAAAGACACCATTTTTTATTACGTAACAATTTCATCGACCCCTCTTAGACTTTTAAATATTTTGATCACAAACTTTCAACAAAATAAATACTTTTAACCAAAAACACTTTTTAAATTCTTCGTTTTCTCGGTGTTTTTGCGCCATTTCAATAATTTATTTTAAGTAAAACTTTTCCAAACGTAAATATTTTATATTATAATAACATATATATATTTCAAGGGTGAGAGTTCCCTCTTCTTCAGTGCTATTTTACTATGGTATACATTTTTTGCCTTAATTATAAGTCCTCAACGCTTAGCCACTCATACACATATCTATCATCCAGTTTTACTTAATTAGATCTAACAGTTTTGAATACCCGTTGCCTGCGTCTTCATTGAGTCTCAGGTTTTTGGATTGTCTAATAATCCATAGACTCTCATAAACATCCAATTTTCGGTAGTCCTTTACCTGCTGTACCACTTCAAGGTCATCCCATCGGATCGTATGGTTTTTTATAACCATGTGTTTGGCCACGGCTAATTTCGCTGCTTCACAGGACATTTTTGTTGACCTGAATCTCTCCGCTTCTTTGACATGCTCGTTGTACCTGGTTTGTATGGGTCGTTGCGTTTGGCCAACGTAGTTTTTTTCGCATACTGGGCACGTAATGTAAATATGTATACCATAGTAAAATAGCACTGAAGAAGAGGGAACTCTCACCCTTGAAATATATATATGTTATTATAATATAAAATATTTGCGTTTGGAAAAGTTTTACTTAAAATAAATTATTGAACACTTTTTAGTTTTCCATTTATTATAAATAAAATTATTTTAACCAATCAAATTATTTTAATTAATTTTAAATTTTGTTACATAACAATTTGCGATACTTCCTCCTTCCATGTAACAGTAACATTTTCAAATACCCCCTAACCCTTGGAGTGTTACGTAATATATGGATGGCCTTAAACCATGTCCCATTCAAATTTTAAACAAATCACAACTAAACAGAAAGTCTTTTTTCTTCGACAGATAACCTGGCCTGCTTATGGTAAACGTTCAGTTGAAATTTCGCCATTTGCTTTGCCCAGAGAATGCTTTCATTGCTACTTGAAATTCTTCTAACATGTTTTACAGTGACACGAATTGAATGGACACCAATTTCCGAAGTCGTCTCTATGTTTTCGATAAGAACTTTGCGTCAAATGAGCCATTTTTATAGTTCCATTAGTGTGGGTTTTCTCTCTGTTTCCCTCTTAAAAATTATAGTTGCTTTCAAATTAAACTTAAGCAACACTAACAAGGAGAAAGTACGTCCTCTTCTTCTCAGATCTGGATGATAAGTAGGAGACGTTGAGGATATTAAATCAATAAAATATTAGGCCGCAACTAACCTCCCCCCAACCCGTTGAGAACAAAACCTTTAAAGTTTCAAGCGTCCCTTATCAATTAGTATTTTTTTACTCTTGGAGGAAGCAGTGCAATGTAGGGAGCAGCGCGTCTATCCCGCGATCACATGGTCGTGGGTTCGATCCTCGTTCTCCGTGTGTTTTTTTTTATTTATTTTTTTAAAGAAAACTTTCAAGTTCTTACATTTTTGGTAAATCAATAATGGGCATTAATAACTCCATTTTTCCGGGAATCATCTATCTGTTCGTTCATTTACATTGGTGAATTATACTGGTGATTAAATTGGCTGAAGTAAAATAACCGCCAAAAACTACGGGAAACAGGAATTGAACACACGACCTTGTGATGGCGAGCTAGACGCGCTGCTCCCTACCCTGCACTGCTTATATCAGGAGTTGAAACTTCAGTACTTATGAATATGAAACGATTAAAACTTTCAGGTTTTTTTTTCTCAAAATCGAGGGGGGAGGGAGTGTTGCGGTCTAATTTTTTAGGGATACTTATATGCCAAATTTTATCCAGCTGCAAACATCTTTTTCGATTAGTGTAGTGCTGATAAGAGAACTCCTGGCATAAATCTAAGTTGAACTAGTAAATATCTAAAATATATAGCAGAAGTTTTTAATACGAACTTTCCAAAAAATAGATCGGAATTTCATGTAAAAAAATATATCGTATTCATGAATAACTTAGAAGAAGATGCATCAAACGATTTTGATTGTTGTACTTTTCAGAAATATTCCAAAAAACTCAATTAGTGAACTTGTACCGCCATGATTAATGGTCTTTTTAAACTGATTTTTGGAAGTTTAGCTTCCTTTATGGAGGTTCTAACGAAAAGTGAGCGAGAGGATTTAGCCCAGAAAAAAATACCAAACGAAAAAGCGAACGGAAGTTTGTCTTAAAATTCAAAGTGAGCACAATGTACAGCAATGATGTGCAAATATAAGAGTAGAGCGGCTGGTTCAGTGAGCAAAGCGCCCGACTCTTGCTCTCGAGGTAGAGGGTTCAAATCCCCGCTCGCTCTGTTTTTTTTACTTTTAGTTACTTTGTATGAATAAAAGCATATGCATCCAAGATTTTTGAATTTGTCACGTTAATTCCTGAATTTTTCCTGCATTTATCTATATATAACTTTTTAACCTTTACATAATCATTTGCAAAACGTAGCTAAACTTCCCACCGGACACACCCAGAGTGCCTCACTGCTTTTTTATGTTTTCTGATCATGTCTTTCTGAGAAAATTAACCCGAAATTTTGATTTTCTCGAAATTTATAACAAATCAAAATCATAGAAACAGAAGTTTTTAACTAAATGAAGTGGTCTAAGCGGTTTTCGAAATTAAATTAGACGTGGTTATTCTGGATTATAGAATCTTGAACTGAATTCAATATTCTCAGCAATCACACCCCAATCTTTTCAAATAGATCAGCCATCAAGCACACACTTTTTACATATACATGATTTGCGCTTTCTGAAGGTCATTTTGAATGTGAATCTTTCAAGGCAAAAAACCAAATCGACAAACAACAAAACACTGTTATTTTATTCTCTTTAATGAATACGATGACCACCTACATATGAATACACAACTTGTACATTAAAATGCTAAAGTTTATTTTTGAAATAATGCGAAATATCACATGCTTGTTTGATGTCATTACACCCCAAAAAAATCCATACTTCAGGAGCAGCCATTTGAGTTTTCTCTTGTTGATTTTCCTGATTTCATACACAACGAAAATAATGCCAAGCAATTTTACATCCTGATTAGGTCATGACATTTTCATCCTCCAGATGTTGCTGCTTCATATTTTTTTATATTACGAAACGTTGAAAAGTACAATGGCAACACGAAAAGGAATTTTCATAAATCATAAAGGACAAAGTGTTTCACATTTTTCACAGAATTCCGGCGGATAAAAGCAAATACAGATATTGTCCATTCACATGGGACAAATCACATGCAGAACGGCACCATACTCTCTTCTGTTAGACTAGACTAGGTTTTTGTATATCGTTGCTGAGATTCCCATTGACGTCATCAATAACGTTTGCGTTAGAAATTTAGCAGCAGCTTGTAAAATTCTTAAATTGAATTGGATTAAGGATGCTCCCAACAGTTGAGGGGTGTTTGTGTCTACAATAATTTGTATTCAGTTATTCGCCCACACGCAACTCGGAAGGACTGCCATGATTGCTGAAAGACTCGTTCAGTAACAATACTCCACTTCACCCCTTGATCCTGGCTGGTATCGAGTTACTTATCAACCCAACGCATCCTTAGAAATAAACCAAAGCCCATGATATTTTGACGAAGGTGAGCAAATTTCACGCTTGCCACGCAAGTAAAGGTTAATTAAGATTGATTCAACTCTGTGACTCTGTTAATCTGATCCTGATATCTTCGTGGCTACATCGCTACAACAGTTGATAAGCGACAATGAAAGGTAATTAGCCAGGTCAATTTCAGTCCTGACTCTCAGCTACTGTTCGTGTCTTGAAGCAAACCTTCCGGGGGGAAAGTCTAGCGTGAAGCTAATAATTGCAAATTTAATTACACTTCATCGGTGTCAATCATTGATTTTCTGAAATGTCGATAAGATTTAGCAGTACTGAAGCTCTGAACAAGGATGAATGACTTTTTAACAGTAAAAAATGATTTTCCGACAATCAAGAAAAAAGTTTTTGGAGAAAACCGCTTTAAAATGGTCTTCGATTTACTCCTTCCTTAAATTAGATTCAAATTCAATTCAGGTTGAAATAAAAGAGTGCTTTGTGTGCTCTCCTACATCGATGTCTTCTCACCTAAAATATCCTTGAAAATAGGTGCTTTCCAACCATTGATATGCTGATTTTATGGAAATTCAAATAAAAATAATCATTGCTATCGAAACATGAACATCGATTTCCTGAGGCATAAACTTAGATGGGAGATGGTGCATAGTAGATAGATTGGCAAATTGGCTGATCAATTCAACGTAGTCCTTCGACATTCAAAGAAGCTTCTGCAAAATGTAGATTGATTGAGATAAAAAATTCTCTAATGAATCAACTAGGAAGCAAAATATGGAAAGTGGTTAATAAAAAAATGGAAGTCCCAGTAAAGACCTCTTATGACGGCAACATAAAAGCACAGGCAAAGGAACTAATGTATTAGGAAGAACGCAGACCGAGATGTCCTGGAAAATGTACATGGACGCATCCGCATGTCAAACAAGACATTCAGAAGCCACAGACGTGCAAGAAAGAGGAATTGCGGAAGACGTCTGAGGAGATGTTGTCAGAGTGTCTGAAAGAGAAAGTCGAGTTGAAGGCAGCCAAGTTGAAGGGCATATTGTATGGCGTGCGTGGAGCAACCAGTTCGAAGGGCAGGTCATCGGACATTTGGGGAATGAGCATTGCAAGCACACGTTAAATTGAGACAGATTACAATCGAAAACATACACAGAGTCGACGAAATTCTACCTCTTTCGGGCTACATCCGGAATATTCCTTGTGGCGTCGCGTCGCCAACAAATAAAGCCTTGTGGATCCTGTCACAACCAACGTCGACAGCATGACAATTATTTGTTTTCATTCGAAATCGCGCACAAGCACCCGACCTTCAAAACCTGTGGTCATAGTCAACCCAGGTTGGGAAAACGTTTTGCAAAAATGTTATCTTCAAAATCATATAAGGGCGCGATTGATGCCGCTTGCATTCCTACTTCTTTGTGCGAGAACGACGATCATAGGTAAGCAGAAAGTGATGGAAGGCTAGAACCCGGCAAGATGAGTTTACCTTTTATTTCTTGGTGAGAGAACGACAATCACAGCGATTCGATTGCCTTTTTCATTGGTCGTGAGCGACGCTCACAGGCGAGATAGCTATTCATACATAACGATACGACGAGCAGTTTCAGCGTAAGGGCGGATTGTTTCAAGCGAGAAGGCCGACGACGTTTGAAGTGGCGGCAGCGGTAAAAAGTGTTCCGCTGTTAACCGCGATTAAAATATAAGTAGGAAGCAAGTAGATTAAGTTTCCTTTCATTTGAGAATATATTGCCTAATCCGAAATAAAGTGCGTTATCAGTTTCATCCCTCTCGCCTTATTGTGTACCACTATTGGTGGTAGACTTCCTAAGCATTACGTGACCCGTGGTTAGGGGTGATTTCGGAGGCGAATTGTACGCGTAACATGTTAATAGATGCAATTCTTGATTTTTTATGTTTTTAAAAAAAAATTTATGTTTTTCAAAATGTTAAGAATTTTTTTAACGATCTTCAAAAATCAAAAAACAATTTCACTTGAAATACATGTTTTTATAGCGTTTACAAAAATATATAACTGTTATCATTCAATTTTAATGGAAAACTACGTACAAAAAATACTTTGTACGAAGTCTCTGATTAACAATTGGTTTTTTAATGGGGCATCCAACATGTTTAAGTTCAATATGTAGACATAGAAGCCATTTCAGTTTTCAGAATTAGTGTATTACCGAATAATTTAAGGAGACAAACTGTTAACATTCTAGACCAGCATATATAGAAGCAATGACAGAAACAAAACATAATGTAGATGTTGACCAGCCGCAGCTTTAGCCCGACCCCACAGGGGAAGTAATTTAGATTTTAATACATGTAATGCATCTACGAAAGTCTGCTACTATAACCGTGTACCTTACACAAATGTTGTTAATTCCATCTAATAACCTCAATACAGTGCTTGCGCTTAATTTTTTTTCAAACGCATCACAAATTTTCAATTTTTCAAAATTTTCACTCAAAACCTGGTTCATCATGAAAATTTTGCTTGGATTGCTTTCCACATTAAAATTGTGGACTCTAGAATGCACGGCAATGAGATTGTATGAATGTATTCTATAGCCTTTTAGTTCTAAGCATTTCTTCCCCTTCAAAAAAATCATGGAAAAAGCGTAAAAATTGGCCTCCTAATGTGATAATCACCGCAATAAATACGTCTAATTTAATTTCAAAAACCTGTTTAGACCACTCTATTTAGTTAGAAACTTCTATTTATACGATTTGATATCTATTCCTTATAAATTTCGTAACCAACGTACATCAGCACGCAAAAAATGCTTTTGTATTACGTGCGTTGCGTGGGTGCACACACTTTTTATTTATGAATGATTTGGCAGTAGCGCTTGCGTTACTTCAACGTTCCCCAGCCAGTGAACGACAGCACGAAGAAAAATATGGTCTGCTATTTTTTTTCAAAGTTGCTCGAATTTGTATTTTGGAAAATGAGAAACACTTCACTAAATAAACCAGGGTTGCGCAAAAGTTTCTGACCATAGTATTTGTTGTATGAAATTTGAAAGAATAGAGATTGATTTAATATTATATTTTCATTATAAACTACACACATTAGGTAATATAAAAAATAATTAGTATGCAGTATGTCCTTTTCGTCTATACACTCTAAAAGTCGTTTTCTGAAACTTTCACATAAATTTCTTAGGTAGTTTGAAGAAATTGCGTCCCCTTCAACTTGTACACGTCGAATCAGCTGCTGCCTATTTTTTGGTCTAAGATCTCTAAAGACACTCTCCTTTAATTTGGACCACACATTTTCGATGGGATTTAAATCAGGGGAATTACCTGGCCAATCAATTAGAACACATTAGAAAAATACTCATAAATCGCCTTATAAGTTTTCAAAGCAGTATGCGGCTAAGCGTCACCTTGCATCAATATAACTTCCTTACCGTCCCTGAATTGTTGACGATTAGTAAGGCATTGCACAAAAACAGGGAGAATATTTTCCCTGTAATATTCTCCATTAACAGACACTCCTTGCTGAACAAAGTGAAGTTGACTTTTTTCGCGAATGCTCACTCCGCCAGCTACCATGATTTTTGAGTAAAATTTCGGAGTCTGTATTACGGAAATATTTGCGGGATTGGTGATTTTTACTGTCCTATTCTGTCGATTGGGATATTGGATGCAGCTGGATCCACGACTCGTCCGTAAAAAGGATGCTTGCACGCAGCCTTTCACGACGGGCATTGTCACTAGCAAATCTGAGGTTTTTGAGATTATGGCAGAAATTCAGCGGGTTCGAATGTTCTTCTTGGAAAGGAGAGGTTTCTTGCGTTGTCTATAGGCTTGCCGGTCCCCAGTAAGTAGACCCAATGTATCGCTGAACGGTTCACCTCGCTACGTTTTCAATGGCCGCCGGAGAGCTGTTAAGCCGTTTCGTCACCGTTCGCGTCCTCACTCCTGGTCTATTTTCAGCCAATGTTCGAATTTTTCTTTTTGCTTCTGCTGAAAGTACCGACGGTGACCACTTCTTTGCATATCCTTCACGTTTCCTTCTTCGGCATTGCACCATTTTTGCACGGAGTTCTTGCATATGTCGCTCAAGCTGTACCCCAATCGATGCATGCGTTGAATTGCAATACGTTTTTGAATTCGACCCCTTACCATTATCGTCGTAAAAAAATTCCAATTAAACTCGTTGAAGATTCACGAAGTTTTTAGGGTTTGTACAAAAGAGCGTTAAAATTAAGGTCTTTGTTAATTGGTACTTTCACTTCAAGTAACCAAATCTGAATTGATAAATTTATATTTTCAAAAGTCTTTTTACTGTACAGAAATTAACATCTAAGGCTAATAAGAAAATCCCCAAGTACTTATGGGTCTGTATATTTTACTTGTAATTAGACCTACCTACAAATCCTTTTCGAATTTTCGTACCTGTTTTTGCTGAGTCTTCAATAAAAGTCATTCTTTTCGTATTATTGTTTAAATTTCTGTTTTCATTCTTAATGGAAATTAATTAAAGCTATGTAGCTATAAGAAAATTTAAAGTGGGGGTGTCAAAATTTTCGAAGATAGTTTTTTGCCGATAAATTTATTCGGGTTGATTTTTCATGTCGACGGTCAAAAACTTTTGCGCCACCTTGTATATCCTGGATTATAAATCGAACAAAAAGTATTCTAAACCCCACAAATAAGGTACTATCCCTTATACATATTCTTATTGTACTATCTACTGAAATCTTAATACGGACAATTAATTAAAACTGATGGAGAAAGTGATTTGAGAAAGATGGAATGTGGTTTTAGTCGGTAGAAATCCGACATGCCGAGAGGCAGAAGCCGATCGGTTTTTTTTCTGAAGATTATCACCTACCAACGTTGAAAAAAAAATTGAAAGCATTGAAGTATTAAAAAAACCATCAAATTTTATGACTAACATAAGTTTAAAACACTCTCTTAGAAGACATAAACCACTTATGTGGACGATGAAGCCATATGTTAGTCCTAGAAATCTTATTTTTGCTCAAGCCGCCCCGGAGAGGAGTGTGAAAAAATGCAATTAAGATTCCCAGAAAATTAGATTAAGTCTATTTCAATTTCGAGATGCTGCATGAAATCAGGTCGCAGAATTAAGGACACTGCTTTAATTGGCTTGGAAGAATCATAGCGTTCGGTTGAGAAAAGAAGTAGTTGCGTTGCTTTGCTAGTGAAGCTTAAAGGAAGAGGAGTATACTAGAAATCAGGCATGGCAAACGAATGGCCTGCCTAATTCAATTAACTTCCATAAATGCAATATAGAGAATAGTGTTCAAACAATGACTAGTCCCGCCAATCTCGATTGATTTTCATTGTAGGGAAACTGGCCTATTATGATCATTGGCTCCGACTTATGCGTCCAAAATATATACGCGGCGGAAATGAGCGTACATATTTTACATACAGAAGATGATACCCACTTACTTTCATCACAAGGAACCAAAAGCAGGATACTGAGAAAAGAATAATTCCTTGATTAATCAAAGAACCTTATCTTCACAAAGTGAGGAAGGAATTGAAAATTTGAATAAATTTCAGGTGGGAAGCCGCTGTGTTTCGGAAATGCAAATGTATAGAAAAATGAAGTACGCCGCGTTTGCGGGGGTTGTTAAAAGGACCGTTTAAGGGTGGGCTGCATTCGAACAGTCATTCCAATATCGATTTATAAGAAGGTAGAATTCGGGTTTGTGAACAATATGGTGCGGTATATTCGTCAATGTGTGTCAGCCAACTGTTCAAATTGTGTCACACGCTGTGCACGTAGCATCCAGATGGGCTGAACTAGCAACAGTCTGTGCAAATAGTTATCTCAGATACTCACCGTGCGTGGATGTACATTTGGCATCAAGAACGGGAACTTCCCCCCGGGATATTGCTCGTCGTGCCGTTGCAGCACGTCCGGATCGTCGATTCCCTGCTGGATCTGGAGGGCCTGGACTGCTTCCCAGATCGAGACCATCGACAGCACCATATGGATCCAGCCGAACTCCATGTTGTGGCTAGCACTCGCGGCAACTGAAGGACAAGCACTACGAACTCTCTGCCTGGTAACGTCCCACGACAACGATAACTATTATTTCGAGTCGTGACACTGACCGCGAATTACTGCGAAATAGCGACAAGTCCAACACGTTCGCTACCACTTCATGTGCGGAGGAAGTCGCGGGGAGCCTTGCACGGGACACGCACGGTGCACGCAATCGAATTTTATCGGCGTCCCGATTCCGATATCAGATACGGTCGTTTCGCGGCGATATCGATTTTCCGGGCTTTCCGACTCACGCGGCCGGGACACGTACGCACAGCTCGTGGGCGAGTCGTACAGGAGCTCTCGAGAATACCAAGGATAGCGACGGAACAGTTCACACGCGGAAAAGGATATGCACGGGGTACTAAGATCTATCAGCAATTGTTTCGTTTTTCAAGCGCGACGAAGGACAGACCACGCGACTTATGAATGAAAGCTTCGCGGCTCTGCAAGCGACGACGTCGAACTGCACAACTGTCAAAATAGAATGTACGCAAGTACAATTGTGGAGGTCCAATTACGACAGTTGGCGTTGCAGGTTCAGTTGTATCTGAATCGTGTATCTTCTGAATCGCCCGGCCAATGTATTAAATTAGATCTCCAACAATGGAGAGTTGCTCTCAAAAAAACATTGAAATCGGATGGAAGAAACAAAAACGGATCAAATAAGCTAGTAATCGATGTTAACATATGCAGCAGATGTCGCTAGTTGATATTTTGGAATTATCCAACCTGTTTGAAGAAATACAGTGCTCCCAGCAAGAGCTTGTACACTGCAGAAAAAATAACTCGAATTCAAGCAGGTGTCGATGCAAACTGCATCAAATGCATTTTCAAGGACTTTTCCTTAAGATTTCAAGGGGAATACTGACATCACTCTGGTTATCTTTTTTTCATCATTGGGAGGCGGAAATCTTCAAAAGAAACCGATCCGGGCATGCCGAGAGGCAAAAAGGTAGACTAAAACCACCTCCGTCTCCTTCAATCACTCTGTCCATCAATTTTTAGCAATTCTCCGTATTTAAATTTCAGTACATAGTACGACGATAAGAAATCAGTATAAGGGATAGTACCAAATTTGTAAATTTTAGTATCCTTTTAGCTAAATTAATCATTCAGACTATATGTTCATAAATTATTTTATGTTAACTACATGTTTGGCTTTGACTTTAGTGGAGCTGATTGTACTTGTAGCTTACTTCGAATGTTGATCCTGAAGGAGATATTTTTTAGTGTCGTTTTAAAGGAAGTTGGATTCGCTATGTTTTTAATTTTGTCCGGTAGTGTATTGTAGAAATTAGCTGCTTTGTTGAAGGGATCTTCTTTTAGCCGATCAGTTAGGGCAAATGCAATAGCTATATTATTCATGTTTCTCATTCTGTAAGTGTTTCCCCCCTCAATTTTATCTAATTTCACGGTGGTGTATTCATTACGGTGTAAATTCTCATGTATGAATTTAGCTCTTACCATGGAAATCATGCCTTGCATAAGAGCGTTTATAAATAATAAGATCTGTGAATAAAATTGACAATCAACTCTTATTCCACGATTTACAGTGGATCAAAAAATTCACATTCAATTCAACACTAATACTTGCCTTCTACTTTACAGGAGTGGTCCTTTGCAGGAGCAAAGCTTGGAAAGCTTTTGTTATGAATGCAAATCCTTCCTAGCGCCAATTTTTGAAATGAAAAAAACAGTCGTGGCCACAATTATATACCCAACGCAAGTCACGAAGAAAAATTTGAATGAAATCAAAATAACTCCTTCAATTTTTATAACAACAGACTAAAATTTTATTCAGGTATTCTTTGGTAAATTCATAGTGACTTGACAAAATCAAAATTGAAACAAAACATTACAGAACAAAATTAAAAACAAAAACTAAGTGGCCAAAATTATTTGCACACCCATCATTATGGCCAAAATTATTTACAATGGATGGTTTCCGCCGCGTTTTTCCGAAAAATCTGTGAAAAAGTCAAAACTAATTGTTAGCCTTAATAAAAAAAAGCGGTATTTTGTGACCATTACCTAATACTTGGTGCTGCCTCCCTTGGCACGAATAACCGTTTCAAATCTTGCTGGCATTGAATCAACTAAATTCTGTATAGTTTCGATGGATAGGACCTGCCATGCATTTATGATGTCTCTCCGAGGCTTCAGCTGCCGATTCTCCAATCTTTTGAGGAATTGTTGATTTCATCAAATGCCAGACATGCTCAATGACATTCAAATCAGGGCTTTTTGGAGGCCATCTCATGACTTTTTAGCCAGCGTCCGATAAAAACTGTTGAATCCGTTTTGAAATATGGATTGGTGAATTGTTGTTGTAGTATAAAATCAGAACCAAATAATCGACCGAATAATCGCCAGCAACAAATGCAACTTTGTTCAATATTTGGAGGTATTCAGACGAACGCATCTTTGTTGGACAATCAACAATTGAACCAATCTCATTGCAACAAATACAACCCCATACCATTATTTTACCACCATGTAAATGGCGCGTAAGAATACTGACGGCTTGATTTTTCTTTAGCTGTGCATTGGAATAGTAGAAATGTCTATCGTACGTTCCGTCCAATGAATTTCATCTGTCCACAAAATTTGTCTCCAAAATTCGACTGGCTTATTTCTGTGCTCAAATGCAAACTGCAAGCGAACTTTCCGATTCTTTGAAGAGATGTACGGCTGTTTTCGGACGACGTATACGCCTTGGAAAGTCTTCTCCGAACTTGTTCTACAGATTTTGTCATTTCTGTTCTCGTTAATACTATTTATTATGCTATTGATCTTTTCGCGACTATTTCGCTGCATACACCGACGTATTACAGTATCTCCCCTTTCACTTGTTGCCCTCTTTCGACCCCTTCCTTCTGCATTTTTAACACTGCCAGTTATATGTTGTTGTTTTTTACTTGGTAATAAACGCTCCGCTTGTGACATTTAAATTTTTTGACATTTTCGTTGCGGAAATACCGTTAACAAACTCAGCAACGATTGCCGCCCGCTTTTTTAAAGTTGAACGTTTCTAGGCATTTTCGCCGTCACTAACTAGTTTATTACAATGAAATCTAATGTCAACTGATGTCCACCAATTGTTCCAGCTTTATCACCGATCGAAACAAAGCCGAAGAATTACCGTTAATTTTCTGGAAAATTTTTCTTAGTCTGTGCAAATAATTTTTGTTTTTATTTTCGTTCTTTAATGTTTTATTTCGATTTTGCTTCTGTCAAGTAACTATGAATTTGCCAAAGAAAACTTGAATAAAATTTCAATTTGGTGAAAAAAAATTGAAGGAGCTATTTTGATTTCATTCAAATTTTTCTTCATGATTTGTGTTGTGTAAATAATTGTGGCCACGACTGCAATCTATATAAAATGAAAACGCTCAATTGTTCACTAATTGATACTATTAATTTTTTTTTATCTAAATAAAGTAACCTAGCCGATAAAAAGCTATAGTTGGGTAAAGCATTACAGCTAAATAAGTGTGTCCGTCGTTTAAATGAATTGAAGCCGGCAGCTCGGTTGGTTTCTAGTGAATTTAAAAACTATTGCCACATTCAAATGCGTAACAGTCTTGTTGAGAACGGCTAAAATAAAGTAAGAATAAATTATATTTTCTATAATTATGATTAGGTGGGTTTAAAAAGGCTTAGCATATTAATTAATTGTTATAGTTTGATGAGTTGAATTTCTGTTTGGCAAGTTAATAAAGGGAATTAAAGAGAATCCCCTTCTGTTTTCAATTTGATGATCCAGTTTAGTGCAGACCATAGCATAGATAATGAATAACACGGACATTAGAGCCAAACTACCGCCCATCTGTTATAGAACGTGATGTGTGAAATTGTGCACGCATCTTGTATTGTTCAGTTTGTACCAAGTTGAGTTCCCTGACAATCTAACAACCTACGAAACCTTAAAGAGAAATAGATGTTGACTTGTCTGCACAAGCCTGCAGCCAGAATTGCTAGCTTTCGCAAACTGGCGAGTGTTTTTCCAGTCAAGTTTATTGTTTTTTGTTGTTGAATAGTTTTGTTCCTCAGTCAATAGCTCCACAGACTAAAAGTATTCTAAGCTCGTTTGAGAGTTGTGATGCAGTTTTTGTCAATTAATAAGCACAATTTGTAATATATATTAAATTTATTTTAAATACTTCTTACATTTGTTTAAAAAAATGGAAAATATAACTGAGTTAGATAGAAACTTTACAATTTTTCATTTTTTTCGAATAAAACAATAAACAATCATCCGCACAACAGAAACCTTAGAATCGTTTAGAGCCAAGACCATGAAAATATTACAAATATTTTACAAGATCATACTGTAATACAACATTTATCATATATCCTCCCATGATTGGTAAGTTTTGTGAACGTGGAATCACATTTATCACACACAATTAGCGAAATAGCTCTTTGGCTTGGATGCTACAGTTGCACTTGTTAGTCTTCATAGAAGGTTTGTCGCAAAACATCCAATAGATAGTTTGTCTTCTTGGAAATCACATGACGAATATACATTCCGTTGCCGCTGTTCGCTATTCCGATCGAGGCGAGTAACAGCGTGTAGCAGCAGATCGTCAGGAAGTACTTGTTGCGGCTGATCCATTTGATGGCCAGATTTTTGGTGGCACGTAAATTACTTGCAGGCGATCGATTGCTGTAGATTAGTAGATATCGCACGCGCACCGTTTCATTGTTGGTAATCACGAAATATTTTTCAGGTATTTTGCTCTTTTTGTCGGCTACAAAAAAATGGTAATTTTGAGTTAGCCAAGCAAATCCAGGGCGAAATTAATTGAGGAACAAATGCAACGATACTTACTTTTAACGTGACAGCGCAAATGCTCGGGATGCTCAACATATTCACATAACGCCACACATGATAGTAACGAGCCGCATTTGGATGCGCCCCAAGCAGCGCCGTTGGGGCTAAAATTTAGACTAACCGAAAGTTCCGACGAAAGGTAGATTCCTTTACCGAATTGTGCAGTCTGAAAGAGATGTTTCAATGAAAATCAGCCTATTTGGTAGGTTGTTGGAGGCACTTTTGTTGTATACTTACTTTGCACAGATGTTGCTGCAAGCCATGATTCAGAATTGAATTGAAACTATACAATTTACTACCGTGAAATGCGAAATTCGTTGAATGGCCTTCGCGCACTTGATTGAATTTCTCTTCGGCTTTTGAGTTAGCCGATGTGCACACCTCAAAGATATGTGTGGGACGGGCAGTAGGTTGTTCTTGCGGCACTTTGGACAATACAATATCGAACTGAAATAGAAGATGAACGCTGTTAGTAAATCTTGCTATTTTAGTAGCAATAGTTTAGGAAGTAAGACAGTTTCGTGTAAACTATCATCAAATAATAATATTGGTGGAGGGATTTTGTTTTAAAAGTATAATCAGAAACAGTCTAGTCGCCAAGTTTCAAGCAAATGGGATAACAACAGGCAGACCATCTGAATTTTTTTAGTTCATGGATATTTAGTTGATGGAATTTCTTTTTTCAACATAACGTCATTCACTTTTCTCTTGATCATTTTTATTTCTTACAATCTTTTTACTGCTTAGCAATTTAGTTAGTTTTTAGTTTTGGAATACGTTTAATGGGATAAGGCGACATATCTCTGTGATTATTTTCTTGTCTTGATAGTTTTCGATATACTTGGTTGTTATTGACAATATTTACTAGGGATTGTCTGAGGTGTTTACAGGATATACGTTGCAGTGTATATATCTCAATGGAAAATATATCCAACTACGGTCAACATCTCGAAAAATAAGGCCCAGAGATTTGACTGACTGTTCCTATATCAATTGAGGCGCGGTTTTGCAAAAGGGTATAAGCGCCAAAATCGAAAAAATCGAGTTTGATATCGATTTTCATGTAAAATTTCACGAGGAATCGAATGGTCACGTTCCGGTTTGTTGAAACGGGACGAATCCGGCCTTAAAAGCATGAAGTTTTTTCAAAACGGTACTATTTCTATAGTTTTTTCAAAATGTTACATATTTTATATCATTTTCCTATGAATAAAATTGATACCAATGTGTCAACAACATCACATAACAGTGAGATTTAAATTAAATTAAATCAAATAGCATCAATAGAAAACCCATCTCTTGGGCTAGGGTGGAAATGGTTTTGCAAAACGGTATAGAAATCGGATGTGTACCGTTTTGCGAAACCTCCCCAATTTCATAGTTAACTTCCCATCTGATGGAACAGGTAATTGAATCATGTTGATAGATAAATACAAACTCGCTACATTTTAGATAATTTATCAACAATTCAATTTTTAAAAAATGAAAATGCCAAGAGTATAATTGTTTTTTTTTGATTCCCGAAAATTCAGTTTTTTGGAACTGTACCCTTTTGTAAAACCGTGCCTCAATTATTAGTGTTTGAAAACTTATATTTTCATATTTTATTTTATTTTTTATCCATTTTTTACAAAAATTTCGGTGCTACGCATCTATGGTTTTGTTTGCAGCAAAAGAAAGCGTTAGATTCATTTATTTGGTAGTAGTCCCTCTCAAAATCGTAGAGTCATATTTCGCAGAATATCATTGCATCAAATTACTTGTGTTGCTTCAAGTAAATTTCAATATCACCTGTTTTCTAGCGAATGCGGTATGGGAGGTATGCATATCTATGCATATACTACTGTGTACAAATATGACCCGGAATTTTCAATTTAAATTTTGTGGAGTTTTCGATAGGGACAAATCTTTTTATTTTTAAGTTGGAAGGACTGTCACTGACATCTGTGTCAAATGTCACGGCAATATCTTCGCAATGACGCTCATTTTCGTGTGTGATTTTTTTCGATTTTTACCATGTCCGAAAATAGTCACCAAAGAAGTTCGATTAAATTTTATCTTCGGAATGAAATTTCTGCTGCTGAAACGCTCAGAATGTTGCAAAAGACTTTCGGTGAACAGATCATGTCTAAAACGCAAGTGTATGAATGGTATAAAATGTTCAAAAAGGGTCATGAAGGCGTTGAAGACGAACCACATCAAAGACGACTAAGAAGATCAACTGATGAACATCACATCACGTAAATCAAAGAATGGGTGCTGCAAAATCGTCGATTGACTACTAGAGAGCTTGCTGATGCTATTGGAATTTCAAATAGGTCAGTCAACACAATTTTAAAAGAGGTTTTGTGCCTCAGAAGAGTCAAATCGCGATTGGTGCCAAAAATGCTCAATTTCGTGGTGTGGTGCATTATGAATTCCTTCCAACCGGTCAAACTGTCAACAAGGAATACAATTTGAGTGGCATGCGCCGTTTGCGTGAAGCTGTGTGCCTCAAAAGATCGGATTTACGATGAGACAATTCTTGGTTTTTGCACCATGATAATGCACCATCTCACACTGCGCTCGTTCTTCGTGACCACTTCGTCAAAAATTCAACCCATATCGTTCCGCAACCACCGTATTCGGCTGATTTAGCACCGTGTGACTTCTGGCTATTCGCTAAGTTTATGAGACCGCTCCGGCGACACCGTTTTGACACGATAGAAGAGATTGAAGCCGAATCGAAGAAGGGTTTTGTTCAAGTTTGCTAGTTTCTTCCGCTTCCTCTTTATGAACAATGACAAGGATGTCGTTCACATACCTCAACCAGAATCTTGGCAATAACCCATTCTCTTGTAGCTCTTGCTCAATCCTTAGCATGAAAAGTTCGCTCAAGAACGGGGAAAGGAGGTTGCCCATCGCTACTCCTCTGGTTCCCTTGTAGAATCGTTCTCTAAATGTCAGATATTAGTCGGTAGAAATCCGGCATGCCGAGAAGCAAAAACTGATCGGCATCTTTTGAAGGTTTCCACCTCCCAACGATGAAAAAAACGTCCATGCAGTCAATGGGACAAAAGACGCATTGGCTTCGAAATTTACTCGCAACGTAGCTCACAAAAATATTTCATTACATGATGATGTTTGACTGATTGATCAATTCATTCCATTTAATCGTCAAAAGTCTTTCTAGAGTATAAACTGATCGAAAAGAAGTCTTCGAAAACAAGAAGTGCGTTGCAAATTACATAATACAACAGTTAGCAAACTGTTACATCCAACTCCTGATTCTACCGAGAGAATAGTTGCGATCAGACGTAAAATGATAGTGATATTTTCCAGTGTCTTATCGTCACAATTAAAGTTAAATGCTTTTGATAGTAAAATAAGCTAAATTTTGTCAAGTGTGCGGGTTGAACACCTTATCAACAAAGTAATCACTTGATAACTCGCTTAGAAGCCACGGCGAGAAGCGTGCACCAGCGTTATCACGTAGAAGAAAACACAATGTGTTTACAAGCGCTTGATATTGCTGCAATCTTAGTGGGGATTGATTAATTCCCACTGTCGAAGGCCGAGAGCTGCTTTTGCGGTTGTTCATCAAACACTGACGTGTACCTCGCAGCCGTTATCGTCATCGAAAGATTGGCGTCCCTGATATGATATTTGGGGTAGCGATCTTACCTCAGACTCCTTTATCGTCCGCAGAGCCGAGTCCTTCCTGCTGACCAGCACCCAATGAAGCAATTCGACCACGTCCACCTCTAACTCGTCGTAGTTGCCCTCGGCGATCGTCCGTTGCGCCAACGCCATCGACGGTGTTTCGTTGATTGTGCTCACCTGCGCGGGGGCGATTAGGATTCAATGAGCTTTCATGGGAAATTGCAAACAGGAAGCTAGTTACCAAGTAGTCGATGTCGAGGGTCCCGCTCGCCACGTATTTTGCAGGCAACGGTCGCAGTTGCGAGTCGTAGCGGTAGCCTGAAAACGTGTGCAAATTTGTTAGTTGAGGCGATTGAAAAATAAAGTCAGTTAAATTACTCAGAGCCGCCGCCACGAATAAGGACCACCGCGCGTCCGCCGCTTCCAAGTCCCTGTCCAGCACATTCTTCAGGTCGCAAATTTTTTCAACGTATTCCCGGGCGATGTGGGCTCCTGGCACTGATGACGACGCGCCGACATCGTCTCCTGGATCGCCAGGAAGTGTGCCGCGAATATTTTCGAAGCCGCCGACGTTCATCATTCCTGCAATCCTTGATCCTGCCGTCGAAATCCACTTAAAAATTACTTCCTGAACGGGTTGTTGACACCACACCGCCTCTTTTCCAACTGAAAATGATTTACGCGAATCACAGAAAAATTACTTCACTCCGCGGAATTAATTCAGTTCTTTGCTCCGGCACAGCTTTCAATTTTTAATTCTACTCTAATTTACTGATTCAAGATCGATTCGATCCGAAAGAAAAATATTTCTGATTTGATGAATTTTGTTTTGACACCTGTCAGCCACCGAGCGAAAAATGCAGTAGGTGGGAAACATGGTAGTAGTAGCAATCGTCATCCTATTTCGCTCGCACATTTCACGCTATGCGTCATGGACATAGCATAAATAATACGGACACTGGCCCATAGCATAAATAATACATAGCACGGACACTCCAGCCAATTTGCCACATATCTGTTAGACAACCCAAGTGGCCAGCCGGTGCCTAAGTATAGGTAAATGCATATCCGTGTACCCTGGCATGCATAACAGAGTAGGCAAATTGCATGTAATTAGATTTTTGATGTTTTTAATGAAAATTGTAACAAATCGTAGCGACAAGTGCGGAAAAACAACGCGGTCAAAATTTGTGATCGTCGGTGGCCCGCGAAGCAACGCGAAGTAACTGGCGAAGTGTTTTATGACCATAATTCAAATCAATGTGAAAAGTGGCTGATACTTTCTAAAAAGGAAATAAAGTTCCTTCTTCGGTGATCTATTTATCTAGTAATATAGAGCAACGAAGAAGGGATTGCATTTCCTTGGAACTGCAACACAGAATCAGTGAAAACTCGGTGCTAGTGAACGTGTACAGGTATCAATAGTTGGGTGAAATTATAGTGAAAGACTCCGCGGTAACGTTCTGTTTCTATGCTTTTTGCGTTCGTTTCCGCTTATCAGCTCTGAATGATGGGTAAAGCGCGTCAGAAACCGAAAATTTGCAATTCAGTGAGTGAGAGAGATTACAAAGAATTTTAAAAACCAAGTCAAGTGTAAAATTAACGAGTTCCCAATTTAGTTTATATACTAAAATACCTTATTCATGTTTTTTAATACTCACTTACCACACTTTTCAATAAAATTTATTGCAATGCCGCGTATTTTCGTTGTTTCTGTTGATCAGGCAGCCCTGAATGCTTCGATCGGTTGCGTATTCGCATCGGGTACTCGCCGCATTCGTTGATTTCACGCACACTAGCGTTAAGTCAGCTGATTTTGGCATGTACACGTACACGGTTAACTTATATAAAATGGCCGGTTCGTCTCTCTACATATGCACAACCTGGCCTGGAGAAATTTGAATACAAATTTCAACCTACTCTTTCGCGCGCGAGGTTGGAAACGAAAGCCAGAGCGCTCTCTCCGACAGGAGGGGTAATTTAGGCATCTTTTGTCTCAAGTCGACTTTGACAGCTCGAAGTGTCCGTGCTCTATATTCTTTATGCTATGCACTGGCCATAGCATAAAGAATATATAGCACGGACACTTCGAGCTGTCAAAGTCGACTTGAGACAAAAGATGCCTAAATTACCCCTCCTGTCGGAGAGAGCACTTTGGCTTTCGTTTCGAAGCTCGCGCGCGAAAGAGTAGGTTGAAATTTGTATTCAAATTTCTCCAGGCCAGGTTGTGCATATGTAGAGAGACGAGCTCGCCATTTTATAAAAGTTAATCGTGTACGTGTGAATGCCAAAATCAGCTGACTTAACGCTAGTGTGCGTGAAATCAACGAATGCGGCGAGTACCCGATGCGAATTTGCGACTCGTCGCAGCATTTAGGGCTGCCCGATCAACAAGAACAACGAAAATACGCGGCATTGCAATTTGAAATAGCAATAAATTTTATTGAAAATTTTTGTATGTGAGTATTGAAAAACATAAATAAGGTGTTTTAGCAGATCAACTAAATTGAGAATTCGTTGGTTTTACACTTTATTGGGTTTTTAAAGTTTTTTGTATTCTATCTCATTCAAGGAATTGCCAATTTTCGGTATCTGACGCGCTTTACCCATCACTCAGAGCTGATAATCGGAAACGAGCGCGAAAACCATTCAAACACAACGTTACCGCGGAGTCTTTCACTACAATTTCACCCAACTATTGATACCTGCACACATTCACTAGAAAGGAGTTTTCACTGGTTCCGTGTTGCAGTTCCAAGGAAATGCAATCCCTTCTTCGGTGCTCTATATTACTAGATAAATAGACCACCGAAGAAGGAACTTTATTTCCTTTTTGGAAAGTATCAGCCACTTTTCACATTGATTTATATTATGGGCATAAAACACTTCGCCAGTTACTTCGCGTTGCTTCGTGGGCCACCGACGATCACAAGTTTTGACCGCGTTGTTTTTCCACACTTGTCACTACGATTTGTTGCAATTTTCATTAAAAATATCAAAAATCTAATTACACGAGATATTCCACTCGCGAATTGTCAAATACACACTGACATTTCTCGCTGTCAGTCGCGATTCAACGAATCAACGAAATTAGCTTCTGTGTGCATCTCTGTCTTTCGTACACGAACCATTCACATGCAATTTGCCTACTCTGTTACTCATGCCAGGGTACACGGATATGCATTTACCTATACTTAGGCACCGGCTGGCCACTTGGGTTGTATAACAGATATGTGACAAATTGGCTGGAGTGTCCGTGCTATGTATTATTTATGCTATGGCACTGGCCATGGTTATGGATTCAATGAAATTAGGGCTGCCAAAGGAGCAAATCGGAGACGGCACATATGGCAAGACAGAATATAACGAATTGTCACATTTGAATCAGTCGTCGAAAACGCCACATATTAAAATTTGGAAAATTTTCAGGCAACAACAACGAATGTGGACTGAAGACAATATTAAAGCTTAGGGAACAATAAAATATTCTTTAAAGAATATCCGGTAGAGGTTAAGATTATGGTCCCAACCCGCGAAGGGAGTGGAGTAGGGGGGATCGAAAGAAGGAAGTTCCCCCTACTACTATGGCATAAAAAGTTCACGGTGGTCACGCCCCCATGAGAAGTTATGGGAATTCCCCCACAAAAAATTGTTATTTTGCCTATTTCTAGAGAACATATGAAACCGTAAAACTGATCTGGGCAGTAATTTTTGGGCCTGTTTGGAAGTCGACAAAATTTAAAAAATAAAATAATTTTTTTGGGCAAAATATAAAAACCAAAAAACATTAAAGCAAATAAAAAAAATTGATTAAATAGGTATAACGCTTTGGAGATACGTTTTGCACCCCCTCCCCCGCCCCTTGTTCTCTCACTCATCCGCGCGGGACGGTAAGATGTGAGTGGTCCCGTTGCAAATGATTGTCCATATTTTTGGACCGTCCTGATTGATATATTGTTGGATAGCTTATATAGTTTTTACCAAACAGCAAAGCAATGTGGTCTTTTTTATGGACAATGGCCTCCCAAAACAATAAATAACTGCATGGACATTCTCTGTCGAAATGCACATGTTCTAATCCGAAAGATACTTGCTATCCATTTTCTTAATATGCTGCTTTTAAGTAATCCCTATAGTTAGACAAGTTAGACGGTTAGACAAGAGCTACTTCTAAAATTTGCGTAAACGTCTCAAGAGACGATTATTAGCAACGATGCTATTATTTAATCGTGGCTCTCTTCCGCCGGGATTTGTATTCCTTTTAGAGAAGCCGGCTAATAATAAGAATTCCAATGTTGTTTGAGTTGTCGTTGCTTGGCACCCGGGACCATTTTGCAAAAATCGGTTGTCGTTTCGATAAAGCTGCGAATTGGTGGCGGTTATGTGTTTTCTAAATTATTTTCAAAATCTCGGCAACGGATTTAAGTCTCCAATTATATTTCGTTAAGACCTTGCTCAATTAGTCAAACTCTACAATGTACGTGCATTAAAGTTTTGGTACGAAGTTTATCAGAACTTATGATCCATTAAGAATACACGAGTTAACCTACTGCGTCGTGAGGCCTCTCTAATGCAGGGTATGCCATTATGAGGTCCAAATATAATACCTTAGTACGGCGCTGATCCTAACCAGAGTTTCATTTTATTTGCAACAAGAATTGTTGAAATCATCATAAATCGCCGTTAATTCGGGTTCACTTGTTAATTGTTCGCTTCGTAACTTCTTTTGAATGTCCATTTTTCTTAAACAATCCAACAAACCAGCTAAATTTTCACAAATTTCGAATTCATAGAATAAACCGCGATGGAATAACAATAATAATTACAAATGATTTTAAAATTTTCACATTCGAATCCAAGGCACTAACACCGACTAATGCTGAACAATTATTAAACAATAGCTGTGTAGGATCTAGCCTTTTGCTAGATAAAAAAAAATCGACATTTTTCAGGTTCGAAAGTCGTGAACATTTCGACTGAAATGCACCACATGTACTCATTGTTGGAAATTTTCCACAATTTTGCACCTCGGTTCGTACTCCAAGAAATTTCGAACAATGAGTACATGTGGTGAATTGGACGTCAAACAGCATCATTAAGCTGCCTGGATAGGTATGAATTTTTTATACAACGAGACAGCGTCGAATGACAGTTAACTTCGGGAAATTCGGGGAAGGTAAGAAAATTAGAATTTTGCGGCGGCTGTGATTCTGTGGCATAATTTAGATTGCAGCGTGCGAAACCCATCCAAAACAATTCAAGACGGCTTGTAATAACTGCGAAGACCATGGCGGATGTTCTTGATATTGATAATGCAGAAGATTTCGAAGTAGACGACGAGGGAGATCGTAAGTAGCGTTTGTAAATTGTTCGATTGTTGTTTCGAGGTGGAAAGTTCTTCAAAAGTAGAATGTTTATGTTATTAGGCGTTTTTTTCGTCGATGTAAGGTGGAAATCTTTATATCAGCTTTATCAGCGATCAGCTCCTGCTTCACGGCAAGTCGGATGTTTTCCGACCACCTCCGCCTCTACCTCCATCCTCATCACAACATCATTCATTGCTTCCGTGTGCAATGTCCCTTTCCCAAACGATGAATTCCGGTATAAGGGATAGTACCAGTCGTCTATTTCATGAAAAATTATATTGATTGCCCAAGAATTAGGCGAGACGTCGAAAAATGGGGTCGCCATTGCATCTCCAAAAAATGATTTTCTGTCCAATTGTTCACTCTACTGTGGAAATCAGAGCGTTGCCACTATTCTGCAGCAGTACCAGAATGAGTATGTCGAAAAGAAGGAACTGATTTTACGACATACCCAGAAGTAGGAGCTCAGTTTCTTTTAAAGATTTGTTACGTTCGTCACGCAGCGTGGCCGACCCACGTACCAGAATAAGGGCAAAGTAAGGGGCTGTGTTGCCCCTAAAGACTCTCTTAACCACCGCGGGCGGGCAAACGAATCGATATTAGCCTCTCGGCTTGTCAGATTGTTCCGGATAAATCCATCTCCTTCAAATCACTTTCTCCATCAATTTTCTTTAATTGTCCATATTTAGGCTAAATCTTACGTCCGAAAGTTTCCTTTTTGCTTCATTGGAAGATGGCAATCTTCAAAAGATACCGATCAGCTAAAACTACTCCCAATTCCAGCTAATCACTCTCCATCTCTATCCTTGCATCGTTCACAGTCTACATAGATGTCCAAAACTGTGTCGTAACTTCTTCAATTAAAAAAATACGGCAGCAACCACTCACATTTACTATTTTCAGAGGGAATAGTTCGTCTTAAGGAGAAAGCACGCAAACGTAAGGGTCGCGGTTTCGGCAGCGAAAGCGTTCCGCGCGAGCCGATCCACAATTACGATCGTGTACGCAACGAGGAAGAGGACGAGGCGGATCCGGGACCGCAACGTTCGGTCGAGGGATGGATTCTGTTCATCACGTCTATCCACGAGGAGGCGCAAGAGGACGACATCCAGGAGAAGTTCTGCGAGTATGGCGACATCAAAAATATTCATTTGAATTTGGATCGACGAACGGGCTTCTCGAAAGGCTACGCCCTGGTCGAGTATGAAACGTATAAACAAGCGTTGGCGGCCAGGGAGGCGCTAAACGGAACGGACATTTTAGGTCAGACCATAAATGTTGATTGGTGCTTTGTGAAGGGACCGAAAAGGACGAAGAAATCATCGGATCGTAGACGTCGATAGAGTTAAGTGTGAAGCAGATTTTTTTTTGAATACTAAGTTTCGGGATTAATTGAAACGAAGAACAATTTACTTGAGAATATTAGATTGACGCGCAATGAAGAATAGTGTACGAATGTAACGATGAATATGTAAACTTTTTTATTTAAATAAAACTATTCAAATGTAAAATAGCAGAGTTATTCCATTCTAATTTGAAACGATGAGCGGTTGTGGTTTGTGTCGACGTAGTTTCGCTAAGAGAAATGTGTGGCTACCATTGCGGCTCTATCTTTTCCTTGCTTGAATCACTGCTTAATTATACAGAACATTTACAGCCGAAATGTGAGTTAGATTTCAACTCCACCATCCACCTGAAGAGGATGCCGTCCGTCACCCCGAAACCACACTTTCCCATTTAATAATGTACCGGCCAAAATCCTGGAAACAAGAACCTCCACACTAGTGGACAGGAGTTTGTCGACTAGAAGCGGAGGTTCGAACACCCAAATATGTATCCTAAATATGTTTTCATCGAAACATAAAGAATAGTTTCCACCTTGGCTATTTCAAGTGGCATATTCATCCCTTGATGGAGTGAGGCGGGTGAAGTCTGTAATTTTTAAAATTTTCGATTTCGATTTTTTTTTAATGAAAGTAGACAACTTCAAAAATATTCTGTGAAAGTTTCAAGTCGATCAAAGCAAAACTGCCGGAGTTATAGCGTTTTGAATATCCTTACCTCCGATACGATTTTTAGCGGTAAAGACCGTTCAACACGCACGCGCAACAATAATGTTCTACAGCTGTCTCCCTTCTTTTTTCTGACATCCAAACCACCATATCTACACCATGTGGAGATGCTTGTATTGGAAACAGAAAGACGCCATGGATATTTTGAATGACAGCGCTTCTATTTACGACCCCGGAATCGATAATTCTGAGTGAGTATTCCAAAGATAATTGATCCAAATCTTTAAACGCGGTTTTCTCGATTGTAGTTGTTTTAAACTCCGTGGACACTGTATCTCAAAAACCACTCAACCGATACTCGTGATATTTTGTGCAGGATTTCTTTACACCTTTTATGAGGTAACGCTGTCGAGTTTTTTTAGTATTATTTTATATTATATATTTTTCCCAATAACAAATGCCAAAAATTAAAAATAAAAGCTTGACAGGGTTACCTAGAGAAACTCATAAACTAATTTTTTTTTGATTTTTTAAATTTTGAATGATCGAGCGTCGAGGTCTGATGTCCACCGGAAAATCCGATTTTTTTTGAGTCTACGAATATTTGTTGCCAGAGGCTCATTTTTTAATATTTTGCTCTGGAAATTTTACAGTATATTCTTGAAAGAATACTCAATATGTCTACTTTACTTAGAAATAAAGGAATTTAATAGCTTGTCTGAAAAAAAAATCATAAACATATGCTTAAAATACGGCTTACAGACTTTAACGCCCCCCCTTCCCCTTAACTAGGTGCCAGACAATCATCTTTCAACTTCCTTTTTTTATTTATTTATTTAGCCAAACAAGGTCTACACATTATTAATATTATTATTATTAAACTTAACATTAAATTAAAACTATGTATGGCTAGCTAGTGCGTTAAACAGATTACGTTTAAAAGTGGATTTGGAAATGGATGGGGAATAGTGGTTGCTAATACTATTAAATATCTTACAGCATCTGTTAATCGGTTCGTTTTGTCCGTATATTGTATGATGTTGGTACTCAACTAACATACGCGTGTGTCTGGTACGTCTTACAGCATCATTGAATGTGATTTTCCCAGATAATGATTCGATACAGATAACGTTTCTGATAATGTCAAACACAAAGCACGAAGTCAGGACTGTCCTTCTAGATGATAACGAAGGTAAATTCAGTAGTTTAAGTCGGTACTCATAAGAAGGTAAATTATCAAAGTCAGGTGGGTTGTATAAATTCCGCAAAGCGGAAGGAAGGATTTTGGAAGTTTAGCTTCCTTTACAGAAGTTCTAACGAAAAGTGAGCGAGAGGAGTGAGCCCAGAAAAAGCGTACGGAACGAAAAATCGAACGGAAGTTTGTCTTAAAAATCAAAATGAGCACAATACATACACAATGCAGCAATGATGTGCAGTTACAAGAGTAGAGCGGCTGGTTCAGTGAGCCGAGCGCCCGACTCTTGTTCTCGAGGTAGAGGGTTCAAATTCCCGTCCCCTCTGTTTTTTTACTTCAAGTTACTTTGTGTGAATAAAAGCAATAAAAAAATTTCATATTTTGTCATATTATATGTATCGTAGATTTCTGAATTTGTCACATTAATTCCTGAATTTTTCTTACATTTATCTATATACAACTTTTTAACCTTTACATAATCATTCGCAAAACGTAGCTAAACTTCTCACCGGACACTACCAGAGTGCCTCACTGCTTTTTTTCCTTGAGGACTGCATACCGCTGTCCAAATCGATAAACTCGCGCTACATCTTGTATTCAGGTAGTATAAATAAATAGAACAATCACGGCTTATAGCAGCCGTTCACTACTAAAACCATTATTTGGCATTGAAACCTAGAAACAAATTGTTTTTTGTTAAGAATTAATGAAGCTCACAAGTTTTATATTGATCTAAGTAACAACTTGAAGATTTCCATTAAGGTATAATGCTAGGCTGCGAAGTTTGCCTCCTTGGTTCGAGACAACGGTGTTCGTTTTTTTCCTGTTTGAAAGCGAACGCAAATAATGCCGCTCCTGTTTAGTGCACATCTATATCCATGTTGCTGACTTGCTCAGCATTTAAAAGCACAGAATCTCTAGAAGACTCTGAAATTTGGCGTACCTTGCAGCCGAAGATTTTACATAAGAATCGTAGAGAAGCAGCAAATGAAAAAATTTAGTCTGTAGTGGGACTTGAACCCAATTAGTGCCTGTCCGTATGCGTCAATGCTAGCGCGAAGCTATTAGTATACTCGGCACTTAAATCTGGATCAAAGCATCACAAAATCAGTGGAAAGGTCATTGTACACTTGGCATTGATTCGACCCATCTCAACTCTGCTATATGGCATTCACGGTTCTATCGTCAATGGCAGATTTAATTCCTATGGAGCATAAACATTTCCTTTCTAAATCTACTCCTCAAGTCCATGCCACATCATCATTGTCCTCTTGCATTTCTTGTTGGCAGTGGCGGCTGCTTCATAGGAGCACATGAGCACGTGAACCCCCGTGTATTTATGAACCCAACCTATAAATTATTCCACAACTTTCTAATTATCTTATTAAATATTTACGTAATATAAAAAAATAGCACTTGTCATATGTTCTCTACAAATTTATTGAAACCCATTAGCAAATAGAAAAAATGTCCACCAAACCCTACAACGGCATCTAGCGATCATAAGCGCACGT
Organism: Oxycera nigricornis; assembly: GCA_963942545.1. Taxonomy (NCBI): domain Eukaryota; kingdom Metazoa; phylum Arthropoda; class Insecta; order Diptera; family Stratiomyidae; genus Oxycera; species Oxycera nigricornis. The sequence continues at coordinate 123,146,225 of OZ012659.1, read as the reverse complement.
GCGATTGAAAGTTTCTTCTTCCGATTCGAAAACGGCTAAGAACAATGATGTTTAGCATAGAAACTGATTTGCTGCCATAGGAGCACACTTCAACTGTGATCCTATCAGCGAATTACGAACGAATTCACATTTATCAGTCGTTTGTCTAGCTGTGGTGTGGTCTGCAGATAATTTCTAGTGTGTGAGCTGTCTTGTTGTTTTTTGCTTTCCTTGCCTATTATTTGCAGAAAAAAATAAGATTCGAGCTGGATTGATTATGGTGTATCTGATCTTTCACACTTAACTCAAAAAATTGAACAGCACGGAGGATCGCAGCTTCATTTAAATTCTGTTTTAGAGTTTAGCCTCTTGGGGAAGGTTGATTTTCGACAACAGCTGGACAATTCATATTGTTTGACTATCAAAAAGCACAACGAGGAAGTGACAAAAAATCGATATATATTGTCAAAAATTGTTGATTGTGTTGCATTTTGCGGTGCTTTTGAGTTTGCACTTCGAGGCCACGATGAGACTTCTGGGTCGTTGAATCAAGCAAGCAAGCAAGGTGAAAACCCAAATAGATTTATTTTTGAGGTCGATTCAGAAGGAAAGGGAAAACATAGAAACAACACAATTGGAGGCCCAAGCTGAACCAAAGCAGTCAGTGTCTACAAAAAGGAACAAAGACAATATTTACTTGAATCGAACAATTGCTGCAAAGGAAGTATGTGATGTCATCATACATCAAATCAAGTCGAGATTCCCATTTACTTCGCATTATGCGTTTGTTGCTTTGTTTGATGCTGATCGGTTCTACGAATTCGAAGTAATATTTCCAGCTCAGCTGCTGCGTCAAACAGTCGAGTCCTACTCGTTTTCGGAAAAGGAGCTTTTGAAAACGGAATTGGAGGCGATTTATACGCGACACGATTTTCAAAACATTAGTGGAACAACTAGCCTTTTGCAATTTATTATTGATAATAGTTAGACCTCCACTTTTATTGAAACTTGTGAATTATTAAAAATAATTTCGACTATACCAATGACAACGGCGGAAGCTGAGCGTTGTTTCTCTTCCTTGAAACGAATTAAAACGTTTTTGAGGAGCACAATTAGCGGAAACAGATTGAGCGCGCTGGCCATGCTTTCAATTGAGAAAGATATGGTCTCTAAAATTCCTGATTTTAATGGCAAAGTTATTGAGCTTTTCGCATCGAAAAAAAATAGGAGAATGGAATTTTTTACAAGTCTTGTATCTAAGCGAACAAATTTTTATATTTTTTACTAAAACATGTTTTTAAAATAGTTATCTAATATATGTTTAAGCTTAAGTATGTTATCGAGGAAGACTGAATTTGATTTATCTCACATATACACATATGCGTATGGTTTTTTCAACATTATGATAATTGCGCTTATTTCAAATAAATATAGAATAGTCATAGGAATGTTTTGTTTTGCTGACGTAGTTCTGTTTCTTTATTTTGATGTGAACCCCTAGTCGCCCAGCTTACGAGCCGCCACTGCTTGTTGGCACAGTTATATGGTAACCTGTTACTTTCGTTAGCAGCCATTGGCCAGGCCAGGCATTGAAGAAAGTCAAGCATTGAATGCCATGCGTCGTTTTTGGATGGGGGATTATAGTGAGTTCAAATTAAATTGCGTAACAGTCAACCTAATATCACAGCACACCAGAAGCTGCCGGATTATGTACGTGCTTTCGGTCGTAACCTCTTCATACAAACACCGGACGGGTGATCGATTTGAATATACGTAGCTAAGTTTCTACATACTATATTCGATTCAATCAATGCGAGGGCTGAAAAGTACATTTTTTGGCCATACAAATACACAGTAAGATCTCATCCTTTTCATGACACAAAACACAACTTTTTTCGATTTAAACCAAAAAATATTATTCAAGCTTTTATAAAATATAACTAAGCCTATATTTACAGTTTTAATGCGATTCTATAAATTACTAAGGATCTACTTTTATTCATCTAATGCAAACAAACTTTTTATATTATTAATAGTAACTTCGTTGCCATTCCACTTTTCTTGATCGTCATTTGAGATTGTATTGAAAATCGTTTCTTCGATTGTTTCTTTCATTAGAAATCGATGAACAGTTGTAGGCCTTCAATGGAATTAAGCATAATGGATGATTGATTGGAAAATCATCAAGTTGAATATCTTACCTAGTCTGTCCAATACGATGAACACGACCGATTGCTTGTTGCTCCTCGCCCGGATTCAGAATTGGTTCGACCAAGAACACATGTGTAGCCTCGGTTAGGTTTAGACCTTTGCTGCCTTGCGATAACATCAACAATAAGCATGTGATATCTGAGTTTGGTTGCTGCAAAATATAAAAGTCACATTGAAAATATTATTTTAATGCGTTGAGAGGCTTCTTTTTTGCGATTTGTCGACGCGGTTTTCATATTAAAGTAATAATAAGTCAAAAATGTAAATAAACCTATTCAATATGCTTTAAGATAACATGTTGGTTGTCACACAATGCTATATGATGGCCTATCTTGGGCTTAGCAATCAACGAATCAATAATAATCACTAGGTAACAATCAAGGCTATATCAGAGTTCAAACTTACCTGTAAATGATTTCCAGATCTAAGTAACCTGACAAAGGATATTAATAAGCACGGGTTCAGGAAACGTAAATAATGAAGGTGTTCATCGATTTAAAAAAAAATTGACCGGAAAGTGCCACTTTAAATCCCATTTGGAGCGAATTTAAAATTCTTTCTACCTTTGTATGTTAGAATTAGTTAGTGAAAAGGTAAGATACTACTAGAAATCTTTGTCAGAACTTAAAAAAACTCCAGATTTTAAGCTAATCTGTAATTTATATGTCGAACAAAAACTTAAAACCACACATAGCTGGATATAAAACGTGCAGCTGGTCTTATATCGCAGACCATTAAGGTATGTACCATCTACGACCCCACATTGACTCTAATATACTTGTCTAATCGTTTCTTCCATTGTTCAAAACAGTTTTTGAATTCACTTACTGTTATCTTCTTCAGCTCTTCCAGCGATTTTTGTTTGACCTCTTCTACAGTCCCAAAACGTTTTTCTTTCATGCCCCTTTTGAGTGTAGGGAATAAAAAAAAGTCGCAAGGGGCAAGGCCCGGCGAATAGGGTGAGTGAACAATTGGTGCCATGCCGTTTCTGGTCAAAAACTGCTTCACAGAGAGCGCGGTGTATGCAGGTGCGTTGTCGTGATGAAACACCAATCACCTGTGCGCCAAAGATCTGCCTTTTTCTTTAGGATATTTTCCCTCAACCACCTTAAAACTTCCAAGTAAAATCGTTGATTGACCGTTTGGCCTGGAGGAACGAATTCCGCGTGCACAACACCTCTGCAATCGAAAAACAAACGAGCATTGTCTTCAATTGGCGTGCTTTTTTGGACGAGGAGAAAGCTGCCTGCCATTGGCTTGATTGCTGCTTTGTTTCGAGGTCGTATCCACAACACCATGATTCATCACCAGTTATGTATGACCTTAGAAAAAAATCTGGGTCCTCATTTAACTGATTTCGTAGTTCAAAAGAGGCCTGAGGTTCACACTTTCTTTGATCGACAGTGAGAAGGCGAGGGACAAATTTTGCTGCAACTCTTCAGATAAAATTTCCTGAATCAAACTCCATGACAATCCAGATATCTCACAAAGTTGATCAATGGTTCGGCGACGGTCTTTACGAACAAGAGCATTGATTTTGTCAACGTTGTCGTCCGTTCTTGAAGTTGAGGGGCACACAGAACCAGGTTATTCTTCAATCGACATCTCTCCATTCTTGAAACGCGAAAACGGAAAAAATTCCCATGGGCGAATTATAGAGAGTCACCGCTTGGAACCCCCCACTGTACAGCCCAACCTCCACATTCCTATTCCCGTTACTTTTGGGTCTCCCCTCGTACAGGGTCTATACCAACAGTAGTAGGACTGATTTTCTGTAGCGCGAAAGGAGCAGTGGAGGAGGGCTGGCTGGACGAGGCGAAGGGACACTGAGCAACAGAAAAACTCCAGCCGCAGTCGCCTACGGACTTTGGTTGAGTATAGACATCGGTTATTGTGAAGCGTGTTTTTTGTTGTGGCCGATGCACAAATTGAGTCAAAATCTCGAGCGATATTCGATAAAGTTTTGTGTCAAACTCGGGAAATCGGCAAGCGAGACCCTACAAATGGTTAAGCAGGATTGCGGGGGATACTGCAATGAGCCGCTCCAGTGTTTTTGAATGGCACAAACTGTTTAAAGAAGGTAGGGAGCTTGTTGTAGACGACCGTCGGCGGCTAGAACCGACGACAAACAATGTGGCCAAAGTGAGAGAACTGCTGAACAATGACCGACGCTTAAGCATTGAAGCAATTAGTGACGAGTTTAACATAGCTCACACAAGCGTTCAACGCATTGTTCACGCGGATTGGATCATGCGCAAGGTGTGCGTCAAGATGTTGTCAAAAATACCGCCGAAAATTTGACGTGGTCATATTGCCGCACCCCACATACAGTCCCGATCTGGCTCCACCTAATTTCCCCCCATGGATGAAAAGACGAAGCACCACACCACTCACTCACATTAGGAGCCACCACTATTTAGTTTAGTTTATTGAAAATAAGCTTTGGAAATATTTTGTAAGGGGCCCGACGCAATCGCCTTGTGTTATGTACTCTGGCGGTTGACGTCGAGACAAGTGATAGGAATAGTCGGCGAAGTTCGGCCAGCGTCTGGAGACAGGACTCCTCAAGCCGACGCACCGCCCCCGAAAAGTTGCCCTTCGATCGGGTGAAAACTCGCGGGCGGCGGTCGATATCAACAACACTGGTTCGAGCACCCACTAGCGCGCCCCAGGGTCAACGACCGCAGACAAAGAGTCCGATTTCGTCGCTGGTTGTGGGAACTGGCCAAGCGGTTTTGGGCGGGGGTATAAAAACGAAACCGTACTTTGGAAGCGGGTTCTTTTTTATTATTATATCCTCGAGAGCCAGCCGCTCATTTTTTTGGAGAACCGCGGACTTGGAGAAAAGGGAAGTGCGAGTGGAGTGTGACCAGGAGGCCGCCCGAAACAACCCCCAGCAAGAAGAAAAGAAGCGACGCGTCGCCGAGGAAGCGGCCCAAGCCAACCCAGCGTGTGAAGATGCGGCTTGGCCGAGCAAGTTAGAGGTACGTAATTAGAAGTTTATAACTTTAGAATCATTAATTTAAGTCGTAAAGAATCGATAGATTGAATTATAGAAGTGAGTGAGTAGTGGTGAGGGACGCACGGCTGTAGAACGTTACGTAATTGTGTCTTATCGGATATAAGTATATCTTTCTTTCGTTGTCAATAAAAGCCGTGAGCCGGAAAGTTGTATTTTATGAGCCGAAAACAAATTTCAGAGATACATCGGTGAGTCGGATTCTCGTCAGACGGCTCAAGATGTCCATTCGGGTGGACGAATGGCACCCACGACGCGTCTTCAACGGGCTGACCGGCACTCGAAGGCCTTAATCGATCGATTAAGAACCGATTTAGGTCCCTACTCGGTAGGTAACGGTAACAAGGGACATCGCTTCGACTCGATTCAGAACGTCCAAGCAGTATCGACGAGGGCTCACGAAAGCATCGCCGAAGCTGACTTCAATTCTCTAAGCTTGTTCCAGCGAAAAGAAGTAGCAAAATAGATTTGTTTAAGTTGTATTTCTTAACATAGCTGCTTAGAGTGTAAGCTATTATTTTAATTTATAAAGTAGGTATTGTAGAGATTCATTATGGAATCTGATATCGGCCAAATAGCCGCCACGGTTGTGCTTTTTATTACATTTTCGTAGACAATTCAGTAAATTTCAGCAATAACGCGTTGATTTTTTTGTTTCCAGTCGAGGAATTGTTTGTGGAATTTAAAAAAGCCCAGAAAAAAATCACATGGCGTCAAGTCGACGACCCGATATAAACAATGATAGCTTTGGAAAAAATTGAAATTGTGGCAACATATTTTAATTACGTGTTTCATTCACGTTGATTGCAATTGCGGCTACAAATGTGATTTCAATCAATGGTTTTTGAGAATAGTTCGACAATCACTTAAGCAGAAATATGAAATTTTTAAGGCATATTTTTAATTTAATCAAATTAAACTTGAAAATAATATATAGTTACCTTAAAATTATTAATCGATTGCGTCACGTTCTGTTTGAATGAAACCGTTATACCATTTATTTGCAACGCTTGAGCAATCACACCTAAAATTGCATACCAATGCGAAAATATGATTATTTTCACCTAAAAAAATCAAATTATTTACAATCACTATCATATTTTGATCCAATTAATACATACATCACTTTCTAAACGTTTCAATAGAATCACTTGCCGCACAATCTCCTCTACTTTGGAGGAATATTGTCCATTGACCTCGATAACGTCGAGATCGGGATCGTTTGGTTTTCTGGTCACATAATAAACTCTACAAGCAATTGATTAGCAGTAAGAGATTGTACAAAAGAATTTGCTGACTTACTCTTCGTATTTTTGACGAAACCGACACACGGCACATGTTAAAACATTGCGTTGATGCTCTTTCATTCCAATTAAACACATCATACACATGTGATGACCGCATCGTAGCATTGAATACTGAAATAATTGCAAAGGATTTTGATGTTAACCACGCAAAATCAGTTTTTAAAAGTCAAGTTCCTTTTATATTTACTTTGTGATTTCAGAAATTCAAAATATAATAATAATTAGTTGTCTCAGAGCCACTCTACCTTTTTTAAGCCAATAATATAAAAATTAACAAACAAAAATACATGCCTTTGCATCCGGCTCGTGCTTACAAATCGGACAAATGCCAGGATCCTCATTACTCTCCAAATGTCGAATGTATTTCAGGCGTGACAATTTCTTTTGGAATTGCGATTCGGCAACGAGATAATCATTAGCCAGCTCCTCGAAAAAATAGTCAACCTAAACGATGAAGTGTTATTCGAACACGATCATAAATTCACGATTCAATCAGAAATCTCGCATACCTCAGCCAATTTAATTTGATAGTTGGCTTTCTCATCATCATCGCTCCCATCTTCTTTGTAGTCGTTTGCCTCATCGTACAGTTGAAGTCGCAATTTGCACATGTTTATTTCATCGTATGCCTTCACAGTGTATTCGATTTCAATCCATAGTTTAACATATTCCTATTCGAAACAGAATTGTTGAAAATAATTGGTGTAGTATGTTCGTAAGTTGACCAAATTACCTTGTACTCATTTTTGACGCATTCAAGCATTTTTAAAAACTCTTTGGCTTCGATAGCATCTTCATTGTTTAAATCACTGGTTTTGATGAATTTTAAAATTGCTAGAAATAATAATTATTATCAATGTGAAAAGATTGAACCTGAAGAAATGATGGACTCTGCAAGGCGCAGATAAAATGTGCATTTGTTGCAAACAATAACAACGTCGAATATTTTGAAACGCTCAACGTGTTGATTCAAACAAATCATTCGTGTTTACAAATTGCATGCTACGATACTTACTTTTGCAAATGCTCTCTTGGATTGTTGGCTTCCAGGAACCTTCCATATTATCACGATTCTCATTAAATATTTTGGCAAATATTACGCACTCGTACTCGTCCAAGCACTTTTTCGCTTTGCACAGATCACAAAAGTGTTGTTTTTTCTCTTTTTTCTTTTTTTGCTTGCCAGTTTTTAGGATCTGTGAAAATTTACATTGTATGTTAGTGGAAATGTTTGTTTAGGATTTGTTAGAATGGAAACAACCGAATTAAAATATATCTAGTCGTGCCATAAATATTTATACAAGCTGTTTTAACTATAATAATGAAAATACTAGTTGGATGTTAATTTTTTCTAGCATTTATTGTAAAATTAACATAATAAAAAAGAAATTATTAAAAATGACCGCCTTTTGCTTGAATACAGCGCTGAAGTCTGTCAGGCCACTGTTCTATTGATTCTCGCACGACTTCCATCGGGAAATTGTCCACAGTATTTTTCAACGCCTAATTTAACGACTCCAGGTTGTGGTGGCGTTTTTTACAGACCATACCCTCTAATACTGACTACAATTTGTAGTCCAGGCGAATAAGGTCTGGACTGGCTGCTGGTTCCCAAGCCACTCTTGTGTGATTTTCACCTTGTGGGCAGGCGCAAAGTCTTGTTGGAAAACCCATTCTTTATTTTCAAACATGGTTCGACTTAGGGGCTCCACTACCTTCATTAAGATATCCGACTGATAGTTTTTGGCAGCTGTTTTGACGCCCTTTTCACAGGACACCTTCGTAGGGCACTCCCCACCAAACCATCACTGATGCTGGGTAATGTCCTCGTTCAACTCTCGGGATCTTTCCTTTGGCCTCCTTAGAAGACCGTGCATATATTCTATCACTTTGTTTGTTGGAGGATTCCTCCACGGTAAAGTCTTTCTCGTCGATGAAAAGTATTCTTTTGGACTGCCCTTTATCGTATCTCGATAACAGCTGTTTTGACTTTTCCATCCTATTTCGATTTAAAGCGGCATTGAGGCTGTGCCCGGTTTGTCTTCTGACAGCTGCAAGCCCTAAGTCTTCTTTGATGATACGACTCATGGTTCTCGGCCCAATATTCATTTCACATGACATAATTTTCTGATTGCGGACAGGATTTCTTGCGATTCTGGACCTTACAGTTTTGATGGCTTGTGGCTTAGGAGCCGAGCGAGGTCTGCCGGATTCTATTATATATCCAGTATCAATGAATAACGCCACTGTCCGATACACGAAAACACGCGTGATTTTTAATGGCTTTAATGTTTTGAAAGTTCGACCTTTCTTCATTTTGTGTAAAGCACTCACAGTGATGCGGTTCTCTTTGCTAGACCACTTCGTCGTAACGTCCATTTTTGTAGACATTTTGTTTTGCATGGTCTCCAATTTTTTCCACAACCATTCAGATGCTTAATAATGTTTTTAATAGTTTGTGGAAACCTTGTTCAGTAATTTTAATGAATAAATACCTAATGAAACCAAATCATGCAGATTCAAAACCATGAAAAACTTATTAACACTATTTCAGCTAAAGAAAATCTAGTTTCAACTGTACCTCGTTCAAATGACAATCGAAAGTCACCCTAACGAACGCCTGGATAATACTATGACCATCTTTTGTCAATTCACTTTGCGGTTTGATATTCGCCACATATTCGTTGAACCGTTTAAACCGCTTCAATATTTCCTTGCGCATTGTGAAGATCTTATCGACCCATTGTGTCAGAAAATACGAAATGCCCTCTACCATTCGGAAGCTGAAAATCATAAGGACACAATGTAGAACACGTATCAACTGACTTATTTACATTTTCACCCACCTGCTCACTACGTCAGGATGACTTAACGCATACTCTTCGTTGATCTTATCCATGAGCTTTACGTCTAAATTATTCAGTTTTAAGTTGTACAACAGATTTTGCCAGCAAACAACTTTCTCTTTCGGTAGATTGGCCACCGATTCCAAATACGCGTTCTGAGCTTGCTTGAAATTCGTTTGAGCCTTCAGGAAGTTGTCGTTGTATATTGAAAGATATTTCCATTCGAGTTTATCGCAACGCGTCTTATAGTCCTCGGCAATGTCGACGCTTAAATGAAGTACTGTCGGATCCATGCCATTGATTTTAGCAAGATTGTGGAGCGCGTGGATTTGAAGTAAGGTGTCGACACTGAAAAGCAACGTCTTTAATATTTTCCTTATATTGTTTCCAGCTACCACTTACCAAATATTATCCGTATACTTTTCAGCTAAATCTAATACAAGTTTGTACAGCTCAACGGCTTTTTTGTACTTTTTCTGGATGATATGAAGAGCTGCTTTACCTATGGTCGAGTGCACGATATGTTTCACAAATAAACAAACTAGGAAGCAAGATGATTTGCATTTCTTACCGTTTATACTGGAAACCATACATCGCAAATGGTTTTTCGACTCGATTTCATTTGTTGATATCAAGTGGGCCACTAACTCTTTGGGGGTCAGACACTTTTTTACTTGCGACAATTCCATCTTTTTAAATACTGTAGGGACAGTGCAATCTTGACGCAGCTTACGTAGCGGTTCTAACATCTAGAAACATTTCAAGCATAAAGTAATGAAAACTCTAGAATTTGTTTAGTTTTAATTTTGAAAATATGTAAAATTAATCATCGAGTTTAGGAGACGAAACATTTTCAAAAATTAATTGCAGAAATAGTTTTAGATCAAGTGGAATAAAATGGAAGCATGTTGATATCTAAATTCATATCGCCTGTAGTTCAAATTCGAAAGATTGTGTCTGTAAAGCAATGAAATTTAACTTGTTTTTCATATATGTACCTTCTGACCAAAAAGTACCCGGAAATTGGAAATAAAACGCAAAATTCTTAATTTTCATCAATCTTTATTGGATCACCTTCAAAATATGCTTCATTTGAAGCAATATACAAATGCCAATGCTTTTCCAATCATCAAAACATTTTTTTACAGGCGCTCTCCGGTACGGCTTTCAGCTTGTCCAGCGAATTTTCTTTGATGCGGTTTATGGAGTCATACCGGGTTCCCCGAAGCGGCAATTTGAGTTTAGGAAACAGAAAAAAGGCACACGGAACCAAAACAGGTGAACCGATCCAGTATGTCTTTAAGCGACCTGCTGCCGATACTGTTTTTGGAAAAAATTCAGCTCATTTGGAACGAACCGATCGGCGACGCGCTGCATGCCCAATTGGTTGACCAAAATCAAACGAGCTGATTCACGAGCAATGTTGAGATCACGTGATATCTCTCTAATACTAGCATGAAGATTTTCTAGCACGATTTCTTTAATTTTTTGGACGTTATCGTCAGTTGAAGAGGTCGATGGACGTCCGGAACGAAGCAAGCCTTCGACGATCTTCCGACCGTCTTTGAAGGTTTTCGATAAAACAGACTCACCGTAAGCCTTCTTTAGCATTCGCATCGATTCGGCACACGTAATTTCGTTCAAAACACAAAATTTGAGACAAACTCTTTATTACACTACTGAGGTGGACTGATTCCATCAGCTGCTGGGAACAAATTGGTTGACAGATCGCTCTCATTTTTGGTATAGTAATTGGGGAAAGTCCTACCAACACACAAACACTTGAAAATACTTAATGCGGGCAATTTAAATGAGAAATTCCGGGTACTTTTTGGTTGCATGGAAATTCTTCATTCTTAGTTCTTACTTTGACGCTATGAAATCAAGAGTAGGACAGGGCAAAAGGGAGCATGAGAAAACTGATGACAAAAATTTTGGTCAACATACAGGGTACATCACTCGAAGTTTAACCTATTCGAAAGGCCATAAATTTGGTTTGGAAAATGATTTCCATTTATTTCGAAGTACAGAATGTGTGAAAATAATCGAAAATTCAGAATCAATTCATTTTGGCTCGATATGACCACCTTTCACCTTGACTATTGCCTTGAGACGGTCAAAAAATGAATCGCAAGCTGCCCGAACGTAGTTTGCCGGTATTTTAGCCTACTCACGGACACTGGCTTTTTTCAGCGTCTCGAGGCTGGTGTATTTTTTTAGCTCGGACCTTGCTTTCCAAAATGGCCCAGAGAGAATAATCCATTGGATTCGCTTCTGGTGAATTCGAGAGCCATTGTGTCTATGTTCGGAAATTGACCGCTTTCGGCCAAACGAAGCAACTCCTTCGCTCTCTCAAGTTTAACATTTTGCTGCTTCGGTGTAAAATCATGCGGCTTTTGGAATTTGTAAGGCTTGAACTTGAGCTCATTTTTCAATATGCGTCGGATATTTTTAGTTCTTTAGCCATTTGATTGGCACTTCGTCGTGGATTTCACTAAAGTCGCTTCTTCACTTTTCGAACCATCTCAGGTGACGTTGCAGTCTTTTGATAACCACCTCCATGGCGTTTTGCGATGCTACCAGTATCATTATAACGTTTTATGGTACGATAAACAAAAACTTTATTTACATCGAGGTGTTTGAGCTCACGAACAATTGCTGGTTGTGAGTTCTCAGCTAAATTTAAAGCAATCATATTATTACGTTTGAATTCCACTGCTTATAACTTTTTTTTTTGCATTCACGTTTAGCGAAATGCTTTTGTACGCTTGTAAACAATACTCAGCGCTGTCACTTACCAAATTTCTAAACAGCTGATGTCAGTGTGACAGCTGCGGCAACGGGCTGAAGCTGGTTACACTTCGAGTGCCGGATCCTGTACAGACAGAGACATTACAGACAATTCAAAAATTCTACTGAATTTCAAACTATTTTATCGTAGCTGCAATAAATTTTTGCTTCACATGGAGTTCGATTGAGGATATTGTTATTTATTAAAGCGCAATCTTTTTTGTTTGGTGCTCAAAAAAAATTGTAAAATATAGAATTCTTCTGTGCAAGGAAGCCAAAGGTATCTAACCTTATAAAAAACTCACCTTCTTCAACGATCGTGGATCGAATTTCGAAAGCGGCATTGTCAGCGGATATTTTCGTATAACATTGTCAAACGCCCACATGGACGATGAATGTTGTCCGCGATAGAACAGCCGTTGAACGTCGGACATAACGAGATAGTGCACTTTCTCCGATTGCGGCGGGATTCCCAGTTCGGCCAGAACATTTTCCTTGCACGTGCGCCACATTACTTTCGACAACACCTCCAACAGTGGCCTGCGGTTTCCACTCTGAAAGGCAGTGGATAATGATTGCCAAATATGTTGCATGAGAAATGGCATCACGCCCAAAAATTCGAGTAAACCCCGAACATCGTCAATCGACTTCTGAATCGGAGTGCCTGTCACTGCCCAGCGGTGAACGGCTGTAAATTGTTGCATTAGTAATTGTTTTTCTGGATTCGGAAGGAAGGTGGGTGTTACCTGGCAATTTTTGAACCATTTGCGCGGATTTTGTCACGCCGGACTCGACCATCTGAGCCTCGTCCAGGACAACGCGCCACCATTCGATCATGCTCAGCGGAGACGACTTGCGGATGTACTTCCGTTTGTTGCGCAGCGTCAATTGAGTGTCGTTGTCGTGCGAGAAGTCGATTTCCCGCTTCAGTGTGTTGTAGTCGGTCAAAACAATGTCGTAGTGTGCAAGTTCCACGGGACTTATCCATCCGGTGACGATAACGCCGTCATATGTGAATACACGCACGCCCTGAGTATGCCGACCGATTTCCGAGTTCCACTGCTGCCGAATAGTCGCGGGCGAGACGATGATTGTTGCCCCCGAGGCTATTCTCGGCTGGTGTTCCCAGCATTTCGGGCACAAATAGGCGGAGTCATCGTCCTCGGGGCTGGCATACTTCCTGGTACACCGATTGTGTTGAAATGTTCCACATTGGTTGCACTCAATGAGGTTACGCTTCGATTCTTTCCCGCAAAGGCAGCTGATGTTCAGTTTAGATCGTTTTTCGGACGGTCCAGTCGATTGAGAATCGGAATCATCCGAGGGACGTTGTTCGTCGGATTTGCTTCGCCTGTTCAGGAGAAATAGCGCAAGCATTTCCACTGTCTTACCCAAGCCCATTTCATCGGCTAGAATGCCGCCGGTTGGCAACTCAATGTCCGCGGGTCTCTGGTCGGTGAGCTCAAGATAGTCCGGCTGCAGGAAAAACGGAACATGCGGCAAATCAGGAGATCTAACCTCCAGGAAGGCGTGGGGCAGTGTTTCCCGAGCAATTTCACGATTAAGTAACCACCGTACCGCGCGAGATTGATATGGACGCAACGTGGCCTTCAGAAAGTCGCATTGAAGTTTGTCTGGGATCGATGGATGCAGGACGTCTGCGTCGTGAGCCTCGCGTAGAAGTTGATATAAGGATGCGATTGTTTGATTGCGATGCTGATAAGATTCGGCGAATTCTGTGGCTTCGCCTTGGGCGTTCAACAGCGGGCGAATTGATTCGATGTCGAAGGCCGTGCATAGCAGGCTCAAGCGGCGCTCGGGTCGGAAGGATACGAAGCAGTCGGGGATGAAATAAAGTCCTAATTGGCGATTCGGTTCACCGAGGGACGCGGGAAGAAGACGCAGCGAAAAGTGTTTGTTGGACGGAATGTCTGTAAAACAATGAACTTGAATATAGACAGGAATGAATCAAAACTGAAGAAAAGTCTCGATGTAGAGCGGTTTAGACATTTCTAAAGAAATGCAGTGTGCATTATCTATTTTGCTATATGTGCTTTACAAGAAAACCTTTCCTTCCTTATATTCAACACTACCTACCTGTTGAAATACGTTCGTAATCGAAATTAAACAATTTTTTAAATCGAATCTTCCGGAACGTGAAGTAGTCGCCACTTTCATCTTCATTTTCCAGGCTGGCAGTGGTTTTATCAACTTCTACGGCTAGTTTGCGAACACAGTAAGTTCGCATGTCACCTTTCCACATGATAAATTACGGCAAATATAATTTGTAGCTAAACTAGACCTAAATATTACATGTGAAATATCGAAAGCACTTCGCGGCTCTTCTAACAAGTTTACAAGCAATCGACGAAATGTCAAAAGTTGTGGTCGTTCCGTTCTCAAATGTTTCTAAGCGTCAATAAAAATGCCAGCTGACATTTGCAGCCGTTGAAATGGAATTGTGAATGTGACAGTCTGTAGCAAAAACTAAACGAATTTTCAAATTTCAATCGATGAACTTGGTTTTGAAACCTTCCGAATGTCATAAGTAGCACATTGCAGAAAACTTTCAATCCAAATGATTGCATTCACTTGATCGTTTTTATTTCCATCGGTTAGAAAAGATTGTGTTATCCTTTCAAACATCAATTAGTTCACAATAGCAAGAAAAGTTAACGTCGAGGAATGACATGAAAAATTCTCCAATTGACATTCTGATTTTGAAAATAGTGTCAGAAAAGCCGGAAAACAAGGGAAGCGTGACCAATTTCCATGTTAAACTTGCAATTAGGCTCTGAGTTTTAAGCTGAGTTGTACCTTTTCCCGGAATCAGGTGAGTAAAGGTTATCGGAACGCTATCTCCGGTTCGAAACAAAATGAAAAAAGAAGCTTTGTGACGGCCAAATGTTTGTGGCGTTTCACAAGCAGTCGCAATATCATTTTCGTTCGAAATGTTAATTACGTGGGGTGTAGTAACCGTTCTCGGTGCATTTGCGCTCACAGGTTGCCAAACCGCACAGTCGATGGCCGCGACGTACGACTACTACGGCTGGGATCTCCTGTACAAGACCGTTTGCGACGGAATAAGCGACGAGACGGACATCGTTGTCGCCCTGACGCATTGGTTTCTCACGAAGAACTCGCTGTTTCGATGCCTTGGAGTGGGCGACGACGTAAGTCAATACAACCGGTCCGCGGCCAACAGATAGGCAATTAATTTGTTCCTCCCGAATTCGCCCCAACAGAAAACATTAGGGCCAGACGAAGTCGGGTCCGAGCTACTCCCGGCCGGATGGAACGACTGCCACGATAAGTTCGCGCTTCGGTACCGCTTCGGGGACGATGTGTACATCCTGCTGGCGGCTAAAACGGAGAATAGTCTCGTTCTTAATCTGTTGGTAGGTCATCTGTTGAAAGAGGGTCCAACATTCAGTTGAAATTGTTTGTTTGCGTAGGACTCCAAGTCGCGGAATGTCTCGAACCTGCCGATTAACCCGAAGGCCGTCGTGAAGCTGAGGGTTGGACCTCTGCCCGAGATGATTCCGACCGTCAACGTAATTCTGGACCGAATGAAGCGCGAGCTGGTTGAGCCGGTAAGGTGTCTACGATGTTTTCCCGCAACAACAATAGGACAACTACTTCTTTCCATTGTAGGTGTTCAGTGGCATCAAGAAGGAGATTGAAACCCAAACCGAGACCAGACCAACTAGATCCCGATCGCCTATCATACTTGATCGCATTCCACCCGACGCCAGAATACCTCCATTAGTAGCCAGGTCCATGGACAAGTACGCAACGATGATTCTTCTGATTTTATATTATTTTGATTCCTCGGAGAATTTCGTTGCGTTCCTATGTTCACTGCGTATCAATTGAAAATGCTTTTCACATGCTCTTGCATTCGCAAGCTGACACTTTTCCATAAATCTTACAGCTCCAGACGAGATCCTCTTCGCGACATTGGGCGTGGTGATCTTGATCCGTTGGGTCGTGGTGGCGGCGGGATGATTTTCGCGCCACCGCCGAATATGCCGTTCGGTCCACCTGGTGGAGGTTTTAATCCTGGTTTCAGGTAATTCGATTTTCATGCTATATCTTCAACGGTTTTCATGGGACGCATGATTTCAGGGGCCCGCCCGGTGCACGGTTTGATCCATTCGGACCGCCAGATCCGAACCGTCCGTCCGGGAATAGGAACATCGATCCAAATCCAGATTTGTTTAGGCCACCACCCGATTACGATGATATGTACATGTAAGAAACGGAAATTTTGAAGGAATAAAAAGATTTTGGATCGCAGACAGTATTTTCTTTGATTTTACGCGCAGTCGATTTGTCGATTTGCCGCTCTCATGTCTTGCATCACATTTACTCCTCGAACCGGTATTTCTAGATCAGATTAGGTTAGAAAGAAAACGAGCATCCTCATTTTTTGGTGGAGTAGTGTCAGAGAAATATTTAAACATATGGCAATTCTAGTGTTAACCAATGCAAACCATTCGTAAATATTAAAAAAAAATTAGCATACGAAGTGTGTTCAAAAAGTAAGGTGACTTTGTAGTTTTAGGAAAAAATATTTATTTATTCGTCAATATTTATGTTGTCCTCTTCAAAGTAATCCCCCTCAGATACAAAATACTTGTGCCAATGCTTTTTCCAATCCTCGAAGCACTTCTCATAATCACTTTCCGGTATAGCCTTGAGCTTTTCCAGCGGTTCAGTCTTTATCTCCTCAATCGTTGCAAATTTCCGTCCTTTCATAGGTCTCTTCAGTTTTGGGAACAAGAAAAAGTCACATGGGGCCCTTTTGGGCAAATCAGGATAATCATTGACGTCTGTCAACAGCTCATGAGCGAGGCTCATGCGAGCAGTTTCGGGACAAACTTCGCTGACACACGTCTCATGCCCAAAATGTTCGGAAAATTTCATGTAACGAGCCAACCGATATGCCAACATCCTCAGCAACTTCTTTGATAGTGATTCGACGGTTTTCCAATACAATTTTTTTCACTGCTTGAACGTTTTCATATTTTGTTGACGTTGTTGGGCGTCCAGAGCGATGCTCGTCATTGGCACCTTTCCGGCCATCTTGGAAGAGTTTGTAACACTTGTAAACATTTTTTTACTCAGAACAGTTACACCGTATGCCACTGTCAACATTTCAAGTGTTTTGGAGCACTTAATTTAATTTTTTATCCAAAATTCGATGCAAATTCTTTGATAGACTTTTGGTGATGAAACACCATGTTTAAGCACTGTTAAAACTTGTATAACGAATTCAATCGTGGTCACCGTTCGCTCACCGACGAGTTTCGTATTAGGTCGTCCAAAATCAGTGATTTTGCCAGAAAACATCGATACAGTCAGAAATTTGATAATGGAAGATCGTCATGTGACAAACCGTGTGATTGAAGTATTCCTGGACATAAGTTTCTTTAGCGTACAAAAGATATTACATGAACATTTGGCCGTGAAAATAATGTTCACGTAAGATCACACATAATTTGACAATCGCTCAAAAAAGTGCTCGATATTTTCCCGCAACACCAATAAAACAAACCCATCCTTTCCACTGTAGGTGTTCAGTTCTATTGTTGTTGGTGTAAAAAATGCTTAAACAATTTCATCATGGCGCTTCAAAAGACAATTATTAGATTGTGACAGGTGACGGATCATGGATCTATGCGTATGAGCCCGAAACAAAACAGCAGTCGTCTGTGTGGCTCTGTCAAGACGAGCCAAATCTGACAAAAGGTGTTCGTGGAAGAAGGATTGCGAAGCAAATGGTCGCCTGTTTTTTGGACTAGCTGGTCATGTAGTAACAATTCTACTAGAACAGTGTAGAACGGTCAATTTTGAATGGCATACAACCATTTGTTTGTCCGAAATGTTTGGTGAAATGAGAAAAAAAAACAAGCGACGTGGAATCATTCTTCACCAAGATAATACGAGCTCTCACACATATCGTAAAACAACGGCCTTTATGACCGGTCAAAACATCGAATTAATGGGAGATCTGCCGTACAGTCCTGATTTAGCACCCAACGACTTCTTCTTGTTCTCTTACAACAAAAACAAATTGCGTGGACAATGATTTTCGACACCCGAAGAAGCCGTTGAAGTGTTCACAAAATCACGTTTTGGAGTTGTCTCAAACAGAGTTTAAAAACTTTTTTGACAGTTGGTTTGAACGCATGCAAAAGTGTATCGATTTTCATGGAGGATACTTTGAAAAACAATAAAGTGATCTGTATTGATAAATTATTGTCTATTCATTTTAGGCCAGAAATATAAATAGCAATTCTCGTAGAAAACTGGTTTCCAGGAAAATTTGGCAATATAGCCTTCTGGAACTTGCTCCAGGAAGCGAAGCAGTTAGTATTGCATTATATAGCGCATCGGAATCGTGACTACAGAAGGAAGTCATGCCGAGTCTTTACATAGTCTATTGAGATGTGCATTTGCTAAGGACATGAAGAAACCGGGAAACTTTCTCAGAGAACTCGTGCTGGGCAAAAAGACTCAAATGGGCACAGTCACACAAACATTGGAGCCTGGATGAGTGAAGCAAGATTCTTTTCAGGTTCGAGGTTCGAGGTTTTTCGTGGAAAGCATAGCCAGTACCTACGTTGCTTGCATGAAGAAAAGATTCTTTCACAATGTGTAAAACCCACACTGAAGTATAGTGGAGAATATGTGATGGTGTGGTGATGTTTTGATGGTTAATGTGTAGGAGAGTTGTTCACAATTTTGGGCGTTGTAAGCAAAGAGGATCAACGAAATACTACAACTTTATTCGATCCCAAATGGAAGAAAGATCTTCGGACCTAGTGGAAATTCCAATTTAAAAAACTCCAATAATTTACTAAATAAATTTAATGAAAATTACTTGAGAAAAATTAATATATTTCAAAGTTTTTATGGTTAGTCTACTTGAACTGAAAAACAAATTTTTCAAGGATAGAAATCGAAGCATGTCATGATCCCAAATCTTGACAACATTTTGAACTCCTCTAGTTGCAACTGAGATAGAAAAATATTTTCTTCGACATATGGTGGACATAAAAGATTATCAATCAGACGAGCGAAAGGTATATTCAGGACCAAGAGTATCACGTTTCTTGCGTTGGTGTTTCTTACTTATTTTAGTGTTTGTCGCCACCGCAGTTAGTCTGTATTTTATTCTGCATCTTTGGAAGGAAAATGAAGTGAGCTTGATGTCCTTTTTCTGAAATATTAATATTAAATCGTTTTTGTTGATTGTTTATAATGTTTTACATACAAAAAATAATTTCAACAGAGAAAATCAAAACAAACCAAAATTATTAACCCGGAACTGAAAATACCAGGACTTATAAATGAAGACGACAAGTTCCATTATGAATCGATCGCCGAAGAATATCTTCTGGATTCAACTTTTGAAAATGATTTGCCGCTCCAAGAACAGGAGCCCAATGGGAGGACGGACAACTTAAGTCAAGGAACTAAAATAAAATATAATGAAAATCATCATATGGATTTGTTATGTGTCATCGAGACACTGAAAACCATGATCGATTGTAATAATCGCGAATTGAAAAATGAAATATTTCAGCATAACGGCTACTGGGTCCTGAAAAATTACTTCCACGCCGGACATGGTGAGATTGATTGCCACGCTTCTGTGACCTACACAACACACGGAACGTTTAAGAATTTGGAGAGTTTAGCGGTGCTTGTAAAAAGGTCCTTTTCAGAAATAGTACAAAATTGGAACAGTATTCTAATTGATCTTTTACAGATGGGAAGCTCCAGTTAGTGTTGCTCTTTATGCGCCAGGAAAAGACTTTCAACTCACCATTATATCGGTGGATTACGTCCTGAATTGTTTGGCGGAGAGTCCTCTTTTAAGGCTTTTTGTGTCGTTTCATATTTATTTTGATTATGATAGAGTGCCTAACTTTGTATGGAAATATCAGCACTACAACGCACAAAGACATGCAGGAGTCAACTGCTCCGAGACGCCACCCTATGAGAATGTGTCGTTCGATGAGATGCACACGACCCGCCAGGATCTATTGTATCCTGTGAATGTTGGACGAAATATAGCCCGTGACGCGGCTGTAACGCATTTTATACTGGATGCTGAAATTGATATGTATCCCAGTGTAGAATTGGGTAGAAAATTCATGGAAATGGTAGCGGTCAGCAAAAATGTTTTAAGAGGCACTTCTCCTAGGTGAGGCATGATTGATGTATATATAAAGACTGGGATTTTGGTTAGATCTTTCCATCCTTATAAAGTAGCTTTGCTAGTAATTAGCTTTCCAGAAGCCAGCCAGTCTTTCGTCTTATTCAATATAAGCTTCTTTCAGAACTGAACGAAACATAGTCCCGAATATCCCAATTTATCATTGGATATTTTTAATCCATTAAAGTTTTTTTGCTTTCTGCTTTGAGTGATTATATCAACGAAATATTAACAAAATAACAAAAAAATACCTTTAATTTGAAAATTGCAGGGTTTTCGCTCTGCCAGTGTTTGGAATAAGTACCGAGACTGATCTTCCAGAAACTATCACGGATCTACGAAAGCTTACCAGAAAAAGTAACTCATGTCTTCTTGCTGACGATACTTGCTATAAGTGCAACTTACCCTGGAATGAGTTTAATCAAACTAACAGTAGTGAAAATGATAGTCTTCATGTTAACAATGTGGTTAAACGAATTGGACCTTACAAAAATTGGCAGCCTCTTTTTATTGGAACCGTTGACGAACCTTTCCACAATGAACGAATCAGTCGTGAAGGTGGTTTGGATAGAAATGTTCAGGTGATGGTATCAAAAAATCCAATTTTAACATTTTCACATGGTTTTTCCTTATTTTATAGTTTATTTCCTTATTCAGGCCTACACGCTTTGCGTCCTTGACTATGAGTTTCATCTGCTTGGAAATGCTTTTTTGATTCGCCGGGAACTTCCTAAACGTGATAGTTCCCCATCCAATACTCAATTGCTATCATTGAATAATGTTAAGGATCGAACTGAAACATTTCTACTGAGAGTTTTGTATCCGAATCTGAAAAAAATTTACGGATTAAGGCGTGGATGCAATATACTGGAGAAAAGAAGAAACTTGAATAGTGGTGCTCCTTGATTTTTAGTGATTTTTAAGTTTGAAGTTTAATTTTTAATAGAATGTTTTGAAATGAATTTAGGTTTATATTCAAATTGATGAGCAATACCTTCTTTCATAACAAATGCTTTAAAATCAATGAAGGTCCGATGGCGCAAGGTCTGGGCACGGTGGATGTTGTAAGATATCCCATCCAAGCTACAACAATTTTTGGCGAGTGGCCAAACTTGTATGGGGCCTTGCGTTGTCGTGGTGAAAGACCACGTCCTTACGATTGAGCAGTTCAGGAGGTTGCTGTTCGATGGCAGCATTCAATTTTCGTAGCTGCGCACAGTAGACTTCAGAATTGATTGTTCTGTTCGCTGGGAGCAGCTCGTAGTAGACAGGCCCCTTCCAATCCCACCAGATTGACAGCAAAACCTTATTTTTTTGATGGATGTCTGCTTTTGCTTGCTTTTCCGGTGTTTCATCTTTCTTGCACCAACTTCTTTTTCTGGCTACATTGTTATAAACAATCCACTTTTCATCACCCGTTATCATACGCTTCAGAAAGGGATCGTTTTCGTCGCGCTTGATGTGTTGATCACAAACGTTTATGCGATTCACCTTATGAATTTCCTTTAACTCATGCGGCACCCACACATCGAGCTTCTTTACGAACCCAGCAAATTTCAATTGGCCATGAACGCTTCCAATGGATACGTTTAGAACGCTAGCAAGCTCACTAGTGCTTGAGTGCTTATTTGCCTGCATCAACGTCTTGATTTTATCGTCATCGATCTCGGATGGCCTACCAGAGCGATCAGCGTCTTGAATCGAAAAATTTCCATCACGGAAACGGGTGAACCAATTCTGGCATTGTCGGTTTTTAATGACTTCTTTTCCATACATATTGCACAAATTTTTTCTTGCCTCAGTTGCTGCCTTCCCTTTTTTGAAATCAAAGAGCAAAATATGACAAATATGTTTTGCGAAATTCTCCATATTTGAATTTCCCTTTTAAGCACAATCCTCGATTGAATCACGTTAAAATTCTTTTAAACTTTCCATTCAAGTGAAAACACTAAAACGCGCGCATATATTGACGTACATGTCACACTATGAAACAGACAAACGCTGATGACGACAACTATTGGGAAAAGAACGCAATGACTTTTTGAACAACCCAATAATTTGAATGTGTATGGTTTTAAATTCAACCATTTGAATATATACCATATTCAGTTTAGAATTCGAGTTTAATTTTTTATGCGGTTCACACAAATGGTTCTCCTTGTCAAGAGCCGTTCCTGTCTATCTTATTGTTCGTAGCTATAGATCAAAAACGCATTTAAATGTTCAAATTAACAAACGATAGAACTTTTATCTTGCACCTAAAATATAAAGGAAAGAGGAAATATTTCACCAATGACAAAAGAATATTTTAAAATACAAGAAAAACCATTTATTCAATTAGCTAAAATAGTATAAAATAATATTCATTCGTTAAGAAACGTATATTATGAATAATTGTAGCATATCGGCGTATTTTTATGGATATTAAACAAAATTTGCATAATATGTGTGTTTCACTAATTAACTAAATCATCCATCTAATTTGTCCGAGTAATTAATCATAATTAATAATTAAATTTATGTGTAAATAACATGTGTGTTTGTTTTGATTCATGTCTATCAAAAGAAGAGTATTATCGGGTGTAATCACGTAAACGAAAGAGTTGTTTGTTTTTTTGTGTATTTTATAGAGAAATCAATATTGTGACACATTCATTTGCACATTATTTTGCGATGTAATATCTAATTAACAAGAATTTTTTTAACATTATTATTAAATTGATTTTCCTATATAATTGTGCTAACAGTAAACGATTAAAATTAAGAAAATAGTTGAAGTTTCGATTGAATGTTAATTTTAGAAGGAAATACATAACTATATTGTTGAAAACAAGAAAGACAATTATTACAAATTGTTTTCGTTGCTTGTATGTGCGTGTTTTTATCTTAGTATCTAACAATTGGCAGCATATCATGTTATAAAAATACATAAGAAATGTAAATATTAAAGATTTTGGTGCAATGTTTTTTTAAACAAAATTGTTGCAACATATTATTTGAAATTTTCGAAAAATAATTAAGTACTATTTATTTAAAATTCTCTAATAGTATTTTAATATATTTCAAATAAGAAATCAAAAAAATGTTTTTAAAATTACATGTGTTTCGTCCCGTTTACACATATGAAATGAGAAACGGTTAGAATACACTCATCAGCCAGTGATGGTAAATATTGTGAGCTGATAACTTTTTTGATATCTTCATTACGATATTTTGCTGAAACATAATTATAATTAAAATAGATTCATCTAACATTTGAAATTATGATAATTACGTAGAATTTAAAAAGAATACTAGAATATACCGAGGAGAATTAGTCAAACACAAACCGTTCTCGCTAGAAGTCAGTTCTATTGTTTGAAATTATTTTGGTCATAAATCAATTGTGAAATGTTCCTTTTCTACACGATTGACAACTTAAATACTTTTATTTTAGTAAATCTAAAGATACGTGTCCAAGGATTTCGAATCCAATTGGGCGTGGTCCCAGCTCAATCCCACTCACCAATGTACATAGTGCGGGGCGCTGGTACATATCCTCTTGTTGGTAGTGGTAGTCGTCCATAAATATGATTATATGGCGATTCAACTATATCCGAATCTGTGGAGAGTTTATTTAAATTTGGAAGATCAATAGTTTTATTTGGGTTTCTTTTTTAAAAAAATAGTAGAGCGTGGAATCAGGCCGTAAAGAAAGCGTGGACGTGTAGAACAGTGCAAAATTATAAAATGATAATTGCATGTGCAGGAAATTTTATTTAGGAGTTTTTTTTAAAAAAAAAAGAAATTATACCAAGCAAAAATACAATGCATAATGTACAGTATTAGGTAAGTACTGTTTTATGGTCGTTTCGCTGTCGTTTATCGTTTCGTCAGTGAGGACCAAATTTATTTTTTAACCAATTGTTTTGAATCCAGGTTGAAGCAATCGTACGCGCTACAGTGTAAATTAGCGGCATAGCAGTGCGATCGGCTTCTTTAACTTGTATGCACAATAAGCTAGAAATATATGTCTGGCCGGCAGGAAACATGTGCCTTGAGCCACCGCTGAGGGATTATATTAGGAAGCTCAAATTGTGAAGTGGTCTAAGAATAAAAAAATCCGCGTTTTTAGAAACTAATAAGTAAGCATTTGAAGAATAGGGATGAGGATGAAAACAACGAAATGCCACCAATTTTTTTTGGAATAAATTTACTTTTTTTATCGAGGGTATGTGAACAGACATTGATAAGTAAAAACTGCATGCATATATTTGTATTCTAGAATTTTTTTCATCAACTTAACATAAAGACACGTTCAAAATCAAATTTTTTGAATGGGCAAAAATTGATAAAAAAATATTCCAAGGGAAAATATATTAATTGGTGTCTTCAGTGACATATTTTCATAATGATAAACATAGAACTAATTGTTCAAATTCCATAGAAACCAAATTATTGGAATGTTGTCATGATTTAGAAATACTTATATAAGATATCTAAGAATTAAACGACAGAGTCTTTTTGGAGACCTTTCTCAATTAGAGGGCCTTACCTCACTTGGAGGAGGTAGACGCCTTCTTGCCGAGATAAGTATATGGAGGGCCTGACCACGTACAGGATCCGGACTCGTTCACCGCAGGCCATGAAAGGTTGGGTAAACTCAACTGGAGCTACATGGCACAGCGTGGAATATACAGCCACCCCTATAGTTAATTTGAGATGCTCAGTACAAACGCTTGCAATAAAGTTTTAGTGGTTGAAAAAATCTGATTATAATAAAATTATCGATAAATTCTCTTAAATACTGGTTTGTACCAGAGTGTTTTTTGCAAAATCGTTTCATCTATTTTTTCCAGAAACTTTTTAAAATTTTAGACGGTTATTTTCTAATTTTTTAGGCGGTTGCGAGAACCGTCATACATAAGAAAAATCTTTGACCACTTTAAGTAGGGAATCGATTGTTCTATTAAAAATCCGCAGGATAATGGATTTATCGAGCATCGTTTAGAAGCTTCATGAAAATTTCAAAACGGAAGTTTTTCTGTAATTATTGAAATAACCCGCGCTGCGCCGAACAAGTCAGTAGGTGAAAAAATGTATGAAGGAAATCTCAAATATTTTCTGAAAAAAAAAAAAAATTATCGAGTTTTGGCATTTGTGTTATAATATTTCTACCAAATTTCAATAGTTTCCAATTAATTTTCAAATTTTAAAAATATCTCTAACTTGTTTTTTGAATTTTTCGCTATATTTTAAAAATGAATATTTTCGGACCTAGGGCTATGTAAATCTTGTGGAACGATTCTTTTTACTAAGAATGACTCGAGTTATGACATACTTCCCATTGGCTGACGCTGCTACAATTACTTTTTATATACTGTATCTGCTTTAAGAAAAGGACGTTTCCATTCGGGTGAAAGTTTAATTCATGTTAAAAAGGAGTTTTTTTAACATGTAAAAAATAATTTGTTTTTCTGCCATATTATTCAAAACTGTAACATAAAAATCATGCATTACTATTTCTCACGTGATCTTGCGTGTTTGCGTATTTAGGAATAATCATATACATTAATTTAGTCTGTAATGATTTAAATAACTTGGGAAAAAGTTTAAATGAATTGAGAAAAACTTTAAACGATTCAGATAAGATTTTAAACGGTTTTGCGAAAAGGTTTAAATGAATTGGGAAACCCTTAAGTGACTTGGGAAAAAGTTCAAGTGATTTGGGAAAAATTTAAGTGACTTGGGAAAAAGTTTAAGTGATTTGAGAGAAACTTTATGTCAAATCGAGTCTTCAACACACAAAAAACTAGAGAGGGAATTCCGTATTTTGAATTTCTAAGGTAGTTCAGAGGCCGTTCGGTCCGATTCTCGTGGTCTGCAAGCATCAGATAGGTTCAGCTGCAATAACCACAGTACAGTTTCAATAAAAGGTAGTTAAACATTAAATTTATTTGACACGTTTTTCAGTAGACGGGTTTGAATTATTTTTTTAAAAATATATTCGTTACTTCGAAAATGAGAGTGATTCGATTTCCCTTTTATATTCTTTGAAAAATCACATTTTGAAAAGCAGGTTCTTTCATAACTCAACTACTAACTACTTGTGGCCTCAGAATTTATCTTGATTCAAAGATTTCGTGGCAAACATGAAAAATTTTGCGGCACACCCTTTGAGATACACTGCAATGATCAACACTTTTTAAGCGTTCATCTTACAATGAAGAAATAATTTCTAGAGACATGCATTGTTAACCTGTAATTTTTCCCCAGTTTTTTTTTATGTTCGTAAATTAAAATTTTCATCTAAATATAAAACGATGAGCTATGATTTACCCTACAAAAGCTTCTTTCAGACGGTTCTGTCTTTGTAGAGTGAAATTTAAATTTCAAAGCAACAAAGTTCGTCATATCGTTTCAATGCCACCGATCATTTCATCTTGTGGTATTGTTTTTTGATAAAAGCTATTAAAAAACATCGGCGAAGTGTATGCATTTCAGTGATCCACATAGCAGAACTGCATTATACCATAGTAGAAAAGACTGTTGAGATCTACATTACAGCATAGTAGAAAATACTGTATAGTATAGTACGATCGATGGTGATAGTCTTTGGGACATTTCTACCATTCCACTATGCAGCAATCTATCAATTTCAAAATATTTCTCTGCTCATGCTAAAAATAATCATAGAAATCATGATCATTTCATTTCCCCATTCCATTTATATTAAATACGTACAACCGCCATGTGAATGTGATCCTCCATATTGCACACCTTTTGCATTTGCATTTGCGTCCAAACACAAAAACGGGAAAAGTTAGACCAACAAGATGAATAAGAAGTGATCATGACGATCTTATACTATGATCTTTATGCCAAGATCACCGTCAAATATGCATATTGCGGCAAATGGATATGGGCAATGGATCACCCACCGACCCGACGGGTTAATAGTGATCATAATGGCACGATCACGGCTACCGAGCTACTACTACTTAACATCTCCTGTAATTTCCTGTCCATTGATCGTGTGCTCGATGCACCCTCTAACTACGAGGCCAACAGAATCGGGAGCCTTCAGCTTCTTGTTTTCTGGAAGAATGGAGGAAGCCGGTAGTGTGCATTCCAGAAGTGAATATCTTAGAATGATCTTAGAAAGATCATATTCTTCAATAGATGATGCATGATAACACGTTGCCAGGAAGATGTTAAGGACGAACTTGCCTCCCCCGGCGCCATACAATGCACCCATCCACCCCACACACGAAGTGCAATCATGCAACAATTAGAATTGTCGCTGTTCCAAGAGAAATGATCGTACGGTTGAGGATCGTCGCAAATGCATGTACAGTGTAGCAATCTAAGTACACTATCAATCTTTTCAGCGTGTTTAGATGGCATGCATATATAACGATCGTAATGGATTAGTATGAAATTTCGTTTGTGATTAGAAAATATATGTTATCGTCACGTTTTGAACTCTGCGCGATCACGATCATGCGCTGCCGCAACGCAAACTAGGCAAAACCAACGAACATGGTCTTTTGGAGCCTTGAAAGATATGAGATGATGATTATTTGTTAATGTGATATTTACTTGCGCTAGATGCAATTTAATATTCCGCCATTGCATTGTCGGCCCTTGGTTATGCAACTGTACAAAAGATTCGGTCGGAGATGGAAAAGATAGTCATCCAACTATTTGGTCCTACTTGGGATGCGGAAGCCTAGGTAGGATATGACTTCTTCTAGGGAATCGTGTGTGAGACAGTAGCTTGAGAATAAGTATCTCATAAAAGATTTGCCGCCTATTAATCGATTAAAGAATTTTGAGGGTGCACAATATAACTGTATTTTTATTACTAAATTAGATAGTGTGATTTGGAAAATAAATTGTTTACATTCAAAGATACTCGTAATATAAAGAAACATGGTTGGTTGTAGAGGCAGCCACTTTTATCAAAAGATGGTTCACTTCGGCTACGATAGGCTCTTTGTGATACCACAAAAGATAAGGACGGCACTAGAACACAGTTTTGGTAATGGTCTCTATAAGTCAACACTTTTTTTGAATATTACCAGCATAACTCCTTACAAAGAGTCTGCCCGGAATAGTAATTTGCTAACGTTTCTAGTCAGGGGGTCAATAAGTGCTTAGAAAATTGCAGATGGCGAACAAAGCATCACAGTAAACGTCACTTCGAACTAGAGTGCTATCAAAGTTTATGACAGATTCATCAAGTAGTTTCGTTTCTATCGTCGATCAAAGTGGACAAATTTTGTTTATTTATAACAATGGACGAATGTGAGTTCCGAGCAGTGATTAAACATTTCTATTTAAAAGGCCTTACACTGAAAACAATCGAAACCACTTGGTCGCCGCTCAGGCTCTCTTGAAGCGCATGCGTCGTAATCCGGATGACTTTTTGCGTCAAATCATTGCTGACGATGAAACATGGACATACCAGTACACTCCTGAGACGAAGGAACAATCAAAACAGTGGATTGTGAGAGGCAAACCAGCGCCATAGTAGGCGAAGACGGTGAAATCGACCGGGAAGAATATGGCCATGATTTTTTGGGATGCACGTGGAAGTATTTTTATAGACCATTTGCAAAAAGGAAAAACAATCACCGGAGATTATTATGCATCAGTTGAGTGAAAAATTAAGGGAAAAACGGAAACAAAAAAATCTCGTTTCATCAAGACAATGCACGAGTGCACACAAGCTCCCAATTGGTGGGCCATCCACCGTATTGGTTAGATTTGGCCAAGAGTGACTTTTTTTATTTCTAAATCTAAAAAACTGGCTTGCTGGACAACGATTTACGTCGGACGAGGAGGTCATTGAACAAACCATTGGCTTTTTTGAAGAACTTTCAAAATCATATTTTTCTGATGACTTAAAAAATTGGTGGAGCGCCTAGAAAAATGCATTGATTCACAAGGAAATTATAAAGACTTATTGACCCACCCTCGTAAATGTCAAAATTCTGCGAGGAAGATAGCGAAAGTTTTTGGTTCACTGAACAATAAGTTGTGTTCTGCAAATCGAGGAGTTCCTGGCAAAATTATTGATTTGGAGAGGTTGGTTGTTTTCTCATGAGAGGGCTCACCAAGGACACGGCAGTCCAATTGTGATTAATTTGAAGAGACAAATAAATAAAAAAAACACCAATCAAGTATAGAAATTTTGAAAGGCTGGAACAATTACTTAAATATCTAAAAATTTGAAACCTAATTCATTCAAATTAAGCTCAAAAATATCTGGATATGCTATTTAAAATTATTTTAACAATTATTCAAGGTGATTTGATGTTCATCCATCTATATTAGGCAGATAACTTATGAACCTTCCAGATGTCCGATCAATAGTTTTGGCGGGAAATTAACTTTATGCATGTATAAACTACTTACATTTGGTATGTACAGGTTACACCTTCGATATGCATGGAAACTAACTTCTACTAAAGCAAAAATGGGGGACAAGGATAATTTACAAATGGAACATCATCAAAAACCCAAAAACGAGCAAAAACTACTCCCGTTTCCCAGAAAGATCGTCCAGAAACTACGACATACCATTTCGACCGACCTACTTAGCCAACGTCTTCAGTCCATGATTTCTAGGTTTTCGTGGTTTCAAATAACCGTAAATTGATTCCATGTCACTTTCGAACTTATCTTTACCATTACCGGTAATCCGGTAATCATACAAGGATCGCTCCCTACGACCCTGGCTACAACTGATCTTCCGGTCTGGCGTGCGGCTAGGTCGCTCATAGATCCTGGGGATCGGTTGAAAACTACCCTCGGATTGACAATAGTTGGCGAAATTCGAGTTCCTCAACAAAAACTGCTGTCGTTTGTTGTCCTTGTCGATTAGCGCGCGCAGGTGATCGTCAATTTGTTTCTTCTGCGTGATGTAGATTTCATCCGACTTGACCCTTTCGTAGAGGTCGTCGGGCTTGGGCGTTTCAGGCTCCTGCTGGAAGAAGCTTTCGATGGAGGCCGATTTTTTGTTGAGGGTCGATTTCAGCGGGTTCGCCAGAGGCGATTGTGACGGGGCTGATTTAGGATTTTTGGCAGAGCTATGTTTGGTATGGTAACGCTTATTGTTGGGGGATGTACGCTGGTGTGGAGTGTTGGGTGATGCGTTTCTACTGTCAGTCAAGTTATTGTGGGGGCTCATGCCCAGTTTGTGGCCGTTGGAAGCATAGCGGTCTGTACTGTCTAGGTCCAAGCTAAGGATGTCGCTGGCACTGTGCCATTTGGTGTGGTTGGCAACACCGCCACAATGGCCGTATATAGTGTCGAAGGGCACGTTAGTAGTCTGGTTAATGTAACAGTCCGTACTGCAGGTGCGGAAGCATGCTTGATGTGGTCGATGTAGTTTTGTCAGGCCGACCACTGGTCGACCATGGTCCACAGTTCCGTTCGTGTCGAGCAAGTTGTTGGTTTGTCCATAGATCTCGTACGGGCACCCACCACCAGATGGAGTGGCAGTCGTGCAAGCGTAATGGTGATGCGGATCAAGCATGTAATTCATTTGACTGTAAATACCTATTCCGCTTTCGTAGCTACGAGCATGCCACATGAGCTGTTGTTGTTGCTGCTGCTGTTGCTGAAGATGTTGCTGGTGTTGATGGTGGGCCGCAATGATATGCTGATGTTGATAGATTGGGTGCATCCCGTGCAGCGGCGCCGATTGCATATGCGCTACAGACAGTTTCTTCTGCGACAGTAGGGTTCCGTTATGGATTTCCTTTTCTTGTTTGCTAGGCTTCGATGTCTTCACAAAGTTCGGGACTCGAGCTCGAAGACCACAGTAATAGGGATCGTCTATAAGATGAAAAGAAATAAAAAAATATGTAAAAATCTTGCATAAAACCCTTCCAAAAATTGATAATTAATACGGAAGCACTGTAAATCAAAGTAGTTAACATACTATGTCATATACCCTTTAAAAGAAAAACCATTGAACAAAATTCATACACAACACTTAATCCATCAAATTTTTCATTAACCCTATCGGAATTTGTCATTGTTAACTCCTTGGCCAATTATGTGTGTGTGTGTATATTTCATCAACGGTTTTGATAGCATGAGCACCAAAAAAGCTGCCAAAATCAACCTTCAAAGTTGATAATTGGCAAATATTGGGCTCTTTATCGAAACAAATTATCACAAAACGAAATTGCCAAAAAGATTCCCTGAAGGCATGCCAAACAGTTTTTTTTGTCTTCTCTCAAGAAATCTTTTCAAGCCTAACATACTTTGTATCTGGAGAGAAACCAATTGGCTAAGATATAGATAAATCAATTTTCGATCTTGAAGTTCATTTACACATTAGCCATGTGTTGTGGCTATTGTGAGGCACAGCGTGGCACGGCTGAAGGTATTAAAACTTTTATTGGCTATCGTCATATATCGTATCTATTCAATTTGTCGGAACTTGATTGGTTCAATTGGTTATTTTTCAACTCGTATGGATTGGATATGTTTCTGGTATTGAATGGGTTACACAATGAGAATAAGAAGTGGTGAGAAAATTTTTTGAATGGTGGAACTAGATTTTTTTTCGTAGAGAGTTATAAATGGCAGCTAATCAGGAGGTGTTCAGATATAGATCAGCTTGAAATGAGTTGACGGATGTTATTGACTAGATCGTGATATTTGTGTTTTGTAGGTTCTTTGAAACAGTCGATGTTGTACGAAAAGCTGACATAGTTGAAGGATTCCATTAAAATGTTTGATTAGGATTTAAAATAAGAAAATTAAGCATCAACGAAACAATTTATAGAAGAAACATTTTTACGTAGCATTATGCAACAATTTTTTTAGTCAATATCTTTGTTGTCCCTTTTAATGGACAGTACTATCCCTTATATCCATATTCATCGCCTGGGAAGTGCTATGCAAAGATACAAAAAGTGAATAAGTACATTGCACACAAAGAATGATTTAATAAGAGGCTTAGAGGAGGCGGAGGTGTTTTTAGTCGATAAAAACTCGACATCCCTAGAAACAGGAGCGACTCGGTATTTTTTGAAGATTTTTACATCTCATCTTTGGAAAAAAAATTAGTTTTAAAATTGAAAAAAACCGTACGTTTATAATTTTAATACAAGCCAAGGATGACAAAAATTTTGAAACCAAACAAGGAATTACCTGTGCAAGGGATTGAGTCGCAGAGTTGATGGCGTAGTTTCGTATATATAAAATAACTAAGCTTATACTTTTGCCACTGTTACCAAGCCAAAAGCAAAACCCATTTTGTCCGTTTGACTCGGACAAAAAAAATGACTGTAACTTATTCGTCCGGGTAGGCCTCCACGACTTTTCTGTCATTTATTCGTTTTCAGTCTTTTTTCATTTATTTTCCACGTGAAATTACATGCTGAATTTAATGCCACCCAATTCATGTGAATGCGTTACGCCAGACTATGCTTAGTTTCCAAAAGAAACGTTCTGGCGCTTCCCTGCCTCGCGACTTGTAGAGACATATGCTACCTATGTTCTTGTTCACAATATGGTAAATCATATGAAGAAGTGAGTGTACATATTTATATGGATGTTCATATCATGTAATGTCTCATCAGCATAATATTTTCTACGTTTGAGAATCACAGATATAATGCATAATTGAAGGGCAGAAAAAGGGGGTATGTTGGTGAGTACCAACTAACATCAATATCTAAATGGAAATAAAATAGGGCAATTCCCAGAAAGATGGACCAGTAACTTAGATGGTCTGGTCTCGTGATTCAAAGAATCATCAGAAGCTTTAATACAATTTGAATTTATTGCATGAAGTGTGTGTTATTTCACAACTGTTCAATGACAGAAATTAACAAAAAATGAGTTCTGCATGGCAAAGCAGCAAGAGTTTTTAAAGATTATTAGTTCAGATCAGCAATTTACAAAGAAAAAAAAAATGAATTCGAGTTCATTAAAGTATTAAAAAAGTTTGAAAAAAGGCAAAAAAGCGAATAAAAGGAAGAGGTTCTAGTAGCTACAATAAAACTACCAGTGGCAAAAGATGGATGAAATTGCTTCGCGGAAATCGTACAAAATACCTTAATGTGATCTATAAGAAAAATGTATCGAAGCGAGTAAAAAAAACATAGAATTTTATTATAATTTGTTGTTATTTCTGAGATCTTAATTGAATGCTTGCTAAAATTGTGAAAAAAAGTATTCGTTTTTTTTCGCTGATTGTTTATTGCTTAAGTGTTTCACCAAGACACAATTGATCGAATTTTCCATACATAAATGCTGTGAAAAAAATTTCCAAAAATTTTGCGACATATGTGTATCTGTGGGTTAAGTTTCTGATACACTTCGTGAAATGAATCATGTAGGTAGATTTAAAAAATTTCAGCCATCAAATACTGCAATATTTTTATTTTTTGGATACAAAAGAATTTTTTTTGAAGATTTTCAAAGGCATTTTTTCTAATAAATTTCTTTTGTAAAAAGTTGATGCTGAATTTTTTGAAAATTTTATTTTATCTTTTCATACTAACGTCCATCTACAAAAAAAACAGTATCAACTAGGGGAAAGGGGTCAATTAGGTTTCCAAAAACGTATTTGATATCGTAAAAAAAAGAAATGGTATAACGTTTGAAAACTATTTTCATTTTTCATTTATTCAATTAATGTTGATTCCAGAGGATTTTAGGCTAGATTTAGACTAGTTAGATAAGTCCACTTTATAAATTTAAAAAAAATGTTTTTTTGCATTTTTCGACTCCGACTTTAAAAATGACCTCCAGAAATATTCTTTTCGAAATTCGAAAGTTTAATATATCAATAGCGGCTTTGAGTGTGTGTTTCGGCTCTTTGCATGTGTTCGAGCAGCTGTCGGCCACTTAGCGTCTCTTTCATTCCCCTTCTTTAAAACACCGTTTTTTCCTTTATACATTATATTTGCGGCTTTATTACATGTGCTCCGTGCTTTTTTAGACTTCTACATATCAATTGTGTGTTTTTGAAAAGTGTCTAATTTTTCATTTTTCAAAAAATATTTATCAGCAAAATGAAACAAAAACTTTAAACACGTTTTTCTCGCAAAATAGCGTTTTTTAACACGGCAAAGAGATAATCTCCAGACCTACTGAACCGATTTTCAAAATTTTTGATGCGTTTTGTTTGTTAGAGTATATTTCATCGTAATCCACCATCGTCAACAATATGTCCAAAAATTGAAGAAAAAAATTTGATGTTTAAAAAACTACAAAAAAGGTCGATTTTTGACATATTTTTTTTTTCACAAGTCCGCCATTTTTTTAACCGATTTTTTGAAAACGGTGGTGGATTACGATGTGAGAGACCTTGCTTTAAAGTCCCGTTAAAATTTTCTGTTTCAGATCACCCAATATATAGATTATCTATCTGCCGTGGAGTAACGATTTTTTTCAGAACTTAATTTTAGCGCTCCTCTATAAAAAGGACTAATAAGTGAGAAAACAATTTTTTTTGTATTATCCAAATATGAAATAATATTATAAAAAAGATTCATATTATTATCTAATAAAGTATCCGAGAAAAAATACCTTAAAAAATGGTCGTTTTTTGCCTTTTAAAGTAGACTGTACCTTAAGGGGTCTTTTTGGTTACAATTTTTCAAAAATCAAAAAAAAATTTTTTACAGATTTCGTTAGCTAATTTCATCAAGAATACGATTTGAAAAGATTTACAATGAAATTTTAATTTTTAAAGTATTTTCAAGGGTGTGTGCCGTGAGATATCATTTTTGACGCTCCGCTGTGTTTCGGTATTCTCGACTCCCCTCTCCTGAATTACGAAAGTATAAGCATGATCGACCTATTTATCAAGAAGCTCAGGAAATTTTGATACCAATACATGAAGATTTAAATTCGAATAATTTATTAGAAAGGTGCTTCGTAATTCGTTAAAAAAAGTAAAAGCGATTTTCTCGAATTCATGTTTTTTTAAGCTGGTGGACACGATTTCTGGAAAAGAAGTCAACCGATCACTATCATTTTTTAATATGTTGTTGTACACATATATGGCTAGAGCCGGTAGCGGAATCATTATGATCCGTACCGAATTTTCCGATTTTCAATCAATTTTCCACCCACAAAAATAGGTTTTTTTAAAAAAAGGCCGCGATTTTGTTATTTTTGATGAAAAAACTCATTCCAGTACTTGCCATAGGCACTTAAACCAGAATTAATTTTGCATTTTGCACCCCCCGCCCCCTCAGACGATCCAATCACCTGAATCACGTCTGCCGTCATTTTTTGATGTGATTTTTTAAAAAAAGTTGTTATGGGTAAAAAAACAATGAAAAAATCTAAAAAAAAATATTTTTGTACACCCAAAGTACCAATTAACATATGTATAAAATTTCAAAATGATTTTTTTTTCTATTGAAAAAAAAGGCTAATTTTTTTTTGAAAATCGTAACCTAAAAGACGCTCTAAAGGAGTAATACAAAAAAACAGTGAAAATTAATGATAATTCCAAGCAGGGTAACCATAAATGCCTTTATCTTCAATGTTGAGCTTTTGTAAGAGGAGAATGATGGAAAAGGGCAACATTACCTGAACTAAGCCATACAATTTCCAATGGAAATGAAAACGAAAGTACTCGCACATACCACGCAATGACTTTCATCACCCTAATTGGTATTTGCTTCACATTGTCGGAACTGATTTGATATTCATATTCAACCGCAGACACTTTCGATGGGAATTACAGCAACCGAAAAACGTATATGTACATATTCCAAACATAAGAGCGCAGTTACATATCATCAAATAGATACTTTCGTGTGTTGCAATCCGAACGAAACATACTCGAACCGTGCCCATACGTCGGTCCGCAATTTCAAATGGAACATATAAATTACATATTACACAGTCAACCAATCTTTTCACCGTTTGGCAACAAATCTTTTAATTTAACCTTTCAGAAACATGGGTGGAGCCACACGCGTGAATCGCAAATGATTTCATGAATGAATTGATAATACTACGTTAGGTGATTGATTGAATGAACGGTCGTGGTAGCATCGAACGTCTGGGACTTTGTATTTGTAAAGATTCTGTTTATAGATTTTTTTTGGATAGATTTTTTGCTAGCATTTTTAGATGGCTAGTTTGCGCCGAGACAGATGTTGCGGTTAATGCACGATTGTGCAATTTGTAGTTATAATCGACATGAAAAGATGTAATGATGCGAAAAATGTGGGTAAAATTAGATAATCTACTACAGATGAAGCGATGAGATTCATAGAGGTGTATGTTGCATTTAATTGAATCAATTATAATTAATTACACTTTCATTGTTTGAATGATATTGATCGGTCATTAGGTAATGCTGTGGGAAAATAAAACATTTAGAGAGTTTTTTTCATGTAATTTGAATATTTGATGCTTGAAGTTGATTTCGCTCGAACAAAAATAGACTTGAATATTGTTTATTTTTAAAGATACTTGCGGCATGTTTTTGCAAATAAATAATTGTGTTCGTTACATGTTGTCGGAACGATGTGGGTTGCAACACTAACAGACGAAAATTGCAATAAATATGAGAGATTTTGATAAGTTGGTTTGATTGAGTAATGCATACTTTTTGTGTGAAACTGAACGAGTAACGAGCATTTTTTATACTTGTTGAGTTGATAAAGAATTTTCATGGTAAACTCTAATTGCACAAATCTCTGTACAGAACGAGAGACTATAATATAAAAATATAGAATGTTTCTGGTTAAATTCCATGTCGTATTTATTTGAATAGAATTTAAATCCGAGCCCTTCACAACTCTAATTTGCTACGTCATATGCCTAGAAATATCTGAAAGTCTCTTCAAGCATTGATCAAATCAGAAGTACATCAAACAACTCTCATACAATTTTATAAAAATAAAATATTTGCAAAGAACTTAGTTACTTAAAAAGGTTTGAAGATATTTGCATTGGCAAGCAAAAATTCGAATAAATATAAGACTTTTCTATTTGGTTTAGACTTGTTCTCAAATGGTTTGAACTTTTTCCCAATTGATTTAAACTTTTCCGCAATTCATTTGAAATTTTTGTCAAATGATTTGTACTCTTTCTCAAAATTTATGAACTTTTCTTCAACTGGGATTAGTTTACGGTTTACCAAAATAAGGTAAGGTAAAACATAAGCCTAAATTTGTAGCGAAAAAGTTAAGATTTTGAGAAACAATACAAAGTAATTGGCAAAAAGTTCAAATGTTTCGGGTAAAAGATTAAATTATTTGTGAAAAAGGTTAATGGAGCTGAGAAAAGGCTAAGCGAATTGGGAAATGCTGCATGATTATTTTAAACATTCACCATATTTCTTTTTCTTTCATGCAACTTTATAAAGAAAATACTTGCAAAGAGAGTTTGAAAGCTCAGCTGCTTAAAATTGTTTAAAAATGTTTGCATTGGCAAGCAAAAATTCGAATAAATATACCTAACATTTCCTCATTTGGATTAAACTTTTTCTCAAATGGTTTTAGCCTTTTCCCAAATGATTTAAGCTTTTTCGCAATACGTTTCGACCATTTGCCAAATGATTTGTACTTTTTTTCACAACTTATGAATTATTCGTTGACCAGATTTAAGCTTACGGTTTACCTTAATAAGGTAAGGTAAAAAATAAGCCTAAATTTGTGACCGAAAAGTTAAGATTTTGAGAAAAATTTCAAACTAATTGGCAAAAATTTCAAATGTTTCGAGGAAAAGTCTAAATCACTTGGGAAAAGGCTTAATTAAGCTGAGAAAAAGTCTCAGCGAAATGGGAAATGCTACATGATTACTTTAAACATTAACCATATTTTACTTTTTTGAGGCAACTTTATACAAAAAAATACTTGCGAAACTAGTTTAAGAACTTAGCTGCTTAAAAAGGTTTGAAAAGTTACATTGACAAGTGAAAATTCGAACAAATATATCATTTTCCTATTTGGTTTAAACCTTTTCTTAAATGGTTTGAACTTTTCCCAATTGATTTAAACTTTTCCGTAATACATTAAGACCGTTTACCAAATGATTCGTACTCGTTCTCCAAACGTGTGAACTTTTCCCCGACAGACTTAAGCTTACGGTTTACCAATATAACATCAGGTAGAACATAAGCCTAAATTTGTAGGGGAAAAGTATATAAGTTATGAGAAAAAATACAAACCAATTGGCAAAAAAGCTCAAATGTTTCGGGAAAAAGTCTAAACCAACTGGGAAAAAGTTAAATTATTCTGAGATAAGGACTAAGCCAATTCGGAAATGCTATATCATTATTATAATGATTCAAAATTATCAAAAATAACTGTAAAAAGAAAAAAATTTACAATATTTTAAGAATTAAAAAAAAATCACTAGAAATTCAGGTTTGAAATACATTTGATTTGTTGCTTTTTTAACTTTTCCGCATGTTTAAACTTAAATAAACATCTAAGGAAGAGTTCGTTCGTAAAAATGGTACTTGGATCTGGTAGCTGAGAGTGACCTTTCCAGGAAAGCATAATAAAACGAATATGTATTCCAAACTCTATTGAAAGTGATGTATGGAAATGGAGAACCAAAAATTTTTTTTTGCGTAAACAACAAAACACTCGAATTCAATTTGAATTGGAAAATTAATTGCTATAGCAGTTAATGTAAACGATTTTTGCAAATGCATTCTTGTGTCTTTTAAAA
Organism: Oxycera nigricornis; assembly: GCA_963942545.1. Classification (NCBI taxonomy): domain Eukaryota; kingdom Metazoa; phylum Arthropoda; class Insecta; order Diptera; family Stratiomyidae; genus Oxycera; species Oxycera nigricornis. The sequence continues at coordinate 123,107,180 of OZ012659.1, read as the reverse complement.
TTAGTTCAAACGCCGAATATTGTGCTTTCGAGGAGCTCAACGGGGCAGGAAATAAATGCTAGCGAAGGTTGGCCATTGAAGCATCCCTTATGTAGAATAATTATTGAGAGTAATAGGACTGTGGGAAACAAACATCTAACACTAAGAGGAACTACTTTATATGTACTATTAATTTGTTGGTTGACTTCCAAATTGAATCATATTAAATGTATCTGAAAACGATTCTCACAAGGGACAACATTTCGAAAAACAAGGATTTCCCACGTCAGTTGCTTATTTATGTTCGCTTGCGTATTTTAGCCGTTTTATGTTTAGACTTTTTAATTCAAAAATGATGTAATATTACGAATATGAACATCATTTTCATAAAAGAAATGGTGAAGAAGTACACGATCTATCTCTGAATTTACATGAAAATTCACCTTCAAGCTTGGCCTCGATTAAATCAGAATAAAATTCTTCAATTTTACGATGCCTTTACATATGAACGCATATTACATGCATGCATACGCTTAAGTATGAGTGTAACGAAAGACATGTGGATGCTAGCATGTAAACAAGAAAACTGCGATGATCTAGCCGTAGCCATGAAGATGGCACCAACTATCTCATCATTTACATCTATTCGGAACGGTAGAAAATGTCTTTAACACTCTGCATTGTAACAGTGACGATAATGTCAATGATGGTAGCAAGCGTTGTTGCGTGATTTTTTTTCCTTTTTCGAAATCCACTTCAAAGGTCGTCATCGTCATCGCCGGCGTTGTTGCAGACCTTTTGGGAATTAAATGCCAAGAATTTGGTCATTAATAGTAGTTTTAATGAAGATATTTTTATGAGGCTGTTGAAGATTTTATGTTGTATTTTTGGCGAATCTCATGTTGAGGTGGTAGTAGGAGCATTGCAGAGGATTCGAATGTTTCATTGAGGACAATATTTAACGAGATTCAGGCATGATGAACTGTTTAAATTTTCAGGGCGTGAACATAAACGATTTTATTATGCAATTGGGTAATTTTATGGGGTTGAAAACAGTAAAAACAACACCTAGTCTATGAATTTGTTGGTAACTTGTCACAGAGAGAAGATTTACTATCTTCACTTGCAGAAGCAATGTTTGCTATAAAACATGTTGAAGGACTGAAGGAAATTTGATCTTAAGCTGAAAGTTGATGTACTAATTTTTTAAAATTCATGTTTTTGATGTCATAAATTGTTTGCTTAGAAATACTTGAAACGAGTCTGCTTTCGTTTGATAAAAGCAAACATACTTTCGTTTGCCCAAAAGTGTGTTGAACTCAAAACGTCTTGTAACAAAATACAAATTAGTGAAAGTGATACTTATTTCAACTTCAATTGAAGCAGATAAACATGTTCATTGAATCGACATTGCATTGCCGCAATCCCTTTCGGATGAACCACGGTGAATCCAGGTTACTTTCAACCAACCGCTACTACCGTTTCCTTGAAACTACCAACAATCCGACAGCACTCCCGCACGCTATCATTCCACGATATTATTCGTAACTATCAAAGATGAAACCATCCGATAATTTCAATTGAACCACGTAACATCCCGTGGAAAATTCAACAAGATTCGCAAAACATGCAAACAGTAGATAATTAAGATTTTCTCCAGTTTAGGCGGCGGGCGATTTTGTAAGGTTGTAACGGTGATCGGTTGTTGCGGTAATGAATTAATCCGCGAAACAAGCACGAAATCGGATTGAAGTCGTCTCGTCTCGTCAACAATCAATTTTTGTTGTTTGCCTGCCTCGCGCAACAACAACAAGACGGTGGTATCTAGGTAGGTATCTTCCGATACACATTAATCGAGAAACGAGGCTTGTTTGGGATCTTTTCAAGTTCCAAAGTATCTGTGGTGCTGGGATGGTTGTATCTTTGCTATCACATTTTGTATACACAGATGTTACCACGGGCAAAAGTGAAAGTAAGTATTGCAGCGAGATCTGGACTCGTCAAAAACTCTTGTCGGATATATATGTTTATCGACTCAAATAGTAACAGTTAAGTAACAATAACGTTGATTTGAAACGAACTTTGCCATTTATATTGGCGGATGAAGATTGTTACAGAAAAATAGGCTGGCTGCTATTTGTAACAGCCTTGAGGGGGTGGCGATGATTAGTGAATGGTTTTTAATGAAATTAATGTCTATTTAATCGAGCACTTGCTGCAATGTTGAATTGTGTATCTTGAATATCTGATCCAAGTTAATTTTAATTTGGGAAGCAGCAAAGGTGCTATTTTACAAGTCTGATTGGCACTGTTACAGAGATCACCCTTAGGACTAGGTATGCTTTTCTTCTTCGCGCTGTGAAGCTTCTCTTCAGCGCATATCGCAACATGTAATAATCTTTTCATTATTGCGGCAGATTCAACGTGTGCTTCCGAAATACTACTTTCCATCTTGGGCTATATTCATTTTCTGTTACAAAACTAATATGAGAAATACTGAAATAATGATATGGGCTCACTAATTTAATTTTTTGTATCATTAACAAATGCAGCCGGAGAAGCTCGTTAATTGTAGAGCTTTTTCTAAAAGGTCGCAGGTATCTAACATTTTCATAACTTATCAGGAACAAGAAAAAACGTCCTATAAATTAATCAAATGAATTTTTTTATAGTTTGAATGATGATGGGCTTTGATTAAACTATTTTGAGACCTGACCAAAAGAGAACTCTACCAAATAAACTAAGTCTAAAAGATCATATCAACACTGAAGGTCGCTGTTTTAAATTTTCTTAGGACTTTTTAGAGATAGCTCTTCAATTGGTATCTAGTAAATGAAAATTTCCATCAGCAGTATGTCTTCCCGAACACATCAACATCAACTACTGCTGTTAAGGAAACTAATGGTTTCAATGTCATTAAAAGGGCAGTCTGAGTTTATTTTTTCAAAAAATCAATATATATATATATATATACACACATATATATGTAAACATATATATTAGTATATATATATAAAGCGAAACCATAGACCGTTTATGAGTGCGCTCTGCAGGTGTTTCAGTTTTAAAAGCGCTTTTCTTAAAACAACGTTTTTTGGCCTGGTTGACACGATTTTTGAAAAATCCATTTGACCGATTTAGCTGAAATTTTGAGGATCTATCCTTTACATAAACAGTTTTATTACGAACAAGTATCAGAATTTTTTTTATTAATATTTAACTCTTCTTTAAACAATTTTATTCGTAAAAATGGGTCAAAAAGTCATTTTGTTTTTTTACCCAAAAAATATTTAGTTCTAGTTCTGACTCTTAGTGGACCGTTTCAATCGATAGGTTTTTTTGTAAAATTAATGTAGCTTCTTCATTGAAAATTCATACAATTATACCCCGTCTTTCCGATTAACGAATTTTCAATTCACGTATCCAAATTTTTTATTCGTATACCTCTAATAATGTACGCATGTGCTACGATCTACGTTTTGGGAATCCCCCTTTATTTGTGACGGAAAACATTTTCAATTTATGAAGTTGTAAAAACCCTACTGACAGTGTACTAAGGCACCGTTATTATTAATCAGAAACACAAGTGTAAAATGTATACAGTCTGTATATACTGTGAGCATCAAAAAAGTTAATACTCGCAATTTCATTTCCAATTCCGCAATTTACAGATTTATTTTAAATGGTCCATAAGAAGTTTGACTCAAGAATTAATTACCTTTAAATTCAAAACTATACTCCCGAAAAATTTGTCTGAAATTTACATGCAACAATGAGAAAATCCCTTCAAAGTAAAATAACCCTTTTTAAACCTAAACAGTGGCAGCATTAAGTTTCGTGTATTTCTGTTTTTCGGGGAAGTCCCTAAGTTTTTCTTTGATACAAATAATATGTCCATTTTGACGAGAGTTTCAATCGTTTTAATTAGCCGAAACATTAATTTGACGATAGAAGGCACACTTCCATAAAGACTCAAAAAAGCATATGATATTTCAGTAAAAAAAGGCAATTCCTTGCGCCAGATCGGCAAAATTGTTGAAAGGAATCACTGTACAATAAGGAATTTTTTTTGATAAATATGCTAAGCATCACGATATGAAGAATTTGCAGGAAGCTGGACGGCCAAAGTGGCTACCTGATGCAGAAATTCGTGCTTTATTAAAAGAAGTCCAAGCAAATCTAACTTGAAGTGCAGTACAGATATCAGAAAAATCACGGATACATCGGGAAAAACATTAAGTGCTAGTAAAATTAGGAGAGCACTCCACAAAAAAGGCTTGCATGGCAGAATACCACGCAAAAAGCCATCCATAGCAAAAGTAAGCCAGGAAAATCGCCTACAATTTGACAAAATATACAAAAATGAGGCTTCAACCTTTCAGGAAAACATATTATATACCGACGAGAGCACATTTGAAATATTTGATGCAAAAAATCTCCAAAAATATGAAATAAGAATGTAAATTTAATGAAAAATGTATTACAAACACTATTGGGCATAGTGGAGGGTTCAATTATGGTCTGGGGCTGTATGACGGTTATGTCATTTTCATTGAGTCAACTATGAACAAGGTGGATTTTTTGAATATCTTTAATTGTCCTTTTGGACACTCAAATAACCTGGTGAACACAAATTAGGTTTGACGAGGAACTGGATCTTCCAACAGGATAACGATCTAAAACGTAGGTCCGAAATTGTGGGAGAATGGCCATTTTATCGGGCTTTTAAGGCCTTTAATTCATCATGAAATCATTTCAAACAAGGAGGACCTAACGAGGACCCAAATCACTTTTGATGTGACAAAAAATCTCGTCAACTCTATGCCTAGAAGAATGAATGAAGTCATTAAGTCGAAAGGGAAACAAACTAGGTATTGAAAAGTGTTTAACTTATTGAATTCTTTTATTTTATTTTACTTACTTGTTTACTTTTTTTCAGACGCGAAAAAGCAGCTACTTTCAAAGATCAAACTTAATATTTTTGTCTGTTTCTTTTTTGTCGAAAATTTTCAATGGATTCAATTCGTAATGTATTGGTCAATAATTTAACAATATTTGTTTTTATTTTATACTAATTATTTTTTTATTTAAAAGATTTCTATATGAGTCAAAAATGTGTTTCCTTTTTTTTACATATTGTGTACTAGTTTTTCTTGTTTTTTCTGTTCAGAAAAAAAAGAACAGCGTCATGCTGTGAAGGCAGTTAGATTAGGTTTTTACAAATAGTTAATGCGATTTATCTAGTTTTTTTTATGCAACTGAGTCTTTAGGTTTCAAGTTTCAACAGAATTATCGTTTGCATTTTTAGATAAACGGAAAAATACAAACCAATTGCTTTTTTCTAAACATTTTTCAGATTTTTTAAAAAATATTTTACACTGAAATAATAATGGAAGCGGCCTCCAGAGTAAATAACGTTGATAAACGTAAACTTATAAAGAAACGGAAAGCCATAAATTTTAAAATGAAATTGCAAGTCCTCAAAGGTTTAGATCAATGCAAGAAGGCATTTATGGCTGATACTTAGTACTTACTAACCAAAAACAATCAACACCATTACGTAGAATGCAACGAAATTGCGTAAAACTTCTGCAGCAATTGCACAGTGTTCTGATGAGCGAATAACCAAATTAAGATAAACTGCTATGGAAATATGGAGAACAGTTTTATAATCCAGATATAATATAAAGTTTATTATGGTATACCAAAATGTTTGGTTAATTTCAAGGGTCCAAAAGAAGTCTCTCGAAAATGAAACAGAATGTCTTCGAAAGATTACGAACTATTTTCTGGTCTAGTGATGAGATAATAAGGCTTCAAAAAGCGTGGTATGTATTTCAGCATTTTGTAAGGACATTTTCTTCAATCTTTGCGAAATTCTTTAGTAAAAAGGTAAAGTAGTCAACAGTGTGAATAATTGGTGGTTTTGAAAATATCGGAGCCGACAACATTCATTTCTAGTTCCACTAACTTTAGTAAATTTTCAAACAACTCAGTTTGAAACAAACTACTATTTTTATTGCCATCAAAGATCCTTCCGACGATCGTTGCATGTTTGGTAGCTTCGCAACCAAAGTGAAATCTTCAAAGATATTTCCACGACAATCCGTTACATCAATCTTCTTCCATGAGTTTTAATTGAAATCATTCAAACTAACCGATTCCAATTGATGCAATCGTAAATATTGTACATAGTAGCGCCAGATTGCAATGGCCGCAAGTATCTTGAATGGCAACATCACCGAAGACGATCTTACCAGTGAAGATGTGATTTACAGCTATTAATTGGTAAAATCATGTCTTGGAGGATTCATACACAAATGTTCGGTTAAAGACTCACTGAATTTGGTAATGTTGTATGAAATGATCATGTTGACGTGATTTAAAATCGTTTTCTGGTGGTAACTAATCAAAGATGGTACTTAATTGCGACACATGTTAAATTCAGATGGAGGATGTTGCGAGGGAATCTTTTCTCAAGCAGAAGATGCATCGTTTGTTACGACTCTGGTGAACATTGAATGGCGGGGAAAGGAAGCTGTTGGTACTATTTGGAGTGGAAGGTGTCTCCTTGGAAAATCATGATACTGCAAGAGATCATCAAAAATAACAAAATGGTAAAAGTAATATCAGGTATTGATTACGTGAGTTCATTCATTGCGGATTGGCTAACAGTTGTATGATCGATCAGTTTTGGCAATCCAATTGAACTTTTAGAGGTTCATTCGTTTTAATTGATGCTTAAATTTAGAGTTCACCATCAACGAGGTCGTAAAGTTTTTTTGGGAAGATTGCATTCATTATAATCTACAGTAGTTAAGATCATGTAAATAACTTTCGTTGGCTAAGTTAGGATCTTCCTGGGACTCTTCATGTTCGCGAGGCTCCCATCGCTGATACGGTTGCCGGAATGAATGCAAAAATCGGGTGATCATGATCGGCCGAGCGCAAACTGATCGTTTCGAAAAGTTTCGTAATGCGATTGAAATGTGGAGGCAGTTGCAGCCGCCGTGGCGACAAAACGCTTTTGCAGAATGGCTGACATGAGAATCGTGATCGTGGGTCCCTATTTATATGCGTGATATTCAGTGTCATCTTCGGCGTTGGGCAATTGTTGCGCCAACAAACAAACAAACAAACGATGAGACAATGGCTGGAATATGCGGTGGCATCGAAAGACATTAACATTAGCAATCGAGTTAGTTATGGAAATGTAATGCAGTACGTCTTGGAATAAAGATTAGTGATCATGATAGTCGAAAGTCGATTCATAGCACCGAGGTTGTATTGTGAATGGTGTTTAGTGGACTTTCTTGGAAGGATTTGTACATTTGCAATTGTTTTTGATTTGAAAGTCAAACAAACAGCTCGTGTGAGCTCATCAGTTAGTATTTTTAGTGAAATTGTTCATAAAATAGCATTTTATGAAGACGATTATCAAATTCAATTCATTATTCTCGATTTATTGAGAAAAAATTTCAGAAACTTGGAAAATGGAAACACATGAAACAGTAACATTCCTACACTAAAGAATTGACAAATAAACTCTGCAGTCGTGATCGAACAACACAATAGAAACACATGAAAATTATATGAAATTCTTTAAACCAATTATTTTGATCACTATGGAAAAATTCGGTACAAAATTTTGTTGCGAAATATACTTTTCGTTTGTCAGTAAGATTTCTAGCCTACCTCTACAAGTAGAGGCTAAAAATACAGATACATACGTGATAGAACATAGCTTCAAAATTACGATATTCCGGAAAACATGCGATCCAAAATAAAACAAAAATTTAATAATGGATTTACGGATTTTTTTAATTCGATAACTTGAAAAAAAATTAGATAAAATTCTTGGGAGGGATTCCCAAAAAAATCATAGTTGGAGGGCTTTTCACGCTATCACAAAAAACCATGCTTTTGGTTCGATCATTCCCGGCTACAAAATGACGTAGGAATTTTTCCAAAACACTTAAAGAAAATGTTTTTTACAAAAGCACGAGTAAAACAGGTAAGCTTTGTTTCCATTTTTATTTCCACATGTCATGTAACGATATTTTTCAAATTCACCACACTTTTTTGGAGCTTATGTGTTATAAAAAATGTAGTGAATCATCCCCTGCTGGAAAAGTTAAAAAAGTTCAAATTTGCTTGGGTTTAAAGATCAGTTGCCTATCAAATCTACCCTCATTCATATTATCCTTGACTTTAAAGTATAATTTTGACATTGTCATTATCTTTATCCTTGAAATCCACGATTTCAAAGGATTAATTTCACATTCAAGTTAAATTTATACTTTGAAATAAAAATTGTTTGAATAAAATTAAATTTAAATCTTATGGTTACTATTTTGAACTTCCCAGTTTTCAGTGGGAAGCTTTTGTAATGGACCCGAATTTCGCAAATCCCACATTTTGACATACCTTTTTTTTTACAGAGATGTCTCTGTATGCGTACGTATGTGCGTATTTTCCTTCGTCAATATTTTTCAAAATTGTGTTTCACTTTAAATAGATTTCAATTCGTTTGACAAAATCTCAATAATAAATGATATGATATGATTTAGATGTTAAGACAGCAACTGTTCATCATGCCATCATCAATCATCTCCATGCAATGTTAATGCTTTATGTTTTCAGATGTGAGAATCAAAAACACATGTTTTTGTGACAATGTAAATAAGCTATCAAAAGCAAAAAAGCATGAAAAACATTTGAATAGCAATTTCCCAAAAAAATCTTGACTTTAAACAAATTGTCGGCAACATTTCGGGTCATTCTTTAATTTTTAGAATTAATCTGGAAAGTCTCTACAGAATGAGATATTTTTTTGGAATTGTTCATGAAAATTGTGAAATTGATGAAAATTTCGGAGAAATTACTTTATTGAATTTAATTAAATGTTGATGTATTCGAAAGAAAAGTCAATGAGAATATTAACCCTGGATTATCTTCGCCGAATCGACGACACAAATTTTGAAAATGAGCTTAATGTTAATTTTTCTTGGAAAAGTTGATATCAATTAAAAGACTGAAGAGTAAACAAATTTTATACGTTTGATTTCTTAGAATATTAGAAGTGTTTATGAAATATTGAACTAACCTAAAAAATCAATTTGATTTTTATTTGAGCTGACGAAAACATCAATTATTACGGGCGTAGTCGAATCGACGAATGTTAGTAATGTAGGGTCTTCAAATAAGGACTCCCGAGCTTTGACAGTTGATAGCGTCCATATTGTTGAAGCTACATCCGTCAAATTGGCTGTCATTTATTAAGTATGTTTTGCCAATTCACCATGGATGGATATAGCGTTGAAGAACACGTTCAAATGAAAAAATTGTTTTGTCAAAATGGATGTTATGTTAGGGGCAACGTTCCGCGCGCGTCGTCCATTTTACGGTCGCCATAATCGTTCGAGAGGACTATTTCGAATGTGGTAGATAAATTCGAGTCCACTGGTTCAGTAAACAATCAACCAACACCCATACGTTAAGGTTAAGATAAAAGCGATTTTCGTAATATCAATACCAATCGTAATAATAATAATATAGGAACAACAATCTAACTGCAAAGATGGTATTCATTTTCCGTTAAGTTGGCACACATGTCTAATCATTGATGAGCTTGTATGCAATCTTTCATGGCTTTTGATATTACAATCGCTCATGTTAACATAGGACAGCTACATAAGTTCTGTCATAAAAAAATGTTGGAATAGTTAAGTTAATTTAATAATAACCATAACAAACAACAACTTTCCAACCGCAAGTAAAATAAATTATCATTTTCAAAACAAAACAAATTTTTAATATCAAACAATCAATTTGTGCATTTCATAGATTTTAAACATCAACAAATTTGTTTGGATATTTGCAAACGGGGAAAATCAAAATGATTTCGAATTCCACAACATTTTGTTTTGGTATTCATTGTGGCTAAACGTTGGAACAGCAAAACAATACAAAAGCTAACTTTACTTTGCAATATTTGTGCAAACATTTGAGTATCTTTGGTTCGGTTGTTCGCGGAGCCGAAATCAAAGATGGAATATGAATGAACCATGAGTTGGTTCAAATGATGATTGTTTTGATGATGGGCGAAGATGATGATGATGCCGATGATGGTAATCAGAGTGAAGATTGTTGTTTTGCCATTGCGAACGTTTCCCTATTGCTATTCTTAGTATGTTGCGCTGCTGCAGTGTAACTGTACGTTCAAAGATACGGCTTGGTGAATATGCGCAACCAGATACCGACAAGTTTGGCATTGAAAGTATCTTTTGCTCGTATTACCACCATGTATGCATGCATCTTGGACGTGAGTTAGATTGCAGAGTTGTTTGATGTCTCGTCGAGGAACGTTTAAAAACAATAGATTGATGAAAGATCGATCGTGCACCGCGATCTGAACGTCTTGAAGTTTTAAAAGCGAAAAAACAAAAACACAAAAATATCCAAACAAACCGAATGATGGTCAATTTTAGAAAAACAAACAAATATAGCAATAATTCGAACAATTTCAATTCAATTGTTCTTTTGTCTACTAGATTTGATAAAAACCGAGCGGAGAAGGAAGAACTTAAAAACGATTATGGAGGAAGAACTAGAGAAGATGAATGGCCCGAGCTTACAAGCCTCAGCTGGGCAGTAGTATTACAATATTAAGTGGCTTCTATCCGAAACACTCATCATCATCAACATTTGCTGGAAAAGATAAAAGTATCTGCGCTTCTTCACGAGCCCGACATGCATCGGAACAGTCTTTGTGAATGGCAACGATTGCCATTTGAAGCTTCAGCGATTGAACCTTCATACGACGGATGGATGGTAAATGGATTTTGCTATTGGAGATGGCTCCTCGGAAAAGAGGCCACATACTCGTGCTTAGTAGCTACGTAGTAGGTGGATGGATAGTGTGTGCGAATATGGCTCCCACTACGACATTGTTGCTATCCGAAGTCGATGGCACAGATCTTCTCTTATTTATGCTTGCCGTTGGGGCGGCATAGATGCGCAGTCGAATAAGAATAAATATATTCTATTGTAGCTACTTTGGTCAGATACGCCACGAGGTCGACGATGAGTAGTAAATATCATAAATTAGGAATTTGTTGGATTATCTATTGTGTGCAGGTACTTACCGTATTTTTTGTTGTCCTTCCCTTTGTCCGACTTGGTTACGCTCCTTGAGAAGGTTTTCATCTGATTCTCGGCGGCTTCAATGTCATCATAATCAGGCTGGAAATGGACACAAATGTTTAGATGATTGTGGTTCGATTGGGAATATTTGTTTGTCGTCAAGATGGTTTTATGTAGAAACCATAATATGGATGATAAATCTCGAATGCAAAAAATGTGCAATCATATCGTTGAATGGTTTATTAATTTATTTATTAAGCGTTCATCTTACAAACTAATATAGCCCAATGATAAGACAGAAACAAAAACAAAAAAGAAAAGAAATACATAACATAGTAAAAATAATTACATAAAATATGCTTTACATCCTGTTTAAATATGTTAAGTGTGTGAATAAACGGACCAAGTTGCAGAATATTGTGGTTTCCAGGGAGTCGCAACATCGTCAAATCGTGGAAACTGTCAGTCTCACCATATGCAACGATAAATATGTCAGCAGATCTGGCAGGGCGCTCTCCAACCCGTCAGAAAGGTTAGAGTTTAAGTGCTGGTGGTGAACCCGAAACAGAAAACACTCATCTGAGAGGAGTCTGCGGGATTGCATGACGCAAGGAAAATCGCTCTTCATATGGCATATATGTAATTTTAAATTTAAAGATAAGTAAACGAGTGAATTTGTGCTGTACTGATGCAATCATAGAATATAAATATTAATAGTGTGGTGAACATACTTTCGAGCAATATTCAAAAATGAATTTAACTAGGTTAGTGTAAAGAGGGACTACAATTGACTAACGAATCCATAAGTTGGCATGGAATGATACCGGTGCTGTCACTGACAGCTGTACTAAATTTGACATAAGTTCCGTCAAAGTTTGGAGTGTTTCAGTAGAGCTTACGTAGACGTTGACATGAAATTTTTCGACACCGAACCCGAGAAACTTAGCTGACTTGTTGAAAGTGAGGTTGTGTTTTCACTCGATCTGTCAAGAGTGAAGAAAGTCAGTTTTTATTATAGAGTATGCTGAAATACTAGTGGTGCGTTTTGTCGTATAAGACACTGCTGTTTCATAGTCTCAATCAATACGTCTTCGATACCTGCTTCAATGTTACCGGTTACATTAAATAAATTGAATTAAATTGCAACGGCTGCGGTCATCAATGACAGCGCACTTTTTATCCAAAACAAACGACATACCGAAGACATTTAACAAGTTATTATAGTTGAACTTATGTTTGATCAAGATTTGATCATATTTTGACAGTTAGTAGCCTACCGCAAGTCAATTTGACGAACTCGACTTGTAAGTCCGACCTTATAGGTTGACGGAGGAAAAAATGTACGAAGACGAGAACCACGTGTGGCTATTGCCACAATGTGAGGCTCAAATTTAAGTTTCAGATTGAAAATCACTCCCAGATCTTTTATTTGAAAAAACAGTCGTAACTGGAATATCGTGTAACGTATAGATATGATCAATGGGACTGGGCTTAAACGAGGAGCACATTTTGTGACATTTCTCGACATTAAGGGAGAAAAAATTAGTTTCACTCCAAGAATCGAGTGCGTCCAGATCGCTTTGGAGAGCAATACAGTCCTCTTTAGAGCGAATAACTCGGTAAATTTTGAAGTCATCCGCATACAGAAGATACTGAGACACTACGACAGACGAAAGGTCATTTATATAGAGTAAGAAAAGAAGAGGGTCTACAATAGACCCCTGAAGGTTGCCAGAGGTAGGATGGAAGAGCGAAGAATGTGCTCCACACAGACTAAAACGGCATGAAAGGAGCTGATGTAGGATTAAAGCCAGGAGAGTTATGGTCCAAGCAAGCCAAAATGATCTAGCTTCTGGAGTAGAACATTTAGGCTGACAGTGTCAAATGCCTTACTGAAGTAAGTATAGACTGCATCAACTTGGATACCACTGTCGAGACCCTTTGCGACAGTTTGGATAACTTGAAGGAGATTCGAATTGGTGAAACGGTTTGGAAGGAATCCGTGTTGGAACGAGGACAGCCTACAATTAAGAGCTTGGTATATTTTATTGTAGACAATGCGTTCAAGGAAGATACCGGAGGATAAATTGGCATTAAAAATATATGAAAGTGGAACCCATAATGAGAACGATAAGGATTTAATAAATATATTAGGAAGCCTACACTGAAAAATTAGTTGGATTAGTGGTAATAAAATCAAAAACAGATGGAAAAAAGGAGTATTAAAAAATTTGGGAGATTGGAGGCAGAATATGCTGACGAAAAATAAACTCAGCAAATATCTCACAGATTTTTTCAGGAGTTGAACCTTGTTTACCGCACCAGGAAACAATATTAGGAATATTGAAAGAAGACTTAAGGTAATTAACATAATACCAAAACGGCTTTGTTTGGTTAGAGTGCAGGGAATTTTCAATATTAGTAAAGCAGTTACGCAGAGCTTTCTTAACTTCCAGTTTGGCTGAAGCACGATGTTTTGAAAAGGTAGTATAGTTTTCCGGAGTTCTATTGGATTTGTTAAGCCGATATGCCTGGTTTTTAAATATAAAGATAGTTAAGACATTACGGCTTAGCCAGGAGGATCAGTAACCGTGGTACGACTATAGTGAAGACTAAAGCGAGAGATAAGGTCGTATGGAAGACAGTAGATTTTAACGAAAGAATCGTCACAGCCAAGAGTGTTAAAAAAAAGAAGCCGATTTCACCGACTTGAGTTCTTCCATCAAATCAATGTAATAAGTTGGTTAGAGTGATTGGTATCAGTTTCTTTGTTGAAGATCCTAGGTAGATCCTTGAGGGTTGCCGTCGAATAGTAAAAAGAGGCATAATTGGCGTACCGATTTGCGGGATATTCATAAGATACATACTGGAAGAGGCAACCAAAGCAGCAGTCAGGAAATTTCTAGATGAAAGTAGAGATGTTCCCGCTTTTGGAAAATTTTGATGAAAATAAATTGTTTCCGGTGTTAATTCCAACATGGAAGGTACTTTAAACAACTTTTTTTTGCTAATTACCGCTTGAACGAATTTCAAAGATTTATCATACTTTTTTGGTACATGTTCATGGAAGGCGAACAACATAACGTAATGGTGAAAATTATTATTTAGAGTTCGCACTTCCATTAACCTGTGTTCATAAATTAAATGAAGCTCAGAGACAGTAACAGGCATTGCATCATTTTCGTGTACATTTAGGGATACACCTCAATAGCAAGAAAATATTTTACAAATATAAACAACTTTTTTGAAGAGAATTTTTCAATGCTACGATTGCTACCAACAACATTTCATTTAAGGTTGCAAATAAGATGCCAACATTTAATGTTTAACCGCCAAGTACACTTCCGCATCTTTAAAATCTCATCAAGCGCTAATTTAGTCAGCACATTAGCGATTTCCGATTCACAACCATTAGGTGACCATCTCGAAAATCTCAAAAAATGAAACACAATTAACACATCTTTAGTTTCATGGCGAAGAACACGTTTCAAACTATCTTTTTTCCTGACATAAATTTCCAATTCAAATCCATGCAGCATGTCCTTCACAGTTATTGCTGAAAACAAGTTAAAAAGATACCATCAAGCAAGTAGATTTTTCTTTTCGGTAAAAAAAGTTTAGTAACTTTGCGGTTAAATTCATCACGTTTCAAACTTGCATTATTTATTGTTGTTAGGTACCGGCAGTGTCGAATCGTTGGCTTCTTGCAGAGTGGATACCTACCTGCAAAATTTGTCTTCAATAGATACAAAGTGGTGAAATAGCGGTTTTGTGTATTTTGAAAATTTCAAATGTAGAAACCGGGTCTTCATCGAGGGTAGAATAGTTGAATTTATTGACTTGCAGTCAAATGAAATGTGTGTGTGTGTGCGAAAATCATGGAGGTCATCCACAGCTTCACATGTGATCATGAATTTATCTCCACACTTGCACCATCGTCATTTATCTTTGACACCAGAAAATATCTAATGTTGGATGTTGGGTCTTGCGATGAGGTCTAGTGGTGAACCACAGATTGTGCTTATCTTTCCGCGAAACAGACTTTCGAGTCGAGGTCAAAATTATGATTTGCATGTGCGTGTGTATGTGCTGTAGTCAACCCGGATTTCAGGTAAATTTGGTGGTAATTATGCGAGCTTCTTATTCTGAGGGACATTTATTGCGAGTGTCGTTTATTTGCAGATTCCAGTAGATATTCGTGGATTCTAGTCGAAAATGTTGGATCTATGAATAATTCCGCGAACAAGGATTCATTTTGAGTCATATCTTAATGTGTTAGCAAGTTAGCAATAAATTAAGCTAGAAATTCTAATCTTCATCAGCACACGCTTACCTTGGGGATGATATCGTGTCCATAAATATTATCACGTGGTGGCAATTTGGGCGGTTTCTCACTACGTCTCGCGGCCAATTGTTGTGTTTGCAGAAGCAACTGTTCCCGCGTTGCAGCCACATGTCCCGCTGATGTTGGTGGAACGCCGCCATTAGTACCAAATCCGGAACTGCCCGAGCTACCGCCACTGTTTCCAGCCACACTGTACGGATCCTCGTCTGGAATTGGTATCCTCGGCCGATTCTTGATATCGACAACAGGTCGCTGAACTGCAAAACGAAAGAATAGATACAGTAGATTGGTTGGTACCGTGGCAGCATGCAGGATGTGGGACACTTCTCCATGTGCAAGAAGACAAAAGCACTTATCAATTTCAAATCAATTTCGCAGGCGATCATTAGTGCGCGCCGGTGTGTGGAGTGTTGCTGGGCCCCCGCTTGATCGTTTGGGACTAGTATCCGGGGTGAGTATATTTATAATCTGTTTTCGAGTGGCTATAATAGAAGGTGGACGTGTGGTGATTGCGATGAAACACCCACGATTAGCACATGTGAGCTGGGCTGCACAGTGGCCAGAAGAAGTGGAAGTGGATGGTAGCCGGACCAGCTACTGTAATGTTTTGTTCTTAAGATTATTATGGGCGATTAGGTGGCATTGGTTGAGGTATTCGTAATAAAGAAAAAGGCATGATTAAGAGGGTGAGTAGTAGCCTAGGCGAACTGGAATCGAATGTTTTCTCAATAACGAGGTGTTTTAAAATCGCATGATGATCAGCGCGAAAAATGTCCTTAAAGTGGAAAATTCTCATGAATAACGCTTCCGGTTTTGTGTGATAAAATCTACTTTATTTGGATTGAACGAGAGTAACAGCATCGTTTATGCAAACCATCGTTATTTGATTCTCAGGTACTATTTCTCGTATCTTTTTGGTTTTTTGCTTTATTGAAATTTTTTTACTATAGAATTCTCTTCAGATTAGAACATAGAATGGCATTACACATTTTATGTCTGGTTTCAGACAAACAGTCAGAAAATCATATTTACTGTTGCGTTTTCTAGTGTAATTGAGCTTGATAAAAAGATATTCTAGAATTTGTCCACGATTGAAAAAAATATAAAATTTTAGATGCGATTTTTGGATTGGTAAAACTTGTATTTCATTAAAGCTTGTGTGCTAATAGTCGACAAACTGCATGAAGCCTTTCAAAGTTGAAACTATGCAATCGAATGAATAGAAAACACTGCAGTCTGAACTGAGAGAAGGATCCTTGGTTTGGTTTACTGATGGGGTCAAAATAGAAGCAGGTACTGGTATAGAAGACAATAGACCAAGTCTGACTATCTTTAAACTATAGGGTCACGCTACAAAAATCATTCAACAGGAGGCATACGTTATAGATAATTGTTTTGAAGAATGCATTCAAGCAGGGTATCCTAGGAAAAGAATCTATATACTATTGAATATCCTGGCATTGAACTCTTACACACATGAGTCCAAACAAACCTTAAGATGCCTTTCTAATCCTATCAGCCCTATCAAGGGGAATATTGGAACTCTGATGTGAGTTCAAGGACATATGGGAAAAAGGAATTAGACAAACCGATCGCTTTGAAAAGAGAAGGCTTAAATTTCAATTTGATGCAGGCCAAGCAGTAAAAGTTTCAACGTTGAGAGCTCTAATAATCGTTGTGAGTTACATGAAGATACATTCTTGGATCAAATACAAATTTCCCACTTGAATTATTCTAGAACTACAGTGAAAGTGAAATCTGCCAATTGTGTCCCTCTGTAATCGAGTCACCTCCAAAATGAATCAGTTTTTTCATGATTTCATAGCTACATTCAATTTTGTCTAACAAGGGAAGCTCTAAAATTAGGCCACCTCTCGATTGAATAATGGCGCACTGATTTCGTTAGAATCTTTGGAGAGGTGGTTTATAAATTTTTTTTTGCAAAAAAGAAAATCGAAGTGTTACTCACTTCGATTTCGAAAAATATAAGAAAACTTTAAAATAAGCAAGAATCAAGTGCAGCAAATCATAAAGCGCAAGGATATTATCAGGTAATGTTTATTCGAGCATAGGAAAATGTTGAAGATATCGTGGTGACCATTGGAACTTGATAAAGAAGTTTATCAATGGTCAAAGTTAGCTCGTTGGCTTGAAAATAATTTCAGCTTCGGGACCAATTTTGCAGACGAAAGCTATGAAAATTGCTTGAATGTTATTTAAGAACGATTTGAAGGCTTCAAAGGAATGGCTGCAGAAGATTCGAAAAGGCGTAGCTTTCTTTTTCACACTTCAAGCTGGAAAAAGCGGATATATTCGAGGTATGTGACAAAAGTAATGAAACTGGTAACACTGCAGGTGATCTGGCTACGTTGTGTCTACCGGTCTACCTAGAACGGTCTGTTTATCTCTTCCACTTTCTCAGTTCGAGTTTCATCACCGTACAGCTAACACATGATTTTTGACAGCGTCATCATTGAACTTGTGTTTTTGTTGTGTGTTACAAAAATGGAGCATCGGAATTTGGAGCAACGTAGTTCAATCACATTTTGTGTTAAACTTGTTGAATCCGCAAGTGTGACTTTTGAAAAATTGGAACATGCCTATGGAAAACATTGCTTATTAAGAGCACAAGTTTTCCGCTGGCACAAATCATTTTTGGAAGACCGAGAATACGTTGACGATCAACCACGATTAAGAAGTCATTTTGAAACTCTGAAGGACATTCAAAAGACTGTGACTGAGCAGTAAAAAGCCATAATAGTTGAAGACTTCTACTGTTTCTACCATGAGTGTGAACATCGACGTCGTCGGTGTATAGCAATAGAAAAAACCTTCATATTTTCTGAATGGCAGTTGCAAAGAGCAAATTAATAAATCTTACTATTCTTGGACAATTTACCATGCATGTCACCAAATGTTAAATGAACACGTTCTACAGAATATTGAGCCAAAATTTCAACTCCTAATTGCACTTCTCATTAACCGCCACTTGATGGTGGAATAATAGAAAATTTGAAAGTCAGCAGGTCACAGAAAGCA
This sequence comes from Oxycera nigricornis, assembly GCA_963942545.1. Classification (NCBI taxonomy): domain Eukaryota; kingdom Metazoa; phylum Arthropoda; class Insecta; order Diptera; family Stratiomyidae; genus Oxycera; species Oxycera nigricornis. The sequence goes on along the minus strand of OZ012659.1, from coordinate 123,088,672 downwards.
AATGTTGGATTATTTAGGCATAAGATAAATCCAAAATGACATCCAAAATAAACGTATTTTATGGTTGCCAGTGGCTGAAGAAAGCTAGGTTCAGTTGTTTTCAATCTTGATGCTTTCGAGTGTCAACTGTAAAAGCCGATGAATCCTCTATAGAAGATATCAGATCTCTAGGAGTTGCAGCGGAATTCATATGCGAGCGGTTGAATGTCTGAATGATACAAGAATGCACGCGATTCAAATCAATTTCATGCAATTATTTGATCTAGAGTTCCATGAAGATACTTAAGTGAACTACCTGACATCACCACTAGTAAGTTTTCTAGATACAAACGAAGATGGTCTAGTTTGATCAGTCTAGTCAGAACATGGGCTGTAGGTATGGAACATATAAGATTTTTTCAAGATTAGTGAAATTGAATTCAAAATAGATACCCAGCTACGCTGTCCCAACAAATTCGGTTATAATTTTTGCTGTTCTTGGATGGACATTGTATATTAACTAGCTTAAAAATCTTTATCGAGCAAGTTGGAATGACTATACAACTTTTTTTTGATTTGCAGGAAATCAATGCACTAGAAAATGGTGAAGCACAGGTGCATTCTTTTTTGGTATGATTTAAAGATCACAGCTATATTTGTCGCGACAGACCAGATTCTATAATCTTTATAATTGAAAAATAGACACTTTCGGTTAAGTGGTTCACAAAATTTTACAAGCCAATAGAGTTTAGAGGCATCCACTTTTCAGAATTTGTGATTGACAATCGGCTAGAATTTTGATTCTATAATTTACAGAAAAAGTAAGCCACAGTCTCAAGAAATAACCTCCTTTCTTTTATAGCATTACTGGTTACTGTGATCATTCATACAACAATGACTCAACCCAGAGTATCGGATTACGAATCATGTCTTTCTATTGTGGGTTCTTCTGTCCACTCTTGAAATCCGACCATGGGTGGTAGCTGTTCAGGAAGCCCATCCAACACACAACACACCCATTTTTCGTGGATGATTAACGAAGTCAACAAAGTAGGTAGGCCAGCAATTAATCTTACCTGGTGGCAATTTGCTCTTGAGCATATCCATTGCGACAACATTGACGATGAGTACCCAAACTGGACATTCTAGGACATCGCTTTCCGATTTGACAAAGGCCACCGCCGAGAGGCATTGCGTCTCCAGACGTCTACGATCAGGATAGGCACGTCTCAATTCGCGATTAACATTCGATTGGAATTTCTTCATGTCGAAGAGCTGAAAAGAAAACAATGAAAGAAAGATATAAGAAAATATGAAATCCAGCTGCGAGGAGCATACAGCGACTGTTAATGCAGGTGAACAGCATATACTCGTGAAGTGGACGCCAAGAAGGAAGTGCTGCGAATGGAATCATCAAGCCTAGAAACATACCATCGAGTATCGGTCGATTGGTGTCATGATCATTGAACCGACGTTAATTGAAATGATTGTTTTGGAAGTGGTGGTGATTAATCAAATGTTTGATGGATTGGATCGGTTGGTTGATCTGTCGAAAAATTAATTGCTTCTTCAGCACTACGTGAGTAGCTCCAGGCAAAAAGTATATATTTCATTTGAAACTCAGCTCCTGCAAATTATTTTATTGTATCGTAACAGAGCTGACAAACTGATCCAATCCATTTATGCAATCGATTAAAAGTTTGTATAAAAACAAACCGCCATAAAAGCATCTAACAAAAAGGATTCGAACTTGCTCGCCACCTACCTTGACTATTTTTTCACTTTCCAGAGCCTGGTTTGGTAGTTTCAAGATTTCTGCGCCGATGGCTGTTTCCTCGTTTGGACTGCTTGCTGTGCTCTTGATGTATACATTACTTTTTGCATAGCGTCTTACTAATATGTTGCCAGCGTCGTCCATTTTGATTTTGACACCCTGCAAAGTTAAGTGAGAGACAATGTGTTAGATATTTGTAGGATTGTACTATAATTAAGTCCCATTATTTAACACATATTTGTTTTGAAGAGGATCGTAATTTTTTTTCAATTTTGATTCATTTTAATAGAAAAAAGAAAAAAATGTGAATAAATCGGAAAATTGAGGTTCTTCATATCTCGTGGGCAGAACAATTCGATCAATTCAGCGATTTCCAAAACAAGTCATGTTTTTTTCTTGTTTCAGTCAGGGTTGATGGTGACCCCTCGTCAGCAACCAGTGCCCCGATCATGTTCCCTTTAGTGCGCTAAAATTGGTGAGGCATGAAGATGGGAATGTTTGCAGAAATCCTACATGGTTGGTCCATTGAAAAACGCTAAAATCAGCTAGGTGAATCCAAAATAGAGATTAACTAATTTTAGTCAAAGTTTGGAAAAAATATTTGAAAACAAAAGCAAATACTCAATGAGATTGATTGTTCCACAGTCAATATATTCAATGCATCAAGACGCTGTCTTTGTTTCTAATTTTTCAAATCATTGCTGAGCTGCTTTGGATTTCAGAAAATCTTCGGGTGGTTTCCAACATATTAACAAAATTAGTAGATTTCTATTCTGTACCTTTTGCTTAATATTTCACAACTTTATACGAAATTTTCTCAAAACCACGTTATTGAAGGTGGTGTGCACGATTTAAAAAAAAACTAGTTATCCAATCGCTCTGATTTTTGAATATGTCAATATACACATAAATGGGTATCGCAGAATCGTTTTGCTTTGGGAGGAAATTTTCCGATTTTCAAGCGATTTTGCACATTCATGCCATTTTTTGTCGTTATTTGGAAAAATCTAGCATGACGATTTTTATTTAAAAGTAAGAAATTTTGTTTGTAATATTTTATGTAGCATAAACACACCTACGAAATTTCAAAACAATATTTCTACTCTTTCTATTATAATTTTTATTAAAAAACAAATGTATTTGAGAATTTTTATGTAGGAAGACCCCTTAAACAGATCTTTAAGTGTGTTTTCAAGCAAAAAATAACTTCAAAAGTAACTTTCTAGGAAAGAAAACGCACAAATAATCTGTAGTCCTGAAGTGAATGTACACTCTCCTACCGTGATTTCACGAATGCATTATCGCATAACATACGCTGTTAGGTCCTCGATTCGATGTCTAAATTCTTACTCATTATGATCAACTTCGATCAACACCTCGATGATCGTAGTTGTCTCAGCATTTTAGTGGAAACGATGGTATATATTTGAGCGTTTCTAGAAGGTTCATTATGAATACTATGTGCCCTACACAAAATTCAAGAAAACTGTCAAGTTTAAAGCCTAAATGTTTATTATTTATGAACATTTGGCTACTAAATTTTTTCACATTTTCTGATATTTCAAATTGTAGAAACGAACAAAAATTACGAAGAATTAGAACGACTTGTCAATCAGACAAAAATAGAACATAACTTTTTATAGATGGTAAAACGTAGCATTTAGGGTAATTTCCTTTTGATTTCTTTTGAAATAAATATTCGAAAAAAAAACCAATGGCAATAATACCAAAAAAACATATTCAATTTAGATTGTATTAAAAGTTCATCGATATTCTGTGAACTTAAAAATATTCAAAAAAATACTGTCCATTATATTTCAGGTACTAATATCTTACATTACCAAAAATTCCGCTTGGCGAATAGAGAATATCTATTAGAATTTCATCGTCTTATTTTTTTGTAAATAAACTGAAATCATTCAGATTTGATTGATGAATTTTGCCACAATTTTTCTTGGCAACAGTTCCGAATAATATGAAAAAAATATTATTTATATTCAATTTATGTTATTCAACAGCCTGAACAAATAAAAGTGTTAAATCTTCAGATTAACCTTTCCGTGGTGTGACTTATTTATTGGAAAATTTTAAATTTAAAATTCATAAACAAATGATGTCATCGTTTCAATAAATTGTTTATTTGAACTATAGCATTATCATTTTAACGTGCTTTTATAATGTCCTTTTCAAGTTATATTTGAACCAGTTGTGTTTAAATTTTCAGCTCTAATATTTTAGCGAATGACCTTTGAAATCCTATTTTTCCCATAAAGTTTTTTCTTTCACTTTCAATAAAAACTAAAATACTGAACACAAGCTAGCGATAAGTTTCCCATATGAATTCATTTTTTAGACCTTACAACCTCCTTATTAAGTCCAAAGAACTTAAGTTGTCATACCATAAGCTCTTTGAATTTTTATCGGCATTAACAAATACAAAAAAAAACATGTCTTAAGCTCAATTAAAAGTTCCCATGATATTTTCTTTAATCCGTCAAAGATTAACCCAGAAAAATTGGAAATCGTTTATCATTTCGCAATTACATACGTTCCGTGCTTGCATGCTGAATGATGATCTTCAGATGATGTGCCCGCGACGGGGATGAGTGGCAAAGATAGATTTATTAGTGCGACTAAGATGCTGAGAAACCTTCAACATATTGTTATTATAAAAACTCATAAGAGATTAAGTATCTCTTTGGTAAAGAAAACAGCTAAGAAAATAAAAATTGCAGAAGGTTGTTTCTTATCGTACATTTTTGTATGAAATCTGATAAGGAAGATGTTAACATATGCCCGTTTATGCTACAATCAATATTGTTTCCTAAAAAACATTGTTTTTCACAATCTGAACACGAAGAGAAACCTGTTGTCGAGCAACATCGATACATTGTAAAAACGATCTTCATTGAATGTATCTTTTTCCAATCGCCCATCATAAATTACCACATCGCTGACTTTATGTTGTTTTAATAGAATTCACGGTCCAGATTGAAATATCACCATCAATATGCGACCTCAATCCAAACGCAGCACGAAAGATACAAGTATCTATTCAAATGCGTGGTAGACCGTCAGCTCGCATTATTTGTAGGGTCAGTGTTGGATTCAATTTTCAACGCACAATTAAAGATTCGATCGATGCAAGGTGAGACAGTGGTGGATGGGACGATGCGCACCTATGGTATCTTTTATCTTTAAGCTTGGTGTTGTTACAAAAACAAGCCGTGTCCGTCGCTAAGCGTTTCAGCTAAACGATGAAACCATGGACGGGTATCGTTTCCGACGTGTTCAGATGCGATCGAAATGAGCTGCGGTGCTGCACTGGTATGGTAACAAAGTCGTCTTCAAGGACGTCAATCGGTATTTAAAGCCCAACGGAAAAGACCAAACCGTCAAGATGCGTTCAGCATGAACTCGATATGCAAAATGTTTGATGGTGATGTTAAATGCCAATCGTGAGAATGTTAAGATTGTTGGCTGGAAATAATGAATTCTGAGATAGATTTTGCTAGGAACGGGTTCGGAATGGTTAAGTGAGATTGAGGATATTGGGGGTGTTTGTGTTGAATTAAGAATAATGAAGTGTGATGTGGTGGTGGCCATTTGAAAAAAGCTCCGAAATTTTTATAGCATTCTGGTTTTATAGGCATGCTAAATCTACCATTATGGAAGGTTGTGTTATTCTTGCTGTGTTTATAGAATAAGCAATTTCCATTTTTTTCCTTATCCACTAAAAATCTGAATATGGATGATACTTATGTTGTGATCTTTTCTTAGTATATTGAAATTCCCACAATATCCTCGACTCAGAGTTCGGCGCGTAACAACTCTCTGCCTCGCTTTACGTGCGATCAAGGACTAAAATGCCAGGATTGTCTCAGGAAACCGCCCGAGACTAGCCGTTGCACTTACAAACCAGTCACATAGTACCATTTACTCACGTGCATTTGTTATCAGTAGTCTTTTGCTAATTGTTAATTGCTACGTTATTTTCCAGTGATACTCAATTGGTAAACAGGTGCGTCTTTATGGCTAGTTCCGATTAGTTATCCCTTTGATTTATTGCTCTTTATCCATGTCGGCACCGAGGCAAGGAGCAGTCACAGGCTTGATTCTAAGAACATAGCCCAAAATTCTTGCAGCGAAATTTTTCGAGTTTTTACTTGCTTTGGCAGCTGTTAAAACTAATAATTATGTCCTTTTGGGTGTTTCCGAAGAAAAATTGCCACGAACCGCTTGCTATCTGGCATACACTTTAAGAAAGAAGCTGTCATTTTGACGTTTCAAATGATACTGAAATGATTCTATGTTCACGTCCTTAGACCTTTGACGGTACGATTGCATCGTGAAAGAGAGACAGATATATTTCGTGTACTTTCCAACAAAAACGCGCTCATTCTGTTCAGATAGTGACTGCTGAAATTGAGGGGGCAATAAAAGAGTTCTAATCGTTGCAAGAAAAATGAAAGACGTAGACCAATACCTTTGATACAACGAATTATTCATAGGTAACTACTTTCATGTTCTGTCGGTTGCAAGAAAAACCACATATTATTGTAGCAGTTGAAGTCATGTCTGTCGACTTATTTTAGAGCTACCAAAATGATCATTTGAACATCTCTTCCGCGTCATCGCTCATCAACACCTCAACAATAGAACCACCTGTAATTTGCCCACAATAACTTTGGCCTTAATATTTCATCATTCATATTCCAGATTCACTCTTTTCTTCAGCACAAAAAGAAGCTAAGAAGCATCTCTACTAAAGAGGGTCATTTGGCTATTATTCGCAACGGTATTAGGTTCGTGTCCGAATCGGTACTTATTAATTTGGAGCCCAGCATTTCTGACCAGCCTTTGTTTTCCTTCGGCTCTCATGTGTGGATGTGTGTTATTTGCGCTTCTCGCCAAAGACAATGGCCTCTTGCCATTGAGATGGAGTGGCAAATGGATAGATGAATAGATGGATGGATCATCAGCATGCAATTTGTGGCATCATTATACTTTGCCAAGCAATCCATCCGAGGTGGCCGATTATCATGATGACCCTGCTGCGAGGATATTTGATTTACAATTTTGACCGTTTGCCCACAACATCTACTTAGCGAAATGCGTCTTGAACGGATAGTGTTGAAGAAGTGATAACGATTTTACCACTCTTCACAAGTCAATGGGCCACGTGACCATGCGGAGTTGGTTGCGTCGGGACAGAAGCATTGCAGACGATGTAGGTGACTTGGTACAATGGCTTGCACAGAGAATCGAGTACTGTAATTAATTGAGGATGTCAAAGAAATAATCACTCAGCAAGCCCGGATGTTTATGTCTTTTCGAGCAGGTGTAGATGCAGTTGAGTCAAGTGGTTAAACACCTGTTGCGACGTGTGTTGTACATATGCAAAGTATGCAGTCGGTACAATGAGTAGTTAAAGATGTCTTGATGACTTCTGTGTTGTTATCCATTGAAAACATTGAAGAGATTGCATAAGTGTTACAGTTTGAGCCTTGATTACAATCAAACTTTTTTCAGCACTAAGAGCTTTTTTGTAGAATTTCGAAATGTGCTTTATTCATTCATAATTGTTTAGTCCCGTCAATTTTTGCAAGTTTTGACAATAATTTAATCTAATAAATGCCAACATACATAAATTTTATTGAATTTTAGGTGAAAAAATCAATAAATAATAATTTAAATTAGGTTATAAAAATAATAAATAAAGCTTGCAAAAGAAGCAGAACCTCGAAAATAAATCGGAAAGTTAAACGGTCAAATATATTCATTAGTTTAGATCTATATCTTAAGATCGAATTTGGCTCTCTTAGGCGGAAACATTTTGTATCAAGCAGTTCAAAAATAAAACAAAATTGCAAAACAAAATAGGAAGTCTATAGAAATACTATGGTAGCTTTTGAGTACGATAGATCCTATACGTTGCTTAGACATGGTTTTAAGAATTGCATAAAGAAAGACTATGTTTCCTCAAAAACAGCTCTATAACACCGGAAAAATTAAAAAAAAAAAACGAAGTAAACGAATCCAAAAATGAAAATTTAGTGAAGCATTCACAGATGCAACACAAAACTATTTGGTGCTTTTATGTTAGACGGAGGGATTACTGCTCATATAATCCTTACGTATATTTCTAGCAGCTTACCAAGAAACTCACTAAAAATAAATCTAAACTTATACAAGATGTGAATTTTGACGATCTTCTGACTTTATGAAGCTGTAAGATGTGCAATTGATTTTAACTTTCCAACCAGAACATAAACACTTTATTATTTCATTTTTCGCAGTTACCAATATGCGTTTTTTTGTATTTCAGTATGCTTTCTCGATGTGCAGGACTTTCGCATTTCGGCCCTTAAGATCTTTCAAAGTTCTTCTTCTAACTTCTTGGTGCATGACAATTTTTGTGTGATTATTTCTTCGTCTTTGTGCAGACTATAATTAATGTGACAAGCATTCAATCTTAAAGAAACAATTTTTTTAATATTTTCACAACGATTACAGGTGGCTGTGGCAAAATATTCGAGTTTCGGCTTTTTACATATTTGCAAACGTTTAACGAGAACTTATTCGAAATTCGCGTTCTGTACAACAAACTTATAAAGCATTTCGTCCAATTTACGGTGCTCATAATCGTCCATCTGAGCAGCTCATACGCAATATGATGAAACGATTTGAATCCACGTATACTCTTTTAGACAACGTTCATCCATCACGAGCTCGTACGGTGCGTACCGAGGCAACCATCGTTGCTGTAGAGAGTGGTGCGACTGAGGATTCAAATTTATCGATTCGACGGCGTTCTCAACAACTTGGTCTCTGTCTGCATGGACAATTTTGAAGAAAAATTTTGAACCAAAGCCTCATAAAATCCAACTGGTGCAGCAATCCACACCCAAAAATATCATTGTATGGTGGGAATTGAAAGATATGAACTTAAAAATGTAAGCGCGTTCATCTCGAAAATGCATTTTTCAAAAAAAAATCGACTTTTTGATCCTAATTTTACAAAAAGTTTTTCCCCGATCGGTTCCAAATTTTTAAGGTTGATTCCAAACATAAAGGACTGCTGAGTGAATTTCTACAAACTGGTCAAGTGCGTTCAGCGTTTCAAAAAAATGAGGCTCAAAAAGTCATTTTTCCTAAGTTTGTATAAAAATATATATGAAAGTTTCAATTACTCATCTTTCTTTGGTTTTTGGAAAACTGAGAAATTTTTACACAAAACTGTTGCGGTTTTACCAACGATGATATAAAAATATCGCCTTCTAGTTTGCATTGCAACTTCATTGAAAGTGAATGTATATAAAAAGTTCGAAAAGCTTCTTGTTCTTTAATGTAACAATGATAGTTCCTCGGGCACAATTTTATTTTTATTTTATAAAAATATGTATATAAAGCGCAAAAAACTGGTTTTTTATAGCCCACACGTGTTTTTTTATCATTCACGCTCACGTGAAGAAGATCATCTGCAAAACCTTACAATTTTTGCAATCAACTTATTAAAACAATTTTTCTCTCTTTTTATAAATTTTAATACCTTCTTTAAGTGCTCTTCATTCAAGAGGAACGCAAACAATTGATAAGTGAATAGAATTGATTGAAGTTCAAGTGATTAGTTGTTTGGAAAAAAAGTTCTTTGTCTTTCAACGACCCAAATAACATTTGATCTTTTCGTTGGTAACCAAAATTTGAATTCGTGGTCTGTTATTTTTCAAATTTATAACATTCTGAGCGATTCGAATTTTGAAGGGCACATCGTTATATTAAAAGCTTAAGCACCATTTGAGTTATATGAGGTAATATCCATCAAATGTTTACGATCAAAAAAAGTTCTTTCAACCTTGATTCTGCGTCATTGTCTATTAATTTCCGGCTAGGCTAATCGATTTCAAGTCGCATGCCTTACATAAAAATATTTAGGCTCATTTATCAAAACAACCACCTTGATCCAATTAACATGTCGTCGTGGAGTGTTCCCATGACCAAAACAATCCACATTTTGAATCATTAAGTTCAGGAAGCTTAATGACGGTTTTTAGTCCATTCGCAATTTTTTTCCATAGTCCAGACTTGCTTTGGTCCATGATGAAACATTAGGCAAAGATAAACGATTATGACAATTCTCTGGTAAGTAGTCACTTTAGACTTATTATTTTTACTATCTTTTATGCGAGCACATATATAAGTTGGGCCTAATTGTCTTTCGTCTTATAATAGAGCTTAAAAAATCTCCGGAAAAAATTAAGATATGTACTTTTAATTTGGAAATGATGTAACATGCACATTGAGGGTAAAAAGTGGATGCAAAATTATAATTTGAAATTCAGTTTTTAATTTTTTTTCCACACAGAAGTGTGAAAGATTCACTAAGACACAGTGGCATTCAGCAGTGTGAAAAAATGTGTAAATTTGATTGTTGTGTCAACTCGTAGATCATCACTATCTTCCATACTAAGTTATGCATTTTTTAAAGAATAATTTAGTCTGCATAATTGGATTAATAGACTTACCTGTCCAATGTGACGCTTTACTTCATCGGTTTTTTGATCACGCATCGGATTATCAAAGCCACAAAGTCCAATTCTGCAAAGAGAAGAAGAAACGTTCAATAAGAATTTTCGTTCGACAAACAAGATATGTGTTATTACTACAAAAATTTCCTTTTTTGCTTAAAAATATACACTGAGAAGAAAATGATAATGAAATAATCCACGCAGCAAATGGAAGACCAAAAATCAACTTCAGGTTACTGGCTTAAGTCTTTTAGTATTGCCCGTTGAAATCGAGTTACGTAGGAGGTTTGTAGGCTAGACCCTTTTTACAGAGATGCCTTATTAACATCTCAGCCGTCCTGTTCTGATTACAAAAGGCAAAAAAAAATTGCAAAAAAAAATCTTAGCTTTTGGAGGCTGAGAACTATTCGATAAGATGATTGAAATCAAGTTACTGGCTTAAGTCTTTTGTTTTTCTGTTAAAATATTCTGTTTTGTTTACATGTTCGCAAGTTGTAGCTGCCAAATTTCTATCTCCAACCTGTGTTTAATATTTTGGATAAGTAATTGCATCATTCCCGGTCATTTGAGTCATGAATACATATTCCATTTGTCGTACAAAAATTACACAAACTCAATTTGAAACATTCAAGTTGATAACAACGGAATGTAGCATTACGCTAAACTGGTATAACTATCCAGTCTTAATGACCCTCTGTTTCATTGTAGCCTTGTATAAGGCCATCGTGGGCACTCTTACGGCAGTGAAGATATATTTTCCCGGAAGCTCTTTACCGGTGATTATCTCGTGGTCATCTTCTTTTGAAGACGACGTGGAACTACGTGACATGATGGCAGACAGACATGCATGTATTTTTGTAACTAATTTCATGAGTATTTACAAATTAAATGTAATTCATGTGAATTCATTGAATATTGGACGCGTGTTGATGAAATTATAGTCAAATTTGTGGAAATATTCCATTGATAAGACAATAGTGTAATTATGTTGTTGGGTTTTTTTGGAACATCTGGAAATGATTAAACTTAGTTTAGATGTAAATAAGGTAATAGTATTTTTGCTTGTATTATTTTATTTTTGTCGTTAATGAAATCAAAAAGCAATTACACGTCGAATTCTCAGAATTTTCAGTGCCTGCAGCCTCCAAACAATCCATAAAGTCTGGACTGATCAATGAGTCTAATAAAAGTATGTTCATATGTGGATTCTGAAAATGGTAGAGAAATTGTGAACGTTGCGAACAACATTCAAAGGAACGTTGGTCGCATTTAATTAACATGTTTTTCAAGACCTACAGTCTGTGCAATGCTGAGTGAAGCATAGTACTTTTAACCGGTGTTAGGGAGTTTTCTAGCCACACTTTCACCACAGGGATCACATTTATTTCTAATGAAAGATGCGATCAACATCAACAATCCTTATTTAGAATATTTCTCACCTTGTTTCCTCGAAATATTGTCAAGATTTGTCCAAAAAATATTAAAAGCATCATCAAAGAAAAAAAAAGTGTTTTACGATTGGTGAAGCAAAATTTAGATTCAGATAATTAATTTTTTCGTTAAAATTTCTTCCCTGATATTAAACTGAGCTTAAATTACTTAAATGTTGGCCTTTTTCGAAACAATTTAGTTATGAAGGCTTTGCAGCAAATATCTGTAGTGATTTCAATGCGCAGAAATAATAACTAGCATTTTATTTCAATCAGGAAATTCTAGATTCAATTATGACTGGTCTCACTATGATGTACTTTACTACTAAAAGCTAGGTAGATTGAAGATACTGCATTCTTAGTAAACTATTTCAAAAACCAAAAATTTAGTGAAGCATTCACAGATGCAACACAAAGCTATTTGATGCCATCATGGAAAGTGGAGGGATTACTGCTGAAATGATCCTTATGTATGCTTCAATCTTAACAGGAAACTCACTTAACAAAAATATAAGCTTACACAAGGTGTGATCTGTAACAATATCCATACTATGTGAACGTATATGATGTGCAATTAATCCCTACCTGTGTAATTAGTAATGATATACAAATTTTGGTACATATGATATTTTGTTTTTCGTAGTTATTTATATCAGATTTATTTATTTTGGGATGCTTTCTGGACCGGCAAAGCTTCCGCAACTCGATGTTAAAGTTCTTTTAAATTTTCTTCTCTAACGTACATTTTTTGCATTACAGTTTTTCGGTAGCTTTCTTCTTCTGAATGCTGACGATGATGAATGCACCAAATTTTATGGTACTCATAATCATTCATTTGAGCAGCTCATACGCAATACGATGAAAAGATTTAAGTCCACGCATACTTTTTTTGACAACGTTCATCCAACAGGAGCTCGTACAATGCGTACCCAGGCAGCCATCGTTGCTATAGAGGGTGGTGTGACTGAGGATCCAGATCTATCTATCTGTCCGTCCACTACATGGAATATTTTGAGGAAGAATCTTAAACTTAAGCTCTATAAGATTCAACTTGTGCAGCAATTGAAGTCATTAGGCTAGAATAGAATATCTTTCAGTCTTCCTTGAGTCAGAAATATCATTTGATTTTTGGATTATTTTGGGTCATGTTAAAAATTTAGGTAAACTTTGATTGCCGATAGAGAAACAAGTAACTCTTTATTTGATTTACTCAATTCTGAATGCGATTCCAATCTTCGATATGCCACGTCTTGGAAACATTTTTAAAACCAACAACCCAAATAAATTCCTTCATTAATTGACTTTAATAAATCCTGATTTTTAGAGACAACTTAAAGGGACATGGCACCTTCAATTTTTGAATTTCAAATTTTTCGAAAATGGATTTTTTTAATGACAACAAATTGAATTGGAATTGAACTATTAAAAAATTGTTTGAAATGGTTTTTTGACCATCCGTCAACTGTTACAATTTTTTTTGAAAAAATAAAAACACTGAAAGACCACGGTGTGCTTGATTGCTGCTCACACAAAAATCAAAGAAAAACTTAGTTTAAATCAATACCAGAGCCGCTATATAATGAACTACAAAAAATAAATTTGATGAAAAATGAGAAAATGGCGGTTTTTTTTTGCAAAAATCGACGTTGCTTGCTTCTAAAATCTGCTGTAACTTTCAAAATTGTGAGCCATTTTTTCCTCCGTCGTTGATTCTGAGTATTAGTTTGTGTAGGTTAAGTGTAGAAGTCGAAAAAAATTATAAAAAATAATGATTTGTTTTTGGGAAAAATAAAAGAAACGGGGGCGCGTAAGAGGGGGTGCAAAACGTGTCTCCAATGTGTTATCCCTATTTATATTACATTTACAGTAACTATTACATTCGGCAATTTTTTAAGGATTATTTTATAGTTTTATTTGTTTTCTATTAATTACTTTTATTTTTAAATTTTTCGACTTCCAAACAAGTCTTAAAAAACACTTCCCAGATAGGTTTTACGGTTTCATATGATTTTTGGAAATAGGCCGAATTATCATTTTTTAGTGGGGGAAGTCCCATAACTTCTCATGGGGCCATGATCGCCGCGATTTTTTTACGCCACAGTAGTAGGGGAACTCCCTTCTTTTGATTCCCTTTACTTCCGCTCCCTTCGCGGAAGGGCCATAGTCTTAACCTTTGTCTTTTTTTTTTAAATCATGCATATCAACTTGTAAACCGTTGCTTTGAGAAAATCGCGTTTCAAATACAACAGGCTTTTTTTAGAAAAACCTTACTAAATTCAATTTTCGATTCTTGCGCCATACATTTTCCCTTACTTACACTTCTTCCTCTCCTTGTGATTTCTGCTCACTATGGGTAGTTCTGGCCTTTTAAGACGCCTCAGTGCAGCGTTTTTCCACTTGCTTGATTGTTGTAGTATCCCGCTTCTCTGCATGTGCTATTCCCATAACTTGCATTATTTTCGGTAAATTTATGAACCTTTCATTGACTGCACATGCAAAAGTATAGGCAGCAATTCTGATAATATTTTTTGCCAACAAACGTATACTCCGGGGCCATATTCCAAACGCAAGAATTGAAGCTTTCATTGTTGTTTTGAGTGAAATTGCCTAAGAAGCGCTTCAATAAATCTTCCGAAGGTAAATCTTCATAGATTGTTTTTAAAATTTGTTTAACATCATCATCCGAGGGTGGAAAATGCTTCAAATTTTTCAAAGCACTTTTTCCAGCTGCCTCAGCCCTGCGCCAGTCATACCAAGACTTTTCTCCAATTGGATATTTAGAGTGTTGAGGATTCTCACCTGTAGAAATGTTGTTGTAGTATCCCAAGCCCAAATTTTCTTGCGGATGTTTTCGACCAAATCAGGATTTTGTTGCATTGCTACTAAGTTGACAAAGTTTTCATCAGTTTAATAATGAGCTGAAATTTTTTTGGGGCTTATTTGGAGATGATGCACATGTTTATAGTCGATGTTTTTTTGGTTTTTTGTGCTATGATCAACTGTTTTCTTTCACTTTTTGGCTCTGCTAAACATTCCTTTTATCACGTGCAAAACAGTCTCTTTTTTGATAATGGAATCAGAACCGTAGGGCAGCATATCCAATAGTGTTTTGAACCCATCGAAGAAAAAAAGATCTTGACGCACCTTGCTATATAAGCTGACTATGCTTTTACTTAATGAATTTTTCTTTCATGTTAATAAAATCTTTAAAATAACTATGTCTTATCGAGTTGCCTTTGGCACATAAAATTTATCTAGGGCAGTGACATACCATTTTTAATCACTTTTTCCAAGTACGAGAGTCATTTGATGGCAAACCTTCAAACCATCACCTCACTCAAGGACCTTGCACAACCACCGGTCACAGCCCAAGAAACATTGTTGCACTGCCCACCGTCGTTCAAAGCGACATAAATCCAATTCAAGTATCTTTTCGAGTGGATTGTGACAAATAGATAAGGTTACATTATCGAGTGACGGTACAGGCCGCTACCTTTTTTGCGCTACCGCTTTCCGTTTTCGAATGCAAAACTGGCGAATTGCACAATGACTCCTACAACAGTTGCAAGAAACAGCTTGAACGGAACATGCCAAGTATATTAACTACAGACACACTCAATGGGACTCTTACAATCTTTGCCAGATACCGCCAATATATATCTTTCAATCTAATTACCAACATATGTCGGTACATACGCGAAAATGCAAAATATAGATACATGTACAAGACAACGCACTTTCTTACCGTAAATGTAGCGCAGCATACTAACTCCGTTTCGGGGTTGTACTAGCGAAAGATACATATAACGGTTAGTTGGCTTACGTAATTGTTTTGTGGCTAGCATTTTAGTCATTTTGACAATAGCGAAAGGTGCTTGACTGTGTTACAGTTTTAAGTACTTCGCGGTATGTTTTATTTGCTTTTCTGGGATTGTGTTTCATACTCGTGTCTTGTTTGCGACTACCACGTTTGGAGAGTTTACGATCTAAAGATATTCCGAAAATATTTATTTGATGAAGCAGATATCATACGTAGTTGGTGCGGCCAACGCTGGAATGGTCTTATTACTCATTTGCAGCTGTTTGTTGTAATTCATTGAATGAAAGTCGAAGGAGACGGTTACGCAACAATGGACATTGTAATGGATATATATTGATTGAGTGTTTGTAGAGTTAGATGTGTTGAACAGAAAGAATATACTTAATTTATTGACAATGGTAAGAGGGATTATTCAATAAGTAAGTTGAATTCCTTGGGAAATTTTTTTGAAACCGAAAGTGACATATGAAAGTGTGAGTAAGTAGATTGAACTATTATATTGCACTTTTTCTTGAAAAACAAATGTATCGCAAAAACATGAAGTTAAACAATGTTGCAGCAGACAAGTATGACGAAAAATTCAAAAAAATGACAATTTGATTTTTAAATAATATATAACCAAAAAACAAACAAGGAATAAGAGATAAGGTGAAAAATTTGTTACACAAAAAATACGGGTATATCAAAATAAATGAATTAAAAAATAAACAGAATTGCTGGAATAATAACGTGGTTGAACAAACTTTGATAGATAGGCTGAGGACATATTAGAATTGTCTTCAATATTATCATAATTTGACTTCACCATCAGTTGAAGTATGGTCAGTCTTTCTGAGTTATATAAGTGTTATATTTTCCCCACCAGCATTTTTGAAAGATTTGAAGCTATTTATCTTATGCATCAATTTTTTTAGGGTGAAGCGGTTATTTGATAGAGGTTTTGAAAAACGGTAAGTATAAGAAATACATTAAACACTTTGCAGAATTTTCTTCATGACTTTCTTTCGGGTCAGTCGAAAAATGTAGCCTTCAAAAAATCAGCAAAATAACATTGATTGGTCAAAAATATTCGTTTGAAATTCGGCATTTGCAAGCATTTCAAATGAGACAGGTTTTTTTTTGGGTTTATAATCAACTCTGGACTCTTTTGGTATACATAACAAAAGTCTCAAAATTCTTTATCGGATTCTTTCCAAAATAAAAGGGAAATTTAAAGTAAAATTCACCTGAAACTATTTTAGAAAAAAACAAATTGTGAAATCTACTGAAACTCAATTTAATGGAGTGAATCTTATACTGCAATTATGTTTTGGTAAGTTTTCCAAAAAACAATTTAAAACCAAATTATGTATGAAAGTTTCACAGAATATTATCAAAATTATTTTAAAGAAGAAAAAAAAATAGAAAATTTCACGGAAAATACTAGTCAAATTAACCATTAAAATTAATTTCTTTGCTTCTGTACAGTACAGCCAAATGCGAACCGAAATAAAACATACAATGTTTGTGGTGTGTTTTAAGTGTTTTTAGAACCAAAACGTAACAAAAATGTTTAGATTTCAGTTTAATTAAATTATGAAATAATAGTTTTTGAAGCACGAGAATTTTTCAAAATTTTAATTTATTTTGAAGAAGTAATGGTTTTCATTATTTTATCGAAAAAAGCCAGATAAACAGGAAAAAATAATGATGATAAAATTTATTTTCAAAATTATTGAGTTTTTTCTCTGCCTTTTGTGATTTTGGCGAGTCTCTCCTTCTTCTTGGACGTAAAATAAGGCAATGTTTATTTTTACTATGTACTTTTCTATTGGATGTTGCTTTTTAGATAGATTGCAAATTTTTTTTTTTTTTTCTTCCAAAGACGAAATAGGAAAGTAATGATAGTATTTTCAATTTTTCACAAGAATTTTGAACTGATGTATGTAAGGAATAAATTTCGATTGAAATAATTGACTTTTAAACATATAATACAACACGCCACGGGGAGCAATATTTGAGATCCACATGAGGAATTTTTAAGTAATATTTCCATTACTAATAAAACAATAATAAAATTAAAAATTCTTTAAATAAAAATAATGATGGTGAGACATAAGAGTAAGTGGAATGAGTTGAGTCTACATTTTTTGTTTGATAATAACTCTTTGAAGCAACCGATCTTCTGAAGCATTGAATGTTGAAAATGCGAATCATATCGAAAAAGAACTTATTTTTTTTTGCATTTTTTCATTAATAAAAATTGATTAAAAAAATTCGCGTATGTTACAAATGATAGTATACTTTGAGCAAGACAATAACCACATCCAGTGATTAAGTGAAATAAGGAAATATTATTCGTATTATTTCCTTATTCAGTACAACTATTCATGCTTTATTATTTTTATATGAAAACTTGTTTGCAATTATGAAGAAACTTTTAATTTTAACTTACTAACAACTTTATGCAGGATCTGATTTTTTAAAGCATTGATTGTTAGAAGTGCAAATTTTTTAAAATGGGAACGTATATTTGTTGGAGTTTTTTATTCAATTTAAAAACTTCTGTAGTAAATGTATTGAAAATTTGATGGACGAAATGAAATGTTAACACACATCGATTGACACCTCAATGGCATTAGTACGCCCTCCCACACATATACCTTCCCCTTTCTAAAAATACTTTCAAATTACTCCTAAGGCCTTTAAATGTAAGGGAATCTCAGTTGCAATTTTCGAACTTATTACAATAATTTCTCTTTATATTGGGAAGTGAATAAATGTAAGAAAAAGGACACTTGCGAACGGAAACCTTTGGATCTCCTTGCATTCCCACTTGTCTCGCCTGCTGATTCGATTGGATCTTTTACCTCAAAAGCCTTACACAGTAAATGGATGCTCCCTGGGGCAATAAGTAGCAATTATTACTAAAATAGTCCATGAAGAAATTCTTTTACAAGTTTCTTGCTTAAGTCTTTTGTTTTGCTAGAAGTAAGATCAGTCAATTTTCTGAATTTTTTCCTTTAAGAATATTAACTGCCTAATTACGTCGAAAAATAATTTTAAATTTGAGTTAGCTATGATCAGATTCTTATCTAAAGTCACTGAAAGATAAATCAGCGAAATAATGTTTGGGATAACGACGAAAAAACTTTCAAAAATGGAAAAAAATCCATATAAATTTTAAGAACATTTCATTTTAAAATGATTGGTATGAAAACTCTTTATTCAGAATATTTATCCACGAAAACATTTGATAAAAAATTGTCTTCAAATTTTAGCAAAACAAGTAGTAGCGGGGAAAGGGGGACACAATTAACGCAAATAGTCAGAAAATTCACAATAAAAACCCCTTTTCTGAACAATATTCTATCGATGGTATAAATTTTATATTACTTTGGAAGCTTCAGCGCAGCCTTTGCGGAGTGCCATCCCTGCGTACCTGAGGTTAGTGGTTGGTCCAGTGTTTGCAGTCGGAGGGGCTAGAGTTTGCGAAGCCTTATCTGAGGTCAATCTGGTACCATAGAGACCGGGGCCAAGGAATGTCTTATATTTTCCTTCAGTTTCGTTAAGGGCTCTCTTAAAGGGAGTTCTAACGTTGTGTGATAGTCTTTTACTATCTATATCGCGGGTGGGGAAACTCAAAGACGCGCGTTGAAGTCATCATACTTCCGAGTATGGGAGTTCTTCAGCATCGTTGGGGGCTTGACGTGGAGTTACGTTTAACCCGATGCCGAGACAGGAAGATTGGTAGAGGAATATATAGGTTTCGCTTTCACCAATAAGGTCATTGAGTCTGCACCCAGTAGGCAAACTGATATTCCCACAATAGTTGGGAGGGTACGTGATTGTCACCCAAAACAAACCTGCAGCCGAAGCAGCCTGTGGCTTCAAATCACTCCAATAGGCAGCCACGTTAAACACTTACGAAATTCACTACTTTGGAAGCAGAATCAAGATTTCGACTCGTGAATAATATATAAAAAAATATTTCAGTAAGTATATGAATAGAAAACTCCAAAACGAATTCATCTGTTTTTAACCATTTGCAATCAACACTAAAATAATGAAAAACTGACAATACCAAAAAAACCTTCGTAATGAAACAATAGACCTTATCATTGGAGCTCCCGAAATGAAAACATTGTTCCATTCACACTATCTCGACCATCAATCAAACGATAGCGCAACACACCCAGCATCAAAGAATGACTCTTTCATCATCATTTCGGGCGTTTATTTTGTCACAACACATTCACCTTCCCAGCTATTTTGAATGCTGCGCAGAAAAAAAGATCCAATAATCAGCAGCCATAAGAGTTATCTTAATTAGAAATCTTTCGCTATTTGGTAAAATGGTAGCGAAACGAAAATATTGTATAAACAATAGTTCAGTCAACACTATCGCGAATAGGTTTAGCCTTCAATTTATTAAATTGCTGGTCTAATGGTAAAGATACAAAGATACAAAGATACTATCGACGAATGTGTGTTGATAAAGCGCAGGTGGAGTGTGGGATTTTATGTTGGAATCAATGGGTAGTATATATTATATATCTAATTGTTTTAACGGTTTAATGGAACCAATGGTCGAGTACTGCGTGGAACAGGAAGTGAACTTGAATTTTCGGAAATAATTATAGCCAACATTAAGAAATTATTGGATATTTTGTCCGGTGTGGAGGCAAACGAAGGTGAATGAGGTTGGATGGCTGATGAAGTGATTTATTGTTTTATTTAAGATAGTTTTGAGTGATTTGATTTTTTTTCAATCCAATCATAGTTTGAAAGTGAAATTTTTATGAGAACAAAACCATGCAGCTAGACTCTTGAGCAAATATGATTCTGTGGAAGGTGTTGTGTCCTTCTGTATGATTCATTATTTGTTTATAAGTAACAATACAAATTTTTTCCTTAAAATGTTTGTTAACAGATTAGTTCACTTGGCAAGAAAAGTAATAACTGTAAGCTACGACCACAAATTCGTACATTGAAAAGTTATTTCATTTTTATAGACCTCTAAACATGCCACAATCGCTCCATAAAATATGACCATAAAATCAAAGCATATATGCATTATCATTTTTGTCATAGTTTTGTTGCACTCAAGCGTATTTATTTTCACATGAAAATAAAATTACCACAAGATAAAACCATCAACGTCGAAATATCCAACGCTTTCGTAGCTGAAGGTGAGATTTTAACAAAATCAAATTATCTTAGAAAATAACAGCAAACAATTTCCCAGGGCGCAGATTTTTTACGGGTCAACTATGAAAAGCCGTCCGTTAATCATTGTGATTGTGTGACGGACTTGAAGGTTTTCTTTGCCGTTCAAATTAAATATGTAATTATGAGTTATAATCAGCACGGCGACTATGTTGACCATTAACGGTTGACTGGTCCACCTCCGCAGAGTCGCTCGAAAAGTGTACTTGTACTTGAAGGCGGTGAGCAATTTGGATGCTTGACCATTGCTGTTAACATTGCAATTGTTAGTTGTTTGTTTACACGTTATTAATGATGAATTAATTAAGGTTAGTTGCGAATAGTTTTGGCACTGTTTTATAGGTGGTGGCGATTAATATGGTTGACCTCAAGGTGCTGCTGGTTTTGGAGGCGAAAAGTGTCTGTGAGAGTTTTGAATGAATTTTTTTTACAAATATTTCTTGTTGGTATGCATTTTTAATACATCACAGGTATTGCATAAAAATAACTAACGAATTTTATAATGTGTTTGTTTTATGCTTTATGGAATAGCTTATTAATGTTATAGAGAAAATTATGCACTTGGTCGTAAAAAAACAATCAGTGGGGGTTTAATTTGAAAATTTTATAACTTTCTGATCAAACCATTCAATCGATTATCATTTCTAATGGAAATGACTTCAACGCTGTTATATTGGAATCATTTAGGTCAATATTTTTTTGAATTTATATAATTTTCAAAATTTGGACGTTGAAATAAATTGGTCATATTTGTCGTGATTAGGAATTATTATCATTTTTAATGAGCGTTAAGTTAAATACAATTTGAACATCTCTTCAAAGCAAGTATGCGAACATATAAATACAGCTAAAAGTCCTGTTTGGCTGACAAATTATTCAACAACTAAGTACAAAACAGCAAGCCTTAAAATGAAAGAATATAGGGTGTTTTTTTAGAGGCATAGAACTTTTTAAATAAATAAAACACATAAATTATTGAAATGCTCAATTTTTGGTTTCGGTAGCCTGCAAAATTTATTGCATTTAGTATTTAAAAATAGGTTTTGGAATGTGTCTTAGGTGGGCCATTCTGTCGGTCCAATTTTACAGCACTTTCTACTGTATAACTGGCTTTATTTCGTCAATAACGCGTCAAATGTAGGCTTTCAAAACATCAATAGTTGGTGGTTTATCAGCAAAGACAAGTTATTTGAGATATTATCTCAAAAAGTAGTCCAATGGAGTCGAATCACATGATCCGGATGGCCAGTTCACAGGTCCATTTCTTGAGATGATTCACTCACCAATGGTTTGGCCCAATAAAGTAATGGTTTACGTTGTGAGGTATGTTGCGACACCCTCTTGGAACTATTCGTCCGTAAGTTGATTGGCATTGATTTTGGGAATCAAAAAATACGAATCATTTGTCGACAGCGTTCGTTATTAACGACAACGTTGGATCCGTCTTCAGATTTAAAAAAAAGACCAATCATGCTACCGGCATCCAAAATGCTCCATACAGTGACTTTTTCAGGGTTAACTGCGGCTTTCAAAATATTTTCAGGATTGTCATTATACCCAAATCGGGAATTTGGCTTATTTACGAACCCATTAAGCCAGCAAAGAGCCGCATCGTTTAAAATAATTTTACGGTGAAAATCCAGTTCAACTTCCAATTCATTCTAAGCCCATTTACCAAACGTACGACGCAAAAGATGGGCCAATGGCTTCAATTGCTGCACTAATTGGATCTTATAAGGATTAAGTCCAAGATTTTACCTCAAGATTTTCTATGTAGTGAACGGACAAAAGTCAGGTTGTTGAAAACGGTGTTGAATCGATGATTTAGATCTTCAAGTATACAACCCTCTACAGCAGTGAAAGCTGCTTCGGCACGCACTATACGAGCTCGTGTTCGGTGAATATTAGAGTATACGTGGACAAAAACCTTTTCGTCGTTCAAGGGTTGTCTGAAAAGTTTCCGGCCTAAAAAATAAACGAGGCATATTTTAAGTTAAACATTTTTTCCAGTGATGCTCCAACTTTTTTAACCCTTCCAAATAATAATTTCCGTGCAAAATAGGCGTTTACGTATGCTATCACTTCCTCGTTCGATGAAAATCTCTGTTCTTCAAACCAAATTTTTAGGTTAGGAAACAGAAAACAGTCACTGGAGGGCAGATTTGGTGAATACATTGCATGGTTAATCAATTCAAAGTGCAATTCGAGAATTTTAGCCATGCTGATAACTGAAGTGTGAGCAACCGCGTTGTCCTGATGGAAAAACACTTTTTTCTTTTTCAAATGAGGTCGTTTTTTGCAAACTCTGTCTCTTGCTTATCAAGTAATGCTGCATTATATCTTCCCGTTATTGTTGACATTTTTGAATGATAATTGATGAGCGAAAATCTGCGGCTATCCCAAGAAACAGTCGCCAAAATCTTCCCGGCCGACGGAACTGTCTTCGCTTTTTTGAAGCAGGTTCACCCTTTGCAACCCACTGCTTTAACTGTTTTTTCGTCTCAGAAGTGTAGTGATGGGTACATGCTTTATCTACAATTATTAATGGACCCTAACAATTGGACTCGTTTGTCAATCGACGCAACAAACCGGACACGCTTAAATTGTTCTAAAAGAGCTTTGGAAATTTTCATTCAAATGGGTTTTTGACCCAAAGTGAGCAAAAGTGGCACCCAACGTGCAGATAGCTTACGCGTGGAAAGTTCTTTAGTCAATATATGACAACCGTGTTCTTTATATATGCCGATAGGCTCCGTTATCTATCTTATTTTAATTCGATGGTCATTCAGTACCATTTCATGAATTTTTTCGACATTATCGCTGGTTGTTGCAGTTTTTGATCTTCCTGAACGCTCATCATCAGTCATGTTGGTACGACCACGCTTAAATTCAGCGACCCAAAATTTCACAGTTGCAAATTAAGGTACAGTGTCTCTATATACAGCGTACAACTCATGTTCAATTTGCGTGGGCGTGTTGCTCTTCAAAAACAAATATTTAATGACAGCTTAGTACGCATTTATTCTCTCCATTTTTGTAAAAACCCTTACAACAACTTACTCAACTGATTGTTAAACAACAACTGATCATGCAAAATGGCTGAAACTTCAATGAGAATTTTTTTGACACATGCGTCAACACATTCTCCAACTTTAATTTAAAAGTTCAGCCATCTTCATGTTCAGGCCGGAAACTTGTCAGAAAGCCTATTACGTTTGAGCTGCTCTGACGGACGAATGTGTGCACCATAAAGTGGACAAAGTGCTCATTTAGTTTGTCGTACAAAACGCGTATTTCGGAAATGAATTTCCACTATTTTAAGACGTTGTTTGGGTGTTAGTTTTTGCATGGTAGTTATAAAGTAAATTAAACATTATATTACAAGGAAGGTGAAATTTGAGAGCTACAATGAAAGATATCCTTATACGAACTTCTATACTTCTAAAAAAACAACCGATATAAGGAAAATAGCAGCAATATTAAATATATTCACCACAAATTAATTTTCACTTCAAATTAATATATCAATGTGACTTGCCACAATGAAAACGTGTTCAATTAAATCGTAATTCATTTCGTGAACTACAGGCAATGGTGAAAGTTTCGTGCTTCCTCACAATTTCCAAATTTTTTTATTTAAATTGAATTTCACCGTAAATGTTTCCCGCCGTTACAACTTATTGAATGTATTAATTGTTCAAATAAATAAATTTTTGCAAACAATACGCACACGTTCCGTGGAATATGCAACTCACTTGAATCAATTAAAAAATTAATTCAATTCGCCTTCAAGCAAAATTGAATTTTCACCAAGCGTAGCCTCCAATCGAAATGTATCTTTGCTTGTTGCACTGATTATTGCCTGTTCAACTGTTACAAGCGTACAAGAGCTTTCTGTTTGCCCAACCGAACCTCCATCTTGAGAATTGAATTTCAAATACATACTTGCAATCAAATCATTATCTTAACGGTTTCATTTTCAAAGGTCTTGACCCTCCGCGATTTCTTAATTGATCAGATAGCAATATTGTACTGTATGTATGTATCTTGCCCAACTAGAGTTTTTTTTTCTTTTAAAGTACAATTCAATGTGTTGAGATACTTTTTTTCGGATTGATTTTCGTATCGGATTCTTTTTTCTTTCTAATCTTGGTAATCAAAAAATTGGTTAATTAGGGCTCGATTGCAAGATAATTACGAGAATAGTCAATATCAATTAGCAATAAGATTGGTAAATCTGGAATCTTTTTAATTCGGCACCTAACAACGTTTATCCGAATTGAATGGAACGATTCTGGGAGTGATCAAAACTCAAGGCAATAAAATGTGATTGCGCGTTTTTGCCGTTTGATTTATGAAAGACTTGTTATAATCGTGGACTTCCTTGTATGGACACACAAATTCACTGTACGCGCAGAAAAGATACAAACAGTTGGGGTGTGGTATAATTATCGTAGCTGTGTACAGATCCAAGACACATGATAATTGTGGCGGTTGGACAATGAGGGCTTACATAGCGAATCGCCTTGAAGTGTTTCGTTTCTTTTATAATTGCTGTATTGTCTCATCGAGACGGGAATGGTAAGTGTGCTGTGGATGCTGCAAATAAAACTGTTAAGTGTTGTTTTTACAATATAAATTGGAGCAAATTTTGATTTCAATTTAACGATTTTGGTTGGGATGACTAAAAAAGGATGGCGATCGTAAAGAGTTTTAGGAAGTCTTATGAAAGAAGATGTGGATAAAAACTGAACTTTATTTTCCCCCCCATTTAGTTCAGGACGAAAAACAAATAAACAATCATACAGTTTCGTGGCCTGCAGTCTCACCTAAAAAAACAAGTTCTAGCACCAATTAAAACACCCTTTAAAATGCCAATTTACCATTTCAGCCAACAGCTTTAATATATGTAAATGAAAGGCAGCTCAAGAGCACATAGTTCTTGTTTTCATACAAATCATTACATACTCCTTAATACAACAGTTCCACCGTGTGTGTGGTATTAAGATGGGTTGGAAAACGTGTGTGGGACATAGGAGGCGTAGTTGTCGGAACTGCTATTGGTATTAAAACAACCAAGATTATTTCTGTTTCAGTTACATTTTCAGTTTCATTTTCTAAAATGTAGTTTCGAAATACTCGGGTTTGCCGTGTGTCTGCCAATGGTGGCGACACCGTGGTAAGCGGTCGACCTTGTAGCATTTAACCGCCACTCGTATAACTGTATGGATTGGTTGATATATTTAATGTATTTGTATCTAGTTGATTGTCATAAATGGCGGGCGAGTGGAAGTAAAAGTTGTTTTTTTCGAGTTTGTACACGAAAAATAAATAAAAACAGTAAGAAAAAAAATGTACAGAGAGTAAATTGAATGTATCTGAAGTATTTTGATCCGAGCTACTTAAGAAGAAGTGGATTTTTGGTTTGGGCTGAAATACAAGAGTGGTAAGGTTGACTGGAGTACCTACCGTTGAAGAATATTGGATTTGGTATGGTTTTCTTTGATGGTATAAAGAGAGACATAATATGCCCTTCGAACAAGTCAGACCTGAGTTACGTGTATCGTAGATTCAATTGAATTGATTCTATTTTTCATACTTGGTTTGAACTGAATTGAAACACTGAAAAAATACTGTATCAGCAAAAATAAAAAATAACCTCGACAAAAATTGATGGTTGAAGTTGAGGTGCATGAAGTCCAGAAATTTTTTGAAGTTTAAGGTAAGTAGAATTGTATGCTTTTGGTCGTTAATTTCAAGTTAATTTTTTAGACAACATAATGAAAGAACAATTGTAACAAACATTTTATTATTTGTTACTAAAATATAAAAGACTCTCTCCAATGTGGATGTATAAGCTAGGGCGGCAGACAATCTTTTTAAAAAATGGCTCGTCGTCGTCGTCGTCGTGACATGGAGGTGGGCATTGCAGCCCTAGCACTGCGACCTGCTGGTCGATTGTACTATCCTCATATTTTTCCTTTCTGGAGTTAATGCTTATGTCTTGAATCTTCCGGATGAGATGATGAACCTCATCAGGTCGTCCAAGGCTAAGGTATGGAACTCCTTGTCTCCTATTTGAGGCATGCCAAGGGCTCTATATCTGTGTCTGGAGAACGCGGGACAGTAGCCCACATAATGTGCCGCTGTTTCCTCGTCCTCCTCACATCTAGTGCACCATGCATCGTCCACTATTTGCAGAAGAGCTTGGTGACTTCTCAGGCGTCCGTGGCCTGTAATCACTTCTGTGAGTTTTTTCAGTCTGACTCTATTTAGTTTTAGACAGTATTTTGCGACTTCAGGTCGTAGGTTTGGCAGAAAGAGCTTTGTCTGTCTGCATGTTGGTAGGTTGAGCCATCGTCTTCGATGTTCTTCCCTGAGTGTCTCATTGATCTTTTTTGAGATTAGATTTATGTTCGTTGGCAGAACAGGCTCAGGACCAACCGGTGTGATCTCTGCTCCCTTCTTAGCCAGTTTGTCTGCCTCTTCATTACCTATAATGTCCACATGTGCTGGGACCCAGGTAACTGAGACCCTGTTTCTCTGGCTCAGCTTTTTGAGGCTGTTCTGGGCACACTCCACAATTGACGTTTTCACATTGTGGGAGCCCAGGGCCTTGATAGCGGCCTGACTGTCTGAACAGATTTTTATCTGTTTGTTTTGTATTCTTCTGTCTTGTAAGAGGTCCGCGGCTTTGGCTATGGCGTGGACTTCAGCTTGAAAGATGGTTGTTTTTGTACCCAGAGGTATCGATATTTGAGCCTCATGTGGTCCAGGGCGTATATATATTCCCGCCCCAGCCCCGACGCTCATCACTGATCCGTCTGTGTACACTATGATATCAGCGGGCCTGTGAGAAAGGTGACCGAACTTAGTCCAATCATTCCTATCAGTCAAACTCGTTGTAAAATTTTTTCCAAAGAAGAGCCTTGGGATTATGTAGTCGTTGGGCAGATCAAGGAGTGAGTCCACTTTTAAACTCTTTAAAAGTTTGAGGTGTCCCTCAGTCCAGCCGCCGTCTTTCACAATCCCGGTTCTCCTTAGGCGTGCCATCGTCTTTGCGGCATGTTGCTTCACTGATAAGTCCAGTGGCAGCATGTCCATGATCACGTTGAGTGCTTCCGTGGGAGTGGTTCGCACCGCTCCAGTAGCACTCACTAGTGCTAGTCGCTGCACCGAGCCTAGCTGACTTTTTGTAGTATCTAGGTCTGACCGTTTCCACCACACTATGCTTCCATAGTGTATGACCGGTCTTATGCAGGCTTTGTATAGC
Organism: Oxycera nigricornis; assembly: GCA_963942545.1. Classification (NCBI taxonomy): domain Eukaryota; kingdom Metazoa; phylum Arthropoda; class Insecta; order Diptera; family Stratiomyidae; genus Oxycera; species Oxycera nigricornis. The sequence continues at coordinate 123,060,660 of OZ012659.1, read as the reverse complement.
CATATCACATTTCGAGGTGAGAGTCCCCAGGTTTTACCCAATGGCTCACTTAAGGGGTTTTTTAGGTTACGATTTTCAAAAAAAAAAATTTAACGATTTTTTCCATAGAAGCAAAAGAAATATCATTTTAAAATTTTGTACATATGTTATTTGGAACTTTGGGTGCACAAAAATTGATTAGAGATTAGATTTTTTATTGTTATTTTTATCCATAATAATGTTATTAAAACCATCAAAATGACGGCGAACATGATTTCAGGCGACTGGATCATCTGAATAAAAAACGACCAAAAAGCCAAGTTAATTTTTGTTTAAGTGCCTAGATCAGATACTGGAATGATTTTTTTCCATTAAAAATAACAAAATAGAGGCCACCTTTTAAAAAAACCAAAATCGGAAAATTTGATACCATATATGTGTAGAACAAGATTTGAAAACATTAGAGTGATCCGTTGATTGTTTTTTTTTTAATCGTGACCACCAGCTTAAAAAACATGGATTCGAGAAAATCGCGTTTATTTTTTTTACGATTTTTGTTTTAAAGAACGCTGTATACCTCTACTTTGCTATGCCTATGCTTTTGATTAGCTAAATGTGCATCTCTGCGAGCTGTTTTGATTTTTTGAAAAATTGTAACCTGAAAGACCCCTTATGCATCAATAGACCCACTGTGATACCACAAAAGATAAGGATGACACTAGAAACCTAGTTTTGCGATGCTGAAACCCATTTGGATTCTATTTAAAGCTTCCTTAGCAACTTATATTTAAATAAGCTGCTTACGTGAAGCTATTGAGGAAGTAAGAGCTTTGGAATTGCATTTGCCTTCTGGATAGGGATGGGCATTCACAAAAAAATGCTGAACCGTTTTTTCTTTGCTTCCAACTTGCAGATACGACAAAAGTGATTAAAGTGAAAACCCATCCCTTCTGCGTGTCTGCCTGTTAAAAAATGCCCTGATACTAAAGACACATTAAGGAGTTGTTTGGTGCGTTTGGGTCGCGGTGCGAATCACGTTTGCTTGAATCCAAGTTTTGTGAAAGCTAGAAGATAACCAATCTGAGCTGTTAGTGTATAATCCTGGAGCTCAGTTTCAGTTTTCGTTAGGCCATCTGCTTCACAATTCTCAAATGTATGACTTCCTTCAGATATCGAGTAAAGGGTCACGTTATAATGTAAAAACATCTCATTTCATTGTATACAATCTTCAGTTGCACTTTTGGATGAGGTAAACACGTAGGATATTGATTGAAAAGCAGCTTGGCTATCACAAAAATGTCCAACATTTTAGAACAAATTTTCTGATTTTTCATGCAGTTTCACTCTCGTATGTTCTAGTAACCTTTCCTTGGATGACGCCTTAGTGACCAGAAAATCGTAAAAATTGTCTTAGGCATAGTTGCTTAGAGAAAACACTGCAGTCAACGTTTCCCTCCATTTTTGATCACCGACTCCTCTGATTCAAACATAATCGTCCCTACTCAGGATGACTGGATCAAGATTATGGTGCAAGAAAAGGGTCGAAGAAGCATAGTTTACTTAGTGTAGCATTGGCCACACATTGGACTTACTCAAGATGGTGTAATGACCATTGTTTCCTCGTCTAAAAAGTGCAGAACTTTCAGTCGCATAGTAAAGAGTTTGGCCTGCTGCATCGCAAGGATCTCGGACTGGAGCCAATAAAGTAGCATAAACAGTGCTATTTCCAAGTTAGTTTGAAACGTCTCAGTTATTGTAACAGTTGCAATTTTTCTGACCTTCTTTATCAGGTTTTGTTAATAAGTGACAACATTGAACTATAGTTCTTTTAATCCAAAAGGCCTTACTGTTTCTAAATTATTGATTTTCACCAAAAATCGTTTTGCAACAGGATTGTAAAATTAGAAATTGTTTTCATTTCACATAGAACTGTAAACTAATTGCCATAAATCTAACTCCCGACCAAAATTGAAAGTTTTCAAGTTACTGGCTTGTGTCTTTTGTTTCGTAAATAAATTGGAACATAGCTTAGTTCTTCTTGCTCCTAACATGGGCAGAGACAACGTGGTCTAAAGGTTTCTGACGAAAGTAGTCCTGAAAAACTGAGCTTTTTTTCTTTTTCTTTAACGTTAAGGGGTTTCCCAGGTTCTACGGACAACACATTTGTTACAGGCACAACGTCATCCAATGAAAACTTATCCAGAATTGTTTTGTTTTGTTTTTTCTCGATTACAATGCTGCTTTCTTCTATGAAAGTTTTGAAAAAATCTCATTTAAAAATTTAACATGGTGATAAAATTTCAATGATTCAGTCTCATCGCGGGCCGAAAATTCTAAACGTGGGAAACCTTATACCTTTAAACCCATTTTTCACGAAAGAACTTTTCTCGACATGGTCTAGTGTTTGACCATTAAATATGCACAACTGTGTTAGCTCATAGTGTAAGTGAAAAACAAATACGAGCAATAATTTACTTTGAAACGTTTGACGTATTTGACCCTTTAGGCCTTCAAGTCAATCAAAAAGAAAATTGATGATACCTAATTGTCTTATCATGATCTATTTTTTTTATCCACAAACCATCTTAGGAATTGATTACAGTCTGTGAACGCACCCTTACCTTCCCATGCGAGCTAAATTTAGATTTGATTCAAATTCCTACGCATTGTTTCACCAGCAGCACTTGACTCCCTGCCCGGACAAAATAATTGTTTATCTTTAATTAAACAACAACCAAACAATTGATACAACTCTTCTCTACTTGCGAATCAAGTCCAATTACGAGAAATATTCTTCAAGGTTTGTTCGTTCGCCCAACTTATGTTCAGTCTTTCGTAAAGGACGTTGTTCTTTTCAGACCATTAATGCATCATCAATAAAAGAATCTGATTTCGCAATAATACGATTCATCGTTGTGTACTAGCAACAGAGAAGCAGCATCCTGGATGCAAACAAAAGGTACCAATGAAACCAAGGCCTAGTCCCAAGAAAATCAAAACATCCTAAACAAAGGACAATCTACACATGGTAACATGCATATTCGATGCGAATGAAGACTCCTCCAAATCGAGTGGGGCCGCGACAAACATAATGGTGCAACACACAAACCGATAAGGATCATCCTCGAGGATGCTTGGGACTAAACTGGGTAGTACAATGGAGGGAAGGTGCACTAGACAGACCATCGGATGGACGGTACTTACTCTGCATGTACACCGCGACTAATTAAAACAATTGCAACTCTGGTCCGAGCTAGAGGACATATCAGGTGAAGGTGGTGTCCTACATGGGATCCCTAGTGACCATGCCAAAGCCGATATGGCACCACGAAGGACAATAAGGCATCGCCAAGAATATCAGCGAGATTTTGTCTGGAGGTGTTTGATTTGTTTGTTTTTGTCACCTGGTGTTGTTGCAGTGCTGCATATGTGAATAGGCAAATCTTCTTTTAATGAGTCCACCCGCGCTTTGTGGTCCGCGTTTTTCTTCAAGAGGAATGTTGTACCATGAGGTTGTCTTGGCTGGAAGTGGGAAAACATGTGTGGCATTTGTGAAGGTCAAGTTGTTTGAATGGTTTCACACAATCTGTTGAAGATTTGGTGTCTTTTATTTCTTCCTTTGCTTCCACTGTTTAATTATAGCATTTGGATAACGACATCCACAGCGCAGTTTAAAAATAAAATACAATTCTATATTCGACACTCAGAAAAGTTTATCCACAACAAGTCCACTTTTAAACAGAAAAATGCGATGAAAAACTGAACACCCAAAGCTCTTTAAGCAGTAAATTTTTTCAAGTTCTTTCACAAACCACTTTCATTCGAGAATTCAGGCCAGACCACTTGAAATTCTTGGTCAGGTGTTTGTTAAGGTTTCGAACAAAAACCGTGGATAAGTTCAAAGGTGTTTGTAAGTTACCAAATGATTTCAAACGTCCCTCTGGGTGCCTTTGTGTAACATTCAATTATCGATGGTGGTCACATTCAACACTATTCGAGGGGAAATGGACAAGACATCACAAACGATTTTCACTTACGTTGATTGCATTCTGGATTTTTTGTGCTATAATTGTTGGCCGATTGAGAGCTGCTGTGCAGATATTGGCTTTTTTAAACAGTGCCTTTAATTACCCTCAATTAAGATTAATTAACTGTTGTTTGTAGATACTTATGTGAGTATTTTGAAATTTGAAAAGTTTTTGTTTTGAAATTTGGGCTGAACTCACAAAAAACGGATAAATGCAAGGAATGAAAGATTACAAGTAACGAGGTCTTAATTTGTTTGGACTCGTGAAGAACTAAATATATATTTTTTGATATTTATTTCGTCGATTCATTTTAATGATATTTACAAATGTATTGCACAGTCATTGAATTTTAACACTTTAAAGATGTAGAAATAGGGACAACGTTGTCAAAACGCAACTGATGGTATTTTATTTAGATTTATTTAAATTGATCTGTATTAGTGGGATTAAAACGAAGATTTGATTCATCAAAAGTTTGTGGGGAACAGTATAAAATAAAATTTGCCGTAAGAATATGTTGTATATTAGAAGCCATCAACGAATCGTTCATTTATTTTTCGAATACAATTCACTATGAAAATATAGTTCTTTGACAAAATGATTTCTTCTTTACTTGCAGTGAATGAAAGTTGAAGTGATCGGCAGGAAAACGCAAGAAAAGTATGTCTTCTTGTATTAATGAACAGTAATTAACATCCACCACAATTTAAAGTATACAGAGGCCACATTTTCAAACCAGTAAATTAATATAATTTTATTAATAAATAATGCCGATTTTTCAATCGAATTTGGTACCTAACCAAAGACTTTTCCCATTCATTGAAAAGTCTTTTAGTATAATACTTATTAATTATTACTTATTACTAATTTATACCGGATCAGGATTATTAGATTCTATTTTACTTTCAATTTGTTGATACCAAGAAGTCGTAAATATTTTGATCAATTTTTCCTCCTCAACAAAACGCTTTTTACTTAAATTTTAAATATAAAAAGATTTTTAACTTATAAGTTTAAGAGTAAACGCTAGCAACTCATCTATGTAAAATAATCAATTGTTGAGACTTTCCGATTCATATTATCGATTCCATCCAACAATTTGAGTAAATTTTACCAGAAACTTTTGTCCGGATAGGTTTTTACATATTGCATAAAGTATTACTTTAAAAACAACGCAGTTTTTTTTCAATAAGTTATTTATCTTAGGAATATTTCATAAACTTCGTATCATTTTACGCGGAAGTATTTTCGATAATATATTTTATATGAAATTTTTGGAGTATTTTTCGTTCAATTTTTTTTAGATTGTTACGCGCATTTTTCACCCGCAGTCGCATCTGGCCATGAAGTGGGTAGTCCCAGTCGATGATAGCTCGTGGAGAAGTTTTAGGTAATGTTTTTTGCTAGGGGCTACTCGTTTTTGTACGGCAAGACGACATGGGCACCGAACCTTAAGCGAGATGGGGGCAGATTCAGTATAGACCAAAAATTAGACTAAACACTTAGGCTTCATAGTGTTATTTGAGAATAAAAGAAGCTTACACTATTCAGTCACAACCATAATCAACATCGAGCCCAAACTGGAGCACTTATCGCTGTGTTCGCTACCACCACTGTGCTTCTTTCGTTGGACTATCCATCTAATTAAACCACAAATCTCCACTCTCCCCGTATCTGCAATTTCTTCCGGCTATTCACTATGACCACATAATGCGTGCGATGAAATACTCGGATGAAACTCACGTTGCTAAACTCGTTGCAACGTCTTTGTCGCCGATCTTCGATGGCTTTTTCGAATTTTGTGGTCTTGGTTTGTAGCACAAAAGAGGACGAGTGGCTTCAATCACTCCCATATATCAAATCGTAGATACCGTTATCTTACATTAGATTTTTTTGGAAATGGGTTGAATTTTAACTTCAACTGCAAGTAGATTTGCTACAATTCATCGTTTTTGGGTGCATTATTTTTCACCTAAGGTAGTTTGGTGAGCATATTTGACATGATATCTCATATTCCTATCAGAGTTATTTGTTTATATTAGATTTTTAGCCGGTGGCGGAAAAGCCACTAAGAGGAACTTAAGGAAGCCTCTGTTGGTGTTTACATGGTTGCGTATCAAACTCGTAATAATGCGTGGAAAAGCGAATGTACTCGTTTAAATGGTTAAATGTGCTATGTGCTCTGGAGGCTCTGCAGAAAATTGTCAGCAATTTAATCATCCTCAATCTCGGTGTTACCATTTTCAGGCTGACTTTGTGTACCATTTCGCTACCATTCTTCAATATATCCATCAAGGAAGCCAGCTCGAACAGCGTCGATACCAGAATAATTGGGTATATCGATATGGGGGATTTTATTAATCCTTCTTGGTTGCTGTCCATGGCAAGGCTAGATTTTCACACAACGACAATGAACAGGTAATTTATTCGTTTGTCACCAATGATCTGAGTTTTTAGGTTGGATTGGACCTCTGAGTGCGTTGGGTGGCTTTGCGATTGTCTTTAACTATGGTATCCAGCAGATATTACATGGAACGATCTGTTACGATCCACCAAGAATATCAAGCCCTTATCTCTCCATCTAAAGACTTGCTTCTCATGTCCGACATTCAATCCCTTTCATGGCAGAGCCATCTAGACCCTCGTTATTATTATTACTTACCGGTTGCCATTTTCTGTCATACCAATTTTATAATATATAGTATACATCAATATTTTCTTAATGTTGATACTTATATCATATATTCAATTCATTTGGTGTAAATGTTCATTCAATATGATCAAAATCTGACCAGTAACAGCCGGGTATGATTCGTGGAGTATTTTTAATTAGCCTGGTATAATTTCTTCTTTTAGTTGAAGATTATTAAGGATTTTCCCGTTGGACCGCCGAAATGGAAAATTTTCTTAATCCAAATATTCACTTATCATTCAGGACTGACTGTGGTCTGAAAAATATATTTTAAGTTCTCAATAATTTGTCACAAACATTTTTCTTGTAACTTTTTTCAAGAGCTCTTGCTGCATCTTAAAGAAAAAGATATATCATTTCGTAAATACTTGCTAAAAAATTTGTATCGCTGAAATCATAATAATCAATTCAGTAATACGTAAGACTTTCTTTTGAAGAAGACGCAAACGTTACGTTGTTAATGCGTCATAACGTATTCAATAAAGTATTATGGAAAAAAACAAAAAATAAATGCAGAGTTATATTGCAATGTGTGGGCCAATTAGCAGGTGCTCAACATTGTACAGAACTGAAGATTTTATTGCAGGTATGTCTATATTCGGTTATTTTACTACCATGCAGTCAGAGTCTGAAATAAATTTTAGCTATGGCACATTTAAATTTTTAAAAGCCTAGACTCTTGGTATAACATGCAAATACAAATTTTCAAATCTGTAATACGGTTCTTGTACAGCTTGGAGATTTTTTTGGAAATTTGGACAATCATAATTGTTGTGTATTATGTGTTTTATCATTTTGATTTAGAAATAATATAAAATTCATGGAGCCACAAACTATTTTAGGAGAAAAATCAAGCTTAAAAACAGCAAATTTTTTATCGTTTTTGTTTGAAGCAGTACTAGCATTTCTAGTAGAACGAAAATAATTCCCAGCAATTTTTAAAACAAATTAAATGTTTTATTATCCTCAACAAAACAATTCATTTCCGCAACTCAAATCCAAATCAAAAATTGCTGCACCATCAGCAAAACCGAACCCATCATCGTCTTCAACCTTAGGCCAATGGTGAATAAAACCAGAAATTATTACTATTATTTACAAAATACTTGATTATCTTAATCATCATGCTGTTTTCCTACGGCGGGCATACCTTCGAAAATATTTATTTCAATTTACATAAATGATCTTGGCTAAATGCCGAAAATAAAACCTGCAGCTACTAAATTCGCATGAGAATGTCATCTTTTCCACCTTGGCGAGTGGCAAATGGTGAGTGGAGTGCAAGTTGAAATAAGTTGAGGTGATTTAAGGTGGTTTTGGCGATTATAATCTAGTAAGGTCCTTGACTAAATATTAAAAAATTGCAAATAAAAAGGTTTATTCATGCATCAATGCAAATTGGTTAATAAATTTGCGGTTTTGTGATGCAAGCAATGAATCGAAGGTGGCTTTAAATTTGTCTTTTTTTCAGATTATGACTCAGGAATTTAGAAATTATGACGATAATACCCATTTTTTTGGGAAATCCAATAATAAAATTCGAAAGTGTTTTGTATGTGTTATTGTTTGCGGCAAAAATGGAAAGACTTTACTTGAATTCGATTACGACATTTCTCTTCAAAAATTATGAATGTCGTTCTCGCACCTTTTTTAATTCCAAAAAAACCTTAAAATTTAGCCCAAATAAATAAATATGATAGACCCTAGTCAGAGCTCAATTTTTTGTTGATATTTTCAGCAATTTTTGCACGTTAATAACAGGAAAAGCCAAATTATTCACCCTGCTTCATTCTTAAAACAAAAGAGTTAAGCCAGAAACTTGAAAAATTGATATTATGAAATCTTGGTTTTATTATTTCAATTTCGCTGAGCAATGTTTTATGAAAATTCTTACAAATGCTTATTCATTAATAAAATGATGTTAGCTGCTTAAAATTGTCCAAACTAAAAGGAGAAGAAGGAGTTTTGAACCACTTCCGTAAGGCCCAAGTCGTCATTGTTCGGTAATTCTGACTGTAAAAGTAATAAAAAAAATTTGTTCGAGTACTTTAAATAAAACCAAGTTCCGCCGTAGGAAAACAGCATGATGATTAAGATAGTCAAGTATTTAAAAATTGCTGGGAATTATTTTCGTTCAACTAGAAATGCTAGTGCTGCTTCAAACAAAAACGATAAAAAATTTGCTGTTGTTAAGCTTGATTTTTCTCCTGGAATAGTTTGTGGCTCCATGAATTCTCTCAGTTCACTTCGGGATAAGATTCTTCAGTGAAATTTTGGATTTTTTTGAACTTTAATGCATATTAATTGATCCATTAAGTATAACTATTCTTTAGGTGCCTTTCAGATAGATTGAATCAGATAGATTGAAAAAATACTATCCACAATTTGATTCAGATAAAAATTTGCAATGACTGCTGTAGGAAAATTTTTGTCAATGCAATTTTGCAATGTCCTAAAACACAGTTTCGTATTAAAAATGCATGGACCCAATTCTTTTACTTGAACCGTGTTCAGTAATTATAAGTCAGCTTCACGCCTCCTACCAGGCAAAAATAATTTTTCCCAACATGGAAAATATTTTCAGATTGACATCGTTCAAAGCTGAATTCTTGTAATTTCTATCTTTATAAATCACAATTAGCCTCAATCCAATAGATGCATGTTCTTGTCCATGTTCACTACAACTGCAGCTCACCTTAATTTCCATAAATAAATATTTTCTTGATTGCAATCACTCCGAAAATGGTTCCAACTAAACTTGATGGATAAATGCTCGTTTACTTCAGCGGTCAGTTATGAATGCAACTCAATATTTCTCGGTGTTTTTGTTGTTGTTGCGTTATTGTTGCTAACTTTTCCGTCGGCCTTTTCGTCGATTTTTCTCGCAACCACTTTTCGTTGAAGTTTAAGCTGAACTAGGTCAACAATACAAGTTAATAAATTTCCAAGATATAAATCTAAATTGCAAGAATGTCCGTTTAATATGTCTTGGCAAGGCATTAGCTTTGTGAGCATATATACAGCATATGTGGAAATGTATGAAAAGCAAATAACGATATCTTTATGGCCGTTCAGTTAAGATAGATTTTATTTAAGTGCGGACAATCGCGTACCAGGAGCTCAAGTTGTGGTACTTTACGGTCTTGGGTATGATCAATCAAAATTCAGATCAGTTTGGAAATCGAAAGTGATCGAGACTTTTGTTAAATCCACTTTGGATGGCGGAGCGAAATCTTTTTGGACAAATGACAATGAAATGGCCGCGCCTTTGGTAGTTCAGCCATGATTGACATGCATTCAGTGTTTTATTTATGGTTTTGATAGTTTTCCAGTCAAGATTGCGGACTTGACGAATGGCATCGATATAATGGGTAAGTAGCTCTTATTAATATGCGCTGATCGAGTTTATGTCTTGTTGGCATGATGAATTGCTTCTTAATCATTTTTGAAAAGTTTTGAACAGGAACAGGATCTAAAAGTAATGAGTAAAATAACTGGGGTTGTGTTACATAATTTAAACATCTGCATACCAAAATAATGAATAGAGTAGAGATTGAACTGCATTCATTTCAACACCAGTTTTTAGAATGAAGGTGTCTTAACTGCTCTCAATTATTTCCCCAAATAAAATACAAGACGATTAACCTACGTAAATTTTTGATTAAATAACTTCTAGACCTGCACTGAGTACTAAGTTCGAAGCTGCTTGGCCACATTTAATTTTCGGAAATGGAATTCAGTGCCGGATTATCAGTTTTCCGCAAATGGATACCTGAGTCAAGTCGAGCTAAAAATCACAGATAGCACGGTAAACCACTTTAACTTCTTGTGTGCCATTAATAAAGTACAGGGTTTGTCCAGAAAGTAATGTCACCGATTCGATTAAAAAAAATTTATTGACCAGATCTTTCTACAACATTAACAGTTTTCCAAATACTCTTCTCCCGCATTAATACAGCACCTTCAGCGACATTTCCAGCCATCGAAAGCGTCACGGAATTCCTCTTTCGGAACCTCCTTTAGAGCCTTGGTGCAAGCCTCTTTGATCTTCTGAGCTGTCCCGAAACGATGACCTTTCAAAGGAGTTTTCAAACGAGGGAACAGAAAAAAATCCGGGGAAGCCAGGTCAGGACTTTAGGGTGGTTGGTGAATCGTTGGGATTTTTGAATCGGCTAAGAGGCGCGAAGAAAACGGTGTGAGCTGACGCGTTGTCACGGTGGTGTTTTCAATTGGTTGCGATGTCAAGCCAGACGCGATGAACCCGATGTTTAAGCTTTTGAGCACTTCCACGTAAAATTTGGCATTAATAGTTGTACTATATGGTACAAATTCGTGGTGGACAATTCTTCTAATATCAAAGAACACAATGAGCATTGTCTTGATCTTTGACTTGCTCATTCTGGCCTTCTTGAGGCGAGGGGATGACAAGATGTGCCACTCAGCACTTTGTCATTTTGCTTTGCGATTATATTCGAACACCCAAGACTCATCACATGTGATGACATTCTCCAAATAGTAGGGATCGTTGTCACACAGATCCAAAAGTTCCTGGCACGTTTCAACTCGGCGTGATTTTTGATCGTCCGTAAACACTTTCGGCATCATCATCACGCACACTTTTCGCATTTGCAAATTGTTCGTTATGATGTCGTGAACGGTACTTTTGACGATGTTCAATGTCTGTGATACTAAACAAACGATCGATCTGAATTCAAAAGGTCTATCACACGCATCATATTGTCGTCAATGCTAGACGTTAATGACCATCCAGCTTCATCGCCAACATCTTCACGACCTTCTAAAAAGGCCTCTCGAAAAAATTGCCATTTTGACAAAAAATCATTGCCAAAGGCTTTTTCTATCATTGGAAAAGTGTTCACTGCTAACTATTCGAGTTTTAAGCAAAACTTGAAAGCATTCCTTTGCTTCAGCGAGCGTTGCATTTTGACTTGCACGGTATACAAAAACGAGTTTCATGTAAAACCGTGTCCTTACTCTCCGGATGGTCGGAAAATACTTAGCGACCGCTTGTTGGAAAGCTGTTTTTCCGCTCTATTGAAACAGTTTTATCACGTTCCGGTCTTAAGCTGCATTACAATCAAGTCAGTGACAATACTGTCCACACAGACCATGTAAATGAGGATGCTTTAACAGTACCTGGAAATTTCGGCCCAATTTGCGCTGTTGTTGACTATTATTAAAAGACAGTAGAAAGAATGTTTATACTCGTAAACATTTTTATTGTTTGTAATTCTGATTCCACTAGATGGCCACTTGCTATTTTTGTGACGACCTATCTCTGTCGTTCTTCTATACTGACTCACTTATTGTATCGTTCAATACCAGGTGTCAGGTTGTCACTTCCGCTCAATGCTCTCAACTGATTATAGCTCGTTTCGAATCTGTGAGCTACCATAGGGTATTGCAGGAGAGCAGCCAATCTACAGTCTACGTGTTTATTTTTTTCAAACAATCTTTTGAGTAAAATAAAATGTTTGTTAAAATGGCCAAAACTTCACTATGCAACATAAACAAAAATATTGATAAAACGTAGAGCATATTAAAAAGTCCTTCTGTTGCATGATTTTTTTTATAAAAGTAGAAATCAGTAACAGTACTTTCACAAAATCAAGGTTGTTATGTCTTCCTTTTTTATAAATAAACCACTAGGGGGTTGTAAAGTATTTCTCAATTGTTACTTATTACTAAAGTCCGCACTTTTTGTGCTAATTGATTAATCCGACAAGTATAGTGCTTATCCAGTATTTCTAATTTAAACAACGGGAAGTTCACTTTTCACTAGATTTACTTTTTCTCAACTATCTGATACAAAATACAGTATAACTTTCTAGTATCACGGTGGTAACCCTTTTGCATACTTTATTCTGAACATGATGCAACTTGAACTTGGAATGTGGATCACACTCTTTACGTGCTCAGGCTGTATTAGCGTCATCTATTGCTGGCTCTTATATAGTTGATGGTGATGATCTCGACTAATCGAGATTAGTGTCGTTCCAAAGGGAAATTTCGAATAAGCTAGATTAATGTTTTTAGCTGATCAAGCCTGGTGAAGATTTAGTACGATTTGTTGTACTGAAGAGCTCTTGCTTAAGTTAGAGCGATCTCTCAGCATTTGCTGTGTACAAATGGAGGGATTGAGAGCTTCAAAGATCAAAGTCCGAAGCCAGTTTAGAGCGGTCAAACGATTATTATTTCTTAAATTATTATGAACACTTGAGTCTTCCAATGTCTGAATTTAAACATCTTTTTGTTGAAAATGGCAACTACTTTCAAATATTACGTTCATAGCATTCTCCTGCTAAAAGAAATTGAAGAAAAAAATTCTCATCAATTTTTTTTCATAATATTTAATACTAATAACCAAAAATAATTGGAAAAAGGCTTTAAACTGATTTCTTCATCTAAACTTATTTTGGTTTTAATCAAAAACTCAACACTCAATAAGTTCAAAAAGCAAATGTTAAATGTCTTCCCATCAAAAAACCAATTTAGTGCAGCATGCCAAGGTCTTACACCGTTTTTCGTGTTAAATCTGTAACATTTTCAATCCATTTCATTTCCAGTGTGACGAATCATTCAATTTAACACATTTTTATTGTTGAAAACAATTCGCAAACGGAGCATTTCGCAACTCTTTCTTAGTTTTTCATACACGATACTCCACTATCTTCATCAGCCAAATCACGAAACGGAAACGGTTTTTTTCCAGCTCCGTGAAATAAGTTTCAGTCTTTTCCAAGCTTGAATTTCAAAAATACGAGATAACAATTTTCTGCACTGTTTGAGTCAATACGATCGTGTCTAAATTGAAGTCGAACTATTTTCAAACGCAAAAAAAAAAAATTTAAAAATCGTGAAAACACCGCATCTACTGCAGAGCATAATTTTCGAGGTTGCACCAGATCGAAGTTTTGCAACATAGATTGTTCACTATTTAGAAGATGCCTTCTTTTGCGTGGTATCTCGGATGGAGCTTATTTGAATCCATCCACGAAAAGCTGATGGTGATGATGATGAAGAGGTGATTAATGATTGGGGTAAAATTTTGAGATTTTTCAGAAAAGATACGAGGCTGTAGCTTTTGAAAAACCATTTGTTTTCGCATCTTTATTTAATGTTTTGCGTTTGGTGTCTTTGCTATGTTTTTCATTTGTGAAAAGGTCATGAGGACTGATTTGAATTCATTGAAATGTCATGCTTCTATCCGAAGGAAGCCGTTGATGGTTTGTGAGTGATGAATTAAATGATTGCGATGCAATTTAAAAATGAAAAGATGACTAAGAAGTACATCTTGGAATAATGAATGAGAAGTAAGGGTTTATTAATTGATCTTTCTAGCGAACTAGTCGGAAAAATATGATAGATACAAAATTTCTAAATTTTTTCACAAATTGAATTTGTAAACATCAATATCGACAAATTCTTCCCACCAACCTAACATTTCCGTTGTGCTTTAGTTTAAGAAAGTTTCTTAAGCAAGGAGTCTGGGTTTTTTTTCTTCAAAAAATCGATTTTACATCATTTTTCGGTTGAATATGTATATGTAGAAACAGTATAAAACTCTAGGCGTAGTTCAGAAATATATATATATGTATACAGTAAAACCATAGACCGATTGCGAGCGCCCTCTGTAGGTGTTTCAGTTTTAAACCTTTTTTCTCAAAACAATGTTTTTTAACCTGGTTGATACGATTTTGAAAAATCTATTAGACCGACTGGGCCAAAATTTTAAGGGATTATTTAATACATAAACAGTTTCAGTCCGAACTAGAATCAGATTTTTTTTATAAATATTTAACCTTTTTTTTAACAATTTTAGGTGCAAAAATGGGATTGAAAAATTGAAAAGTCCACCATTTTTTTTCACCCAAAATGTTTAGTTTTAGTTCTGATCATAGCCACTTACTTTTATTTCAAAATGTCGTTGGAAATTTCATGTTACAGACTTACGTGACTCGAGATATCATGTTAGGTAGCTTTTAATAGGGCTCCATTATGAACGCCATTTTGTCCCCATGGTCGCAAAAAATTTAAACAATTTTTTTTGTAAACATCAAAGTTCTCGTTTTGTTATAAAGGTTTTAAAACATTCTAATTAATATTTCGATAACTAAAATTTTATATAATAAACCCAGATTGCCCTTTTGAGTTGATTTGAATTTCATTCAAAAATTCAAAATAGATTTTTATATTGTGATTTTTCACTCAAATAAGAGGTTAAGAGGATAGGCTATAGGTTAAAAGTGTCATGTTATTTTGAGTTTCCGAATCAATACATATAACAAATAAATATCCTCAACATACCTCATTCCATCAAAGCCATCATCGGAGCCATTTATCGTTAACACCGGAGCTCGTGCATATGCTTTGGCAACTCTTCTATTTCTTTCGAAAACAATAACTTTCGCCCAGATTTCATCATCGATTTGTGTCCATTTGTCCAAAACTTCTTGAATGTGTTCCTGACAGGCAAATAACAATGGTTGAGTAAGAGATACAGTAAATAATATGAAAGAAAATTGTCATTCATGTTTATGAATTTATAAATTATTATAAATTAATTTAATTTAAGTGACTTTTAATGCTGCATTAATTTATTAGTCAAAATTCAAGCTAAAAAATGAAATAAATGCCATTTAAAAATATAAGGATCTTGAATAATTTGCATAAGTTTCAGAAAAAAATGGGATAAATGTTTAGGAATGACATTGAAAACACTATTGAGCTCAGATAAACGTTTTTTTTATTTAACTAAAAAGAACATCAGTTTGGATCTTTTGGTCAATTGTTTGCGTTATATAAGAATTGCCTGAAAAATATTCTTTCCATTTTCTTATCAATATTTCAATTTTGCTTGTGTCGTACATTTTCAAGTCTATCATACTTCTTGCTGCTGTGTAATTGGAATTTATGTTCAGTAGTAATTAAAAGTAAATAATATAAATTTTTCCTATCAATTAAAATTACCAATGAAACTATTTTCAATTTCAGGTTAAATTTTCAAACTTGAATATCAATTCTAATTCAACATCATCAGAAAGCAATCTGTTCTTAATTTTTCAAGGCTTTAAGGTACTTAATTAAACTTCTACTATACCTGAATTTCAATATTCAAAGTTATTCTCGCTCCCTGTTTGTTGGATTATTGAGATGCTCAGTTATAATTCAAACGATGGATTTTAGTAACTAAGCATAGTATCTTAAGTAGAGTATCTTGAGTAGAGTATCTTGAACACCAATGTGGGACATTTTCCCTTCAGCTGCAAAAGAAGCTGCTACAGAAATCAACAATTAAAACTTGATTATTGATATCTCTTGGCATCAAAAAGGGTTGAATAGGATGCAAAATTTTTGTCTGAGAACGAATGTGAAGAAGTTTTCCCCCGAAAAAAGGTTTCCATATAAAGTTGGTGTTGATCAAAATCCCCAAATAAAATTTTGTGGAACGTTTGATGGGCCTTCTTGTGGGTTGGAATGAAAATGTTAACAATCAATTTAAGGTTTAAATAATTCAAGCTTTCAATTTGAGTAAAGAAATTTTTATCGACTTCTTGGGGTGGTCACGATTTTTTAAAAATAATCTTAGACCTACAAGAAGTTTCCCTTGATGATCTCTTTCGGTTTGAGGGATATCCCTAATTCTTGTGTTTTAGTCTCTTTAGAAAAGCAACTTTTGAAGACCACTGATATGCTGTACGTGTTGGAATCAACAATGAACACTCTTATACAAGAGTGGCATTGTGCGTTGGTTTCTTTTTCATTTATACTGAAGTTCTTCTCAATTATGGACCAGCAGTTCTATATATGAACCTGTTATAAATCTCTTCATCAATATCTAATTGAAATTTGTTATACATTTATGATTGTTTGTTGGTTTTGGCGATTCATTTCCATAAACAATTTTCGTTGCAGTTGCAAACTCAAGGTTAGTGCCTTGGAGTTTTCGTTTTAGAATTAGTTTTTATTTTTTAGGAGTTTGCTCTTGTGCTTTCTGTCTTTATGTATTTTTTTTAAACAAATTTTTGGTTGTATGTTTGTCATAATCTTCATGAATTGCTTATAATTTTCAATGGTTTTGTAAGTCCATATTTTTTAAGATCGTGTCCTTTAATTACGCGAGATTTGTTTAGGGAGGAGTTATCCAATCTAATCAGTCTAACGCCTATCTGTTCAGAAAACAGCCACTTCTACTCTTCATTTTTCATCCATTTGTGTAGCTTTTGACCGAATCTTGCAGCATATCTTGTTTGTTAGTCCATCCTTTCTATTGGGAAAGTATGTTATGAAGCTGTTATGAAAACTAGAGATCGGGAAAGCAAAATTTCCTTCTTTTGGAGTTGGCCCATTTCTCTTCAAGACAGTGGAATTACTATTGCTTTTCTCATGCCAGAAAAAATGAGTTTTCTACCTTTATTCAATGGTCCTTTTGCAGATGTGTTATCTCATAAAAGGATTGGTGTGTTGCATTTCAGGTGGTGTTAATCGAACTGTATTACCCTTTGTATGATTTGACAAAATCTGCATTATATGCCCTTCTATGGTCTTCTTTTTAGTAAAAAAAACAACAACAACAAAAAGCAAACCACGGGGACTCTTGAGGTCCATGCGAATGACTTCCATGTGATATCTCCAAAAAAAATAGAAAAAAAATAAAAAAATAATATTAATCCTAATTGTTAATACTTTAAATTATACTACTCATTGCAGTAAGTAGAATAAGTTAGTGTTAGTTAGATCATATCCATTTCTCATTTAATTATTATATATATTAATGGTTTATAATTTTCGGAAGAATACTTTCGGAAATTGTAGAAAACTATGATTTTTGAACAAAAAAAAACTTTTGTACTACGAAAAAATAATGGTAGAAGTCAAGTCAGTCACAGTCTCTGATTTTGGAAAGCATCGATTGCTAAAAGTGCAAATTAGAAAAAAAAACAGATTTTCCGGAAACACAACAAATTTTTTGCAGTTTTTCTGCTTAAACTTTGAAACGACTCCTTCAAATTTATGGCAAATTAATTAGAATCATAAAAACGTTAATACGTTTCGTAACACATCTGAAGCACGTCAATACAAGGTTTCATTTGTGAGCTACTGTGCGTGATACAAATAACCTTTGATGTGCCAATACAAAACAAAAACTGCCAAACTGAAGTGTACCAAAATCTAATAAGCTTGGCTTTTTGCTAACGCCCTTCGTTCGATATCACAATAAAGTCGATACGAATGAAGGTAAACATGAGATATCGTTACAAAACAATTATCACGCACGCTCGTACTTTTGCAAAAAATAATTAGCAAATATTCCAGAGACCTTGAAAGGTGAACATTTCGATTTCGATTTTTGGACCAATTTCAATAACTTCCGTATATAGTAGGAAGTTAATTTTTTTATTTCCTATGGATTGTTTTTGGTTTTTTCAATTATAAATTTGATAAAAACTTTCTTCTAATTTATTTTTTATTTAATTAACAAATTTATATAGATTTAATTTAAAATCTTTTCTGAATGTCTGAAGTATTGAAAACATTACATTTGTTATGATTTGAACATCCATGTTTATAGTTAGACAACACATACACTAGTTTTGGTGCGTGGTTCGAAGCCTTGCTTATAACATCTGCACCATTTGTAAACAAAATGGAGGTTTTTTTCGATTCCAGAACTTATACGTGTATTTGGACTTGAAAAACGAAGAAATGTGCGTTTGCGGTGTGAAAAATGACAAAATGGTCGTGCTGTTTGTTCTATGAAGGGTGAAGTGGCAGCATTTCATGAAGTTGTCCACCATCATACGTACACCTCACATTTCTTTATTATTTTTTACCTTAGAGACAGTTAAGAATTTAATGAAGAGTTTTCTCTTCACAGCATCTCTAACTCATCATGGATACAAATTTAAGCACCGTATTCAGATCGTTTGCTCTTTATACTATTTAAACTTGAAAGCTGCATTGTTATATAATTATTATATTTTCGGGAGAATTTCAGCAAAGTGACATAAAATCCAAATTAATTAGAATTTCCAATTTTGAGACGGAAGCAAATGTTCGTTTACATTTCAAAATAGTAAATTTTTTTCACATGAACTAAAATATTAATGTGCAATTATCTTCTATACAATTTTAATTCTTTTCTATAAATTTCCTCTTTGCTAATTTTAGAAGCAAAAACATTTAACGATGATAACTTTTCCAGTTTTTTGTAGGAAGTTAGTTGGGTGTAAAAAATCACGCCAATTTCAAACAAGTAATCCGTTTTAATGTTTCGATTCGGACAAAATTTTTGGCAAGCTGTATTTGAATATTGTAGCAAAGTTGTCTTGCTTTATTGAAAAATTTGAAGGCCACGCATAATTTTCACTGATTTCCAACAAAACAAACATAATTGAAAAGAAAACCGGAATACTGGCATCAGGTTACTCGCTTAAGTCTTTTGTTATAAACTGACTGAATCAATATAACAGGTTCGTCGTCATGCATCATATTCGAATGATTTCATCGATATTCGATGATTTTTACGTATTAAAAGACTTCTTTTATTAACATTCTTTTCAAGAAGGTGATGGTGTAGATAACACAATGATTTCGTTCAAAAGCAAACATTTGTTGTCGTGAACATTTATTGTGATTCTGCAGTTTTTATGTTCAACTCAATCGATTCGTCAAACTCAAGACTTTTTTTATTTTGGTCAAAAATATCAAATTCTCCGAAACATCACCTTGAATGCATCAAATATATGAAAATCCAAGGTATTTGACATAAAATTGCATAGCACTTAACACGCCCATGCTTGATTTAAGATCATCAACCTTGACTCTTTAAATTAAAGCAAACAATCCACTTGACCGATAACTTCAATGTGCTTCACTTCTTGTAAAGACACACACACATACAAACAACCTGCACACCTTCTGAACAAACAAACTTCATGTCATGGACAGTCAGGGCAAAAAAAACCAACAACAACTACCCTTGACTAAAATAAAAACCCACAACAAATCGGAAATTTGAAATTTATCACCGATCAAAAGTGAAACATCTCAGCTCAATTTCATAGTCCATGCTTGGTACAAATGTAGGCATATTGAAATTGTTTTTTTCTTTTACAATTGGACTATAATTCATTGAAAAGTGAAAACGTTGATATCTGTATCTGTCGCATGCAAATTGTGTAAATGGAAAACCTACGCATTTTTCTGTGCGGATCTAGGATACATTTTGCACTCATCGTAGGTTTTCTAGATACATTTTTTTTGTGTTACTAGGGAACGATGATTTAGATGGTGTTGCTGAAAACAAGAAGGCAGGACTTATTGGATAAAATAGATTTGAATTTATGGTTGTTTATTTCAGTGGTGAATTTCACGCCTCGATCTGATTTTGTCCTGTTCATATAAAATCTTTTGATTGTTTTTTTGAAACAACTTTTGTCCAAGATTAATTCAAGAATGATTTTTCGAGAGAAGTATGTGTGTCGCAAAAGAAAATTCCACAAGGGAGTCCACCAAAGTGGACGCCGATGAAGCTCTTTTATTCCACCCAGGTAAGCATACTTCTGCGTGCTTCATTTGGACTCAAGTGCCAATCGAAGTCTATTCATTGCATCGCTGCACTATTGTTAATTTATGGCAAAAAATAATGAACATATTCGCCGGATTTGAGGTAGACTTCTGCACGATAAAAGCCCAAGCATGTTTTCCGGTGCCTACGAGCTGGTGTGCCGCCTCGGCACCATCGAAGTCGCAGGCGCAAGGTAAAAGTCTGTGAAGCAGAAACGAAAATCTACAAGAAAAATGAATGATGCCATGACGTCGACGACGGTTGGTTGCTGCTTGATGGTGAACTGGTCGATCCGCTATTCACCATCCATTTCGTGTGCAGAACTCTCAATTCCGTTCGTTCGGAGTAAAAGTGATATCGTGTACAAGGCCGTTCGGTAACCACTTTAATTCCAGCAACAGCACCTCTCGCGCCCAGCAACAGATCCAACAGCAACAACATCATGCAGAATGGCAAGGAAAAAGACCTGATTGCAAGAAATATACACGTTAAGTAAGTAAATTGCACGTCAGAAGGCTGAGAAGCCATGGAACATGAAGAGGCCGTTGCCACATGGAAAAGCGTATCGTGAAAACTCAACCCAGGCCTAGGCCCAGGCCCACCAGCGCCAGGTGAATTGTTGAATGGGTGTTGATTTTCATGTTGCATGTTGATCAGGTATTATATTATTTCTGTGTCTGCATGTGCATTGTGTATGCGCGGCTATGTAACGGTTTGCTGGAAAACGAAAAACAATGCAGATTTTCACTTTTAATTTGACTGTATGTAATTGATGTTATGGTACTGTCGTAAAGTTATGATAGATTGCCATTCCGATGCAATGATACTAAAAGAGTAAAACAAATTGTACAAGAGGACGTGGAGAAGACGCCTTTTCCAGGAAAACTTCAAAGATTGGATGAAAGGGGTACACTTATTCTTTAAACTCGGGGAAAAAACGTTTCTGGAGATTATCGCGCAGCTAATATAGTCGAGGATATTTCTTTCGGTTCTTGTGTAGTTAGTTTGCTCACAATTCCATTTCTGTCAGGAAACACTTCTGCAACTAAAGCATTCAACGTTTCATCTTTAATATTTGGATTTAAATTTTCGAATAGGTTTTGGACGATCACTTGACAAAAATCTTCTCCAAAAATTAGGTGGCAAAGATAGGTTAGAAAATCGAAATTTATTAGTTCGATGTTTTCAAAATTTTAAGTGTCGACACTCTTTAAAATTTTCAAGCAGACTTTTTTTAAATGTAAATCGCTTTGACAGCTTCAAGGATCGACAATCCATTCTTACATTCTTTTGCATATGCATCGATGTGTTGTTCTTTGTATATTTTACTTATTTGGATAAAGGATCTTCCAGGTGGTTCTTTTAAAATATAAAACGAACCTCTAGTCTATTAGCAGGATAAGAGGTGTTGTGTTTGGAGATAAGAAGATGATTATAATTCTTGGAAATATGTAGGGTGGTTTGTCGTATTGCCTACAATCAATATTTTTTTAAAACTGATATTATTTTGAAGACTCTAGGCTTTTTATTTTGCTTAAAAACAATTTCTAATATATTCTTCGAAAATTGCTGCAGTCATTCAAGCTTTCTCACTAAATCTCCAAAAGACAGCTAAGTTATTTTTTATACGCTGTTAAAAGCTTTAATATTTTTTGAGTAATAATGTACAAAAGGTTAACATTTGAAACCACCACTAAATCGCATACATAGTAAAACAATGATGCTATTTCTTGTAGCCCTAAATTTGGGGCCATTCGTTCATCTTTTTAAATAAATATCTCATTTGGAATACGCTTCCAAAAACAATTGCATTTCAAAATTGTTCGGGAAGATAGCTTTCATTTGAAATTTCCTGTTCTAAGACTTTCAAAAACTGTTTTACTGCTTCATCATCAGCGCTTGCAACCTCCCTTCTATAAGGCAACGTAAGCTCTACCTAAGCTTACATGTCTCAAACCACTCCTCAAAGAATTGACGTTGATGTTTCATCATCACACGAAAATGCAGTTTAAGCAACGTTTGGGGTCTATGTTAAGTTTCTACTTCATCAAATTTTGCTAGTAGAATTCAAAACAATTCAACTGATCTAAATTGAACGTCTTTACATTAGAAACCATTAAAATTTTCCTCATTCCTGCAAAAAGCACATACTTATCTGCAAACTATAGTCCTTTTATCCAATGTAGAAAAATCAACACTGACTTTTTTGCTCTTTTTTTCATTTTAACCGTTTTAAATCTGTTGAAATTTACTGAACTTTTCGAACAAAAATGCACAAATTTAGATCCCTTCTTATTGCTGGTGTCATGACCCATCTAGAAAATTATGAGCTTTATAATTTTTCTTTGATCTATTTTCTATATTCACGAATTCCTTTGAAACAGGTTTTCTTATTTGTAAGTGAAAACCAAGGTATTTTTAAGATCTTCCTATATTCCGGATTATTTCTCGATCTGAAAGACTAAGTTTCTTGTAGGCAATAATTATTCCTAATTCTCTGGTCCTCAGTACACGTTGCTCGTTCATTGCTTTGTTACGGGTTCCATTAACTTATAATGTTTGTCGACAACTTCCATCTTTTTTGAATGGAAAACCATAAAATTAGTTTGGCTGCTTAAAGCTAATGTTTTTAAAGTTTCTTTAACAAAAAAGGTGCTATTTAATGCATGTAGCAATCAAAGAGCCGCTTAACCATTTGAGAGATCAATTCTGATAACAGGATCCTTTTAAACACAGAAAAATGGTTTGATTCTTATTGAATTTTGGTCACTGTATTAAAAATGCTCCGAGCTTCTTTTCAAAATGAACAGTCTAAATAAAGTTTTTCTCAGAAACTACTTTTGTGGCACTAGTTACTGCTTGGCGAGCCAACTTCTTCCCTTTATGCTAGAAATAGTTAACAGTCTTCAGCTGTTATTTTAAGTGAAAATTTCATCGATAGTTTGTTTGAAACAGTAGAGCAAAGGGCGACGGGACAAAAAATCAAGACCATAGTCTACTAAAATTCATGAGTTCATGTTCTTTACTTAGGTAAAGTAGGTAAGGTTACGAGGGTGCAAAGCCTAGACTGTGTTTGGTCAACTGTGCCTTTTTGACGTGGAAACCTGCTAATTTATTCAGTAGATCACCCTGAGTCCTAACGGAAATCCAGGAGTTGGTCGATTATGCTGATTCAGCTCCGCGGAAAAGAATGCCATCAAGTGCTTGTATCTTTTAACAGCAAGAGGTGAGCATTTGCACAGAACATGCTCTATTAAATATGTATCCCTTTAGCAGCCACAGTTTCAACAAAGGTCACAAGCTGGGAGCCAGGTTTTCCTTGAATGTTCATCAAAAGCTACATGATCCGTTATAAAACCCAGAAGATTCCTTGTGGAAGCTCTGTCCAGAGCGTCACAGACCAAGAGTAGTTTTCATATCGCATTTGGGCCACATAAGCTTAGCAGTGTGCCCGAATTTTTCCATTGCCTTAATGCAAGCTTGTAGGCCAATTCCTTTATATTCTGTCATAGTAACTGCATTGCGATTCCTGTATTTACCGCCTCGTGTGAGTGTATACCACGGGATCTGTACCTACCAATCTGATCCACTTTCATATTACCTTGCAATTCAATGTCCCCAAGAACGCAGCACAGTTCACGCCTACTCGCCTCAACTAATTTATGTTCATTACTTGATGCAATTTTTAACATTTTACTTCATTTTAACCAATTTAAGGTCGTTCTATCAGTTCTCTATCTTAAAATAGGGTGAGTTCATAATAATTTTTTTATATAGTTTAGCTCCATATTGTTCTCTCTACTTTCGTAACGATCGTTTGCGCTTCTGATCAAATGCATATATACTCAGTAAAAGAGACCTGTCGATGCAATTGTTATTAAGCTCACTGTGGCCATCATGTTTTGCAAGAAGCTGAATAGGCTTTGGTAGGAAGGATCCAATCTATTTGCAATTATAGATAATAACTAGACACAAAGACTGATTTTATTTTCCAAAGACTACGTGAACTTATCTTAAGCTTCACTTAAAAATAATTGTATATCCTTCATTACTTTCAAGTAATAGTTGGAAAAAATAAATAATAGGATGATCAACTACCAAAGCCTTCCACTACCGATTCTTCGCTTTTCTCGAAAACACCCAAAGCTACCAATCCAATTTTCCAGCAAAGTACATATTTGCAGCTCAAGAAACTGCCAATTACCATCAGCTTGCACTGCGAACCAACACTTTCCATCCGATTCCCGATGAGGTAACCGCGTCCGACTTCGTCACGTTTCAAACCAGAAACATGAAGAGGAACAGGTTGCACCGATCAAATGGCCGCAACTCCACCAGCAGATAATAACCGCTAGCTTCAAAGACATTGCACCGAGCAACCAACCTGCTATGCATCTGCCAATAACGGCACGGCGCAACAATTACAGGTTTCTTAGTTAATGATGAGGTTGTGCTGCACCGCACAATCGTGTCCCATCCATCGCTACAAGACCACAATCAAGCCGCGATGGCTAATTTGCGGCATGATCGGTGGTGGTGCTTCATTGGCAATCTCTTCGGCGTTTCCCATGATCTAATTCGCGATCATCAGCATCACCAGCGCACCACCAGCTGTCCGCGACGGTCTATGCCTCAGCTAGGCAAGACGAAGGATGCATCGGCTCCAACGCCCTGCTCCCATCGATATCCTTCACAATGAAACGTTAGTTGTATCTTTTCTTCGAGAATATTTTCGCGAGTATCTTTCGCTGCGAGGGTAGCTCAACGCACAAGATTGGTGCCGTGTTGGGAACGCGATACAACTATCAATCAAAACCGTTTGTTTGTTTGTTCGCCCAGCACAATACGCTGGAGTTGGGGTTGGCGCTCCTCCAGGTACCTACCTATGGCCGAAGATGTCTTGCGCATCGTACCACCGTCTTCGAGTGTTAACTTTCTACAACCGATGCCGTTATCGCTGAGCCATGGCTGCGGAGGCAATCTCCAACGTTGCTTGGGTTTGTGGCTAATTGAGTCTTGGAGGTCTTCAACGGAATGTGCTATCGTCTTGTGGCCGTTGGGCTATTTTGTCTGGGCGCTAGTGAAGATGTTCAGATCTTCCGATGTTATGGATACCCAGCGGGAGATTGATACAAGACCGAATCGTCTTGGGAGCACTCGCATTGGATTAGCGTGGATTTTCTGCTGCTCTTTTCTGCTCGGTTCCGTGCAAAAAGTGAATCGAATTATGCTTTCTCTGGTCCCGAGCACGCACCAATAGATTCGATTTCAATTAACCTTCATTCAGGCGGCAAATAAACGTTTCATTGTTAAAAAATTAAGGCAAATCAGTTGTGCCTCGCTTTTTGCTGGAAGATAATGGGTTGAGAAAGATTGCCTGCATGATGGTCGCCCTGCTGCGATGCGGTTTTCATAAGTTTTAATGATGCAAATTACAGTTTTTGAAAGGGAACTAAGGAGTGCTGTAAAAGACATTGCATGCATTAACGGTTGCTTTCAAAAGCATCGACAGAGGGAACTTTCTCCTGATCTATGATTTAGATGCAAAAGGGTTTGGCCAATCTCTTCAAATAAAGTTTATGATCTTTCGCTTTCGTTCAGATACCAATTTTGCTGCTTGCTTAAAGCATCTAGCATTGTCCCACAAGCAGGTCTAATTGCTCAGCGGCACATTAAAGATTGTGCATTAATCGACGGCGAACCGTTTCAATTACCACCTCACCACCATATGTGATTGGCAGGAAACAGCGTCTGCACAGACACTTGGCAAAACGGCCTACTTTGCCAAACCTGGCCAAGCATTTGTTTTCTAACGACATTGCGCCCGCACCCCATAAATGGCGCACTCGGGACCGGTTCGGTTTGGTTCCGCTGCTTGTTTGCTGCTTGCGCCAATTATTTTGCAATCGATTGCCATTTTTGCGGTAACACTTCTTGAAAAAGTCGCCTTGTGGCCGATGCAGCGCTCGCGGGCGAATGCAGCCCAACTGCTTAAATTAGTGCACGACAACGATGATGGCGTGGCACCGCGCCACGGAGTGTCCATGCAGAAATGAAGACTGGTAAATCGTGGTAATCGCCACGGCGGCGGCGTGTGCAAATCACCTCTGACTCCGTTTCGGATCATGGATCGGGCTAGGAGTCAACAGCCTGTTTCAGAGTGGTAAACTACTGCCGCCCGACGCCAAGCTGGTCGCCGAGGAGCTCTTTGACTCGTGGCTGGTTCAACAAACGAAAATGAAAGTTGGTGCAGTTGGGAGATCGGCTTTGCTTTTCAGTTGCAGCCGTGCATGCTGCACTTCTATCCAATCTGTCTATCCAACAATGGACGTGGCAAGACAGATACAAGCTCAATTTCAAGAAAATCGATTACAGTTTACCAGATGTGCCTTTGTTTTGATCGGCTGCTCCGAATATTGCACGGCTGAGCGGGTTCCCTAGCGCCTGGGGCTCCTAGCCGAACGACTCCTTTTCTGCATAAATCACAGCCTGACCTGCCATCACCCAGACCAGTTTTCGCAAGGAATCAAATGTCGTCCAGCTTGCGATCCAGGAAAGTTTCACTTTTCATAGCGACGACTGTTACGTGTCGAAACCGCTTTGGCGCGAAGACTCGATTCCGCGGCAAAGTTACGGAAGTTCACAGGTCCGTGGCTGATTACGTCCAACCATCGTTAATTTCAGGAGGAAAAATGCAAATGTACACACGCACACGATAATAAATGGAAAAATAATGGATGAGTTTTATGGGTTAACCGGTTTACCACCATATCAACACCGAAGAAGCTGGGTTATGTACACGAAATTCTGCAGACTGTTGTTGAAGACTCAGGCGAAAAAAAATGTGATCTACAAGAGTCAGTTGGCGCGAAGATGCTAATTCCGGGATATTATCACAGAGCGGTAAATAAATTAGCAAATTAGCATGTCTATTGGTTTTGTTGAGATAACGGTCGTGGGCTTAAGTGACGAGCTTCCATTTCGTTTGTAATTCCGAGCTGTTAAGTAATGAAATACCTTGTGCGTGGTCTCAATCTTACATGTTGGATGTTTTGATTGTGAAAATGAAAAAAAGATTGGAACATTCGATAAATAGTTTCATTACCACATTTTCTTTTTGATTAAAAAACTGATTATTATACCAGATTTTATTTTACATTAACAAGGATCATCTTGAAGAGAAGTGATTGCCAGGTGAATTCTTGGAATCCACATCTGTTCTTAGAATTTATTTCAGAGACCTTGATATAACAGTCGCTACTTTTGCTACAAATCAAGGAATGTTCGGTAGGCATTTTGCAGATGATCTCATCAATGAATCAAATTAAGGATAGTTGTTCAGTGAATTAATCCACAGATACCATACTACAAGTGTCTAGGTCTAGGAGGTGTTCGGAAAAAATAAAGTGGTTAAAGACAAGCTGAGTATCTACTCTAAAATTTAAGGGCCCAGTCCACTTTAGACGGCGAAAACAGACCATTTTTCAAGAATTTGTTTCTCAGATACTTTATTATATATTGACATGAATCTGTTTTAAAGTATTATTTCATATTTGAATAATGCCATTTTAATTTTTTTTATTATTATTTTCTTTTATAGAGGGCAGTGAAATTAAGCTCTGAAAAAATCGTTACTCCACGGCAGAGAGATAATCTATGGATTGGTAGATCTGAAACAAAAATTTATAACAGCATTTTAAAAATCAGGGTCTCTTACACCGCAATCCGCCACAGTTTTCAGAAAAATCAGTTAAAACAAAAAATTACAGACTTGTAAAAAATAAATGTCAAAAATTGACCATTTTTTGTAGTTTTTTAACGCCAAAATTGTTTTCTTTATTTTTGTTGAATTACGGTGTAATATTCTCTAAAAAATAAAATACATTGAAGTTTTCGAAAATTGGCTCAGTAGATCTGGAAATTATCTCTCTGCCATGATAAAAACCGTTGTTTTGAGAAAAACGCGTTTAAAGTTTGTGTTCCATTATGCTGGTAAATATTTTTTTAAGAATGAAAAATTAGACATTTTTCAAAAACACGCAATTGATATGTAGAAGTCTAAATAAGTACTGAACACATGTAATAAAGCCGCAAATAATATGTTTAAAGGATAAACCAGTATTTTAGAAATAAGGAATGAAAGAAACGCTACGTGGCCGACAGCTGATCGATCACCTCAGTTATATGTCAGTTAAAAATAAACCATTGTACACCATTGCTGGTGTATTTACGTAAACAAAGATCACAAGACAAAAATCTTTTCGAAGGTACAAAACATTGAGATTTTGCGTGTTTGCAAGAGCGTCACGAAACTGATCGAAAGATCCAAAAGCCCAAATCAAACAGAGAGAATGACAGGCGGAATCCGCTCCAAATGTCAGTGCCACTCACGGCCGTTGCTTTAAATGCACCGTACACTGCCATGCCGCCATTGATGGCAATATAGGCAGGTTTAGCGCGCGGTTTGGTTCAAAACAAAGATGAAGTCTTTTGCGAAAATTTCCTTGAAAGTTTACATGAATTTGTGATTTTTACATATTAAATAAATATAAATGCATTGTATTGTTTCTTTAAACTAATTCAAATTCTAGAAAAGCTTCTAATAAAAGCTGAGCTTACCAACAAGCGATTCCTTAACTTTTTCAGCCGTAGAGGCATCGAGAAGTTAGTTTGTGACCAGTAAAAAAATGAATACTTTTTACGATCAAAAGATTCAAAAATCTAAGGTTTCTCAACGTTTTAATGGAAATAAGCATTCCTAGGATATTTTTGATAATTCTGCCAAAGTTTTTAAAGATACTAGGATGGTGGCATATCACGATAGCACTTATTTACGCATAAGTTCCTGTTTGGAGCGGCATGTTACGTTATGCTAGATACGATATACCAAAAGCCTCACCGAATTGAGCGCTCTTCAACCGACCGCTGCATATTGTTTTGCTACGGTAATTTTTGTGCACATAAAGGGAAGATGATGGGGTGTGAATAGCTTACGAGGGGTGATGGAAAGCATGATACGCGAGTCGACCGCATAATGACGATTCTAGTTGAGATTTCATTGCTTTGATCAGCTCATCCGGTTTTGGGGTTAACAAAGAAATACAATAGGAAACAAAAACCTCCTTCTTTCGCAAGTCGTTCCTGATTTGTTGCCAAGCTGTGGAGAGGAGGATAAGCAGCTCAGCGATTGTGATTTTATAAACATTATTTTACTCGACATTTTTCAATAAAAGAGTATATATGTATGTCTATAGTTTTCGAGTCCATCTACGACATTTTAATTAAAAACATATAAATTTTGTTTAAAAATTGTCCAAGCGTAGTCTAAGAGTAGTGGATTTACAGTTCTAGCAGTTCGCAAGAGGGAGTACATGTCCATTAGCGTGTGAAAAAGTGTGTTAGTACGCGAATTCAAATTTCATCATTTTTAGGATCATTTACGAATTTTAGCATTAGATTTGATGCAAAAATTTCCTCGTGTCTTTGAGATCAATACAACAGGCTATAAAAATTGAATCAGTTGGCACCTCTCACCTCAGTTTTCTCGAAAAATTGAGTCATACTTATACAATTTCCGATTATTTTAAGGAAATAGTTTAAAATGTGAATAAAAGTAAAAGTTTTAAAAATAATAAATTGATCTTTCATTAAAAAACCCCATTAAAATCGGTTGAAATTCGATCATCTAAAGATATTTTTCCGTTGAGTGAATAAAATGTACGAAGAATTATCAAAATAGGCTTCGTCCATGGACCAATATGTGTCCCATATGCAGAAATGGTAACGAAAAGGTATCATCACATACAAAATGGTTTTTAAAAAATTTACGCTGAACTTCTTTTTGAAAAATGCAGAAAAGCATAAAGTAGTCTGAATTTGTATATTTTTTTATAACTCTAATTACCTTAAACAGTTTATCCTTTTGATACCATATATCTTCTTCCTCTTCTGGAGGTATGAAGTTCTGGTCCAGGTTTAGGTCATCCCTAGACCTGGACAGAATTTTTCGACGTGATACCATTCCTTGTTTTGTCTACTTGCGTCGTCAGTGAGTAAAGCTGAAATAAAATAAGAAAACCATCATAAAAATTTGCTCCTTTTACATTTCAACTAATGACTCGTTTAAATTGCAATAAAATATAAAAAATATGATATCAGTTTGACCATTTTGAATTGCCAGTTACACAATATCACAGTTTCTTGCCAAAATTATTGAAAAGTGAATCATTTATTATTGTATTGTTGACTACTTAAGCGCAGTGGTTATTGCATAATTTTAACGACACCTACTCAAATCACTATTTTGCAATGCCAGCAATTCCGGCAATGTGTGTCAGTTCCATATGAGTTCCAATAAACACCACTTATCGCCAAATTTTCGTTCAACTACTTTTGCGGAACTGGTACTTCAGAGACAACACCTTCCAACAATTGTTCTCACCTAAATATCGTAAACAAAGACATGAGTTTTCCAACAAATAATCCCACGCTCACTTTCATCTGAGGCCGCACCGAGTCAGAGCTATCTACCATAAAGATTTCCACTAATGTTACGTGTGAAAGAGATTTCATCATCATGTCACACATCGATGGGAAATAATTTATTCAAAACTTCAATTCAAAACCGTGTGTTGGCGAAGTGGCAGTTTTCTTGGATGTGCCCAAAATGATTGAAGAAATTATTCAAGTTGCTTAGCACATCTTCAAAAAATTAGTCCCTCGGCAAACGAACCATGCAGAAGGTAAAAGCACTTTCATAATGCGGTGAAAAAGGTGGTAAAGGTACTGACAAGCTACTTTGTGTTTGCCTGGCACACTCACAAACCGTGATTAAGGAGCATTAACCAGTTAGTTAACATTTAAGCGGTATTGAAGCGCTGAGGTGCACAAAGTGTGTCAGGCCATCCGTGGTGTCACCGTCACCATCACCATCAGCAACGAGTGGTGCTGCACAAGAAGAGGCCAATCGAACTCACTACAGCATCACCTTTTCAAAGAATAAGTAGGTAATAATCGAAGTCATCGGCTTTGTGGATGTGTTGAATAGTCTTTTAACCATTTCCAGCCGGAGTAGATACTTTGTAACGGCTTTTAATGCGACCCTCAAATGGCACGTACTCCTACACGAAGTCGGTAGCAGAAGCTGCTCACATCCTCAATTCCAAATTTCAGCTCTCGAATAAAGTGTCGTAAATGGAAATATTCAAAGGTTTCCCAGAAGAAAACACTCCGTTTTCGGTAAAATCTTCATAAAATCATACGCAACATCTTTTCTAGCTGCCAACCACCTCAATAGGTAATTAAGTATTTATGTGCTCACATTGTCTCCGATTCGTTCAAAGTTCAATGTCTTGCTGGCACTTAAATGGTTAATATGTGATTGCACAACTTCCACACTAATTCGCCGAAGGGGCTCGGAACATTCCAGCAGCACAACATCGTTTGTGTTGTACCTACAAGTCTTTGGCTTTGTTTAGGATCTGCTCGCAAGCGTTTCTAACATTTAATTGGCATCCAAGACTATTCATAATATTTCCAATCTTTGGATGACTTAAATGGCATCGAAACGATGTCGTTCCAAGCGAATGAATGATGGTATAAATTGCTCATCGATTTGGCAATCACACAAGACAGGTTGGTTGCTCTGTTGATGATGAGCTTACCACATTGTTGGTGGAAATGGTTTTGATTTGACATTGTTTGTGGTTTTGTGGAAAACTGATAGATTAGTTATGGGTTTTGAATGCCAAGTGAAACGAAATATTGAGGCCAGTAACTTGGCTAAGCTGTTGAAAAATATGATATGCATATTTTCTCATTCAGAAGATTGTATTGAAAAGGTCTGGATCGACATGAGGCACGGTTCGAAAGTGTTATTGAAAGAAGCTTTAATTTTCAACGTCGTAGAGCAAAAGGTGCCCACTTTGTTGTTGACAGAGTTTACTGCTGCCAACATGAGTGACTCAGGAATATGCAGACCAACCAAATATTGGCCTGCATTGTTTTTTGATTGGGAAGGGATGGATCCACTTAAATTGAGGAAATAAAACACAAAGTGGACAAGGATAATATTAAGGCAACTAAAATCGCTCTTGTTTATTCGTCATGCTATATTTGTTTCTTTTTGACAAACACAAACACCGACGAAATCACCATCTTTTCCCCCACTTCTTTTTGGTTGTTGGGAAGGCGAATAGCTTTCACTCATACCACTCCCTTCTGGTCTGGTTACTGGAAGAAAACTGAAGGGCAACCAGGCAAACTTGGCACGCATTGACTTCCAAACGCACCTAGCAGCCCCTCAACATGAGTCGTGAAACCTTGAGCTTAATCGTATCCATACTGAGGAGGCATTGTCTAATTGACAAAGATGCAGATTTCAACGTTTTCTTCCGAAGTTGCAGCTGGGATGAGGAGGAAGAAATAATCCGACATTTTCTGTGAGAATGCCCAGCACTATCCAGGAAACGAATGCAAACTTTAAGCTCACCCTTCCTGGAAAGTCTCACGGAAGTAGCTGCCTTAAACATTAGCTACACAGTTGGTTTCATACGAGAATCCAATTGGCTCTCATCACCCAGCAGCTAGGTTATAGTGCCGTCTCAATCTTCTATGGTATCACAATGTGCCTACTGTCACTAAGTGAGCCATCTTTTGATAAAGAGGGCTGCCACTTTAACCATCCAACTCCCTTCTGGTTCACCTCCTCCTTTGAACCACCTATAATGTGGCTGCACACATTGCTTCCTGATTATTTTCACTTCTTTACTAGTGTCAAATAAGTCCATATTCAATGTGCTCACAAGAAGTTGCCCTTTCTCAGCCAGGGCCTTACTGCTCCCGTTATGTGGGATCGCGCGGGATAGGAAATGATAAGGTGGTCTCAGACAATACCATCATTGTTTAGCGAAGTCAAGAGGAGTATATGGCTCAAAATCATAAAGGTGATGAATTTCAAGTTTGGTTTTATGATGGAAATTTACAGAAGCTATAATTTTGAAATTTAGTTTAAATTATTGTGTTTATACGAAATTGAAGTCGAGTTTGCACAAAATTAATATATTTTTTGGTAATTGTGTTTTTAACACTCTGGATTAGCGCTGACGAACAAGCGTCTCATCGGCCACGTTTGGCCCATGACATCGTTTTCTGTGTCCGGCGAGATTTTAGTGATTCTCTGGTTGGAACGTTCTACTATGGTAATCAAAACGAATTTGAATCCCTATTTCCCGAACAGGGTTTGTCAGCAGTGGAAACAACACTAAGCGTCGGCCAAGCCTCGGCGTACAATGAACGGCCAACGGTCAGCTGCCAGTGCTGGGCGAGTGCTGGCTGAGGACTGGCCCAGTACTGCATTCGAGTGCGGAATCAGTGCCAATCCTCAGCACTGGGTCAGCACTGACGATCGGCACTGGCTCAATGCTTGGAGCCATTACTAAACTATATCAATTCAGGACACAAGCAGAATGTTTAACGATTTGAAGGAAGTTCAATAGTGAGCTTCAGTGCAAGTTTGTTTTATTAATAAGTATTGCATAGGTATAATGCGCGAATGTATAGTATTGCATTAATATTGAAATGTGAAGTGAATGGCAAAGTAAACATGTCAGAAATCATTGCATTATTTAAAATTTTGGTTGAACTCATAGTTCATATTGACTGGACGCATAAACGTTCATTTTGCGGGTGTATGCTGAACAGTATTCCCTTTCGTAGTGTTGCAGGCGAAGGTAAATGGCACGAAGGTCAATTTACAACACTCAGCCAGCACACTGAACGAATATCTATCCCCAGTGTCAATGTATAACACTCAACCAACACTGAATCAGTACCGATCTCCAGTGTCAATTTGCAACATTCCCTCTGTGTTGGGCCAGTGTCAATTTACAACGCTCACCCAGTACTCAACGAGTAGTGCCATTTTACAGAACTCAGCCGACGCTCATCCAACACTGCCGTTCTTTGTACGGCGGAGAATCGCTGACGGCTGCCTGCTCACTTTCTTATCGATGCTTGGTTGACGGTTTGTGTTTTTATCCTCCAGCGTTTATATGACACTAGCGAACGAGACTCGGCCAGCGCTATAAGACGCTCAGCCAGCACTGGCCCAGCACTAGGTCAGCTGTGCAACCGGGTTTGGGTTGGTTGATGATACTTTATTATATCATTTATTTCCTAATTTTTTTTTATTATTTCGGAAGACTTTGCTTACGTTAAAATTTTGAATTTCGCTGAATAAAAATGCATTTAAAATATGTGAATAATTAATTTCATTTTAAATATGAGAGTATACTGACCCACCCTTAATATAATTGAAGCTCACTTTTAAAGGTTACACGGCGCTGTTCTTGAATAAAAGTTTTGAGGGATTTTATTATTTTCTTCTGAAATATAGTTTATGATCTACAGTTGAACCGCATAAATGTCAGTAATTCCAATTTTCAGTCATATAGTCCAGCAAAAATGTACGGCCACTTTTTATAGTAATTCGTTTTTTGTCTTGATTTTTCAATGATGTATTCGAGCTGGATCGAGTTAAAGTAATTCAATTTCAAGGTGGCCTTGCACTGCAAAGATTTGAATGGCCTGAAGAATGAAAGAAAGTCTCGGCAAGTTAAAAATTCACGACACTAAATTTTTATGATAGTTTAAAAATCATTGAAAAATTCAGCCAGTCACTTTTTCGCACAAAAACCAATTCGATGTTTCTCCTTTCTCCGATCGGACGTTCACAGTGAAATCTTTGAAAATGTTTTTTTAAATCAAAAGTATCTTTTTAATGTTTACGACAAACTTGCAATCAATTTCATACAAAATAGGATTAATGAACAACACCACGACAATAATGCCCTTTGAATTTGACCGCTGATTGGCAACCAACACTATCTAAATATGTTTCTGTGCAAAAAGTCGTCACTTTCCCCACAAGACGGTCCTGCAAAAAAACCATGTAATACCCAAACTAATCACACCTGCCATCAGAATCAATCCTAAAGGGTACAAAAAAACAACTCTAAACACTTTTCCTATCACTTTCACTTAATCGCATATTAACCTTTTTTGCAGTCCTCTTTCCAACATATCTTTTTCCTCAGTCGCCGTGGTCCGTCGCGGCGGAAAAAAAACCATCAAGTCTTGTAGCCATAAATTCGGATTAGATACAGCGCGATTTAGATCGCGCGACGGGGAAGGTTAACGCCATTTCAAGTTTAGATACCGAACGGCCGGGAAAAACGCTATTTGCAAATTCAGAGCAACAAAAAACATAACTCAACTTCCTGATTGTTTGACAATGTGGCTCAAGGTTGATGGCCAACACTTCCACTTCTGAGAAGCTTGGAAGAATGTTAAGAATGTTTTTCGGGTCTGCAGATCGCGGCTGTGGATGGCAAGAGTTTAGATTGGCTCGGGACGATCTGAATTCAATTATCGGTGAATGGTTTTTATACTCGCGAGAACCTGAACCGAAAATGTTCACAGCTACATTCCTAGTCACGGTTGTTGGTAAACCTTTCAAAATGTCTGTGGGGTGGTTTCCGTGCAAGACAGTGGAAGGTGTTTTTTGTTGGGTATATCTTGCAAGGTCGTTGGATTTCCTTGCAGACGTTCGATTTGGATATGTTGGCAGGAAGTTATGGTATTTAAGAGTTATGAGAGGTTGAACGCTACTTATGCCACATTGTTAGTGGTTAAGCTAATTAACATTTGCAAAAAGAAGCGAAAAATCTTGCTGGTAATTCCTTTTGAGTGCTGAAATGGAAATCGATTATCAGCTTGGATGACGGAAAACCAGTCAAAATTGCCCGTTAGCGAAGACCTACTAAGTTCACCCAACGCCACTTCAGAGAAGTAGCCTCAACAATAATCAATTGCTTATGGGAACTGTTAAGTGTTGAGAGTTTTGCAGATAGTTAAGATCGCTTCTCTAGTTCAATGCAACTAAGCTGAGCTGGTTGTCCATTGAAAACTCGATGTGATGTAAGAATTTCTGCATAAGTACAAGTCCGTTCCCAACCCCACCTCTATTGTTGATTGTTCAATCTGCTAGCATAGTGTACCACAACAATCGCACAAACCTCACCAAAGATACAAAAGTCATGTATCATGTCCATTAATCACATACTGCAGAGGGTTTGTTTGTATCTATACAGCTTATCGCTCGACGGCCTTAATGAAAATAGTATCTTTCTTTGCGGCAGGCACAATGAAATTTCTAAAGAAATGGAAACCTGTGCATCGGGGAAGGCCCAATAAAATGCGAATAGTCTACCAAACAGTCTAAACCGTTAGACCGAACGATCCTAAAGATATTTTTCTTGCATTGAATCTTTCTCCCAGCATCTTTTTCGTCTGCTTCTTCTTCTTCGTCCCCGAAGTGCTGGTCGGTCATGCTGCAATGCCAGTCACCAGCACCATTTCACCGTTACGCCGCCGTGGTGCTGCTGCTCGGCTGCAAGAAAACTTTCCAGCATCAACCGAAATCAATTTCACTTTCATTGATGCGAGATGTTGTTGTTGTTGATGATGGTGTCCATGGTTGCTGCAGATGATGATGCTGATGCTGATGACGAAAAGAAAGGGAGAGTGATGCGGAAAGTGAGGGTCAGAAAGCATAATGTCAAGAAAGATGCAAAGTGTACGGAATGGTGGATATCTTGTTGCTATTGTTGTTGATGCTGAGGATGACGGTTTCGGTTTCGATTTCGATTTCGTTAACAATGCGAAGAACGAAATTAGATGAATTTGAATGGGTTGGGTCGGTGCGGATAACAACCGAACAAAGATGTAAAAATGAACTGTTGCGATGAAAATTTATGATTGAATTGTTAACGGTTTGTTACAAGACGATGTTTTGTATTTTTATGGGTCCATTGTTTGCAGGAGGTCATTGTCTGGGTATTTGCATTTTGGTTATATCATTTGTGTATGTTTGCATAATTCAATACACACATGAGGTAACATATAGGCATATATAAATATTGGAATGAAAATATGCATAATAATTGGACTGTTGTATTGGGTTTTGATTTTTTTTTTTTACTTTGGAACGTATGATGTATCGACATATTTTCAGCGCTTTTTCCGATTAACAAGTTTCTGTGATAAATTTCTCTAATGTGTTTTTTTTTCATCAACAAAAATCATTGGCAATTGAAAATTTGTTGTTTTTAAGTGGAAGCAAATAATTTTTATGACTAGATAGTTTCGAAGTGGCTTTATTCAAATAAAGTTCATTTTCATCATTTCAACAGTAGTTTATGGGTTTTGAATAGCTACGGCCGCAGATTTTTGTTATTTTTATCGATTTTGCTAATAAGAGTCAATACCACCATTTTTCCTTTCATTTTCTCGTTGCTTGTCAAGTGACAGCTGCCACCGATCGTACCAGTCACTTCACCTATACGTTGCCCCTGATGATTTAGTACGACCGGACATTGCGTATTGCTAAATCTATTAACTTTTGAACACTTTCATATCTTCTTCTAGTTTATTTTGAGTTTTGATAAGTCTATAATTGTTAAATAAAGTGACAAAAATACATAAATATATTTAAGTTTTTTATCATGGGTTAGAACCTCCTGGTCTATTCGACAACTTTTGTCTCTTAGTGTGCTTTTTTGGTTAACGACTTGCTAACACTATTGTTGCACATAAGTGGAGGTTCTTGTTTCCAGGCTTTGGCCCGTACCATTGTTAAATGGGAAGTGTGGTTTCGGCGTAACGAGTGGCTCCTCTTCAGGTGCTGCCTTTTAGCCACTCGGTACGAGACAGCACTGTCTCGTACCGAGTGGCTAAAAGGCAGCACCTGAAGAGGAGCCACTCGTTACGCCGAAACCACACTTCCCACATAAATATACTTTCAACAATCCAATCCATAGACCTCAAACTCTACCTTAATCTTCACATGTGCACAGCACACAATTTCTAATGCTGGCAGTGCTGCTGAATGCCAAACAGCCCAGCCATCACGATATTATATCAAAAAATAGTAGAATAAAAGAAATCTTCACTAAATTGTTATCGGCATTTGTCATTAAAAAACAATCTAGCGTCAAACAAGTTGAGGTTCGAATATTTTAACCGACGGAAATTTACTGTTGCATGTTTTGTTTACGGTTCGCTTTGCGTCAGTCCTTCTTTTGAAGTCCTAGTGATTGGTGTTCTGTATTTCTCGTGCTTTGGGGATTTTCTTCAAGTGGCATTGTTGTCATTCAAGTTATCATCACATCGTTGGGATCGTATCAATTGAGATCTTCCTTGATGCCACAAAGTGAACAATCAATACGATTGTCGAGAAACGTTCTGTGGTGGTTAATCAAAGATGCGTCGTTCAACTTCACTTTAGAATTGTCTGTCTCACTAAGACAGTTGGTTTCTTTCTTTATTTCCCCAGGTTGTAAATTTCATCCTGATCATTTTGTACATCGCCGTCTGGGTCATCAGCAACATGTATCAGACTTCATCAACATCTCCTTCGCTTCAGCTACATAACCTTATCAGAATAAATCATATTGTCAAAAAACAGTTGATGCTTATATATTTTTTGGGCTTGTAAGTTAATGATAGACTTAAAATTATGATTCTATTAAGTACTGAATAAGCTATTGAAATAAAACAAGGAAATAATAAGCATTTTTGTTATACAGAAGAAGAAAGCGCATAGAACAGTGGCAATGAACCAACTTAAATCAATTTTTTCCCCAGAAAATGTCTTCTATCGAAGGGTGTTTATAGTTTGTATTGAAAAAGCATAGTAAATCTTATAAACTTTCAGAATTACACTGAAATAAAATAAGCCAAAGCTATTTTGAAACAACTCAACAACAACAACTCAAAAAAATTCAAATCATTGTTGGTTCCCTAATTTTCAATCTGCTTAAAACATTTTCGTTAATTTTTCATTAACCAACTTGACAACACAGTGTTTATAAAAAAAATTAGTACTGGATTGGTGGCTTTGATTTACAAAACTTCCTCATTCTTAACTTATTATGTCATGTTTTTCTGATCTAAAAAGTCCTAGCAACAGCTTATATCACTTCGGGCTTCTCGTTTACTAGTGTTTGTGTTTGATCAAACGCCAATATAAGAATATCGAAAGTTGAGGACGGAAGACGTTTGGCTCATTGACCTCATAGACGTTATGTAGTGGAATTTAAAACTTAGAGGTGCAGTGACTGCTGGCAGGCCACTTATGCTCGGTAGGTGCGCGGCCATCGTTGTAATTTTCATTAGTCTTCGTTCAATTTCATTGCGTGAGACTCAGTCACCATTGAAGCTTAAATTACGAAAAAAACGAATAAACTGTGAAAATAAGGAACAAATTTCTAAAATCAGTCGTGGGTTTATTTTATACTTTAAGGGTTAGGTTACGATTTTCAATTAAAAAATGTTTAAACTTTTTTTCAATAGAAAGAAAAGAGAAATCATTTTGAAATTTTGTACATGTGTTAATTGGTGTACAAAAATTACAGATTTTTTTATTGTTTTTTTTAAATATCAAAAAATTACGACGGACGTGATTTCAGGTGACTGGATTATCTGAAAAAAAGCAAAACGCCAAATTAATCCTTGTTTAAGTGTTTATATTAGGTACCGGAATTACCTTTTTCATTGAAAAATAGCAAAATGGCATACAGCTCTTAAATAGCTAATTGTGCATTTACTTCGAGCTGTTCTAATTTTTACAACCTAACCTAAAAGACTCCTTAAACTAACATTATTACTTGCACGCATATTAAATTTGAATATTGAGATTCATTATTCAACAAAAATACAAAATCAAACTAAATTTACAAAACAAGGAAACACTAAAAAAATTATTGTAAAAACAGGAGAGTCCTGCTGAAAGTAATCTCCCATTTTGTCAGATTTTTGAAGGGTTTTTCTTATGCGCATGATTTTAGAGCGAAAGAGAAGCCCAATTTTCCTTTTGGTAATCCTTCGTTCTTTGTTTTAGTCAAGATAAACTGCAATACTTAATACGAAACTGCTGTGGTTTTTGAGTAGTTTTGCCAAAAATATTATTCAAAAGACAAATAAAGTAATTCAAATAAATTCCTTTTCGATGATATTGAAAAGGATCAATGCATGACTTTATCCGTTACCAAATTTTACATGATGATCACAAATCATTAAGTTGGGACTGATATTGGTTTATATTGGAAGGTGTGCATACTTTCAAAGAATTTCCCCAGAAACGAAAAATTAGAAGGTCAGAAATTTCATGGGTTGCTTCCATTCCGAACATTTTCTAGTGTATGTATGTACTTTAAATACATACGTTCCACAATTTCCTGCTAGTCATCCGAAGTTCTGCTAACATTGAACTAAAACGCCAGACTTGACCGCCGACTTTCCAAGCAATCCACTTTTGCTGCGCAGTAATGCTTGAAAAGAGTTTCATTCAATTACATGAGGTTACATTACGTCTCAATCTCAATTTCAATCCCAGCAAAACAATATCGCTAAATCACTTGTATCTTTGTATCTGAAAACTGGGCGCAGCGAACCGTTCGAAACCATCTTGAATGCAAGTCATTCTGAGCTCACCTAATTCCTCTAATCGTACATGACTCGGACAATTGGCCATTTAAGCTTTGCCGGCAACGAAAAAAGAAAAGACATTAGCCGTTTTGTCGAATCCGAAACGGTAGTGGTGCCTCTGTCGGTGGTCATTAAAGAAACCCAAAACCGAAAGAGAAAATGCGGCCAATATTCTCTGCTACACTTGACGGAATGTCCAGTTTGTGGCCATCATCATCATCATCATCATCGCCATAGCCCTCGCAATAAAGTCTTGCATGCGCGTCACGCCGGTGTACGGTTTCCTTGCCGTGTAACAGAAGACTTCTTCGGCAAGGAGGAGTCAACAGGCGAAATACCTGAGGTGCACCCACCGTTCCGAAAAAGATACTCGAGCGAGTGGCGTTGGGTTTCCTCGTCTTCTTCAACGTCTTTGGGAAACTCTCACTTTCGTCGGGCAGAAAAATTTAATATCTTTGCGACAGCGCGCAAAAAAGAAAAAGATTATGCAAAAAAAGCTTTATCGCAAATCGTCGATTTTTGCATAACTCATTCATCGAGAATGGATTTAATTAAAGGAAAAAACGTTTCGTCATTGGTCGCGCGAGTGGTTTTTCGTGATGAAATCCGACAAGAGTTACTGTTAATTAGCACCTGAGCCAATCGATGGCTACTAATGTGGGAGTGGAGGGTCTTTGGCGCTGTAAGTGCAAGGTGAAATTCGGAAATGGGTAACAAGTGTAAGAGATCCACGAAATTCAGGAAAGTGTTCTCGATGACTAGTGAAGCTGCTCAAGATGCTCTTAGACAACTCCTTCAACGGTGGTTGCTTCAGCGGCCAATAATTGAAATGTTAAGGATGTGCTGTTGGTGGTGGCGCTTAACATTTTGCAGTCCATTCGCGTTGGCTGCTTCATTCACGTTACAAACGAAAAATGCAAGAGATGAGTCCAAGTCTTCCATTTCCATGACAAACGCTTCGATTTGCTCATAACCGCCGAAGATTGTTATTGGGCAAAGACGGGATGGTATTAATTATAAATGCTGATGGAATATGGCATCGAAATGGTCAATTGATGTCTGCGAGTGAGACTCGAGTCGAAGAAGCCGGAGAATGGCTGGCTTCCTTTGAGCGTCCAATTGACACAGATTGGACGCGGATTGCGGCGATCTTAAATGCTCGTAAATGAAATTTCTGATTTGTTCAAATCTCTGCAATTTCCTCTTCGCCGGAGTTTGTCTTACTGACTTCTTTTGCTAACGATTTCATTAGGCAATCGCCACAGATAGCTCAACTTCTTGCCTGCCGGGTTGCGTTTTAACACTACCATAATGAATTCCTTCGCTACGTCCGCCGCCTTTACGTAATACCCACGAAGTTTGTTGATATTTTTGCTAAATTTATTAGAAAATCGTTGAATAATCGCCGTGTCGTCGTATTAAATTACATATTACGAAATGTTGTATATTTTACGGTTCGATTTAAACGTTGTTCGTTTGTACGTTTTGCGAGGAATAAGAAAACGCGATGTAAATGGTTTTTGTGGGCATTTTCGGTAGTCATTAAGAGTATGAAAAATTGGGTGTCGTTTTTCGTGGTTTTCCGTGATTCTGCGCTGAAATTGGGATTAAAGTTGTTTCAGTGATTAATATTTTTAATGGGCAAGTGTTCCAACTTTGATACCCGGATATAGGCTGTGTTTTTTTAATGATACTGATTATATTCGTCATTGTGGTGGATAGATTAAACTGCTGCGTTTTGCATGTTCAAATTACCAGTTTTTTCACTAAAAAAATTAAAAAATAGGTTGGAATTTAATTTGGTGGCATCCATCAGTCTTGGCAGTCCTGTGGAATTCTTTATACTAAACTTGAACGATTACATAAATTTATCGTAATAGAGAGTTATGATTTAGGACACCCTGTTATTTTTTCAAGGTAAATTGAATCTTAAAAATGGGCAAAAATGACTAAACTTCGGGGAATCATGATTTTTGGGGAAAACAATGGAAGACAAGTTGAAATATAAATCTGAAATACTATCAAAAATGCAAGCTGTATAAAATTCGAGCTGGTATGAGAAGAGGGACGAAATACTAGTGTCCTGAAGATGCCAAAAAGCTGACAAAGAAGGCATTCGTCAAGATCAAGTCGGCGTAATTGCAGATAGATAAAGTTAAGATGATCCAAACGGTCAAGATGGTATTCAATCGATAGAAAAGACCTGGAGTAAATCTGCGGTGAACCATTTCCATAATGGCTGACTGGCATTTTAAGAGAATATCAAACAGAAAAACATTATCCGACATGAATTTTATCGACAACCAGGTAACGAAAGAGCTATGCTTCTTTCTGCTCCTTTGAAAGCACTCGAAGTTCATAATAAGAATCAGAAGAGCATACACGTCTTTACGGTGCGTAATTGGTGTGGTTGTTTTTTATTTTTATTTACTATCGGTAACCACATACAATTCACAAAAATAATCAATTACAGCGACAATAAGTCGATATGAACGGCAAGGGTACAGTAGTTGATAATTTTCATTGGAGAAGAAATATTTACAGTATTTTGTAGCATTGATCGATAGGCGTTTTAGCTTACACCATGATTGGAATACCGTACGGTCAAGTTTTTAACAGTCATTAACAGAGCAGATAGTAAGAA
The DNA here is from genome assembly GCA_963942545.1 of Oxycera nigricornis. Lineage (NCBI taxonomy): Eukaryota > Metazoa > Arthropoda > Insecta > Diptera > Stratiomyidae > Oxycera > Oxycera nigricornis. The sequence goes on along the minus strand of OZ012659.1, from coordinate 123,017,179 downwards.
AGATTTAAAAATCTTTAACATACAGAAGACGAGGAGATTCCAAAGATTAAGGCAAGTTATTTTCTAGGAGTCCTAATAGACCAGGGCGGATCTTTAAAAAACGATTATATTTGGTCGTTGAGGGGCACACCGATTTTTGTGGGAAAAGGGGTAGAATAGCTCGTATAACCCTAATTGACTGATCCCAAAAAAGTTGGGAACATTAAAAAAATCGTTTTTTCCCTAATTTTCTCACTTTTAACTTTAAAGCGGTGTTATTTGAAGCAAAGTTGAGTGAAAGTTAAAGTTGCGTAGTAAAATTTTCCATAAGAAAGGTATGGTTAAAGTTTTTAAAAAATTTAACCCTTGCCGCAAAATAGGGATAAATATAAAAAAGGAGAAAAAAATCTCTTTTTTACCACTTAGAATGCATTTCAGGTCTTCACAGTTCGTCTAGAAAATCTTTACAATCTAATAAAGTACCACACAAATTTTCATAAAAATCGATTCAGTAGATTGCCCATAATAATTGTGCAATCTAAATTTATTTAAAAAAATTCAAAAAAGCTTCAAAAAGCTTATAGAACTTTGAAATTTTTTCACATATAAAAGAGCACTTCACCTATCAAATATATTTTACAAAATTAAAATTGTGGCGGCCTCTGCAATTTTTGCTAAGCCTGGTAATAAACTCTAAAACAGTGCTGGGCGGCTGCGCAGCAATATTTTACTGATGACTGGTGATATAGACATTTTTCCTTTTCATCATGTTTATTGTTTTTTTATAAGTGGCAAACAAAAAATCAGTAAAAGGATGTATTTTTTCTTAACTGGTTGGGTTTTTTTGCAGCGAATTTGGTACAAATACAAATTAAAGACAAACATCATGTCTTAAATTATTTTTAAGATGTTTCCTGGTTGGTAGAAAATTATCGAATCTCGAAAAATGGTTGAATATTTCAATTTGCTCAAATTTTACGGTGTTTAGAAAATTAAGCCCATTTACTCACTAATGGTTGATGCTTCATTTGTTTAGAGAATTTAGAGAAGATTTTATGGATTTTTTTAAAAAAAATTATTGAAGAATGATCCAGTTTTTTCTTATATTACAAGCAGTACCTACCCCACAGAAAACAGTTCTGGGTTCAAAGCTGTCCATCTGAAAGAAACTCATTTTCACTCCAGATAGTCCCAAAGAATGTTCTAGTAGTTTGAAAAAAAATGAATAGATCTCCTTTCACCTGTTTAATATATAGTTGCGGATGGTATCATGCATGTATTCAAGTTCGAAGAGTGGATCAGCGTTTTTATAGCTCACAGGATAGTAATTCATGATAATAATTTGTCTTGGTGGATCATTTTTTTCTTCAGTGAACTTTCATTGTGATATGTAAGCGTAACAATGAGTAACTCAAAAAAACGTCAAACTCTTTTTACGGAGGCAACTATTAACTTAAGGCCTAAAAATATCTTTCATTTTTGAATGGTGACTAGCATGTAAGGTAAATCACCTCTTCACGGTGCATTCTGAATAACATCAAGTGATCTACAACCGCACAAACCTTGCATGTTCTGGAGACTTCTCTTAGGCTTCAATGACTAGAAAATACTAAATACTAAAAATATGGAACTTTAAGCCTTGATCAGTTGTTTTGATCCTCGGCGTTGCTCAGAAAACATATTTTAAATCATCCGTAAGCATTTGTTATGTTCTATGTGTTCCAGCAACGACAACTAATTTTGAAACATTTCAATCGAAAATATTATCAAACGTACGCTTACAAACTCTTTCAATATTTTTTAGGGAAAAAGATTCGAAGCTAGCGTCGAATCAACTTGAATGCATCTAACGTATGATTAAAGCCGCATCGAAAGTGTGTCATCCCAAAGTTTATTTTCTTATGCACAAACGATAAAAAAACCACCCATCTTATGATGATGGTGTTCATCCTCGCATTCATTATTAACATTTGGCAATGCATGCCACAAAGCCAAAGTTTTTCATATAACAACTAGATTTGAAAGAGACCAACAAAAAAATCTTATGGTGTTTTTATCGACGAATTCATTAATGATAATGTCGTTTAGATAACTGATTCTGACATCAATTAATCATTCATGTGTAATGAGCTTTGATATGATGTCAGCCGGAATGTATTTACCAACCAACGAACGGACGGACGAACCAACCGTTTTTTTTCGTCAAGTCTTTTACGAAATTTCTTTGATATTTTTGAGTTGGAATCGTGTTGACCAATGGTTTTTTTTCTGGATGCTTTAAAAGTGATTGTGAAGATTGGTAACAAATTGATGGACATCTGGTGTTAAGTAAAGCAAATTTTGTTGGCGAATGCATGCCGAAAAAGATTTTATAAAAAAATGAATACATCAAAATAAGAGGGTGAATTTTCGAATAGTTTTCAGTTGCGTTGTGTTTTATGCTTCATTTTAACATCAGGTTTCCAAGTGTTTCTGAAACTATCACAAACTGTAACACTTAAGCCGGATATCTTTTGCATATGTTTAGACCAAAATATGCATAAGAGATCCGGCTTAAAACCATGATTACAATATGAAATTTCGTGTAGGTTACTCGCTTATGTCTTTTGTTTGATTAAGGCAAATAATTCTCAAGGCGGTTTCGGCAGGTATGCATATTTTTGTCCTGAAATTCAATGAGATTCAAAGCATTTATTAGCAAAGTAGATGCAATCTTAATACTTAACTTAAAAAAAAACGGCACAACATGCTTGAAATTTGATATACGAAATGATTCGCATAAGAAGCGACAAAAAGATAGTACGTGGCCGAAGTGCATAACATTTAACTCTTCACGGGAATAGTTTATCATATTTGGTCTATTTTGTGGAAAGTCTACTTGAAACAGAGGGTTGCAAAAGATACCTATTGAATTTATACCTACAGTGTTTAGGAGGTGACATGGAACAGCGAGTAGGAGGCAGTGGTCCGTAAAAAAATCGATCAAATTATCCATGCTTAAATGAATAGCAACAGGTACTAATAATAGAAACGAGGACTGCAAAAGGATTGAACCAATTACCATCCCATTAAATTTGTTTTCTATTAAATCAAATGGAATAAATAATTTGAAGTAAAAAAGAAAATCTTGAATAGAGGATTAAGCTAATGTTCATTGAGAACAACTACAAAATGATAGCACGCGAATACCCACAAAAAGGTATTTCTAGAAAGAAACTGAAGAAACTTTCTCAAAAACTATCAAACATAGAACTAATTTGTTTGCAGGATTTTAAAGGTAATAAATTACATTATTTGACGTTGATAGAAAACATTATACTTAATAACGACATATTTTGCAAAAAAAATACAGTAAAAAGTTTTTTTTAATTTATTTTCTTTAAAATTTCAAGTTTCCGGTTTTTTATATGAACTACCATCAGACATAAAAACTCAAAATAAAATAAAGGCTCATGTTGTTAGCTGTGAAGAACCGTTTAGGAAATTACTATAAGTGTTACCGACGTTTTTTAATATAATATTTGTAATGTTTGATAAGTGAAGACCATTTGCCTATTCAATAAATAATGACTGAGTTGAGTCTGAATGTATTTTTCATAGAATTATTAGAGATGCTTTACTTCACATTAGTCCTTGATTCAGATGGGGTGATGTTTGAATTTCCAAAATAATGTCAATTTTTTTTTATATTAGCAGCTTGAAAGATTGGCTTTTTCTCTTTGTGGCTGATATTTCGATAGCCCATGTGGAAGCCTATACAGTGTCTAAATCTTTCAGTCACGCTAGCAGGTTCATTTTGTTTTTAGTAAATCGATCTTACCACCCAAAGGGGGGAAGGAGAGATGAACCCTTCTTTCACATATTTTCTTCTTGTCATGGCCTCATCTAAACGTTCTATCTATTTCTTGCATCTCATGCGAATCACTCTGTTTGTGTTCAATCAACGATTCAAATCGAGCGAAATTTTGAAAACAAGGTTGTTGGTAAAAAACAAGGAGTAAAATTTGCGTAGAGAGATTGACTTTTGAAAAGATATACATTTCCAAAATATTTCAAAAAGTAGGTGCTTGGTTTTTTAAAAGAAAATTATTTATCAGCATTGAAGCCGCTTAACAGCAACATCAAATTATCGAGAGAAATTCCCATTTCTTTTCCCGGTCGTTCAATCAAGTACCTTTCGCTCTATTATCGCTACTGAATTTTCATTAATAAAAACCTTAAAAAATTTCAATCACTTTGATGGTGAACAAATTACGCACAACTCTCAGTCAAATCTTCAATCGGCAAATTCACAGCCGCTCTGCTACCACTTTGCGGATTTCTTACTCAATCATCGACGCATATTAAAGATTATCTTCGGTTGGACGGGACCATAACGGTCACCATTATAACCACCAGCCCAGCCAGCATCATGCTGATGGATTCCGTAGTCATAACAAATTAACCTAGTCAAGGAGTCCCCATGAAGGGCCCCTAGTCCTCCACCTCTTGGACAGCACTCGCCGCGATGAAAGGCAACACGGAAGTTTGTTCAGGTAAAGCGTTTCGAATCTGCAAGCAAATCATGAATAAGATTTTAATTTGACGATGATGCTACTTGAGATAGATGTCCGTCCAGAGGTGTTATGTCTCGAGCGTAGCCTTTGCGTTTCAATTGCGCGAAAAGATTGTTCACTCCGCAGACTCTACAGCACTTTCACTTGATTTACACTTGTTATTCGTGGATGGGAACATTTTTTTTCACACACAGGTAAGAAAACTGTTGATTATTGTTATTAAAGTATCTTTGGATGAAAAATTGGTAAAAGATTTAAGGAAAGTGATCGCTAGTTAGCAGCAACTGGGCACATAAATTATGTGCTTGAGCGTGTTCCAGGCATAACGGTGCACACGACGGAGAAAGGGCGCACTTCGTCACCTTGTGATGCAATAAAGTATCTTTTTGAAATACCATTTCGATGTGGTGAATGAGGAGTGAAGCTTAAGTGAGTGAGATGTGTAAGAGGAATTCAAATCTCATTACCACAAATCAGATAGCTGATTTCGATTGATCATCCTCCTTTTTGTTTGCAATAAAATGGGCATTACAACGTTCATCTATAATCTTCCATCGATAAATAGTATAAATCATGTAACGATATTACAACCAAATCCACGCTCTTTCATTTCAAGACATTTTAAGCTATTCTAGTTTATTTCCTCGTAGTCCATTTTGGGTGAGTGATCTTCCTTTTAGACCCTCTCTTCCATGGGCTGGGAATAATTTGTTATAAATTTAGATTGCTCTATCAGACAATTAATGAAATTGCTTCAGACCACCGAGCATGTCTAATAAGATATTTAAACCAGGTGACGTGTGCCGTATCTGAAAGTTTTTTTCAACAACTTGCATGCAATCAACGTACAAGCACAACATGCAAGCATACAAAAGAAGTGAATTTACCATTTACCTGAAGCAATTGTAGGTACTAATTTCTTGGAGCAATCAAATCAAGTTCATGTTATGCTGAAAATGAAAACTTTTGAAAGAAATCGTTGGTGAAAATGACGAAACAATTCATCATCCTCATCATAACGATATGGTTTGGATCGATGCTTTTGCTGTTGTTGTTGCCATAGGCCTAAGACGCTACTGGGATTCGAAGACCGGCAACGACAACAGGTAATCATCGGTGGTAGCTGCCGACTGTTAGATGGAAAGTAAAGTATCGAAAAGAAATTGCTGGTGGTACTCGCTTTTCTCCAGTGCACTAATGTCTTTTTTTCCTCGTCAATGAAGCTGCACACGTTCATGTGGAAGAGTATTTATCGAAAGTTGAGTCATGCGGTGTCTATCGAAGAATGGTATGGGTCCGAGGATGGTACAGCGGTAGCAACAAACAAGTGTAAATATTGTGTGCTATGTACTCTGATTAATGCAGCTTGATGTTTGGATAGTTGGACATGATGGCATTCATATTAAGGAGAAAATGTGAAAAAAATGATGAACAGGAATTGATGAGCTTCCGGGTGGATTGTTGCTTCGTCGTTCAACTGTTGATGGCTTTGTTGATGAATAAACCATCACTTCTAAGATTTCTTTCAAGTTGGGGTGAGTTAATTATTAATTTGTGAATAATCCTTACAAAAATCTTATTATTATTCCGATTTTTTCGTTGAAGAATATTTTTCCGGGAGGCCTTTTGTTCGGATCATCAATTGAATGTTTTATTTTAATTTCATAATTTTCTTTCCTACAGTTCTTACTATTTCTGAAAACACAGTATAAAAACTAAATCGCAAAGACAAAAAAATACGATACAATACTGGTAACTTAATTAAGAGGGTAGTACCGGTTGTAATGCTAAAAAACAGACAACAGATTTCCTTTATTGTATATAAATTTTAAAGTTTGCATGGATAAAAAAACATTTTGAAGATTACAAAAAAAATATTTTCAATTTTTTTTCTTCATTTTTCTACTTATTTATAGAGGGCGCCAAAGTTGGTGTTTCGAAATATGCCTCGTCCCACTGCGGGCAGATAATCTCAGGAATGAAGGATTTGAAATAAAGAAACTAAATCGCATTCTAAAAAATGCACAATATTTTGATTTGTGTTGTTGAAATTTTGAAAAAAAAAATGAAAAAAAGTGGTTGATCGATTTTTTTTAAATTGCTTTTTTTACTTTGTTTTGCTTGCCAAATTTTTTGGGATAAAATTTTGGCCTATATTGTGGTATACTACCACACAAGATACTTGTAGAAAGTAGTACACCAAATTTGACTTAAATCAGTTTGGCCAATCCAGAGAATAATTGTCCGCAGTTGAGAAAATGTGATTTCGAGGAAAACGCGTTTAAAGTTTCGATTACCGAAAATATTAATTGCGCTCAAACTGCGGCAACTTCTTTATTTTTGAGAATATCTCAATAAAATTTTGGAACGTGACTTCTGAAGATATGAAGATGTACGAGTATAATCAATTGAAAAATGAAATGAATAAAATATATGTTTGTGAAAAATCTTTGGCCGCAATCAAAATAAATGCATCAAACTCACGAAAAATTGCTTAGAAAGTACTCTTTGATACATGTTAATCGAATAGTTTTTACTCCAATTTTCCAGAAGAACATATTGAAGAGTTTTTACTCGATGCTTCCAGTAAAAAATCATAAAAGAATACTCCAGGAACAGAATTATTGAAAAAATTTGCATGAAAAATATTTAGAATTTTTTTAAAAAAGTACACAGCTAAATTCTCACCAAAAAGGATAAAACAGAGTAAAAAACCAAGGATGTTTTCTACTCTATTTTCATTTATAATTATTCAAACAAATTCATTGAATAATTCCTAGAAACAATTTGGCATAAAACAAGCCGAAACGAATAAAAAAAAATCTAAAAAATTTGCTTACGGAAACTCAGTCTTTCCAAAAAATCCACCACAAGCTAATCGAAAAAATGTCCAATAATAATTTAAATGAGAAAATTGCCACAAAAACTTCCAGTAAAGGTGAGGGGGGAGGGGTGGAAGCAGGAAGGACCGAAAGAGGGGGTTCCCCTACTACTATGTATGGCATAAAAAGTTCACGGCGAGATCTTATGAAAACTATTTACAGAGATCGTATAAAACCGTAAAATTGATCTGGGAAATGATTTTTAGACTTGTTTAGAAATCGAAAAAAATTAAAAAAATAAAAGAATTTTTTGTATTCAAAAAAAAAACAAATAAAAAAATTAAAAAATTATAACATGACATTTATATCATAAATTTAAAATAAATAGGGGTAACATTTAGACACACGTTTTGCATCCCCCTCTCGCCACACTCCTCCCCTTGATCCCCTCACCCACCCGCGCGGGAGGGTACTTATCATTTTTTTATGATTTTTTAATTTTTTAAAAAAAAATTCACAAAAAAATATTCAATTTTTTTTTAATTTTTTTTGATTTCTTAACAAGTCTAAAACTCACTTTCCAGATCAATTTGACGGTTTCATATGATGTCTGGAAATAGGGAAAATAATCATTTTTTAATGGGGGAATCCCCATAACTTCTCATGGGACCATTACAGCCACGAACTTTTTATGCCATAGTAGTAGGGGAATCCCCTTTTTCGACCCCGCCAATAATCTTAACCTTTACCAAATGCTCTTTTAAATGGGCTGGTTGAAAAAAATGCATTAATTTTCCATAATGATTTTCTATTAAGCAAAAATTCCACGGACAAAAGAATATCCATGAAAAATACTGTTGAAAACTTTTAAATAGAGTTGCTGAAAAACTGCATCAATTGTGTATGATAATTTTTACTGAAGAAAAAATTCCACGGACTTTTATCCATGAAAATTAAATAAAAAACACAATAAAATGAGCTTCAAGAGATGATTTTTTTTAAAAAATTTGCTAGAAAACATGTACAAAATACCTGAGTAAAGAAATAAACCTGAAAACGGACTGAAAAATTCACTTATTTATCTATACTAGAAAATTCAAAAAATTAACTGAAATTAAACGGAGGTAGTAAACAAAGACAAACGAAAAATCGTGGGTGCAAAAAAACTGAAAACAATCTGAAAATGAACAAAAAGCTGACTGGAAAGTAGATTCTGTATTCAAACGGAAAATAGACAGAACATATTTTAAAGAAAGACTAAAAATTGACTGAGAAGAGTCAGATTAAAAGTTTTGAATATGTTCGTGCTGGTTGATAATTTGTTGATGTTGTTACTGACTTAGAAAATGTTCGGTTCGAATCTAATGATGTAGGTGCTGAAGCTTTTTTTAAAGGAGCTCGTATGACCTTGTCGCCCATTTCAACCTGCTTCATGAATTTCTTTGCATGAATCGCAATCTAATTTCTGATATCCGTTAATACAATATCTAGTACCCCAAAGCGCAGGGTGTGTTTATGATAATCCCATACTGAAGCCTATGAGTACTCCCGACTTAGAGTGGCTTCTTTTTTTGCTTTAATCGTTAGAGGTATTGAAGGGAGTACTGGTTTTGTTTGTCAAAAATGTTAAAAACATAATTGGAGCTAGATTTGTATGTTCCATGCATTTGGACGATTAAATTCAAGTGGATTTACTTTTCGTTTCGCTGATGGAATAAATGGCGAATACTTTTGGGTACAAGTCAATCTTTGCCGTTTTCCAACCAAGTACCATTAATGATCATGATCAGCTCAAATGAATTGGAAAGCGCCTACCTGTGGTATTCTTCTGCCTGCCAGCATTGAACCTCGTTTCTTTTACTAATCCAAGCCACTGAGTGTTTATCAACCAATCGATGGTGCAGTGCTTGCGCAATCCAACCATTGAAATCCAAAAGCCTAGGCCCACGACGAAATCACACCTGACTCCAATGTTCACGGCTGCTCAGGTATTCTGGCGTACCTGCGCGCTGCATTGAGGTCTCAAGAAGCTCGCGCAATCGCACGTCTTGCGACTCGATATTAGACCACGGCGAAAAAGTGGAAAAGCGCTCTTGCACAGACGATTTTGTAATGAATCGCATTTCCCAACGAGACCTGACTCCAAATAATAAGCTTAGATGGCTCGATTGCGACCACGAGGCTAGGGGTAAGGGGTTTGTGTTGCGCGGCTGGCGAGCCTATTTACGTAGGAAGGTGCAACCTCGTCACGCGGCTTGGCTGCTCCAGGTAACCACGATAGCGTGCCTTATGCGCGGTTCAATTTCGTATAAAAATTCATTGGGGACACCGTTTTTCGGTGGCGGCGTGGTGTCTTGCTGAAGACATCCATCCACCGGGCCATCCAGCCAACGCGCAACAGAACCTACCAATACTGGCTGTAGAAGGTAGCGAAACTAACTGTTGGATTTCGCTACGTGATTGCCGGATATTCCAGTGCTATGAGTCCATGTCTCGTAGGAAGGTGTTTCAAATACTATTGTTGTCAGCCCAAAGATTCTGTTGCGCGATGTCGATTGTTGCCACCGCAAAACGGCAATCAATGTGGCCCAATTCGGCAATTATGGCAAACTTGAGGTCACAGGTGTGTGTGTTTAGTGCACTCTGCAACATGCACGACTATAGAAGCACCACCTTGCTTCATCGCAAACACTAGGAGGTACACAGCTCAACTTGTTTGCCTAGGCCGCAGAGACTTCTGATCCTGAATATCTCGTGATCATGTTTCTTTCAAGGGATTCAACCCAAGAATTTAACTTCCACCCACGAGATTTCACGCAACATTACCTCGAAAAATCAACTATCCAACAACGTTTACTTGTTGGACGCAGCACCTGTACGTGTAACGCATCCAAATCACATGTTTATCATTCAAGGAAGCCCACAGAATCGGCTAAAGAGTTAACAATCCACGCATGAAGCATGGCAAACTCTTTGATTCTCTTCACCAACGTGGATCATGTCTACCATTATTAACAAAGTCTTATGATGACCGAAAGAAACTATTCAAGCGGCCGCGGCGGTCGAAAATAAAGCAAATGAGGTCCAATAACTGCTCAAGAATTTTCGTCGAATTAACTACGATTAACACTGAAGAGTGGCAGTGGGAGATCCAGAATAAATATGGTCTTGAGAAAGTCACAACTAAGAACTGTTAGATGGACACTGGGCCGCGTGGCAAGAGGATGGATTACATGCAGACGACATACATACGTAGTTACTCTGAATTGTTATGGAATTTTTCCATTTGTTGTGGGTGACAAGGAGAAGAAGGGGTGGTTCTTATTCTTTGAGGGCATTGCGACGATTGCGGCGATGGTGCATTTCATGATGAATTGAGTAGTTTATTATGAATGGGAACAATGACAGAATAATCGGTCGTTCGGGTTCAATACCATCATTCGGAAATTGCTTAGTGCGAATCGATTTGCGGGTGGGATTATGTGTAAGTGTTGTTGAGAGATTCCAGTTGAAAGGCATTAGCATTCTATTCTGGTAACGAATTTCTATAGAGTCAAACGGAATGCTAGGAAAAGCATGTATGATTTATGGGACTACTAGGAAAGTACGGCTTGCTGTGATAATTTTCCCACAGAAGTTGAATGGGGTTAAGCCACATGGGACATTCGAAAGGGTAAGAATGGAAAACTATGCATACATAAGAATAAATGCTGACGAAAATGTAAACCCAATTTTTGAAAGGTTGGGGGAATGATAAAATTAGTGATTATTAATGTTTATTGATGGATTTGCAGATGCCTATCAATGTATTTAATATAAATGCAGTGAAACTGTACTATGTGGTAGTCGGATTGACCAAAAACCCACTTCTTGTAGTAAGAAAGTGATTTACTGCGACAATGCTTGTAAAATTGTAGAAATATTCTGATTTTGAACTCCTAACTCCTTCATTACAAAGAATCTGCTTACTAAATAAGCTTTAAAAAAACCGTTAATGCGGTATCTAAAAGTCATGCATACATGCTTAAAAGAATTAAGTGGAATGCGGCAACAATTGATAATAGAAAATGTATTTTTCATGGCATTACAAGAAAAAAATCTTGCATATACAGCTACTACATACTTAGTATTTTTTATTCCTCAAAAAACTTATCAAAAAAGTTATTCATATAAAATATTTCCTAAAAACGCTCGCCAGAAGTCGCTCTAAATGAGTCCACATTTTGAAAAGGATCATATTTGTGGAGTTACCAGTTTAGCCAAGAAATCACTGGCATATTTGATACAAAAGGAAGAAAACATAATTTTGTTCAATTCAAAACATTAAATTCTCAAGAGCACGAAGGACTACGAGAATTTTACATATTCCGAAATCTATGAAAAATTGTGTATTGCTCATGAAAAAATTTGAAATTCACATTACAGAATAGATTTCCCAGCCAGTTCACGTTCTAAGGATGAGTGTGCAAAAAATGTGTGTTTTCGATGCTGGATCCACATTTGTGGGTATTCACATTATTGAGCGTCTACAGAAATGCGTTTTTTCTTGTTTAATTAAATGTTTCAATTATAAAAGTTCCACAATTCAGTGATAATAGTTGTTTTTAAGGTAAACTAAATAAATTTCCCTACAAATTTTATGGTAAGACCTCAAAATAATTTATCCCGATTGACGGAACAATTCTGGTTACAAATAAATCCATATCTATTCGTAATGCACGTGTACGTGGCAATGATGGACTCACTTGAAATTTCATCTGCTTGTATAGGAGAAATGTTTATGCGTATAGGTGATTTTCGATTTTAATTTGGCTCATTGCGTGTTTATGACGTGGCAATGGCGATCGCGGTGATTGTATGCCGTGTTAAGACTTCTTTCAATAATTTCTGGTAGTTTGTTTTTGTTTTTGGTGCTGCAATCTTGAAATTTTTAAAGGGTTAGATTAATGAGCGATTTAGATTAAACTGTCTTAGTTACTGTCAGCAAAATATTATTAAATATCAGCAATGATCTGTTTTTCTACTAAACTCTAACGTGATTGTATTTTTTGGAAACATATGTTTTTTTGTTGAAAATGCTACAACACTGAAGAATTCAATTTCATAGTAGCGGCTAAAATAGTGAACAGTAATTAATTCAAAGTCAATAAACTATTGAATATCATAAGTAAATATAAAAGTCCAGTCATAAAAGAAGGCAAATAATTTTAAGAGAAATGCTTTTTCTTGATTAATTTAGTGAAAATCAAAGAAGTGGCCAAAAGAACCAAACTTATTGATATCGTGATTCCTTTACAAGCGGACCAGAGACGATTCATAATGCATGGGGTGACGTAGTATTAGACAGAGAGAATCATGCACGATTCTTGAAAGAACTGACAGAAACCGAAGATCATTACAAATTTGACGATCAAGAAGGATATGAGAAAAGTTTGCATAAAAGACCCTCATCTAAGTATAATCTGTGTTTTTGTAGACTTATGAGGTTGTAGTGGTTTATACGACCGATAAAGGAATTGTATGGAGGATTGAATTCATAAAAACGACCACGAGTGAATTAAGGTTTCATCGTATTTAGGTTTCGATGGACAGCATTTTTTTAAACTTTTTTTTAATAGTGAAGTGATAATGGTGGACTCACTTGAAATTCCGTCCGCTTATATAGGAGTACTTTTTATAAGTACTATTGATATCTGCTTTTTACTTGGATCGTTGTGTGTTTATGACATGGAAGTGGCGGAAGATCAAATTCGTGAAATAAGAAAAATTGTACAATACTCTAATTGCGAGGTATGCTTACAAAATATAAACAAGCCGTGACTGATTTTTTTAAAATAAAAAAAAATCATAAATATGATAATGCGCGTCGATTGACACCTTAATGATCGGAAGATTATATTTGGTTCTCGAGATATAATGAATGACGTAAATGACCTTGAACGTTTAATGATTTTTTATTTTTTATTTAATTTTTTTCGTAATCATGAAAAAAAAATTTGCTGGTTTTTTCACAAAAACTATTTGGAGTATATAAATTATATAAACATTGATTACTTAGGTTTGAAAATCAGGTTAAAAATTTTGTGTTTTTGAAAAAAACCTAATTTTTTGCACTTTTTTTAAAAAAATTACAAAACGGCTCCAAGAATTTTTTTAAAAATATGACAGAATCATAAAAATGTTAAAACGTGCCGATTGACACCTTAATATTGAAAATCGCATGTTTAATTCGTGAGATATAGCGCATAACATGGTTGACCTTCAAGGGGTGAAAACAGCAAACCCCTCCGACCGAATTTTTCCAAAAACTAATCAACTCTTAAGATTGCAAAGACGCTTCGATTGACAACTCAACAAAGTCGATAAGACTTTGTTTACGTGAGTTATGCTCGTAGAAAAACTGCCTGCGAACGCACGCACGTATGTACGTACGTACGTACGTAAATACACACACACATACATACTTTTTTCTAAAAACACTTTATATATACTCTATAGACCTCAAAACGTAAAGAAAAGTTGAAAATTTCAATTTCGATTTCGAGGCGATTACAAGAACTTCCCATATACTGGGAAGTTAATAAAAACAACCTTATAAGAACCATCTGAAAACGAGCTGTCTCCATCAGTTTCTTGAAAATTTTCCATTATAATCATTCACTTCAGTTTGCATGGCAAAATATTTGACTGAATTCGGTTACTATTTTATTTTATTTTATTTAATTCTTTACTTGACAAGAGTATTTTACTGATACCCTGGTATTTGAACATTTTAGTTGCAGAATTCCTACTCAGAGCTGAGATTACGTGATAACATAGGGAAATGTCTCTCTTGAAAATAAGGAATTAAAAACATAGTTAGTTTGTCATCGTAATTATCAATAGAAATTTCTCTTGCAATTTTCCCCCGAAAGTTATCAATATTTATTTTTCAATTTGCATAGAAAAGATTGAAATGATTTCTTAGCTGTTGGATACCTCTATTTAGAAATATTTTTACTAGTGTGTGTTTTTTAGACTTCCTTAAATTATTTTTTTAAAAAAGAATAAATGAAACAAAACGTATAATTTGGAAATTATTTACTTATTTCGTGCAATTTCTTTCTGCTCTATTTTTCTTGGTATAAAGTTTTAGTTCAACGGTTTTCATTGAATTTCAACAATTTTTTGTTATTTACGAAGCGACAGTGTAGTAGTTTCATTCTATGAGGTTTCATGAGAATCTTGATGAAGTAATTTTGACTGTAATGGTTTTTGGTGAAATGTTTTTAAAGGAATTCTTGATGAAGATTGATTCATGGAATCACTGGAAAGATTTGACAAAATATGGATGAATATATAAATATATTTTGACTCTTTGTGTGAGATTAAATTAAGAAGAAGTTTAACAGTTCTGAAAAATGTTTATATATCAGCATTTCAAGGAACAAGTTTTTTTATTGAATATTTGAAGAAATTTAAAAAAAAATGATTTTTCGAATTCAAACATCTCGAAGATGATTACTCTGGAATTTTTTCTGCAAAGTATTTTCTTAGTTCCTTTTATTGACTGTTGGGATTTTCATAAAGGAAACTCATCAAAAAACAATTTGGAACAGTCAATATTGAGATGTTGACAATGCACCCTGCTGTGATCTCTTCAAAAAGAAAAGCTGTGTATTAAAAATATGATTTTTTGGGACAAGATTAATTTTTTCGATTGGAACGCAAAAATTAGAATCCATTCACTTATAAAACTGAGGTAAACTTTTTATTTTCTCGGAATGTATTTTGCTGAGGATCAATCAATAAAGTATTGTTTCAAAAAAATTATCATTTCATCAATTTTTCAGTCTGAAATAATTCACACGATGTTTTTTATTGAAATATCAGGCTATCTACCATGAAAAAGGATTGATGAGTTTGTTCTTTGCTAAATATTTACACCCAATTCTAAACAATTTCACCATCATCAAGTACACCACGTATTTAGGGTCTGTGACTACTCACATGAGTAATTGCTAACAAAATACTCCTTTGCTGGGGTTTTGCAGTCATTACGCGCAACATTTCAAACCGCAAACCATTTTGCAGCTCTTTTACAACCGAAGACATCATCATACAACCAAATATTGTTGCTAATGTGCCAAATATCACAATGAAAATGTATATATGTGAATGTAGGAGCAGCAAAGGAAAAAAGCACCTGAATCTGAGTCGTCATCATGTTGACCGCAACACCTGTTTTTCCCGCGGTCCGAATTCTTCGCGGCGCCCCAAAAAACAACTGAACAGAAGCGTTTTACCTGTTTTGTGCAACCTGACAACTTTTCACCACTTAACACAAACTATGCATTTGGCCTTCTATTGCAACGTACATAATTTGTACCAAAACGCAAGAAAAAAGGCCAATTATGACTGGATCGCATGACAAACGCGAATAAAGTTGTTCTTAAATTTCCGCATTGTCCAACCGCGAGTTTACTGCAATTTTTTCAGACAAATTGTTACCACTCGGAGTCCAGCTAAGCTCGGGAAATTTCAAAGCCATTTAACTTGAATTTGGCAATGAGGAAAATATTTAAGCAAAATTACATATTAAGATTTTTGTCTATTTTCGTCTTAGGCAATATTTAATGTATGTTTTCTTTCTCTCGTGAGATTTGAATCAATTTGGCTTAGGTGCATCTAATTATCATCGCTAATGTGATGCACTATTAAGCAAGATGTGGTAGAAGACGGTGGACTCGGAGGAGGAGGAGAAGGAGAACCGGTAAAACATCTTGGATTGTTGCGACTAGAAAATGCTAAAGATGTGTGATGAAAATGTGGTAAACAGAGTGGATCAATGTTGGAGTGATGGTTTGGTTATGGTCAAGGCACTTGGATGAGGAAGTCGCGAAGATGATGATGGCAATGATTGCATTTGGCTTGACATTGCTCAGCCATGCATATTTCATGATTTATTATTGGCGCGCTCTTTTTTGATGACTAGGAAATTGAACTTTTTTGATGGAAATTAGTTTTATTTAATAGTTGCTGTTGCAAGGATAAAATTGGTGAAGTTTATCCAACAGATGAATATCAGCTTTTTTCGATTAAATTTACGAAAATATCTTTCACTTTTCGGTCGTTTTTGCATTCGAAGGTAACAACTAATGGCGGCACATTTTTACGTGTTTGGCGTTGATTTATAACTTGCTTTGAATGCAAATTTGAATAAATCAATTTGATTACCAACATCTTTTGGAAAATCAGCCAATAACTTCGGCAAATCAAAAAAACATTGAGACATCAATGATAAAACAACAATTAGATTAAACCAGGTTACTGGCTTAAGTCTTTTGTTAAATGTCTCTACGCAAAACTTGCTGTTCTACTTTTAAAATTTGTAAAGCATATACCATGACCAATAATTGAAAATGGTATCCTCTGTTCTATTTATACTCTTGTCAATCGGAAATTGTCAAAATAGCAGATTAGGACCCATATTTCGTAGCAAGTTTAATGCTGTTGGTCGATATATGATTCTAAATTTGCTATTCAATCAATGCTCTGCTCATTTCTTCACTAGCAAGTTGAGAAGATGTTCCTCCTGTCTTGATTAAGAAACCAATTTTTTAGAGGAATAAAATGGTAGAGAAGGATCATAATTCTACCTTTCTTTAAGGAGCGGGCAAGGTTAATTCGTACAAAAAAGGCAGAATATTGTATGAAATTTTCACGAAGAAATTATAAAAAATACGGCAATGGATGCAATTATTCGAAAGTGTCTCAGAAAAAAGTAGAATTTTGGTGCCTCTCATAATTTGGTGCTGGATTATTTGAAATCAAAAAATCAAAATTCATTCGTTAGATAAAAGTTTTCCCCAGGTAATACTAGGAGGGTTTTTGAAATTTCAATTTTTTACTTTTTTGGAGCACTTTGAAGGGCTAAACGCGATTTTTTGCGAAAAAAATCGGCTAATTTGTTATTGTAAAATAAAAATATAAACAAATTTGAAAAATCTTTCCAGCATTACTTTGCAAATTATGTACAGATATAGTGTTCAAAATTTCAAAAGGATCGATGCAGTAGTTTTGAATTTATCAGGGGCACCGACTTTGAAAACGTGAGTTGTGGGGAAAACGCTTTAAAATTTTGAACACTAAACAATCTGGTTTAAAACGTTCATGAGCGAATTTTACCATAACTCATAACTTCGTCAATTTTGTTCTAATCGACTTGAAATTTTGGCACAATATTTTTGAGATATTATAAATTAAGTTAAAAATGCCATTTAACACCTTACCATCCCCTCCCGTCTGATCAGTAACTTCTACTGATATTTAATCTGTAATTCACTAGGATCAGATTCAGTGACATGATGCCTGATTCTTTAATATAAGGTCCTAAAGAGTCAAACTGTTAGTGATTTTTTATGTTCCTTTCAAAAAAACCGTCCACATTTCTTGAAAATCCAATTAAGAACGTTTATGTCACTTTCAGTTATTGAAAAACATATTTCAATTGGCAAAAATATATGCAATATTCATGCATAAATTGTTTTTCTAGCTGTGATTAATGTTACAAGTTCATTCTGGATATTTGTTCTTCAACTTTCTTTCTGTTTTATTCTAAAGATTGTTCCTAAGCGCTTCTCACCAGCAAGACGATTGTCATTTTTTGGTTTTGCTGTTTTCCATAACTTTTTAAAAAAATCTTTATTTTTTAAATATTTTTTCTTAATTTTTTTAACAGTAAATAATCTCCAGTTGAAACGACAAATACTACAGAATGAGTTAAAACAGTCATGGTATTTCTTTCGCAAATACTGGAAACATATCCAACGGATAAGCGAGATAAGAAAAAAGGCGTGTGTGTGAAAATTTTTCGGTGGCAACTAAGCAAGCTGCAACACAACAGTTTTAAAAGTAAGTAAAGGTGATAAACCTTTCAATCATCAATTAGACATGAATTGTCAATTGGAGACATAGGAATGCTAATAGATATGTTGGATCTATCTTAATTAGCCAAAATGAAAAAAAAAACGGATTTACGACCTTAGCCTTCATAATATGGTAAACGTTGAAAAAAATATTCTTAATGTATGCATCACATTTTTCCAATTTGATTGAAAAAAATATTTTGCAATATTATTTTTCATATCGCAATATTCATTTTTGACCTCCATGTACACAGAAAAATTTCAGATTGATGCCTTCATCAACAAACTGTTGCGGAAAGCACATTAGGCAGTACTACACCGTGAAGCGGCAAACACACCGGGCAGTACTTTAATATTATTCATCGGGCAGTACCAAGCCTATTGTAAAGCCACCATATTACCATCATCGTCGCGCACAGCTGTCATATTGTCAGCAAATCTCTACAATCGCCGCCATCTTCTGGAAGGACATCGATTTATTGAGCATGCATCATTTTTGCAACTCATTTATTGTTTGTTAATATATAATTGTGGTTATAAATAAATAGCTGATCATTCTTTCCCAAACACAGTCTTAATAATCTGGTTATAGAATTGGTTGGGCCATAGCCCAGTAAATTTATCGAATATATTGTTTTTAAAGACAAAAAAGGTTGAACATATCATAAAGTTGGCTGAAATTTATAATTGAAATTCAATCTGATTGTTCAAAATAAAAAAAATCCGCGATTTTCTTACTCTTCCCTTCCAATCACCACTCCTTCAACCAATAATTATTTAAGAATAAAACCAGGAAATATTTGTAAACTGTATGTAACCTGAAGATGATCTAAGGATCGAAACGCGTCGTATTAATAGAAAAATTGTGATTTGAAAGAATCAAGTGTTTAATTTTATAAAGATTTTATTCCATTATGGCCCATCAAGAGCACACACAACTTTCTATAACTGGTGCTATTTTCTGTTGGATTTCAATTAAAAATATTCAAAGAAAATTGTTGTAAGTCATCCACTTGCATCATAATTATTCTAAAAAGGCCCTAGAAATTTTTTAAGAACATTTTAAAATCAATATTGTGGATTTTCAGCTTATACTTTTGCAGATTTCGGATTTATTGTTAGTAATTACAGTAACAAACGTTTGCTGAGATGGTTTTTCACTTTTGATGTCATTAAGTTTCGACATACAAGGTGAAAAAACTTCTTACTTTTACAATGTGAGATATTCTTAAGCCGATATATACGAAATTGCATTTGTTTTGGATATTTATCGAACAAAATACGGCTAGACATTATTATGGTGCCGAATGAAAAGCAAACGATATAGAAATATAAATTCCTGCTAATGAGAATATTAACTTCCTTCGTTGCGTTCTAAGACACAATCAACGCCATTTGAAAGCGGTGACCCCACCTTGTGTGCCAAAGGTTAATTATAAAGAAGCATTTTTAATTTTTTTTAGTTTCATATGCATGTTACTCTTACCACGTTTTGATTTCTGATTAGTTGGTGTAGTCCTTAGACTATCATAGACAGCATAGTAAGTTAATAAAAATATTTTTTTCCAGACGAAGATTGGAATGAAGCGTGATACTATGTTAAAAAGTATTTTGAATATGTTTGAAACGCATTTCATGTCGTCTGTTAAATATTGCAAAGTCTGATTCAAAGAGAGAAGATTTAAAATCAAATTATTTATGAAAAAGTAACACATATAACTCAATAAATTTAAGCCATTAAAAACTGAGGTTTATTTTATCATCCTTTTTCTTTTAAAAAAATATTGCTAAAATTAGTTTTTCAGGCTAAACTTAATGGTCTTTAGTAGAATTTAGCAAAATGGGCTCAGCAAGCGTGCACTTCTAGCCAAATGCGAATGTAGTAAAGTAATGAGTTGAAAAGCGATGATGCAGCGTACAACAATTAACTAATATTATTGGAAAAAACTCATGCGATCAGATAATTGTTAAAATGCGGCCCTTCTTGGTTTTGGTTTGAATTGAAAGTGCATTTTCTCTCAACAGTAGTTCAAGGAAACGAAGCAACCATTAAACATATTTTTTGGTAGCTAATAGGCTATATTAAAGATATCACTATTATCACTTAAAAAAAATAACAATTCAACCCAAAAAAACCATCGAAGATCCATCAAAACATACGTTTTTTATTCAATCGCTCTTGAAAAATGAAAGCGTTCAAATTTTCTTGATATAATTTCATTAAAATTGATCCCAATCAAAGATCAGTAATTTCTCAGAGCAACTGGTTCAAGCAAAAATTGAAGACGAAATAAAAAAAAACACTAACACATCATCTAAACAACGAGAGGTGAAATCATTTGTTTGCAACACAAATTTAACACTCGTTTAGTTTCACTCTAAAGTCAATGCCACAAGTATCCATGGTGGATCAAGCCTCCAAGCAACCAATGCACCATCGAATTATTATTATTGTTATTAGATATGATTGTTGGCCAATATCAACATTGTTTCGACTTGGATTCATCGCGGCCGAAGAGTTGTGCAAACGAAGAGAAGAACCCAACCGCAAAGATGGTCCATCCGTGGATCCATCGATCCATCTCACGTTGGCGCGGGGTCAATCTTTCATTGATTTCTGATTCGGATGGGAGTTTAATTTGATTGTTTCAGGGAATTGCTGTACGGCTGTACGTGGTTGGGAGGGATCCATCAGGAAGTCAAGAGGAAGATGCATATGTGATCGGGACGTGGGCATATGTGAACAGGTGGTATGGGGTTCGATGACATGTTCAACATTAGGGGGTAATCAAGAATATTTGGTGATGAGTTCTTTAACCTGGACATCATTGAAGTGATGATGGGAGAGGAATGGTGATGCGCATCGTTAAAGGACATTCTTGATGAAATTTGTTGAAAGGTACATGGGTGGAGTGATTGATGATATCTCATGATGCAGTGCAGGGGTTTCGATGAAAAAAATGCTGGCAACAACTATGCGTGTTAAAGATATGCGGAATGGACAACCATATATCAATGATTGTGCAGCTTTACGGACAAAAGCAATCTTTTCTGACTGTTAGGAGTTTTATAAAAAGAACTCATCAGGAAATTTTTTGGAACAGGCAACATTGATATGTTAACAATGCAGCTTGCTGTGCCCTATTTTAATGAATATTTTAATATTGAAAACATACTTTTTTTTTTTATTCTTTTTTTTGACGAGTTGAAATCATAGCCCATTTAAAAATAAAACTCGTGAGAACTTTTTCATATATATTTATTCAGAATTTTAAAATATCGTGACTGCCTACAGGTTTCAGATTTTCACTGACTTCTTATGGTTTAGGCTCATATCCATATCTGTACATGCATAGAGTTGATGAAATTATTATATGAACAATAAACAATAAATAAACTCTTGCAAGCACCGAAGCTAATTAAATCCATGCATATAAATTGTGCTGTAAGTGATTGATGATAAGATAAAATACAAATTAAACAGCAGTTTCAATTTTTTCCGGTGGCGATACTGCTCATAGTTGCTCGAATGCTGTTCTTTATTCACCAAAAAACAATTTAATAGTTCTTTTATCATTATTGTAGTCAAATTTATCATCGCAAAACTTTAAATGGGGTCAACATATTGATTTTTATTTTGTCCTACGATACTTTATTAAGTTTGTGAACGTTTGTCTGTTATCAAATATTTTCAAAAATCATGTCCGGAAAAGGAAAACCTTCTGACTTCACCATGTTTTAATGAGGTTTTTCTGAATGGTACCAGGTTTCAACCCAGAAAATAGTCTTTCACAATATGAAACAGAAGCTCATTTTCACAAACTGCAGAATAGCAAATTTTTTTTTTTGAATGAGAGTTGAAAATTCAAATCTATTTATCCCGAAATTTGATTTATGGAGTTACACATTGACTCCATAAACCAAGTTTCGAAGTAAATTGTCTTCTATGTCCGAAAAATAGAGATAAATTAATTGGTGGTGTCACGTAGGCTTTTTATGAGTTTCCAAATACAATAGCCTTCGGGATGATAAGTATACAATCGATATTGTAAGATATCTCCCAACAAAAGGTTTTATGCAAATATCAATCCATTCAAATTTAACCACTAATCTTATTATGAACTGCAGAAAATTGTGAAAAATACAAATTATGCACAAAGGATTGACACACTTTTTTTACAATTAAATCGGATTATTTGTTAAATATGAATGTTTCGAAATAAACATTAAATTTTGTCACTAAAGCGATTAAATTTTACTTAAATGATTTTGCATATTAAGGATACGTAACTGACCAGTGACGAATAAATTTTTGGGCCAAATTTTTTCCACAAGAAATGAATATCAATTTTTTTTGATAAGCGTATTTAAATAAATTTACTTGAAATTTTTTTTCAATGCGTTTGGTCCCATAAAAATTGGTTATTTTTGATCAAAATTAAAATTGATTAAATATTCTTGAATACTTGAAATTCTGTAGTCCTCACAAGTTTTGCATCCCCTATTCAAGTTCACAAAAATAATTGAAAATGAATTAATTTGACGTAAATTCGTTGGTTTTCAGTAAGAAATGAATAAAATGCATATTAGATACCATTTAAGGTAGCCAAAATTGAACGAAAGAACTAAAAAATTGATAAAATTTCACTGTTTTTTCCTAAGAAATGAAATATTTGTGAGGGTCATGAGAGGTTTTTTAGTGAATAATAATATTTTACACACATTTAGATAATATACATTCATTTTTTGTTATGTTCATAATTTCATTTCTTTATAATATGAGAAACATTATGCTCCCAAAATACTTCCAAAATTTAGAATTTCAATCCAACAATAGGCTACAATTTCTTAAAGGTAGGTTAGCTGTGGCAGTAGTCCTGTTTTATTGAGATAGATTCCTTAAACCTTAATATTTACCCATTGTGATATCGTATGAAATATAGAAACGCACTCAAAATTTGAGCTTTTAAAAGCTGAAAACCCTTTAAATTCTCTTAAGAAGATACTCCTATGAGACTTTCCGGGAAAGAGAAGCTCAAGACTTGGATTATTATTCTGAAAAATTGGATGATTCTAAATCATTTCTTCCTTTTCTTTCAAACGACAGTTGCTACAAAATTCTTCGAAGGGATTTATTATAAAAGCCTTTCATATTCTTCATTTAGTTTTTGTAAAGATTTTGAAAAAAGGCAACTTGTTTGAATTTTTATAAATGTAACACTAATATATAATCAAAAAAGAAGCGTTCACTGTTTGTATTTTCACCAAAAACATTTGATAGAATCAATGCTACCTGAAAGGGTTACATCGAGTTCAGGGAATAGCGAAAGCAATTGATAGTCTTCCCCATGATTTAGAGCCATCGAATCAAAAATGATTTTTTAAGGAACATTTCAGCTTTTGAAGTCAAGAATATTATGTTTTGAAATAAGCACAAAAACACTTAAAATTGGAGACTACAATCATCTTTGAATTGGACCAAGTTTAAGACCTGGTCCTGCAAACACTCAGAATTCTGCTTTCATTTTATATGCTCTTAGTTTTAAATCAACAAAAGCCATTTTTTCGGAAGTTCTTGAACCATTCTTTGGTTTAAAATGGACCAATTTGATGACAACATTTTCTTAAATTTTTGTGGTTATTTCAAAGAGAAAAGACGTTTTCTGAAAATTGGAGTGGTGATCCGCTCTAATTAGATTTCGACAAACATGAGAAACAAGAGTTGCATTTTTTTTGAACAATTATAGTTGAATATTCTTACAATTTAGCAACACAGACAATATTCTCATAAATGCCTTTCAAGATGCAAATTCTTGTTTCAGCTCAGCAAAGAAATAGTGGAAATAAGAATGATTGTTTGTTAATAGGCTAGAATATTCACATGGAAGCATAAATTTTCAGTCGTATAAACTAGAAAATTCAACAAAGAATATGCTTGCATGAACAGAGCATAAATAGCAAAAATCGGATGATTCTGAAGATTTTCCAGCAATTGTTTGGATGCTTTTCAATCCAAAGCTTCTCAACTGTCGTAGATTGTTTTCAAAATTATTCTTAAAGAATATTTTCAACATATTTGACTATGAAATGTAGCAAAATCAAAACAAAGAGAGTTCAATTCCCAACAAATGTTGACGAAAACACTGCCAATGACTTTTTTCTTGCTGTTCGAAGAAGTTATGTGTCCGTATTTATTTTTAATCTTACAATTTTTGTCATAAACTGGCAGCAGCAAAATTAGATAAAATTCAATATCTGATACTGACACCCATTTTGTTGTGCCGATTTAAGAGTGTGAAACACGACTATTTTCTCATTTTCAAGAAAATTATGGCATCAATCTTATTTCCTTGAAGCAAAACAAAAAATATATGTATACGTTGTTGATTTTTTGGAACGTTCATTCAAACAGCATTAAAAATCTTAACAAAATTTGCGAAAAGTAGTGTTCCATACAACATCCTATCATCCTTCGCATTTTTTTCATTCCCTATAATCGACATTGGATAATAGACTTCCATCCATATTTTATAGCTTCTTGCTTTAAGATTTAGATTCGTTTTTGCATTTGATATTAGTTGTTGATGGAAACTTTTTAAAATAGAGAAAAAATATTCTATGCTTCATGCCTGGAATATAATGCTTCTTGGAAGGATCAAAATTTTTGCCTGAAAATTTTCAGAATACAAGTTGAAAATTTGTTTGACTTAGTCTTTATTATTTTCACATTCATGATGCAGATTAAAGTTGCCTTGATAAGATGGTAATGTTCAATGGGATGCTTCCACCAAAACAGGTTAAGCCATTCTTAGAAATCTCAACAAACATTTATTTAGCTGAAACAATGCAATGAAAACATCACATTATTCATAATACCATTCATCTTGGATTTATTTGGTGTTAGCTACCTCCTTACAGATACAAAATACTCCCACAACACCTTTGAGCAACGCATGGCTCAAGGCTGCCACTTGTAATTTTCTACTTCCGCTTATGTAAATTTTGTTGTTTCTAGCTGAAATTTGGTAGCCTTCACTTCTTCGCCGCCACTGAAACTCTGTGGCTGAAGCCCTAATAAATTAATTACATATCCAGCCTTGACGCAAATCTTATACCGAAAATTATCATAGAAACCACACAGTTATGTGCCGATTCGGAAATAACCTGTTGCCCGTTCATACTTGAATATCAAATCGGAAATGAATAAATAAATGTCATTGGCATACTGGTTGTATGTCTTTCACCAAGCGCTGTTGTTGCAATGGTCTAACATTAACACTTACCGAAAACAAAATCAAGTCTGCACGAGAATATCTTGATTTGTGGAAATTGAAGGAAAAATCACAAAGTAGCTGTTCTTCAACACTTGAGTGACGAAAACCTTGCTCCTCTTATCCGTATGTTGTATCTGGCTTGTTGCTAGCAACAATGCAGATGTCAATGTTGTACTTGCTCCAGGCAGGATGGATATTTTGTCACGAGAACTGGTTGAGCAATGGTAGATTGTAGACGCGCGGTTCCAATGACGAACCCGAATTTAATGTAATCCGATTCGCCAGCACTTCTCAGTTGCAGTTACAATGCCACTAGATTCGTCAGCTTATATCATACATGCATTTGATGGCTATCATCACCGCCGTGTGGTGGATGGCTAGTTTCTCACTCGACCGAGATAACGCGCTTAGTTCTTTGATGCGTTCCGCGAAGACACATTAACATACTGCGCCGCCCGAATATCCTTGCAACGACACATGCAACTGACCGAAAACAAGCTGGGTGGGTGCAAGTCGGTGACTGCGGCTCGTCTGGTGGCCAAAAATAATTCTTAAGGTCGCACGAAGCTCAGGAATGCCGAATGCACATGAGCCCACGCTGTCGGGTTACTCGCTTGAGTCTTTCGTTTTTGCACTTTGAGTACGGATTGCGGTTTGGTTTGTCCGGATTGGACTGGGCAAAACGACCACTTGCGATGGCATTCGGTGTAAAAATTTCACCGTGTTTCTGCCTTATCGATTTGTTGATTATTTTCATTCACATGAACTATGATTAGTCGATAATGAGCACGGGCAGAGTGTGTTGTAAAATCAAATGGTTACTTTCACAAAACGAATCGCGGATGAACGAATAAAAGCACAAGAAACGTGATGCACGAGCCAGCCCACGGTACAGTTAAGGAAAATGGCTTTTGCTGGCAAACAAGAAGTGTTGTTTCGAGCTGGTACCGAGCGGTAGGTTCGCTCGATGAACACGGCACAATCGCGCACTTTTCCAGCGAATACTCGGAGGATTTCGCTGAGGTGTTTTTCCCGAATCAAATTGAACGTGCAATAGAGTAGGTTGTCTACAATATCAAACGAAATTCACGACACTATCACGTGAAAGGAGGATAGCTTGCAGAATTGGATCACTCCTAGGAAAATCAAATCTGCTTACTATCTGAGATTGGAATCCAGCTAAGTAGAACGTGAAGACCGATTGCCGAAATTGCTCCAGTATTTCCATTCAAAACGCTTCCAGAGCTAATCGACTTGATAGTCGTAGAAAGCGAAAACACCAGCGCAGTGCACTCGACGGCTTACGCGACTTAACTGAATGGAAATTGGCAGTAGGAGGAGGTCGCGGCCGTTCCCACCATGCAATCCGCGATGGTAGCGGAGGCGCTTTTCACAGGTAATGTTAACCGTGCCAAATCCACGCATCGGCCGCCAGCAGCAAGCAGCCAAAGCTCGAGTTTGCTTTCAAGACAGAAGAAAATCCACGCTCGAGTTGGAGCTGAAGCTGGTCTGCACGAATACCACTGATGGTGGCACCAATTCCTTGCAGAAGAAAAGCTTTGCAGAGAATCTGACTCTCTTGTTGGTTTTCCTTTTGGTGCTTACCATCATCGTAGGTTTGGAGCACTCTTGATGGCAGCTTTCGAAGTTTAATGCGATGCAGCGTGGCTCTTGCAACACGTTAACAGTGCACCGGGATATGTTGGATCGGTGGTTAGTTCATGCGTTCGAAGCATATTGATTTGAACGAAAGACATGTTGACTAAACGTACTTTGAAACGAAAGACTTAAGCCAGAAACCTGAAATTATGAGCATTCAAATCGAGGCTGATTCGAATGGAAGCTCAGGAAAATGTGTTCTGCAAATTATTTTCAGCTATTGTAAGATGTGTGTTGGGTGTAAATTAGCTGTTCTAAAATCTAACTATTTTAAAAACAGTTCAATTCATTTCAGCTCATCATAAGCAAACAATAAAGCATGATTTTCTTATGCTTTCCACATTTTTTTAAACGCAAGATCTCGAATGTTTCATGCTCTCATACATCCAGCATCAATTGGATGTCCTGGTAATATATCCGGAGATCTTACATCTGCTTTTAAACATTTAGCTCAGCCCTACACACAGGAATATATTGAAAATCAAAAAAACAATTCCAGTTTTTAGTCCATGAAAAATCATTTGCACCCGATAAAAGTCTGAAAAATGATGGCAACCAACTTTCAACCGAAAAAACTTGTCACTCTTAATGAATTGCCATTTAAAATGCCTGGAAATCTTCTTCAGTTGGACTTGCACAAAAGATGACAGTTACAAAGAATCATCATGCTGGTTCTTTGTCAAGTGCTGGAAGCGCGAAACGAAATAAGAAAGAAAAAGATATGGTAACATATTATTGGAATGTCGTGCTGAATTATTTTGGTGCTCGTTTTAGTTTGAAGACTGTTGCGTGGTACGCATCAATTATTATCTTTATCTTCTTCTTTTTGCGGAGTATTTTTGGGTGGTGGATGTAAGACAGTTAGATGGAATAGCTTGACGCTGGAAAATTTTGAGGTAAAGTGATCAAAGTGTGAAATGGTTTTCTATGGATACATGGTTTCTTTCAGTTGTTACATGTATTAAGCCAATAGTTTCAATTGATTTCATAAGTAAGCTAAAGTTTCTTTGAGCACCACAGTTTGAATAAAAAATGAGTACATTTCTCACAGTAATAAAGGATGGGCCATAATTTAGAAGCATTATTAGAAAAATCTACTTTCAAAGGTTATTATCATCTGGTCCAAATTTTCTTCACAATAATTGTCTAAAAAATATATTACAAAATATTGGCTTCAACGCAATTCAGTTTATTTCAGGGAATTTCTTATTCATTTTTTTAAATACAAATAAGTTTGTATCAATAGAACACTTCTCCAGTATTCACAGCAAACACTATCATCGTTTTCCACGCTATAAATCATCATTTAAGTCAGTTGTTTCTGAAATCTGTGGCCGTTGCTCGCTATTTAGTGAACTCAAACTTATGTTAGCTTCTACAGGGTCTTCCAATAGGGACTTCTAAACTTTGACAGTTGATAGCGGTCATATTGTTAAAGCTACATCTGTTAAATTGGCTGTTATTCATCCAGTCTGTTTTTTATCACATCACCATGCACGGATGTAGTGGTCAATAACACCTGAAAATGATAAAATTGTTTTATAAAAATGGGTGTTAAGTTCGGACAACGTTCCCCGCGCTTCGCCTATTTCACGGTCGTGTGGAAGATAAATTTGGGTACACTGGTTTCAGTAAACAATCAACCAGTACCCGTACGTCAACAAAACCAAATTTTGCCGAAAACATCGCCACCATCAAAGGATGGCATGTATCACAAGAATGCTCGTTCTCCGAACATTTAGATATAATGTTCGATGTGGCTTTTGACCCTTCCAAAAATCCAACCTTCAATAACAAAAGAAGGATGAATTCGGTCAAGTACCAATCAGTATTCGAGTCTGCACTAGAAGGTAGACCTCCGAAGATTGAAGACATAGCCGGTCTAGACTAAGCCGTTGGAGCCCTTACATCTGCCTTCAATTAAGCAGCAAGGTCTGCAAGCAGTTCAACGAAGCTTAGGGGGAAATATAGGTCCCCCATGGTGGAATAGTGACATTGCAAAGCTGCGGAGGGAATTTAGGAAGTCCCTAATTTGGGCCAAAAAATCCAATGACTGGTCTTCTTATAAACCAAAACTGAAGGAAAGCAAAATGCACCTCGTGGAGAAGTTTCTGTGCAGAAATAGAACACTCCAAGGATGTCAGTCGTCTGTGAAAAGTTATGACGACCTCCCCCTTATTTTTGGGGTCTATCAAGGACGCAAATAGGACCTGGACTAAATTCAGCTCCGAAACGCTAGCCATTCTCATGGACACGCACTTCCCAGTCAGGGAGGATGTGGCTGACAAAGCTGATCCACATACGGCCCCAAACTGCTTATCAACCACTGTGCCTGGAGACGACAGGCTCCTACGCTGGACAATCAGCTCATTTTAACCATTTAAATCCCCTGGAATGGACCGGCACCTGTTGAAATTTAGCAATAAGCGCTACCATGGCTAAAAGCCATCTATAAAGCATGGTTACAGATGGCTTATATTCCACAGCGGTGGAAAGAAACTAAAATAGTCTCCATACCCAAAGCGGGCAAGACATCCCACTCCTCACCTAAGGACTAAAGACCTATCAGCCTCATCTCTTTTCTGCTGAAAACTCTAGCCCGGTTGATAGAGATTTATTTGACAGCTACTCTGCAACGACTCTCGAATGCGCAGCACGCATACACAAAAGGGAGTTCGATTGAAACAGCTCTTCACTCGCTCACCAGCTACATTGAAAAATCGCTAAGCATCAAAGAATATACGCAGGCGGTTTTTGTAGACATCGAAAGTGCATTCAATAACGTCAGCCACAAGGCTTTTGAGAAGGCACTCGAGGAAAACAATGTGGATGATAATCTGATTAGGTTTATCGTGCAACTGCTAAGCAGCAGGAGCATCAACTCCACACTAGGAGACAGCATCCTAAGAAGTCGGACGTGCAGAGGAACTTAGTGGTGGACAAACTCCTGTCAACAATAGAAACGTAGCGTAGAAACAAAGACGTAGCGTACGCCGACGATGTTGCAATAGGAATATCGGGCAAATTTGTTAACATCTAAAAGACTAAACTTTGCCCTGGGTGTTCTTACCAAATGGAGCAAAGAGTGCGGTCTAAAGATTAATCGGCAAAAACGGAATTTGTGCCCTTCACAAAAAGGCACAAAATTCCTCGATTTGTCCCACACAAACTCGACGAGATAAGCCTCATACCGTCGCATCAAGTTAAGTATTTGGGTCTAATTCTGGACTACAAGCTCGCGTGGAAAGCGAATATAGAAGAAAGAACGCGAAAAGTGGCATGCGCAATCTACTGCTGCAAAAGAGCCATTGGGAAAAAGTGGGGATTGAAACCCAAAATCGTATCATGGTGCTATCCGACGATAGTGGAACCAATCCTACTGTATCTGGTGGCCAGCGATGGGAAAAACAGCAAACGCGAACCTGGTAAACAGGGTCAGGAGAGTTGCAGCTATTGAAATCACCGGAGCTATACGCACTACCCCGACAAAGGCATTGTTTATGCAATTAAACTGGTTCTCGACGGAGCTCCTAACGAAACAGCAGGCCAAGTGCTCTGCTACTCAATTGAAGCTCTAAATCTCTGGAATGATGGGAATAGTGGCCACTCCATCATATTACGGAGGGATGGACCAACGCCAGAGAAAGTAGACCTCTCTCCTCCGATTCCCTGCTTCCATCATGGTTCAAGTCCGTCATCCCTAGCAGAGATGACTGAATCATAGAAGGAATTAGGATAGAGGAATCGGTCGACATCTACACTGATGGATCAAAAATGGATGGAAAAGTTGGCTGTGGCGTTTTTTGTTTGGTGGTTTACGTGGAAAATCACTAATATTTTCTAGAAAAATGGAGATATTGTTAAAAATTCAAAATAACGTTGTAGGAACATTGTTGTAATGCAACTTTTATACTAAACGTTTTCTTCTTCTAAATATGTTTAAAAACAACAACAAAAATTTGAACTTCGAAAAGATGATGATCCAAAATGGCACTTGAAAAATTGCGTGTATCTCTTCAGCAACAACAGATCTCGACAAATTCTTCAGATATATTGGAGGTAGGTAAGCTCAACATCTTTAAACTTTTATTTGATTATTTGTTTTGTATTTTCATTACAAAAATCATTATAGTAAAAAACTTTACTTGCCGATTTTCCGGGAAATTGCATAACTAGTGGAAGGTTTTTTTACCTTAAAGTTAACCTCTTCAATCTACATTTGGCTTTATTATCATTTTGTATGTTTTGCGGAGCCTAGCGTCTTGATTACCTAGGCTAAGAATCGGAACTGGAATCCATTCAAATTAAACAAACATTGGTTGAATTCAATTTATTCAGTTGAAAATTTCACATCATTTTCTCTTAATTGCCTTTCCAAGCAAGGTAAAATTAAATATTGAAACCATTTTACCAGTTTTCTGTTTTTCATGTGCCATAAAATTGGCTAAGTACTCTCTATTCTTGCGGTAAAACATGGACATCGGGAAGACATCAAAAGGGAATTGCATATTCCGGCCTTGGTAGTTCC
Source organism: Oxycera nigricornis (assembly GCA_963942545.1). Classification (NCBI taxonomy): domain Eukaryota; kingdom Metazoa; phylum Arthropoda; class Insecta; order Diptera; family Stratiomyidae; genus Oxycera; species Oxycera nigricornis. The sequence goes on along the minus strand of OZ012659.1, from coordinate 122,985,454 downwards.
CCGTCTGGAATGGACATTTTATCGGGAGCGTGGTATATTTCTTTACGATAACAATTCCAGCCTGCGCCAGCGGATTCGGTAGCTTTTTTGCTGTGACTTTACACACATCTAATGTCTTTTCGAAAACTAAGGTCGACCGTTCGTTTTCTATGCCCAGGACTTTCATCCAAACGGAAACACTGGATATCACTCTCAAAATTGTCAAATTCATATCAACCTTTTCGTGAAGCTTTATTCCAAAACTAGCCACCACGTACTCTGGATTTAAGGTCCAGTTTAGGAATTTGATGAAGCCACTGTATTGCTGAACAGAATTTGTATTGTCGACGAGGATACACGTGGCAAATAGCCACGCCCAAACTCCAAGAGCCATTTTGACCAACTGACCTGTTGGACCGGAATATCTATTTGATTACTTTTTAATTGCATTGTAATTGTAACCATTAACGTGAGATTCAAATCAAGAGTTATTTGAAAGACTCTAATGTTTTTATTTTCGATTTTGAACGTTTTTCGAATACTGAAAGACATTATTTATTTTACAGAGAGGAAAGGCTATTGAAAATTAACATGTATGCCCATCATTAAAATTTTAAAGTTTGGTTCCTGCTGAAAATCGAGGGAATTAAATAAATATTTCGAGCATAAATTGCCGACAAAAGAAATGCCACCAATGTTTGGACAAATTTTTAGTGAATTTTCCGAACGATACCATGAAAAATTTGTAGCAAAGGCAAATTACTTCAGAATCATTATCCAAGCATCATCATTATTTATTGATAAATAGCTGCTGTATTCCTAGAAAAACGAATTGTTATCATTCTGCTATGAAATAAGATTCTACGAAATGAAGTTTGACTTTTTTGCTTTTGATGTGTGAAACCATTGTTCAAGATTCGTGTAAACCGAAAGGTTCGCGTTAACCGGGGATTTTTTAATAAGGTTCGAATAAAAAGGTCGGCGGAAATGAATTTGTTCGTGTTAGACGATGATTCGAGTAATCCGAATTCGTGATAACGAGGGTTTACTGTACTACGCTTTATTTGTTACGATTGAGGTTGTCAAAATTTATATATGATTTGTAAGTGCAATCAGATCTTTTGTTGTAGATGGTTCCTCCCCATAGTATCCGATTAGCCTTTAGAATTTCATGCAAGTCAATCATTTCTGCCTTAATCAATGATATTGAAGCATCAACATCTGCAGTTTAGATGCAAATTTGATCAACTAGAAGGCTACCTGCCGAAAGCCTCTCTGATGTGAGCGCACTTAGACCGGCAGTCAATGCGATGATCCATCCCGCGAATAATGGCACAACGTTGAGCTCATAGTGACGATCTGTACTTTTTTTTATTACAGCCAATTTCAGTTAAGTCAACAAAAGAATGTAGAAATAGTTAATAAATGGAAAGGGAACTCTTAAGCAGAGGGGAGTGTCGAATGAAGTGGTGAATTTGTTGTAAGTGTGGTTTAATATAGTCGATAAAGCATATCTGTTGTGAGTAAAAACTGACTTATTACTTTGGTTACGATGTACTACGTTACTGGCGCAGACGGTTTTTCTCAAATCATTATTTACTAAAGTTTTTTGTTGTCACGAATTTTCTCATCGCAGTGAGCTATTTAACTCATAAAAACGAAACAATTTTGAAACGGAAAGGGTACGTTCAATGAAAATACTTCAACAGCACTTTTCGGGGTGTTCATCGTTTGGATTTGGTGAGCCCCTGATACCACAATTTGTATTTGGTAACCTAACTACAAAGGTGAAAATGAGCTTCGTCAGAAAAGATGATTTTCGGGTGCATCTAACGAACGGAAAACGTTTCAGATGGTCATATGGCTTCAGGTTCTGTGTCCCAATTTTGAACTTTGTTCGCCTTCAAACCGAGGTCTATATGCAAAATTTTCATCAAAGAATTATGTGAAATGTTCATTTCTTGAGAAGTACGCGCATTCTCAAAAGCAGCAATGTTGCCGATTGATATTGCTCTGCAAGAGTACAAGGACAAATTGTTCCATCCAATAACAATTCAATTTCATGATCTTGTCTCACAAATTTATTCACATATTGTATGGAAGGCGTTTCTACGGTACTGAAATTCCACCATTTCCCAAATAAATTCTAATATTTTCTAACGTTATTCAAGCGTATATCGATCCATTTCGTATCCCGTACATGTGAAATTAACTTTCTGTCACTATGACGACGATATTCAAGCTTTGGCATTCGAAATAAGCAGTATTTCAAATTTCAAACGATAGATGGACCACCCTATACGAGGACACTTTTTGAAATATGGAAATGTCCGAACCTGGTCCGAGTAATCAGATTGATAGGTTTCTAACTCTAGAAACCGTTCGTCCATTTCCAAAAGATGAGGCGAAAAAAACAGTATCGGTTAACGTGGGAAAAAGCAAGGAGAAACTCGAATTATGATTAGTAAAGAGTCTTCCAATAAGGACTTCTAACTTTGACAATTGATAACGGTCATTTTGTTGACGCTACATCTGTCAAATTGACTGTAATTTATTCAGTCTGTTTTTTCAAATTATCATGGATGGATATAGCGTTCAAAAACACGTGCAAATAAAAAATTGCCCATTTTACAGTGAGCATAATCGTCCTGTCAAAAGGACTATTTGCGGTGTGGTAGATAAATATGAGTCCACAGACCCGTCAACACCCGTTCGTCAACGAAACCCAAGATCTGCCTAAAACATCGCCACTGTTCGTGAGAGTGTGCAGGAGATTCCAAAACAGTCGATTTCGCGTCGCTGACAAAAACTCGGCCTTTCGCAGACCACGACTTGGTGATTTTTGGGTCGTTATTTAGGCCTGCATGTGTACAAAATTCAACAGATTCAGGAGCTGAAGGTAAATGACCAAAGAAAACGGCTTGTGTTCGCTGAATGAGCGCTGAAGCAGTTGGAAAATGACCCTAGTTTTCATCGAAAAATCATATTCAGCAATGAGGCCCATTTCTGGATGAATAGGTACGTCAACAACTAAAATTGTCAAATTTGGGACGATATCAATCCACATAAGGTCCAAAAGCGACCAATGTATCCGGAAAAAGTTACTGTTTGGTGTGGATTTTGGGCTGGCGGCGTTATTGGTCCACTCTTTTTTGAGAACGACGTTGTCCAAGCCATCACCGTCAACGGCGAGCGCTACAGGTCGATGATTACCAACTATTTTTTGGCTTGAATTGGATGATATGGACACCAAAAACATGTGGACGTTACGGCGCCACGTGTCACACAGCTCATGCAACATTGGCCATTCTGCATGAGCAATTTGAGAGCATAGTCATCCCACGTGAAGGTGATGTGAACTGGCCAACGAGATCGTGCGAATTGATCCCGTTAGATTTTTTCTTGTGGGGTTTTCTTAAACCGCAGGTCCATGCAAATCAGCCACAAACCACAGCGACCTTCAAAATCAACATAATCCATGCCATGTGCGCCACCAAGAGAAGCCACGGCGGACATTTGAACGATGCAATACTCCGTACCTAATGGCATCGATAGGTCTTTCAAACAAATAAAAAATTTCGATGATATCTCACACACACTTTGTTTTATTTAAATTTAAAGATAGGAAGTGCTTAATGAAAGACGTCGTACTAGCGTTTTCAGGAGGTGGTTGAACTATGAATTATATCACATGATATTTCACCACGAACTATTATTCCTAGACGCACCCTTTTTTCGTGTAAAGTAGGTACAGTAGTGAATTCTGGCATTTTCATCTGAAACTCAGCAAGGTTTTAGAGTCTAGCCTGCAATTGATATAGTCTATGCGGAGATCTTTCTATGACTGCCGAATGGAGAGAACCTGGTTGTTCACAGACGTTTGAGGAGAAGAGTTTCATGCAATCTGCAATTTGCTAAGCTGTGATAGTGACAATGGTAACATTTAAATGAACTTCACAATCCATTTGGGAAGATATTTAAAATGAATGGTACGAATTTTCCAGACCAACATTTCTTGGATGACGTCACTGTGTTTGTTGATATATTTTTGTGAGCGCTTGATACTTCGGTGAATACTATGAATTTGAGATCTAACTATATTTTTAAAGCATTTTAAAAGCATATATAAGTTTGAACAGTTGTATGAAAATTAATATTTTATAAGATCACGAAATTTGATTCCGACCTAATGGAGAATGCTGTATACCCAAAATTTTAGACTTAAAGATTTTTAAGAATCATATAGTTTCTCTGGAACACATTGATTATATTTCCTTGCAAATAAATGAAGTCATCGATATTTTGATCCCTTTCCCTAAAATACCCAGCATCATTGAATTTCATAATCCAAAAATCACTGGCCACCAATTCAAGCCCTTTCGAGACTCTTGATCTGCGTTAAGCAACTTTTGCATCCTCACCTTGCTGGTAGCCCCGGCTGCAAATCAATCATTTCTTGGATCTGAAATTAGTCAGTTCGGGATGTTTACGAGCATCAAAATGTTGTTCGTCCACTTGTCGACCACAATGCGAATTCTTCCGCTTCCAAATTCTGCACGGATCAAATCAATTAACATTCAACACGGCCGGGAAGGAGGCGGTTTTATTGCACCTCGCCATGGTAGGTCCTCGTATCGGGCGCATCTCTCTCGAAAAAAACCTGATGATTCCAAATGGGATTTATTGCAGTCCTTAAGGTGCTTGGTTAGCTGTTCGGATGGACCAGGAAGACATTGGGTCAGTTGAGTACAATGGCTTTCTGTGGTGGACCAAACAAAGTGTCCGTTGGGCAACAAATCGCTGGCGATCGGTCAATGAACGAGATATTGGGCAGTTGGATTTTATGGTTATTTTTTCGAGTTGTTTGATGTATATTATCAGAAATTGAAAGTTCGTGTGATTAGCGCTGTAATTTTAAGATGCAATAAATGGGAATGTGTTGTGAAAGATGCATCTCAAAGATACTTTACCTCAAAGATACTCTTCTTACAGCTTGATGTTTTTTTTTTGGGAAAGTGAGTGCAGCTTTTTTCAGGTCTGGAAGTCACTAAGGTCTCAAACAACTTTTGGTTTCTTCATTGAAGAGGCACGTACATTTGCTTTTGCTCCTCCCCAAAAAAAACTCACACCAAATCTTCTCGAGTCAATGTTCCGATCAGGTTCCTCTGCAAGTTTGTTGAACTTCATTCACTTGACAAATATTTCTTCCGAAAATACTTTCATCACGTATAACATTGCACACTCGGCCATAACCACTGTTGTCCCACTTCATTTGTGCGAATTAAAAACCAGAGGAAGCAACAAGAAGGTGCGTTAGACATCCAACCCAGCTTAGCTCCGGAGTTGCTTCAGTCTTTCATCTTTTCGCAGGGCAGCGCCGGTAAAGGCCCGCAGAAAAATGGAGATCTGTTCTCAAACAAACTCATGTCCAGATCGTAATCAGATAACAGAAAAAATGTGTAGAATGCCAGAAAACATATTGGAATTAACATACCACTTAATTGTGCGATCGAGCATGCAGGAGTGAATGGCTGGCGTGCTGGCGTGCGAAAGACGCGGAGCGAGCGGCTGGTCTTAGAATTCATTAGCCGCGATGGTCAGCAATTACAAGCAGTTTAAAATGTACATATCAATCAGAGGTGGTGGCGTGGCTGGAGAGGTGACTTTGACTCCTCGCATGCCTGAGGTGCCTTACCTGTGAGGTTGAGGTCGAGGTGTTACCACCGGACCGGGTGTTGAGGGAGTCCATCCGCACTTCTGGCCGGGACATGATCGCAGCTATCGTGATCGAGCCAGGGTTTCGCCAATTCATCGTCTGGAAGTATCCGAATTTCTAGGAAGGCGATGAGTACGCAAAGCAAGTTATTTATGTGGACCGCGCCAGCGTGGCCTTTGGCACTTTAAGAGGGTGTGTATGGTCTGTGGACGCCAGGAATGGTGCAGGAGATGACATAATCGCTGATCGTAGCAGAATTCGTGCCGGGCATTTTATCTTTTTTGATGGTTGCGCTGATCCATCATGAAGTTTGGACACATGGAAGATGCAGCATCGACCGAAGAATTACTTCGATGAGCTGTTTACGCAGAAACGCACGATGTAAGATACTTGTACTAGGAACATAGTTTATGGTCACTGATTCGATCGGTTACTTTCAAGAATTCCTTGGTGGATATGCCATTCAATTAGCCATCTTAAAAGCAAGGTGAACTACTCAGCTTTTCCCGCTCCGTAATTCCTCAAACATGCTAAATTACTTCTAATCAGTCCAACCAGCAGCGCATCCTTTCACGGTGGTCTGCTGGCTACCACTGCTTGCCGCAACATCCAAATCGACCTCTTCACCAACAATTGGAAGACAACGATTCCCAACTAATGTTCGCCATGGACAGCATGCACCATGTAATGAAGCGCCAAAGACCACGCTTGCACAACACGTGAACAATGGTATGTAATGTACCATAGGCATCTGCAAGTACACAGCACTGGTTTTGATTAGGGTTCATGTCGTCCACAATGCAGAATTGGCAAAGGCTCTTAATTAGCACAACCAGATAGCCTCCACGATAAGCAGCACAAAAAGGTTTAGATGACCTTGCGCGAAAGATAATGAGATTGCGTTTCGGCTGAAAGTGATTTGGTAGTGGTTTGCTTTGCATTGGTTTGGTCTCTTTTAGGGTCATAGGCATTGAATGACTTGCTGATATGACGGCAAAGGAGACTTTGCTGCCACCAAATTGGCTGAGAATTGAGGTTCATTGTTAGTATTTCATCGACTATTGGCCTGCTTTGCATGTGCAGACATTAATTGGTTATGAAGGAATTGGGTGGGATTTGAGGTAATACGACGTTTTTTGGTTGTGAATTGATATTTATATGATTTATAGGTGAACCCACTGAAATATCGGATTAAAAAGGACATCTGGCACAAAATATAGGTATCATAAGTCGCTTAACAATAACAAACTATTTTTATTAGGTCATAAATATGCTTAGATTAGTATGATATAATTCAAAATATTTTAACTCAATTATGACCAATTTAGAATTCCTCGAACAGATACCCAATTTAATGAAAAAAATATGTGCCAGTAAATATTTTGATGATTTATTTCAATTTTGATACTAAATAGAATTAAAATCATTCATTTGGAATTTTATATATGAGTTTACATTTATTTTTCTAGTAATTTGTAATAATTTAATTTCACAAAAAAAATCTGATTCATTCTACGGGGTCGAGAATTGTGTAACAACCAAAACCCAGTTTACTTAGAAAGCATGTCATCCACTGAAGTCAAGGGGGAGAGGAACATAAACTTAGAAAGGATGACGTTGATACCTTGCCTCTGTTAAAATTTTAAATTAGAGGAGTCGGTTATTAAACCAGGCTCTATTTGAGCTTGATTAATGCTAATCTTTAAAGTTAAAGAGAAAAACTCGGAAGAAAAGAAGCATTTTTCGTGAGGTCTCCTTGACACGGAATGGACAGTTTTATTTAATAAATATTAAATACAAATAAGGACGCATGAATTAACTTTTTTTAACAATCAGCGGGAGCATACATGTGCAGTGGCATGTTATGAAATTCTCCAGAATTGAGTAGCCGGGCATATGTAAGTGGACGGAAATTATGTCTAGTCCAAAACCCACACGAAAGAAGTTATGGGCCCAACCAGTCAAAGAAATATGCTTTCATGCGTTTAGAAGGTTTTCAGTCAAAACTTTAAGAATTTCCATGAATTTTTTTATTGATTTTGTACCATGGAATTCAGCTATTTTATGAGGCTAAGCGAATATGTTTGCCGGACAATATTCAAATCAATAAAAGTGTACAATAAGTCACTATCTGGATTGAAAATCCTGTTTCATGAATAAGTCTCGATGGTAAAAATATATCTTTGAGAGAAATATCTCAACGAAAGCAACAACACATATAAATGTAGGGAAAGTTTCATAAATTGAAACGTTTAGGAAAACTTCTCGCATTTGCCAAATTTTCTTACCTCTTTACCTTCCTTTAAATTTACCCTACTGCCAAAATCAAACAGTTATTTCATAATTCACATAGAAAATCAATTTAAAAAACTCGTAAAACAAAGAAATACCATACATGATCAAGAAAACTAGGATAAAGGCTAGGTTTGGATAAAAAATTATATTTTCATAACAGCCCTGGTTTTTCATAGCTGCAACCACGAATGTTCATTATTTTTATCGATACTATTAACAAAAGTCAATACTGCACTTTTCTTCCTCGTTTTTCCGTTGCTTGTCAAATGACAGCTGTCACCGATCGTACCAGCTACATATTCATTCATCATTCACGTACATTACATTATCATAATAAATATTATTATTTTCCACGTATATTATCTTCCAATATATTATTAACAAAACATATAAATGACATTGTACATGCTTCTGTATATATTATTTAAAAGTAAGCCTGACAAAAAATTTAACCATCACAGTCGCCATGTTTTTTCGAATGAAATGTCAAACAAATGTGACATTTTTAAATCGTATTAATTGCCAAGTCATAATGGACGAATAAACAGCTGAGTAAAGTGCTGCAGTGAGAAAGTAAGAAAATTGACTACCTATCAATTCTCAAAATTTTTCGCTGACATTTTTTTGATTTGAATACAATCCCACTTTTGATTGGATGATTTTGTCAATATTCGCAATTATCCAGGTTGTACAGATGCTTGTATTAAAGTGCGACATTTTAGGCTGTTGCAATCATTGGATTATATTTTTATATGTTTGGTTGCAAATGTAAATGTTGAACAGTTTTCTAAAGTATTAGGATATATGTTCAACGAAATAAATTTGTCTGACACTTTCTTCTAACAAGATTATGTTTCCTGCAATTCTGATGATTTATTGTTTTGTTTAGATTAAAGGCTAGTAAAAAAATGTTATTTTGTCTGTCAGTATAGCGGTAGTACGGATTCGTTACATATATTTTCTTTAAGTCTGCAATGACATGTTTTAATAATTGAGGCAAACATTTCTTATCCTTCACCGCAAATTTTCAAGAGTTTAACGTTTGAGCATCAAGGATTATTCTATTGCGTCCGAAATGCTTCCAAAGTATTCGTTGTGTATAAAAAAAGCTTTCATAGAAATTTCTTCGAAATAGTATTTATTGCTAACAATAAATCAACAAACCGTCCATCATTTCTTTAAATCAATAGAAATTTCTTGCCATACGAGAATCTATTGCATATTTACATTGCAAAGAAGTGTTAAATGCACCACGATTTGCGTTTGTTCTAAAGTGCAACCATGGTTGATTCACCATTGAAATATTCTTGAAAGTGCGGAAGACTATTCTCAAGCCCATTTAGGACTACTCACAATATGTAAATAACTTAGAAGTGATAGCCGTGCGCTAATATAGCTTGAAGAAGAGCTCAAGGGTGGTATATGAACTGTAAAAACAACACGGGGAAGGTGAGCATTGAGCCAAAGAAAATGAGCCAATATTTGCATATAATTGAGTTAAAGATGGTGCCGCTATTGATGGTGGTGAGTTTGAGGACGGAACAGAAATTAGGAAAAGAGGCAAAGACAGTGCAGGAGAGTGCTGCAACAATGTAATCGGCAAAAGTAAGAAGTGCTTTATTTATAGTCTCTTGATCATTTTGCCCTTCACTCGATGCTTGTGTTGGTCATCTTTCCAGTTTCATTTGGGCTGTTAAAAAATATATGCAGACTTTATTCATCAATCTGATCAATCGTTTGAACTGGGGTCCTGTAAGCCTTGAAAATAGTTGGTAGCCGAATCTGAATCTAACATTTTTTTCCCGTTGAATTATTTGATTAAAATTAACTTATTTGTAAAGAAAATTTCAAAATGAATCAAAGACAACGTGAATTGAATCTCCATTTTTAAGTTTTATTCAATTTATATGGCGGACCATTTCTGTTTTTTGCATTCGATGGTGGTTTTAATTATTTCTACTTCTATCTTCCCAGCATCAAGACAGCTAAAAACCCAGCGATAGTGATCGCTCGCATCTTTCCTAAGTGACTTTCCATCTCATTAGACCTGTTGCATTTGTTTCGAGCTGTTCCTTTTAGAACCATAACTTTTGCCCACTCACGACATCAACCTGACATACTGAATCCTGTCCCGTATCACCTTCTCGATCAAATCCACTTTTACTTCGCCTCAGAGCAACCAACCATCGATTGACATCATTTCCACGCTACTAAACGAGTTGACTTCCTCCCCGGGTCCGAAGCTGGAACTGGGACCAGGAACTCCATTGATCCATCGAGGATCAATCCATTTTTGCAAGGAAATCTTTGCATGCGATTCTTCTAATCGAAATAAATTTTACTTTTCTGCCAATTAGGGGGGCTGCCTACGTTTTTTCGAGCGACGCTCCACCATCACCATCTGCAACGGCCTACCCAAAGACACACAGTCATACAGACCCCGATCGGATGGATGGTCTAGTCGCGTTGCAGCATCTAAAGATACTTTGCATCCTTGAGCGGTGGGCATTTGGACACGGATGGAAGATTTCCCGGGCGTCCGCTCCGCTCGTCATTTTTTTCCGCGGATCTTCGTCTAGATTTGTTGTGTGATCTGCATAAGACATTGTCAGATCACGCATAGCGATCTGAGGAAAGCCATGGCGTGCTGAAAATCGCAGTAGCAGGAAAACTAAACTGGCTTTGCCAAAGTATTTCGTAGCCGACAAGGCAGTGACGAAGGTCGACGCGAGCTGGGAGGCAAGTGTTGCCGATTTTCCGGGCGCCCTTAATCGGAGCACTATCTTTGGGGTCCATGGAGATTGTTTGGTGTTTGCAACCGATCGCAATCTTAGAGATGCTTTTCGGGATGAATGCATTGGGCGCACTATCAAATCAGCGCAATGCAGCCTGGAAGCGAAAAAGCCCGAATGTTGCGGCTTGGACCCAGTCCACCTTGAAGACGCCAAGATGCTGAAGAAAGATACTCGCAGCGAGACAACTGCGGCAATCCCATTTCCAAGATAATCCAAGAAAATGACTCGCGTAAAATGTATAAATTGCGTCAAACGGGCGAACCGTTGGCATCTCAATAGATCCACCAAAAGCGATAGGGACAAGCCCGCTTGCGCTCGGATGGCGATACAAGTGCTCGCGGGACGTGTTTCCCAATTAGCATTATTTTGGAGTAGCCGCGATCGCGGCTGAGATGTTAATCCTTGCGAGCCGGGCAGGTTTGAAATTTACAAATGAGCCTGTCGAATGTCCCCGCTGCCTGCCTACTTGATATTGTGGCCATGTCGCTGTCGACGCCACGGCGGACCAGCTTGTGCAGCCGCAACGGCTAATTGCGAAAACCGCCGCGGACGCAATTATCCTTGAGGTCGGATGTCCGCTTTATATGGATCACAGTAGCGATTGTCACACTTGCATGCAAATTATGCAAAATAATTGGTCCATAATATGTCCAGCCGTGGTAAGGCAATGCACCACTCCGCCTTACCACTCTTTGAACAAACGAAGCTTTTCTTGGAACAGAAATGACCGCTTAAGAATCGTTTCTACCATTCGCCACGTATTTTCATTGATCGTTCGAAACATGTCTACCTCAATATGATTTTCTTCGCCCGATCTGTGGGAAATGTTGACTAGCAAAAAACATTCCAAGGCCACATTGCCAAATCACATATTCGATAATTTCCCGAAATTATCAATTTCAAATGCGTTCACGTTGTGGAAGAATTGTGACGAAAGGTAATACCAATTTAATTGCTATACAATTTCGAAAGATGCAGGCAAAAAACCAATCAAATTTCACAAACCTTACATTCAGGCGATAATTGCTTTTCCATTTTCCAACGCGTTGAATCTAAAACTAAAGCGAAAGGAGGTGAGAGACGTATTAATATTTTAATAATTTACTTGAGCGAATTAATCGGTTGAAAAATGATATCAAATTGTAATTTGATATATATGTAACATTTGATTAAAATGCGATTGATTGCGAGCGGGCAAAAATTCTTGGTCGACGAACTGCTTTTCGTAAGATACCTTTCTGCGTTCGCAAGTAACTTAAATTCAGGATTCATTAAGGCAAGTTGAGCTGGATGTATTTAATTTTTTTTTTCAAGTTATTTGAAGCAATTACTTAATTGCAGGCGATTTAAAGATGGCATGACCAACTCTTCTGATAGATTTTAAGACAACAATTATTAAGTGTTTCAGATTCTGAGGTAAAAAGTACTGACTCAAAATCTTTAAAATGAAAAATTTGTACTATCAACAAATAAATTGATATAGTTCCCATTTTTTAAAAAAAATAACACTTCTATCTACAAAAATTTCGATTAACTGATCGTTAAACAATATACTTCACGAGTATGGTGTTAATATAATAATGTTGATATAATAGTGACCGTTATAAACATTGGACCCAAGTAGATCAATTTTTCTCTGCTTCACAGGTTGACAGGTCGAATAGCAGTGCTTTGATGTCTTGACTTTGATTTGACAGAATCTGCAGAGCTCACCGCCAGCACCTTTCATCCTTTTAAAATGTCACTTCAATGGGCTGTGGCAACCTATTGTTCGTACATGCTTTGTAGGGAATAAGATTTTCTTGGACAATGATTGTTCGAGAAGAATTAAGAGTTTGGATTGTATAAAACCCATTAAATACTTCCAAGCAACTTTCATCTTTCGATTAATTTTTTAGTCAAGAACATAGACCGAAAAATCCCGGGCCTCACCAAATAATGTTCAAAAGTCTATGTGAGCCCATCAGCACTTTCATTTTCTTCAAAATCACCCAAGCATTAAACAAACTGCCCCAAGGACCACAAGCCACCCACCAGTAATGATTATTTTTGATAACATAAAACCGCTCCACTGAGCCTTGTAAAGTAGTTATATGATTCAAATTGTTTTGGATTGGATATTAATATTAAACTTGTTCATAATATAATATTCTTTAATTCGTAAGAAGTAAGAAAGTTCATGGGGATCTCGAAAACAAAAACAAATCATCGGCACTCGGTCACCGAGCGCGGCATAAATGACACGAAAATGTCAACCTGGCAAATGCCAAGACCTGACATTTGTCGCCTTGTCAAGGTAGATCACCTGTAGCGAGCTATCGGATATCGTCATAAACCGGAACGGGCTGAAACGAATGAACTGAAGATTAAAACTCATGAGTAAACCAACTATCCCATTCAAAAGAACGATCCAAGAAAGAAATGACGACAAGCAGCAGCACCTTCTCTTCCAAAATGGCTGAAGCAAAAATTATGTGAGCAGGGATCAAAAAATGGATGAATGGATGGATAATCTTGGTCTCCTTTGTTTCTGCAAAACGGCGAAATCAAGGAACAGGACAATAGTTAGCGATTTTTTAGAAGATTGAACGGTCACAGTGAATAAGAACAACAAGCTTCATTGCGTAAGAATGATGACAGGAGTTTATTAGGATGCCGAAACATATTTGAACGGCAGAGTAAGCAGCTGAGTTACTGAGTAGCTTTTTAGGAGTTATTATTATAAGTAGGTAGTAGGTTAGGCTTCATATTTTTCATATAATAAGTGCAAAATCAATATGGAGTGTGTGTTTTTGTTCGATTCTATCTTCTTCTGACTGACTTTGTTCCTTGCTTGCGGAATATCATGTGAATCCTTGGTAGTCAAGTCTTTTGCTCTCTGGATAGTCTTGACGGTCGAATTGGACGACGCTCAAAAATATCGAATAGGCGAGCAGGCGCCGAGTAAGGCTGCTTATCCCAGGTCAGTCGGGACATCGAGGAAACTTTGTAGGCAGACAGTCTGTCCAGATACCTGAATAAAGGTTTCTTGGAAGAGCTAGAAAAATTTGGACGTAATTTCCACTTAATAGTGTTTGGAGCATTAAATGATAAAACAACATTTGTTCGATGCTTAGGAAAAGGTTAAATTTTTAAAAGAATGGAGTATTTGAATATGAATATTAAGCATTTTTTTTCTTCTCCACATTTAAAGCTTTTTCTCCTGAAAAATTTGCCTAACTTCGTATTATGGCAAAAGTCTTCTATTGAAGAGTATTGATGAGAATTTTCTTTCCATTTTATTTGCATATTGAATGTGTTTATTGTTTATAGCACTGAGCAATGAAAACTTGCATATGCCATTACCAATTGTTTTCTGCACTCTTCAACTATTATGCAACATCAGCAACACCCCCTGTTTATCCATCCGTCCACCCCATGTCTACAAATCTGTTGGTGCATATTAAATCCACCCAACGATTCGCCACAAGACAATGCCCATACGTGCCACCCATTCATTAGATAATAAGGAAATTAATATTTGCCATGTTCGAATTCTGGCGCTCCCTGGAGTCATGGTTTTCAGCTTGGCGCACTCCGCATATCGCGAATAGCATGAATAGTTAGTTAGCGGGGCGGCAGTCGGGATCACTGCCAGCCGCGACGGTTACTTCTTTGAAATGTGCTTCGTGCTGGATACCAATACAAGGCATTTGGCTTTCTATGACCTTTCGCTGAATGGTCAAGCCTCTTTTTGAATTATTATCAACATTAGGCATAAGGTTTCAATCCGGACTTTCGCAACGTTCCCATTGTGCTATGACAAAAATTCGCGGGCATGACTCGACAATCGATTGTTGATGGCTGTTACGGCGAGGGTATCCATCGCGGCTAGATGTTGATACCATTTAGCAATGGCAAGTGACATGACTATCATAGGATAATACCGAATTCAAATTGAAAGCATGGTTTCATTCGGAATATTTGGGGTCTAGTCGGCTGCGTTTCGAAAACCTTTTGTTAGTCAAGCAACCAGTAATTAGTGTCGCATGAATGTTGTACTAACGATTTAAGCTGCGACAATAAATCAGATACTCTAGCACAGCAATTAGTTGAAGAAAAGTGGTAACTGATTTTATAATCCTGCAGGCTTGATTGTGATTGGGAAATTACGGATAAACAAGTTCTAATACTTATTGCAGCAACAATTGACGGTATTAATCTCCAATGCACAAGAATGGTTAATTGCTAAGAATAATACGACAATTTATAATTTGTTTAATAACAATTGCTTGAGTACGTACATTCTTGGAAATAAAGTTATGCATAGTTTAACAATATTTAAAGGTTAATCATCGATTAGAACAGCACTAATTATTATTGAAGGAGAACATTGTGACCATTAAATGGCTGACGTTGTTTGCTCACAAATTCATCGATCATTGGGCGATAAAAATCATTGAGGGATTTTATTAATTTGATTGTTTATTTTGAAAGTTCATAGATATCTAGATTGAAACAATGACCTTCAGTTTGTAAGAGTATGATTTATTCCTAGAAATTAACTCAAAGCGCATAGATAATTATCTTGGATACAGGTTACTCGCTTAAGTCTTTCGTTTTACCCGATTTATTTGAGAGAGACAGATTCAATTCTTAAGGCTGAGCATTTTGAATATATTTTCAATTCATGAATTGCAAAATGAACTGCTACTTAAATAGTATTTCTAATATATTTTTTACTCAGGGATGAATATTTTAGGTGGCTTTTAGAAAAATAAAGACTAAGTCTCACGCAATTGAGTATCCTAAGAGAAATCAACTGAGCACATTTATTCACCAAAAGATTAAGACAGCATTTGAAGTTTATCAATTTTCTCTTGATTTTGTGAATCTTTTTTTAAAGTGAAAAATGTTTCTTTAGAATACTTACTTGAACTGCTCCCCAGAATGATATATCAGCATGTGTCTCACTAAAAATCCAAGTAAAATTTTCATCATACTTTTAAAAAGTATGGTTCTGGCAAAAATGGAAATGCAAAATTAAATGTTCGTCATCCCTGGTGTATCAATGTATGTCAAATCCGTTGGTTCCAGTTTCTTAAACAATTTTTTTTTATTGTTTTCAAGGCTTTTAGGAAAGATTCTGATTCATAATTTTTCTTTCTTTCATTTTTGACGAACAAAATTTTGGGCATGATTTGCAGATATATTTTTCAGAATTTAAAACCATTTTTACTGTACTTTCAATTTTCCCTGAAAATTAAACGTAAAAAATGTCTCGCAACGAATTCAGCGAAATTTCTCTATTGCAAATTCATTTTAAGATCATTTCTACGAAGGTTTTCGCCTTTTTGATTTATGAAAGGAAAAACACAGAAAATACTAAAATTGTAATCCTTTGAAAAATGTTGACTTCAGCGGAAAAAGATGTTTTATACAAACCAGTCAGGGAATGTCCGCCGATCTCGTCCTTTTGAGAAAAGAGACCTGATCAAATGCTTCTGTTTAACAAATGCATGGGTGAAAGGGCCTAGTTTTTCTTAAGTAAGTGCCTTTTTTCTTGAGTTAATTTTATTCCATGTTTAAAAGTCAATTTTGCCAATTGAAATATATATTATTAAATTAACAGCATTTTGAAATTTTCGTAGCAAATTCGAGATTCTTCTCCACTTTTTCTTGAAAAGAAATGCTAAGAATGGTTTCTCCTTCCGCAGTTTATTTCATATTAACATCCAATAAATAGTAAAAATATTCGAAGCCTTATTTAAATATTAAAAAATTAAAATAAATTAAAATATTAAGAATATAAAAATATTATGTGAATTATTTTGGGTAATCCTTCCTTCCAACAAAGTCGGCTATGGATTCAAAAGTGAACGTAACAACATATGTGATCTTCCCGCGCTAATATTTTATGCAATTTCGACAGGGGAAAATTTTGTTCGCCATAAATTTTTTGGCTACTCCAACGAAAATGCATCACATTTTATTCATCTACAAAAATTTTGATAATTATTTATAAAACCTTGAAGATCGATGTTTTTACAGTCAGCAATGAACGATTTGCATTCGGAAAATGTAAAATGTAAAATTTTTGCAACAAAATTTTAGAACATTTAAGAAGGATTTTTGTGGATGTGGGGCTTTATTATTTATTTTTCGCAAAACTGCTAGCTTTCAATGATATATGACCACATTTATGTGTTTGAAATAGCTTCGATATTATGATGAAGGTTAAGATTATGGCCCCTACCCCCGATGCGGGTGGGAGTAAGGGGGATCGAATGAGGGGGGTTCCCTACTACTATGACAGTTCGCGGCGGTCACGATGCAAAACGTGTGTCCAAAGTGATACCCCTATTTATATCACATTTATGGCGAAAATTACATTCTTAAACTTTTTTATATGGTTTTTGATATTTTTTATATTTTTTGCTTGTTTTTTTTTTAATTTATTTTCATATTATTTTAGCAAAAATTCGTTTATTTTCTTAATTTTTTCGACTTCTAAGCAAGTCCAAAAATCACTTCCCGGATCAATTTTACGGTTTCATATGATCTTTGGAACTATACAAAATAACCATTATTTAGTGGGGGAGCCCCCATATTTTCTCATGGGGCCGTGACCGCTGCGAACTTTTTATGCCACAGTAGTGAAGAAACTTCCCTCTTTCGATCGAGGTGATGGCCGCAATCTTAATCTTTACCGATCTGATAGCATTTAAGCAGCAGTGTTGGAATATGATTCAATTTGGCTCTCATAAAATGTATACATTATTTAATTGATCACAATAATTGTTACCAATATAGTTTACTTTGAAATGTTTTCAGAATTAGTTTCGTGAGAATATTTTTGAAGTCATATTTTGGTTGTAATAGGTGAATGGACTCATTTCACAAAAATTACGAGAACTTCTAAATAGAAATCATTCTTCTTCATAAAGTTTTGGCATTGTTTTCGTAACAAGTTTGGAATTAGTCTTTTATTTTGAGTTTAAAAAAACTCATTGCTGCAGTTGCTTTTTACGGCTGTTTTCGGAAGATTTCAGTTGAATTATTCAAAGAAACAGAACTGTTTTCTTCAACGATACTTCATAAATTATACATGTGAGTAAAGTGCTTAAGCTCCAGTAATCGTTCACAGTTCAAGAACAACCTTTCCACCCATGCAAGTCAACCCAATCGATTCGATTCACTCCGATTGCGTCCACAAGACTTCTTCCTGGGTTAATCAAATACCAATTGAATCTTGAATGGCCCAAATTAACATAACAAAAGAACAACAGACACAGGTGTCGGCATGCAGGTTGAATGTGTATCTTTGCGGCTAAGGAACAACTCGAATATTTGGCCAATGATTCAGCATGGGTTCTTTGATGTAGTGTGTGGAGCTGTGACACCAAGTGGACATGAATTGCAAGAGGATTAAATTGAATTCAAATTGACTGATGATGATAATCGGCTTCTGATTTGAATTTGGATAAATTGCAGAAAATGATGATGGAATGTGACAAAACGCTGATGAAGATTGGTCCCAGGATGCCTGTATGAAAAATAGATACAGTAGCAAGTTTAACTAGTTTATATTATCATCATAGACAGAATGCTTTAACTGATTATTAAATACGACTTTGCCTATCTGAATTTGCGAGAATTGCTTTAAATCTGCATACATTTTTCTTCCGCCCTCATTGCAACCATTGCAGTTTACCTCAAGATTGCCATAAATTACCTAAGATACTGCACGCATACTGCAATTAGTTTGCCGTTTGTTTCCGCACGATGGCAACCTCCAGCTATCTAACTATTTGCCTGCATGAATTGATTGTCACACTGAAACTCACCGTCAATACCACAACCACTAGCAGCGCTGGTAAATCCCTCAAGCAACACTCAAAAGAACATAATTTTTTATATTGTCCATTCACAAGCCCAAAATTTATCTTTTCTTATGATTTAACGGCCGAACGCAACGGCAACCAGTTTCCTAATTAATAAGACGTGACCTTGTCCGAGGCATAACAACAACCCGAAGAAAAAAATACCATTCTTCGGCAAAGCTGCAAATAATGAATTTGACGCGGTGACGGTCAAATTTCGCGTGATACATTTTCGATTGGGCAAACAGACAAAAGCGCCGCTCTCGATCCGCCGCGTGCGACCACTTCCCTGATCTGCACGGCCGCCGGATACAATGCGCCCCCAGCTCAACAATCTGAAATCTTTTATCTGAATATCGCTCGAAGCTTTCACTTTTCCCGGGGGCCCGCGTCAATAGATACTCCAATAAAGTCGCCGCGCCGGCGCTAATGACCGCTGGAATGTCTGTCGATTTTTCTGCACGGCTCCATAAATTTGCAAAAAGCGAAAAGGAAATGAACCAACCAGGTTGCGGTTTTTGGGTGGAAATCTTGAAAATCCACCGAGCATTTTCCCAAAGCCATTGCGCGGTTTCCATCGACCAGCGACTGCCGAATCTGAATGCAATTTGGATTAGGAAATATTGTACATTAGCTACTTAGTTGCGTTGTGTTAAATTGACCATTCTTCACCGCAAAAGACACCAAGAGGGCATGCAAAAGCACACTTCGATGGCCTTGCAATCGAATCCAATCAAATATGACCAAATTCGCTGGACGATCAAAGCAACTTGAAAATGAATCGAACCAACAGAAAATGTTCCCAATTTCAACCCTCCGTTACTTGACCTGTTCCTCGACGTACACTATTGAAGCTTAAAGAGAGTGTGAATGCATACACCACCATAAAAAACTACTTAAATTTATGAATTAATTTAACCGTAGACAAATTAGGTGCAAGCAAATGAAATTGCCTTTTTAATTGCTTCATTAAATACGGCAATCAGCTCTTAGATGGATTGTTGGCTGGATGGTGCTTCGAACGGTTTACTGTTCGAACCGCGAACTTTTGAGTTGGCTTTTACTTTATTGCAGAAATTAGCCACTAACTTACTTTCCACTGAACTACACACTTGAAAAATACTAGGCGTTTTTCATGGTTAAAAACACCCTTAGAAAGAATTATCATGAAAATTGCAAGCATTTCAATGTGAGCTATAAAAAAAAGTCACGAGTACCTGAAATGAAAATAATTGTAACAGAAATGAGAGCATATGGTGATTTTAACTGTATGGTTTCCGTATCACTGGTAGTCTATAAAGTCCAAGTCCCACCAACCAAGAGGGTCACTGTAAGAGAATGGCCAGTTTTATGCGGAGTGCATAGCCAATAGTCATTGTTATGCACACTTTTATCAGTAGCCGAACTTGGTCACAATAGGCAGTCCTGTCCGGCCCGGCTTAAACTTGCAAAGAGGGCGTGGAGGATTTGTCGAGACTCTTCCGCACAAGCTAGATCGAAGCAAAGAATTCTTCATTGAACAAAAAGCAATTTAATTCCCGTGACTAAACTTGCTTACACTTGCTTTGATCCATTTTACCTGACCACGCCGTCACCTCCAAACGCTATTGCCTACTCAACCTAAACCGACTCGTAATCGTCATCCTGCTCAAAATCCCTGCCATTCATCAATCTCCAATATAAACTCGGTTTATTTGAATAAAATATATAAATACAAACGGCAGATGGCTCTTGTTTATTTCGATTCTAAACAAACCGCCACGCTGTCATTTCTGATCGCGTTCGGAATCATTTCACTAATTGACAGCTGCCGTCTGTCATATCAACCTGCAGCCTTCGTGTCTTAACTTTACCACAGCAACTTCGATTTCCAAAAATTCTTATAAAACAACTACTTTGCTACACTTTAAAAAACGAGTCGCATTTCAACGGCTCATGTCCAAAACGGCCAAAATCCAGCACGATCAAATTGCCGTCAAAATATTGGAAAAACGAAGCCTCGTTTCGCTGCATGCACAGGTGTTTGAAGCTTTTCGGGGTTTCATTGCGTTTCTATGCGCAGTCGGCAAACAGATCGAGCTCACGAACTCTTTCTGTTTAATTTTTTTCCACAGAATTATGGCGATTTCCGATCACTGGTGATCCAGTTTCACAACAACTGCCTTTTGACGTCCTGACGTTTTCCGCTGACAATTTGTCAATATATATTGTTGATTCGCGATCACCAGTCAAGTATTTCGGCGTTTCCTGGTATCATGCCTTTTGAGTTGCCGCGAAAAGCTTTGCTGTCAATTGTTCAGGCTGTTTCTGCTAAGCGGTGACTTTCAGGTTGGCTTAAGCTGCCCAAAGACGCGTAACTTCACTATCCCTTATACCGATTCTTATGGTCTGAGAAGTACTATGTACTGAAATATAAATACGGAGAATTACTTAAAATTGATAGAGAGAGTGATTGAAGGAAACGGTGGTGGTTTGAGTCGGTGGAAATCCGGCATGCCGAGAGGCAGGAGCTGATCGGTATCTTTTGAGATTTCCACCTTCCAACGCTGAAAAAAACTTCAATGTCTACACCAAGGATCTGTGACTCACTCAACGTTCAAAGCTCGTCCTGGTTCATAGTTGCCGACTTTAAGTTGTACCGGCTGGGGTTGGTTTATACTATTCGCGTTGGTCGCTTCGACTGGGACAGACAAGTATCAGATAATTCACATTACATGATCTTTTTCGCGATTTTCTTCGTCCTACTAGCTGCGTGGCACGTAGGTGCTTCGCTCAGGGTTATAAAGTGCGCTGTTTTCTTGTTTTGGCTGATCCTGGGACTTGATCAACATTGTATTCGGTGTTTTTTTCGATACTGCTTATTTCATCACCACTTTTATGGTGACTTGATAACACCTTATCCTAATTTAATCCCTATTTAAAATAACAATCCAAAATGTTTAGCCAAAAACAGTAAATTCCCTTAAAGTCTAATATTTACATAATCCTGTATCTTTAAAGAAAACAGATTAGAATCAAAAACCTTCCTAGTGACTTGTGTGCAAAGTTTCATTCTATACGATGTACTAATGGACGTTGAGGATATTCAGAGGCAGAAACAGCCCTTAGTTTCGACTTGAATAATCTGCGCTACCACTGAGGATTATTTAAGGTTTCTTTTTTGTGTTGATCGTCTGCGCTGCGTGGCGAACGTTTAAACGTTGCTTGGTTTTTAAGATTTGAGTTCATACCTCGAACAATTGGGAACCATCTTTTAAAGTTTCAAATAATTTTGAAACTCTTCAGCACTATCTCAAACCATCATGCATCATTGGTAGCCAGCAATGGCTACTATTCTCCTCACAATCCTGAAAGGTTGACGGTTCTCTGAGCAATCGATCAATCAGTTTGTGGCATTAATTTGTCAATTGGATAAATCCATCATTATTCATACCGTCTTATATAAATCGTGTTGTTTGATCACTTTCTAAATTGATTAACCCAACCACAATCGCATCGAATCTCAGCACCACAAAGACACTTTTACTTTCGACTCTTCAAACCGTCCAAATCTATTTTTCATTTCTACTCAGATTCGCTTCTAGTGAAAACCCCACAAAGCCACGGAAAGCATCTTGAAACGAAGAAGCAGCACAATTACGATAATTCCAGCTCTTCACGACAAATTGTCGTTGGTCGTCTTCGAGTTAATCGCCGCCATGGACAAACACTTGAGGATGGCTGGACAGGCTGCCCGGGACAGATACCGGGATCAGATAGATGAACAGATCCATCCATCCGATGGTCAAGATCTTCAGATTGACTAACGGCTCTAATTGCCCAGGACTGATGGTGCTCTTGGCAAACTCTTCTTCGTCGATTGAAAAGTGAATGTGAATGGTTGCGCTTGCAATTACTCGTAAATGAGTTGTAATCAATTTCTGTATTATCCGAGAATGGCTTCGGATCGTCTTCAATTTCCCACATGCTATCTGACCGACAGCCTGAAAAAATCGTATCAGCCATGCACATATGAACCGCGGCGTCTTAAAGCCCAAGACAAATGGACGACGGTGGCGATGCGGGAAAAACGAAGCGAAAACCAGAAACCTGAAATTGTTGATGGCCTTGCCCTAGATTTCACTTTCTACCGCGGCGATTACGTTCTGGCGTCGAAAAGATGTAGTATTGTATAATAGGTCAAAAACAACAATAATGGGAATAAATGCCGGCGACGGGCGTCAAAGAACCACGAAAAGGGGTCAGAAGTCGTTTGTACGGTTGTCTGTTTTCCACTTTTCCGCTTAATCGGTTTGGATGTGGCTCTGGGGCTCGATTTCCGTTCTTTGTGTATCTCTGCAAGTCGGAAAATTGTGGTTGGTCAGCGGATAATTGCACCTGCACTGTTATTAGCCCATACTCACGATTCGTGCATTAAAAGATACTCCAATTAGGCGAGTCTATCTATCTATGCTGGGAGTGGGCGGATTTGATGGCCTTAAGGTGGAATATTGATGGTGGAGTTGATTTACTTTTAAATGGAAACGTACGTTTAGAGCGTAATTGGTCAGGATAATACTTTTACCGGGTTTCGAAGGCCAAAATGATTGAGTTTTGATCCCTACCGTTGATAATGGTTTGAGGTAAGAAGCATATGGATATGATTTGCCGTTCAGTTTGAAGAAATACATTACTTAAAATCTAACGAAACCTAGATCAAAACTTACTCCGAAACGACACTTTATTTCAACAGCAGATTATCTTTTATGAGCTTTTTAGTAAATGGGAAGTTCTTGTAATCGCCTCGAAAATCTACATTGAAATTTTCAACATGTTTTTACATTTTGAGATATATATGAAGTGTTTTTGCAAAGAAGTATGTACGTGTGCGTACGAACATACGTACGTACGTACGTTCGTGGACAGCTTTTTCTACGAGCATAACTCAGATAAAAATAGTCGTATCGACTCTGTTGAAGAATTAATCGAAGCGTCTTTGCCATCGTCAAAACTTATTAGTTTTTGGGCAACTACCGTCGGGTGTTTTTGTTTATTTGACCCCTTCAAGGTCATTTGCGTCATGCACTATATCTCGCGAACCAAACTATGGATTTGCACTATTAAGGTGTCAATCAACATATGCAGGGTTCCATCAGATGTTTTAAAAAAATATTGGAGCCTTTTCATAATGTAATAAAAACGAGGTCCAAAAATTGTTTTTTTCTTCATGAAACATAAATTTATAACCGGATTAGTACAACACAGTAATTTATTAAACTTAAATAACTCTAACAGCTTTTGTAAAAAAATAATAATTAAAAAACAATTTCAAGTCACTATGAAAACCAGGTTGATACGAATGATATTACCTGATGCCTCTTACTCTAAAGTCATTACTATTATGTCAATAAAAGCGTATTCACAATTTCATAATTTGAGCACATTTGCAATAAATTTCACAATGCGGTTTTTTTATTATATTAAAAAAAACAGGTTAAAATTTAAAAAAAATATATTTTTTGACTCAAATCTTCATTTTGTGGTTATGAACACTGTGAAGTTAAATGTTTTTGAAGATTTTTTAAGAAACAAAAAAAAAACACGTTATCCATAATAGTAAAAAACACATTCATATGAAAACAATATAGCATTCATTTTTATAACGAAAAAATGGATGATTATAATAATATTACCTAATTTAGCTCACTCTAATGACGTATTATTTACTATTTAATTTGGACTTTTGCCAATAATTGCTTTTCGAAATCAAATTTTCTCATACTTCCAAAAAAACCTGCATACAAAAATAATAAGCAGTGAATATGTGTAATAAATAAAAGAGCGTCCATTAAATATGTAAGGTCTATTAGACAAATGTTTGGAGCTCATTAATTGTAAGGGCTCTTAAGATTTCAGTTACTCGTTCCTGTACCTTAAGTAACTTTTTTGTTTGTTTTAGATATAATCAGACATCGAATTTTTGCTGCATATAATACGACTGACACACTACAGCCGATGATAAACACGCAGCTCATTATCACTCAATCTGGCTGATAATGATCTCGCGGTAAGTAAACGAAACTTACATCATTGGAAGTTTAATCAAGAAAAAACTTACTGCTGCAAGTGCCATCTATGAGCAGAGCAAGTGAACTAGGTTCAAATTTACCTGTCAATTAGACATATGACAGCGAATTTCGCACAATTTGAAGGTAATCACCATAGAGGTGCTTTTAATAGGCAATATTAGTGTGTACTTGTAGTTGTGGCTCGAAATTGAATCAATTTGCAGTTGTTTTTCACCTTTTAAAAGCTTTACTGGCAGTCCAAATATCAATCACAATTAGATACACGTCGTGTGTCACTATCTCATTAGATCCAAACTGATACTAAGCTGTAATACCATTATCAGCCCTGGTGTGTAATGATGTAATAGTCCATACGCAATAATAGTCAATACTTTTCATAATCATATGCTTTAAAAAACTTTCATCAATTGTGGTTCCAGTAGTTTATAAGTTTGGCTTTTTAGAGTTCTTAAGATTTCAATTCGTTCTTCCCCCATCCTCCACCCAATGGCGGATACAGGGGGGGTCATGGGTGTCATGATCCACCCCCCAGAGCCTTGGTAAACTAATGATTTTTACGAATTTTTTTGCAATATTGTCTTCTTTTATTGTGATTTTCGAGGCAGTGACCCCCCCTGAGTCAAATGCTGAATCCGCCCTTGCCTCCCCGACCGTAATCAACACCTTTTTGTAATTAATGGACGCACCCTAAGATGTGACGATCAATATTAACTCATTTCGTTTACTGTTATGAGTACTTACCATTATTATTATTCAAAGTAGCATTATTTTCATTATTTTTATTGTGTTTAGTATTTATGATATTGGTGTGGACATTACTGAGAAGTTGACTGTGTGGACTTCAAAAGTCGCACCACCCTTGTGTTGATATAATACCCTTGCCTGTATTCGTATAATGATCAAAAATGTTCATATAAAGATTGTGTATCCATTCTACGAATTCCTTGTATAGTTTCTAGACTGTTGCCTAACAATTTTCAGAATATTAGCATGCATTTCGATAAAAGTTTATTCTGAGGACGTTTTCATTCAAACTGGGGGCCCTGGGAGGGAGTAATATGTGATGTCTTCTTTTAGCAGCCCCTCAGGTGATAATTCCCTGTTAAAGATACTCTTAAAGAACAAAAGTACTCGCTAATTGCTATGTAAACCACTAAGATTTGCAATGAGAATAAAACTGCTACTTTGCATGACTACCTCCTATTAACATTAACGCTCGATCGCATTCCCCCGCCCCAGCCTGATTGAGTAGGAAGCGTTTGGTGCGGTCCACCTCCACCTCTTTGATATTGCCAGTCTGCAAACCAGTGGTCGGCGCGGCGTTCCAATCCGGCGTAGTCGCTGTTAATATGGAGATTAATAGTGTTTTATTAAAATTTAATATGTATCTAGATTGCCTCAATTAGATCCAGTTTTTTGCACAGCTCGGCCGATCAAGGCATGCGTGTATGGCTTCGAGCTTTTTTCCTTGACTATCAGCCACGCTATGCCGGCAAAGGTGGCTGGATTAGAGTGAAGGGTGGCGGGCGGTGGGGCTTCAGGATCGCAAGAAGTGAAAGTTGTAGGAATGCACTTGGAATAGAAGAGCAAGGCCGCACATTGCCTGTTGCTGCAAATGCTGCCACAATCACATGTCGTTAGGCCGGGGATGATGATGAATCGAAGAACTTATTGATGAATCGATCCAAGTTGCGCTTTCGAGCAATCTTTTCAAGAAGTCACGACGCTGTGATCTTCTGTTAACATCGTCGCCATCTGTGGTGTAGCTGTTGTTGTTGGTGACGCTTCAATGGACCTTTTGAGCCGACGAAGAACCAATTCACCTTCCAGATCCCAAGACCAAGCCAGGAGAAACGTGTACCATGCGTCGTTTGTACGAGTTCACTTTCGAAGCAGACAGAAGAAGAATTTGGCATTTTGATTGATCGCGGTGGCGTGGTAAGCGAGGAAGCTACCTACCCTGAGCCATTTCAACTATTTCGCTAGCTCCACATGTGGTCCGTGGCGGGCCATTAATCGGCTGTCGAACGTCTTTTGTTCAAAGGTGGAAAGGTTTAATTATTGATGGCGTTCTGACTTGTTTCTGATGTAATTGAAGACAATCGGCAGTGTTAAGTGTTGTTTTCGGCGTCTTGGCTTGACGGCATTTACAATTATGCCGACAGGAAGAAAAACGCTTTGATGAGGAGCACATCAATTCGGGACGAGGGTAAACGATGTGTTTAATCATCATGTGTCCCGACATTGTACAAAAAGTTGAACTTTGCAGAACATCTTAATTCTATTTGATTTTTTTTATAGGATAAGGAGGACGTTCTGTCCTAGATCTGATGTTGTGCAGACTCATTGGGACCATTGTATGAACACGCAACTTTTTGTTAAATATGATGATCGTATATTTTTTAATACCTTGGGCAGTATGGGCTGAAATGTTTCACACGCTTGAAAAGTAGCTCAGACTTGAAATAATCTTTGAAATGCATCTTTTTCTCAATATTCGAAGTTACGCGATATCTATAAACGGTGTGAATCCCAGTTGAGAAGCTCCGTAATCTCAAGTAAACGGGTCATGTGAAACGCATGAATGAGTCATGAATATCTAGACGGACCCAAAAAAGTAATTCCCAGAGAAATGGACCATCAGACAATCCTAAAAAGCCCTAGGATGACAGTATTGACGTGACCCGCAGGTCGCTGTAAGGAATAGGGAATTGGAAGATGCTGTCGCGAAGAGGATCTACCAAGGCTAGATTTAAGCTGTGGCATCGTTGATGATGATGATGCTAATTACTTCTAGATGCGATGATTCCATACAATAATGTGCTTTGAAATAAAAAGCACGTCATGTGAACCACTTTCTTTGTTACATATTTTTTAATTATTTTAGAATAGAATGTTATTTTTTCAATTTTTTTAATTTTATTGCCTGAAGCTCATACGAGTGTCATTTGTTAACTAGCGTTTCTAAATTATTTGCTTAGCTTTTCTTAGCTTCAAATTTACGCTATTTTTCTACATAATCGCCGTTTCTATCCAAGCACTTCTGCACACGATGCTCCAACTTTCGTATATCCACTTCCTTTGAGAAATCGAGTAACCTCTTCGTTGACTTCATCGTCGATGTTTAAGCGCATTCCATCCAAATGATCCCTTAATTTTGGGAATAAGTGGTCATCAGTTGGGGCTAGATCAGGAGTGTAAGGAGCGGGGAGGGGAGTTGCCATGACCTTCCAGCAGAAATCTGCCAGCAGTTCCCGCGTTTGAGTAGAAACGTGAGGTCGAGCGTTGCCATGGAGTAGTCTCACTCTTTTGAACATTATTCCTTTCCGACGGTTTTGAATCACCCACCTGAATGTTTTCAGTGTGTCATAATATCTTTCAGAGTTTCTTATTGTTCCAGGCAGCATAAAGTTTACCAAAAACAGCATTTTCCTGTCCTAAAAGACGGTTGCCACGCGGGTCTGATTATGGTTTTCTTTGATCATTCTTGGTACGCACCTTGTAATAGATCAGTTTTTTGGTTAAATTCTTGGGAATTATTATGCTGGATGTCTCAGAAACCCAAAAAGTAAATTTGCCCATGAAGATCTTTCGATCGTCCAGTAGAATTGCCTCAAGATTTTCAACAATCCCATCTGAAACTTACGGCCTTCGCTCATTAAATTCTCTACACCATTTATTTATTTTATCATATTTCAACAGAAAATTCCAATTTGAAAAATGTGAAATAACAACTAATTTATATTATAAATATTGCAGAGAACTAGAAGAAGTTATTTGAATAAAACATTTTCCAAGATTCGTTTAAAAGCTGCAAAACTGAAGGGAAAGGATCCAACCTGGAGCCTATCGTGAGATCTAGGCAAACGGAGCAGCGCAGAATGAAAGTATACTTTCGTTCTGGCGAAAGATAAAGTAAATATATCGGTAGGACGAGATGGTCTATTGGTTTGTTTCAGTGAGACTCGGTGATCGATGTTAGCTTCAATGTCATTATGGAACAACTTGTACAGAAAGCACATATCTAAATACGTTCTTCGCGCAGCTAAAGACGGTAAGTTGAGTAATGAAAGGCGTTCTTCATAAGGAGTGTAAGGGATATTGAATTTAAATAGGAGAAAGCGGGTAAATTTATGCTGAACTGATTCAATAAGTTTTTTCTAGGATTCGAAATAAGGAAACCAAATTTGGGATGCATACTCCAGAATAGAACGTAAGATACTCACAAACAATTGGACAGCATCGGAAGGATTGGTAAAAACAACGGAATGTCTTAACACAAAACCCGAAAGCTTTGAGGCTCTGATAACTATATAATGGATGTGAGCGTCAAACCTTAGCTTCGGGTCGAAAATGACTCGAAGATCTTTTACGCGATCAACCTTTTTCAATGGGATTGAGTCAATACAATACAAAAAAGAGATGGGCAGAGTCTTAAGAGAGAAAGTCAGAGAATGACACTTAGTAATGTTAAGAGATAGGCAGTTAGCTTGACACCAAGAACTCAGCATGATAAGATCTTCTTGAAGAAATTTACAGTCTTCGAGAGTTCGAATCACCCTGAAAATATTTAGATCGTCAGCATAAAGAAGACAGGGAGAGTTAAAAGCAGAAGGAAGATCATTTATATAAAGAGCAAATAAACGAGGACCAAGAATGGACCCTTGTGGCACTCTCGATTGGGGATGAAATGGAGTAAAGTGCATGCCTAGAACAGTGACACGATAAGACCTACAGGATAAATAGGAATACAGCCACGAAGGAAGTGAGTCTGAGACACCATAGTGCTCAAGCTTGCGACAAAGTATGAAATGATCAACTGTGTCGAAAGCCTTTGAGAAGTCAGTGTAGATGCAATCAACCTGAAGATGATTGTCAAGAGACGTAGCCTCAGTGTTAGAAAGAACAAGTAAGTTTGAGATAGTGGAGCGTTTAGGGAGGAAACCGTGCTGTTCAGGGACAATAGCGTGCCCTTTTTACGGACATGTTGAACAGTTATGCACTTTTCTCCATAAAGTTTGGTTAACTGACGACGAATGTCGATAGGTGATATCCCTTTTGCGTGTAAAAAACGTATCCCAGCATGGATTTTGCATCTGGTGGTAACAGCAATGAGGAGCTCCATTTTGTGGGAGTTGTGCGATAGAGAAAGAGAGAGTTGTTACATGCGCCAGTATTGTCAGATTTTGCGTAACACATCTCACTTTCAATCTACTGGCTTGGCAAGTTTATTTTACGAACGACCCTCGTATTTGGGCATCACATTTAGAATTTTCTTTCTTTCTATTATTAACCCTTAATATGTTCTATCGGCTGCTCCTTGTATGTTAACAGAATTAAATGAATTAAAATGTTCCTGTTGCTATTTTTTCTCACGTTTCAAACTAAACACCACATATTTTCGGATTTTATTCCCCATATTTCTTTATTTTTCTCTATATGTATATTTGAAAAAAATCACATTTTAAAGGTCAGTTAAAAATAACAGATAGTCCTTTATTTGCTCAGAAGGAACGATATTTGTCCAAAACACCTCAATCGGTGTAATTTTAACAACAAAAACTGCACGGTTCATCCAATTTTTCCTGAGTATAAATCAAACCCTGTTAATTTGTTTCAATCTGTCTGTAATGACTTTCTCACCGAACAATTCTAAATGATTGCTTCTATGTTCATTATGACTATTCACTTGAAGACAGCTGACAAATTTCACCCATGCTGGGTGGTTTGTTGACCTTTCATTGGTTCCGATTGATTCGCCCTCCCACTACCACCCATCAAATCAATCATACCGCAACAAGTTAACCGTGGGTGGTTTTGGTGGTCAAAACAAGTTCAATACCAAACAATCAATTTTAATGAGCCCATAAATCACTGCATCGCATGTTGATCAAAAACCATTCCGCGAAAGATATCTCTCCCAGCCGGAATGACCCTGAAATTCATATTCGCTTCTTTGATAAACGATTCCTCAAGTGCCTCAATGTCAAGCGAAAAGTTTGCCGAAACTCTCAGCATGTCTTGCATTTGATTAATCGTTGGATTCCGACCAATCGAACGAAGACCATCACGTTTCGGTGTTTGTTGTGATGTTTGCTCGGCACCGGCCAAATGGACCGCATCCGCGGTGCAGCCTTCAGGTGACTTTGCACCAGTAACACGCTGCTGGTCATCCGCCATCCTCAGCGAGTGACCTCTTCGATTGCGCTGAAGAATCTAATGTTGTGCTGCACAGGTCTTCAACTAATCGCTACTCCGTTGAAGAGCTGCGGAGCTGTTGAAGAGTTTCATTCTGATCTCGAGTGGAAGTGTCTTACAGATGGGACTACAGACTTTGTTCAATTTACGCAAGTGTTGTTGGATACGTTTTTGATGATGTATCGACAATGGCAGTAGGTTAAGTCGTATTATTGTGGCTTTGTGTTTATGACTCGGTTTTCACTATCTCCAAGTCTCCAATGGCACGTTGAAGACTACTTCTCGCGAATCCATTGGCGTCCCAAAACAAGGGAATGCGCCATGAACCTTCAGACATACCGCTGAAGCCACGCCATTCCGATATAATGCATGAAACACGAAACATCACTTGACTGGCGTATATCCATGCTCTCGCCATTCCAATCGATAGTTCGAAATAGAGGCAGGCAATTCGATTCGGTGATCTATTGCAGAGGAATTTCCAGACGAAGAGTGTCCTTGCCTTGCGGTGAATTGGCGGATATTACAAATCAGTCATGTTTTGTGCAGCCGAGTGTGTAGACAGGCACGTTTCGAAGAGCCCAAAACAACTTGGCGACTCCAAAATCGACACAAACATCGTTACAGTTCCAATCCTCAGAAGGTCTTCAGGTAGGTACGCGCGTCAAGTATGCGCATTTGTTTTGATGTGATGTAATTGATCGACGCATTGAACAATGCCAGGCAAATGGTAACAGTGCTTCCCTCAAGAGCGAATAGCAGGAATTCCAATTGGCCAATTCGTTTGACGCCAACTATGAAAAGCATGAGCGGCGCGGAGTAACCTTGTTGCGAAAACGAGCCACAATTGAACTGTTCGATATTTGTTGATGCGCTCGTGATCGATGTTCGTGACAAAAATTATGGAGCGGATCGATTGAAATGGTCCAAACTAGTGTTGAACCAAGGAAATTCGAATCCCAGTCCAATTGTCGTGAAAAAGATAACAAATTTGCGGATGTAAACTACGATACGCAAAACGTTTCTGAAAGCCAGAAAACCATATCTTCAAAAAGATCAAATAAAACTTATTTTTCGCTAACATTAACAGTGAATGCCTTTCAAATCATTGAAGCACATTCCCATATCACTTGAAGTAACCATTGTCGCAATTTCGCAATCACCCCATCGACCAGCCCCGCCTAACAAAATTACCAAACAAAAGACTTAGACGATTAACTTGAAATTAAGTCACCTTACGATAAAACTGAAACATTTTGCTTTGAATTCGCTCTGCGTTTCGATTACTTAGAAAAGTGTTAAATCCAATGATTTGGCAAGTACTGGATTAACTTACGAGTCACATAGTCACAAAGTCTACACTATTAAATTTTATTGCCAGCGATTTCGATTGCACGGATGACTCCCTCGCGTGGTAACAGACAAATGCCGGGGTGGATTAGGAATGGCTATCATCGCAAGTGATTAATGCGCCGAGTTCAGCAGTAGAAGGATCTCATTCTAGCTTTATGGAATATCTACGATTTGTTTTAGTGGCTACGTGACATTTGCTGGCACATTTATTAGTAAAAAGTGAAAATAGTCTTGTATGTAATAAAGGATTCGATGACTGCAAGGATGTTTCATTGAAAAACCCAGCAAAATGCAGGAGCATAAACTGAAGTTTAGCACTCCGTAAATCACCTTTGCAGTCATCTAAATCAAGATTGAATAGTCCGTCTATTTATTCGATGCGTTCAGCAAAAGCAGGACTGTTACGCAATAAAGGCAGAAAACATTTTGAAATTTCAGTGATGAGCTGCAAAGTTCTTCATAAAATGTTAAATTCCAATCAACTCATATGAAAAGTTCCTCCACTTTCAGACATATCATTATGGTAATTTTATTGTTTTGGGCATCACTCGCTTTGTAATTTGAGACTAAAAATTAATTAACTTAAAAAATTTCGCCTTTATATAAAGTGTGACCAACACCGGAGCAATTCTCGCTGAGACCACCACACCCACTGATTCCACTGCTGATTCTCCACCGCTTGTTCTCGACTTTATCGGTTGTGAGTGCTCCTCAACTCCTGTTCTAATTGCTTTAGTGGTACCATGTTTTGATTTCCACGGTGCAAGTATCTAACACCTGCTGTTTGTCACCACCACCGCAAAAAAGAGATGACATGTAATTCAAATTGTGATTTGTTAAGCCAAGTTCTCCTGTTTGGTCAACATTCGTCTTTGACCATCATTCACCCCACAAAAAGGGACGAACGGCTTCAACTTCCCCCATTTATAGAATTCCAAATAATGTTGGTTCTTTCCAACGTTTATCGGAGGTAGGTGAATGAAATTCGACTACAGGTAGCTTCGACGAAATGCACCATTCCAAAAAGCATCCCCATTTAGGTGTTGTGAATTCGGAGGATGCTGACTGACAATTTCATCGTTCACTTGTCAACCTGTCAGGTTTGTTGTAGTGTTGTTTACACCTTAAATCGTCACCGTGCTGGGCTGGTTGCAATTCTTAAGATCGTGTCCTGGCCAAGAGTGTCAATTGTACGAGCAAAATCAGAAAAGCATCAGCTGCGACTGTTTGCAAAATTGTGGCAAATATCGTCCCACAATTTGGAACTGAGCTTAAAATACCATGTAACAAAAATAAAACTGTACTAGCTTAATAGTTCTTTCTTGATAATTGTAACTGTGTAATGTATCCAAACATGTAGCCTGAAACCCATCTTATTATTTAGATTCCAATACCAAGTAAATACGTCATTTACAATTGAACGAAAAACCCAGCCTTTAAACATTACAGTGATGTTTTTATAACCAAATAAATACATCGCTTCATGAATAGACAAATATTGCTTACCACCTCGTAAATTTTCCTCGCGACATTGCAATGCGCATATCTGACCAAGACATGTATCCAGCACTCCAACAACCCAACGCTACAGTAAGCATTGATATAGATATCGCCTATATATGTTGCTTCAGAAATGTGGGAAATTTAAGAGTAATGATTAGTTATTGCATCGATGAGTGCAATTTTTTTGTTGAGGAGAGCATTTATTTACATTGTACACTATCAATTAGGTCATAAGCGATGTTTGCATGAAACAGCTATATAAGTAACGAATAGGAATTTACAGAAAAAAAGACTTGTTAGCTCTTTTCGATGAGTTATACACAGTCCCTATCCATCTCGGCATCCAAAAAGCCTTCTGGGTTGGGGTCAAGCGTCACTTTTGCTAATGCCTTTTATCAGCACTTTGAATCTTTGGTCAGTTGGCTTAAAATTGTGCTGACCTTTGTCTCCTCTAATCTTCCTGATTTTTGCAATTTATCATTTTTCATACCATGGCGTCGTCCAGTTATTTTAGTTTATTCTACCATGGAGAGGACCAAACATTCGATGTAAAAGACTCCATTATGGCAAAGGACCCACCTCCTTACATGTGATTAACACACAGTAGCTATCCAATTTATTTTTCTTCCAGAACTTTCAAAATAATTACGTGAACTCAAAAATGCAGGAAATCACTAAAATATGGATATATATTCTGCAATACTATGCCTGATAAAATGATAAGAAAATTTTTCCTAGGTGACTCGTTGCTCGTTCAAACAGTCAAACATTTAATCCAGGAAAACATTTTCTAAATGTTGTTGTTTTTATTCACGACTAGTAAATCTTAAGAATAGTTTTAAACAGATTGCTTTTGATTCATCACCTTGAATTGGAAAAAAATACCCACGAAATGAGACGTTTTCCAGTCGACTCCTAACACTTCAGCCAGTTTCAAGACTCTCTAAAAAATTGCAGAAAACTGTTCCAGAATTTAATATGGGCCAAAATGAAATCGACGTTAATATATCTTAAAATAAATAAATAAATGTGGCCAGTGATAAAAATTGAACTCGAAATAAACTCGGCTTAAAAGTTCGGACAAAATTTAATAAATTTGTTGATTGCCTCATTTAAATGACTGAGACTAAGAAGCATTCAATTTAATGAACCAAATAGTGATATCTTTTAATTTGGAACATTATACTGATGTCATGATTAACTGAGCACATCCATCATGCTTTACTCAATTGAACGAGTTACTAAGCATCGTCATTGTCGTATACAATTCATTCCCAGCCATGCATCAAAGGCAATAAAATGGTTAGCCCGGAGTCAACCCACCACTTCAGTCAAACTATCTTGCTGCTGTTATTCATTGGACTTACAGTTGTTGCGGCCAGAAAATCTGTAATATTTTGATTTTTACCAGAGTTCACACATTGTTCTTCACTCCATCATTTTCAGATCTACCATTTAAACTTTGCCACAATAAATTGGACAGCGAATCCGACTATCTTGGATATGAGCTTGAAAATCATCCCGCCCAGATCCTTGAACGCAAATATCACCATTTTCCAGAGCATCAACAATCCAATGTTTTCAATGAAAGCCGAATACAAAATCAATGGCAGAGCCAGGACGATCTTCAGCAAGAAAATAAGTACGTGTGCAATAGTGAACAATAGGTTTTTGGGTCCTGTGATCAATGCAGTGATGAGGCTGAACCTGACCGTGTTCGAGTGTCCTATGAAGATGGGCCGGCGGTCAGTGAAAGGAGTCTCAGTTCCGGATCAGATGCTGCCATTGTCAGTGCTCTACCAGCCCCATGGTGTATATGAGGGGCGCACCGTGTTCTGTGAAAGACAGTCTACGAAAAATTGTTTAGAGTTTGCGTCCATAGCTGGTTCGTTTAGGATTGATAAATATGACAGTTAATAATTGGCTTTTCGTATTGATAATATAAATTTGTGAATAAAACAAAGCCCTTTTGAAGGGAGTCTTCATTTTGTGCAACATTTGGTCTCTTTGTAATTATTTTCTTTCGTCACATTATTGAAAAGCTATTCATGTCGCCAGCATTGGAAGCTTTGCCTACCACCGCTCGATGTGAATCCTCCCATAACATTAATCTTCCCGTTTGCAATAGCAAATTGAATACAGTCGCTCATCATCCGCGTCCCTCCCCATTGGCCAACAATCCCACAGGGAGGCCTGCAAAACTCATAACCCAGTGACATTTCAATAACCCAACAATCGCATAACTTGGATCACTTTCAAGAACGCCGATGAATAGGAAGATGAGTTGCTTCCCAGCTAGGCTCGAAGACGTTACCAATCGATTTAATCGACAAAAAGCGACGCACCTGTCTGGTCTGCAAAAGAGGTTGAGGCTGGTCGTTGGAGTGGCATGCAAGCCGTCGCGGCTCCTCTTACTTTCATTTCGCCTCTTCCGAGTATGGCAAGGATGTTAGGATGTTGGCAGTCATATCCAACCGCGGCAATCTTCAGATATTCATAAAAAGAAGGTCCCATTGTCTGCGCGAACAGCAGCACTTACTTAACTGATCCACTGAAATGTTGAAGGAATAGAAGATGTTTTGTTTCTATGTCGGTTGCCTATTTGCAATGTTGTCATTTGCCTGTTGGATTTTATTGGACGGCAATGGGACATTGTCATGAATGAAATAGTTCTTTGTGGTTGGATGTTTATTGGCGCAGCGCCGATTGGAAGCATGTTTCCCAAGGTTTTGTCATCCGCTAGCTCATGGGTATCTGTTGGACAATACCTTCCACTGTTCCACTGAAGAAGTACATTTAAGTGTAGTGCATCACTTTTCTGGTCATTTTGTTGTTATTTATCATGACCAAAATTGATTTTATTTATAAGTATCAGCTGCTTCAATAGTTTTCATGCACCCTGAATCTCTTTTATATAATTTGGGTCTTTGAAATTGCTTCCCCATTTCACATTCCTGAATGAGCGTCTTCTACGTATAATTTTGGTCAATTTTAGCTTGCGTAACCTTAGGTAGCTTTGCTCCTCCAACAATTCTTCTTATTATCTTAAGTGCATCCCGTTCTATATGTGTTCTTCCACGTTCTTAACAGGGATTATCGTTTTCATGCTACCCCTCTCTCTATTGGCATCGCTGCAATCATTTAAATCATAACTCTTTTATATCTGACACGGAAGCGCAAGCATTTCAATTTGTTTTTGTCGTACTAATATCTTTCAGTAAACCGCTTAGTTTGGAATCCCTTAAAAGATAAAAATGCCATCAAACCAAATAAACGATGCAATACTTAATTAACATATCGCCTGATTAGGCAAATGAATGTTACCACCCATTAACTTTCTTCCTGTTCGGCTTGCATTATCGTTAACACCGTGGACTTCGATTCGAAAGTGTAACTGATGTTAAAATGTTAATTAAGAGTCGGGCTAAGGTGTCTCAGCAAGTCTCACATGAACTTCATGCAGTGCAAACCTACACGGGCGGATTTGGTAGGTGCTGAGTGGAGAATTGATTGGTGGACGCCCATGAATGTGGTGAGATGAATTCCTAGCATTAGATGTTAGCCAAGGCTGATGACGAACTCATCGACTTTTGGGTGGGATCATGTCTGGGCCAGAAATTATTGGAAGTTAGAAATTCTAGAAGAACATATTCTCAATACTTTCTTTAAGAATTTATCTGAATTTTAGGGGTGCATTTATTCGTGATCTCTCTTTAAACTTTTTGATGTATTTATATGTGTGACATTGGTTGTAAACTCCACCTAAGTGAAGCTGGTTTGTTCTTCTGGCTAGAAGCTGTTGCTACATAGTCCATGACCTTAGGACCATCATCACTACCCAACCGATCGTGTCCATAAATTAAGGCGCTGTAATACCAAAGATTTACACTGCATGTGGTCTTATCTATTCGCCCATGTGTCTGTCCAACGGAGGTGACCAAGCAACACTGTTCCATCCTCACCACCATCAGCAATGCCTTGACCAATGCCGTTTAGCCGGGGCCAAGAATCGCCGCGCGTATCTTGTTAGAAGCCCAGCCACCCCGGCTCAGATATTCGACGGCCAATTCTGGACCAGAACCGCGAGGAATCAGTGCGACAATCAGCGTTCCTAACAAGATCAGTGTTGGCTGGCTCCGCCATTGGCCGGATCACAGCCAACTACCAAACACACTATCTTTGTTGGGTGCAAGGATGTCAATTTGTTTGTATCGATCGTTTGATTTATCGGAGGCAACCAACAAACGTTTATTGTTCGTTTGAGAGCGCAGTGAATGCTATCTGGTAGATACTCTTGTAGCTGATCTTCACTGACTGATAAGATGTACTTGTACAGCTGTTTCGATTGCGAAGCATTTAGCGATTAAGGAGACTTTTTGAAGGAATCTCATAAGCGAGTTGTGGTGTTTGCATTAATTTTTTCACCATTCACAATTAAAAGAAGGAGAACAAACAGGATTCGTTTTTTAAAATAAAAGTTGAAACATGCCGCCAGGTACGATCTTTGAGGTCCACACGGTCAACTTCCCAGTAATATTGACATAAATATTAAAAATATTGAACCCAAAAATAGTAATGAAAATAATGCTTCTTTAAATAATATTAAGGGGGGAGTATGGTATTTTATTTTATTTTGCATATATTTTTTTCGTTAGTAGAACTTTTAAAGGGTATTCAGTTAAAATTTTAGGTCGATTGGAGTAAAACTGATGGAGCTACAGGAATTTAAAATTCTGCTCTTCAACGCGCTATAAACTGTAAATCGTTTTTTTTTTAATGCATTTTTCCAATACTTAGCTTTTTCAAAGTCGGTGAACGCTCTAATTCAAAATCTATTTATTTGATTCTTTTGAAATTTGGCACACTGATCCCGTACATACTTAAGGGGGAACACCACTGTAGAGGTAAGAAAAAAAGTCATTTTTTGGAAATTTGTTTCTCAAAAACCAATCAACATATCGAAATTTGGTAAAAAGATCTATATTGTACAAGTATTCGACATTCCTTTTGAATTTATTTCAGAATTTTAAAAAGCACAATGGCCGCTCTAGCATTTATCCATGGGCATCATTTTGAAAAAAATGTAAAACAAACGTAAAAAAACGCTCGAAAATAGTTAATAACAATTTAAATATGCAACATTAAAAAAACTCCTACATACTTCCATGCAAATACTAGTTTAAAACATATTGTAAAAATTTCAAGTAAATCGAACAAAAACTGTTTGAGAAAAGAGTCCGGCCAGTTTGAAAAATGTTGTTCCGAGATAAACGCGTTTAAAATTTAAGTTATAGAAAAATGATAAATAAATTTGATATGCCTCTAGTCTGCAAAATACATACTTCCGCGTTCTCTACTAACGTTCAACTAACAGTTCAACATGTACAGTTTTGAAAGATTTATATTTAAAATTGTTCTAAATTTCAATACCAATAGCGCATAGAGAAACGCGCGGGGATACGCGCGGATTGCGCTCCGAAAGGGCAGTGAATGGTGCCGCGCTAATTTAAAATTTCGAACACTTACAGATTTTTCCACTATATGAAACTTTGCTGCATGATTTCTATGATGATAAGGTATACTTTAGAGCAACAAAAAAATTAATTTCTTGAAAATACTACAGTGGTTTTCCCCCTTAAATCAAGAGAAAAATACGTCAAGACATTTTATTTTTAATGATCATAATTTGTTTTATAATAACAAATTTATCGATTATTTTATAAAGAGTACTCTTGAATAATTACATTATTATGTACTTTGTTCAGAAATAAACTTATATTTACAGTATTTTCAAAAAAAAAATCCTAAAAATTTGCTTAAAATATGTAAAATTAACCATACTCCCCCCTTAATGAGAGGGACTCATATCAAAAATCGGAATGCGGTAATAATAATCGTATTATCTACGGGAGCGTCCAATGTTTACGTAAGGTCCACGGGGAGAGGGGGGGGGTGTGGTCGTTGATTGAATATTCGCGCAGATCGATCGGAGAAAGGACAGGTCACAAAGCCTTTTCTACATTATATGTTATTTTCATATCGACATTTTGAATACAAAAAGGTGCTAGGGAAATTTTTTACAGTTTTTTTATTTCACCAAAAGTAGAGATTTTGTCGCGTGATGGCCATTTTGAATGGTTGCGTTCAAAATTTCCATGACTTTTTGTTTCGATCCACAACTAAAAAACCCAAAGAATAATTCTGAACAGTTTGCTAATGGTCCATCAGCTTAACTCGGAAACACTTGAGACAAAATGAGACTATTGCTTCCACTTTTCCAGCCAACTCCTAACAGTTCAGCCAGTTTTAAAACGCTCTTTAAGGGGGTAGTACCAGTTATAATTTTGAAAAATCAATTTTTCATTTTTCAATTTTCAGAAATCACGCTTCAAAATTTCAACAAGCTATTCCCTAAAGTAAAGAAGTTATGGCAGTTTGAGTGCTCACGCCTTTTTTGCTTATTCGGTAATCGAAATTTTCAACGCGTTTTTCTCAAAATGATGTTTTTTCAACTGCGTATACTTATTCTCCAGATTGGCCGAACCGATTTAAGTCGAATTTGATGTCTGTAATCAAGTATCTTGTATAGTAATCTACCACAATATAGGCCGAAAATTAATCCCAAAAAATTTAGCAAGTGAAACAAAGCGAAAAGTAACGATTTTTCGATAAAAAATTTCAAATAACCGTTATCCTTTTTTCAAGATATTGTGGTAAATTGCCACGTAAGAAACAATCCTCTTTAAAATGCGGTTTGGTTTTTTTATTTCAAATTCTTCATTCCTGGGATTATCTGTCTGCAGCGGGACGAGCTATTTTTCGAGACATCAACTTTGGCGCTCTCTATAAATGAGTAGAAAAAATTAAAGAAAGAAAAATAAATTATTTTTTTCATAATCTTCAAAATGTTTATTATATCCATGCAAATTTTTAAATTTATATACAATAAACGAGCTGAAAAAAAGAATATTGAAAATAAGGCTGCTTTTTCGCATTCGAACCGGTAGTATCCCCTTAAAAAACTGCAGAAGAGTGTTTGAGGATCTTCAACGATACCAAATCAAATCAAAGTAAGTATATCCCATACAAAAAAATCATGCAGACAGTGATAAAACTTGTACTTGAAATGAACTTGACCTAAAGGCTCAGACAAACGTTATTAAAATTGATGGTTTCCTCTTTGAAATGACTGCGACTCAATAGCATTCAATTAAATGAACCAAATAATGATTTCTATTACTTTTGAACGTTATCCTGATGTCATGATTATCTGAGTGCATCTACCATGATGCAAACAATTTAACGATTTAATTAGCATCGTCATTGTTATAAACAATTCATTGCCAGCCATGTATCAAAGGCAATAAAATGGTTAGCCCGGAGTCAACCCACCAGTTCAGTCAAACTATCTTGCTGCTTTTATTCATGGGACTTACAGTTGTTGCAGCCAGAAAATCTGTAATATTTTGATTTTTACCAGAGTTCACACATTGTTCTTCACTCCATCATTTTCAGATCTACCATTTAAACTTTGCCACAATAAATTGGACTGCGAATCCGACATTCTTGGATATGAGCTTGAAAATCGTCCCGCCCAGATCCTTGAACGCAAATATCACCATTTTCCAGAGCATCAACAATCCAATGTTTTCAATGAAAGCCGAATACAAAATCAACGGTAGAGCCAGGACGATCTTCAGCAAGAAAATAAGTACGTGTGCAATAGTGCACAATAGGTTTTTGGGTCCTGTAATCAATGCAGTGATGAGGCTGAACCTGACCGTGTTCGAGTGTCCTATGAAGATGGGCCGGCGCTCAGTTAAAGGAGCCTCGCTTCGGGATCAGATGCTGCCATTGTCAGTGATGTACCAGCCCAAGGGTGTATATGAGGCACGCACCGTGTTCTGTGAGAGACAGTCTACGAAAAATTGTTCAGAGTTTGCGTCAATAGCTATTTCGTTTAAGATTGAAAAATATAACCATTGAGGAGTAGCGTTGCGCATTGATAATATATCACAAGTTTGTGAATAAAAAGCAGACATATTTGATGGCAGCCCTAATTTGTCGCATTGTTATTATTCTCTTTCGTCACATTGTTAAAAAGCTATTCATTTCAACAGCATTGAAGGCTATGTATACAACCGCTCGATGCAAGTCCTCCCACAACATTAATCTTCTCGTTCGCAATAGCAAATTGAATACAATCACTCCATGCCTCGCCCACCCCCGTCAACAACAGGCCTGCAAAACTCACTCACTCATTTGCTTTTCAAAATTTAAGCAGGTTATTCATTAAAATAAAATCACGGTACTGTGAAAATTATTGAAAATCTGCTGAAATGTGTATAAATAAACTTTGATTGACTTAACAAAAATTTCTTTAGAATGTAAGATATCAGGTAACATCATTCGTATGAACCCTTTTTACATGGTGACTTTTAACGATTTTTTTTATTTAATTTTGTGATCATGAAAAAAGTTTTGCTGGGTTTTCTTTTACAAAAATTGTTTCAAATATATAAATTTTATAAACATTAATGAATGTGTTTTGCGAAACAGGATAAAAATTTATTTTTCTAAAAAAACCTATTTTTTCCACTTTTTTTATTAAAATAAAAAACATTTCAAACACAAACAAATATTTATAAAAATTAGTTGAAGTATGATGAGCTTAATCCACCAATAAGCCTAATCGTGGTCGTGCTGTCTGATGGCGGATGGTAAATGACAGCACCTGAAGAGGATGCCGTCCGTCACCCCGAAACCACACTTCCCACTTTATTAAATTATGGAACCAGCCTTTAATCTGGAAGTAAATGAACCTCCATCAATGTGCAAGCATAGTGTTAGTAAGTTGCTAACCAAAAAGCACACTAGTATGCAAGAGTTGTCTGCCAGACTAGGAGGTTCAAATCCTTACTAATGTATTTCAAAAAAAAATTCTAAAAATTTGACGTATTCAGACAAATTGACATCTTAACGATGCAAATCCTATATTTGGTTTGCGAGATATAGTGCATGACAGAAATGACCTTGAAGGAGTCAAAACATTAATCCCCCGCAACCGAAGTGTCTCACAGCAGCTCTTTAGATTGCAAAGACACTTCGATTGACACTTCAACAAAGTCGATGCGGCTTTATTTACGTGAGTTATACTCGTAGATAAAATTGTCCACGAACGTACGTACGTACGTACGTACATACATACGTGCACATACATACAGAATTATTTCTAAAAACACTTCAAATATACTCTAAAGACCTCAAAACGTAAAGATATGTTGAAAATTTGAATTTCGAGTCGATTACAAGAACTTCCTATATACTGTGATGTTAAAAAATACCCGAGAAATACATACTTCTGGATATTAGCAAACCTAATCGAGGTCAGTATCCTTTATTCAATTATCCTACATAAATAACGAAATCTTTCTCTTTCGTGATTCCAAGCATTTCAGTTTACGATAGCTTCATTATTTATAACTCCACAAACTCCATCTGAATGCAAGCCAAGATGCACATGAAGAATGCCATCTATCCCAATGGTTCTAAAATGTTAGCAACATTCTGTCCAGAAACAGCCTTGAAGCGGTCTGAGTTACCTTTTGTAACCGAGCAAATTGCATCTTCCTGGAAAAATACTTTGCCTCCATATCCAAATGTAGTCATCAATCCACCCACTATCTTTTCACAACCCCTGATAACAGTTGTCATTCATTAATTGTTTCACCGAAGAATATTAAGAGCTCTTGGATGCTGGTATGGACTCCACATTGCTTCCAAGCGAATGGTGAACGTTATGGAACTGATCCTACGCAGGTAGCTGATAGAGGATGTTTTAACGTGTAACTAGCCACCTTCAACGCTACTGAACCATTCTTGTATGTCTGCTTGAAGCGATTTCTTACACAAACTAACGGTAGCTGTGTACCCAAAAAAGTATCGTTTTGATGCTTCCACTTTTTCACTTAGCTGTGCTGGATATGATATAATTTGTAAAAAATAGTCCCTGCCCTCTCAGTCACTTTACAACGCAACATCTTCATTAAGCTCAAAAAGTATCTTTGCCAACGAAAGCGTTAAAAAGCGAACGGTTACGCTCTAATTGCATCGAGTACCGCAGCAAAAGATAGGGCGGTGGCGGCAACCGGCTATGAGAGATGGCGCGCACCATGGCGATTTCTTAGTGCTTGCGATAAATTGCCGAGGGAAAATCCATCAAAGAGTTGCTTACCTCACCACGAGCAATAATTCAAGGTTGGTCTAATCATAAACTCGCCCGGCCAACTCGTTTAATTCATTACGAGTTAGGCCACATCGGACACAGTTTGATGAGCTCGCGGTTCGATCTGCAATTGAATATTGTTTAAATCGAACGACGATGATGAATTTAATGGTTAAATTCCGTTTGATTGATGAGTTTCCAGATTAGGACGAATGCTTATTAGTTGGAAATGATTGGATGGGAACGTGGTGTAACCGTCGAATGGAATTCGATTCAAAAAAAATGTCGATGGATCACGTGTTCGAAAATCGGTTATTTCATATTTTTAAATTGGGTGAAGTTTTAAATCAACTTCATCTTCAATCCTTGATGCTAAGTTAACGATAAATGTTTCGAAAAGTATCCAGCCATAAAACAGTTTCGATGCCAAAAAATATATCGTCCGATCTTTTTGGAAAAGACAGCAAACCAACACTAAGAAGTTTTTTGAAGGAAGGTTTAATTTTTAAGTAAATTATATTTAATATTTAACATTAGAGCCAACATTCATCTTATTTAAAATACATTTTTCCTAAACCAAAATATTGCTCTTTACATATTTAGATACTATCTAATGCTGTTTGGACCAGTACTTGTTCTTATCCTGTATGAACTGTTCGAAAATTGAAACTACACGAAATATAGACCTTACTATTTATTTTGAAGATTGATTGCTTTTAATAGCAGTTTTAATTGACAATTTCATATTTTTATGTGCACTGAAATATCCAATACATTTCTCTAAATTGTGTACAATTGTCAATCAGTGGCGTTTCAGAAATGGATAAATTTGATGAATTATTTATTTCAAATTTGATATTGGTGACAGCCACAATTTCGCCAAAGGCGGTACCAAGCCCGATTGTAAAAGGAAGAGGGTGGCTTTGAAGTTTAAGTTCAGCCAAGTGTTCTCGTTGCTTTCTGTTAATATTAAATATTAAGCGGT
Organism: Oxycera nigricornis; assembly: GCA_963942545.1. Taxonomy (NCBI): domain Eukaryota; kingdom Metazoa; phylum Arthropoda; class Insecta; order Diptera; family Stratiomyidae; genus Oxycera; species Oxycera nigricornis. Next base: position 122,940,475 of record OZ012659.1, on the reverse strand, counting down.
TAACTGTGATTCTGTCGAATGAAAATTGAACATTACCCGCAGAAAATCATCTTATCATAAGCCTTAAAGGCATATGATTTTAAAATGGTTATTTTTGTGTTGAAAACTACATTATTAATGTAACATGTATTTGAGAACTTATCCGATATGTTGAGGATGTAAACGTTAAGTTAGCGGGCTGTAGCTTAACATGATATTTAATTGAATTTTTGTTTGATATTCATGCAAACTATTTGCGTTGGAGGTCTGAAATTTCCGTATTATATCCGTGAATAATGTTTGGAAATGTTAAATTTTTGAAATTTTGCTATGAAATTTCGATCCCTCAAATTTTCGATGCTATGCACCAATGACCACCACTACCTAATGAAGGCGCCACAAATAAATAGTGAAACTAATAACACAAATTATGTTGATTCCATAGTAACCTCTATTGTCTCCACTGAAATAACTTGTAACGTTTATGGGCGGATTTTTTAAGGGATTAAAAACCAGTGGGAAATGTGGTATCAGTTTAAATATACCAAGAGTATTTTCGACCTGGTTAGGATTGCTGATCTTTCGTTACTTGATTTAATTGAATCGATTATTTAGAAAATGCCTTGAGTGACTCAAATTTCATTTGAGACGAGCAACTAAATACTGTTTAAATCGTAAATATCACATTTACAAAAGTTTTGCATGTGATGATTTCAAAAGTAAGATGAAGATTCATCCTTCATCATTTCGGGCTCAAAAAAATTCATGCGTTCCAGATCGAGTGATAAAATCAAGGTATAAAGCCAAATTCGTTCAGATTGTCCCCTGAAACCTTTTCCAAATCCCAACTGAACTAATTTCGTTGATTACTGAAATATAAAAACTAATTAAGTTCAACATGTAGTGCAGCATTCCAATCTGTAAACATAGATTTTAAAATATGAAAATGAAACCTTTTCAATATGTTTGAACATACATTTAGTTTGTGTGGTTTTTTATTTCAAATTTCAGCGAAAATTTCATTCCATGAAAGTATTTATTTTTATTATTCAAAAATGGACACTGATTTCAACGTTTTTTAACTCAATTTTTCGACAAGCGCTTTCAACAACTGCTCACTATTCAATAATTTATTAAAGGTTGCTTCTCATCAATGCGAAATATTTTGACTCTTATTCATCATTACTGCCACTTTCTATTGTATTTGATGCACAGCTAATTAATCATTGCATAGACCGTAGAGGGTACTTAAATTCCCAGCATTCCTCAGATGCCGAACAATTCATCAATAGCGAAATCAATTTCGTTCACTTTTCCATTGGATTCATTAATAATGATATTATTGGCTGCAAAGACACCATCAACCTTCTCCTGGCTTCATCATTTCAACTGCAATGTCCAATAAATCATACTAAGTTGTTTTTAACTCGAACGCGCGCATACTTAAACTGTACTGAAAAATCAGCAAATCTGGAAACTGTTTTCTATTAATCTTGTCCAACCAGCGTCGCCTTCTTGGGATCCACGGAGGACGCCACTATGCAAACCTTTTGCTCCACTACGATTATATGGAAAACGCATTAAAATCCGCTCATTACTCTATCTCGCGATGATAAATGACCGGCGCAAAGTGCATGACGCGATATGTGAGTCCATAAATCGTATTAACATTGCAGACACTTAATTCTGTTCGGGACAATTACCAAGGACATTGATTTGCCATCGACTATTCATTCGTTGGCGATTCAATAAGCGGCGAGCGATTCCGTTGCGAACCGATTCCTTTATTGGATTCCAAGGGATTATGTTTTATTGCGTCGGGACATTGTTCCAAGGAGTGGATAATGCTTTATTGATTCAAGGACGCCGAACGAAAGTGAGCACATATCCATTTATCACAATTAAGTTTCGTATCAGCTCTGTCGGCTCCGGATTGATCGATACAATGATGTCCGCGTCGATGTTAAGTAAACATTGAATATTTTTCTTGGCCTGAATAAAAATCATTCACTATCTGCCCATGTGAAAAATGGATCATTATTCTTGGTAGTCTGGTGGTCACACAAAGAACGCTGGTAAGTACTAATGGGGCACAGTTGCCGGCGATGGTCCTTCCTCATGTGCAAGTCATTTGCGAACAAACCATTCTCGCCATTTTCATATCTCTGTTGATGGCTTCCTGTGCATCTAAAATACATCTTGCTAAATTTCAGTTTCACTGCTTTAACTTCTTCTACTGCGTCCACGGTGGCATTTGCATTCACCTTGCGACCGCCATCCGCGCCAACTTCTATCGCCGAAACCCATTTCGGCTCGTTATCTAAGTATCCCTGAGGAATGGGCGCATTTCGAAAGTGTCACCACCATCTGCAGAGCTAGCGCAGCGCCATTAGCCACGACAAAGTGCTGGCCAGGACTTACAGCCTCGCGGCACACAATGTCAATACAATTGTCCCGATGTGCCCGAGAAAAAGAAAGTGAAAACCAGCCAGGCAACACTCCGCAGGACGTCTTTTACGCATTCACATTCCTCCTTCCATCTTGAGTTAGATGACTGCTAGTGTGTAGGCTGCAATGTCTAATTTGCTTAAAAGTCCTCTTGTCATCGCGAAATTGTCGTCACTGCCATCATTGTCGTCATTGTCCATTGCTGTGATCCCTGCAAATAATTTTGCTTGTCGTTATCACGAAATTGGTCAACAAATTGTTAGCTGGCCAGCCATGGACCCTGTTGGGCCGTAACGCTTGGCATGCCTAGTGGGTTTTCTGCGCGAGTGTCTTGTTGGACCATAAAATACGACCAATAGCTTTTCCATCCTTTCCCACTGTCTTAGTACGTTGAGTCCTATCATCACTTTGTCTTGAATGCGTTCTATGAAATAGACGCACATATAAAAATGTAAGAATTGCTGCGTGGAGAATTTTCCATGTTTGTGTTTCGCGGAAAATGGATAATAGTTTGCTAAAGGTGAATCTAACCGATTGAAAATATTCTAAAAACAAATTAATGTTTCGAAAGATAACGATAGCCCGATAATAACCTTGTTTCTTCATAACAATAAAATAAATAATTAATTTGAAAATTAAACTCTTAATTGGTCAAAAGTTTAGATCAACCACGTAATTAAAAAAAAATCTTCAAAAACAGAAAGATTCATCAATTTTCCAACGTAACTTAACCCACCGTAACACCAAAGAATAGATCATCACCAAACATAAAGAAATCTCAACTCCGAACGGTAACACCAAATCGTTATACACACAAACAGTTGGTAATTAATAATTACTTTAAAATATCATCATCATCTGGATTTATTTGGCCTACATAAGCATGCTGCATTTTAAGCGAGTCAAGCATCACGACATCACTCACAGACTTACATTGCATCATTCTTATTTGGAACATATTGCCTTTTTCAAGAGCGTGCAACAGCCCGTTGAACACTAGCCAAAGACCTCACCATTATGAGCGCCACCCAACCAGAAGCCACCAAGATATTGCATCCCGCGAAGAATGACAGAACGCCAACTACACAACAGTAGCGGTCTCGATTTAATATTTTTATATCCCGACCAGCGCACCAAGCCGTCGCTGAAGAAAAAAAAAATTACATCGGATTTCTTCTGGAATTTAACTACAGAATTAACATGCTGCCGAATTGCCGAGGATATAATAACACTATATTCGCCTCTATAATCGAATTTTTGCGGAAATTAAGGAGTATATCGAAATAATACTCTCTAAAAGTGGTATTAATTGCATATATTCCTGCAAAATAAAATGAAAATTACTTGTTTTTACTCACTATGTAAAACAATTTTGCAAACTATTCGCTGCCTTGCAACCAATATTCCGTTTAAACCAGCCTTCAATCTAAGGTCCATCTCACGCACCATCGCAGAACTCCAGTCGCACTCTACATATTTGCGATGCTTAGCAACAGAATTGACCATTCAACTCTATAAAGTAAGTTAATTGCAATGTAAATCTGCAGTCGTCCTACAGCCTACAGCTGATCCGGACAAAATAGCGTGGCCGGACCGTGAGCGGTCTGCGCTCAACAACTCTTCGACGAAATGCTAATCCTTTCGCGAAAACAATAAATAAATTGTCCAACATGACGGCCAGCATCTAACTCTGGACCTAAGATGGTTTTCAGGAAGACGGAGGTTTGATGGTCTGCCTTCTTGTGGACGATGGCAGTGTTGGTCTTTGTTTTGAGAGGAGATAGAAAAATGCTATCTGAATTGAATGTGATTCGATTTTACGAATCCCAACTGCACTTTGAGGATTTCACTTAGGCTGGTGTGGCATGTGAGGATATCGGTGCAGATTGTTTTATCTGTTTTCCAATAATGACCGCAGCAAGCATTATTGAAAACCATCGCATCATCATTACTTCACGCTTAATTCAATCTTGCATCTGTTCTTGCTGCGGGCGCGAAGCAGCGCCACGGTTCGTATCTAAATCGTCTAGACACGATACCAGCTAGCTTTGTTTATGGAAATGATATCAGGAATTTATTTATATTTAACACGCGCCTCCTCTTGCGCTGGCGCGTCACCATCTTCCACGCTTCTGCAACTGCTCATTGGCACCATCCCGTCGAGGATCCTCCAGAGGCAGACGCGCAGCGCTGACAGCCTTCAATACCCGCTCGCACTACTGGCCCGGCCACAAGATGCAAATCAGATGAAGAAGCCGAACAATTCGCGATAAGGAGGACGGACTCCTTCGTCTTGTTCTGTAACAAACCCCACGTTATCGAGATCCGCTCAGGGCCAAGCTCTGCCCGGACGACCTGGGCTCCGCGGCACATCCGTCGCGGGACAATAAAGTTCCTAGGCGAGCCTCGACACTGGCGAAGGTCAGTTTTACATGGCAGTAAATAAATCGGACACAAGTAGTCCCCACTTATGGAGCAATGTTAACATTTTTATCTGGCGATGGTACTATTGATGATGCTGAGGGTGAAAAGTGAAAGGGACTATCTGGAGCTGGATTCCTGGGCGCAAATGAAGATAACAATTGATTCAACTGGCAGCAAGTGGGCAGCGCAGCCAGCAATGAAGATTTATTTGATGCTGTAAAATCAAGCTTGCTTTATTTAATATTCGTTTCAAAACAATCTAGAAATTTATCTAAAAGTGAATATTTTAGTGATCCAAGTGCTCTTCATATCTTTTAAATTGTTGCAATACAGCTGAAAAAAGTTTGGCGTCAAATAATTATTCAGATCAACTGTAAGTAGCTCTCTTGGATGTTGTTTGGATCATTTTACTTCAAAAGTAGACAAGCTGCTATTTTCTGAAATGGATACGTAACCACGATGAATGAAACTTATTACAGATTTTACCAAATTGATTAATTAATATTCTTATATCTCACTTATTCATTATTATCTGACAAACGTTTTACAAGAAATATTCTGCACAGACCAACGATGTGCAATTTATTATATTAAAAATGGGGAAAACGAAAATTCTTTGTACATGAAACGAATATTTCATATATACATACTCGACACTTACTGTCCTAAACTGTCATTCATAATCACATTCAAAACTAACAGCCCATTTACATTGGCCCGAAAATACGTATTTATGATTGACGCATTTCTAAATGCTTACATTGCGTTGAGATAGTTTTGTTTGTCAGAAACTGATGTTCAACAGTTTGCATTTTCGAACTATGTCATTATTCCCCGTGAAAACCATAGGGAAAGTCGATAAAAATTCGATTTATTTTTCTTGTTGTGGGCCGATTCTCGTTAGGAGCACTGCATTTGAATCAAACAAAGTGATAAATTCAAAAATATCCACTAGTGACATTCATTATGTATATCGACACCAATTACAAGCTGAATTTGATCGATAACTATATCCAAACTACGTTACGGATGTGTTTTAAAAATATATGAAAATAACATGCTTTTGAATGTCATTGCCAAAATCACTAACGATGCTAAAACTATGTAGTTTTGTGATGGTGGAAATATCAAAAGTTCATGAATCATTCGCTTTCATTAACCATTAATGTAGTGTCGCCGGTAATTTTGGGACGTAGATTTCAGTACAAAGCATGTCGAAAATTCCTTTCAACTGTGCATTACACATCAACTTAGATTGTCTTCTTGAAGATGTCTACAACGGATTTAATTACAATCCAATAGTGTGCTTCGTGTGTTAGCTCAACTTCTAGCAATCTGATGATATATATAGTCTTAGACATTCCATGGTTTCCAAAATATGGGGGTATCCCACTTTTTTGTTTTCAAGAAAAAGCTCCGGGGATTGAGGCTGCAACTCCAGAAACTACAACTCAAGCTCACATTGAGATCCACTTTGCATTGCAACAAAAAATTGTTTGCCTACCAAAATTCTCCGTGAATTTTTGCACTGAGGGGTTGGTTCCCGCGAACGGCTCTAAAATGCTGACTTCTCCCCCTTTGTGACACAATTACTCCCACCAGTGCACACTGATCAAAACAAGCAATACCGCAAATGACTTGTGATGAAATTGTTAGGGTTGTCTTTGCGCTTATTTCGCAGAAATGATGCAAGCCAAAAAGGTGTGGCGCTGGTAAGATGATATCCTATTTGCAGCGTCATTTGTGGCGTGTAACTTTTTTATTATTGATACTACGTGAAAATAATAAATGCACAACTTGCTGCAAATTTTATTCTTCATAAATTTGCTATACGCAAATTTTTTGCTATACGCAAATTTTTTGCTAGAGTCTTGGTTTCGGAGATATGGGTGTGTCCCACTTTTTTTGTCTTTACAAGATGGAGCTCAGAGGATTGGGTCTGCGCTCCAGCCCAAAATGCACGGTAAAACTTCCAATTGCGCCCAACGGTGACCTTCAGCTCGTCTGCGCAACCACATGGCTCATTTTTGAGGGCACAGTTACCTGTGCGAAATTTTGCAAACCAATTTAACATTTTCTGCTACGTAGTCACACTAAAGCCAAATACACGATAAATGTTCCGTACGGTCTGCAATGCCGTAGTTCCACGAAAGAACTCATATTTTATAAAAGAGCGAATTTTCGACCGTTATATTTTCGAACAAAATTGTTTTAAACAAGCCGCGAGGTGCGACCATTGAGGTCCACACGGTCAACTTCCCAGTAATATCTACATAAACATCAACAACATTAAACACAATAATAATTTTGAAAATAATACTACTTTAAGTAATAACAATGAGAGCAGTAACAGGAATGAGTTAATATGAATCATATCGTCTACGGGAGGATCCATTGATAACGTAAGGTTTTTGGTCGATGAGGACAGATTGAATATTCACGCGGAATAATCGGTGGGGGCCTTTTTGGTTTTGAAAAATTTTGTATATGCAGTCAAAAATAGGTTCAATTGCATGTAAAAAGTAAAATGTATTTCAAATGATGATGGTTATTGAAATCTTACGATGACAAAACAATGAATCTACTAAAAACTACAATTTTTTATTCGATGAAAGCTTTTCAAAGCATATGATCTTGCAAAGTATTGACTACAAAACATTTTACCATTCAAAGCGTCATTTAGAACTTTTGCCGGTTTCTTTTCAAAAACTGATAAGAATGTTTAAATTTTATAAACGGATATCACTGTGCTGTGCAAATCAAGTTAAAAAATATTTTTTATGAAAAAAAAACATAATTTTTCGCATTTTCTTCTATTAAATTAAAAAAACGGCTGAAACGAATTTTTATCATGTTAGAAACTTCACAAAGATGTTAATATACGTCAACTGACACCATAATGATAATATTATATCTGGTTCGTGAGATATAGTAAATGATAAAAATGACCTTGAAGATCATGATGACTGTTAATGATTTTTTATTTTTTATTTAATTTTTTTTGTAATCATGAGAAAAAGTTTTGATGTTGTTTTTACAAACATTGTTTGGAGTATATAAATTATATAAACATTGGTTACTTTGACTTGAAATTAAGGTTAAAAATTTATTGTTTTTGAAAAAAACCCAATTTTTGCACTTTTCTTTAAAAAATTAAAAAACGGCTCCAATAAATTTGTTAAAAACTTAAAAGAATCATATAAATGTTAAGACGCGTCGATTGACACCTTAATCATGCAAATCGTATGTTTAATTCGCAATATATAATGCATGATAGAAATGACCTTAAAGATCATAATGACTGTTAATGATTTTTTATTTTTTATTTAATTTTTTACGTAATCATGAGAAAAAGTTTTGATGTTGATTTTACAAACATTGTTTGGACTATATAAATTATATAAACATTGGTTACTTTGACTTGAAAATAAGGTTAAAAATTTATTGTTTTTGAAAAAAAACCTAATTTTTTGCACTTTTTTTTCTTAAATTAAAAAACGGCTCCAACGATTTTTTTAAAATTTGACCGATTCACACGAATGCTAATATGCGTCGATTGACACCTCTACCATGCAAATCGTTGGTTTGATTCGCGAGATATAACGCATGACAGAAATGACCTTCAAAGGGTCAAAACAGCAAACCCCCCGACCGAAGTATCCCAAAAACTAATCAGCTCTTAAGATTGCAAAGACGCTTCGATTGACACCTCAACGAAGTCGATACGACTTTGGTTACGTGAGTTATGCTCGTAGAAAAAAGTGTCCACGAACGTACGTACGTACACACACACATACATCTCCCTTTCTAAAAACACTTTATATATACTCTATAGACCTCAAAACGTAAAGAAATGTTGAAAATTTCAATTTCGATTTTCGGGGCGATTACAAGAACTTCCCATATACTGGGGAAGTTAAAAAAAGTTTCTAATATTTTTAAGATCCTGCAATTATTTTTTTAAACAAGCAAGATATATAAATTTCCAACAAAAAACCTATAGGTAAAATATTAAGACAATATCAAATCATAAACTGTTAAAGGCAGCAATATTACTACCTACAAATTGCATGATTGCCAACTTTATATTTTTCACTTTATACCTTGCTTTGGCTTGAAATAAATGAAATGAACTCATAACTGAACTGACCGTGTAGAATGTCCTTTTATTATTCTAGAGCTAGCTATGCAGAAGCCATTCTGAGAACTTTTTTCCAATGATTGTTTGAAAAGATGGAGATCTAGAATAAACTTGTTGCCTACCATCCATGTCGAAAATGATTCAAACTAATTGTACTTTCAATCGGAAATGATATATTGCAATCCATTTAAATTAAACGAAAATTGGATACATTCAATTTAATAACCAACAATTTCACATCACTTTCTCTTAATTGTCTTTCCAATCAGGACCAATTTACCCAGTTCAACCATTTCGCCGGTTTTGACTTTTTCACGACCCACAAGATTTATTAAATACTCTCTATTCTTGCGATAAAACACATCTGTGGGGAAGATATCAAAAGGAAATTGCATATTCGTCCCTTGGTAGTGTCCCGCCTGTATTGGACATTTTGCCGGAAACGTGGTATATCTCGTTAGTATAACAATTGCAGCATACGCCACCGGATTTGGTAGTTTTTTTCCTACGGCTTTGCATAAATCTACGGTCTTTTCAAACATCAAGATTGTCCGTTCGTTCTCTAAGTATTCTACTTTTAATGAACTGATCAGATTAGACACCTTTCGTAGGAGAGTTACATTTACATCAACCATTTTGTGAAGCTTTATTTCCACACTGGCCACCCCATATTCTGGATTTGTAGTCCAGTTTAAGGATTTGATGAAGGCACTGTATTGCTGAGCAGAATTCGCGGTTCCAACTTGGACACATACGAATATAAAAAGAAACACCCGAGCTTCAAAGGCCATCTCGAACAACTAATTCTCAACTATAATATCTATGCGACCTGTTGCTAACGTCCATTTAATTTCATTATAATGGTTACTATTACCGCAAAATAAAAATTGCGAAAAAATTGAAATACTGAAGCCTCAAATTGATAATGTTACACACAAAATGGAAAACAATCGAACATTTATCATTTGCACAAATCGTCAACATGTTTAAATTGTGGTTCCTGTTGAAAATCAAAAGCCGTAAACACATATTTTCAATATTAATTAGCAGAAAAATACATGTTGATAGTTCTACTTCATGCATGAAGTTTTTTCAATTCAATATAGTGCCATTAAGGTCATTAAAAAAGTGTTAGGAAATACGTTCTGTGTTAATGTGTTTTGCTTCAAAAAGCTTATGAATTAAAGACACACGTTTACACTTCAAAAAGCCTTTCTTTCACTTAAAGAAACCACCGAATGACATGATGACTTGCTCTGCAAGACTTCCAAGCCTTTACCTCAAAATCACTGATCCTGGCGTCATAATTCTACATCTCAATATTTTCTACAAGTTTTGCTTCGAATCACAGCTTTGCACGACTTTTTACGGCCATATCAGATCGTGCCTGTTCATATTTTTTTCGGCAATTGTTAATATCAATTAAGTATCAACGAGTCTCTACAACCTACAATCGAAATTGTATAGTAAAGGAAACAAGTGTATCGTCTTAAACTGTTAATAATTTAGGAAGCACCATGTTTTTCTGCCTAAAAGATAAAAAATGTTTTCAATGACTGTAGTGCATTCTTTCTTTTCTCTCGTCTCAATCACGATTCATTGAAATGGTCGAGCTCGTTAAAAAGTTTAAATCGGTGCCTTTTTTCTCATCAACACCATCATCATGAGCTACCAGCCTTACGTTGCTCAAATTAGTGAGGCTTTTGACAAATGATCTTTGAGTTGCGCCCGCCAACAGAATATGCAACAATATACTTTTTGAAATACAGGGTGGAGCAGTCAAACCTGCATTTTTGAAATAACTATAAAACCAATAAACGGATGTTTATTTCAAACTTGTGTTGTTACCATCGTAATTCAAATTAAAAAGCATTTAAGAAACAAACATTCAGTGTTTAAAAATAACGCCAGCAAGATGGTGTCCTTCTTGATTGAGGCATTGTTTCAGGCGTTTTCTGAAACTGCCTATCACTGCACGAAGCATCCACGTTGGAATTTTCTTGATTTCCAACCGGATTCTCGTCTTGAGTTCTCCAAGCGTTCGAGGTCGTTTTTTGAAGGCTTTATCTTCAAATAACTACATAGGAAAAAATCGCGCTGCCACCTTTTCTGCTGCTCGTTTCACTTATGTTTTCAAAGTTTTCCACTCACAGTTTGATTGAATTAACAGACGGCATTGGCATATTCCGATTCATTTGAAAATGCGTCCGGAAACGACACTGAGCGGCTGCATTGCTACCAGTTTGTTAATACGCTTTTACAGCAAACGAACGTTGCTGTTTAGACCACTGTTCTAAAGCGACTGAAATGCTTTGTGCTGGGGGCACAGTATAGGTAGAAGCAGTATGTAATGTTTCATATAAAGGCGCACTATCAAGTGCGGCCCGCAGTTCTACGGGACAACGTCAAATGTTTATTTACATTTATCATATGTTTGCTGCCATTTATGACAAAATGGCAGCTATCTACTGGTCGGGGCACTGCCAGAACTCGTATATGGACGTTTCATGCTAGGCGTGGAAAACGCCGTTAGAAACTTCGATTCATTGAATTACAGTCGTGAAACGTCTTCGCTGACACAAATTTCATTTGCTTTTGACAAATTGATTGAGAGAAAAAGCCAAAATGACTAAAAAAATGTCTCATGTGTAGAAATGAAAGATGAAGTCCGCGAAAATGCTTTATCCTCCGCAAATCTGGCAGTGCTTGGCATTCGTCAATTTTTGCAAGCACATGGCGCCATTTCTTGGAAGGAGATTTCGTTTTTGAAGAATTCGATTGCAGACTGGGTCTACCTATACTGTGGCTGGGAGACACAACGGAAACCTTGGCCACTCACTCCGCCCACTTTCGCAGCTCTCACACCATCTTCAAAAATGCAGGTTTGACTGTCCCACACTGAATCTCCTGCCAGGGAAAAACATCATTGATCCATCTGTTACCAAGTTTCCTCAAGTGAAGTACATTGCCTTCTTGAAAATTTGACTAAATAAATCAATCAATGGTAATATTTCACAAAACATTTAACTCGAGTTGCTAAAATCTCAGGAAAATCGAAAATGGTTTCCTGTTATGAAACCAGTCTTTTTATTTTTAAATTTCATTCGAAGCAACCAAAATGATTCAAGAGATGACATATGCACGAGTGCCATTCATAGCCGAAGTCCAGGAATATTTTTCATTTTTATAGCAGCTGTAACATTCGAATCTGTACATTTACTAATTTTTTAAACTGTATTACTCAAAAAAATTCTATGCGTTTTTATTTGTTTGTTTAAGTTGTATTAGACAAGTTTATTACAGATAAATAATTTATGAAAATTTTCTAGTCTTGCCTTAAACGTATCGCAAGGAAATATTCATTTTCTCTACTACAGTAAATTGCCAATTTAGTTGTTCGCCGTATGAACCTTCATTTTAATACGTAGTCAATTAAGTTCCACTGCCATAGAAACTCTAGTTTGCAGTCGAATAAATGAAGTTTTTCGGACAGATCTATCCTTGCTTCTTGTTTCTCAATTCGAAATAATGATGCTGTGTGAAACAGTAATGATTGACTCGCTTGAAATTTCGTCTGCGTTGGTGATATTTTATTTTAATTATGCTATGTGTGTACATGTTTGTATAATGCTGCGGTGTTTGTATGCGATGTTCAGATAAATTACCATGATTTTCTGATTTGTTAAGTTTTAGTGTTTATGATGCTACCGTGACCTACAGTTGTTCGCTTCCAGAAAATATTTTCCATTTTTAATCCACTTGATCACATGCTATCTTTTAAAACTCTGCGGGTGAGTCCGGGTGAATGATTTTCAAAATATTTTTTTGGCGAAAAACGCGTATTGTTTCCTAAGTGGTGGGATTTATAAGATTAAAGTTGAACTTTTAACGGGTTTTTTAGGTTACGATTTTCAAGTAACCATTTTTTTCAATAAAGAGAAAAGATCTATCATTTTGAAATTTTGGACATATGTTAATTGGTAGTTTCAGTGCTCCAAAATTTTTTTTAGATTTTTTTATGTTTTTTTAGCTCATAACAATTTTTTTAAAAAAACATCAAAAAATAACGGCGAGTGTGATTTCAGGTGATTGTATCATCTGGAAACAAAAAACAACACCAAAATAATCCTTGTTTAAGTGCCTATGGCAGGTACTGGGATGTTTTTTTTTCATTAAGAAATAATAAAATGGCGGCCCCTTTTTTTACAAAAAAAAATATTTTTGAAGGTGGAAAATTGAGTGAAAATTGGAAAATTCGACACCGATTATAATCATTCCGCTACAGGCTAAAGTCATATATGTGTACAGCAACATATTAAAATATCAGAGTGATCGGTTGAGTGGTTTTTGTAAAATCGGGTCCGCCAGCTTAAAAAACATGAATTCAAGAAAATCGTGTTGACTTTTTTTACGAATTACCAAGTCCCTTTCTAATAAATCATTCGAATTCAAATCTATGTTTTTTTCTTCAAAATTTCTTGAGCTTCTTGATCATGAAGTGGACCGTGCTTACACTTTCGTAATTCAGGCGAGGAGAGTCGAGAATACCAAAACACAGCGGAGCGTCAAAAATGCTGTCTTACACTATCTTGCTAGAAACGCTTTAAAATACTTTAAAAATTAAAAAATCATTACAAATCGTTTTAAATCATTTTCTTGATAAAATTTACTAACGAAATGTGTAAAAAAAATTTTTTTTTTGATTTAATGAAAAATTGTAACCTAAACCTAAACTCTTTTTGAAATATTGTTTAAGAAAATATTTACAAAAAGAATAAATTACTACTCTCAACATTAAATATGTTAGTCATTGATTTCATCTTCATAAAATACTACGTGTGTTTGTTTTTTAAAAAGAAAACTTCCTTTTAATTTTGTGTATGTTTATTTGGATCCGGAATCGATTTTCGACCGTAATCGTTTGATCTTCCTCAGCCATTAAATATGGTTTAAAATATTTGAAAAGTCTCTCCAGCATGAGTGACTCCACTGAGTGAAGTAGATATTTTTTATGGTGCCTGGAACTATCCTGTGAAGGGATTCTATTCAATCGATTAATAGAATCAGCGACAAGGATCTGGATGTGCACAAATATCAGATTTAAATTTCGACAGTCTCAATTGTTATCATTAATCGGAAGCCAGGAACTGCGGTCCAATCAAATCAAACAAAAATTAGATGAATTCAATTTATTGATCAAACTATTTAGTAAATTTCACATCATTCTTTCTTAATTACCTTTGCAAGTAAAGTAAAACCATATATGTCAAGCTTTTTTCCTGTTTTAAATGTCTCGCGTATCAAAAAATTTGCAAAGTATTCTCTATTCTTCCCGTAAAACAAAGCCATCGTGAATATATCAAAAGGGAATTGCATATTCCGGCCTTGGTAGTCTCCCGTCTCGATTGGACATTTTATCGGGATCGTGGTATACCTTTTGAAAATAGCAATAACAGCTTGCGCCATCGGATTCGGTATTTTTTGTCCTGTGATTTTGCACAAGTCAACTGTCTTCTCGAACATCAATGACGACCGTTGATTTTCTACACTCTGGACCTTCAACCACGCGGACGCAGTGGACACCGTTTTAAAAAAAGTGAAATTTGTATCAACCATTTCGTGATGTTTTATTTTGAAACTGATCTGTAAGTAATCAGGATTTGCAGTCCAGTTGAAGGATTTTATGAAGCCTCTGTAATGAGCGGAATGTGCATTTTCGATTAGGACACATATGAATGCGAAGCACAAGGCGCGAACTTCAAGAGCCATTTGTATGAACTGACGTCGAACCAGAATGTGTATTTGATTATATTTTAATTTTATTATAATTGTTACCATTAACGCGAGATACAAATCGAATGCAATTGAAAATATTCAAGTACTTGTGATTTATACTACTGACCAACTAGAGCTCATGATGAGCCAGTAGCTTGTTATAAGCTAATTCAAGCTCATAATTAGCTTGCGCTCATGAAGTAGACGCCGTATCATTAAAAGGTAAATGAGGTAGAAAACTGACTGTTGCAAGTACCATCTAAGGACAAAGCGAATGATTAAGATCTAATTTTACTTGTCAATATGTCACGCAGGCAAGCAAAAAAGGCTGCCTTTACTTCGCAATTCAAGCAAATTCAAAAATATATTGGAATTGATTCATGTTGATATATACAGACCAAAAGAAAACAAATCACTAGGTATGGCTGGATGCAACCTGTCATTCGAAGATTACTACAGTCAAAAAGGATGCGCCTAATTTCTGAAGACAGAAGATAACATCTTGAACAGATCACAGAACTAAAAAAAAATTAATAGAGATTCAACAGTCCAGAATAATCAAATCAGCAACATCCGATTTAGGCGGAAACTTCTATTTTTCGGGAATAGAAAATAATTTCAAAAAATGACTTAGCTTACAAAAAAGTAGCACTTACCTAGCCAAACAAAATGACAATTTTATTTACAACTATCAAAATTAAATATGATTGAAAATATTTGACGAGTTTCTTCATCATGAATGATTACGCAGGGCGAATTAGACATTTTTTATGGTTCATGGAATTATCCTGTGAAAAGCTTATAGAATAGTCAAGTAGTAAGTGACGTACCCTGGAACCAGGTTTTGTATGGGTAAGAACTTGTTTTTCAATCACTTCCAACCAGTGCAGGTAGGCGCTTGGTGTACGCGGCTACAAGGGGTTTGGATGAGGAATCAGTGCGTTTTTGAGTCTGGTGTACGGGTGCCTGGTGTTTGTGATTTGTGTGTTGTGTGGTTGGTTGGGGTTGTCATGTGTGTAGCGGTGATTTGTGTTGGTAGACGGATATAGAGGTTTGTTTATTATTATTATTAGAGTAGAAACTATCAGCAAAATAAGATCTGCTTGTGCTGGTGAATCGGATTCAAATTTTGGCAGGTTCTATTGTAACCAATATACGAAAATCAGTAACTGGAATACATTCGAATCAAACAAAGCTTGGATGAATTCAATTTATTGATTAAACCATTCAATTAATTTTAGATTGTTCCCTCTTAATCACCTTTGTAAGTAAGGTAAAACCAAATACGTGAACCATTTGTCCAATGTTTAATTTCTCGCGTATTGAAACATTTGTGAAGTACTCCCTATTCTTGCCGTAAAACAATGACATCGAGAATTGCATATTCTGGCATTGGTAGTATCCCGTCGGGAATGGACATTTCATCGGAATCGTGGCATATCTCTTCATAATAACAAGTGCAGCTTGCGCCAACGGATTCGGTACTCTTTTCCCTAGGATTTTGCACACATCCACTGTCTTTTCGAACATCAATGACGATCGTTGATTTTGTATTCACCGGGTTTTCAACCAAGCGGTAGCACTGGATATCGTTTTTGAAAAAGTAAAATTTGCATCAACCATTTCGTGTTGCTTTATTTCCAAACTGATCTGCCCGTATTCAGGATTTGTAGTCCAGTTTAAGGATTTGATAAAGCCTCTGTACTGAGCGGAGTTTGCATTTTCGATTAGGACACATATCAATGCGAAGAAAAATGCGCGAACTTCAAGAGCCATTTGGATCAACTGATATCGAACCAGAAGTGCATTTGAACATATTTTAATTTTAATATAATTGTAACTATAAACGCGAGATCAAAATCCAGAGCAATTAAAAATGTATTTTTAACTTCCGAGTATATGGGAAGTTCTTGTAATCGCCTCGAAAATCGAATTTGAAATTTTCAACATTTCTTTACGTTTTGAGGTCTATAGAGTATATATAAAGTATTTTTAGAAAGGGAGATGTATGTGTGTGTGTGTGTACGTAAGTACGTACGTTCGTGGTCACTTTTTTCTACGAGCATAACTCACGTAAACAAAGTCGTATCGACTTTGTTGAGGTGTCAATCGAAGCGACTTTGCAATCTTAAGAGCTGATTAGTTTTTGGGATACTTCGGTCGGGGGGGTTTGCTGTTTTGACCCTTTGAAGGTCATTTCTGTCATGTGTTATATCTCGCCAACCAAACATACGATTTGCATGATAGATGTGTCAACCGACGCGTATTAACATTCGTGTTAATTTATCAAATTTTGAAAAAAATCGTTGGAGCCGTTTTTTAATTTAAGAAAAAAAAGTGCAAAAAATTAGGGTTTTTTTTCATAAACAATAAATTTTTAACCTGATTTGCGTAATTTAGTAGACAATGTTTATAAAATTTATATACTCCAAACAATTTGTGTAGAAACACCATCAAATTTTTTTCTCATGATTACGTAACAAATTAAATTAAAAATAAAATTTTTTTAAAAATCATCATGATTTTCAAGGTCGCTTTTATCATTCACTATATCTCACGAACTAGATATAATATTTGCATCATTAGGGTGTCAGTTGACGTGTATTAATATCTTTGTGAAGTTTTAAACATTATAAAAACTCGTTTCAGCCACTTTTTTAATTTAATAGAAGAAAATGCAAAAAATTATAGTTTTTTCATAAAAAATATTTTTTTACCTGATTTGCACAGCATAGTAATACCAGTTTATAAAATGTAAACATTCTTATCAAGTTTTGAAGAGAAACCGGCAAAATTTTCTTTCTTGATTATGAAAAAACTAAATGAAAAATAAAAAATCATTCAAAGTTACCATTTAAAGAGGGTTCATACGAATGCTTTTACTTTATTTTTTTTTTATTCTAAAAAATTGTTGTAAATTCAATCAAAGTTTTAAAATATTTGCATAATTTGAGCAGATTTTAAATAGTTTTTATAGTCTTTTAATTAAAAAAAATGCTTAAATTTTTAAAACCAACAAAAATTTTCAAGACCAAAAAGGCACCCCACCGATTGATTCGCGTGAATATTGAATCTGTCCTCATCGACCAAAAACCTTACGTAATCAATGGACCCTCCCGTAGACGATATGATTCATATTAACTCATTTCTGTTACTGCTATGAATACCTCTCATTGTTGTAATGTTGTTGATGTTTATGTAGATATTACTGGGAAGCTGACCGTGTGGACCTCAAGGGTCGCACCTCGCGGCTTGTTGATTTATATTACCGACACACTAGAGCTAATAATCAGCTAGTAGCTCTTAATAAGCTGGATCGGGCTCATAATGAGTTGGCGCTAATGAAGTAGACGCTACATCATTAGATGCTTAATGAGATAGAAAATTAACTGCTGTTTTCATGACTTCAATTTTTTTTTCAATGTCAGACTAACATTAGATGTTAGATTTCGTATTTTTCAATCATAACCAGCGATAAAAAGTGGAATATGAATAATGTATGCTAAAACCAGGCATTTGTCCTTAGTACAGTTTATGCACCTGTTGTGAATAACATGTCTCCAAATGACGACATGTTATTCAATGCAGGAAAATAATCTAAGGTAGAGTCTTAAATATCGTTACGAAAACTAAAATGAACATAAATTCTCGTTACTAAAAATGAAATATTATTCATTAATATGAATGCCTTCTATGGTATCCGTTTAAATATTTTATCTCTATCAAAGATCTCGTGCGGATTGAATTAGACATTTTTGATGTATGGAAGTATCCTGCGAAAGGTTTCTATTCCATCGGGTATTAGAGTAGAAACCATTAGCGACATATAACCTGATTGTGTTCAGAAATCGAATTTCAATGTCGACACCCTAACTTGTCCCCAAAAATCGGAAGCTAGTAACTGAAATCCATTCAAATCAAACAAAAATAGGATGAATTCAATTTATTGACGTTCACTAGTTTAAGTATTTCACATCATTCTTTCTTAATGACTTTTGCAAGCAAATTCAAACTATAAATGTGAACCATTTCTCCATTTTTCAGTTTTTCAAAATTTGCCAAGTACTCTCTATTCTTGCGGTAAAACATGGACATCGGGAAGACATCAAAAGGGAATTGCATATTCCGGCCTTGGTAGTTTCCCGTCTGGAAAGGACATTTTATCGGGATTGTGGTATACCTTTTGATGATAACAAGGGCAGCCTGCGCCAACGGATTCGGCATTGTTTTTCCCGTGATCTTGCACACGTCAACTGTCTTTTCGAACACCAACGTGGACCGTTGCTTTTCTATACTCTGGACTATCAACCACGCGGAAGTTCTGGACAACGTTTGCAAAAGAGTGAAGTTTGCGTCAACCATTGAGTGAAGCTTCAGTTCCAAATTGACCTTCACGTATTCAGGATTCGTAGTCCAGTTTAGGTATTGGATGAATCCGCTGTATTGTGTAGAATGTGCATTTTCGACAAGGACATATATGAACGCAAAGAGAAAGACGCGAACTTCGAGAGTCATTAGGACAAACTGACTTCGGACCGAAGTATATAATTAATCGTATTTTAACTTCTTTATAATTGTTGTTATTAAGCGAGATCCAAATCGAGAGTAATTTAAAGTATTCAGATGGTTTTGATTAGTTTTTAGGATACTTAAAACTCGTAATAATGTTCTACCAAAATTTACGTTGGAGATGCATTCAATGGGTCTGAAAAAATAACAATGAAAGAGGAAATACGATTTTCAAGTGACAATTCAGAATAAGTGGCTTAACATAATTCCTTTCGATCATGTGTTGGTATTATTCATGTGGTTAGATACATATTTTTCATGGTATCATTCGGAAAATTTACTAAAAATTTATCCAAAAATTGGTGAGAATTCTTTTGCCGGTAATTCATGCAGGAAACATTTGTTTATTTCCCTCGATTTTCAACTGGAACCAAAACTAATAAATATTAATGATATGCGTAAATTATACTATTTAGCAGTGGCGACTCTACCTTTGGGGCTAGTGGGACTCAGCCCCACCACTTATTGATGAGCCTATATTAGTGCAAATGTAATAAAATATCATTGTAGATTTCAATATAGTTTTCATAATTTCATTTCATTTCAAAATATGATGTAGCATTTTTTTCGCCCATGCTGTAGTTCACTTTCACATTGTCTTCTTGCCACGCACTTTAGAACACTTTGTTTTTCTCTTCGACTCGCTTCATTGTGCCTGCGCCGAGTAAAAGCTGAGAGTAAAATTCAAACTTATTTTCTCTTTGACAATTTTCCACTTTTGCTACGACGAAGGGGCTACATGGATTTTGCTCCGAAAAAGAGTATTTCGATTTGAATGGCTGCGTGAATTCTATGCTGAAATGGCGGGAGTGTGCGTGTTTGAAATAACATGTGTATACATCGTGGACGGACTAATCGTATGCAGCCCGTTCAGTGCTTCGAGAACGTTTAGTCTTGGCATGGTCTGGATAATACTTTTGAGCTGGCATGAGCAACATTTTTTTTACGACGGCCCGAAGGGGGTGAAGGTGATGATTGTTAATGCAAAAGTAGTCTCATCAGTGTAGTGCATGGTATTAGTACTTAGTGGTCCTTCGTAGTGTTTGTAGTGTTTGGTATTTTTTAAAGTTTTGTAGTGCTTAAAGGATGTTTCAGAAAAGGGTTCTTCAGGTTGTGGTATTTATAATTTTGATTAAATAACAAGCCGCGAAGTGCGACCCTTGAGGTCCACACTGTCAGCTTCCCAGTAATATTCGGTGCATTGCGTGGGAAATGTGTAAACGAAAGACAAGTGAAGTGACGATGGTGACTTGTTCGGTGCGTGGGTGCAATAGCAGCAACAATAAAACTTATTTCCAACATCACTTGCCATTTTCCCTTTCCTACTGGGAGGAATATGTTTTCCAAAAAGTGTTGATGCTATTCCTACTGGGCACTTTTCGGTGAATTCAGGCATCAGTGACGTACATGCGCAGTAATGAACGCATTTGGGAATCGGAATAGACTACCATGTCTAGTTTATATACCTTGGGTGGTGTATCAACAGCACTATAGTCCTCTACAGTTCTTTCCTTATCATCTTGATATTGTTTAAACACGCATTTCTTAAAACAGTTCTCAATGGTTTTTCCCGTCACATTTGACCACGCCTTTGAAGCCATCCCCACATGGCATCGAGCACGTTAACTTTCGTAAGGTTTTCATCCTAGATATCACGAAGAAACTGACGCACCATTTCTTTCCTGTAAAGCACTTTAAAGTTTTTTATTATCCCTTGATCCAGAGTCAGTAGTTTGGATGTGGTATTTTGGGGTAGTAACTCAATTTTTATGTTTTTAAGCTGTGGATGATCTCCATGTGCGGTACAATTGTCAACAAACATGAGGATTGTCTTTTTCTGCATCTCCTTGGTTTGATGTATAGTCCATAGGTAAACTTTTAACCCCTTTAAAACATCGTGGGTTTTTTGCTTTTCCGATCATTAAGGGCTTCAGTTCCACAGTTCCTCATGTCTGGTTTGCTGCAAACAGCACTGTAATTCTCTGCTTGCTATTTTTTCCACCATGACACAAATCCACTTTAAATGTTAAAGTTTTGTCCGGCAAGCACTGGTAATACCATTCAGTCTCGTCAGCATTGAATATATTCTCGGGATTATATCCTTTGGTTAGTTCAGGATGTTTTTCACTCGACTGAGTACACACATTATCGTCTACATATCTTTCTCCGGTAATTTTTTAAAAACCAATTTCGTTCCTTTCCTTGAAGTCCTGAAGCAGCACGAAAATTTGGTTTACCAAGTTGTTTAGCATTTTTTTTTGCATTTTCCTGAAGAGTTGGTCCACTTATCGATAAGTTTTTGTCACAACACAATCCTAAATATCCTGGAAATCAGGCCCTTAAAGCATCTTTGATGATGAAAAAGCCCGATTTTCATACTTTTCTTTATTTTTCTTTATTTTTCATTATTGTGTTGGCTGGTATTCCAAACTGTTAAGCAATATTACGATTTTTGTTAACCCCGGCATTTACGGCTTGAACAATTTTAATTTTTACTTCATATGAAAGACTTTTACGCTTTACTATTGTAGAGAGAAGAAGCCAAATCGTATAGCACAAGCTTACTTAACCTTTCTACCGGAAAAGGGACAATATGACAATAATAAACAAGAAAACAAAAGTGACGGGGAGGGGGTGAGTTACAGGTTGTACATGAGCAAAAGTCGTTCCAAGGACGATAATTGTTCCAAGAATGAACTTCATTTTGTCGTTTCGATTGTAACAAAGCGGCCTCGATATTAAGAGGTTTTGGGTAGAGGAGCGGTGCAGGCCAAAAAATCTTTGAAAATTCGAAATAGCAAGGTGTGCATGCCAATCCTTCGATACGTAGAGGTAAAAATAACATTGGAATGATAGGCAGATTCGAAGGGGAATGGAAAAACTTCGATTTATCAAGGAATTCGATACAGTAATACCCCGTTTAACGCGGGGGATACGTTCCAGCTTAGTAGAGCGTTATAGAAAACAGCGTGAACGTAGGTTATGTCAATAAATGCTAAATAATTAATAATTAATGGGTTATATGTAAATGTACGCTGCACTCTCATCAGTGGCAATCGGCATACTAATCTTCCGCGTTACGCTTTGGATATCGTGGTGTGCAATTTTCGGGGAATACCCTATTGAAATCAAACAGCGTTAATCCGAAACAGCGCTAAGCGGAGCAGCGTTAAGCGGGGTCTTACTGTATATCGAGGCTCGATATATGTATAGCTTATAATAGGAAACCAGGGACTGGAACCCATTCAAATTAAACAACCATTGATTGAATACAATTTATTCAGTTGAAAATTTCACAACATTTTCTCTTGATTACCTTTACAAGCACCGTAAAACTAAATACCGTCACCATTTCTCCAGTTTTCTGTTTTTCGTGTGCCACAAAATTCGTCAAGTACTCTCTATTCTTGCGGTAAAACAAATCCGTGGGGAAGACATCAAAAGGAAATTGCATATTTCGGCCTTGGAAGGTTCCGATTTTGATTGGACATTTTAATGGGACCGTGGTATACCTTTCGACCATCACAAAGCCAGCTAGCACCAATGGATTCAGGTTTTTCCTTCTGATAATTTTGCACACATCTGCTGTCTTTTCGAAGATCAAGGTCGATCGTTGGTTTTCTATTGCCTCGAGCTTCAACCAGGCGTTCGCCTTGGACACCTCTCGCAAAATAGTGAAATTTGTATCAATCATTTCGTGAAGCTTTATTTCCACACTGGCCACCCCATATTCTGGATTTAGAGTCCAGTTTAAGAACTTGATGAAGCCACTGTATTGCTGAGCAGAATTTGTAGTATCGACGAGGATACACGTGATGGCAAATAACCATGCCCGAACCTCAAAAGCCATTTGGAACAACTGAGTCCGAACGAGAATTTATATTTAATCAATTTCTAACGTGTATTTAATTTACTTTTAATTATAACTATTAACGCAAGATAAAACTTCGAGGAAAAAATTGTTTTTGGTATAATTAAATTGATTTTGTTTTAAAATTGCTGTTAAAATAAACGAAAAAACACACAGTTTACCAAATGATTTGTTTTTTGGTCTGTTGCCGGCGAAGAGACTTTTTGTAAAGGTTTTTGTGTGTGTGTATTTCATTGCTTTTTGTATCAGCCATCACTTGGAAGGTATAGTTCTTGTGTTTGTTTTTTAAAAATTAATTTTGTGGATCTTTATTTGGATTTGGAATCAATTTTCGACCGTAATCGTTCGGTCTTCCTCAGCGTCTTCCCAATCGCCGAGGAAAACAAAACAAAACAAAACTACAAAATTAAAAGGAAGTTTTCCTTTCTAAAAAACAAACACACGAAGTATTTTTTGAAGATGAAATCAATTACTTAAAATATGGTCTTATTGCGACCCTTGAGGCCCACACGACTGACTTTCCAGTGGAGTGGATAAAAAAGGTATAATTTGTTTTTATTATTAATTACTATTATTAAACATTATTATTCTAAATTATTATAATTATTTTTATTATTATTTTTTCTAGTGGTAGAGGAAGACGCCTCCACTATATGGTCGTCCTCTTCCAAAGCCTCGGTATCCTCCTCATCGTTCTCTTCCTTTTCTCTATCTCTGTCCCGGAATCCACAGCCATTATTGAGGGTATTTAATTATTATTTACAATAATCATTCGTTATTAAGAATACTGAATTATTATAATTGACTTTATATTTACAATATCAAATTATATATAATAATATATGATTGTTTTTAGTATTTTTAAATTATCTATAACAATATCCAATGTTAACTGCATTAGCGTCTCTCCTGTCATTCTCCCAAACCTAATAATATAAGTTTGGAATTTAAAAAATAATCTAGATTGTTTTTTCAAATTACATTTTTTAAAAATTTGATCACAATATTACTATGAAGGTAATTGGGATCTGCACGAATTAATAGTGCGTTTCAACAGTTTAAAAATAAGCAATATTTACAGTTTTTTTCACCTTCCGCACATACGTACATACATACTCAAAGACATCTTTCTAAAAACGATGAATTTGGTTTCTAGAGACCTTAAAACGTGAAGATATATCAAAATTTGGGATTTGCGAAATCGACCCCATTACTGTATTTTCCCACTGGGAAGTTAATAAGGTGCCGATCTATGTGTTGCAGATAGTCCATCGCCTTCGGTTAAGATCCTATTTCAGTGATACAGTTCTACTCTAGTTAAAATAAATGTGCTTAATTATGAAGAAAAGGACACTTTCTTAACTGGCTTTATCACTCGCAACTGATAAGAAGGTATAATTTTTTTTACATCCTACATGTGAATCGTTGCTTCCTAGTGTGGTGTACTTAAGAAACGGAAGGGGGAGGGTTTTGTTTCTTAATTCCAGATAATGATGCTTCAATATCAATGATTGAGATAGAAATGATTGACTTGCATGAAATTCCGAATATGTGGTGGCGATATTTTGTATTAACTATGTTACTTGTGTATGTAAGTGTATGATGCTGCAGCGTTCGTATGCGATATTGAGACCAATTGCCAAGATTTGTTTTTGTTCACGATATTGCCGAGTCAGTTTTGAACTATAATTGTTCGCTTCCAGAAAATGTTTGCCCTTTTAAGGGAGGAATACTCTGTTAAAACGGCGAAAATTGATCTAATTTTTAAATTTTTATATAAAATAAGCTGTTAAAGATATCGACATGAAAATTTAAATGTATATATATCAAGATTAAAAATTTAGATCCACATTATTTAAAAAAAAATGGCGGCCGTCCCGACCAAATGCTTGATCAGTGCCAAACAAAAAAAAGGGGATTGCGCTTCGTAAAGCCGTGAGAAAAATATTATTATGTGACCACATACAAAAAAACGATTAGTCTTGAGTGTAAACTACTGCACGGGCCTAAATTCAGGGCAATAAGTAAGTTTTTCGCGATTTGGTGCACGTTTAAATATACGTGTAACAATTGTTGACTTTTCTCAATTGAAAAATTATTCACGAATCATCAAATTTTTCGCTCTAACTTTAGGCACGTACAGTAGATAAATAGTTAGTAAGTCTGTGTGGAAAATTTCAAGTAAATCGAATGAGTAGTTTTTCCACAAATCTACGACGCGCACACAAAAAGTATGTTTCGGGAAAAATGCCTTTAAAGTTTCTTTGGTTTACGAGAATTATGTCGTCTTTTCCAACTTGAAAGCATTCACACAATTTTTTATGTTTACACTGTGAAATTTGATTATGCACTAACTTAGACTATGTAATATAACTTGTATGTATTGTATTAAGGAGTATATTAGTCGAATAGTTAAATAGCGGCATATTTTCGGGCACTTGCAGGCCGCTTGCGCTCCAAAAAGTATGGTAACACGTAGAGGGACTACGAGCGCTGTAGAATAAAAACCAGCTTAAATATCGACATATAATTTTGTACAGGTATTATTAGGGTACTTTTTCAACGAAATATCCCAAATGAAAAAAAATGATTGTTTTAAACAGAGTACTCTCCTTTTAAATCGAGTTTATCAAATGGCATCTTATATAACTTTGCAGGTCTAAGCGTATGAGTCCGTGCGAATGTTCGATGTCTGATACAACTAACAAATTTCGACACCCTTAATCGTAACGAATAATCGAAAGCCAGGAACTGCAATCCATTCAAATTAAACAAAAATTTAATGAATTTATTTTATTGGTTGACACCAGTTAAAAAACATAAAATCATTTTCTCTTGATTATCTTTCCAAACACGGTAAAACTAAATACCTTCACCATTTCTCCAGTTTTCTGTTTTTCGTGTGCCACAAAATTCATCAAGTACTCTCTATTCTTCCGGTGAAACAATGCCATTGGGAAGATATCAAAAGGAAATTGCATATTCCGGGCTTGGTAGTGTCCGATTTTGGTTGGACATTTTATTTGGAACGTGGTATATCTGCTGACCATCACAAGCATAGCTTGCACCAATGGATTCAGTTTCTTCCTTCTGATGATTTTACACAAATCTGCTGTCTTTTCGAACAGCAAGGTCGACCGTTGGTTTTCTATCGCCTCGACTTTCAACCAGGCGTTCGCCTTGGACACCTCTCTCAAATTAGTGAAATTCATATCAATCATTTTGTGAAGCTTTATTTCCACACTGGCCACCCCATATTCTGGATTTAGAGTCCAGTTTAAGAACTTGATGAAGCCACTGTATTGCTGAGCAGAATTTGTAGTGTCGACGAAGATACATATTAACACACCTATCCATGCCCGAACCCCAAGAGCCATTTGGACCAACTGACTGTGAACGAGAATAAATATTTAATTATATTCCAACGTCTTTTTAATTTACTTTTAGTTATAACTATAAACGCGAGATTTAAATCAAGAATAAAATGCTTTTGATATGGTTGAACTGCTTTGTGTTTTTAAAATACTAAAAAGGCACAATGATAATGTTTCACAGAATCAAAGTACCCAAAAAAAGATCAAAAAAATAATTTATATTTTGAAGTGGCTCCGGCGACGAGGTTTTTTGTGGAAATTTTTCGGTGTGTCAATTTGAAATTTTTCCGATCAGCCATCACCTGGAAGGTATAGTTTTGCTGATTTATATGTTGCAGACGATGTATCGTTTTCGGCTTAATTCCTTTTTCAGAGACACAGTTCCACTCTAGTTGAAATAAATGTGCTTAATTACGAAGAAAAGGACACTTTCTTAACTGGCTTTATCACTCGTAACTGATAAGAAGCTATATTTTTTTACATTATATTACAACTATATTTTTCGCCAGGCTCACCACTCTTACACCGTAGCCTACCCTGGCCACGGTTTGGGCAATCTCACCGGGCTTCACCCGCAAAGAGGGGTGTGTGGATATTTAAAAGAAAAGGGCGCCACCCGTTTCTGAGCCGGGACTGCCCTGTCCGCGAACCTTGAAACGGGAAAAGGATTCGCGACGACCAAACCACCGATCGAATAGGGTTTTTCCGCACGAAAACAAGAGGTCGAAAGCGAGGAACCGACGCGATTGTTCACTCTGGCACTTCGCCGAGCCATGTCAAATTTGCTTCACACAAAATCTTATTTAGCTTCAATGCACTATATTACTTTAAACAACCTGACTCGCCCTATCTATATTTAAATTTACTTACAGTTTTGTGTCTCTCCTTATTCCTATAACAACCCTCTTGAAAAACTTTGTTGAACAAGAAAACGGCCTCCAAACGACTCTCCAACTGTGCACGTACGCACTTTCGTCACCAGACCCGATCAGCACCCAAAAGCCAAAAAGCCCCCGCTAGCTGTACATTTGGTCCTATATATGGGATTTTCCGGTCCTGTTTTTTTCCGCGTCTGCGGTCAATGCCCACTCAGCTGAGCAGTTGACCTCATCGCAGCTTTCCGAGCTTTTTAACTGGTTTTTGGCGACGCACATCAGCTGGCGATCGAAGCTTCGTGGGTGTGGCCAGAGCGTTGCACTTCGGTGCGGGGGGGAATGATGTGAATGCTGCTGCTGTTGGTGAAATAAGCGTGGCGGTCGTTAACCATGGTGAGCTGTGAGTGCCAATGGTTGTGGGTATCAATGGCGCATAGGGGGCTCCATTGGGCTCATCGTAGACCGGGCGGAGCCTGGATTTGGATCTGTAGCGGCAATTGGGTGAGCGTTGTTTGTGGCCGTCATTGTTGGTCACTTATCTCAATAACGCAGCCTCGCGCGCACGGTCCGTAACAAACTTACTGCCTACTTAGTTACCTGATCCAATATCCTTACATACCTACATCTCCTCTACATCTATATAAGTCAAACCTCTACTTCCTACAATATAACTCTTCAATAACACTATAATTCATTAATTGGCTTGATTGCGTGAAGTGGCGAACGTTATCAATTCTTTAAAAACAGCGGTTACCCGCACGGCGGTTTGGGGTCTTCGAGAACAGAGCAGACCCCCATTTTGCCCTTATGGGTTGTGGGTCGACCACGTTGCGTGGCGAACGTAACACGTTCTTCATGTGAATCGTTGCTTCCTAGTGCGGTGTACTTAAGTTTTTCTGTCTTTATTTTGTCCTTTTTATCAAAATTCTTCTGTCATCTTTTTCTGCATGTGAAAACAAATAACAGTCTGGTATTTAATTCATGGATTTGGTACAAACCTCGATACCTACTTAATCATTTCAACTCAATTCACGCATGCCTTGCAGATTTGTTTTTTTCGATAATATCAGGAATCCGTTTTTGCAGCTCTATAAAAAAATTGGCACCGAGTAGAAATTCTAGCATCAACCATTCTAATATGCTTTACTACATATGTGGCGAGGACACAATGCATGAATTCAGGAAACCTATTTCTGATTTCGTAAAGAAGGCCTACCTAGCTTACTGTAGAATTTAGCTAGGAGACACAGATACAAACGTGGGCCTCATATTTTGTTTGCAAGACACATACCGAACATTTACGCTAGTGGACGATGGTTAAGAGAAGACGCCTCAACTTTGGGGTATCAATTTTTTGAAGAGGATCAAGAGATCGCATCAATAACCTCTATTTTGGTGGTGTACCCATTGCTGGTTTCAACAGACACAATCACCACAAGGGGACTTATCCAAATCTGCAATCTTCAAAGCGTCTAGTCGCTCAAGCAGAAGACGAACCTATTCTTATTTTTCAGATAGATGTTGATGCAGTTGTAACAGGTCATCCTCCACGAATCTTGGTTGCAGCATGAGTATAAAAGTTCATCACGTGCATAGTCACTTGGACCACTTTCCTGAAAAGTTTTTGTATTATCAATGAGGAGAAACCTTTCACTAGGACATTAAAACTATGGAAGATCGGCACCAAAAAAGGTAGAAACACCCACATGATGGCAGACATATGCTGGAATCTGCATATAGACTGTGGAATAAGATATCACCCCCGGACAAACGAGGCTTCCAGGGCCCTCGTTGACCTGGTTTGCTTTAAAACGTCGTACCTGAAAATACTCACAAATTATTCCAAAGATAAGGCTAGTATACTTTTCTGTTCTTTCGATAAAACTTGTGCAAATAACTGGACTTTATCGACTGCAACTACTTATTTGAAACGAGTTATTAATGTCAGGGAGTCATCAGCATCTTCAATTGTTGGTTTAACTATTCATTCAACGATATAAATAGTTTGTAATCCGGCGAAACAATGAATATTCTATCAATGTACCCCCCACCGTTCAATATGTCATTTTTATAACTTTTTGAACGCCCATGGTGGGAAATGTCTAGGCGTATATGAAGAATATATTACAAGGAAAAAATATACGAGGGCTAAGTGAAAATTTTCCGCCCTGAACATGAAGATGGCAGAACTTTTCATCTAAATTTAGGAAATGTGTTGAAAAATACTCATTGAAGTTTCAGCTTTTTCGCATGATCAGCTGTTGTTTAACAATCACTTGTGTAAGTCGTTGTGAGGGTTTTCACAAAAATGGAAAAAATTGAGTACCGAGCTGTCATTAAATATTTGTTTTTGAAAGGCAAACGCCTACGCACATCAAAAATGAGTTGGTTTCTGTAAATA
Source organism: Oxycera nigricornis (assembly GCA_963942545.1). Lineage (NCBI taxonomy): Eukaryota > Metazoa > Arthropoda > Insecta > Diptera > Stratiomyidae > Oxycera > Oxycera nigricornis. The sequence goes on along the minus strand of OZ012659.1, from coordinate 122,910,618 downwards.
GAGACTGTATACCATCATTTGCGACCGTGAAATTTTGGATAGCTGAATTTAAACGTGGTCGTACCAATTTGACTGCTGATGAGCGTTCAAGAAGACCAAAACCTGCGACAACCAGCGATGACGTCGAATAAGTTCATAAAATGGTACTGGATGACCGTCGAATTAAATTTAAAGAGATATTGGAGGCTATCGGCATATCTTAAGAACGCGTTTGATATACATATATTGACTAAATAACAAAACCGCGCGTTTTGTGCCGCGGTTGCTCACTTTGGATTAAAAACACATTCAAACGAACATTTCCAACGCTCTTTTGGAGCGGTTTAAGCAGAACGAGTTCAATTTTTTGCGTCGATTGATAACTGTAGATGAAACTTGGGTCCATCATTTCACTCCTGAGACGAAAAAACAGTCAAATCAGTGGGTTGCAAAGGGTAGACCTGCTCCAAATAGCGAAGATAGTTCCGTCGGCCGGAAAGGATATGGCGATTGCTTTTCTGGATAGCCGCGGAATTTCGCTCATCGATTATCTTCAAAAAAGTAAAACAATAACGTTAAACTGTCATGCATCATAACTTGATAAGCTGAGGACAGAAATTGCAAAAAAGGACCTCATTTGAAAAAAATGCTTTTCCATCAGGACAACGCGCCGACTTACACTTCAGCTATCGAGATGACGAAAATGCACGAATTGCATTTTAAATTGGTTGACCATGTACGGTACTCATCACATATGGCCCCAGTGACTTTTTCCTGTTTCTGAACCTAAAAATTTTGCTCGGAGGACAGAGATTTTCATCGGACGAGGAAGTGATGGCATACGTAGAAGCCTTTTTTCCAGAGAAAGACGGAAATTATTATTCGGAATGACTATAAAAAAAGTTGGAGCATCGCAGGAAAAATATATTGACTTAAAACGAGACTTTGTTGAAAAATGATACTGAATTATAAGAAAAAATGCCTTGTTTATTTGTTTGCCGGAAACTTTTCAGACAACTCTCGTACACCGAATCAGACTTCCAGGAAATGCTCTGAAAATATATATTAAAAAACTTAGATGCAAATTGCGCAAAAAATTTGTCTTTCAGCTGGATTCGTAGATGTGGGGTGATTATAAACAACAGGGATTGGACGATTTATTTATATTTTTCGTAATAGATATTATAAAGTTCTATCCAAAAATGTATACAGTTTTTGGATATTATCAATAGTTTTCTTTTAATTACGGTCACGATCTTTCTTTACTTTCTAAGTGGTTTTTCCAGCCTACCCACCTATCGATAAGACAGCTTCAAACCAGAGATTGAAAATGTTGAAATGAATTCGATGCAAATACAGAAATAAAAGTTGGATGAATTTTAGTTTATTAATAAACATTGATTGAACAATTCCATTTCATTGTACTTTAATCAACTTTTCAATGGTGGTGATGCGCAGCAAGTCCACCATTTTGCCGTTTTTGTCCTTTTTGCGCATCCCAATATTTATCAGAAACTCCCTATTCGTGCCATAAAACATAGCTTTCGGGAGCATATCAAAAGGGAAGTGAATATTTCTGGCTTGATAGCATCCCACCGGGATCGGACACCTTATCGGTAACGTGGTTTGCGTCTTCAGTATAAGAACTGCAGCTTCTGCCAATGGATTCGGTAATTTTTCTGCAGCTACTTTGCACCAATCTACTGTCTTTTCGAAAATCAATCTCGACCGTTCATTTTCCAAATACTCAACTTTCAACGACGCGAAAACGTGGGACGCTCTTCGCAGAAAAGTGATGTTTGCATCGACTGACTTGTGGCGCTTAATATTCAGGCTTAACTGCAAATATTCTGGCTTTGTAGTAAAGTTCACGGATTTGATGAAGTTACTGTACTGCTGAGCAGAATCTGTTTTTTCGACCAGGACACATAGGAACTCAAATAGGAACGCAAATAGAAACGCCCGAATCTTAGGTGCCATTTCGACCAACTGAAGTCAAATGAGAATAGTTCTTAGATCCTTTTCAATGATTATTTAATTGATTTATAATTGTTAACTATGATATGCACTTCTGAAAACCCAAATCGTTGGCATATTTAGTTCACTTTGGCGCCATTTAAAAACCAATCGCACATTTGCCCCATTTAAATCTGTTGGCGTCCAGTTTGTCCAAAACGATTATATATCGTAACCATAGCTGCTCATTATACTAGAATCAACAGCAATTAAATTGCTCGGTAGGTAATCTGTTGAAATTATTCAAAAAGGTCTCGGAACACAATTTTGAACAGAAAAGCAATCCACTTGATTGCATGCAATGAAGGCTGGGCGCAAACATGCTACTCACATTCTTTCCTTACCAACACGAACAGAATCGAATGGCACACTTTCTCCTTTCTCTGAAAAGTGTGTACTTACCAGAATTTTCAACGATGGGATAAACATATTCTAAGCCAAGACTAGTTTACCAAATGATTCCGACTGACTGTGTGCGTAATCGATTTTTTAGAGCATGTCTCCTTTGTAAGATCACTCAAGCATTGTAGTTTTTAGCAGAATGTGTCAATAATATAATATTGGCTGCATATATTCAACATTAATTCGTTTTCCTCTATATGCTAACATGACTTTCGAAATCACCTTTCAAAGATTGTGTGGCCGTTTAGTCGGTAATGCAATTTATGTACATAAAGCGAACAAACCACAACGAAGTTCAAAGCCAACGAGGCTTTTGCCTTCATGACCTCACAGATGGACAGTACCGGGGACGATGCAACTAACCGGTTTAAGTCACTCCCGAAGACAATAGGTACGATGATTGTTGGCACCTCAGCTCAGCTCGGTTCATTATGTCGGGGATCGTTCGCTTAGTCTTGGCCCCAAATTTTATTACCTGAATTTAAGTCACTATTATGTCCGATTTCGAAAATTCCGACCAAAAACAACAACAATCATAATAAATCGAATAATTTTTTAGTTTCAGATCTTCTACTTTACTCTTCAACATTACCTCGCGAGCACACCAAGTAAAAATCGTAGTTAAGACCTACCCGAGATCACAAAAGCAACTAATTCAGGTAGACTAAATGCCGAAAAAAGCGATCGAAACAATCTTTTGGACAGACATGTCTCTCTTCTTGGACGACAGATGACAGCAGAGCTCGCCAGGCGTAGATGTTGCTGTATGGGCCCACTATGCCATCGCTACCGTTTGCGATGTTGCAGATCAAGTGCCATTAGGCGAACCATTACTTAGCTCTGTCAGCGTGGACACTATCTGATGAAAATGAAACGGGAGGGAGGAATACCAAGGAAACTTTCAAAACTAAATTTTAATCTGTGGTTTTATTTCTTTTTTCAGGAAAAAATTACAACGCGCCAAACATAACCAGCAACGTACAGTAAGTAATTTGGATTAAATCAATTTATGCGAAACAAGGATGAGTTCAATTCATTTAGTGAAACCATTCAACTTAATTGTCATACAACATTCCCTTAACTATTTTCCCAAGGAAAATCATTTTATAAAATTCAACCAATTTGCCAGTATTCGCCTTGTCGCGCATCACAACATTCACTAAAAGCTCCCTGTTCTTGCGGTAAAACATAGCCATTGGGAATATATCAAAAGGAAAATGCATATTCCTGCCTTCGTAGTATCCTGATGGAACTGGACAGCTTGCCGGCAACGTGGTGTATCTCGTGAGTGTAGAAACTGCAGCATGCGCCAACGGATTCAGTAATTGTTTTTTGATTTCGCACAATTCCATGGTCTTTTCAAAAATGGTCTTTGTGCGTCTATTTTCTCTCACAATTATTTTTAGCGAGGTTAAAACGCTGGTGAGCGTTCGGAAAATCGTGAAATTCGTATCAATGACCTTTTTATGCTTCAAATCCAAGGTGAGCGCTAAATATTCTGGATTCGCGGTAAAGTTGACAAAGTCCATGATGCCACTGTATTGCTGAGCAGCATTTGTATTCCCGACAAGAATACATATCAACGTAAAAAGTAACGCCTGAACCTCAAGGGCCATTCCGACCAACTAAACTGGAATTTGATTTTGATTTGATCATTTGCTAACGACTGTAGGATTTTAATATTATTGTTGAACAATAAAACTACTGGCGCGAGATAATAATCTGCGTTAGATGCCCTAAAATTTCTATTGTCTCTTTGCATTAGCCGAAAACAAACGTTTAATATCGAATCAAAATAAACAAATCACCAAACAAACAGCATTTATGAAAGCAACTTTGTAATTACCAAGCAATAAGTATCCATTGTTTCCATCCAATGAATTATCTAAATCCCAAAATAATGAGGCATATTCTAGTTGATGCACTGAAACCATCAGTGTTCATAAGGACCCACTTTCCTGTGAAATGTTGCACGCAAATTTTCGAATCGTTATAATTTTGACATTAAAAACTCCGTAGAAAAGAATTAATCAAAACCCAAACTTGAGAATTCTCTTGGGAATCCCCCTAAACAATGTTAGGCAGGTGAGAACCGATCCAACTGGGTAGGTATGGTGGGCCTAGTCGCGCTTTTCATGCGACATGGCAAGCGATATTCCATGAGAAGATGGAACTAGGTAGAAACATACATGGCTTTGCTTCACTAAGTCTTGTTGTTCCGGGACATTAATAGCATTATCCGAGGATTTTTTTGATGGTGCGAAGGTTTGATTGGTTGGTTTTGTCGGGAGTAAGTCTAAATAATGTTGTTTGATTTCGATGCTCTTGTGTAAGTCTTGCGATTGCGATTTTAATAAGATTTGCGGACTACAAAATGTAAGGGTATAACCTTTGTTAACATTTTGTCAAGGTAATGATATTTGAGATCAAGACTACATAGATAATCCATAACTTTACGCTCCGAATGAGCTAGCCTGCCAGCAGTCAACGAACCTCTAGTCTTGGACAGGCTGAACATGAATTGTTTGCATGATTTTCAAATGCACGTTGCTGCATCCTCGGAATGGTACGTATTTGAGGTTAACAATACATAATCCATTACATTTTTCAACAAGATGGCTCCGGTTTTCAATTCTTAACCCACGTGAGCAAAAACCATGAGTTAGTACTGAAAAAACTTATATGGTGGATTTGTGTACATGTAGAGTTCCGAGGATGATATTTTGCCAGAATAATACATACAAATATATCTCAAATTCAGCCGATAATGAATAAGTGTCCAAATGAAATGTGTACCGAAACAGATTAGGCTCTTGTGCATGTAAATATCCACCAAGCCAGTTGTTTTACGATTGTATGTGCATTCAGCTTAAGTTCTTATCCATAAAATGGCATATTATTCTATTTTAATACTGTTTTTGGTTAGAAGAACTTCTAATAAATATTAATTTGATTCTGTTCCATAAACTAGTTTTTTCAATAACGACGGGTGGTTGGCTTGCATAGTCACTCAAATTCTCCATAAGCTCGTGAAATGTTTAAGTAGATTTCATTCTTAGCTAATATTGCCTCCTGTTGCCTATAAAACCAAAAAAATGATCGCTAAACAGGGACTTAGGAACACGCACTCATCGACCTTCGACCAAGACCCTGACTGCACAACATAACCACCACCTCAGCTGCTGAATTTTGCGTTATACTGATCAGCTCAGATTTTCTTTGTCGATTGTCGTGGACGATGCGCCAGTAATTACTGCTACCGGTAACTGTTTCAAACGCAGCACGTTCGTACGACATCTTAAACGACTCTAAACCTACACGGCGGATTGACGTACTGCGTAGTTAGAAGTGACGCTCCCATCTAAGCGTTGATGTCCACTTTCACAAGAACTATTGCTGACTCGACTTCGACATCTGTATTTTCATTCATTTCATACATTTAAATTTTTTCTATTAAATTTTGGGAAGTATTTGTCTAGTCTTCAGTGTTTCAGCCAAAACTTTGCATTACGAATTTAGGAGTCCTCAATGAAAGTATCAGCGTCCATGCTGCTTGGATCTTGGTATCTATGGAGTTGTGGTTCAACATATTTTCAACATTTCATTTCGAGATACATATGAGATGGTCAGATCAATTTTCACAAATATATCCTTAAAATTTCGTCAAATAATAAAGAAGTATTGAAAATTTGCAGGGCGATCTAAATTTACAAAATTTTATATTGGAATCCAGTGGTGATTTAATAAAACTTTGCGTAAATTTGCTGAATTTTTTTAGCAAAAAGAAAACTAATTCAAATCCAATCAATTTTTTTTTGTCTTTTTATCATAAAATATCATAAAATTTCTAAGCATTTCATTCCCACATTATCATTCACTTTTCAATCTTTCCAAATATTTGCAATGTAAAAACCTGGACCCGCGTATCACTCGACGGTTTTTCAAATATTTCGATGATCGAAAGAATCATGGACTTTTCCCGATAGAACAATCTCAGCGGGACCATATCATAAGGATACTCCACTTTCATGTTATAAAATACTCCAGGATTCACAGGACACTTGTTCAGGAACTTCATCGATTGCTTGGCCATAAAAATTACAGCACCAATCATTGGGTTTGGATTACGATTCGCCAACGCCTGGCAAATGTTCACTGTTTTATTAAAGACCGTATTCGTGTGTCCTTTGGACGTATGCGCGATAAGGTATCTCATATAGATATGATCCACTTGCTTCAATATCCTGACATTCACTATCCCATATCTATTTTCGTGGACCGTCATGTTCAGTTCAATGCAAGCAGGATTGTTGGTTAAGTTGATTCGAACGTCGTGAATGTAATAAGCCTGGTTTGTTGGAGAGAATCATAAGTTCTATTTTGAAGGACAGCGAATATTTTCTTACGTTAGCCAAGCTGATTAAAAATATCGCATAGAATACGAGAGGACTCATTTTTATCACGAAATTTAAAAACTAACTCTGTTGGACGTTTATTTTCCATAAATAGTAAATGCTTTCGAGTATAGTTTGTCCGAGAAATAAAATGTGATGGTGTTAAATGATGCATAGGATGAGATGTACTATTTTCAAAAACTGCAATTATCATACTTAAATATCTAATTGCTTAATATAGTATTTTTGATCATGATATTATCGTTACATGCGAAACGTTGGAATACAAACGCGTATGAAAAATTTGTGTTTAGTCTAGTCAACTTAATTGGCCCTGATAGTTCTCTTGCTCAGAAACTTCCCTTTGAAAATAAGCGCTATAAATTTTCGATATTTTATGGTGGTTTATTTTAGAAGAAATAATTTTGTTTTACATCATCATTATGCATCAAAATTGACTATTAAGCACGAAAAATTTCTGTTATAAGTGTAATAAAAGTACACATAATTTTTTTAAAATTTATTAAAATTTAAATGAAAGCAGTTGGAAGGGTAAACTTTGAAATAAAAAATCTTTACAACGCTAATTATGTAATTTTCCGGAATATCGGTTGCTTTAATATAATTGCTTAAGGTACTTGTACACATTAGAATGCCAAAAATAAGCGAATTTTCCCACAGCTTCTTCATCAAAAAAGAATGAATATCAGCAATACGCCTATCTATTGAGCGTAGAAAAAAAATTTAAATTCTTATTATTCAAAAATCACAAAGGGTTTGAAAACTAAGGTCTTTTTCCTGACAATTCACTACCGTTTCTGAAAAATTGACATATACATATGTCATTTTCAAGTACCATCGGTCAGCTGTCAAAGCCACAAAGTCAATTTGTTAACATTGTGTGTGCATAAGATTTTCACCTTCATGGAAAACTTCAAAAATTGGCGAAAAGAACAGCATTTGCGGGAAGTATTGTTTTGGGATACTTTTTTGCCAAGAAAACTTTTGCCAAAAGTCATCGTTTGCTGGTGGATGTTTATGACGACGATGCTCTATCTAGAACACAGTGTTATGAGTGGTTAAAACACTTCGAAAGTGGCGATTTTGACATCAAGGACCGTTCTTTGTCCTTGGCCCTGGTCAAGAAAAAAATTCAAACACTCGCTTGCAAAATTACTATGCATGACACAGGCTACCATTTCCAGGCGTTTGAAAGCGTTAGGGTTGCTCAAGCAAATAGAAAATTGGCTGCCACATGAACTGAAGCCAAGAGATGTCGAAAGGCGATTTTGCATTTCTGAAATGCACCTCGAACTCTACAAAAGGAAGTCGTTTTTGCTTCGAAATATTACTAGCGACGAAAAATGGATACATTATGACAACTCGATGCGCCAGAAATCGTATGTGAAACCCGGCCAACCAGGAACATCGATGTCAACGACGAATATACACGACTCTAAGGTAATGCTCCGTATTTGGTAGGATCAGAAGGGACTACTATCACTACCACTAGGAGTTGCTGAAATCTGGTTACACCATTACAGGACAGCTTTACCGACAACAATAAATTCGACAGAAAAGCGGCCGGAATATGGACCAGGCACCAGTCTGTAATTTTCCATCATGACAATGCTCGAATTTCCTTGCATGCAAAACACCCTCACTGGAATATTCTATTTATAAATAGATTTTACAGTTAGGTAACTTAGTTTTTCATACTTAAAAATTTATTTACTTGAAAGATTAGTTCTTTCTTTATATTTAAGATTACTTTGTTTATTGTTTCCGAGTAAGAAAAACTATAATTAATGATTCTTTAATCGAGCGATAAAACAACTCGATTTACTGAACCCAACAATTGACATCTAATAAAATTAATCGTACCTTGCGAAATAATTTAGTTAAAAAAACTTAACAAAGAAAATTTATAGGTAAATTCATCAGCTACAAATTTTTGATGCAACACTTTTGTGTATATTCATTATTTAAACAATTATAGTAAAAACAACAATGAAAAAAATCACTCACTGATTTTCTGGCAAAATTGTATACGTAGTGCAAAGATTTTTGGTAAAGGTTAAAATTATGGCTTTGGGGGACAAAGAGGATCGAAAGAAGGGGGGGGGAGTTTTTCTACTACTATGGCATAAAAAGTTAATGTCGGTTACGACCCCATAAGAAGTTATGGGGGTTCCCTCCCATTAACAAATAATTATTTCGTCTATTTTCAGAGATCATTCGAAACCGTAAATCTAATCTGGTGAGTTTAAGACTTTTTTAGAAGTCGAAAACATATTCAAAAAAAATTAATAGAATTTATTTTTGGAAGTGGGGGCCATAATCTCAACCTTTACCTGATTTTTTTTATCTTAAAGGCAACTACATACAAATTTATTTTCATTTTGTAATTTTTGCGGCGTCAAATATCTTGATTTGCTAGGCTATATAGGAAAGCAATTGTTTCAAATTCCATTAGCAATTCTGTTGCATTCTTCATGCTCTTTGAACACTTAAGAAACATTCAACTGCAGACAAATGTGTCTGTTTCTAAATGTGATACCATTTAACCGATTTTAATGCAGCATTTGATAGTCTACCCCCTCATTTGCTCGCATCCGAGCACACACCCCATAAATCACAAATTAGTTTGCTACTCGACTATTATCCGCCCACTTGTGCCCCGTTCGAAATGGAATTACCTCATCTGAACCGGTGACGGTGATGGTAACCGAACCGCGCCATGTAGGGAACAGAAAAGATACTTACTTACTTTTCCAAGTGCCAAGTGTACTTGGATTGTCCGACATTGAAATTCCACTCAGCGTTGGATTACGCGCTGCACAAACAACCAGGCCAGACCAGGCCAGAGTTTGTCTGCGCGAAATTAAAGCAAATTAGAATCCACACGTAGAATAACAGCACGTGTGATCTGAATAAGGGAGTGATTATCTTGCGCTAATGGTAAGATACAAGCACGTCGCTCTTAACGAGATACAAAACGGTAACATCTTGGGCTGAGAATGGTTCCATGGATACGCAACCGCGAGTGGCAGATGTCGCGCAATCGGTTTACCATTTCAATTAGACGCCACTCTTGTTTCGTTTTGTAAGATACTTGTTACGTGGCGTTGGCAAAGATAAATAGATACGACATTTATTTGGCGAGTACATTTAATAGCAGGGACTTCATTCTAGCGCCTGAGAAAGTGAAAACGCGATTATTGTTGTACCGGCACTGTGCAGAATCTGATAAGTTGAACAACAGGACGTTAACCAAAAGAACAACGTTCACACCTTCTTTGACCGTTTGAAATTCAATCTTTTGTGCACGATTGCTTGCCAAAGACTCTTCTAACATCGACGTCGGCCAAAATGTCATCGATTTTATTGCCGCGCGCCAACGTCGCCTCGTTGGTATCTTTGCCATCGAAAACGTTGAAACGTTAAAACGACGAAGGTTATTCAGGTTGCTGCCGTTCTTGTCGTTGTCGCCATCATCACCATCGCCATCGCCATCTTTGCGGTCGCCATTGTTAACCCTTCCATGCAGCATGTACAAGAGACAATAACTGCAATAACAATCATTTTCTCATTTTCCAAACGTGAGTTAGTTTAGTACGTGCCACGATTGCTTTAGTGTGCAGACAACGGTAAGTGCTGAATCCATGACTACGTTAACTTCAAGTGCATGCACTTGATGAGTTAACATGCAATTGAAGTGTGGACATTCGATAGGGTATGCTGTCCAAATGCAGAATGGTGCTGTTCAGCATGGCTCCATGAAGTTACCATTGTCTTGCAGAAGCACCCGAGCCAGTGCATTCCAACTTGAACTGGTCACACTCCCCTGGCACATCCACGATTAACACAATACGTTACCAATTCAAAGATCATGTGATTTATGCTATTCGAAATATTTTCTACGTATCTTGTTGTTTTGAAAGACATATCCGATTTGAATAGTCAATAAATAACGTTAAAAGGTGTCCCTAAGTACACGATTCCTGGTATCTAATAACGTCGTGTTGCATTTAATTATCAGACGTTCGCCACGCAAAACGATGGAACAAAAGGGATCTTTACGATCTTGGTCGCATGTATTTTTTTTTGAATGATTGCATGCAGTGAAATGCAGATGGGTCATTAGAAAAGTCGAGACGAGGATTGCAGTTTAAATTCATTAAAATTCAGCAAGATTTTATGGACCTAGCATGGTATGAGTGTGGCTTCCTGCGGAAGAAGGATAGCATTTTAATCTTTGCAACGAACCAAAGAGAAAACAATTGTATCTTCAAAACTTTTTCCCAGAACCCTCAACGTTACAAGATATTTTTCATTTCACCATATACTAATTGTTTTCCAAAAGTACAACTATCGCTATGAATTATTCTAAAGACTACAGGCCAATCAACCTCACGTCTTTTATCTTTTAAACAATGGAGAGACCAATAGATGGATATAATAGAAAGACTATAACCTATCTTTCGCCCTTCCCCCCAAACGTGCGTACACTAAAAGAAGATCGATGGACTTGGCACTGCATGTAGTCGTTTTTAATATCGAAAAAGTTCTACAATTTAAAGAATGTGCTCTAGTAGCATCGTTCAGTATAGAAAGAGCTTGTAACAATTGAAAAATTGTTTCGTCACAAGAAGGGATCTTATCCCCTCTTTTTTAGTTCCTTGCTGTAAACGACCACCCCATTAACCCCAAGTGCATGAGAGTTACAAGGGGTGATGTAGTCCTCCTAGTCTCAAACCAATTCTTCCCAATTCTCCCTGAAATAATACAAAAGTCATTGTCCCTAGCACGGATTCGGGTTGCATCCAGGGGCTCAGCATGAACCCCCAAAAACTGAGCTTGTCTTATTTACAAGGAAAACATGTCCGGTCCATATTACTCGATATTGTTTCGTTTTTGTGGCCTGTCTAGAACCAATAGACGAACAAACGAAAATTAGAAAAGGCCCAAAGATGTCTAAATGTCTCGAACACATTGAATTCCACATCCTTGGATTCACTCAACAGAATTCTATACATACTATCGTTTGAATTATTCTTGAAAGAAATAGCTGAAAAATGCCTAATTTGACTCAGAGAGTCACAGCAACTCCAGACACGAACATACGATCATAGCAGTATTAAGCCTCGCACTGGTTATAGACACAATCCCCTCCCCACGGCAACCTGCTCCAAGAATAGTTTCGAAGGTTGCTTGTATTTTCAAAAAATCTTAACAGCAAAAGTGGTAAAACAGGACATAATGTCTTGGTGGGCTTAACGTGACTACCAATCAAGGTGATTGAAAGCCACGGTCCTCTTAGGCTGCGGGCTTGTTTTGAGTGACAACCAAGCACCCTCCCACCACCACTTGGGAGTACCAGTTTGCCTACTGGTTGCAGGCTCAGTGACCTTACTGGCGAAAGCAAAGCGTATCTAATCCTCTGCCGATCCCTCGGTCTCGGCACCGGGTTACTTGTAACTCCACGCCGAGCCCCCAGAGATGCCGCAGAAGTCCCCATGCCCGGAAGCATGAAGACTTCAAAGCGCGTCTAAGTGTGATCTACCCGCATATGGGTTTTAACCGCAGCCACCACGTTTGCACCCCCTTATGGAGGTCCTCACTGCAACCGGAAAGAGGATTTATCTACCTGGGTCCCGGTCCACGTGGTACCAGATTGACCCTTGGTAAGGCTTCGTGGACTTGGGCCCCTCCCAAGCCCACTTTGGTTGTGTCCGACTGCAGACACAGGACCGATCACCATCCTCAAGTACGCAGGGACGGCACTCCCCGAAGGTTGCGCTGGGCGGTAAAACAGGACAGAATAAGTGAAAGATTTAACGTGCTTTCCCCGAAATTAATCATTAAAACACGGTCCTGGAGGAGAACTTATTGAAATAAGTGTCAATATTCACCCCTCTCCTTGGAAACGCCCCACATAGTCATAGTCTCCAAGTGGGGTCCCAGAAGTGCCGCCGACTTACAGGCCCGGTGATGGCGGTACTGGTTGACCAAGCGCGGACTATCTAGCGTACCTTACCACACCCACCACGTTGTTCCCGTGTCGAAGATGATAGCAACCTATCATGGGCTCCTCCACCCCGTGGTACTTTTACAAACCAAAGGGTAGGGACACAGCCTGAAGGGCTGCTATGATTTTGCTCCTGTAAGCACGGAATTTTTTTCCACGAGTGCCTCAGGTGTGTAAAACAGGACATTGAGTCAATGACAATTCGAACTATCCAATACCACTTAAAGAGACGAACGCCTTTTCGAAATTGTAAAGAAACAAGGTTCCAATCCGTCATATAGCAGAATGTTTCTAGCTTGGACAAGAAGTCTTTAGCATACCGAATGGGATTGCGGTACAGTAAACAAGAGGCTTCTTGTTGGCGCGAAAACTTTCAACCGATGATAAGATTCGCGAATAGTCGAGATCACCACCCATCAACTGTCCGCCACTATACAAGCTGAAATGGCTGACGGAATGCAGTTAGAGAAGCAGTTGGCTTGATAAATAGTTTCTTTTTTTGTGGACTGCAGACCAAAACATCCAATATAAATAATATTAGACACTAACGGCCAAAAATCTTCAAATAATTGATTAATAGATATGAACGTATCTATGAAAAAGTGTCGAATATATCAATTACAGCTTCAACATTACTCGTGAAAATTAAACACTATAGAATTGATAAACTCCAATCACAACTAATTACAGCCAAATATGTCTGCCTAACATTTAGCGATCCAAAAATAAACAATCAACTTAAATAAAACATCATTCACTTCTATTTTATTGGATAAAACCGAATCTCTTAATCATCTTTTAATACATTTCCTAGAAAATTATTCGCCTTAAATGCTTATAATCACCGTCAAATTGAAATGTGCCATTGATTTAAAACGTTTTGTTTGGTATGTTCGAGACAGAGGTCCCACAGGCGATGGTCCCAAAACAAAAGAATACATTATTTGTGTCTTTGACACGCAACCTCTTGGCATAGATACCACGAGCCGTCGAGTATCTCTGAAGATGTTCGCAAATTGAGATTTAATGTGTCAAGTTTTTGTTAATGCATTAGACCTTGAATTGTGCTCTTCAACCAAATCAGGTGAGGGTCAAAGTGTTAATAGAACAATTGGACGCACGGCGGGAATTTCAAAAAGCAGGTGTGAGACCTTGTTTGTGTTTTGCAGATAGAATTTTCTGGTTTGTCGAGTAAAATTTCTTTATTATCAATCGCGCCATTCTATTTTTGAAAAGATCAAACAGGCTTGTGATGCCGGGACATGCGATTTTGGACCCAACGCTAATGATTCACTTGTTCTTCCTGGAATAACAACACAGATTACAATGTTGAATTAACCAGAGTGGCTCCCCTTTCGTTTTCATCTTTCTGGAATGATGCATCCGAGGACGATCTGCATGCAACCGCAATCTGCAAGGGACCACATCTTCCACTCCGGTGAGTTTGAGGGCGAGCATGTGAGCCAGTGCAGGTTTATTACCGGTATTACCAAAAAACAAGAGGCGAAATTGCCTTTACGACCGGCTGCGACTGCTGCGTCTCGGTTCGTTGCCTCCGCGGCCTTTATTGACCACGTAATTGCAATAATTACGTTGCGATTACCTTTAATTCCTGTCACAATCGGACGCACACCATCTCAGCACACCTGCCCTCCCCGTGGATCGATCTTTCGTGATGAGGTCCGATTACGCCGTGAGTGGACCCAACTCTGTTTCGGGACGAGGTTCAAGAACCGATCATGGCAAAATAATAAGATGTGTGCAGTAAACAGATAGTTGAGGTATTCATATTGCAAAGAATCGATGGTGAAATATTTGGAACATGCTTCGTTAGGACGATAATGGCAATGGTGATGTCGATGGTAATGATAGTGGTTACCATGAATATCAGGCGGTTAGATGCTGATAAGTACTCGCGGACGCTGCCCTGGTTCAATGGTTCATTGATGTATCAATAATTGGTTCATTCAACCAAAATCTTTTCAGAAAAGTCGATGGCAGGACTGGTCGAGCTAAGATATTGGCCGAAGAAAAGGAAAGCGTTGTCCGTGATGAAATGTGGTGGTCATTGAATTGTTTTTGGGCAGAAAATAATGGTATCTCTATAAATAGCAAAGATTTCAGAAGCCATTCAAGTTTTTGACGACTAGTTGGACGGTGCGGTCTATCCTTCACTGTACCAAACATATTCGATAGTGTGCGATTTTTGAATTTAATCATTCAGTTTTTGGAGGCATACAACCGATTTCACATTCATGTGCATAGCAGCACAGGGCACATATACTTTCTTCAATGTGTGTGTTGCGATTTATTTATTGTGAGGAAACTACGAAACCTTCCTAATTCGCTTCTTGTTTGTCGATTTTCGCCACATGAACTCCAAGATGTGCAGAAGACATACGTTTTCATGGTAGAAATCCTTGCTCGTCACATTATTTTCCATGAGTGTCCTTTGACCTTGTTTAGACCATATATTTCGCCACATTTCCATAGACAATGGTTTTCGCATGTTTGGTCACTTACGCAAAATTGATGAGTACCTCTTTTTTGAGTTGCTGGCGACATTAATGTTTGACTCAAGCTGCAGTGTTTTTAAGCTGATTTAAAAAAATACTCGGGGCTCAAATTGATATAAACAAAGCTTTCTCCTGATCTAGACACTGTTACGCATACTTTCGTATCCGTAGCCAAACTTAGTTATGGTTTAGTACCATTCCATTTCCACAGTGCAAAACGTTCTGTAGAATACTAGCTTGCATTTTTATATTCATATGCCTAAGGCAAATTTTATCTTGTTTTTCTACGCAACTCTTAGATTTAAAGATTTACTCTTAACATAGCGCGCAACAGGAAGTATAAGCTTCTTCGAGTACCAGAGGACGAACTCGGTACTAAGCGAACAGAAGAACTTTTCGGACTTTAGCAACATAAATTCATTGCACTCGTTCCAATAGTCCCGCCCAATGATCACCCGCCATGAGGGGTGTGGGAATGTAGAAGATAAAAAACCTTGCTCATTTCTGCACCGAAATTGCAACAATGCAGAAATCAATTCCTTGCATTCATTCATTGAAACCTGAAGTCAAATTCATCCGTGGTAAACAACTCGATGATATTGTCTTTCATTGTAGACTTAACAATATAGTTTGTAGCATGAAAAGAAACTTAACTAACTAATCACTAATTCGAAACCAAAGTTGGGTTGCTCTCAAACCGAAGCCCCTCCTGTTTGTAGTCACCACCGTCGTAGCTAATTTTTTCAATAGTATTTACTGCCTTGTCTAAATGCTGTTCCGGAAAAGGGCCCAACGACCCCTCCTTGGCGTTTGTTTCTTAATTTCCAGTTTAAGTCATTGTGGTTGCCTCAAAACCTTTCTTCTTCTACGCTGATCATATATGCTACCAAATTCCAAACTGTAATTGTAGTTGACGACACACATTCAAAATTAAAAGAAAAATGGTTCTTCTAATTTCACCAGTTAATTTATTTCTCCACACTTCATTATCCATCGTCATGTTCTCGTTTCTACATCGTTAAAAAAATGCGAACGATGTCGAACACCTCCTTTTATTGAATTTGAACGAGTGTTTTTCCAGGAAAGTTTTTGGGAGGTGGTTGCTGATTGGCCTTAGGCACAGATGACTTCGACTCGATCCGTTTTAGTGAACGCACCATTTTCGCTAAAGGTTAATTTTTTTTGACGCTTATATGAGCTTGATAGTCAACTATCGTAAATTTTTGAGGTTTTTAGCCGAGAATTTAAGTAATTCTATCATCAATGTCTGGTAATACATGTGACGAAGAGAATATATTGGGTGACCCAACCTAATTGGGTTAATATTCTGTGTTAATTAACACTACAACACTTGGCAGCTACCTCGTTGAGAAAATGTCTGTGTTCAGTGAATAATGGAGGCTAAAAAAACACAAAATATCATGGCACGAGTGATAGGTACCTACGCTCTTCATAACAGTTTTCATTACCCAAAAAAGAAAAAAAAGATGCTTTGAACAATTTTCACCCCATCTGGAAAATTATTCAAAGCTTCTTATTCTCTTTTGGGCAGATCGAAACGATTGGTGAGCATCACAATCCAATAATATAACCATAATTCAGAGCTCTGTATCTGCCGTAAATACTTCCATCATTAAGTTAATGTGAGATCCATAATGCAATTGAAATGTGCTTGGAAAAATATTAATTCACTCCATATCCTGCAAATAACTTCAGACGATATGTTATTTAATGATGGTGAATTTTTTTAGCTCACTGAGACTGGTTAACGATAGTTTTATATATGTCCTGACATCTTTGTTTTTTATCAACTAGATGATGTACTTCTTGTCCGTAGGATAATTCCTTCAAGAAGGACTATTTTGTAGAAAAACTCGATACGTTTTGAATAAGTTCCATAGCCTGAATCGTTCACGAATAACTATTATTTTGAACGTGTGCTTATCAAACCATTGCCTGCAATCCACTTCTGGCGAATTTCTTTGAATATCAGCTAAGTTCCATTCAACAATTTATTCTAGATTAATTCCACGAACGATTTGCATAAATAAAGTTGCACCTCTTTGCAAAGTCATTTCCATGCGCGGCTCTCAAAGATATGCGGAAATTGTCATGCTGGCGTGTATTTAACGGAATACAAATGTATGTACCTGTCCACCTGAGGTCTGACTGGCCCAGCTTCCCATCGAATAACAATTAAAAGACAAACATGTACGGTCGAGCCGTTAAGCAAACCCGACCAAGGCGACCCACAACAAAATCCAAGATGACGTCGCACGCCCGCCATTAATCCGCATAATCCACCGCGGCGCCCTCGAATCTGGTGCAATCATCTTGACAATGAGTGCACTAAGTGGCCTAAGCTGCGGAGGATGACGCCGACCGTTCGAATTCCTTAGGTGAGACCATCAATTGACTCTGGATTAGATTCTCAAGCGCGTCTTATGCAATTGGTAAGATGCCATGTTGCACTGTTTGAGGTGCACCGGTGTCATACTGCCGCGTCCTCTTGCACCACGACAAGATGGCGACCGCTTCATAGCTTGGTGCACCTCCGAGATTCGATGCAAGCTAACGTGACGCGATCGAGCGTAATTGACATATGCCCGCCATCCGTTCGGATTGAGGCGTGGACGGGTGACACGTCAGGGTCCCGAGGTTAACGCAAACAACTCGCGACATTTGTTAAGCGCAAGACCTCGTTGTTCACCAGAACAGTTACACAAACATTAAATGGATTAGCGCGAAAAGCGCCAACTTACTAAATTCTTTATCGCATAGCATTTAAATAATTCAGGTCCATTTTAAACGGGCGATTACACAGGTAACGCATGGTACAGTGGCTGTTGGAATAAAATAACAGCCGACAAAAGGCCGCCATTTGTAAAAACTTTTGTCTACAAATGAAAGTTTGAGCAGTTTTCATTTTGCAGCCATCAAGTGTAGACCTGGAAGAGTTACGACATATGACAGCAAATTTCGAAGAGTTTGAAGATAATTACCATAGAAATACTTTTCATAGGCACTTATATTGCCTATGTATATCATGTGTATTCGGTATTTGTGGCACAGAAATGAATCAATTTGCAATTGTTTTTTACCTTTTAAAAGCTTTCCTGACAGTCCAATTGTCAGTTACAATGAGCGACACGTAGTGTATCACTATCTCATTGGTTCCAAGCTGATAATGAACTGTCAGCTCATTATCAGCGCTAGTGTGTCAGTGGTATTACTATTTAATTTTTTTTTTATCAAAATCGGTTAACAATATAAAAATTAAAGTCTTTCCACATGAAAAGCGCAGCAATATCTTGGCTGGTAAAAAAGAAAAATGTGCTCTAAAGTTCAGTTTGCACTCTTTTAGAACAAAAAAGGATGCACTTCAAAAATTTAGGACAACTCACGTCTGTTTTCAATGAACAAGAAACATTTCCAATACCAACTCAAAATTGAAAGATCATCGTTACCATAACAGCCAAAATTCGGTCAGGCCATTGAGGTTACGCTAAAGTCGCCTCATGTTTTTAGCCAACGGAACACTAAGATTGGAAATTGCAACACATTCTTCCGCGATTATTACCCCGATTTGACTCAAGTACTCATTTTCAGCTGACTGAACTGATAGTCAGACACAAAATCTACTAGTCGCTAAGCAGCTTCGAACCTGGTACTCGATGCATAAGCGACAAACAACCAAGCCCCCAAAAGATACTTTGAACTATTTTCACCATCATCGACTGTATCCAAACCAAACCATTTTCAAAGGTGCTGAAATTGTTTTGCAAAGCGAATACTCGTCTCGTCAGAATAGAATTGACTGCAGACTGATGACTGTGACAGTTTTAATGTGGATGGAGGTCATTAAATTAAGACGCGGTGCTTGAGTGATATATCTAGAAGACATTCTTGCATGGCAGGGTGCGTACCAACAGCTTTACGACACAGTTCGGGACGGAAGGTAGGCGCACATTCCATTGGCGAGTAGTGGGATTCGCGCGACATTCAAACAGTCTTATCGATGGCCAACACTTCGGGACTTGCTGACAGGCTTAATCACCTCCGGAGATCACACCAAAAGTTTATTTTCTGTGATGGGACAATGACCCACGGTTGTTAGTACACTTTCGGAACAGTTACACACCCACTGCTGTTTACCTATGCCAATTGTCGGCGCGATGTTTGCCAATATGTTAATGGAAGTGCCACCAAATGTGAGTGTTGTTCGGGGAACACCTGATTAATCAGATTTGCAATTATGCAAATTGTGGGCAAACATTCGCCGAGAGAACCCCGACGGGGGTTGTTGGACTTGCGATGACGAGCAAACTGGGTATACAAGACGAAATGCAGGAAGGTATGCTGGAAAATGGGTGTTGACGGCGAGGTACGTTTTATGACTGGCATACAAATATTGCGGTTTTAGTGACTGAGAACATTCTGAATGTTATGTTCGACTAGAATAAATTTTTGAGTGAATTCTTTTACCACTACGACAATAAACTATGTAGGTCTGTAAAAATGAAGACGATGCCCAATTTTGTTAAGCGATGAAGACATTTTTGCGATTTGTAGTGGGAAAATTGATGTTAAGCGTAATTTTCATTTTAAATATTATTTTCACAAGACATTTCATCGATACAATTGACCATAGGAATTATGTTCATAAAATACACAAAACTAGATTATTTTTGTGTATTATATTAGAGATTTGTAGTATCAATTAAGTTAACTACCATCTTGAAGTTTAGAAATTTTATAACGCTCTAGTATAAAGGCGAAGCTCTTGAAATCGCTTCGAAATTTCAAAGAGAAATTTTCAACACATCGTTACGTTTAACGATCCTTAGAGTATATTGAAAGTGTTTTGAAAGAAGTCTGTGTATATATGTATATCTACGAATGCAAGTACGCACATACGTGGACATTTTTTTCTACGACGATAACTCTTGAAAAAAAGTCGTATAGACTTTGACGCGGTATCAATTGAAGTGAATTAGCAAGGACATCAGCTGATGAGATTTTGTGACCTTTGGTAGGATGTTTTTTTTTTGTTTTGACCCAACGACGGTCGTTTTTTATGCACCTCATCTCGCGAACTGGATTTACGTCGTTTGAATGGCAATCGAAGTGTGGTGGCATTAACAATATATTAAAAATTAATAAAGGCGTTTTTTTAATTTAATAATAATAGTAAAAAAAATATTTTTCTTCTAAAAAAATCATACCATTTGATTTGTACACTAAGCAATCAAAATTTCTACAAATCATATGCTTTGAAAACTTCTCTTGAAAAACCGTTAGAATATTTTTTTATCACTAAGAAAAAAATGAATACAAAAATATTAAAATAATTAATATGGCCTATGAATATAGAACTGATGCGAATAATGTTACCTTATTTCTTTTACTGTAAGGCTATGTCCAGAAGGGCAAATACGCCACGAACCGTTACGCGTGTTGGTGAGGTACAAGTCACCAATAAAATACGCATTCAAAATATGTGTTTTAACCATGCAAATTTCAAAATTTATATACAATAAAGTGTCTGGAAAAACATATTGAAAATTAGGCTGTTTTTTGGCATTCTAGTCGGAACTACCGCCTTAAATTTTAATGGATAAATTGCCTTAAAATTAAAGAAAAATTTATATTTTTTGGAAGTTTAGCTTCCTTTACAGAGATTCTAACGAAAAGTGAGCAAGAAGAGTGAGATCAGAAAAAGCGTACCGAACGGAAAAGCGAACAGAAGTAAGATTTCCTATCAAAAAGTTTTACTTAAAATTTAAAGTGAACACAATACATAGTAATGATGTGCAAATATAAGAGTAGAGTAGCCGGTTCAGTGAGCAGAGTGCCCGATCTCTTGCTCTCGAGGTAGATGGTTCAAATCCCCGCTCCCTCTGTTTTTTTAGAAATATTTCAACAACGCTTATTTACGATTAAATAGCAACCCACTTGCGCCCACAACAAAGTATGGCACAACCATTGGTGCTGTCTTTCCAAGATATTTAGAAAAACTTAAATCGCAAACATTCGTGAATTCTTGAATTTGATTCAGCTGAAAATGTAGAGAATTCTGCAGAAAATGAAGTAGAAGAACTGTAAATTACTTTAAAATGTTTTTTTTATATTTAAAGTTACTTTGTGTGAATAAAAGCAATTCAAAAAATTTCATATTTTATTATTTTATATGTATCCTCGAATTTTGTATTTGACATATTAATTTCTGAATTTTTCCTGCATTTGTCTATATACAACTTTTCAACCTTTACATAATCATTTGCAAAACGAAGCTAATCTTCCAACCGGACATTCCTAGAGCGGTTTACTGCTTTTTAATCAAATTTGCACTCACGGTAACCAACGCCTGATGCAATTTTCAATAAATTTAGCTTAGAGTGTTTTCAATTTAATAGAGAAAAGCTTCTTTAAAAAAAATTTCATCTAATTTACACTTCTGTGGACCAATTGTTTACAAAATCAGATGTTTTAAGAAATTTTCATCAAATAAAAATGAAAGTATGTGCAAAAGATATTTCCATACAACAATATTAATTATTTACGATGACGTAAGGTTCTTTTGTCCAATTTTTTGTTGATTCAGTGTGAGGATTTGTAAGATTTCAGTTACTTCTTTCTCTTAATTGCGTAAGATTATATAATTTTTTTAAATATAATCAAAAACCAAATTTTCCTCAATATTTGATGTTTTTAAGATCAACTGTAAAATCAGAAATAATTATTCGTCCTTTCCAGATAAATTTGTGAAACAGCACAAATACAGTATCGTTACTTACAGAAATTTTAGAAGTCACTACCACAAATAGTCATCGCACAGCAAAATTTAGTTCAGTCGGTGTAGAAACAAAAACTGCACTCAATAACCCTTAGAGGGGGGACAGAACTCTGTTAAAACGGGGAAAATGGATATTTTTTTCAAATGTATATAAAAAATAATCTATTCAAGACATCGAGTTGAAATTTGAAATGTATTTAAATTGGGATTAAAAGTTCAGATTCGCATTATTAAAAAAAATTACAAAACAAAATGGCGGCCGTCCAGACCATGCGATTGAGCAGTGCCATACAAAAGAAGCGGATTGCGCCTTGTAAAATCCTGGGGTAAATATCCATATATTACCATATATTAAAAATCTACTTGTCTTGAGTATAAAATATTACACGGGCCTAAATTAAGGGCAATAAGTAAGTTTTTTGCGATTTGATGCACGTTTAAAATTACGTGTAACAATTGTTGACTTTTCTCAATTGAAAAAAGTATTCTCGAATCATCAATTTTTTTTTGCTTTAACTTCATAACGTGCAGTAGTTAAATAGTTAGAAGGTCTGTGTGAAAAATTTCAAGTAAATCGGATGAGCAGTTTTTCCACAAATCTACGACGCGGACACAAAAAGTATGTTTCGGGAAAAATGCGTTTAAAGTTCCTTTGGTTTACGAGAATTGTGTCGTCTTTTGAGACTTGAAAGCATTTTCAATCACAATTTTTGATGCTAACATTGTGAAATTCGAATATGCACTAACTTAGACTATGTAATATAACTTGTATGTATTGTATTAAGGAGCATATTAGTCGAATAGTTAAATAGTGGCATATTTTCGGGCACTTGCAGGCCGGTTGCGCTCCAAAAAGTATGGTAACACGAAGAGGGACTACGAGCGCTGTAGAATGAAAACCAGATATCAATATAAACTCTTGTACAGATATTTTTAAGTTACTTTTCTAACATAATATTCCAAATAAAAAAAATTATTTTTTTTTAACTCAGTGCTCCCTCTTAAATCGAGTTTATCAAATGACATCTTATATATATTGCAGGTCTAAGCGTATGAGTCCGTGTGAATGTTTGATGTCTGATTCAACTCACAAATTTTGACACCCTCAAACGTAACCAATAATCGAAAGCCAGGAACTGCAATCCATTCAAATTAAAGAACCATTTAATGAATTCAATTTATTGATTGACACCAATTAAAAACTTAAAATCATTATCTCTTAATTGCCTTTGCAAGCAAGGTAAAACTAAGCACCTTCACCATTTCTCCAGTTTCCTGTTTTTCGTGTGCCGCGAAATTCGCCAAGTAATCCCTATTCTTGCGGTAAAACACATCCGTGGGGAAGACATCAAAAGGGAATTGTATATTGCGGCCTTGGAAGGATCCAATTTTGCTTGGACATTTTACCGGAAACGTGGTATACCTCCTGGTTATCACAATTGCAGCTAGCACCAATGGATTCAAGTTTTTCCTTCTGATGATTTTGCACACATCTGCTGTCTTTTCGAAGATCAAGGTCGATCGTTGGTTTTCTATCGCCTCGACTTTCAACCAGGCGTTCGCCTTGGACACCTCTCTCAAAGTAGTGAAATTCGCATCAATCATTTCGTGACGCTTTATTTCCATACTGGCCACCCCATATTCTGGATTTAGAGTCCAGTTCAAGAATTTGATGAAGCCACTGTACCGCTGAACAGAATTTGTATTGTCGACGAAAATACATATGAACACAACTAGCCATGCCCGAACCTCAAGCGCCATTTGGAACAACTGAATCCGAACCAGAATATATATTGAATCACTTTCTAACGTGTATTTAATTTACTTTTAATTATAACTATTAACGCGAGATAGACATCAAGAAAAAAATGTTTTTAGTATAACGAGTGCTGCAGAATGAAAACCAGTTTAAATATCGATATAAAATTTTGTACAAATATTTTTAAGGAACTTTTCAAACGAAACATCCCAAATAAAAGAAAATTGAATTTTATTTTTAACAGAGTACTGCCACCTTAAATATGAATTTTCTCATATGTTCTTTTAAGTTCTTTTGTGTCTTTCAAACATCGATATAAAAATTGACCGCCCCCCCCCCTTCCTTCACTCTTTCACGGTTCCGCGCAAGTATTTGAACAGATCCTCCACCCAGCAAAAGAGTTACGTTATCAATACAGGGTCCTTAAGATCATACGGTTAATATTAACTCATTTTAATTACTGTAAGGAGTTCTTATCATTATTATTTTTTAGAGTAATAATATTTTTATTATTATTATTATTAATTTTAATATTTTTTATATATTCCTAGATATAACTGGAAATTTTACGGTGGGAACCTCAAGGCTTGCTTTGTCAAACAATCACTTTCAAAATGAGCTCAACTTCTAATTAATTCTATATGAAATGTTTCAGGATATTCCCGACAACAATACATGAACTTCAAACGTGACCTGAAACCTCTCAAATATCTG
The DNA here is from genome assembly GCA_963942545.1 of Oxycera nigricornis. Taxonomy (NCBI): domain Eukaryota; kingdom Metazoa; phylum Arthropoda; class Insecta; order Diptera; family Stratiomyidae; genus Oxycera; species Oxycera nigricornis. Next base: position 122,886,011 of record OZ012659.1, on the reverse strand, counting down.
TTAGGTTGCATAACAACAGAAGCAAAACATTTCAGTTTCAATTTAACAGCATTCTGTCATACCAAAATGCATAAAGAACACTTTTGTGCCTTTCAAACTCACCAAAAACCATGCGATCATCACCTCATAAAATTCATTCAAAATAGCAATGAATATCGGATAAAAATAAACCAGTTCCGAAAATTCATAAATGCAAATTTTCAGTCTTCAACTTTAAATTACTTAAAATGTAATAAAAATAATGAAATGTCCGTTTTATCTACTACCACAAATATGATTCTTCGTTATTTATCCAATATTGATAAATTGTTCATCAACCAACTGCTCAGTAATCACCCAAAGTAGAAATCAAGTTACTCGCTTAAGTCTTTTGTTTTACTCACACAAGACTTGTCGTGCCAGTCGCAAGCGTGGTACGATTTCAAGCCTACACTCAGGCGGTGGGCTTTTTTTCTTGAAATCACATAATATATCACAAAGCTAACGGTATTAAGCTGCACATATCAATATTTGAGCTTGTAACAGTAAAATAGATCAAGCTTTAGCGCTAGCCACAAGACACGATTTTACGTTCGATCGATCCATGGTTGTAGAGACCTCATTTTGTAGGTTATGGATTAAGGGTTAAACATGGGCTTTGATTTATAGAAACCTAGAGTTGTGTTAGCATTCATGTAACTTTTGAGAAGGTTGCTTTACTTTGTTGTAGTTCATGGGTTCGTAGAAATCGGTGTGTTGTTAATCCAAGACGTTCGTAACGTAACTTTCACCAGGTGGTAAGCAACATCATCGCTGTGAAGTAAGAAATCAAAAAAAAAATGGAATTTGTCATCATAAATTGTCTTTTGTCCATGGAATTCAGTTAACCCTTTATAAGATTTGAATTATGAAGGTAATTTTCTATGTAGAAGAGGCTAAGATCTGATTGGTCCTCATAGAAGATGGACGAAAATTGAACTAGATATGGAAAGACTGCTACAGAAAGATTAGAAAAGCTGTTAATCGGCAGTTTTTGATTATAAAAGATTCTAAGGGAGTCATATTTCCATTATTTATCCAAAAACACCGTTTGAACCACCCTGAACTTCCAGCAACCACAAGGTTAACCCGAAACCCAACTCGCAACATCTCCCGTCCATGAATACATCTTACCACCATCCGACCACTGACCTCTTTGCCTGTTATGCAATATGCAACTGCATGTCTTGTGCAAAAAGGATTAAGGAATTTCCGGGGCAGCACAAAACAAAATCGCGCAATACATAACTTGCCGAATCACGATCAACCGCCGATGAAGAACATCGAATGCGGTTCGGCTGGTGGCGGCGTGCTTCATCTTCTTGTAGCTGTAATCGCAGCAACAGCTGATGCGGTCTCTTAAATTTCATCGTTATTTATAACAAATTTTCCAACGAAATCAAGCCAAGTTTTCATTTTATTTATTTTTATGCTTTCTGATTTGTTCGTTTTCGTTCGTCTGTTTTGTTCGTTGCTTAGCCTGAAAGTATATGAGCGAAGGCATGTAAGTTTGGTGTTTGGTATTTAAACATGCAGATATTTGCAGTTAAGAAGCATGAACGGTGGGTGAGTTTGAAATATTTGAAAATTTATTGCTTGGGCAGCATAATAATGTGTAGCTGTAACTGTTAAAGGGATTTATCGATGAACGTCTTTTTAATTGAGTAGGGAAGTATGTTGAAGCGTATCTGTTCGTGCGGAAATAAAAAAAAAACTTTAAAAAAATGTATGTATCTAAAAATAGAATGAGATTGTAGCCAATTGGAAAGTGAACAAAATAAACTTTTTTACATTACTGACACACTAGAGCTCATATTAATCTCGTAGCTCACTATACGCAATGGTCTAATCAGACAGTGACACCTTACGCGTAACTCATTGTGTCTGTCAATTGTACTGTCAGTTGTACTGTCATTTGACAATGACATATGTTCTAAACAACTGTTATCGGCAATTGCACTTGTCATTTAAGTTTTTCAAAGATGAAAAGAATGTGTAGATTGATTAACTTCCCTGTTGCAAATAGAAACGGGTACATCCTCCCATAGCCTATTACACTTACTTACACTGGAAATACCTTCAAATTTTCAAAATTTTCTGATAAATGTCGAACTGACAAGTTAAATTCCACGTAGTTCATTCACTGTGCCCATAGATGACACTTCCAATGATGCAACTTCTATTTCATTCGCGCCGGCTTTATAATGAGCTAGATTGAGCTTATACTGAGCCAGATTGAAATTATTATGAGCTATAGTGTGTTGAAAATTTTATTTAAAAATAAATAATGTCTTTTTACAGCATTTTTTAAACAAATTACAAGATTTTGTATGGCACATTTTCTTCTTACACACACAAATTTCCTCATCAAATTGTATTAATTTTATTGATTTTACAGTATCTTCCTTGATAATTTCCCGTCTAAGAGAATCTTTAGTTGACCTTGTGATGAAATTTCTTCATTTAGTTGTTGCTCTTTTTGATATTCATTCCCAAGCTTCCGTTGTTCATGTTGATTGATAAACATCCAGTCATACCGAAAGGAATGTAGACTTTGAAGGATCGACAAGTTTTGCTTCCTCTCATGACCTGACGTTGAAGACCATCAACTTGAAAATAAAAAGACCTCCCCTGAAGAAGAACACCGGGACTCCTTTTACGAAGTACATGACAACATGAAATTTACCTTGCGTTTTTATACCTGACTAGTATATTTTAAAGAAGTCTTCGTTTACGCGCCTCATTTTGGTGACTGCTCTATTTCAATCGGCTTCGGATCTGAGCGTACCAAGTTTGAAAAACTTCTTGGAACTTCTTGGATCATATTGAGCTGAGCCGATTGAGAGCCTTCTTATTTTCCATTAATGAATGTTTGATAGGAGATTTTAGTTGCACTGTCAACGTTAGCAACTTAGACTTTGTAGCTTAGAAGTTATCCATTGTAAACCCTATTGCTACCGCATAATAGTAAATATTTATTTTCGATGTTGCTGATTGCATCTTGGTTTACTGCGCGTTCGAACCAAAATGTGGGCTGATTTGCTTATGTATTCACAGAATCACAATTCATGGATATCAGATCTTTTTAAAAAATCAGCCTTAATTCCTTCAGATTTTTCATTACAGAAAACAATCACTACCTATGTATTTATTTCTGGTAGTTTATCATCAAAATTATTGAATTTTGTAAGCATTTCTTTTAGAGCTTTGTCGATAGCAATTTTTTTCCAAATTTGTGCATTTGTATGGCATGACTTAACATCCCAACATACTGTTTGCATGAAGTCCTTTTTCTTGTGACTTATTTTCATTCTTAATGTCTATTACAGCAAACTTGGTTGGTTTCCTGATGCACAGCATTTGATTATATTTACCTCTAATGCGTTCGGACTAAGATACATGGGGGACATTTTTCAACTCTCTGAAGTTTCCAAAGCCATGGAGAATTTTTTATAGTATCATTTTTTATCATGTATGATATTATCTGAAGCTAACTCAAACAGTACACTTGATACTAATGTAGTTAATCTATCAATATAAAAGATTTTCAGTTTGAAAAGCTTAAAAAGATAGATTACACCATCAAATTCAAGGAAGGCTATTGATGAACGCAAAAAGTTTTTATTTGCTTTTCCAGTCACTCTATTGTTTGGAACTTTTATTGAATCCTTTCACTTGCTAGTTTGAGTAGTTGATGCATGCCAAGCACATATGTAAACTGATTACCATTTACGAAAATTGCATTGGAGAAAAAACCAGTAAACCTTTACCCACGCCCATTGAAACTATTTAGTAATCATAATCCGATGAAACAATATACCACATCATTCAAAACTCCATTTTAATTACCATCTTGTCGAAATTGAGAACACTTTCAAGTGTATGGCTCCAATCAAAAGTTACATGCTCTTTTTTGCAGAGTGACTGCATTAATTAGACTTGTACGTGCATACCTGCCTCACCTGAGTCTCATCATGTGAATTCTGCATGGGCTCGCGGGCCTCACACTGGCCTTGACTTAAAAGACAATAATCATAAAAACGATGACTTTATGCAGAATCACTTTACACTCCAGTCTCTATTTTTGAAAAGCACAAAAAAAGCATAATCGATGGTAATCATGTTTCACCTGAAGGGTAAACACCAAGTCAAGTAAAATCATTTGTGGTTCAGTGTAATTGTTACTTGAAGTTACCACATGTTGCCTGAAGTCACCGGAGCTGCAGTTGGAAATTATAGAGCACCGGTTTGATGATTTCCGGAAGAATGTGTCCCAAACATGTAGGGCTTACATGGAAAATGAAGGGCTTACAATCGTGAATGGTTTCGGGCCATGGATGCCTAGGTGAGTTTTCATCAGACCCTCGAGGGATTAAGGTTCTGACACTTGATGAGTTGGAACTAGGATATGCTACTCAATTAATGTTTCCTTAAAAATGTGAAATAATGATACTTTCCGGATGAGTTTGATCTGCGTAAAATACCTAGGAAAGAGGAGTAAAGCTGGCGGCTTGAAATGGAATCATTGATGATTCGCTTTGCCTCAAGGGAAACAGTTCTTTGCTAATTTTTCCATCTGTTCAGGTCAAATATGCAATTAATTGTTGATCAGTTGATTATTCAAGCCCAATCGTGTTACGTTCGTAATGCAGCGTGGCCGATCAAGTGAAAAAATGGCACCTTCCTCACAGGAAGACATAATTATCAATCATTATCAGTACACCGTTTACGCTTACTTTGTTGAACGAAAATTGAATCCGCGTATCACACTCCACACAAGTCACTAAGAAGGTATTTTGTTGTATTGAAATTGAATGGAAAGTAGATTTTATAGTTAAAAAGATTGGATTATTCTAATATGCAATTGAAACTTAATCTTTTAGGTAAAGGATATTGGATTAGATAAATAATTAGGAATAAAGATAATGCAATGAGATCAAAAATTGTCACAGAAATGGTGCCGCGAATTAGAGTCACGCAAAGCCCTGTTCACCTATCAGAATGGCGTAAACAATCCTTTCTATTGCAACTGGGCCATCCATCCTAACACGTTGCCTGTGGGACAACATTTAGAACATCCGAGGATCACAAATATTGCTGCTACTTAAAACAGGGATTCAAAGTCCGGGTTAATCTGGAACGTTGCTGCGGACAGGAGCTTGCATTTCTATAGTAGACTATGGAACACCCACTATGTTAAATGCAGTGATTTTCAGCATCTATCTTCACCACTATCACCGCCCTTCAGATCCTAGATGGCAGGTTAGATGACATTCCGTATTGACGGAATCAACTTTCACACCAAAATACTTTGCTGACAATAGTAAACGATGAACTGTCAGTATGAAAAATTGTCATCGTCAAACCTTAAGCTTAGTACACAGTTCGGTTCGGCGCAGAAATTTGCATGAAAATTCTGCAGTTACAGAAATTACGCACAGAATTTCAGACTCAATTCTGCAGATGCAGTACACAGTTTTCTGCGCAGAAGCGATGAACTCGGTAGATGGCAGCACCGCAACACCAAGTACTCTCCACACTTTTCAGACTTGAATTTTAATTGTTTCGACATTTCTTTTGATGCAGAAAGTTGACATTTGGCAATAGCTGTCATTGAAGTTGTCGCCATCATCACAGATCATCCACCAGACGCAAATATGAAGCGGAACGGAACATTCAGAAGGATAAAATGCCAAAGGGATCGGAAGAACTGGGCTTGGTTTTTGAACTGACATGGCGAACTAGTCGTATTTTTCTTTTGGGTCTTCATTGAACTTGGTGGGAGTGTGTGCTCACATAACATTTATTTGATGGATATTTTGGAGTCATTTTTGGAGTTGTCTTGGTGTTGGAGCTTTCTTGCTTCCTTCCGTGAAATCTGGTGGTTGAGCGTCGGCACGGAATCAGTTCCCGTTTCAGGATTCATGGTCAGAGCAGTTCCGACTCAGAAATGAGTGCTGTGGTTCAATTTTTTATTCACACATCATTCTTAGAGGATGAAAGCTGGGTGGGGTTAACCAAACCATGGCAAAGATCGTCTGTGGATAAAATGCGCGTACTCTAACAAAGTACGTGTTTTCATCAGAAACTCTTGAATCGTTTAATAAAGAGAGTGGTGTTGGAGAAACAGATGTAAAAATTGACTCGTCTAAAAATGGCGCGGTATTGAATGGAGATTCTAACGATGAAAAAATAATGGACCCTGTAAGGTTTTGTGGATCTAAAGTTGTGACCCATACTGAGTTGATAATGTACTTATGACATTTTGTTCTTAAGTTCAACGTGGTCGTTTGACAAGGAGTCAAAACAACGGATTACGGTGATGTTATGAAATCCACGGTGTGATATGAGCTCGCACCAAAGCCCCCCATAAACGTACTTGTCAGCAGCCCATAATTTATGTTATGAGTACTGCTTTTCTAAGAAACAGTCTTAGCTTACATGGACTCCTTCATTATCCCTGGTAATAATCGAACCTATCAGCATCCTTACCGCTTTCTGGGAAGCGACACCACTGTTGATAGCGCAACAGCACGCCAATTCACCACGATACAGAAGGGTTGCCAAATAGCTGCCGGTCCCAAACTGTATCAGAAATGACTGTATCCTCTTTGGGTGTCAACCACATTCACCAAATTTCAACCCCCACTGATTCCGGCAGAAACAAGTCCGTGGGACCCGATTACCTTTGGCACCTGTATAACTCTGGTAAGGCTTCAAGGAAGTGCAAACGCAACCTCTTCAATTGAGCCCTAACCCACAGCTCCGGATCGATCACCGAAATTTAGTTACGGCTATCATTCTTTAATCCATAGAAATATATGATAGTCCCTGTTAATCGTCATCCCTTTACCTCAGCATCCTGTTGAAGGGATGTTGATCTGAGGATCGATTGGAACCCTTCCTCCTTTGCACTGGCTTGGAGCAGTTCTCCTGACTGCTTAGAACGGTTACTAAACATTTGCTGGCGACACCCCCAGGTACTCTTTCTGCAAGGTACTAGTTCAGCTTGCGACTTTTCCCAGGCGTCCTTGAGGCCGGTTGTGCCTCCACCATCCATTACCTGACCACAACGTGAGAAAGCGGAGTTATGTATTCAGAACAATGAGGTAACTCTTATTCGAAGGAAGCTCTTCCAGTGCTTGGAAAAATAGGCAGAATAAGGAAAAGTGAATCACAGCCGATCTTAGCCGATACAAGCTTCCTCGTGATTGGTTGTGACACTTTCACAAAGCAACGAACCCAGTAAAAAAATTCCATAACTTTTTTTCTGAGAGAATCATCGAATAAACAAAAGCTTCTGCTGTCAGCAAGCATTAAACTATTTATATTTAATTAGGCTAATAAACAGTTTTTCTCCTGATCAGTTGAACACAATAATTCTACACTTATAGAAAATCACTCACCGCTCACAAACCATCTGCTAAATATGAGCAGGTAGCGTCCTTGAACCACGGCGTGATTTCACTTGAACTCTTATTCTTATCCTACTTCGCTGTACTCCGTACTCTGAAACATCTGCTTATTATTTTCTTCAATAATGCCCGATCATGGATACTTCACTATCGAACATTTGTTTCCTATATACTTTGCAGAGGGCAAACTACAATTCACCCAAGTTACCAACGGACAAACAGTGGGGTGACCTTTGCCCCGGCCAATCATTCACGAAAAAAAACATTCAATTTAAACAAGTTTAAATGGAGATATTTCAATGAAGCGGCGATAAATCATAGTTAATTATGAAAATCACTCAGTCTGTGATAAATTGTTAAGTTCAAGACCCAGAGGCGTTGAGTGGACGCCTTGGCGCTTCGCGGGGTGAACACAGTCAACAAAAATGGAGTTGCTTAGGAGAAGGGTCGCGTGCAATGGTCACAATCAGCTATGATTTCCGAGATCTCAGCAATTTTGTTGACTCTTGGAAATATTCAACACGAAAGAGTTGTGGCCTCCTCATAGTCGTTTTGCGCGGTAATCAAAGAAGCAATTACAGGTCATTTATCAAAGCTGAAGTTGACTAAAAGAGGCGCGTCCATGTGCACCAAGTGCATTACTATTCACTACGCCAGCATTTTTCGCACGATTCCAAGCGGAAATTGGCTCTCTTGAAGATAAACATCGAAACAATTAATTACCATAAAATAAATTTCCTCAAAAAATTTTCTTCTTCTTCGAAAATTAAAAAATCAAAGGTCTAGCTGCAACACGATCCCCTATTCGTTCCAGTGCTGAAATGCTTCAATAACTTTTTTTGAATTTGTCCAATGGTAAATAAATATCTTCCGGTGATAGTTATGATACAAAGATCTTGTTCAAAGTCACTCATCGATTTTTTTATAATGTTGAGTGTTAGAAAAAATATGGAATTAATCAACAGATTTAAAAAAAAACATCGTATAAATTAGTTCTTCCCTCTGAAACGCAATGATGGCATCGGTATGATGAAATATGTCCTTCTGATGACGCGGCAGTTATTGCGGTTGATGAATTTTTAGCTTGGATTGAAGCAACACAATCAATTTTCGTTGTTGTAAATGGTAGCATTGACGATGCATTAATTATCATACATATTCGGAAAATTATTGAATTTGTTTGTGTTCAATTTAATAATTGACTTTTATTTATGAAGCAATTAGTTAAATCATGTTAACTGACATCATCATGTCGAGGAGCACATGTGCGCCATAAAAAAGCAATGTTTAAAATAGATAATCGAATTTTGACAGGACATGTTTTTTTTCGAATATGTCAACACAGTTTGACATTTCAGTAGTGTCTTATCAATTGTAATAATGAGATCGAATCAACTTGTTTAATGCTTAGATATAATACAAAGCGATCATCGGAAAAAGATTCATAATGTGCAAACTTATCGTACACTTCACAAATACTAGCATTTGAGAATATTTCGGCTACTAATAGACTCGGTGATTTAGTACGCTACATTATTACATTAACAAATGGCGGATTTTATTAGGACTAATGTTTCGTGGTGTCATTGCTCAGAGACTTGTTCATCAATTTGCATTTTACAAATTATTCTTCTGTCTATTTAATGAAAAGGGTGCGTACGTTTTTCTTTGATTCGCCTGATTGTAAGAAGCTGGAAAGGATCTTGAAGGTAATTAATTGCAATCCAACGGTTTAATGGGCATCAAACAATCTTTGGAGGGTAGCTGTGTGATATTGTTTCGTTGCAGAGACCACACTGAAACAATTATTTTTAAAATTTAAATCTTTATGACTGTTTGAAAAATGAATAAAAAAACATCAAGTCATAAAAATGAAACAAGCAACGAACAAGACACGTTTTATGCAAATAAAATTTAAATCAGCTTCGTAGCTCTTCGACCAACTAGAACTAAACACAGAAGCAACCGTTCAATGCGTTTTATGTGTAGCATAAGCATCACAATCGCTTGTAATCCATTATAAGTCATTAAATTTAGTAATTAAACACCATCATAATTAATTCCAACCAGACATGCTTCTCAGAAGTGCTGTTGTCATGGAAATTAAACGCTCCAGAACCCACTGAGTTTATTGCGATCAAATAGCTATCTGTCCTCAAGGATGCATCGCCTATTGTAGGCATTATCAAATTAAATGTTGGCTCAATAAAATGCACTCGAACTACGAAGGAAACAAGAAAACCAACAGCTCATAAAATAAAGTGCAGTGAATTAAACAAAGTCCACATTCATTTATATCACAGCAGTCCGAGCAATCCAGTTCGAGTTGCTGTACGTCCCGGCGAAGAGATCCTGCATCGTAATTATCGCATTCAGCACTTTACTAAATAAACATATCATAAAAATTACAGGTGTAATAAAATGAAGCGTGAGTGTCTGATGTCCGTGGACCAGGTCCTGAAAGGCATGATGGTAGATTCAAATAGACATTTGCATGCAGTGAGCGTCCGATGGGGATGAAGGGAAGAAATGTTAGCATATGCGTTAGCACGTACAAATCAGGGAGTGCTAGAACAAACGTAGAGACATCTTTCTCGATTGTTCATCAGAGAATGTAATTTGATTTACTGCTTGCTAAATTAAATGGAAAAGTTGTGTAAGGAAGTTGAAAGTGCACATTTTATCGTTTTAGCATTCTCAGACGGTGACTCGATTTAATTCGCACTATTACCGGTATTTTAATAGACTTAAGAAATGCACAAGAATTGCAGAATAAGTGTTGCTGATGTACTAAAAGTTGAAAGAGACTAGTAATCAAACAGAGGGTAATGTATCATTCACCCCCATTTGTTGTTTGTGTTTTGTAGCAAGCCCGAGCTTGGGTGGGCCCTGGGAGATCAGCATCACTAGACTCTATAGTATGGTAAAGAAGTAAAAGCAATGTGATCTAAACATACATAATTTGCCATACTTCTGGAAGTTGTGACCTACAAAATTTGAAGAATCTGAAAAAGTTGTCAAGGGCTGATGAGGTCACGTTATTACGAGGGTTGCTATTTACAGTTCTGGGCTAAAATGAATAGACAATAATTTATCCATAAAAATCACTTTATTGTTTTTCAAATTATCCTCCATGAAAATCGATACACTTTTGCATGCGTTTAAACCAATTGTCAAAACATGTTATCAACTCCGTTTGAGACACTTCCAAAACGTGCCTTTTGAACGCTTCAATGGCTTCTTCGGGCGTCGAAAATCGTTGCCCACGCAATTTGTTTTTGATGTAAGAAAACAAGAAAAAGTCTTTGGGTGCTAAATCAGGACTTTACATCAGCTGTCCCATTAATTCGATGTTTTGACTGGTCAAAAAGCCAGCTGTTTTACGATATGTGAGAGCTTGTATTATCTTGGTGAAGAATGATTCCACGTCGCTTGTTTTTTTTTCTCATTTCACCAAACACTTCGGACAAACAAATGGTTGTGTGTCATTAAGAATTGACCGTTCTACACTTCTAGTAGAATTGTTGCTACATGACCAGCTAGTCCAAAAAACAGGCGACCATTTGCTTCGCAATCCTTCTTCCACGAACACCTTTTGTCAGATTTGGCTCGTCTTGACAGAGCCACACAGACGACTGCTGTTTTCTTTCGGGCTCATACGCATAGATCCATGATTCGTCACCTGTCACAATCTTATAAATGTCTTTTGAAGCGCCGTGATTGAATTTTTTAAGCATTTTTTACACCAATAACAATAGAACTGAGCACCTACAGTGGAAAGGATGGGATTGTTCTATTGTTGTTGCGGGAAAATATCGAGCATTTTTTTGAACGATTGTCAAATTATGTGTGATCCAACGTAAACAAATTTTTTTTCACGGCCAAATGTTCATGTAATATCTTATGTACGCTGGTGGAACTAATGCTCATGGATACCTCAATCTCACGATATGTCACATGACAATCTACCATTATCAGATTTCTGACTGCATCCATGTTTTCTGGCAAATTCACTGATTTTGGACGACCTACACAAAACTCGTCGGTGAGCGAACGGCAACCACGATTGAATTCGTTATACCAGTTTTTTACAGTGCTTAAAGATGGTGCTCTATCACCAAAAGTCGATTTAAGTTGACCGATGCACTCTTGTCTTGATAATTTACGTCGAAAATCCAAGGAAAGCATCGCACGAAAGTGTTCACGATTCAATTTAATTTTTCAAACGAGATGAATTTTTCACGCTACTGTAAAAAATAGTGCTTGTAAATGTCCTGAAACCTACCATATATAGACGTTATAACATTATTTTTTTGCCACATTGACACTGATTTTGAAAGCATTCCTAACTCACTTTACTTTCTAGTGCTCAGGAGTATATTCTTGTTAACAGGATTATAGGGTTTTGTGTTATCTAAAAGAACAGGGAATAAAAAGGAACATAAATTGATTTAAACGTAGATCATTATGTTGTTTCAACGGAAATTAGCAGTGGCGGCTCTACCTTTGGGGCTAGTGTGGCTCAGCCACACCACTTATTGATGAGCCTATATTAGTGCAAATGTAATAAAATATCATTATAGATTTCAATATAGTTTTCATAATTTAATTTCATTTCAAAATATAATGTAACATTTTTTTCGCCCATGCTGTAGTTTACTTTCACAAAGTCTTCTTGCCACGCACTTTAGAACACTTTGTTTTTCTCTTCGACTCGCTTCGTTGTGCCTGCACCGAGTAAAAGCTGAGTGTAAAATTCAAACTCATTTTCTCTTTGACAATTTTCCACCTTTACTAAGAGGAAGGGGCTACATGAATTTTGCCCCAAAACGAGGATTTCGATTTGAATGGCTGCGTGAATTCTATGCTGAAGCGGCGGGAGTGTGCGTGTTTGAAATAACATGTGTATACATCATGGACGGTCTAATCATATACAGCCCGTTCTGTGCTTCGACAACGTTTAGTCTTGGCATGGTCTGGATAATACTTTTGAGCAGGTATGAGGAACATTTTTTTACGACTGGCCGAAAGGGGTGAAAGTGATGACTGTTAATGCAGTGCCTGTGTGTTTTCGTAGTATTTGTAGTGTTTGGTATTTTTTTAAAGTTTTGTAGTGCTTAAAGTTTTTTCCAGAAAAGGGTTCTTCAGGTTTTGGTATTTATGATTTTGATTAAATAAATAATTAACAAGATTTTTTTTATTCAGAGTGCACTGAAGTTTTATTAAAGCTTTAAATTTTATTCAAAACACGATAGGAGGAATATATCTTTGATTGCCACCGAATCTACTTTTGGGGAAACCGATCACTAAAAATCAGTTAACACTCCACATGTGGTACTTCTTGGGTGGAGTGGAAACTCACATAAAAACTTATATTGGTGATAGAAAAATTTGTACCAGTATCCCTACCATACTTAACTCCCACGAGCCGCCACTGGAAATTAGATATCCAACCAAACCACTGCAAATTCAGTCATTTATTTCATTTTTTCTGATGAAACTAATTTATTTTAGTCGGATTCCTTGCTTAGGAATTTTTTTAAATTACTTTATAAGAGGTTTTTGATGTAAAAAGTTATGGAAGCTGATCAGAGAGCAAATTTTCTATTAAAAATCAATTCAAGACATGCCTCCACGATTGTAGAGGCCGATTGGTTAATTCTTCTTTGGGTCCTGTTCAATTTGTTTTTTTTTTGTATTGGCGTAAGATCAGAAGCTTTTCGACCAACGGCTGACTTTAAAATGCACAAAAAAACCATCTCACAGTTTTGCATTAAAGTTATTGAAAAGAATCCAAAACAAAAATCCATCAAAGACTTTGTATTGTCCATCAACAAAACCAACAACAATAACAACAAAAGTGTGAACTTTATGCAAACATCGCATACATAATTCGCATGACCTTTTCGTGACCAATCAAATAAGATAATTTATTACTTAACATACATCCGCGCGATCGCGTCCTCGTGAGCCGGCAACAAAAGCCAACTTCTTCTGAATCTTGTATTCTGGTGGTATCAAGATGGCTTGCCGTACATTAGTAAGCCTAGTATACAATTAAACAGTTATGCCGAGTCCAGTATCAGTTTCGGCTGCAAAGGTTACATCCTCGTCCACCACACCATCACCACTTGGTATTTAGTTGCCTTGGCACAGTGTCAAGGCGAATTAATTGTGGAGCTGGCGGAGAATAAGCGAAAGATTAAATCGTTGCGAAATATCAAAGGCGAACTGCGAATAATAAATTGGTCGGAAGATTTGTGCGTGGCGTGAAAGAGTATCCGAAAGAAGGCGAAGACTTCCGCGTTCTGGAAATCTCAAGGATTGGCCAGCAGTGGGTAATTTGTCGGTGCTCAGATTTGTTGATATCAACAGAAAGGAGTGGGGAATAACAAAGGAAAGAATATTTTCGGAGGAAATATATCTTAACGTGGGAGCCCATTAATATTTTTAAGGATATTGTTGACTGTTTTGGAGATTTACTTTAAATAATTTACTTGGAAAAATTATACGTTTCAGCTTGACGAACAGAAGCAAAACACATCATGAAGAATTGTGGTGAAGATGTGGAAGACACAACCTCATGATTTAATTTTAATATGTTTTTTTTTAATGTTTGATCGTCCTTTTGAACAACTTCCGTTTTTGCAAGATTTAGTTATATTCGTCTTCCAAAATGTACTGAGATGGTGTTGTCAATTTACGTTTTCTTTTTCGAATGAATCTAAGACAGATAATGCACCGTGTACCAGTTTTTTCTTGGACAGGATGTTGCCGCACAATTCAGCCAATTTGCCACATATCTGTTGTACAACCAAAGTGGCCAAGATGTGCCTAAGTATAGCTAAATGCATATTCGTGTACCTTAACATTAGTAACAGAGTAAGCAAATTGCATGTGAATGATTCGTGCACGAAAGACAAAGATGCACATAGAAGCTAGTTTCGTTAATTCGTTAAATCGCGACTGACAGCGAGAAAAGCCATTTTGATTTTGACAATTCGCGATCAAAAAATTTGGGTGTGATTAAATGTTGAATTCGACAGCGAAAATACAAATAAATAGCAGTGCATAGTACGGAGAAATAACGCGTTTGAAGTTTGTGATCATTGATGCTCCACTCAGCAACGCGCAGTGACTGGAAAAGTGTTTTATTTCCATAACTTGAGACAGTGTGGAAAAGTGGCTATGCGAACAGGAAATACAGTTGCTTTTTCGGTGTTCTATTTAATTAGGAATATAGAGCAACGAAGAATGTAAACTTGCATAAAGTCAGCTGATTTTCACATGTACGCGTATATGGTTAACTTATGTAAAATGGTCAGCTCTACATATGCGAAATTCGTCCTAGAGAAATGAAAATATGAATTTCAACTTACACTTTCACGCGCGAGCTTGGAAACCGAAGCCAGAGCGCTCCCTCTCTTTTCTGATAGATAATTAATTTATGCATGTTTTGTCTCATGTTCATTTTGACAGCTCTGAGTGTCCGTGCTATATATTCTTTATGCTATGGTTTGAATAAAACCGCTTGGTTTCTATATGCTATTCGACATTTGAACAGCTCACGTTGCCTGGGATTTCAAGCAACAGCCTTCTTCTTGATGTGATTCATAAATATAATAATATGCGTCAATTGAAATCTTAACAATGCTTATCCCTTGTTTGATTCGCGAGGGGCTAAAACAAAAAAAAAACACCCGACCAAAATTTCCCGAAAACTAATCAGCTCTTAAGATTGCACAGACGCTTCGATTGACACCTCATTGAAGTCGATGCGACTTTTTCAGGTGAGATATGCTCGTAGAAAAAAATGTTCCCAAACGTACGTACATGTAAACACACACACACATACAGACTTCTTTTCAAAAACACTTGAAATTTACTCTAAGGACCTCAAAACGTAAAGATATGTTGAAAATTTAAATTTCGAAATTCGCGGTGAAGCTTTCCATATACTGGGAAGTTAACAAACGTTCCTTTTCTTTAAAAATACTGGACTCTATACTTTAGTTGAAGTAATGTAAGGATTGCTCAAAGTTTCATGCCAAAGGATTTTTTTCAATATATTTTGATCCCATTCTTGGGTAGTTTGTCTTTTTTTCTGGACTTTATTAACCCATCATGGAGTCAACAACACCAAACGACTGCATAAAGAAAACGGCGTATTTGCATCTTATAACCAACTATTGATGCATCACTCTGGCGTCTTGCCTTCCAGCACGAAAATAACTCATTGTCCTTTCTGCAAGCCTAGTACCACGAGACATTCCTCCTTTGTACGCACATTCTTCGCGGACAGAGCGGACCGGGCCCGGACGCCGCCTAACTGGCACTTTAATAGTTCAAATATGAAAGGCAATCAGAGTCAAATTTATTTAAAGCAACCACGGTCTATTGTTCCCCAATTGTTTCCCATTCTTATTTTTGTATGTGCCGCGGCAACATGTGGCCTGGCCGCACTATCGCATTCTTGCTGATTTATTACGGCATCAAGGCCGCGGCGGCTACAAGCGTCCATGGCGGTCAGGCGTGCTTGGTGAGGTGGTGATGGCATAATGGGCGCCGCGATAATAATGTTTGTAATAATATTATAACACCACCAGATGTCACTGCTATCCAGATATATTCAGGTAGTTTTTGAACGCACCCATCAATGGTGGTGATACCACACTGACAGGAAAAGACGATGAAGGTTAAGAAGAAACAATAAAGATGTATTAAATACTGGACATACAATAGTCTTTAATTTCAAATAGTCAACGAATATTACATGGTGTCAGAAGTTAATTTTGGAAATCAAATCGTGTTCGGTACCGAACAAAGGAGTTCAGCGTATAAGTGGTGAAATACTGAGGAATAATAATGGCGAACGATCGTTTACCAAAAGAATTGGATTGCACAAACGCGGCAAAGGAATGGCACGCATGGAAAAGTGAGTTTTTAATGTATATGCGAGCAACAGGTAAAGCAAATGGAACGGAGTCAACAAAAATTGCAACATGTCTGTGGTTAATTGGCCGTCAAGCGCGAGAAATTTATAATACATTGTTTCCAAATGATGGAACGGAAAATGGTATTCTTGGAGAGAATATTGTAGTTGCACCAGCCGAGGGTGAACAGGCTTCTGTCGCAGTAGTCAACCAGCGCACATTAAATGATGTTCTGAAGGCGTTTGAGGAATATTGGAGTCCAAAGAAAAACACAACTATGGAATCCTTCAAATTCAACAACATTTTGCAAAAGGAAAAGCAACCGTTTGCTGCGTTTGAAACTGAACTTCGCAAGCAAGTTCAGTTTTGCGATTTCAAGAGCAAATGTGAGTGCGGAAAAGAATTGAAATATGAAGAGCGCATGTTAAAAGATCGAATTATCATTGGAGTGGAAGATAGAAAATTGCAATTGAAGCTGTTGGATGGCAAGGAGGAGCCATTAAACAAAGTAATTGAAATGTGTAAAACATACGAAGCTGCGAAGGAAAATAGGGTTAGGTTGAACATAAATAACCAATCAAGTATCGACAGCGTGGCTGAACAGCCAAAACAAACAATTGATGTTGTAACTCGTCGTTGTTACAATTGTGGTAATGATTTCAATGCAAATCATTTACAATCGTGTAAAGCCAAGGATATCAATTGCCGGTCATGTGGGCGTAAGGGTCATTTCCAGCGTTTTTGTAAATCGAAGAGCAAGCAAACGGACAACAGTGGATCAAAAGCGGAAAACAATCAAAATGTAAAACAGCAACAACACTCAATCAGCTGGGGTAAAACAGGTAATTGTGTGAAAATCATTGATGGTAGTGCGAATAGGGACATAAAACTGGATCGTATTTATAGAATAAATTCAAGTAACGTGCCCGACCACACGAAGCGGTGGTATAAGGAGTTTCAAGTGGGAAATCAGTTAGTTAGGTTTAAGTTAGATACTGGATCTGATGTGGACTGCATTCCGGCCAAAATATTCAAGAAGTTGGGGGTTCAATTGGAAAATGAAAATGAAAATTATTCGGTCTTTGATTATAATGGAAACAATGTTAATGTTTATGGTACGGTTAAACTAAAATGCATTGATACTAACTTAAAAAAGGAACATGTCTCTCGCTTTATTGTTGTCGATGATGTGTGTGAACCGATACTGGGTCTTGAATCAAGCGAACGATTTGGATTAGTTAAACGAACGGATGTAAATTATGTTGCATGTTTGTCACAAACACGGGAGGAATTTTTAAAAAGCAATCGTGACGTCTTTGAAGGTTTGGGTAAATTTCCGGGAACATTCACAATAAATATGAAAGAAAACTCAAAGCCAGTCCTTCATTATAAAAAACGGATACCAAATTCGTTGTTGGAGCGATTAAAGTTACAATTAGTACAGATGGTACAGGATGGAATCATTTCACCTGTTGATTACCCAACGGACTGGGTTAATAATTTGCAAATAGTTGAAAAGCCTAACTCGAGTGAACTTCGTATTTGTTTAGACCCAAAACCACTCAATGAATGCATCAAGCGAGAGCATTTTTTGATTCCAACGATAGATGATTTAACGTCTGGGCTGGCAAATATGCGCGTTTTTTCGGTTTTAGATTTGAAAAGTGGCTATTGGCAAATGGAATTGGACGATGTGAGCTCTGATCTAACAACATTTATGACTCCCTTTGGTCGATATAAATTCAGGCGTGTGCCATTTGGGCTTAATTTTGTACCGGAATTGTTTCAACGAGAAATGGTTAAAATGTTAGGAGATATTGAAGGAGTAATAATTTATTTCGATGATGTTGCTATTTGCGCGGAAACGGAAGACGAACACGATCGGATAATGGATAAAGTAATGGAAAGAGCACGTAAATACAATATTAAATTTAACCCGGATAAAATTCAGTATCGGAAACACGAAGTTAAATTTATGGGTCATATTTTATTTGATGGAAAATTTAAAGCAAATTTAAAGTATCGGGACGCGATTTTAAAGATGAAAACGCCGGAGGATAAAGCGGCTGTGTCAAGATTCTTGGGTATTTTGAAATATTTAGCGAAATTTATTCCGAATTTGTCAAAGCAATCGGCGCATTTGCGGGATCTCACGCGAAACAATGTGAAATTCGAATGGAAGGAAAATCATGATCGGGAATTCAGGGAATTGCGTAATGTCGTAACATCGGAGCCGGTATTGGCGATTTATGATCCGAAATTGCCAGTCATTGTGCAAACGGATGCGTCCCAAGATGGATTGGGTTGCGTAATCATTCAGAATGGACACCCAGTAGCATATGCGTCTCGGACGTTAAGCAAGAGTGAACAAAAGTGGGCTCAAATCGAAAAAGAGTTATTGGCAATTGTTTTCGCATGTCAGCGATTTCATTATTTCTTGTATGGGCGTCAATTTACGGTGGAAAGTGATCACAAACCGTTGGAAACACTAGTCAAGCGGGATATTGATGATGTGACAATGCGGCTTCAGCGAATGCTCATGGCACTTTTGAAATATCCAAAGATGACTGTTGTTTACAAACCGGGCAAAGAAATGCTCGTAGCTGACTGCCTGTCACGGGCCCAATTATCAGAATGTCATGAAGACACGGATTTAACGGGGATAATACATACAGTAACTAAAGCAGCGTGTTTATCGGAAGAAAATTATGATTTGTATCGTTCAATCATTGAACGTGATGAAAATTTGTTACGAATTTGTCAATATGTTGAGAAGGGTTGGCCAAATTACCATCTACTGGATGATTTAAGCCGGGTATTCCACAAATTCAAAAATGAGCTTCATTTTGAGAATGGCTTGCTATTTCGTGATCATCGACTAGTTATTCCAAAAGAATTACAAGGAAAACTTAGTAAGTGGTTGCATGCACCACATTTGGGAATCGAGAAAACACTAGCACGTGCAAGAATGCATTATTACTGGCCAAACATGAACGGTCAGATAAAAGAAATGGTTACATCTTGTGCCATTTGTGAAAAGTTCACGCGTAACAATCAAAAAGAGGAGCTGGTTCAAGAAGAGCTACCGAAGTATCCATTTCATATAGTGTCAATGGATGTGTTCGAGTATACGGGACAGGATTTCTTGTCTGTGATTGATGCGTATTCGGGTTTTATAATTGTGGAACATTTAAAAGACAAAACAGCGCGTCATATCATCGCGAAGTTAGAGGTTAATTTTGACAAACTGGGATACCCAACGGTAATTAAAGCGGATAACATTCCATTTAACTCGCGTGAATTTGGAAAATTCGCAAACGATTATAATATTGTCATGAAATTTTCAAGCCCTCGGTACCCACAAAGCAATGGTTTAGCCGAGAAGGGTGTTGCGATTGCTAAAAATATTTTGAAACGTTGTGTTGAAGAGAGAGACACGGAAAGGTATCAATATCGAATTTTGGAATATAACACAACCCCTGTGGCAAGTATGCGATTGACACCAGTCCAGCTGTTTTTTGGTCGGGTGGTCAAGACGGGAATGCCAATTTCGGATTCATTGTTGTATCGAAACAACTTAAGTGAAGAAACGGTTAAAAATAAAATTAAAGAAAAGCGTAAAAAGCAAAAGTATTATTATGACCGGAATGCAAAAGCACTGCCAGTGTTAAATGTAGGTGATCTCATTATTTTTAAGAAAAACGGAAGGGAGTGGAACTACGGAACCATTGTGAGTAATGTTAACAATCGATCATATATTATCAGGGATAATTTTGAGAATCATTTTAGACGAAACCGACGGTTCATTGCCAAGACTAAAAACAACGAGGTGAATGGGGGAGAGGTATTATTTGAAGATAATGTTAGATTTAATGTGGCAAGTCCTGATAAATTGAAACCAATTGAAATTGTAACGCCACGTGGGCGCAACGTACAAGAAAATGTTAACAGTGGCAATGAAAGAATTGATTGTAATGTGGATGAACCGGATCTACCAGAATTGAATGATAGTAATGCATCAGCAGATGAATATCAAACCGCTGGTAATTCGGAGTCAGAAACAGAGTCGGTAAGAGATCAAGAAACACCTGTACCGGTGATTGTAAACGAACCAGATGTTAGGAGAACTCGTAGTGGTAGGGTCAGTAGACCACCTCAAAGATATGGTTGGCCGTAGTTAATGTAACAACCCTTGCAGTCCAATTATTTTAGAATATTTAATCAAACATAAGTCAATTGAAAATGTCAATGAAATCTCTGTTAAAAGAAAAAAGCGTGTAATAATATTATAACACCACCAGATGTCACTGCTATCCAGATATATTCAGGTAGTTTTTGAACGCACCCATCAATGGTGGTGATACCACACTGACAGGAAAAGACGATGAAGGTTAAGAAGAAACAATAAAGATGTATTAAATACTGGACATACAATAGTCTTTAATTTCAAATAGTCAACGAATATTACAATGTTATCGGCAATAATGGCGAGGGAGCGCCCTTGAAAGCGCGTTTCAGCTCACGTGAATTACTTTAAATTGATTTAGAGCTGCCGCACGAAATTGCGGCCCTCCGGCCAATTTACATACAAAAGGCAATTTCAAGAAAGCTGCCAGCCAGCGCTTGTAGCAGCACCGAAATGACCGCCAAGTGTGTACTCGCGCTTTGTTACTTTATTTGTTTATTTGGTGGCGAAATAAATTGTTTGGCAAATCTGTTTGCATTCGTTGCGGTGCAGAAACAAATTGTTTGCAAAATTATTGACTTGTAGGCGAACGTTGTTAGTGATTTGATTGCGAGGAACATAATGTACTGGTATTATTAACAATTTGTCGGTAGTCTTTTATTAGCTCATCGTTAACATTGTTTTAATGGATTTTACGCACTGAAGTGCAATCTTGATTTTCCAGTCGTCAGTCGTCTTCTCATAGTTTCGACAAACATTCGTGTGTCTGTGAAATACATTTCAAACTCTTTTCTTTGCTATTTTTTTATAGGAAGACGTTACAGATAACAACACATAAAAGCTCACTGAAAAAAGTCCCTTCACAAACTCCAAAAATTCCATAGCTTCTGCCGAACTGACGAAATTGTCTGGACGTGCTTGAAAATCAATATGGAAAATACAAATAAACCACAATAAATCCTATTATCATAGAAGAATAAATTTCTATCATTTTTTATATTCCTAATTTCTCAACCATATTCAACATCTTCTCAAAATAGCAAAAAATAATGCTTATTCGCCCCTTCCAAGAAAACCTCTTTGAACAAAGCATGTCCATTTTTATCAAAACCAAAAAAAAACAATAATCTTAAATAACTTATTAACCAAAAAATTATTGAGTAATCCAAATGCTTATCGATGAAATGAAAAAAATATCCAACCATCACAAATAGTCAACTTCTTAGTATATATAAAATCAATACAAGGTAATATTCAAATCAATACTTTAAAATCAAATCAAACAGATAAAACATCTAATTTATGGAGAAAGCATCTCAAAGACGAGTGAACCGGTCTTTTGGTTTGCATAAACCACAAAAAAAACATGGCATCGTTATGTAATGGTTTTCGTCTTCAGTCGTCAACGGCAGCGCGGTTCTTTCAACGAATATATGTGCAAATTAAATATGATCGCGAATTCAAACAATAACAAAATGGTTGGATCAGAGACACATATAATCAAACGCAAAATGATTTTCGATATGTTGGGATAAATATTTTTAAATAAATAATTAGTTATGTTGGTTTGATTTGAGCAGCTGAGATTACTTAGTCGTCGTCACTTGATTTGATGGTGAGCAACTCATAATGTACAAAACCTCTCTGATCCTACGAAATGCAGAGAATAACCTTAGCACAGTGAATATTTATCTTTGGCTATGATGGACCAGGTTCACCTAGCATCACCCATCTTTTTTGACGTTTACGATTTTCATAATATATCTGTTTTTCATCTCCTGAAACTATTCGATGTAAAAAAAAACCTTTTTTGCTGCCTTTGCAGTAGCATTTTACAAATTATCTTTCGACGTTCAATTTTTTTGGATAATTTTTCATGTTCTTTGCCCTCTGGGCCAAAATCGTGGAAACCATAAGTTACACGTTGTATTAGGAAAAGCATGTTTACCTTAAATCTCCACAACCAAAGGATAAGTTTACGCTGCACTTTTCTTTGCAATAAAATAGTGTAATAACACTTCCCGCAAATGATGTTTACTTGGAACGAAAACCGACATTTTCAAGAAGGTAAAAACACTTTAACTAAATGTCACGTAGTGCGTTTGACAGCTGACACAAATAATTTATTTTAAGTAAAACTTTTCCAAACGCAAATATTTTATATTATAATAACATATATATATTTCAAGGGTGAGAGTTCCCTCTTCTTCAGTGCTATTTTACTATGGTATACATTTTTTGCCTTAATTATAAGTCTTCAACGCTTAGCCACTCATATACATATCTATCATCCAGTTTTACTTAATTAGATCTAACAGTTTTGAATACCCGTTGCCTGCGTCTTCATTGAGTCTCAAGTTTTTGGGTTGTCTAATAATCCATAGACTCTCATAAACATCCAATTTTCGGTAGTCCTTTACCTGCTGTACCACTTCAAGGTCATCCCATCCGATCGTATGGTTGTTTATAACCATGTGTTTGGCCACGGCTGATTTCGCTGCTTCACTGGACATTTTGTTGACCTTTGTTGACAGCTGACATAAAGCCCTATCGAATACAACTGCTGCCAACTATTAGTACACGCAAGCGATACTAAAAACCACATTTGTTGGAGAAGAGCGGAGTCATATGCACACACTCAATATATTTGCTAGGTTGGCTCCAAGCTCAGGCAAACATTCGGCAAACTTTGCAACAAAATTGCCTTTCAACTAAAGAAATGGGAGATGCGCGATCAGTCGAATGCTCGCCAAAGACGTACAAACTTGATGTCTATTTTAAAAATAACACGATGAGTATGTTTGTATTTTTTTGCATTGCTTCAAGTTTACAACAATAACTTCCATTGATCTGTCAAATCAGCCTGCTTACAAGTTTACGAAAGTGTGCTCGAAGTGCGACCCTTAAGGCCCACACGTCCTCCACTTCGTCCTCCTCCTCGTCCGTCTCTTCATTTTTCTCCTAGCCATTCACCACGGAATCTTCAATCGTTATTATTGTTTTTTTATTATTATTAATAATAATCATTCGTTAATAAAAATGTTTGATCGTTACAGAATAAAAATAATTGATATTGTATTGCCAATATCAGATTTAAACTAATAATATTTGATTATTTATGACATTTTAACTGCACTAGCGTCACTACTGAAATTATGCCAAACATGATAATATAAGTTTGGAATTCTATAAATTGATCGTGATTTGTTTAAAACTACTATTCAAATATCATTTTTTACAACATTGATCAAAATTTTGCTAAAACACACAATAGTAAAAATATTATTAAGAAGGTATTTGGGATCTGCACGAATGAATACTGCATTTCAATAGTTTCAAAATTTAGCAAATTTTTGTTTTTTTCTTCAGTTTTTTCATCTTCAATATAAAACGGCTTGGCCGATTTTGCTGAAAACTCACTCAGTTTTAAGTTACGTAATTACGCGTGAAAGCGGCCAACGTCAACTTTAGTGCTCCACATAATCGAGACAAAAAATAATTCCGAACGCCCAAACGCACATCCGCACATCATACGCACACACACACACACAGATATTTCTCTAAAAACGATGGATTTGAATTTCAGAGACCTTAAAACGTGCAGATATGTCAAAATTTAGGATAGAAAATAGACCCTATTACAATAACTTCGCACTGTGAACTGGAAAGTTAATAACGTCAATATGACATTTGTTTTGTGGACCGAGATTTTATGCGCATGAGTTGTGAGCACAGTGTATACAATATACAGTGGAAAAACTCTAGGTGGGGAAATGAAATACACTGAGCTTAAAAACTTGATTTAACAGAGCATTAAGAGAAATTTAACAGAGACCACAGCGAAACAACTATACGAAATACAGGTGTAAAGCAGAGCAGAGCATATGCTCGCGCTTGAAGCTTGTAACTTTTGGTAGTTCCACGGAGCTACCCGGCGTTGAAAATTGATAGTCCACTTTTTACTCTAAGTTTAGGGACTAGTGTATACATAGACTATGATTGTGAGCTTATGACAGCTGAAGTCAGTGGCAGCTCTATTTTTGAGGTTAGCGAAGCTTAGCCTCACAACTCGAAGATTGAAAAACATTCTTTTATACATGTGATTAAATAAAATTTCACACTCCAATATAATTTATACTTAATGCATTTTTATTTCAAACGATAATGTGGTATCGTTTCCGCACAAGCTGTTTCGCAATGAACCACCATCATCATCAATAATAGTCAGGTGGTGACCAAAGTCTATAAAGTATATATGGCTTTTTGTAGTGGCAGCTTTATTTATGCACGAAAAACCAGAATCTTGACTTAAGGGGAAAACGGTTTTCGTGCAGGGGTGAAAAGAATAACATGCGAAATGGCATACCATATCTTATACGAGGTCTGTTCAAAAAGTATCGCGAATTTTGAATTTCCGCGAGCTTCGTGTATTCATATTTTTGTGACGTTGTATTGGTACTCATGTTCCTCACTTATCCTGACAAGTTCAGCCATTTTGAATCTTCAGTTAATTTTTGACAGCTATTTGGCTTGGACGTGTTTTGCATGTCCTCGATTTTTGTTTATTCCAAAAAATGGATCAAAAAGTCTGTATCAAATTTTGTATGAAACACGACTTTAAGTGCGCGGAGGCATTCCGAACGCCCAAACACGTCAGCAACAGACAAAAAATTGACAAAGTGATGAAAATAGTATTGACCAATTGTCGAATCACCGTTAAAGAATTGCTGAGGACCAAAAATATCGATTGGCTCGTGCCTTCCGATTCTTACCAATGATTTGGACTTGAGACGGGTCGCCGCGAAATTCTAACCAAAATTACTCAATTTCGACCAAAAGCACGTCGTTGCCTTTGCGCGAATTTTTGGCCAAAATAATATACCAATGATGCCGCAGCCACTGAATTCCTCAGACTTGGCCCGTGTGACTTTTTCTTGTTGCCGAAACTAAAGAGGCCCATGAAAGGACGACACTACACCATGATTGAGGAGATAAAGACGGCATCGAAGGAGGAGCTCAATAAGATCACAAAAAATGAATTTTTGAAGTCCCCTGGAAAAAAGGTTGGCGCAAGTGTATAATATCTGATGGGGATTACAAAATAGATATTGATAAATAAGTAAATAATTTTTGAAAAAACATAAAACTCGCGATATTTTTTGAACAGACCTCATATATATATCTAAGATACCTTCATGGTGGCACGTCGAAGAAACAATGGTAAAGACCATTATCCAAAATAGTTTTGACTTTTTCCCAATTAATTTAAACGTTATTCCAAATCGTTTGGACGTTTTGCCAACTAGTTTGTACTCTTTCTCGAAATTTGTAAACTTTTCCCCAACAGATTTGAGGTTACGGTTTACAAACATACAAAAGGTAACCCATAAGCTTAAATTTGTTGGAAAGATGTTTATAAACTTTGAGGGAAAGTACACACCAG
The DNA here is from genome assembly GCA_963942545.1 of Oxycera nigricornis. Lineage (NCBI taxonomy): Eukaryota > Metazoa > Arthropoda > Insecta > Diptera > Stratiomyidae > Oxycera > Oxycera nigricornis. The sequence continues at coordinate 122,860,016 of OZ012659.1, read as the reverse complement.
GCTTAAATGTCTAAATCATTTAGGAAAATTAAAACAAAATTCTAAGCCGATTGGGAAATGATGCTAACCAATCAATTTTCGGCGAAACCGATCAATTTAAATTCGTTAATGTGATATTGCTTCGGTGCACTGAAAATTCAGATGTTATTTTCAACATATACTGGGGATAACTGGCTGCCGGAAATTAACTACTTTTCATTGCATTCGGACATATGAAACAACTTTAAGTAAAAAAAAGTTTAGTGTGTTTCAAAAACACGAATATATGATTAAGACTTCGAGATTTGAAACATTATCAACTAGATTAACGTTCGAACAGCCTTGGAAAAAAATTGTATTTTGTCAGCAAGTGAACACCAGGACTTTGTAATATGAGATCTACTCAATATCCAATTCCTAATTCAATATAACATTTTAATTAAAAACCGATATTAATCTGACCAGTAAGATCATAAAATATGCTTTAGATCAAAGTGTGAAAACACGTCCACCCAATAACAGGCTACCAATTTACTTAATCAAAATTACATCAGCCTCCAAAATAGATAGAACACAATTCAAAAGAAAAAAGATATGGACATGAGGGTCATATGGACATCGTTCAGGTCTAACAAAATCTACAACCGGGCATAAATCTAAAGCAATTTGATCAAAGATAATTTCAATTAACGAAATATTGTTTTGCAAGGTGAAAATTAATCAGATTCTATAAAAAGACATGAGGTGGGACCTCAGCACACGATTAGGCACCATTGTGTTCAGCATGTTCAAGTGTTTACATATATCAGGCTTTTCAGTTCGGATACAAATCAAATTGAAGATATTGGAAGTGTAGTTGCTTTCGATGGGACGTTTAAGATAAATGTTGAAAATGTCGTATTAATGTTTACACATTTGTAAAAAGTAATAATAAATTGTGTTGTTTTATGCAAATTGTGTGTCGTGTTTGGTTGATGTCATCAATTCTATTTGAAGCATCGGATAAAACTCTTAACGGTTTTTGGCCCAAGAGTTCAACCAAATAATTCAAGAAATTCATATATTTTTTAACAGAAGAGCTTCAGGCTCATATTTTCCCGAGAAGGTCTTACTAAATTATTTTAAATAAACGTCCCAGTTTTTATCGCCGTGCTGAATAATTTGTATTATTTTTAAAACAACAACTTCGTTTCAAACACGTTGCCGCCATTACAGTCACAATTATTGCTTGTCGAAAATTTGTCTTCCTCGAAACAGTTCTTGTAAATATCCTGGATAAAATCTCCATCAAAAATTGGCTCATCCGCTGTTTGAAACTGTTATCTAGACTACAATAAATGTAATGGTCAGGCACAATATTATAGCTCAAATCAATTATCTGACACAATGTACTTTCAAAAGATGAGGCAAAATATTCACCAATGTTGATGCTTTTCAACAACATTTCACATATATTGCTTCAATTTCATTGGCAATCACTTTCACCGTTTGTTTGTAAACTTGTGATAATGTCAACATGACATTTCATACGTTCACGGAGATTTCATGCACAGTGAAGCTTCATGTGCAGCGAGGCGTGACATATACATTAAGTAAGGTCTCATTCACATGTGCCGTATCCTGTGTCACGTGGCATAAGCCATCCATCTTTCATCTCTATTACGAGTGATGTTATTTTTAACTTCCCAGTGGGAGGTTATTGTAATGGAGCCAATTTTGCGAATCCCAAATTTTGACATATCTCCACATTTTAAGGTCTCGAGAATCCAAATCCATCCTTTTTAGAGAGATTTGTATGTGTGTGTGTGCGTGTGTATGTACGTATGTGCTGATTTGCGTTCGGGATTATTTTTCTTCTCGATTATCTCAAGAACCAAAGATCATATTGACATAGGATCGGTTTCATTCGTAACTTAAAACTGAATGAGTTTTCAAGATTAATTTATAGAATTCCAAAGTTATATTATCAGATTTGGGAGAATAGCAGTAGTGATGCCCATGCAGTTAATAATTGAATAATTGAATGTTGTTAATAACAATCAAATATTATTAGTTGTAGTTTGATATTGTAAATAAAAAGCCAATTATAATTATTCAGTAACGATCAAACATTCTTAATAGCGAATAATGGTTGTGGATTCCGGTGCCGAGATGGAGGACGAGAAAGATGACGAAGACGAAGAGGAGGACGAAGTGGTGGGCGAGAAGGAAAACTAGAAGGTCGGGTTTTCGTAGATGACAACCAGTTGGCAGAGGGATCTTCCTCCACCAAAGGTTTTATGGCTAGATAAAATAATAATAAAATAATAAAAATACTTTTAATAGTAATTAAAAATAGAAATAAATTATACCTTTTTTATCTACCCCACTGGGAAGTTAGTCGTGTGGGCCTCAACGGTCGCACTTGGACCACTTTTTTTTGTTCATCTGAAAAATGGCCGCTAATGACTAGCTCTAGCTTCTATACCTTCCTAATTACTTCTGGTACTTTAAAAACAGCTTATTGTTGTAATGGAGATTTTGAGGCTTACAACCAGAAATTTTTCTGTTTTTTTCTTTACCGCTGCAATTCCCTCGGTATTATTCATGAACTCTTCAAGTTCTCTTCTAAGATAACTTTCTAGTGATAAGTCAATTTTGTATTAGATTCATCCTTTTTTTAAGAAATTACCATATTTTGACGAATGCAAAATTCAACTACAGCAAAAACACCATTTTCAAGACATCACTGATTTATCGCCTTCAATTTTATGAATCTTTAATTTTCTTTTCTAAATTCGTATCATTTTTTCTATACATCTAATCTATTCATCAATAAAGGTCAATAGTGAATATATTTTCACCTTGAAATATTTGTATTGATCTAAATAATAAATTAAAATAATTATTTGCTCTCGCCAACCTGCAAAAAAGACTTTTCTGCATAACTTTTCGTTTATAGCGTTTTTCGGGTAAAATTGGAGATAAGTTTTTTTCTGCATTTTAAAAAAATGTGGGCATGCAGCCAATATTTCTTAATTTGCTTCATTGACTTTGTCTCAGTAACTTTCGATTTTCATCATTGATCTACATACCAAAAGTCCCACACAAACGACAAATTTAAGTTGAGTTTTTATTCAGTTTGTTTAGATCTAATAATGTCCGTCTGTGAGATTTTGGCTAAAGGATAGTATCAAAATCAGATATACTTGTGAAAATATTTACAGTAAAATCTTTTAAATCCATTCAACCCGAGAAATTGGACTAAAAAGATCACCGTAAATTCCTCATAAGCTCCAATTGCTGCAAACAGTTTGACTTTAATTAAATTTCCATGTAGCACCTCCGCAATACTGTTTCTCCGTACACTTTTTATCATGCCCGTGCCCAAAGGACATTCCATCGAGCACTCAACGAACTCATCTAAGCAATGTGTGGTAATTAAAACGACAATCGCAAACACCTACAGTGTTAATGCTGGAACGCCCAAAGGTAATTGCGCCAAATGAAGAATGTATCTACGAACGGCGAGGATAGAACAAGAAGTACCGACGAAGAACTATTGTCGGCGCTAACCTCGATGTTAAGTTCTTGTGCTGCGCCGATGACCCGCAAGGCTCTACACTTGTTGCGACGCCCGTAACCGGCGAAGGCTCTAGATCGGTGGCTAATGAGCAATAAATCAAGAAGGTGGGGAGCAAAGAAACCACAGTGACCACACTTTCTGCGGTTGCAGATGACGAAGGAGCCCCAACTATGTTATGGTCTGGGATACGATGAGATGTTGAGCTATTTTTATCCCATGGGATTTTTCTTGCAGATATTCGTAGCGAGGTGGTGGCAATCAAAGAAGAGTTAGTGTCCATGTAATGGCCCACGTATGAGGCTTTGGCGTGTTCCCTCGATTTTCATTACGGGCGAAAGCAACACGACCGATTGAATGAAGATGTTTCTCTTGTACACGTAATGGGATTTTGATTTCAATAATAAATTATTAAGTGATTATTGCGCGGATTCTGGTGTTCGACAAGAACTGAACCTTATCAAGAAATTACTGGCTTTTCTAAATTGGGATAATATGAGCTATAAATATTTTTTCCTTAGAATGTAAGCTTGACAAACTTTCCAATTGAATTTATTGTTGATCATATGGTGGACCACGTTGTAGCTTTATAACGATTGCTTCTGAGACCACCGCCAAGCTAGGCCATGATTAAGGTATCCCATCTAGCGTTCACCCACAAAAAAGGAGTAAGACGGAATAATGGAAATGAGGGTTTAAGCGCTGGGACCGATCTGACGACGAATTTTAAACGAAAAATAGATTCGTTGCCACCCTCAACCACTTTTGATCAAATAATCCCCTATAAATCAAAACAAAAAGAAATATTATCAAACACATTCTTTGCACATATCAGCTGGACACCAGGAAAAACCGTAAAATAAGTTCTTACGAATTTAACATAAATTTATAAAACCGTATTCTGCAAATTAAAAAAGCACCTAACTGGCCCTGGGATATTTTCAACTTAATTATAGATTTTTCTTAATCTTTATTTCGTGGACACACCTCTCTCCACATGCTGCTGCTTTTTTGCCTACCAGCAACCGTAATCCTGTTCAAAATCTGCGCTGCACAATTCACTGCAAACGAATGTCTTCACTCGTCTTTATTCCACTGTCAATTGCCAAAAATGACAATCCCCATCATGAAAATCCAACCCACAAAAGAAGATTTTTAATTGAATTATTTTCTAAACACGCGCACTTTTAAAATTAACGAGCGATTTTTCAAAATGCGGTTGATTTATTTACAATCAACCCCGAAAGACGAAAACTATTAGTTCTCCAGCGACTAATTTTCAAAAAGCAGGTCATTTTGCCTGCTTCACTTCGATTAAAGGGTAGTCATATCAGCATCAGCGGTAATTGACCGTTGATCTTTTATTTGAGTTCATACGTTCCGTTCTACCAGGCTAGGTAAATTTCCGATTAATATCTCTAGTCTGGTTATTGTCACGATCATTCTCCGTTGACAGTTGCCCAATGAGTTGCCTAGACTCACTACGGAGCTGCGGACCAAAGTAGAAGCGACTTTCTCGGAGTTGACAAATCCTACTTCCCGTTGTGAAACCGTCTTGGTATACGGCAGGTCTATCGATGACAGTAGGTTTTTCATCACAGCAGTGCAATTAAGCTGACAATGGTTGCGACAACAACACACTGCTAACTATTTTGACGACGCGATGGAGAAAATATCAATTTTTGGTGTAGTGCTATCGATCGCAAAATAAACACTACAAAATATCAGTATGACAAAAGCAAAGACGTGCAGTTATAGATGTTGTCAAGCTGACGATAATCGGGAAAAATCATAATCCGATGGAACGAAATGAACACTGAACTCAAAATGGAGGATCACGGTTCATCAACTGACGATGGTACGCAACGGAACCCAGCCGCACTATCTGTGAGGGTAGAGTTGGTGGATCATTTTGCCATTGGAAATTTTGGAGTCGATTTGTTTTTTTTAGATTGTGGTTTTGGTTAGAAATTGTTGCTTTCTGGAAGATTAGACATTTTGAAAATGAAATCCTTTTCAAAGTGCTGCCTTTTGGAATCTCTTGCGTTGGAATAGCGTTAGACAAAGGACCACCAATGTTAGGAACTTAAGAGTTTAAAAAAATTGCAAGTAAATTTACGATTACTTTATGATCATTTGAATGTTTCACAAACATTATGTTACTTTATGCATTAACACAGCTATTTTTTGTCTATAATGACTTTAATATTAGTTTTCTTTTGTAAAATATATAGTGTGAAATGTGTGGCGAAAATATCATAACCATTTCGCCTTCCTTCATCTCATTTGGTTATAAATGGTTCCAGATCGATTCGAATTCAGTTCCTGTTTTGGAGTCCGTGGTCAAGGGAGTCCCGGTTCTTATACGGGTTGATATTTTTGTTCCAATGTCTCTCTTCGTGGTTGAAAACCGGGAGGAATTACTCAACCATGGCCAAAATCGACTGCGGACAAAAAGTGCTTATAGTTCAAGGCGGTCACTTAGGTCACTGTCAGATAAAATTGCTATTAAGAAAGAAATAATTCTTTTCTGTTTTTCAAGCTGTTACGTTTGTGTCCTATAACTTGTAGACAAGAGTTTTTTTGGATTTTTGAAGAGTTCTTATAAAAACGAGCTAAACAACTCGCCATACTTGACTTTTGTTCTTTAAGCAATTTATGTTATTATGTTTCCCTATTTTGATCCTTATTGTTTCAATGCATGCTCAAATCCATCTTCTTTATAGTTCCATGAATCATTTACTCGAAGTCGAAATGAAAATCAAAAAACTATTGCTACTGTTGCGCTTACAATAAATTTAGTTTACAGGTTACCCGCTTGCAAGATGCATCGATGTCTTTTGTTTTGACTTGGCGTCAATGCTTAAAATATAGTACTTTTTTATATAATAGGCATTAAAAGTCGGTGGATTCAAGGAAACGCAATCGATTTAATAATAAACTACTTGAAAAATATCCGATTTAATATTACAAGCACGTAATCGAGTGCGATTCAATGCTGGAACTTGTTTCTTCAGAGCTACCCGAATTATTGCTATGCTCGCTCACAAATTGATTTCGCCAATCAATTCAATCACCAATGCAATCAATAATAATAAATTATTATACTTTGTCTGCTGGATTTGCCTGTTTGCTTAGGTAATTTGACTACTCCGACCGCCCCACAGATCCTACCCTTGGGCGAGTGGTGTTAGCAACAGGTCTGCACGTAGTTTGTGCAGCATCAAGACTATTAGATCGGCTGCTAATGAGCAACCAGTCAGTTGAGTGGGTCCATTAAAATCTGCTGATTCTAGAAAACCAACAAGATTGACGTAGATTTTCTCGAAAGATAAATGTTGCACCAAAGATCTTCGGCAATCTAAAGTTTAATTGCTGAACCACACTATTACGGATTCGTGGAAAACCCATTGATACCTGATATGCTTCGTGCAATCGCTTCCGAGATGACGACCGTTTATGCACTTCTCATGGTCTCTTTTTGCTGGGATCCTACTTGGCATCACGGCTGCTGGGTTGCAGCAGTTCCTGCATTTCACTTGGACAACCTTGAACTTTCCTCTTGTACGCGCAACACGCCCGCTTGGACAAGGTCACGAAAAGCTCAAGAGTACGATACAAATCTTGAATTGCGGCCGTCTAAGATAGTGAGGAACGGAAGGATGATTGATAGTGCAGTGTTACGGCTGCAGCCTGAATGTTTGCTTCCTTAAACCGATGGACATTTCAGACGTGGTCTGATTCATTTCGTTGAACTTTTCCTTGTTTCAGTTGGAATGCCATCGATTGGCTTCGATCTTGACGCATGCATTCTGCACGTTATTGTTCCGTTCGAATGTTTCTAGCATTAAACACCTGTACGGAATGTTTTCGTAGAACACAGTGTACCTGTGTTTATCGTCAAGGACGCGAAAAAGCCTAAAAATGGTTATTGAATTGCATTTGAATAGAATTAAACCGCAGCGAATTAATGATGAAATCGTAGGAAGTACAGTGTGAGAAGATAAAATCGAAACGCTATTTATTCAGGTTTTTAAGTGGACCTTGGATGTTGCGATTCTTGTTTCTTTAAGAGCAAAAGAGTGGCAGTTATTGCGTGGGAAGTTTTCGATACAAAGATGATGCATGGAATATATAGTAAATGGGTGTCCATCAACCAATATTATCCAAATTGATTAACTCACTTCCAATTCTTCTTCGTCACCCTTCTTGAGGTTCAGCTTTACAGTCTTAATTGGTGTATTCTATCAGAAACCAAGACATTTCCCAACACTCTTACCAACCACTGTCTGATCTCAAACAATCTGCAATGATTATTTAACAATAATAACGACAATAGGCTACAAAGAATGTGTTTTTCCACTATGCATTACTTCCACCTTTGTTCATTGCTCAAATCGATATGTTAGCGCGAGGTTTTGCAAGAGTTGCGGGCCCAGATGTCGAAGGCTTGAATCATACCACGGCTGACACTCCTTCGCTTGGCTAAGGTGAAAGAGTTCACTTTTTGTTCGGTCGTTCAGGTGAGTGTTGATAATTTCAAATTCGAAGAATTGTTTCGAATGATGCAACACGGGAAGGTCAAAGCATTCGACCGTGTGAAAGTTGTTGCAACATGACGACCGAAATGTTCCTAGAGATGTTTCAATTAATAAAGGATGATATTGCACAGGTCATAACTAAGGACTATACTTGAGAGTGAAAAGTAAAGGATGCTGGATCTTTCAAAAATCGCAAAGTTTTATTTTTATGAATGAAGTTTTTTCCCAATAAATCTTGTAACGCGACAGCTATTCATAGCAGTATCATAAAATAAGACTTAAGCTCACTGATGTCTCTAATGGTTAAACTGCGTGCAGTCGAACATTTTTCTGGATATAATGAAGCATGCAAAGCCTTTTCTAAATCAATACTACACCTGATGCTCTTTTCGCCATGGCCAATCTTGATGAAGGTTCGAATAATCCCACAAGATTTTGATCTGTGGAGAGGGGTGCACCAGATCTGTCCCTAACACGGACCCTTAAACGAAAACTGAATCCGTGTCACCCCGAAAGCACCGGTAACCGCAAGCGAAAAAGAAGGAACTTCGTACAATAGAAAGGAATATTTCCACTACTACCTCCGCAAAATCCAATTTGCAGCTCTTGTAATGAAAATATAGTGGTTTTTATTACAAGACAGAAAAAATTGAGCCTAGGATCTGCTTAAATTTACTTACAAAATTGTTTTTCTAATTTCTAGGTACTCCTCGTCACACGCCGATTGTAACACTCTTCCTTAAAATTCAGGGCTCCAAGTGACTCCGGAATTTCAAATGGTATTTAACGAGAAACTCCCAGCGAGTATGTCCCAATTCGATTACTTTTACACAACACTGTACGATCCCAAAAGGAGGAACCAAAAAATGAAGACTTTCTATCTCACGGCTACTTCCTCTAAAAACGATAAACTCACCACCTCACCAAATGCTAAAACTGGTCAATTCAAAAACACATCCGCTGGAAAAACGAGAGCATTCCGTCAGTTTCTCTCTCATATGTGTCATTAAACCGATGCCGTTTTGCTCATATGCTTGGGTGATACACTGAGAAATTTATGGACTCGTTCCAATTCGTTTCGTCCTACTTGAATAATGGCAATTTCCGACGTTCATCAGCTGGTTGTCTTTGGCGACGTTTATTGCTGACAATTTGTCACACTGACGGTTCTACGCTGACTAAGGTTTGTGTTGCAGGTGTGAATTCCATCGTCACAAAACTGATCGATACTGCTTCAAGAAGCCCCGATGATGGTTATCGCAACTTCTATTCTTTTTCATAAAGTTCCTGTTATTATTGCCTCAAAAAGTTTTGACTCTATTTATATAAGGTTCCAAGCCAGTAAAAAGAGGAGATAATTATATTCGCCAAATTTAGAGTATTTCAGGAGGATCCATCAAAAGCACAGCAGAGATGCCACAGTACAGATTGAAACCTTTTACTGATTTAAGATGCTACCAGCCAGGCGATCGATCCACTGTGTAGACCGTTTGGAAGCGCATCACCAAAGGGTGATGTCACAATTTCATGAGTCCTTCCAAAGAGATGCAATCCAGTAAATAACCACCCTGCTAAAAGCATAGCCTTCTGCTATCACGGTCCAAAGATCACATCTTCCAGTTGCCAAATCCCAACAGAGATTTGTTATTAGTATCCACTGCGTCCTCTCTGTGGTTGCATGGTTTCCCTGGTAAGCGGCTGCTAGTTGTTCGGCCCTTTATGGTGTGCTTGAAAGGTTTTTCAAAATTTATGCGCTTCACATGGCTAGCCCATTGTAATCTTCGTAGCTTTGTTAGCATCAATACCACTAGCTTGTCAAAAGTACATAAAGCTCCAGGTTGTAAGAAATTTTTCAGTTCGCTTCCTCCTTCGTCCTCCGGGTACGAAGATGTGTCTTTAGATGCTCAAAATGTCAATTTTTTCTGAGGCTTGTGTCAGGGTACATGTTTCACATTTGTACATTAATACTGAGCGAATTGCTGTTTTTTAGACCCTCAGCTTGTTTTTTGATGTCTTTTGTTGGATTTAATAATTGAGCCTTTTCATTATCATCTTTGGTGAGGTGAGCACCAACAAAGACAAACGAGTCGACATTTTCTATGTTATAATCATCCAACTTCATATTTTGTCGGATTGCCGTATTTTTCATGTTTGGGTCATACATTTGGTTTTCTCTTAATTGGTACTTGACTCAACTTTCATTAAAACTTCTTTAGCGTGCGATATCGATTGTGACGTGATGTCGATGCATCCTCTTACGCTTCTTTTTAGATGGTCATGAAAAGAAGCGTTTCCGCGTTTTTTATAGAATTTATCTGGACAGAAAGTCCTTTATTGAGGGGTCAGAAAAACCTAGAAAATACTGCTTGGATGAAGCCCAACAATAATGCATTTTTTTGCAATTCATAGCACACTTTAGATTTGAAAAATAATGTGTACTTTAGAATAATTTATTGACCTCATTTCTTAGCCTTTTAGAAACATTCTTTCCGAAAATTTTATCTAAAAAATGCTTAAACAGGTAAAACAGACTGTACCTTATATATTTAACGTGCTTACTTGACTGTGGAGTCTTTACACCATGGGCTTCTTAGGCCACGGGTTACGATGAGCTCGTTCCAAAGTTCCCATAAACGTCCTTGTCAGTAATCCACAACAAGTATGGACACTGCCTTACCGAGGACTCTTGCATATCCCTGGTACAGATTCGGACCTATCAGCATTCTTGCCACTCTTAGGGAAACTGCACCAAAATACAGAAGGATTGCCGAACATCTACCGGTTCCAAACTGTATTCGAAATGTTTGAACCCACTTTGGGTATTAACCAGAGCCACCAAGTTGCAACCAAAAGATTCCTCATCGACGCCGGCAGGGACAAGTCTCTAGGGTTCGGCTCCCTTGACACCAGTATACCCCTGGAAAAATTTCGAGTAAGTGCAAGCACGACCCCTTCAATTGAGTCCCGTAGCAAAACTCCCGATTGATCGCCGTAATTTAGGACTATCATCCTTTAAAACCAGTGGAATAAATGATGGACCCTGTTATTTGTCATCCTTTTAACTCAGAATCCAGTTGAGGGGATGTTCTCTGAGAATCAGTCAGAAACCCTCCTCTTTGCACTGGTTTGGAACAGTTCTCCTTGCTGCTTTGGCCGAGTACTAAACTACTGCTGGTCAACACCCCCAGACACTCTTTTTACAAGGTACTTGTTCAGCTATGCGACTTTTCCTAGGCGTCCTTGAGGCCGGTTGTGCCTCCACCATCCTTTACCTGACCACAATGTTGGAGAACGGAGCTATCTAAACAGGTATCATAATTATCCAATTTTTCGCTCTTACAAATGCATTACGAATCACCATCAAATGTGTCAAGGACTAAACCCCCTAGAACCAGTCTCGCTGACTACATGGTCCAATTCCTTTGACTAATACTTTGGTCATTTCCAATATTCCGATCCAATCATCTCGAAAATCACGCCGAGTTCCTGCACAAAAACCACCAATTAAGATTTCGAATGAATCATGGGCCAAACACTGATCCAGAATCGTACGGTCGTTCACATTGTTCTACAATCTCCGTGAGTCAGCAAGGTCGTTTGACGGTAGATTACCACTTGCGGGTTGTTCCGCCGTGCCGCCCAGTGGTAACAGTCGTCGGCACGTTCGCCGGGCAAGCTGTGTTCAAGAGGTACCTTCCATGTTACTCAGCGTGCGGCAATCCGTTGGAGTAGCGCATTCGCAAAAAAAAACCTACAAGACAAGTGTGGCGTATCTAGAAGATATGCATAATGCGAGAATTGGTTCATGTGAAGTATCTGTCGCAACGAGAAGGCCACGATCCGAGGGAAAGATACCGAGCCGCATATGAGGTTGCTTTGTATCTCGACACGGAGATAGATAGACCAGAACTCACTTAAGTTGAGACACTGTCGCCTTAGTATCAACGCAGCCGGATCTTCTGGCGGAGGCGCGAGTCTTGTGTCTTGTCAGGCTACGCCCCAAGCGGTACGACTTTATTATTAGCACAATTAATCCACATGATATTACATATGTGGAGATGTAAGCTAAGTTGGCTAGCATCGTGTAAAACAGTCAGCAACTCATTTTCCTTGGAAAACTTTTGCGAAATTCTCCTAACTGAAGCCACTTAAAACAATAAAATGTGGACTCTTCATCAAACCTCAACTGCTATCGAATCCAGGCCGAGTTATGCTACACCGAAAACATATATGTAACAACTCGCAAACAAAATCTACTTTTCTTCTTGAGTACCATCTCATCGCAATGGATTATCCATGCTATGTACTTTCTATTTCATGTCTTCCAAACAATCAACACAATCATCTGAACAAACACAGCCGCCTAGTCCTTCACGTGCTGCTTTTACAAGAAACTCATTAAAAGAATGTCTGCAAATACCATCAGTTAAATATTTAGACGTAATCAATGATGGGAGATTCTTCAAATCATCGTCAATGCAAACAATGAATAACATCAACAATTCAACAACCAAGAAAAACGAGCAATCCAACAATTTCAGTTGCTGTTTCAATAGAAATCCATTGGAATATCTTTCATCCGAAATGTATATCTTTTTTCCTTGCGAAACCAGAATAATTAATTGGGCAGATCGGGAACAAGACAAGTAGGTGGTAATTAGTCATCTCGTCATCATTGATGTGTTAACAAGGCATTTAGATATTTTTAAAGTCGTATAAAAAATTTAAAGAATGGATTTTCAGATTTTTTTATAAAGTTGGAAAAGTATCTGTTTGATGTCACTTAATATTGATTAAGTTGTTAATTGGTGTGTACATATAAGATATGTTAAAAAAATTTGTTTTTGTAATTTAGTATAAAAATCATGGTTAACTAGTCTGTCGATTTGGTCGGGATAAAATATATGAGGCAATTAATTATCCAAAAGAATATAATTATCAACCAGAGAAGAGGTTTTACAAATAAAATTGGGACATTAATAATTAATTTTTTTGCGAATTCTGGCATTTAACAAACTCTTCTGGATAAAGCAAAGACAACAAGCTAACGGGCATGTATTTTTCAAAAAAAATAATGGATGATAGCCAAAACTTCAAGCTTCGAACCTGAATATCCACAATTACAACAGTAAAGCTATTGTTGAAAGATGCTATATTGCCTCAAAGTAAAAGACAAAAATTTATTTTAAAGAATTTCCTTTTAGAAAATAATAAAAAATGATAGTTTCATTAGTGAAAACGAACCCTTTGAATGTTAAAAAAGGCTAGTCAAAAAAATATTATTCTTGATAAACGCATAAAGTGTCATTAGTACATACTCAGTCTTCAAAATGTATTCTTTTCTAACACAAAACAACTGCCAAGATACGAAAAAAATTAAAGCATCTTAAAGAAATTATCAAATTGATTTGTTCCAATAAATTTAGCCTAAAATTATGCGAAGATTTCTAAAAGCGTCCAGTGTTGATTTTTTAAATGAGTCCAATAAATTTCAATCTGAAATATCCATTCAATTTTTTTTTACATGTGCAATAAAACGAACCATTTCTATAACTAGTAAACCAAAAATTCTTAAAAAGTTATTTGAATAAAAACCTTCAAAATATTTGAAGTCATTTGCTTCTAAGTTGAAGAAAATATGCTCAAGACATTTGATAAAAAAACATTATTCAAGAACAACGTTATAAAGGTTTTAAATAAAAATATTTATCATATCCAAAATCAAAGATTGTTACGCACACTGTTAGTCCCGAAGACTCGAATAGCTACGGGGATGATAACCTTGTCTGCGAAGAGAGGTGGGTCAATTTGAAGTCTGTGTGCCACCCAATTCGTGCGCTTTAAGGTTGCCGGCGACACCAAATTCGAATTGGGAAGGGTTTCGGAGCCACGCTTGTTTCTATCCTTAAAAGAAATTACTTTTGATTACTTTCGTAAAAGACTTGGTCACCACTCAAAACGTATCTTTGCCCAAAATAACAAGCGCAGCAATTGAATAACCATACTCCAGTCTTTTCACCAAGAAAACACCAGTATGTCCTAGTGTCTATTATTATAATGATTTCCTAGCTGACCGTATTCTACAATCTTCTCACAAATTCCTCCTTCTTTTTGCGTTTTAAGCTGTGCCAACACCGGTGCTGCTCGCGCCACCAATACTGCATCCCGCTGTCAACTATGCGTTCCGGTACCTTCAACTTTCGGTGCAGCACCGGCAATTTTTCAGTTCGACAGGTGATATAAACGTGCCAGGACTTGCTGTCATAACCACGTTCGGCCCATCTGTTGTCAATTCTTCAGTAAGCCGACTGAAGTAAATGCGCTTGAACTTGCCTTTCGTCCCTTAATTTTTTTCATGCTGACATTTGTTGTAACCACTTTCTTCGCCTGTCCTTACAAATTTCATCGCCAAAAGATGCAACTTGATAATATAAAATTGATCTTTAGATCAATTCATCCCCTTCTTTTGTCACTTTCCACTGCTCACCTATGGTAACAAATTCCATCGCCAAAAAAAGGGCAAGCAAAGTCACTTGCTCTCATAAATTCGGCATACCATTTTTTCGTATAAGGTTTTTATTCGCGAAACCGGGAATTCTACTGTAGGCTGTGATTGCATCCTTCCATTGTTGGATCAAAATCAGCTGAGCATGTCACCTGGATACTTTGTTACCTTGAGATTTCTCCAGTTGTTGACATTGTTTATATTTTTGAAGCCATTTCATATTTTTTGAAGTATAATCTAAAATTCAGTTGATCGACTTCTTCGAATAATTTCACGTAACTGCACTTTTAATATAACTTAACAGCGGCTTATAGCACATCATCATATCTTCATATTTACCCAGTTTAAAATTGATTTTAAATATTTGATTCTACGCCTTGAAGGTCTAATCGATTTTTTTGCCATTTTCTTGGTTCAGTAATTTTTGAAAAGATAGTAACACCAACTCTAGTTCGTCCTCTTTCAGTGCTTTACTATTATAGAACGGATTTTCCAGGTTAACATCAGGCTCAGAGCCGCCGTCTTCAGAGTATTCTCAACCGTAAACTACATCATTCACCCATGAAATCGCCATCTTAATTGGATATTTTCAGTGTTTTATTTTGATTCCCACGACGATCAAACATCCGCCATCGAAGATATTGACATTATTCGTCTTGCTGTCAACTTGACATGTGAAATTCATGGAGAAAGCATGCATTGCTCACTGATAGAACGCGTGCTGTTGTTTGAAGCTGCATTTGTATTGGCTCGACGCGATCATTTAGACCCTATTCAAGACTCTATACAATTTCTTTTGTACTTCAACAATCAATTAATCTAAACAATATTACTTCACAATTTCAAGAATCTAGTTTCAATTCAGTATTATACTCTACGAGCCTCAGGGTAGTGATTTGAAGGTATCAAAGAAAGTCAGGTGGGAGCTTCGGTTCCTCGGGATAATTCGTTTGAGTCCTAAATGACTTTTGCTTCAAATAAATGTCATTCTGTACTTTATTTTTTTTATAATTGCTTGGCCACGATGAATTTTTGACCGTAGTAAGAGGAAATCCCAACAATAAAGGTAATTGCTTATTTTTTTTGAATTTCATCGTCTTTGAGAATATAAAATTTTTCAACGGTCTCATTTAATTTCAATTTAAAATTGACGGTGAAAATTAACTGGAGTAACTCCATGCAGACCTTATTTAGAATTCTAGGACAAAAAAGTTTGTAACCCTAACCATTGTTTCTTTTGGAAATAAATTAAGTATATTTGTAATTATCCGCTGGGTGCGCTTTTGGCGTCTTACTCGGTTATGATTTGAATCAGTTTCGAGCTGTGACTTAAAAAAAACGAATACCACCCAAAATTTGAACAACACTTGCCTCTTCTTGAATTCTAGTGACATCACTCCTGTAATTAGTTTCAATATAAAATTTTCTTAGCAAAATATTCAGTCTAATTGAAAAGAACGTTTCGATTCCTATCTTTCTGAATAAAAACCTTTAATTACGAATACCAAACTTGCAGGTAAGCTTAAACCATTTTGACCAATAAAAAAGGCGGCGCCACATTAAGAATATTTTATCTGGTTTTTCTCAAGGTCATCCTTTATATATAAAAATCTAACAAGGAATCTCATCTTTTCTTGGTTTGTACGCAAGAATCTTTGTTCTTGATCAAACGTTCTGGTCTGAAACACAATACAAATATGTTTCTTAGATATTTAAATATCGATATTTGGATAGAAATATTAGATATTACTGACAGAATTAATAGATTGCAAATCTCTTGGCTTCATTCCAGGTAGGCAATATAAAATCCATGTAGTTATTTCCGGTTCTTTCGCCAGGTATCTGCTTTTCCAACCGACTAAGGATCGATATTATCTAAATTGTCTATCCAAGCACTTTTGAAGCATTTATTTTTTCCCTGAATAAAATAATAACCTTCCATTTCAGTTCGACTGCACCGCAATCTGAACCAACAAGTTTATCTAGAATGCTGGCGATATCTCCAAAATTTTTGTGGTCAGATATTTTTTTTCCTGGTGGAATTTCATGGTGATCAAGATTTGAACACGATGCCTTAATTAATCCGAAACACAAATTTCATGTTTCCAAATATCATTACGTGAAATTCTTAAGTGTATAAACAAAATTGATTTTTTTTCTAAATAAATACTAGAAATTTCAAGCTTTTC
The DNA here is from genome assembly GCA_963942545.1 of Oxycera nigricornis. Classification (NCBI taxonomy): domain Eukaryota; kingdom Metazoa; phylum Arthropoda; class Insecta; order Diptera; family Stratiomyidae; genus Oxycera; species Oxycera nigricornis. The sequence continues at coordinate 122,843,240 of OZ012659.1, read as the reverse complement.
AGGAAAATTTCATAAATTTTTGATCTCCTGTTGAACGTGAATAAATTGACTACGAATTGTTTTATCGGAAACCAGTTTGAAAATTATTCCATTTCAACTTAGGTTAGAAACAATCATACGATTCGCTAGACTCTAGAAAACAGTCGATAAATGTATCTTCAACACCAGACATTTTCGAAATTATTTTCATATCAAGAAAATTTTCAAAATCATAGAAAAACACCTGTAAATACGCAGCACAAACATCAGCACGCATGTCGCACATGCAACCTTGACGAGATATATTACTTAGATATAACGGTGATATTTTAATTATATATATATGGTATAAAAAAAATATTTCACTAGTGGCAAGATCAAGTTTCATTTTGGATTGAAAAATCAGTTGTTGTGGTTTTTTCTTCGTCTAACAGCAAGCCATCAAACACTAGATACTTGTATCCAATCTGTTTGTGTTAACTTTTGCCAATTTCTTGCGGAAAGGAAAACACGTTTACCACCGAAGAACCAGATTTACACTCGCATGAACACTGGAATGACCAATAAAATGCGAGTATGGACAACGAGTTCCCATCTTGACAACCTTGTAAACTCTGTTTGAATGGAAGAATAATTATTAGATTAGATTGATGGTAGATAAATTCATGTTTTTCTTTTAGTGTGAGTTGCAATGTAGAGGTTTTTATTAGTTTTATTGATAGTCTTGCTGATATCTTACATATAAAAATAACACCTCCACTATCTGGATAAAAACTTGGCTAAAGTTTTTTTTAAAAATCTTTTAATTTACACCCTGAACAATAGAGATTATAACTGATAAATATTTAAGTGCTTTACATTAAAATCAGTTGGTAATTATGACATTATGCAGATTCCAGACGATTTGAAACTAGTCTTGCTTCAGATATTTTTATAGAATCTGTATATATTTAACATTCAAAATTTAACCATCGCTAGATGACTTAAAAATTTTCGATTTAAATAAATTGATTGGCCTTAATAAACAAATATATGTTCAGTATAACAGTGAAACCTTTCTAGCATTGGATGAACATTGAATTGATTTACCTTTAAAAAAATCGTCACTTTGCTATAAAAAAGTAGTAGTGTACCATATACTCTCTAGTTTTCTCTATACTAAGTGGACAAAGTATGTATATTCAACATGCAAATTAAATCTATGGAGTTTTAGTTTATTTTTTATTTATTTATTATCTATCTATTAATTATTTATTTATTTATTTGATTTTTTCATTTAAATTGTCCCTAAATTAAACAACAAGGAGTTTAAAGAGTAATATGATTTACTGCTATCATCAAACTATTGCATCAGAAATATATAGCCCGGTCACTAGAACCGAATTGCCTAAATTTTGTTAAACAATTCGCCGTGTGGAAATTCGCACGCGTATTAGTGTTCTAATATCCATCGGTGCACATGTTTTCCCACGCCCACTCGGTCGTGGCGAATTGCTGACACACAATTGCAGTCTCGCCACTATACGGTTGCCCAATCCCACATGGAGATATTTCGTTGTGTGTTTTCTCTCGTTCTTTTCCGCGCGAGCTGCGAAACGAAAACCACCGCGTTCGCTCTGAAGTAGGGGTAATTTTTACATCTTTTTGTTTCATGTTTTTTTTGACAGCTTGGAGTGTCCGTGCTATATATTCTTTATGCTATGAATTGCACACTGTTAATAGATTTTATTTAGCAATAATATATCCGGCACAATGACTAGCTTTTGCATTTTTGACAGCTGCTTCATCTCTGTTACAATATCTAGTATAACTGTCAGAGTGCCATCAAATGTTATTTGCCTTAAGCGCCCTCCTTAAATAAACGAAATAAAATGTTTTTGTCACCACTTCCATTGACATATGTTCAATATTTCATGACATGAGGTACCATGAAATCATTCTCATCAATGGAATTATGTTGTGTCTTTTAAAAAAAACAATTAGAGAGATTTTTGACTTACTCAATTACTGATTTGCATGTTAATAATCACCACAATCATGAACAATATTTTCCTAAAAATTAGGAACTAATTTCAGGTAGTTTTTGGAACTAAAATTAGCTTTGAATATTAGAGTTCAATTTTAAAATTTTACTTCCAAACTACGTATGCAAAGTATGATTTTTTTCTATTTATTTTCTCAAAGTAGATAAAACAAAATATTTAAATTGACTTGTCACTATTAGTAAGACAAACACTTCCAGTTAGTTTTGCACTGCGTCCGATAGGGACAGGTTGTACCCTTACACATGCTCAAAGTAGTTTAGTCCCGAGAGCTAGAGAAGACCAAAGTGATGTGAAGTGAAGAGCTCGGGGAGCATTTTGTATGGAGATCCGGTTTTTCGCTATGGCTGCCTAGCTATTCGCGAGTGTGCAAGCGTGTGTACTATGTAATGGATCGCGAGATGCATTTTTGTGAGCGCTGATTGGCTGGGAGCTAGTTTGAATACGGGGCAAGTGGTTTTGATATGAGATATGGTGAAAGGTGTAAAGATTGAGAGAAATATAGTCCTAGCAAGATCTAAAATTACTTGTTTTGAAGGAAAGTGTGGTGGACAAATCATGTTCGTAGCGTTAAAATCGCAAAAGCAAGAGATTTATTGTCATAAGCAAAAGCAAGTGCTCGTGAAGATACCGGTTTGTTTTTAGTCGACGACTACAAAATACCGCTGTCGCGAAAAACAATGCTTGGAGAGAGAAAAAATCATTGAATAAAAGGGGTTAATTGATTTAAATTTATTACAATTTTTGATAGAATCGATCAAACTCTTAAGCAATTGTTAACTAAATTGAAATTGAAATTGAAATTATACGTTGGTGAAAATGAAAATGTTCACAAAAGATAGTAACATTGAAGGAAAAAACTAAAGATTACCTTGACATTTGTTTACTTATATTAAACGTATTATACTCGATTTTATTTTCATAGCTGACCTTGACCACGGCTCGGACAATTCCATCCGGCGTTCACATACGAAAAAGTTTGTGGGCATGAAAAGCAAAGCGCCACCCGTTTCTGGCAACGAATTTAGAAGTAGATAAGAATATTTTTGCAGCACAATCCCATCTAGCCATTTCAGCGAAGAAGATAATTTTACGTTTTTTCAATTTCTAACCCTAAATAGGTCTAAATCAAACTTAGAAACTACCCACAACTCCTTCTCTTTAATCTTAGCCTTTCCTAGTGACTTTCTCGACAGACACCGCTCTGCTCCAACTCCAATCACTGACATAGCTCACGAGAATAACATTCTCCGGCTTTACTGGTATATATTTCTTTTGCGAGTTCCATTTTGTTATCGCCGATGATTTGAACACGTTTCATTACGCCGGGTCATGGCGATTTTCGACCGTACTTAATCAGCTAGTGATTGAATCTGACATCACATGTGCACATGTTCTGTTGGCATTTATCGGATGGGCAGTATGAGAGTAAATCGTTGTGTTATGATTCCCGGTAGGTGTCTAGTGTTTCCTTAAGTCTTAAGTCCTTAAGCGATTTAATCGCTGAGGAAGACCGAACGATTACGGTCGAAAATCGATTACGAATCCAAATAAAGATACACAAAATTAAAAGGAAAAAAAACAACACGTAGTATTTTGTGAAGATGAAATCAATTACTAATAATGAATGAAATGGTTAGTTAGCAAATGGTCAGAATCATTATCAGGAACAGCACCAGCATCCGGAATATTACCCATTTCTTCAGAAGAAAACTAGGACCAGGCATGCTTGCTTTATGCCGGCATGGAACTTGAAAAAGGTTCATACTCGCTTGTTATCTGTTTTGCTCTGCGCTCTGCATGGTGGTAGTCAATTTTTGTAGCAAGAAAAGAATAAAGAATAGGAGGCCATAAAATTCAAAGGCAAATATCGTGTAAACTGTTTCGATCTTCATTCTCAGAGCACTGTTATTAAGCAAAAGAAATAAATAGTTACTGGATGCAATTTGCCAGTGCTTTTTATAACCAATTCTTTAATTAGAAACCATCCAAACAAATTCAAAAAAAATCGATTTATACTCAACCTCTTTGAAATATATTTATAAAAAAAACCTTCTCAATTCACTTCAACGCACTATCGACCATTTATTAGCTAATCCATCACTATCTAAGAACAGAGAACGCGTGGTCCAATTAAATCATTCTGCAGATGAAAACTATCGGCATTAACTTAACGATTAGATAATTACGATTTCAAGGCGATTCCTAGGCTTCGGCTTCAAATGAGAAACTAATGTGGAAAACAGGATTGGATCAAACGATTTTGCGCCGAAATAACATGAGCATCTTTTTCGGGCTACCTTGACATTCAGTTTGCTTTGCTGTACTGTCGTGACAAAAGAAATCAACTCACGTTTAGCAAGATTTTCAGATTTTATTGTAGTTGTGACGTAAGACAGAAGATATTTTTGGTGGTGGTCATTAGGAATGTGTGTGTGTTTTACGAGCAAAAAGGCTTAAAAAGCCTTTTTTTCGGGGGTCTACAAAAGATACTTATCAGATTTTAATGAGACCTATGATGAACAATGGTTGTTTTGGTTAATGTGATGATACATTATGTTAATTAAGAATTGATTTAAAGAACATTCTGACTACACTTGTTGACCGGTCATGTTCGTATTTAAGAAATTTTGTGGCTTGTTTTTGGTCCAGCCATATATGTTACGCACAAATACATCAATTTATTATCATATTTGCTGCGCTTAAATTATGTGATTTTAAAGTCTTTTATCTTCGAACTATAAATCGTGACGATTCGCGCTTTAAAAGGCGCCCCATGAATAAATCAGAAGGAAGAAACTAGTTTTCCTAGGCCCCTATTCCAAATTTCATGTCTTCACCAATCATGCCTTTTTGTCAACACGTTCTCGCGACCTTGTATCTCGAATGGCCTCCAGACTACCTCATCCATAACATGCATGGGTGTGACTCAATATACTTCGGATCATCATCATTTTTAAAAGTTTAAGAACTCACCTTTTCCCGAAAAAAGAGACTAAGCCCGCGAGAAGTGACTTAAAATTCACCAATTTCTATTCAGCTTGCAGTGATGCCACTTTAGATGTATCTACATCCTGAACTAGCTAGTGCGGCTAGAACGCTTGTATCCGGGTTTTCCAAACTAACAGGTTCTCGACATAATGCTGAAGCAACTGCTCCTTCGCGGCTAGGCTGGATTCGATTGGGGTAGAACCTGGTTTCTGGCCGACTGCCGAGGTGATGCCGGGCGGGGTCATAAAAATAGTAACGACTCTTGCGTTTTTATGGCCACCAAGCACTAAAATGGACCATTTTGTCTTGGCGTTGAATTGTGCTGCTAATTTTTTGGCTGCTGAAATTTTTTTATGGTGGCGGCCCATATCACTCAATTGAAGGTAGTGTTCATTGTTTCCAAGGAAGGTGGATTATGGTTTCTGCGAGGCAATGAAAGGCTCGTCTGAAATGTCTTCGCGGCGAATGATATTGAAAGCGTAAGTGTTTTAGTAAAGATACAAGTTATTTTTTGTTAATTGGATAATTGTAGACAAGTTGCGTTTAATGGAGCCGTGAAACATGACGCTTGAATAATTAGAACTTTTGTTAGCGGGTCGAAGCCTGTTAAAATAATAGTACACCTGTTCATGAGTTATTTGCTTAGGGAGACCATCTTAATTGGAGTATTGTTTGCATGTTTTAGGTGTTTGTCCTCAGAATTTGGTAAATATCCATACTTAAAACAACATACCAGAGAGATTTTATAGTCAAAATTCAGCCGCTTTCTTGACTATATTCCACAGTTTATACATGATCCAAGACCTCATTGATATTTTCCTTGTTGTTCCTTATACTACTCTATCTTTTGCTTGCAGTATTGCAGGTATTCTTTTTATGCCCAACTCCATAATGACTTATTGTCTTTAGTATACTCCTACAGTTTTGACACCAATGTACGCTTTTTGATCAAAATTTAAGAATTTTTTTTGAAAATTAGATCACTTTCTTAAAGCAGGCAGAATGACCCTCCATTCATTTCTGATTAGTCCTATTTTTCATAATCTAATTCTTTTGGATGAAGATTGCCTTCACAATTAGCATTTTTTTGTTAACTATAATTTAATCAAACTTAATTTTTATCAATTTGACTGACTCTTCTGAGTAAAAATGCCACTATTTGAATAAAGTTCACAATTTTTGTATTTCTTATGAGACTATGCAATTGGCCTTCTCTTTCGATATATACTCCATAGTGTCATGGTAGGTTTCCTAGCAGGAAGTCTCCTTTGGAAGTTAAGAGTCAACTATCCACTGTCAGTAGATCAGGATAACCCTATTTTCTCAAAGATTTTCTAGCCACAAATTTTCCAATTTTATGTTAAAGCAAATTTATATTCAGAGTCATTTTTGTGCACATGCGTAGAATTTTATACGATCAATAGTCTTGACATTGTCTTCAGTGGTGTCCGAAACCCGACCATATTACACAGAAATCACTTTTTCTTTATGAAGGAATACCATATACTGAAATTGTTTGGATAGTTCCACATGTTTTATTACCTTCTCCGCTGGAGTTTCTTCTTCAGTTTGTCGTTTCTCTGACCAAATCGATGCTTCACATGCTGCACAGTCTCCCGGTAGAGGCAAAAGCAAAAAATTTCATATCCTTCTAAGCAACAAGCTTGTTTATTTTCCGACCCACAAGTAAGCTTTGGATGACAGCTCTTTCCTACATCATCAATAGTACACTCATGCTTAATTGAACCCTAACTTTTTGCAGAGTTCGTAAAAATATCGTAATATCAGAAATGGTGGATACCCCTCACCGACATGCGATTAGTAGCCTTGAATAATATTCAACCAGGGCCGAAAATTATTTAAGGCTCAAATAAAACATCGCGAGGATTCAAAACCAGGCTCATCAGGTAGGGCTGTATCACATAGCAATACACTAAAGAAGGACACAACTAATGTTCGAAATGTACATTTGGTAATAATAAAATCGTATAATAAACGAAACAAATGTCTTTTTTTATAAAAAGATAGTGGCAGAAAAAAATGGCTAAACAACAGCCACGCCAACATCGGGAGTAACAGATACTCCAAAATAAAAAAGCACAAATACCTTCATAAAACACGAAGTTATCGGAACAGCTCGTGAAGCGAATATTCAGTCAACCTTCTATGAAGATGGTGACAAAGGGAATGCGCTGGCACTTAACCATCGGAAGGAAGAACAATAATTGAGACTGCTTCGCTAGTATTCTCAAAAAAAATATTGCGGAATGACGAACCCGATCGAGGTACGTAAGCACAAAAGGCTTGCAGAGCGCAAGTATACGGCAATGATTAAGGACGTAGGAAGGTCTACTCGAAAGGGCTGTCAGGGGGAACACCCAGTCAACTCAAGCGCTATATGCAATGCCTTTTGATCACGATCGCTGTGTTGGCGAGTTTCCACTCGTTAATAAACCCACCCGAGAAGGGTTGGTTGCAAGTTCGTAATAACAAAAAACAAACCGAACAGATCGTAAGATGCATTGACATGATCAATGGCAATTTTACTATATAAAAAAGTGCGTGCAGGACCAAGAAACTCACCTGTGCTCAAGGTTAAAGTCAAACAACTTCCCGAAAAATATCAAACTTAAAAAAGGAGGTGATTGATTCTGCTACCATTCGTTTTTTTGTAGTGAGTGTACGATGGCTACAGGTGAGTAGGAAATACCGAAAAAGTGTGACCGTGATCTTATTCTAACGTCGTGTATTTTTCTTTTTTGCCGTTTTTTTTATGCTATAATCACGACTCCGAACATCTTCTCAGTTCAACACCTTCTTTGCGGTGAGTGCAGAGCAAGACTATCCACCCCGTGACCAGTCAAGGATTTCGAGTCAAAAGTATGTGTAACAATTACGGGTTACTATGCAGGTTGTATATACAGCAAGCACCACGAGGAGGCGACAGATTTGTTTATCCCGTCGTGTATAGTTTAAATAGCATGATATATGACCGTTATTTTGACTTCCATGCATTTCTGCTCATGGTGTATTTCGACCTTCAAATTTGACTAGCTATCACCCATCCATGCTTTCACTTAAAAGTTTCCAGTAAGGCTCCAGCATTGATCCTAGACTTCTTTCAGTCCGTGAAATTCCACAAGCACTCACTATTTATTAGGACCTTATTTTTAATGCATGCTATAAAATGATACTCCTGAAATTTCAATTTTTGAACTTTCACAAATGATTTCCCGAAACAACTGGAAATATTGGTACATCTTGAAGGTTGCCTGTATCAGCATAACTCATCGCCACAGTCCACTCTGACCAGTGAAGTTGATTCATTTCACACACTAACGGGTTTTCCACATTCAAAATATCGGAAGACATCCATTTCGTCAGTTTGCATTCTTTCCGATTAATCATACTTCCATTTCCCCCGCGAAATAAAGCGTTGTTTTTTGCACAACGCCGGAATCCACGCAAGCAATCTGACGAAACAAAAACCTTATTAGTGTTCAACAACCTTGTGACATTGAATCCATCTAATTGAAGGCAACGCAATCCACTTCGATGGCATACTTCATTTGGTTTCCCGTCGAAACCCCGTCAGCGTTAGTGTTTCAATTAACTCAGCAACGCAGCCAAACCGAAACGCCGAGCAACATGCATCTTTAGATTCATTGTTTAGTATCTGTTGGTAATTAATTGCGACCACTAGATAAATACGACGCGATCTTGGCCAGCCGCACTTAAATCAGATACTTCGGCTCATGCGATATATTATTGGATGTTAAGCGGTTTTTTTCGCTCAGCAACAAAGTCCCATCATTATCCATGCCATGAGACATTGGCAGAGTGGTGCTATGACTGGTATCCGTGAGATACTCGTATCTATCTATCTATCCATCCAAGCGGTGTTCCAGTGGTGAGTTGTGACCACGCGGCGCGATGCATTGGCTTTTATCGTTGATTGACTGTTTGGGAACATCTTTTGTGTTAGTTTAAACAGGCAGAAAAATGTATCGGCCTTCAACTTGCCGTGACCTTCAGGTGAACGTCGAAGAGGTCTGAATCGTGCCGCCAAGCGTGAGCCATCAACGTGACCAATGTCGAGGCGCTGGTTTGTTAAACTGCTGGTACTGCGCCCAGTGAATGAGTTGATGACACTGATAGTGACGTGGGACAAGGAGACTGCGTCATGTAAAGTTCTCCTTTCAGGATATCTTACATCTTGATTGGGTTTTCATGCAAACGATACAAAGGTGGAGGAGTGTCGAGTTGCTTCGCTTTTGAAAAAGTTACAGCTGCTTGGTGTTACATATTTTCACTTAAAGCTTCATGTCATTATTTCTTTCCATAACTTGCAAGTTTCAAACAAACGCTTAAACTAAAGTAGAAACTAATGTCAATATGAGCTGACATTTCGACCGTTCTTTCAAAAAAAATATATTCAACGTTGTCTCGAAAATAGTTATGGACATAAACTCTAGCATGATGAAAAGTTAGTAGTAATGCAAATATACTTTGAAAATCGGATGCCGTTTCGCTAGGCGTAGGTACAGATAGCTCCAAGATTTTTATGGTACACAAAATCGTCCAAATGACTGAACCAACTGTCAGGCTCGCTCCTCGTATAATGCAACAACACTGATACGTCATCTGAGTGCATGCACTCTAACAAACAGTGTCGCTGTAATTAAAACTGTGGCGGAAGAATTCAAATTTGTCGATTTCTCTTCGGTGGCTGTGATTAGGATGCTTTGCGTTTACCATATTTAATTTTTTTTGCAAAATCTAATTGGTGCACTAATTAGTGGCAAAAAATAATCCAGGGTTCATTTCAAATATTAAAACAAATTTCAGTCCAATCAAATTCAACTCACTGGCAACTCTCACTTTGTCTACAATACCTTGTAACAACTCTTTAAAAATCGAATGCCCTTTGCATTCCAATAAAAGCAAAGTCTTTTTGCATCAAATTGTTTTATCTGACAAAATCGAATTTTCCTATTAACCACTCTTGTGCATTTGCTTCCATGCTGTACGACACCCATCCGATGTCAGGACAACAACTTGCAGATGGATGGAACATCATTAAAAGCCATTTGGACAACAAAGAAAGGATCTTTATCAATTCGTGGCCAACGACGACGAAACAGAAGTCCACTTAATCTGCTTAGTGTCACCGCGTTGTGTCCTATAAAATATGCTAATTGAACTTTTGCATACAACAGACTTACGGATGCAAAGTGACCAAAGAAGACGAACGGCCGACAAAATAAGTGAAGAAAAAAAAGGAATTGTCAACCACCACTGAAAGAAGTGGTGATACAATAACCATGCGAGAACATTGGTAAAGCTGAGAAAAAGATGTCAACAGCAGTGAATACAATAAATTCTGCAAAGGTGCCGAAGGATGTGCATGGCTGGAAAGTTGGACAACAGTTCTCCCTTTCTGCAAAGTGGTTGCATTAAATTGTCTAGACACGATTGCAGGAGATGAAAATGAGTACAGCTTGAACTAAGTGTTTTGCAGAGAAGTAATTAATTCACTAGAGAAGATACGCAGCAACCTTCGTTGGACTATCTAACACCCTTGCGGGAAACGGTCAGCTTGCTCTGAAAACCGTTTTTGCTAGCCGTGAAAACATCTTCGCAGCACGTCCGTTTGTCTGCTGGAACCATTTTTCATTTGTTTGGATAACCTCCACTTTCTACACTAGTGCAGAGCTAACAAAGGGCTACTAAAGATTCATTAGATGCCATCAATCTACCCTGCCATCATTCCTTTCAACACTTGATGGAACACAGAAGACATGCAGAGTGGCGTTCGCTACGGGAGTATCTGCTCGCCGCTACTGGTGTATCTTGCAGCTAGAGGTGAGTAATTAATACAGTAGCCCGTGACAGCAAGATCAACGATACTATTAGATGCTAATGAAGCAACGAAAACACACTTCTTTCAAGGCCACCAGCATCGCCCAACTGCGCCATGCTCCCAAATCAATTAGCCGCCTTTTTCCCTCGCCATTTGCCTACCATTGCAAATAGATGCGAGTATGAACTGCGCCAAGTGGCCAATGTATCTTTCCCGTACCGAAATTGGATTCTTCCTTATACGAGGAATGAGTTTCAAAATCGCATTTGATTGATATAATCAATTTTTATGTTTTTGGTAATGAATACTACCAGTTTTTACTGTGCGCCACGATTTTTACCACGAAGATTAAATGGCGACTCTCAATATGCGATCCGTGGTCGATGACTGAATTGGACCACACCATAACGGGCATTCTGAAGATATTAGACGTTTATTAAAAACAATTGAGGGTAGTTTCAATTGCTATGATGACTAACAAATTAATACCGTGACGCTTGCGGATACTTTTCAATTTAAGTGAACGCCCACATCGGCGCAATTTTCATTATTTTTGCGCTGAATGCTATTCTAACCAGAAGAGTTGGTGAAGATAAATTCGCCATGAAGAACGAAGAAAAAGAGATTGATTGCATCATTGCGTTTTCGGAAAAGCTACTAGAACTTATTTCTGTTTTTAGTACCATTGGCAATGAATAAATTAAATCACAGATGGCAAAAAACGACAAAATTATAAGGAATTCAATCTAAAACCCATGACCTTGAATTCCAGCAGAAATTTTCACATGTTTTTTTTCTGACAAACGAATTAAAAACAATTTGACGTGAAGAATGCTGCCCATTTAGATTAATAAATTATTTTATTCTCGAGAAATATACAACAAAAGAATCAACCAAACGTAATTGTTTTAGCAAATTAAATATGATTCAAGTGATTTTTAAGTAATTATTAATTAATGCTGCAAAAAAATTTCATGTTTTGCTACTATATCATGATCTCATCAAAGAATTTTTCATTTTCTTGTTGATCAATGGAATTTAGACGCGATTGTGGTGAATATGATTATGATTCGGAATATGGTTACATGATTAGATCATTCAAAACTGATGGTAAAATTTTTAATGCATCGATGTAAAAGTGACATTTGATACAAACTGAAATTCTGTCAAATGTTTGATTGACATTTGTCTAAATCTAAACGTCACTATTTGCCTTTTGCGTCGACATGTTCTTCAAAAGTTTAAACATTAATACAATGAAAATGAATGAAAACGAAAATACTCGGAGTATAATTTTGAAGAGAGAAGAACGGTGAATTCAATTGCGACAAAAGTAAAAGTATCGGAAAGATCTGTAAAACGGGCAATTGTAAAATTCAAAATGGAGGGTTCAATTAAAGGCAAACAGGAAAGTGGACGACCTAGTGAGTGTGGTCACAAGCAATTGCTGTGTGTTGCAGACAATTGATACAAATCGATCGGCATCATCTCGTAATATCGCGAAGCAGTGTAAAAAATCGCAATCGACAGTGCATAAATCAAAACAAAACAAGCGCAAAGACTTACAGGAAACAAAAAACCTCAAAAAAAGTGCAAAACAATGGAGAGGGCAAAAAAATTGTACGGAAACAGCCTTGTTTTGGACGATGAAACGGTCCTCCGATTCGACTTCTATACGCTTCCGGGTCCTAAATTTTACAACATGCTGCCACGAGGAGACCTTTCGCATATAAAAAAAATTTCCAAATTTTTGAAAGCTCTTAAACTTGAGCTTATAGAAGTTTAGAATGTAAAATATATAAAAGAGCACTTTACCTATGAAATGCAATCAAAAAAATTAAAATCGGATTATTAGGGCAGCCTCAAGGATTTTTGCTAAGCTTGGTAATAAATTCTAAAACAAAGCTGGGCGGCAGCGGATTTAGTTGATGGAAGCATGGCTCCTACTCTTATATATGTGAAGAAAATTTCAAACTTCTATAAGCTTAAGTTTTTGACTTGCAAGCTTTCAAAAATTTTGTTTTTTTGTAATAAATTTGGATTGCACAATTATTATGGGCAATCTACAACATCGATTTTGATGAAAATTTGTTCACTACCTGAAATATGAAAGTCGTAAGTGATATAAAAATTAAATATAAGAAGTTTTTTTTTCTTTTTTTTATATTTATTGCCATTTTGCGGCAAGGGTGAAACGTTTTAAAAAGTTTTATTTAACCGCATTTTACAGGAATTTCACTACGTAATTTTTATTTTCACACAACTTTGCTCTTTAAACTCCCGACTTTTTTGAAAAGAAGGATAAGTCAATTATTGTTATACGAGTTATTCAACAACTTTTCCTGCAAAAATCAGTGTGGAGGCACACTCTACGGCCAAATGTAGTCGTTTTTACAGATCCGCCCTTGTCCAATATTGGGTTATCTCGCTTATGCGCAAAATAGGGTCCATCGGCGGAAATGCAAACTTTTGGAGTAGCTAGGGTGAATATTTTTAATTTCCCAGTATATGGGAAGTTCTTGTAATCGCCTCGAAAATCGAAATTGAAATTTTCAACATTTCTTTACGTTTTGAGGTCTATAGAGTATATATAAAGTGTTTTTAGAAAGGGAGATGTATGTGTGTGTGTGTGTATGTACGTACGTACGTACGTACGTATGTACGTTCGGGACACTTTTTTCTACGAGCATAACTCACGTAAACAAAGTCATATCGAGTTTGTTGAGGTGTCAATCGAAGCGTCTTTGCAATTTTAAGAGCTGATTAGTTTTTGGGATACTTCGGTCGGGGGGGTTTGCTGTTTTCGCCCCTTGAAGGTCAACCATGTTATGCGCTATATCTCACGAACCAAACATACGATTTTCATGATTAAGGTGTCAATCAACGCGTTTTAACATTGATATGATTCTATCAAATTTTTAAAAAAATTCTTGGAGCCGTTTTTTAATTTTTTTAAAAAAAGTGCAAAAAATTTGGTTTTTTTTTCAAAAACATCAAATTTTTAACCTAATTTTCAAACCTAAGTAATCAATGTTTATATAATTTATATACTCCAAATAATTTTTGTGAAAAAACCAGCAAAAGTTTTTTTCATGATTATGAAAAAAATTAAATAAAAAATAAAAAATCATTAAACGTTCAAGGTCATTTACGTCATTCATTATATCTCGAGAACTAAATATAATATTTCCATCATTAAGGTGTCAATCGACGCGTATTATCACTTTAATGATGTTTTTATATGTTAAAAAAATCTTTAAAGTGGTTTTTTAAATTTATTGAAAAAAATTGGAAAAGTAGTGTTTTTTTCATAGAAAAATTTATTTTTCACCTGATTTGCACATCGTAATAATAAATGTTTGTAGAATTTATAAAATTTTATCAATTTTTGTAGAGAAACCAGCAATAATTTTTCTCATGATTACAAAAAAAATTAAATTAAACATAAAAAATCATTCAAAGTCACCATGTAAAAAGGGTTCATTCGAATTATAATACCTTAAATCTCTTATTCTAAAGACATTGTTGTAAAGTCAATCAAAGTTTATTAATATTTGCAAAATTGAGCAGATTTTCAATAGTCTTCACATCACCATGTTTTAACTTTTATGAAAAAACTGCTTTGTAACCTGTCCCCACTCCGATGAATACTCAATCAATGGACGCTCCCGTAGATGAAACGATTAATATTAAGTCATTCCAATAACTTTTACGAGAAGTACATTTTTATTATTTGAAGTAGTAGTATTTCCATAATTATTATTGTGTTTAATATTTTCAATATCTATGTAGACATTACTGGGAAGTTGACCGTGTGGACCTCATGGGTCGCACCTCACGGCTTGTTTAAAATAATATTCATGCGTGATATAACAAACGAAAAATTCGAAACAATTACCACGAAAAAAAATTTATGTGAATAACTGTGCGAAATTTTTATTGAACATTTTTGAAAAGGATTTTATAATTCAGTTTCTATTGAAAGATTCTCCGAATCAACTACTGATAATGGCAATATATTATCAAAGTTGGAAAAAGTGGCCAACGAAAAATTCACAAAATGTAGCAAACAAAAGTTTTAAGCGATCCAAAACTCGAAAAGGTATGCAGGCGGCGGGAGGGGTGCAAAACATGTGTCAAAAGTTTTATCCCTATTCATATTACATTTATAGTAAAAATGGCATCCATCAATTTTTTATGAATTTTTAATTTTGTTTATCATTTTATTTGTTTTTTTTTGTTTTTTATAGAAAAATTCTTTTGTTATAGAATTTTATCGACTTCCAAACTAGTCGAAAAATCACTTTCCAGATCAATTTCACGGTTTCATTTGATCTCTGGAAATAGGCAAAATAATCATTCATGGGGCCGTGACCGCCGCGAACTGTTTATGTCATAATAGTAGGGACCCCCATTTTTGATCCCTCCTACTTCCCCCTTCGGGGGTAGGGACCATAATCTTAACATTTGCCCAATTTTTTTCAGCAACTGTGAACATTCTTAGGGTCACATCAAATTCATTTGTAAAATTGTTTTGTTTGGTTTCCAATAGAAACATTTTTGTGAATAGTAGGGACTCAAAAAATTGCATGATTAATTTTTGATGCATCTATTTCAGCACCTCAAGTCTCGCAAATAGTTTTCTTGTTAGTTCAATTTGTAATATCAGACTTCGAAATTTCAGAAGCATTGCAGCCGTGATTTTTTTTCATATTATAAATAAATTTAAAAAATTATGTATGCTAATAATATTCACTGCTTAAAAAAATTTATTTAAATTTCCAGTTTTACTCACCAAACCCAATTTGTTGAATCACTCTCACATTGAGAGATGTACTTTACCCAAATGACTAACGGACCACAACTTACCACCGCAGCCTACACGTTAAAATACCGTAATAGCAGAAACTAAATCTCTGGTCCGTACTAATTTGCCAATTACGTTCGAAAATCAAATTAAGCATTGCGATTTCCCAAATCGCCTTGAAAAGCACTGAAAAGCACCTCAGTTGGCAGTGCATCACCTCAATTCCCAGAGGTGGCGACTACCGAAATGCAATCCTCATGCGTCCATCGATTCATCCACATGTTAATAGCTGCAGATGCACCATGTATATTTCTTTGAGGTCCAAGCAATACAAAAGAATCTTTGCGAAATATCGCGCAATGAAGACCTGAAAACAATCCGGTCAACAAAGGTCATTCATTCGGCCTGTGCCCACATATATACCTATGTACGTACGTACATGTGTAACGTACGGCACCACATGTGATGCGTCCAAGAAGGTGGTAATACACCAAAGATGCATGCATGGGTCAACAGTTTCGTAACAATCATAATCAGTGGAAAAGATCGCGCGGAAAGTCAATGTCACAGCTGAAATACCGCTCGACCAATGGTTTGTGCA
Organism: Oxycera nigricornis; assembly: GCA_963942545.1. Lineage (NCBI taxonomy): Eukaryota > Metazoa > Arthropoda > Insecta > Diptera > Stratiomyidae > Oxycera > Oxycera nigricornis. Next base: position 122,826,957 of record OZ012659.1, on the reverse strand, counting down.
GATTCACGATGGTCCTGAAGATGTAATACGAGCATCTCTACGTTCGTTGGTGAGCTGTGCGAATTTCACCAATGTCATGCAAGAGAAAAAACCACTTTTACCACTGGGGAAAAAATGCACAGCTTCCCGTTTTGACCTTCGTTGGCAGCCCGTCAGCTACTTTGGTAATACTTATATAGTATGTTGGGTCATCTCGCGACTGTGCAGAAATGGGTGTATCAGCAACAATCATAGCTTTTGGAATTTCGCATTCAAGGCTGGGATTGTGGTAGGTCGTAATTGGAAGCGGACCAAAGAAGAATGTGATGTATAGCGAAGTATTTTCCCGGAATGATAAAAATGATATATTACGAAAAAATGAATCTCAATTACGTGATTCCGAACATAAGTCATGATGATTTTTGCTACAGTGTGATTCAAATTTTTAATCTAAAGCAAAGAATCATCTCATACTGTATCAAATACTCCTAGCTTAGTATATATTTCCACATATCCAACTGAGATACAAACACTCATCTTTGCGTGTTAACTGAACGCTGAATCAGAGTTGCTTTTCCCGCCATAAACAACTCATCAATGAATCGATCCGCGATGAGTTGACGCAATTCTACGCATGATAGTAACCGCTAATTGTTTCAGCATTGACTACCACAATTTTCCATTCTTAAAATAGATTCTAAAGATACTGGACGCCGTCCTCTTAATTGGAGTTGTGTTTTCGTTTACAACAAAATAACGGATGTGAGATTTTACTTCAGGTTACGTATCTGAACAATAAAATATCCATATATGTATCACTGGAAAGATATTAGAAGCAATTATAGCTATTTAAAGGTCGAACGGGTCACAAGTGAGGTGGAATCATGCGTAAGAATTCTATTTCACAGTTTCCGTACTGCTTCATGATTCCTGAAATAACTTCAAAGCTGAATCATTCTGATCCAAGACTCATTGAGAAAATTTCAGATTTTCCAAACGATTTATGCTTCCAGGGAAAAGATTTGAATCACATCCTATCTTTAGTAATTCAGGTGTTTTAATCGGAACTAATTTTCAAAAGGAGTTGCTCCTAATGGAAAAAAATTTATTCTGGTGATGGTGCTATGTACGTTGCAGATTGAGTCCAAAATTAAAAATTAATAGGAAACTAAATTTAAATCCTTGCCCGAAAATCACGCATAATACAACAAACAAGTAATTAGTTGTTTTTAAAATACCAACAAGGAAATTGGTCATGCCAGCTTAAAAAAAGATTAAATCCTCCTGTGCAAGGTTATACACCCAAAAATTTATCATGATTTAGCACTAGATCTAATTTTGTGATGAAAAATTGTTTCTATTAATCAACACGTCTCCATTTCAGGCCCGGAAAAGATTGAAAATGTTGTTTACAAATTGATGGACCAGGTGTTGTATTTAACACCTTGACATCTTTTTGGGCTCTTGACTAAATTTAGCTAATCTAAATTGACTATTATCTTGTTTTAGAAGATTGTTAAAGATATTCGAGATAACAGTATTGATGACATGTTGTCATCCTATTTCTAATTCCGATCAATTAGATCCCGGATCCTCGATGACGTGACAACATTCAAATGTGTGATCTCAGCGTTCTAGTAAAATCGACTGTTGATAGATATTTGTAGCTTATGCATGTACGATTTTGGTGAAATATAGTAATTCGCTTAATCTTACAGAATATCTCTGTGGGCTGAACGTGACTTCCTATCAAGGTGATTTAAAGCGACGTGCCTCTTCAGCCACGAGTTTGTTTTGAGTGACAACCACGCACCCTCTCACCTTTACTTGGGAGTACCAGTATGCCTACTGAGTGCAAGCTCAGTGACCTTACTGGTGAAAGCAAGGTCTATTTAATCTTCTGCTGATCTCTTGGTCTCCGCAACGGGTTACCTCTTACCTCGAAACTAAAAAAATCTGTTGAAAGGTTGTTCAAAGCCAAATTTTGTTTAAACTGTGGAGCTACTTGTCCCAACAACACTTTTAAATTCAAACTAAAACCTTTTCTTTAATACTAAATTAATGGTCACACCGGCATCTTTGCTTGGTGTTGCCTCTTGCTCTTCGTCCTCTCAAGGTATCCAAAACATTGACTTCTTTCTGCTCCTCTAGATTTTGCCAACTCAAATAATCAACCAATCTCCAACCATAGCCATAATAAAAGCTATACTTAATTCTAAAAAGCACGAAGTTCAAGAACAACCCTTTAAAAAAACGCCAAACCAGGACTTTCATCAACATCCATATGAATATGACCAAACTTTCTAAATTTCCAACGAAAACCATCGACAACTTTCCAAACAAATGAAAATTTATCAAAAAATTCGTGGAAAAATGGAGCTCCGTTCCGAAAAATCAACCAAACCCGTTTTACACCATCGCAATTCGGTGACCTAAAATCTCCGAATACGGAGTTCGTAAACCCATTTCGTTTCGATCCGTTTCACCTGGATTATGTCAATTGCCAATAATCGTCAGCTGTTGGTCTGACGTTTGCCGCTGCCGTCTTATCGCTCGGTTGACAGTTGACCACGCATGTTTTTCTCCATTCATGTTGATTTGCGAACTCATTATTCTAACTTACCTCCTACTTATTTATATAATCCAATATCCTTAATCAAAATCTAAGTTACATTCAAATCTGATGCAATATAATGCCTTCCTTTTGGCTTGTGTGGAATGGGGCTCGCATATTCAATTTGCGATTGATTTATGTGTTTTTTACATTAACATTAACATTAATTTATTAAATTGGAACCCAAACGAAAGATTCAAGCAAATTCATTAATTTTTGGTCGCTCAATTTCCTCTGGATAAAATTTAAGTTTACATTTCGGTATAATTTTAAACATCTTATTCTGTTAGTTTCGTCTAAAATATTTTCGTATTTATGTTTAAAATTTTACCATTTTTCGTCAGAATTTAAATTTACCAGATTGAATGTTATTCTTCTATTTGCTTACAAAACGGTTCGATTTGAAAAGTTTTATGTTTACATTATTTTAAATTTTAAGCTTCCCTGAAAATCATCATTAACTTTAAACATGCTCATTAATATAACCGAATGTTTTCAAATATTATAAAATGAGTCCTGATAGTCTCGGACTTTGACATCAATAAGAACTTATCATTCTTTCGGTTACGCGAACGCAAAAAAATCTCTTTCAAACTTATTTGGCACATTCTTTCAGAGTAATCAATCAATATTCTTTGTTCAAAGAAATTTCTTTAAAAAGTTTTTTGAAAGCGCAAGATGAGACACTATTAAATACAGGCACAAGGTTTACACTTTTCCTCATGTCAATAATTTTTCACTAAAAAACTGGACAAAAGGCCAGGAAATTCAGAAAGAAGGCTTGTTCTTTATTATGCGATTTTTAGAGTACTTCACTGCATGTCCAGGGAAATTTTTGGTCTTGCTGATTCGAAACACTGAATCTTATCTTTATAATGTCTTGAAAAGGAAGTAACTTGAAACCATTACTGCCTCTTTGTATATGAAAGTATGCTTAAAGAGAATAAAAAAAAATTCGAATAAGTTTTTAAGTCAACCACATTCAATACGCATTCAACTTATGCAAGATTAATCTATTCTCTTTTTCTGATCATATCATTTTAAAATGAATTGGACAAACCGGTTTCTTTTAAATAAATTAACTGATTTAATTTCAGATTTTTTACTTTCAGTTGAATTGATAGCAACTGTTTCATCAAACAAAATGTCTTTCATCAAAAACAATTGTGCCGTTGAAAAGATAAATCTTTTAACAAAGATATCTGAACACCTAATCTTGACATAAAATTGAACCGAAATCCACTACCGTTTTCAAGGATTTAATCTTTCATTTGTTTATCGCTACTTCACTTAAATCAATACAAAACATAATAACGAACCCACTTAGCGTTAATTTAGCTACCAAACAATTAATTAAAAAATACTACAGTGAAGATAATATCCTCGGAAAAAAGTATGATGTGGTTTTTATCTAAACGTAAGATCAAAGTGAATATTTTGTAGCATCATTAAGCACTCGTCTTTCGTCCTTCCTAAACAGACTCTTTGCTAGCCGTTCGACAGACTGTAAGCAAAAGTAGCTATGCCACAAATCGCCCACTCCACCCATTTTTAAACAATTTTTTTTTTTTGAAAGTTTTGAAAAATTGTAATATTGTCTTTTGACCTTTTATCGCTTATGCTGCGAGGACAATTGCACAAAAAATAGCACCGAACATTTTTTGCAGATAGTTGCATGCTCTGTAAAAAACCTAGATGCATAGTTTTTAAGTTACGAGAGCACCCGTGCCAGCCTAAAAAGGAGAATTTTCCGTTGATTTTTGAATTAACCCGCCGCGCGCCAAACTAGCGAAGAATTTCAAAATAGGTGGAAATTTCTGAAAATTTTGAACAATTTCAGTTTCTCTATTGCGTTTAGGCAAAAAAAATTAATTTAAAAAATGTCTACTTGTTTTTAGCTTATTTTAATTAATCAATTTTCAAATACAAAAATGACGTACGCTTAGTTTTACAGGGGCATTTTTTTGAAAATTTAACATTGAATGTTTCCTGGCCATTTGTCATTTGCTACTTTCAGCACATATAGATTTAGAAGTGTAAACACTCTGCCATAATCCACAATTTTATGATATTTTCGTTTACAAGAAAAACAAAAAGAAATAAGATATCAGTTTTGTATCATAAATATTAAGAGGTCTTTGATTTTGGCGGCCAAAAAAATTCCATTTTTCGATTTTTTTACTGATTTCTATTCTAGTCAATTACTACTAGATTTATAAACTCGTCAAATAATATTGTTGGCAAAAAATTGTGAAATGGACAAATTCAGATTCAGCCTCTTCATAACTAAAGGTGCGATGGCTGTTGGCAGGCCAGCTCAGTTCGGCTCATATTGGCATGGGTTGTTTTTCTAGCTGCAACTGTTAATCTTATTATCTGAAATTAAACCATAGTCCCAATCAAATAGGAGTTTGACCGTGAATTTTGGCCTGGCAAGCAAATTTTTATTGAAATGTGTGGCCAATGGTATATTTAGCTCAAGTTCAAGTTTCTGGGGTCGCAGCTCTTATCCTCTGGCCTCCTTCTTAAAAACAAAAGGAAGTGGGACACCTCCATATCTCAGAAACCATGGCTTACACAAGAAAGTTGTGTCTGGCAAACTTGCGTAGAATTGAGTTTTTAGCAAGTCGTACATACTTAAGTTTTACGTGGTGTCAATAATAAATAGTTAAAAGTTACAAACGACAACCAAAAAGGGGGATTATCTTTCGAGCGCCACAACTTTTTAATTTTCAAGTTTAACGCGAAACAAATGCAGATACTTCTCTAAGACAATTTTGTTAGAAATCGTTTTCGGTATTGATTGTTTCAATCACTGTACACTGACGGGAGTTATCGCATCCCAAAGCGGAGAAAAACGCATGAAAAAGGCGTTTTTAGGCCAAATGAACGGTTCGCGGGAACAAACCTCCCATTGCGAAACTCACGGAGCATTTTGATAGGCAGGCGAATTTTTGGTGCAATGTGTAGTATGTCTTACTGTGAGCTTAAATTCAAAATTTGGAGGTCGCAGCCCTCTGGACTCTATCTGGAAAACAAAAAAAGTGGGACACTGCCATATCTCCGAAACTGCCACAAAAAAGTTCAATATGGCTAACTTTTGTAGAATTTAATTTTTAGCGAATTGTGCATACATCACTTTTACGTGGAGGAGATCTCCAGACGAAGTCCATTATTTTTGCTTTTTTGATTTCATTTTCCCTCAATCACGATTCGAAGAGCTAGTTGGCGTGGAAAGTGTAAACCGAGATCGCCACTATGCGATGACGTTTTGCCATTCTTTGCGGTACGCCTTACCTCATACGCTACTAGTCGAATGGCGCTCAAAATGGAGAGGCCTCCAAATAGTGGTCATTGAGCTTAGACAGGTCCATTGTGAATGCCACAAATTTTAGTTGGGGGATGGAAAGACAGAAGATGACTTATACACATTGGTGATGATGAAGATAAGAAAACGAATACTTATTGTAACTTCTGCGAAGCTTAAACTTAAATGATCGAAAGTTTTCGATGAGCACTTCTGTTTTATTCTAAATTCTCGAAACGAAGCATCCTTAACACTTAATTGGACGATGGATGTGTATCGTCGGCTCAAGTTGTGGCCATATTAAATCTGTAACATATTGGTTGAACTATAGTTCATTGAAATCTAAACTGTTTTCACATATATATTAAAGAAATTATATTCAGATTTCTTAAGATTAGAAATGGCGATAAACATCTTTCATGCGTATTTGTTTTTTGCCAAGGTCTTTCACTTCGAAAAATTCATAGCAATATAATAAAATAGGATTCGTATATGTTTCGCAAACCTAAACAGGAAGGAACTGAATATTTTTTTACGCAAAATTACACCCACCCAACTTTTATTTGGTCACATCCAAAGCTTCGCATCTATCTATTCTTCACGTCAACGCATCTATTGTTCTCGTGCAATTTATAGCTTTTGTCACTACCCTCGGAAACATCAATTCACGCGTCCCATCCATCGCCCCGGTATCGCGCCTCCAGTGATGTAACACCCAAGATAAACTTGACCTCAGGCATTTAACAACAAAACGCCTGGAAACATAGATACACTTTGTGTCTGTGAGTTTTCCACCCAACAATCGCGAATTGTTGCTGGTCCTGACGTCAGCGCGTTAACATATTAGGCTACCGCCAGCATGGCCTGCTTCCACCAGCGCCGATGCTGCCGCTGCTACCACTGCGTCCAGCCAGCCAGCAGAAAACTTTTGCTGCCCAAGAGCTTGCTTGGTGGCGCGTCATCTTTGGTCTTAGGTTCACGCGCTCAACATCCATCCACACCAATTTTCTTGGATATGTTTGCCAATCTCCCACCATCCAGGTGTCAGTTGATCCGCGGATTTCGTGGAGTGCGGACGCGAAACGCAAAAAAATTATAGTCCTTGTAATTTTTTGAATATCGCGCCCACCACCACCACCTTCAACCATCGCCAGGCTCACTAGGGTGTTCTTGTGCAGTCAGTCAGTGGATGCAGTTCCGAAGGATTATAACTTATAAAATTCGATACATTTGTGAAGGATCCAAGCGTGACTGATCATAGTTCTGCGGTCCTGTTTGGAAAGATCCAAAAATCGAACGTGTGTGAAAGTGAACGAGATTTGCTAACTTAGTCGACTTTAAATTTTAACCAGATTCAATTTGCGTGAATTTTTAATTTTACAATTTAGTGCGTCGTGTGTGAAAATTAGCCATTGTTTCGTTAAACAATTGATTTTTTTATTTTATGCTAAATATTTTGCTTGCCAGCCACACAATATTCATAAATAGCTTTTAAAACCGAATTAAAACCAAAATTTTATACGTTAAAAAAATCAGGTCGAAAAGATAAAAGATACTCGCAGTGAAGATAAATAACGTGTGAGTGTGGGGACGGCACGTACGTACTTGAATGCATCAAACGTCGAGACTCACCTTGATGCAGGATATCTATTTTTGTGGATTACAGAATTTTCGTGTGTGGTTTTACATGCAAAATTAGCTGAAACTGATTTCATCATCATCATTGCGTTTGTAATTTGTGGTCATCAATCTGTTCCATTGATTCGCTTGTGTTGGTGATAATTCGGTTGGTTTAATTGTAACGACCACATTTACTGCTGGTAAAATTTTCTGTTGAACAAGAACTGTTGCCACGACAAGGACAACTTGAAACTTTGTAAAGAATTGGATTAGGAAAGGTAAGATTTTGATGTTTTGAACGAAAGCCAAATTTTTTGTAATTCAAATTGAACCGCATCGAATTGAATAAAAGGACACTCATTTTAGTCCTGAAAACCTTCACAAAATTTCAACAACAAAATATCAAAGTAATTTTTTGATCTTCAATATAGTAGAAAATTATTATATTGGGGGGAAAAAAATTTAGGATCAACCATCCTCCAAAGCCACAAAATTTTCAATCAATGCAACTTTGCATATTCTTTTGAAAAACGGCCAATATTATTATCGCATTCATAGTTTCTTGCATAATTAATTGACAACGACAACGACATTCCACTGTTAAGCCAATTATGAACATTTAAATGGCAACCAAACAACTTTTCAACGTTATTAACTTAATCACAATCAATCTTGTCAAGGCCATAAATTTTAAATGCCAATTTCCTTCGTGTGCCCAAGATGAAGCGTCTTCGTTATATAATAATGGAAATGTGCTTCTCTAATGGTCGTACAATGAAAGTGAAATGATATTAAAATTTATGTGTATGTAAACGTATACATATATATATATATAAAAAAAATGGTTGTGACTTGAAAAGAGAAGCTGGTTTTTGGAAAAAAAATAGTTTGGGACAAATTTAAGAAAATTGCATCGATTTTAAACCGTCTTTTTCTTAGACAACTTTTTTTCTGCATTTGGAAACAGGCGAAGACTTAGTTGCCATTAGGAAGATCTTCTCTTGAGGAAATATTTGGCTGAAGGAAGCAAGACGTATTACACTGATTAGAGGACTTTTTTCAGATTTTTTCTATTTTATAGAGTTGCTTCGTTCACCTTTTTGCTAGCTTGTGAAAATTTATTTTTGTAAAAAAATATCAGTAGACGCAAATTACCTACTTTTGCCGTTAAAAACATAAAAAAACGGATCATTAAAATAATGCATGTCTTTTCGTCCTTTTGCCTGGATTAGATTTGCGGCCAGGAAAGAATCTTTCCTTGAGATCTTTCTAGGTATAAGAATTTTTGGTAAAGGTTAAGATTAGAGCCCCCACCCCCGAAGGTGGTGTTAGTAGGGAGAATCAAAGGAGGAGGGGTTTCCTTACCATTATGGCATGAAAAGTTCGCGGCGGTCAGAAGTTATGGGGGTTTCCCCACTAAAATAAATGGCTATTTTGCCTATTTTTAAAGATCATTTGAAACCGTAAAATTGACCTGGAAAGTGATTTTTAGACTATTTTGGAAATCGAAAAATTGAAAAATTAAAGATTTTCTTCGTAAAATTCAATAAAAAAAATTATGAATGCCATGAATGTAATATAAATAGGGTTAACACTTTGGGCACATGTTTTGCACCCCTCTCAATGCCCCACCCCGGGCCATTCACCCATCCGTGCGGATTTGATGCAAAACGTGTGTTACCCCTATTTATATTACATTCATAGTAAAAATGGCATTCATCAATTTTATATAATTTTTATTTTTTTTTAAATATATTTTATTTTTTCTGCTTCTATTTTATTTTTTACAAAAAAAATCTTTAATTTTTTTTATTTTTTACAAAAAAAAATTACTTTAATTTTTTTGATTTCCAAACGAGCATAAAAAAACACTTCCTAGTTTTTTAAAAGTAAGCAAAATAACTATTTATTTTAGTGGGGAAAGTCTTAGTCTACTTCATAATTTTTTGTTATCAATTTTCACCTTATCAAGCCTAGTGATAAAGGAAGAACCTCACCTACTGAACATTAATATTGTACACCTGAAAAACAATCTACAGATGATCTAAGAAACTCAAAGCTTCTGTGTTCAAATCCAGCTACGAGTCATATTTGCCACTACAAAATATAAAATTGTAGGACTCAACATCAGTTCAAATTTAAACAGTAATTGTTTTTTTTTGATTTTCGAACAAAAAATCGACTTTTTCAAGAAAAATGGCATGCCAACCAAATCAAGTTCGAAGTATGTACTACCATACTTAAAAAACGCTGTCTAGATATGCTACAGTTTACCTAACCTTTATTTGTATTGTAAGTATCGCTCAAGTAAAGCCAACAATTTTATCGATAAATAATTTGTCATGTATTAATTAACCTTGAAATATTATTAAAAACATTCCTAAGTAGCATTTTCGTTACTTCTGCTCCTACGCAGTCGTACGGATTTGGATTTTCACAACACGATTGGATTGGAGAAAGTTAGACGGGAATTTCAAAGGCGAATGTCCCCACAGTCATACTCTTGACATTCCAATGGGAGAAATGCACAGTCTCCGGCTAAATAAATCGAAACTATCCGAACACTGAACGTCAGTATCCTCGATCCCAAATGAGAGGCGAGTCAGTTTAAAGCGAAGAGAATTGTATTCTAGAAGGGTGCTTGTTTAGCAGTCGGTGGACTCGATTATGTAAATAAGCTGGAAAAAATTCAGATTTGAGGGAAAGTTAAGTCAGAGAATATTGGAAAAGAACATCTTACATGGCTTTATGTTGATGTGTGCTTAAAAATAGTTATACTACGTCTATACTACAAGGACCCGGGGTAGATATTTTGGCACTGACGTATATAATGAATAAAAAACACTCTTTGATTTACCCGGGTGAATTGAGAGCTTGGATTATTCTAAATTAAGCAAGGATGATCCTAGAAGCCCTAAAAAATTAAATGATATTTTTTGTTGAAAAAGACGATTTCATTGAAACCTTAGCAACCTCTGTAAAGTTTTGAGTGTGTGATTTCGTTTGAAGTGATTTTCTTGGTACAAACCTTGCTGTATTGTAAAAATAACTGATAAAAATTGGTGTCCCAAAATATTTTCCATTGCTAGCCACTGCTTTCTTCCATCTTACTGGCAGCATACGAATACCATGTTACACATCCTTTCATGTTATTTACGAACTATTCCATTTTTGATATCTTCATAAGAATTGAATCACGACTCAAACAGACCTGGTATCATAAATTGGATTAAGTGATAATCAAAAGGAACAATTTTGGTTCGAAACGGAGAATTAGATAAGACATCCCATCGAAATGCTTTGAGAATTTCCTTAACGAATTTCGCAATATGTGGAATAACGGTTTAATGATGAAAAATCTTTTTTTCGTGTCTTTTGGAATGGAAGCACTTGGAAATAGTTGTGTAAATAACTTTTAGAGATTCTGCAAGTTCTTTTGCATTTTTCGCAAGGGTTTCTTCAATAACGCTCTCAATTCTTCGTCTTTAAACATTTTAGGCAGACCTTGACGTTCTTTGCCTTCCGTGTTGAAGTTACCAGATTCAAAGCGTGGAAACCATTACTTATATGGTTTTAAATCTGGTGACTGCAACACAGAAACACGCATCTATCCACTGCATGGATTTTTGGATCGAATATCTACCGAATGGTTTCTCAGAATAAAACAACAGAACTACTAGAAATCCAGGACTTTATAGGCTGAAGTTAGGTACGCTGTAGTGGCAGAGCTCTTTTACAGAGATGGCTTGTTTTATTCTCAGCAAGCTCATTATGAAACTCAGGATATTATACGGGAAGTTAATTGGAAAGGCTCATGATCTCCCGAAAATTTGATATAAAAGTCTATAAAGTCATTTCGAATCATTTTTTATTTGTGATGATATTTAAATCTAGTGCAGTTTGAAAAATCCTTACAATCACCGGTCCTGCTTGTCTATTTTTCTTTCTTTTATTTTGAAAAAAATACGTAAATTTGAAAATAATTAGTACTGACGGCTAATTCAACTGTAGAGAGAACACGGTTGATTTTTTTGTATGGCTTTCTGTTTTTTGAAATGGTGTTTCAAATGAGCATCTTTGAATTTAGCATAACACTTCACATCTGAAGAAGCGACGAAAAGTCAATGATTCCATGCTTAACGAAACCAGCTACACTCTCAAAATAGGTAGATTCACTGCTTAATATACGTTTGTTTTTGATTCTCATTAGTTGAAAAATCTTCCTGCTACTTTTTACGTAAGTTTTTCTCATTATTCAACAACATTTTGATTTCCCACCGTCAAGACATCTCTATTGTCCCAAATGTCCATCACTTGCTAAGTTTTATGTCGTTTTTATCTACGACACAGCAGGAATAATGTCTATCAAAGTTAAACGACAGTGCATACCCGCTTAACCCTAAACTAAGCTATTAATTTCATGCCGCACAAAATTCAAATCGACCGCAGCAAAAGACACCAAAAAACCGATGTTGGACAATGATGGCAAAAAAAACGCGCGTCGCAACCGTAATGTGAACAATCTTAAAATTTTACTGGCATCGCATACCAAATGAACTCAACTCCATTGTATCTATTTCTGAGGAGGAGTATCTTGCGTTATGTCATGCCGATATCTATGCCCTGTTTCCAGGCTAGTCCGCTGAGAATCAGTTCAAATTTCCGTCGTCCGTTCATGGAAAATGCAAACACCAGTCCCGCAGACATGCTTCCAATCGTCAACTGAATGAGGCACTTTTTCTTGAACATATTCTGAAACATGCCAGCACATTCTGATGGACAGTAGACCAGCTATCTGACATGCAATACGTGCATGCATGCATGCCGAAGAAGAAGCGTGGTGAACTCATTTTGTGGGAGGCCCTTCGTGCTACTGTTACGATTTTCCCGACCAAAAAAAAAACGTTTCGAATTCTTTCCAATCGGTTTAGAACACTACGTCGATTGAATACGAATGTATCTTGCGGCTGGCCCGTTAATTCTAATTACCAAGCAACTGTTGATGGCGGGAGGCACATGTGTGCAGGTGCAGATACGAGCGGGCGTAGTAAACACGTAGTTTTATGGGGATCATGTTTAGTCAATAAAAGCCACTAAACGATCTTAAATGTGTCACGCTCTGACATCTTAGGCTCCGTGCGCCTCGAGTGCTGGTCGGCTCTGACGACTTCAAGCTTGAGCGATGGAACCTACCATGAAGGTTCCTCCGCTACGATACCATTTACCATATTGTATTTTTTATGTTGGATACTATATTTTTTCCTAAGAGGTGTCATGTTGATATTGTGTACGGTCTTAAATTACCCATGGCACTTTTATGATTTGGAGCATTACGTTCTTCTTTATTGAGCGCGCTCGACAAAAAAACGGGGATCCTATTGCATCTGTGATGCAACAATCTGGTTTTCAGAGAAGCAATTTGTCGAGCAGCTATTCGATGTTGTCCATTGCTTGTTTAGCCTCTCAAGAGTCATGCAATCATCGTCTGGATGAACTCTTCATACTGAATCCATCGCCTCAACTCGAGTTGCTGCCATGCATGTGAAGAAACACCCAGAGTGTGCGACATATGTTTTTCAAAACTGCAACACTCTTTTCCTCAATCGAACGTCACTCAACAAACAAACATACAGTCCAAAAAGAAGCGACATCGGCCACAACTGCTTCATTCGTTATGCCACACCAATCACCCTGCAGCATTCTACATTTACTTTCACATTGGCTCGCTTATAATGCAACAATACCACTTTAATTATTGAGCCATAATCGTTTGACACGTACCAACAAAAGTCGAAAACAAAAGCATTCCGTTTATCGCTGCATCATGATTATATCGTCCATGTCGTACCACTGAGCTCGGCAACACTATCACCTCTTGCACGGTGTGCCAAACTGCCGAAATCACTCCCAGCGAAATCGTATCAGAGCAGCCCAAATCACAATTCGGTAGATTGTCCATCGATCAGAGCCACCCACCCATCGATCACCTGTCCGTTTTACATCGACCATTAAATGTGGTACGTGTACCACCAGCGAATTGCAGATGGAAGCAGCCTTTCGCCTCGAACCTCGCCTCGTTTGAAAGTACCTTTTTTCGCCATGAATAATTGCTACTGTGTCACCCCGATATTATCGTGACATACTGTTTGAGTGTGCGTTTAACTTATTTAATTATAATACAATAATTGTTACAAACGTTGTTGTTGTTTTTTTGGCACCACAACTTCAGTAATTGTCTGTGTTAATTTTCTTTAAGACACTAATAATTACGTTCATGTTACGAAACAGTCTTAAGAAAATTTAAAGACTCTGAAGTGAGTTGTACAAGAGAACGAAATCGATTTGTCGTAATTGGTAAAGATATTTTTCAAGTTGATGGTGATGCTGTAACATCTCAAGGATTTATTGATGTTTTTCTGGCTAAAGAGAAGCAATTTTTGGAAGTGATTTTGTGAAATAACCATTTTCAATAATAAGCCCTTTTTTGCGGCTGCACTAATCGAATGTGTGAACGAAGCGAGACTTTCTTCGCATCAGTGTGTTATTGCCACTCGAAAGACATTCCGAACAATGAACAATATGAAAGTCTTTCTTTTTAAAAAGAAATATTCAACTGTTTGTCTTCTATAACACTATTTCATTCGAAACATGCCCTCCAAGGGCTTTTATGACCCAATTCAATTCAACAGGAAATTCGACACGAATAATAAATCGCTCAATTACATATCAAATTGTATTGCATATCATCCGAACAATAATAATTGAAAAGATGTAAGCGGTTTCGATTGAAGACCGTGTAAATTTGAACGGTATCGTATCGAAAGTCTTCATTAATATTGATTATTTAAAAATCAGGTTACGCGCTTAAGTCTTTTGTTTTCAACTGCACTTTGCCCACTTGTATTTCGGTGTTATGTGATGATCATTGTGTTCAATGTTTAAATTTTAGTATGTAGATATGTTTTTGAGCTCATATCAGTTTGGAATAGTTTAGTAAGCTATATTTTTGACTATTGTTTAAGTTAATATTGAACCAATTTCGTGCGCACGAGAAATACGTGATAAGATTTACAAATTCTTATATATTTTTGAATCAAGACAAGAACCAATTGAAGCAAACCATGAAGGGCGATACTTGAAGTCCATATGGACAAATTCTTAGTAATATTTTGTTGCGGATCAATTCTCATTTTAGTCGTTCATTTTTTTTTCATTTCTTCCAAATTGGAATATATTCAATTTTCCCTCAGTACACGTCCAAATAAGCAGCATTGGCAGTACTAAATCCCAACTTAGTAATCCACCACACGCGCTGTCTCTCTGGCGAGGTGAGTTTAAGTGATCGAGCGCGAATCGGTTCATTTTGCATGCTGTCGCCTTCTGATTGGCCGAAGAGATTCGGACATATTACCATATATGGTAATAATTGGAGCAAAAATGCTTCAACGGGTGATCGCGGTGGAAAAAAAATGTAGGAAGTGAGTTGACGAGGGAGTCGAAGAAAAGACGTGGTCGCTGAAGGAAGAAAATTCGGTTTGTTTTTTTTTGGAAAAAGAACGCTTGCACGCAGAGTGTGAACGGTAATATAGCGAAACGATTGAAATAATGCTAAAGTTCGCGAATCGCGCGATATTTTTTTGTTGGAGATTTCTGGTTTTGGAGTTGTTGAATTTCTAATTTTTGCGATTGGCAGTCGAAGTGAGGAGTGGAATTATTCCTGTTAAATAATCTACAGTATCGAGTGGGTTTCCCGAGTGAGTTTTTATGGGACCGCTGTCTGGAAACAACGACAGCGACAAGCAACGTCTTCGGCGGGGCCACATAGCAGACATGCAGAGTCTAACACAGCATTCGTCCCGGCAAAGGAGTTCAGTGGAAATGTGAAGCTTCCTGCGAACGGCCGACAGTAATAAGTGAAATAAAAAAAAAACGTTTCTGTAATTTATCGTATGCAAATAATTCAAGAAATGTATGTGATCTAGCTTCGAAATACCAGTTCTTAGGCATTTCATGGGTATTTAGCTTTCTTTGTAATAATACGATTATAAATAGTAAGTTCAAACGGGAAGCAACTTGCTTTCAAACTGTAGAAATTTCCGTAGATTTTTTTTTGACAATGTGAGAAATTGTTAACCAGTAACTTCATATTGTATGTGTTAAGAACTATGATAAAAAAAGAAAAAATTTTTTATATATATAAACATAAGTGAAATAATATGAAGTGAGTTTTTTTTCATGGTTCTCCTCTCCTCAGCATGTGCGCGAGTGGGTTTTGTCCGGATATAAAAGTTCTTTTGTCGATGTGCCTTTTATTAGCCCACGACCCGGTGAGCTAGCCGGTTTATAAAAAACATGTTATCTATGGTCGCCTCTATGCGACCACTGTTGGTGGGTGCTCCGCACGGGGGCCTCCTCTCGGCGGTCATCGTCCATGGTGCATCCGAAGTGGCGGAGCACATGGATGGTGATTGTCTGGGATGGAGGTGAAGGAATGCGGGGCACGCAACAATTTAGTGATGATAATAATAATAATAATATTAAAAATAACAATATTTTAAATAATAATCATGATAAGAACTCATTACATTACAGGCACGAGCCAATATTAGTTGTATCTTCTCAGGAAATATTTATTGATTTAGCAAGGCTTTTTGGTCTTGATCTACGTATAACTGCGTACATAAATTTAGAAACACTTGTAGCTTACTAGGAAAACCCTAATTTGTTAATGAATCCTTCGATGTAACTCATACGCCTTAGGTTTCTTTTTAACCTGATTCAATGACCACTGAAAGAGGCAAAGAGTTGGCCGATGCTTATTTTATAAGAACAACAGGGCGTCATGGTCCTGAAAAACCGTACACTTGTAGTGGACACATAATTAACCCTTAACCGGAATCTTGGGTCCATTTGAACCCGACAAGAAAAAATAAACCGTATAATTTCAAACTGCGCGCATTTAAATTACACTTGTTTTAATACAACTATAACCCATTGGAGTATTACTTGTGTCTTTATTATAAAATAACATGTATTCAAATTAAAGGGTCCATTTGGTTCCACGATTCCAGTTATGTTGAAAAATAGCGATTCCGGTTACGGGTTAAAGATACTGTGTGTTACCACAAAGATGATTGCATGCAAATTCCTAACGATCAGTTTAAAAAATCCAGTTGCAGCTGAAACGTGATTTTCAAAGCTTTTAAAAAGTGCTTTTAATTTCAATCTTGATGGGGAACGCTCAGAGTTACACTCTTCTAGTTAGACAAAAGATCGTAGACTTGAAAGATTCAATCTTGTCATATTGACAAATTGTCAGTCGCGCGAAGTGTCCCATTAAAATGGTTTACGGAGCTCTGAAACACGTGGAAAGCTACCAGACTGTCCAAGATATTACCTGAGCTAAAAGAACCCGAAAAACAACTCCAAGTATGAAAAGACTAACGTAATGGAATGTCCCACACAATTGAACACGATGTTACTTCTCTGTAAAGTGATTCTTTGCTGGGTGTCGGGGCATACTGATATACCTATAAATTGCATAGCTGATGCCCTAGTGAGAACTGGTACTGAGCTCCAGGATTATACACTTACACCCCAAGTCGGCCATCCATTGGCCTCCGTCAAGCTAAGTTTAAGGCAGTATTATATATAGGCCGCAAAAAGAACCTGGCTGCTGGGAGAAACCTGCAGGAAAGCCAGGCAAACGCGCCTGCCAGCTGAGCTCAAAGTGCACCAAGCAGCTCCTCAACACGAGCCGTGAAACATTAAGTTTCATCATATCCTTACTGACTGGGCATTGTCTCATTGGCATGCAAAAAGATTGGGCAACCCTTTCCACGATTTCTGCCGCCGCTGCAAATTGGAGGAGGAAATGGAAATGATTCAACATTTTCCGTGCAAATGCCCAGCACTGTCCAAGAAACGCATGCAAACTTTAATCGTTCTCCTTTCCTGAACAGCCTCACGGAAGTGGCCAGTTAGAATATTGGCTGCATAGCCGGCTTAATACGAGAATCTAAATGATTCTCGTCATCACACAGGTTCTAGTACCGTACCCTATTTCTTTGTGGTATCTGTTGAAAAGTATCGCATTTAAAAGCAACACATTTGTTTACACAGCCCTACCGCTGTTTGACAGCACTGTATATAGAGATATTTTATCACTTTTGAATAAAACGTCGTGGAGTACAGACGTACCGTGAAAAGACTGCGTGTTTTTTTCCGACAAAAGTCCAACAGGTTATGGGCCCAGGCACCCAAGATAACCACGTGTTTTCCCGAAAGTGTTTAGTATTTCGTTCGTAGCTTGTGTAGCTTAATTTGTTAAACAAATAATTCGCGGACAAACTGAAAATGAGTGTTTCAATGTACAACATTTTAAAGTTGAACGAAACAAACTATGACTCGTGGTGCCTGCAAATGAGAAGTGTGTTAGTACATCAGGATTTGTGGAATATAACATCTGGAGAAGTCGTAAAGCCAGAGTTAAACGACAAATCTAGTGAAATAATAGCCGCGTCTTGGAACAAAAAAGACGAGAAGGCTATAGCAACCATTATATTGAGCGCTACGCCATTGCAAATAGCGCATATAAAAGGCTGTAAAACTTCAAGCGAGGTATGGAACACCTTGAAGGAAATTCATCGGCCACGAGGGCCAGTGCGTAAAATAACGTTATTTAAACAGCTACTTGCTATGCGCATGGACGACAACGAATGTGTGCAACAGTATCTTTGCAAGTTTACAACAACAGTTGAAAAATTAGCAGAAATCGGAGTTACGCTTCAGGAGGAGTTATTCGCAATAATGCTATTGGCAAGCCTACCAAAAAGTTACGAGAACTTTGTAGTTGCGTTAGAAACGCGAGATGAGCTCCCTAAGCTAAGTGCACTGAAGGTGAAGTTAACCGAAGAAGGTGAACGGCGTAAGGCAAGCTGTACTGATTTGGCTAATGCTGAATGTAACGAAGAAGCATTTATGGTTCGCACGAATAGCGGGAAACGCCAGAACTTCGTCAAAAGAAGCAAGAATAGTGAAAATAGTAACAGTAAAACAACCGTGCAGAAAACAGTTAATTTCAGTTGTTATAACTGTGGCCGCAAAGGGCATTATGCTGCACAGTGTAGAGAGAAGGACAAGAAAACAGATCAAACGAAAGTATCGTTCTCCGTGTTCACAAACTCGAACTCCAACGTGTTGAGCGCAGATATTTGGTGTATTGACAGTGGCGCTTCTTCACATCTATGCAGCAGACGTGAAATGTTTGAGACTTTGAAAGCATACGACGAGAATATCTATATGGCAGATAACAAGAAAGTGAAAGCAGAAGGAATTGGCAAAGTACGCATACGGAGTGCTACAGCTGACATTGAATTGAATGACGTTCTTTTCGTGCCGGGATTGCAGTGTAATTTCATCTCCGTTGGAAAAGCCGTGAAGAAAAATTACTTTGTGAAGTTTACATCAACAGCGGCAAGGATTATCAACAGTAGTGGTGAGATTATTCTTCAAGCCAATAAGGTCGGAGACCTTTTTCTGTTTAATGCATCTTGTAACCAATTGTTTTTTACATGTAATGAACTTGCTACCAAATGGCATAATCGTTATGGTCATATGAATTGTGCGAGTTTAAACGAGCTTGTCAACAAAGACATGGTGTGCGGTCTCAACGTCAAGTTTCCGGAAATTATCGATTGCCAAGTGTGCATGAAAAGCAAATGTACTGTGAAGCCATTTCTACATTCCGAGAACCGAGCCAAGGAAGTTTTAGAAGTAATCCACACCGACTTATGTGGACCGATGAAAAGAATATCGAATGGTGGGAAACGATATTTTTTAACTTTTATCGACGATAAATCTCGATATGTATTCGTGTATTTCATCAAGTCAAAAGACGAAGTATTTGAGAAGTTTTGTGATTTCAAGGCTATGGTGGAGCGACAATGTGATAAGAAAATAAAAATACTATGTAGCGACAATGGTACTGAATTCGTCAATCGTGCCTTTGACGATTATCTGAGGAAAGCCGGCATTAAGAGGCAGTTAACCGTTCCCTACACGCCCCAACAAAATGGAGTGGCTGAGCGCCTTAATAGAACGCTGGTTGAAATGGCCAGGAGCATGATCATAGGCGCTAATGCGAACGAAGCTTTGTGGGCAGAAGCAGTAAATACGGCAGCATATTTGAGAAATAGGGCGCCGACCAAAGCATTAAGTGGTAAGACGCCATATGAAGTATGGTTCAATCGAAAGCCTAATGTATCGCACTTGAAGACATTTGGCGAAATAGCAATCGCCCTAGATAAGAAGCCTCGCGGTAAATTTCGACCAAAAGGTAAAGAATGCCTGATGGTGGGGTATTCTGACGAATCAAAAGCTTATCGTCTAATGGAGAAAGCAACCCAGAGAATCGTTATAAGCCGTGATGTTTACTTTGTTGAACCCCAAGTTCGAAATGAATTTGTCGACGTGACAATTGAGAATGAAAGCTCATTTTACGAACAGCTGAAAAAAGACAACAATAATATTGCAGCAGAGTCTGAGCCAGATGTAGTTAGCAATGTTGATCGAGCTGAAAAAATGAAAGAAGCTGAGAAGAAAAAAATTGGGCCTGGTCGCCCAAAGCTGATACGTACCGGTGCTCCAGGCAGACCACGTAAGCAGAGCAATGTGCTCAATTTTATGCGTTCAGAGGACATCAAAGTCCCAGCAACCGTCACCGAAGCGTTGAGTAGTGAATACGCGAACCATTGGTGGACGGCCATGCAAGATGAGTACCAGGCACTGTTATCAAATGATACATGGGAACTAACCGAGTTGCCACAGGATCAAAAATCCAGTGTATCATAGCCGAAGCAAACACATTGATATTCGTTATCATCACGTAAGAGATTCTTACAAAAATGGAGAGATACAATTGAAATATTGTAACACAAGCGACATGATCGCAGATATCTTTACGAAAAATCTTTCAAAGATTGTTCATTTGAAACAAATGAGAATGTTAAGTTTAACTTTATGAATATAGTTTTTGTAATGTAAACACATGAGTTGAGGAGGAGTGTTGAAAAGTATCGCATTTAAAAGCAACACATTTGTTTACACAGCCCTACCGCTGTTTGACAGCACTGTATATAGAGATATTTTATCACTTTTGAAAAAAACGTCGTGGAGTACAGACGTACCGTGAAAAGACTGCGTGTTTTTTTCCGACAAAAGTTTAACAGTATCACAATGGGCCTATCATGGCCTAAGTGAGCCACTTTTTGACAAAGGAGGCTACAATTACAAACAAACAAACAACTAACCATTGGTTAGACAAATTGTCCGCACATGGAAACGGAACCCAAAAGGATCAGCTGTTGAAATTGTTCGGTGACTTTTCGGAGAAAGTAACGATATTTCGGTGAGAATAATCAGAAGACGTTTTGTGGAAGCCGAACTACATCGCAGGATACTCAAAAAGAAGCCCAAATTAACGGCAACTAATTGATAAAAAGGAATGCACTCCGAATGATAACGCTTAACCTGGAAAAATGAGTGGAAATTCATCCATTAAAGCGACGAAACAAAAATAAATCGCATTGGCCCTAATGGCAGGAGATATGTAAGACGACCAAAAAGGAAGGTGTTTGACCCTCACTACACTTCATCTGCTATTAATCGCGGGAGTGTCTCCATTAAAGTTTGAGGATGTTTCTCGTGGTTTGGTGTTGGACGAATACAACATATAGAAGGAATATTAACTAAGGAAAAGTATGTTGACATCATAGCAAACATCATGTTGCCATAGGCTGGAGAGAACTTTCCAATTATATGGAAGTTTCAGCATGACAATGAACATACAGCACGGCTCACAAAGAAGTTTCTGGAGGGCAATAGTGTCACCGTTGTAGACTGGCCATCAACAAGTTCGCACTAAAATATAATCGAGCACTTGACGTAAGACATAAAACAATTCATAGCAGTAAGAAATTTCATAAACATGGACCAATTGTTTGAAGAAACGAAAGAAGTATGAGCTTTCAGAAATGTGGAGAGATGCAGGGAACTTATAAGCAAATGATCTTGTCATTCTTTGATTTGGAGTCAAACTCTACAAAGATAAAATGGAATCGTGGCTGGTCATGAAACACCTTTACAATACAATGCTACCAAAAAAGATTTAGAAGAAAATTAATCTATGTATTTATGTTGAGTTTGATCATTGCTTTAGAGATTTTTACTTCGAATATTGTCAAATACTTCACATTTTTCGATGCGTTTCATCCTTTTTTGCCACTTCTAATTGGCTTGGAGAGAATCTGATACGCCTAACACACTCTCGTTCACTCCGTATGCAAGATAATTTGAAAGTGATTGAGAGTCTTCAAGGGATGAGAGGCCAGCCTAGCCTCGCGTATCTCTAGCTCTAGGGATGAAAGTCCGACCTGTACTCACGCAAGCCCTAATCAGCTCAAATCAAGTTTTTGTTAATAAATTCTTGTGATATTTTATCACCCAACAATGCATCTCTTGTTTTTTTTGCACCGTAAATATTTGACTAAAACCTGGCAAAAAAAGAGTGAATTGTTTATTATTTTGGAGAAAACTATAATACATACTTTTTTCTCATTTCCAATTGGATTAATCTACTACCCAACAACAATTCAGGGCCGTCTACTTATCTGTGAAAGTTCATTTAGAAAACGTTAACAAACACAAACAGAATACGTATGAAAAACCATTCACGATGCCACCATCTTCCAGCCATGCACAGCCATTTAACACCACTCTTTCTATCAATCAACATTAACAGAGGCAATTTGAAGATTATCGAAACAAGCGATAACTTGCTAACCATATAAATTATTCAAACAAAATGGAAAGTGAAAGATGTGTGTGAAAATTTCAATTTCAATATCTACGCAAGCGTATGCTTCGTTGAACTTGTACCAGCCATCAAAAACGGAAATAGGAACTAATCGACGAGCCGATGAATGTATTATCATCACTTGTATGCATACATCATCAATCAAAACTATATGCGTTTGGATTAACATTCATTTACATTAGCAGTTATGGTCCGGACTGCCTTACGGGCATTACAAAATTCGTGTCCCAAAAACAAAAGACTTAAGCGAGTAGCCCGATGTTTAATTACGCACATTTTATTGTGTCGGTACTTTACATATATGTTGGGCAAATTTCCGTGTTTGGCTGTACATTGGCCACACTGCTGGTCATCAGGAGGTATATCCCAAATAGTTGCTTTGCATGTTGGTCTATCTTGAAATCACCGTTTTAAAAGAACTAAGTATTTCGAAAATCCATAGCGCAAACACAAACTCGCGTATGAAACGAGCGAGCGGGCACGATACGCTAATTCTGCAGGTACAATGCTCGTCAGCAGCGCACCTTCGCGGCTGACATAATCGATCTACATAAAGCTACTTAAGGTGCTTGCTACATAACTGCAATATCGCGAAGAAAAGATTGAAGGAAAACGTGAAATCCGAAGCCAACAAACAGACAAACATTCAG
This sequence comes from Oxycera nigricornis, assembly GCA_963942545.1. NCBI lineage: Eukaryota > Metazoa > Arthropoda > Insecta > Diptera > Stratiomyidae > Oxycera > Oxycera nigricornis. Next base: position 122,803,912 of record OZ012659.1, on the reverse strand, counting down.
CGCCGTCCGACAATGATACGTTTTCAGCTCGCGATCGGATTATGAAATTCTTGTGATTTATGAGTTCAATATTTAGATTTGCCGCATTAAAGAGTTGGATAAGCCCCCCCCCCCGCCCGCCAAGACATAACGTTAAGCCGGGACTAAGCGGATTGCCAACCCCGGCCAAAGAAAATGCAAGTGAAATTCAAGAGTGATTTTCAACACAGCTTGGCTACGACGATTAGAAGGCGATTGGAAAAGCGACGACGTTGATGCAATTTTTTTATTTAAGACGATGGAAAAAAACTCCATTTTCCCGTTTGGTGAAAATGAATTAATTTGTGGTGCAGAAACCTTGCAGCACAATGACGAAATGAAGAGAAAGAAAAACAATAGAAGATACACTGACACGGACAGCGAAAGCTACTTGCTTGGAAGTCGCGTCAATTGGCAATTATTTAAATTTGGAACACGCATGAGAGATACCAAATGTTGGTTGATATGCAAAAATGTTCGCAGTTGCATCAAATCGGTGATGCAAAAGTGTTGGATGAATTCATAGATGCGTGCAGAAAGTGTTGAGTTACATCTTCAACTCTGCAACTGTGCGATTTTATGCAATTGGTATTGAATATCATTTGTTTCTTATGCTCGCGGTAAATTGAAATTTCAATGTTTCTTTTTAAGATATTTCACTGGAAAACATGCTAACATAATTTTTTCGGCGATTTTCAACGAAATAATTGAGATGCTGTTGCGACCCCAGCATATTGACACTGCTACCATGGAAAATTTCTTTGGCGTAGCCTTCCACTCTCTGGATGGTGCAACAATGCCGGCTAAGGCTCAGCGCGTGGGTGTGGTTCTTGAGGGGGTAAGGAATAGGCCCGTTGTTACGTTCGCCACGCAACGTGGTCAATCCACAACGAATACGGGCAAAATATGGGACTGCCCTGTTCTTGAAGACCCCAAACCATCGTGCGGGTAAACGCTGTCTTTTGAAAATTGATAATGTTATGTTCGCCACTTCACCCAACCAAGTTATTAATGAATCATATTGTAGGGAGTAGATCAATTTAGGCTAGAGGTTTGAATGATATAAATATAGAGATGTAGGTATGCTCGCAATATTGGATTATATAGATAAGTAGGTAGTAAGGTTTTCATGGAGTGTTCCTCATCGTGCGCGCGAGGCTACGTAATTTAAGTATATTAAACAGCAAAATGCATTACAGTCAACGTCACAGACCCTGCAAATAAGTTGCCAGCAATCAAAACAACAATCAACGCTCACACAATCACCGAAAAAGATCCAAATCCAGGCTCCGCCCGGTCTACGATACGCCAATGGAGTCTACTATGCACCTGTGGTACCCACAACCATTGGCACTTGCAATTCACCACGGTTAACGATTGCCACAATTATTTCACACACACTCACTGAACCTATCGAACGAATCCGCCGTTCAAACGCTGCCGTACCCAATTTTTCAGTGTCCTGTTTTTTAACGGCGCCACGTTGTGCGTCAAAAACTGCCCTGTTCGCGAATCCTGTTCCCGTTACTGGATTCGCGGACAGGGCAGTCTCGGCGCAGAAACGGGTGGTGCTCTTTTTGTTGAAATATATTCCCACACCCTTCTTCACGGGTTTAAGCCGGGTGGGGCTGTCCAAACCGTGGCCAGGGTCGGTTGCAGAGCAAGGGTAAACGTTGCCCGAATTACAGGTGTAACATTTGGCACCCAACGTGGGGCGGTGAACTCTTTACTTTTCCTTATTTTTATTCTTTAAGTAAAAAACTACTATTTTCGATCACACAAAAAAACTCTTGCGTCCACGCGATCTTTCTCCTTTTTTTCGTCTGCACACCTTGGCTTCCTAAGCTCCACTGCCTGTATTTCCCTCTCGCAACCTTCATCATTCCCGTCTTTTTGGGGCCGGGTGCAAAAAGGTCCCACTGGCTTCCAGTTGGAAGCGTATTTCAGATTTTTCTGGTTGCTAAGTCGCATCAAACCGCTACTTGACATTAACTTTGCATACGCATTCCAACTGAAAGCTGCAGCCGGAGCAGGGGAGAAAGAAAAAATAGAAGAAAAGAAAAAAAGTCCGCGACAGCTCTGGGGATCAAACCGGTCTCCTTATAATTCTGAAGCAGCTACGCTCCCGAAAAGCAACTGACAAGTGATAGGTAATGGTGCAGTTGTTGGACTTACGTTAGGAGAGCATTTCGCAAATTATTCGCAACAATGCTCTTTACACAAGTTTACATCAACAGAAGAACCACAATTTGGTCAGCGTCAAACCATCGGTCGCTGCATTGCCTTACCTTCGTTCAACTTTATAAACTCCAAATCTGACTAAAGAACAATATCTTAAGATCAGCCGAAACTAGGTCTGCTCCAAATACGAGCAATGCATATTGTAACGAACCTTTAAAGGAAGACCGTCTACAATTCCCACGCAAACACTTGGACCTCCATCAAATCTGACCTGTATTGAAGTTAACACTTGAAAGCCATCGGCGACAAAATACGCTCTTCACTGTGGATCTTTACAACTGTTTTACTGTTACATGCATTACCTACATTCGAAGCTCTTCGAATTGTTTGTTTACTTGTAACAATAAAGATTAAATACCTATTTTATGATATGCATTAAATAGATTGGACGCTGCCAAATTCGTTGATGGTTTGCTTACAAACGAAATGAGGATCATAAAAGTATCATTATTTGGATTGTTAGCACAAATGAATGGTGGTTAGGTTAATGCATTGAAAATAGGTACAATGAAATCATCAATGCTTCAAATGGAACTGCAGTTATAATTAGTTCAATGAAGACAAATTGAGCACATTAATTACATTGTAACGTTTTTGACTGAGCATTTTTGAAACTCGATTACAAAATTTATACAAAGTTTACATTTTACGGCTCATTTTATGTGACCTTAGGTTATATTGTGGTCTTAAAATTGGCACAATTTTAAATTATTGTTTAATTCAAGAGCTGTCGTTTTAAGTTATCATTCTTGAAGAATTGAAAGCCTCGATGGAACTAAACTATATCAAACATTCAAGAAAATTTAACGTTTTAGCTCAACACACTTTTCTAGCCGTGCGATAAGCTCGTCCTTAAATGAGGCGTCAATTTCGATAATAATTTCCACTTTTAAAACGAACTTTTTGAAAGTCATCTATTTCTTAATTATGGGGAAAGTAGAAATTTCATGATCTTCGGCTGCTTTGAAGCTGCATCGTCTCCAGATGTGCACTATTTCGACAGTTCCTTCATCTCTGGAGTCTAGTGGTTGATCCATATTTCATTAACGGTTAACGGAAAATATTTAGATATATGCTTTCAGATCAATATTTTGGCCGCAATTTTACGAGGCGCAATTGAAATTTTCTTTCGATGCTGATGGAATACTTAATTGCGCCGGCCGCCATTTTGTTTTTTTCTCTTTAATAAATATAATTTTTTTTCCTTTAAATTCTAATAAACAAATATACAAAGTTTCAAGTCAGTACCTTTGGTCATTTTTTTTGTACATCAATTTTAAAAACCATCCATTTTATCGGGCTCAACATTAGACTATCCCCTTAACTTATTCACGTCATTTGGCACTTGTATTTTTTATTCACTCTGTAAATAATTTTTCAAACTGAACATTTGAAAATTTGTACAATTTTTTCAACAAACAATGACTGTAAAACTGTATGGCGCTTGCACTGATTGGTGACATTTGGCGCGCTGTAAATTGTAGACCATCAAACCTACAATTAGACATCCATAATGAATTTTAACTTAAAATTAATATGGGATGTAAGTTTTTTTCATAAAGTCAATAGCTTCCATCATATAACAAAAACAAAAACAAATATTTGAAAAAATCTTCGACACCGTGTAGTTTTAAAAATAAAAGTAAAAAATACTCGAACATTCTTAAATGATTGCCAAGAGAGGAGCAAAAACGTTAATTCAATATGGCGACTAGCTCGGACCTTCTATAAATTCACCTTTTTGATTTTTGACTCTACTTATTTCTAATGCAAATCACAAATGTAGAATTGTCACAAGGAAACTAATTAATTTAACTGAACTGTTAGCTATTACACAGCCCCACGCAATAAAAAAGTGGCATACGTTATTTATGCAATATATGTTATTCGTAGAATTTTTGCCTCCTAAACACGAATCTGTTTTCAGAATTGGGTTATCACGTCACAATTTTTTCCTAACCTCAAAAAACATGTAAAAATAGTAAAAATTGACGAAAATGTACTGGGAGATCACCAAAAGAAACCTTTTTTCATATCGAAATGTATTTTTATGTGTAAAAAACCCGCTAAATGCAAATCCACTGAAAGGATTAAAGTAGCAAGTCACATTTTTTTCCATCTTCAAAAAAGTGGTGGAGAATTGATCTTCCAAAAAATGAACAGAATTATGAAAAATACATACAGAGGGGTTTCTAGGTCACTAATCACGAATCTGAAGTCTGATTTGCAAAATTCAAAATGACGTATCCAGTATGGTGACCAAGGCCACGTGGCTTTACATTTTAATGAAAAATCTCGTACCTTAAAAATAGTAAAATACCGTAAAACAAGTGACATCATGTGGTTTCAGCCGCCATTATGAATCGGCCATATTTCAAAAATGATTTTACTAGACAAACTTTAAACGAAAAGTTCAAAAACCAACGTTTGAGCCCATGAAAATTTTATAGGGATTGAAACCCTATAAAATTTGCAAGTCCTGATTATATAACGACCAAAAATGTGATGTCACGTGATCTTGCCCACTATACTGGATCCGTTGTTTCGAATTTTGCCTAGGGAAATTTTTTTATCTGTTAAGTTTGGTGAATCACAGTATTCAAACAAATTACATTGAACTGAATAGACCTTCAACAGTCCATTTTTTGGTAAAAGTATAATGTTTTTGCGTTTTCCTTCGTAATATTTACCAAAGATCTGCGAAGATGTTGACTAATACAGCTCTTTCAACCTTATATGACTTTAAATCATGAAAGTCTTCAACTCAGCTGTGCTCAAAAAACTTCATATGGTAACCGAAGTTTTTTTGCTAGATCGTAATCCGACCCTGATTCTAAAAATTCACCTCAGTTCATTTCAAAAGCTGACATTTTTAAGAAACACTATCTTCATCTACCACCGACGCTCTATCAGCCGAACAATCTAATTAAGATTTCCAGCATTGTTCGTTCACCTTCAACACCACCGCAAATACGCTACTACTTTGTGTGTTTTTTTGCCGTAAATAGCATGTGTGATGGTAAAATTGCATTATAACGCATTTGATTTCATTACTACATATTTGCATTTCGCATGTATTTTTGCCTACCGTTTGAACATTGAAGCAATCTCACTAGTTTGCATCATGCATGAGATTCTTTTTGCGTTATTCACTTTTTATTCTTCGTCGTCTTTTTGTTGTTGTTGCTGTTCACATGTGTTCAATGAAAAACAATAGCATCTAAACGTATAAAAGGCATGGAAAAATATTATCATCCCATTGTGAAGAAAAACCACCACCAATATTGTTGCTACTTCGGTAGCAAGATGGGGGATTATAGTGGGGGTGGAAGCTACCACCGACTGGCACATACTTAAGCAAATACACCTGAACAAAATGTATAGGATTGCAGAGAGATAGACGATTTCTATCTTTGATATTCACACGCAAAAAGAATTACGAAAATTGCATGCCAACTAGCTGTACATACGCATACTGAGCTCTTCGCCACGTTTTTAACTTTTGCTTTCATCACAAACCTTCATACAATTTGAATTCTGCTCAGCTATTCTAGTTTTCTTAGTTTGTATCTTTATTTCGAGCTGAATCTTGAATTTATGTATCTTGATCATACTTTTCCCGAAAATCCCACCAAAAAAAACATGGTCAAAACTCCTTCAACTCTGCCTGAAAACGCCACTAAAACAAAATAAACATATTCAAGGTGCATGTTGGCAAATAGCCTTCAAGTGAAACTCTCTTGGCAAACTACATACGTTTTGCAGACCAACCAACATAAGCTAATTGATTAAAATTTCAGGTGCATACTGTCGAGATATAGATTGTGCGGTACAAGAAGATATAAGTACTAACAGTTTACCTGCAAACGTGCTGAGCATATACAAATTTTTCGGTTAGTTTCAATTGCTACCGGATTGCATTTTTTGTCTGCAATTACACACAAATACATTGTGGGAAACAATTGCGGTTTTTTCAATTTATTAATGTGTATTTGCAATTGAAAACTTCTACTTGTACTGCATTCACTTCCGTTGTTTTATTGGATGCCTTTTTTTTATAAAATACACGTTTTTCAACATACACCAGGAAGTTTTTCCGGCACCGTATGTATTTTTGGGCTGGTAAATACCTGTAAATGTTGAAGATCAGCAATTGTGCTGCAATTATGTGAACTGACGCATCTTAAATTGTATCTAGATACTTGCACCGACACAAACGGAACCAGAAATCTTCAACATTTTCCCGACATAACTGATTTAATTGTGGTGTATTTGAAACCTGTACACTAAACGTTTTGCCATTTATGGACATCAAGACATTTCCCAATTCGATTTTAATGTCTATTGAAACAACGATAGCGGCTTTATTACTCAGCCAATGATGGTTTTTAATTGAATCTAATTTTTTTATAGTACATATCTCAACATTTGAACCTACCTGTATACCAGAAAAATAAACATCTACACCCAACACTCTGAGCCTAATCGAATCAAATCAAGTTACTTGAAAAGGAGACAATTAAAACACTGTGTGTATTTGTAGTGTTATTTCACATTAATGTGCCAATCATTCGTGGGCCCACTCATGTGTATATTCTGCATCTATTCTTGCGGTTATTGGCGCCATTGTGACATACTAAATAGTCTAATTGAAACTTAATGGCGGGCTCTTGACTGTTTATTAACAATGGATGAAGCGGACATTTTGACTTCTGAGATGATTAACATTGAAGAAAATTAACTGCTATTGTTAGGATGAATAAAATAGATACAGATCTCAAATAAGACTCTTGCAATATTTTGGTATCCTTTGTATCTTTGCTTGAAAGATGAATTGAAATAATTTAAATTGACATTTCTTGGCACACGTCTAATATACACAAATGGCATAGAGAAATCTTTTCGTTCAAAACGATAGCAACTCATATTATCTAAATTAGCACATAGTGGCTTGTATTCTTGATTTTTCGGGGGCAACGAAAAGAAAATTGGACACTGAAATTACACAGAAGAATTATCATTTAAGAAGGATTCATTCTGATGCAAAAAAACAACTGAAAACAAGCTTCTAAGCTAAGCAACAACTACTTTTACCATCAGGAAGATTGCATGACCACTCCAAGCATCTGGTTTGATCCCTTTTGATTTCATTGTGGATCACTGGATTGAAACGTTGAAATTATTGGGTGTTTGAATACGACCCCGCCCTTTCCCAACAGATGTCGTTTTTAGTATTGCTTGTGTGTACTACTAAATGGCAGCACTTGTATTCGATAGGACATAATGTCAGCTGTCAAAAGCATTATGTGACATTTGGTTGAAGTGTAAGCAACAAGTGTTTTTACCTCTTTGGAAATGTTGGTTTTGTTTTATTGCAAAAAAGTGCAGCGGAAACTCATCGTTTTCTTGTGAAGATTTATGATCAGCATGCTGCATATGATACAACGTGTAAGGAAGAATTTCCAAAGAATAATTTTGGCATTGGGACAAAAAACATTGAAAACCACCTAAAAAAATTTGAAGATTTCGAATTAGAATCAGTAGTGGCAGAAGAATATTGCCGAACTCAATCCAAATTGACTGCAGCATTGAATGTTGCACGATCAACTGTCGCAAAATGTTTACAACAAATTTGAATGGGTCAAAAAGTTAGTAACTGGGTTCCTTATGAATTGAAAGAAAGAAACATCGAACGTCGAAAAATAATTTGTGAAATGCTACTTCAAAGACAGCAAAGATAAAGATTTTTGCATCAAATAGTAACAGGAGATGGAAATTGGATGTATTTTGAGAATCCTAAACGTCAAAAATGGAGGTTGAAGCCAGGTGAACCCGGCCCATCACAGTCAAAGAAAAATATTCACTATGCTAAGGCTATGTTCTTCATTTGGTGGGATCAGAGAGATGTTGTACATTATGAGTTGCTCAAACCCTCTCTGTCAATGGAGATGTTTACCGACAACAACAAATTCGTTTGAAACGAGCCATATAAGAAAAAAGACCAGAATGGATGCAAACTATCTACGGTTTGATCATATTACCAAACAAAATACAAATTAAATGCCAAAACTGCATTTTTATTGGAAAATCTTATATTATGCAAGCTAATACCTTCATTTCTTCAATCTTTTGTCTTCATTTTTCAATCATTTGCCTTCATTCAAACAGCGATGTCATGATTTTTTTATCAGAAAACAAAAAAAAACATTAACTAGACAAACGAAAGTGAAAACTGATAGATAATTAAAACAAAAGCATGACTACACTAAAAATAACAAAAAGATTTAACATTTGATTGCTTAGCATAGTAACCAATCATAACATCTCAAAATACATAGTTTCCATAGAGTTTCAATGCATCAGCACATTATCAAATACATACAATGTTTCTACAAAAAAAACTAACCGAAAAAATACAAATTTTCACGTTTAATAACGGCCGAAATGATTATGAGCTAGTTTACATAATGCAAGGAAATAATAAAGCTTTTAAGGTAACGTGCATTGCAAATATTTGCGTGGCTAGCTTCCATATATGAATCGAATGATTATTAACGACTTAATTTGTAACTGTGCCCATTGATTAATTGATTGGTAATTCAGTTTATGGACATTAATTGGATTGTGCTATTTAGCGCGACATGAAGTTTTTTTTTGTAGCTACCGAAGATCATTCAATCGGGATACCTTTCATATTAGTTCTTCTTCAAACCTGGAAGCCTAATCATACTTAAACCCCCATGAAGCATAATAATATGTTTTGCGTGATGTTGATTCAAACTGAATTGATCTGTCGAACATCCTTGCAGTTGACATAGAAGTATACAGATTTAAATTTATGATGATCGGATCACAGAAAGGCTCTTAAAATATATTTTCATTTAAAGAGGAATTCTTCTAATGAAAAGTTACAATTCTCAGAAAGACTGAGATCTCGCATCGAAGTCCCAAGTTTTTTTTTTTTTGTATTTTTAACAAATAAAGATTCATATTCTTTGAGCATATCTAGTGTAAGCAACTTAACCCTGATTTGAAATAGCTTTCGAATAAAAACACGACTCCTTGGCGCTGCATGACGAATCTAGTCATTGGGGCAAAACCTATTTCACAACCTGCGCTGGCAATCTCACTCCTCCCCAAAAGTGCAGCAGCTTGCGAAACACTTCTTTGCCATTTGCATATTAATTCATATTGAATTTGCATTCAAAGTGGCACGTACCCTATTGCCACTCATAATCGAAAGTCACATAATATACATATGTAGTTTTCATTGCCGGCCCGCTCACCCTGAAACCTACTACAAAAGATAGATACGCTCGAAGAACACGAAAAAAAAAGATTGTCAGTGCGCGAATTTGCACATTTTCAAGGCGTAATTTGACAAATTGATTTTAAATTATCCACAAAATAGATCCGGGTCTGAACTGGTGAACTTTATCTCCTTCTTCGCGGCTGATCAACAATCACCACTAAGAATGTTGTTAGTGTGCGTATCTTGCGACAACAAAACAACAAATGGAAATCAGAAGCAATGTAATAAGATATTAAATTTTTTCTTGTATTCCGATTGGGCATTTCCGTTTTATTGGTCGCACGATAGACGGCTTGGATACTCAAAACCCAGAAATGTGTGGTTGAAATGTCTGCAAAAAAAATTTGAAAGCCCACACACACCCCATCGTTTGGGTACAAGCAAAGTTAAAGTTGTCGCGCTTATTGTTGTGGCATTGGCCTTAGATTGGTCTCTCCAATGTTGTGGGTTTCAAGAAGTCGATGGTGCTGAGCTGATTGTCTGTGGGCCACATCTCGGATTTATTTTGCAAGTTTACATTTAATTTGCATTGGCGATTTTTATTTTATGTATTTTTATGTCTATGGTGTCAATGGTAAATAAAAGTCATCAACAAAAAACAATACGTAGATACTTTTGCTAGAATCGACGAAGACTATTTATAGAGAATCAGCTGAAAATTATTTGAGATGATCAGATGAATCTATTCTTGGTTGTATGCGAACGGTAAAGATGACACTGAATCTTCGTCACCAACAAGACTTTACGATGGTGGGCAGTGCGTAACAGTTGTGACGCAAGAAACTCGATGGGAATTGATGACAAACCACGTACTTGGACTAAGAGACTGAGTAATATCGAAAGATAGTATGAGGTCATTAGATTAGACAAGTTCTTCCCGATATTTTTTTTTTGAAAGTGAGTAATAATAATGATTGCTCAAACAGAAGCACATGGGTTTTATAAAAGACTATGCTATTTGGACAATGATGCATGAATTTTTTTGTCAGTGCATTATCTACACATTTCGTTCAATGTTTACACACCATCTAAGTTTCTTTGAATCTCAAGTCTTTGGTATTAGCTTTGTGAATAATTACATCAGTCAGATCTTTCCATGATTATTAAACCGAAAATCCGTCACTTGCCGCATCCGCCGTAAGCGTGCCTCAGTCCACCGTTCAATTGCCAAAGGCCTCAACAATTTGAGCACCTTACGACAGAAATTCGCCGCGCTGAAGCATCCCGCGAAGGATGGCATAAAATGGAACGCATAGTGGCGGTCCTGAATAACATTTTTTAAGCAATTAGCTCATCGGGTTGATGGTGAGATGGGAGAAATGTAAGAATGTACATCAACCAGAAGTCTACACAAGAAACATGCATACACACTGCTTAGGAGCCATCCATATATTACGAAACACTCCTTGAAAGTGTTGCATGGAGGGAGGAGGGGTCTATCAAACTGTTATGTAACAAAATTTAAAATTAGTCAAAATAAGTTGAAAGTTAATTCTTTTCATATTATTTTATTTTTTATAATAAATGGAAAATAAAAGTGTTTTTGGTTAAAATTATTTGCATTGTTAATATTTTTTGATTAAAATATTTAAGAGTCTGAGGGGGTTACGATGAATTTGTCACGGAATACAGAAGCGGGGGTCTTCGAAAGTGTTACTCAGTGTTACATGAAAGGAGGGGGGTGAGTTCAAAGTGTCTAAAAATTAATAATAATGGATGACCCTATAAGATATCAATAAATAGATCACTATTCAACCATAAGTCACAATTCTAAATCAACAATTACACTATTTGATTTCATATTTAATTAAATATTATTTTAAAGAATTTATTATTATGATTATTATTATTATTGTAATTATTATTATTATTTGTATTATTATTATTTTTAACAAGAATATTATTTTTATTATTATTGTTATTTATAAATTATGAATCATCTCCTCAGAAGCACTTACTAATGAATTAATATTGCATTACATTACGATCATTATTTGTTGATTGACTTTGCGTTGTGTCGCATTTTGATTTCTTTGTACAGCCAGGAGCTGTAGCGCCTGATGATGTTCGATATTTTGATTCAAAACTAACTGGACAATTTGTTTAAATCAAAATTAAATCTTAACGGATTTTTTTTAGTCATTTTTCAAGTTTTGATATCAAAAATATTTAGAAGATTAAAAATAAATAAAAAAGCTTAAATTTGGAGAAAAACAATCAATGTTTTTAAAGCATTTTATTATTTATATTTTTTTATTATTATTTATTTTTAAACAAGATACTTAACATATGTTGAAAAAATGGTGGGGTCTTCGTTAAACACAAATTACACAAAAAATATACAAAGCAAATTTGAGAGACATGCTTTTGACGAGCATTTTATGAACAGAAAATTTTCTTTCCAAAACTTTTCGAAACAAAAAAAATTATAATCGTTTAACACGGAAAAGACATGGTATCGTCCTCTCAGATCTGAATGAAATTTGGCACATAAGTAGAAGACGTCAACGATATTCGTTTCGGACACAAAGAAGGCGCAGGATTGATTCTTACAACAGTTTTAAATAATCCATCCGTTCAACAATGAGTTCTTAGTATAATTTACATATCTAAATAAACGAATAATTTGCTGATTTCTAAAAATAAATGTATTTGTAGTTGAACATTGCTGATTTACCTTAGTCTAATTACATCCACAATTAATCAAAAAAACAATACCGACCGAGGATCGAACACACGACGACGACAATTATTCAAAAAAAACAATACCGACCGGGGATCGAACACACGACCTCTTGATCGCGAACAAGTCGCGCTGCTTCCTACACTACATCGCTGCTGTCGGACGCAAAAACTTACTAATCCATAAGCGACGGTAAAAACTTTAGAGGCGTTTTTCTCAAAAAAGGGAGATGTTGCGGTCTGATATTTCGAGGACCAAATATTCTTGACGTCTTCTACTTATGTGTCAAATTTCATCTAGATCTGAGAGAATGATGCCGTGCCTTCTCCTTGTAAGCAACCGAAAGACAAATAATATTTTGGTCAATTAATTAATTATTTAAATTGAAATGAAATCGTTTGATCATAACCATTAATATTTAAATGTTTGCGATATCGAAAAGCTCCTTGAAGAAATGTTACAACAAACTGTTTATTACCAAAGCGCCACATCTTCAAAAGTCCATCATATCACCTTCATTTTGAATTTTATTTAAAACTACCGCAATTTGTGATAAACATACTTTAAACTCATCTCAGTATTTCGATATGCACATAAATACCCAAACTTTCGAAAACCTTAAATTTTTTCGAAATATCTTATGGCCGAATGATTAACAGATCACAATTATCCTTTCGAATTGTTGCGTTAAATCAAGAAAAAAGTTGATTATTTCTTGTTACACATCATCATCACCATCATCATCATCAAATGGAATTATACTTATATATATATATATATTTTTTACATCCACAGATTTCATTCATACTGGCGTTTAAAAGCTGACAGACAAAATGATTTCGCGCCGTAAAATCTTGTCAAGATCTTTAGATAACCTAGACGACATTTCACGGTCAACTGAAGAGGAAGATATTTGGTACGACAAAGATAAATTATGCAGGGTAAGTAGTTTTATTATTATTAGTATATTTTTCTCGCAATAACTTTTCGGCATAACGGCTTGAAATATTTTTTTGTGTCATTGATAAATGAAAACATACGCAATTTTATGGTTCATCAAATTTTTAGTGAAACACATGTGAAAACGATTAAAATTATGAAAAGATATGTACGAAATTTTACGTTGATGTTAATTATTTTCGTAGTACAATTTTACTATGACGATTTAATTTTTTTTTTTGCCACTTCAAAAGCATTTTACTAATTATCACTGTTAGATAGCATTTTGAATTTACATATTCATTTATGGTCGCGAGATGATCGCATCATCACACCAGATCGCATTGAACATCACGTTTGGCATTTACAATCCAATTAGCATAAATATAATACTCGTACAGCTCGTTTTTAAGCATATTTTTGCAATTTCTCAATCTATAGATATGTTTTTCTCTTAGCCCAAAAAAAGATACTCGCGACGACAAGGGGTGGGAAAAATTTCGAATGGATGATAGAATGTGGGCATTTGTTGAGAGTTGATCGACAAGACTTTTGGAAAAAATGGACCAGTTGACCTTAACTGATTTTTATTTTTCACCGACATTTTTGGAAGAAGACGACGACGAAAAAACATTCTATTCGGCATTTGATTGCTTCACATTTTTTGTAGTTAAATGAGGCATCAAGTAAACTAGTTTTCAGGTAAAGTTTTTAATTGGTTTGCGCCAAACGTTACGAACAAAAACGCAACAATTAATTCGCTTGAAAGTGTTAATGTGCCAATGGGTCTTATCGCGGCGCTTCATGCGGGATATTCACTTTTCATTTGTGACGAAGCAACAAAATTAGTTGGATGTGCGAGCTCAATTAGTTAATCGAAATATGATTTTCAGGGTTTCCATTATCTGAACCACTCGATTTCAATTATATCTTTGCACCTCGTCGTACCTTCACCTGAACTTGCTCATTCAGAGCAACAGTGAAACCGCAAAAACATGTGTAGAGTTTAGAGAAGCAACAAGAAGAAAAAACAGTTGAAAAACAAACAGCAAGAACAAATGTTAAATGGTTGTTACGAAACAATTATTAATGGCTTAACGTTTATTAATTGCATTCACCAGTGGTGGAAAAACGAAGAAGCCAGAAAAACAGGCAAAGAATGGGTGAAAATCGACAATACACGCAAACCTTTTTCTGCTCGTGGCTGAGGTGCAATGTTGCGAACAAAGCCGCCGTGGTTGAATCTTTTGCACGCGTTAATACACCGTTGAAAAACAAAGCTAATAAAATATTTAAAATGCTTTTTTTCCGCTGATTATGGATTTTTTTTTCATTGTGGTAGATACAAGCCAACAACAACGCCACCGTACAATGAATTATTTAATTTATCTTGTTACTTTCATTTTCTTGGGTTGCGTTTATAGATACTGGTTGGGAGCCGCACTGGGTCTTTAATTAGAACACGAGCTGTTGAACAAGAACTACAACTAGATTTGATTACGTGGTACTGGTCGATATGTATTTCAGCTAGATCTTGATTTATTGATCAAGGACGTTCGTAAATTATATATAGGTACAAAAATATGTGCATACGTGAATAGTACTGAGCCAAATGGATTTTTCGAAAGTATCTATAGAATTCCTGGAGGCTGACAAACAAGGTCTGAAAAAAAATTGTGACTTGCAACAATAGTAATTATCTAACAAGTTTATCTTGGGCAGCAAAAGATATTGATACGTAAACCACTTTCCACGTACGTTGCTTTATATAAGTTGCACTATAGATTCGAGATACTTTTGAAGTAATTTACTCTATGGAAGCATGACTAACTTTATCCAAGTGAATAGCTCATTTTCGACCAGTAACAAGTGTTTTGTAACATTTTTCCTTTGAGTTGAGGACGGAATCGATAAGTACTTTTTTCTTAGGACTAAGTATACCATAAGGCCCTCAAATATGAAGAAGGACTCCCATTTTGGGTATCAGTTTTATGCTGAGTACATTGGCTCATTCATAATTCATGGTCCAAACGAGTAACACCTTAAACCTCTTCAGATTTCAGATGATCCACGAATGATTTGAGCTTCAAGCTGTAAACTCCATGGCTCTACTTTAGATGTGGGCACTAAACCATAGTCCTTACGTTTCCACCCATTTAAGAATTCTCGCCAATGTCGGAGGAAACTGTCTCATTCGCGACATCCGTGGTGCCAAATTGCATCCCCTGTTAAGGAATGTCAGTACTCATGGACGTAATTTTCTAAGCTCTCACTTCAATTATGCCCCAAACACCAGCATTGGACCAATCATCAACCTCATAATAGTGTGAAGGTGGCATTCCTCGAAGTCCAAAGCAAAAGGCCTTAAAGTTTACATTGGATTCTTCCTTGCTTTCTTAGTGATTCCTCCTTTGATTCAGACACCACAGTTATTCAAGATATCTTGCCTTTAAATACACTCAAAACTAATCATTTTTTTCCTCCTTTGATTAGCTTGGGGAAGTCTATGAGTTCACCAGAAAAAAACCTCAACACGGTTTTACTTTGACGGAATTGTCTTGTGGAACAGACAGACAAAACTGTGATGTTGATACCGAGTGAATTTTTTGTGATCACAGAAACTGGCCCCATAGCCTGTCAAAAGAGATTTTATCCGAAGATTACGTTCTTGTGTACAATCGAAATTCGCCTACAACTCCTTCATGGGCTGAATATACCGATTTCATCTTAAAATTTAGTCTTAAAGCAAATATATTTATCAAACAACCGAATGTGCTATTTAAATTGCCATGAAATATCATGCTTTTGAAAACAGATACGATTTTGATCAAAAACAGGTACGAAAACACTTGCTTTGCCATGCATTTCAAAAGTATCTCCAGAAGGTGTTTTCAATAAAAGTATGTAAATTACATTTGATCAAGGCACTGTAAAAAATTATCTGCATGATGAATAAAACCTATACCAATTCATCGCAAAAAACGTCACTGACACAATGCAAATTTGTTCTTTGTCTATTTCATATGCCTATTTGTCTCTCATTCTATTTATTAATCAAATGCCTTAAACTGCAAAACAAAACAAACTCAATGGTGTTTAAGCATTTTTTGATACTTTCAAAAGCGCGAACACGAAGAAAAATTTTAAGGGGTCTTTCAGGTTACAATTTTTTAATAAATCAAAAAAAAATTTTACAGAATACGATTTAAAAGGATTTATAATGATATTTTAATTTTAAAAGTATTTTCAAGCGTGTATAGCGAGATGCCGTGAGACAGCATTTTTGAGGCTCACTGTTTCGGTATTTTCGACTCCCCTCTCCTGAATTACGAAAGTACAAGCATGCTCCACCTTTTCATCAAGAAGCTCAGCAAATTTTGAAGCCAATATACGAAGATTTAACTTCGAATAATTTATAGAAATGTGCGTAGTAATTCGCACAAAAAAGTAAATGTGACTTTCTCGAATTCATGTTTTTTTAAGCTGGCGGAAACGATTTAAAAAAAATACTCAACTCTGATTTTTTAACATGTTGTTGTACACATATATGAATCGGAATCATTATGATCGGTATGAAATTTTTCGATTTTCATTCAATTTTCCACCTTCAAAAATAGTTTTTTTTAATTGCCGCCATTTTGTAAATTTTCAATGAAAAATAATCATTCCGGTATCTGACAAAGGCCCTTAAACAAGGATTTATTGGCGTCTTTTTCTTGTTCCCAGATGATCTAGTCCCCTGAAATCACATCCACTGTTATGTTTTTTTTTAAAAAATGTTATGGGTAAAATGAAACGATTAAAAAATAAAAAATAAAATATCTTTGTACACCAAAAGTGCCAACGAACATATGTACAAAATTTCAAAATGGTATATTTTTTCCTATTGGACAAAAATGGTTAGTTTTTTTTGAAAATCGTAACCTAACAGAAGCCAAAATAGTTATTCTAAGATACATTGAAAGGCCCTTTCAGCCAAATTAATTGCTATCATAAATTCTATGCACTTTCAAACGAGCCTGCGGTATGAAACATGACGGAGTTGCTCCGGCTTTCATAGAGCAACCGTGTAGAGCGCATGGATGGCTGCATAACATCCAGACGCATCATGACATTCTAAGGAACTACCCAACCGCACAAACGTTGGTATGACCAAGCGAACGCAAATAGTAAATCCTTGATAAAATTCTTTAACAGGAATGCACAGCCGTTGAACCAAGGCGGCTAGAAGCAGTGTTTTCATGAAGCCAATTCAATTTGGGCCTGTGCGCCAGTGATCGTGATAATCATCAAGCTTTTTAATGAAGCAAAATTCGTTTGAAAACTATGTTTAAATAGTTTTAAGATACTTTTCTGCAAGAAACAGTGCTACTTACAATTTTTCAGTGCTTCAATTGTACAAAAATTGACCAAAAAGGGACCAAAAAATATACTCTTTTCGGAAACCAGAGAAAAAACAAGGCAAATAAATATAAATGGGAAAAACCAATTACAACTAAATGCAAAAGGCACAAATATAAATTTGAAAATACTAGCAGTAAATCAAGTCATGCTAGATCGCTTTCTACCAAGTCTGCAAGAAGAAAACCGCCAGCCATATAACACCAACCAGCAATGAACGAACACTTGACACGATGGCATTTAGTCTACTGACATTTGTTTTAAATAAATGCGCTTTACCACTAAAAAACGACAGAAAATAACTAATGACCGACATCATCACAAGCAAAAGATGCTTGTCGCTTCTTCAGCTCATACATCTGCGCGAGGGTCCATTATAAAGATACAAATTATGCAGAACGTGTTTCTTGTGCAGTTTAGGATCGTAGAGTTGAGTGCAAGTATCTTTTATAAAATATTTTGTTCGTTTAACATGGAACAAGTTTGTGATGAAAAATGGCATATAGGATCGTAATGTCTTTATTAACCGAAAAGTCTTATCTAGGAAAGATTTCTCTTGATTTTTGTTGCTTTCTAGATTAAAATATAATATTTTTTCAATCTCAACTCAATTTATTGAGCAACTTCGATTTGTGCATAACATCTCAAAATTCTAATCCTCCTGTATTTAATTAATTGAATTTAGGTAGACTACCAAGTTAACCTGCAACATCCCGCAGCTTCACACATCAATAAAATAAACAATTTGAACTTGCAATTAGTATCTAATAAAAAGAAATTAAATAAGTACCCATAAAAGTCTTAGAACATTTATGCTTTAAGCTATGTTTATTACTTGCTTTTACCTTTAAAAAAAATATTTGAAATTCAAATCGCATGCCTAGCCACAAATAATCAGATTTTGGTTCACCCCATTCCATATACATAAAAATATATGATCCAAGTCCATAAAAAATGGCAGATATTCGCAAAAAGCAATCTTCAAAACGATAGTTGGCAACTAAAAACTCCAAAACGATGGGGGATCTTATATAAACGAGAAGAAAAAAATTGAGAAAATGTTAAGAATCCAACCGTTTCAGGTGGGTGTCAAGTTACGTAATTGTCGCATCTTTTCGTTTCATTAAACTCGTCTTGACGATCAAGAGCAACAAGTTTCTTCGCCATGGTTTATATTGTGGTGTTACTAACGCTACTATCATTTATTTTTGGGACGCAGAAACCCTGTTTTGGAGAACTTAAGATAAATAGTTGTGCATTTTATGGAAATATCGTCTGTTTTACTTCAAGGCTTCATATTTCACATGCAACTTGAAAATTGTATCTTTCAAGGAGCCCATAACTTCTTTGCGACATATTAATAACTCAACAGTTCATATTTTATAACAGCATCGAGATATCAACAGTCCGATATAGATCAAAGATTCTTTTCTTGACTATTTTCAGATGTCCCTTTAATTTCGTCATAAAAATCCAATGGAATACTCGTAAAATCCAACGCGACAGACAATAATGACGGTTACAACTATATCTCTTTGATATTGTGTCCAATAATTTTGTATTGTCGACATGTGTTAAAAGATTCTTTGCGGTGATTATGTCGTCAAGATAAGTTCGCGTGGTGAAAATATACATACATGTAGAACATAATAATTTGCTGGCCAAGAAAATGAATATCATTTGTCTACATATTGTAGAGAGATACAGTTACAGATTTGTATCTTTTTTGTTGTCAAAGAAAGGTCATATGTTGGTTCTACGTGGATTTAAAGGATATTACTAGAATTTATGAATCTGAGGATATACTCGAATTGGAATGTTTCTATTTGATCTTATGTTGGCTGTGCTTCATGTATGTTTATATTTTTTTTGCTTTTGTATAGTATATTTCATTATATCTTCCAAATTATATATAGAAGGGTTTAGATAGCAGTCTTTAATATATACATATGAATAAAAATAGTGCAATTACTTATTCAAAGTTACCAAACGTTTCGTGCAACGGAAAGGGTTTCTTTCGCTTACAAGGTGAGGCCACGGTCTCGTCGTTACCGATTTGGATGAAATTTGGCACATAAGTGGAAGACGTTCAGGATATTCGATCCTTAAAACATTAGACCGCAAAGTCATGTGTTTGATCCCTGGTCGGTATTATTTTTTCCTAAATAATTGTGGATGTAGTTTTCAAATTTTGTACACATTTTATTTGAGTGGCAAATGAAATTGTCTCAATAAAATTTGAAGAAATTTTCAGTGATCATGGAAAGTATTTTCACTTAAAATTTGAATTTTGTTTCATCGCGATATCTCAAGGACTTCGAAGGTGTCAACAATTGTGACGACAGTTGACGAACAAAACACTGTAAGTTATTTTTTGCTGGTATCTGATATCTATACTGTAATAAATCGAGAAAAGGGTCAATGTGTGTACATTGAATTTAATTTTTTTTAAAAATGTAGCTGAGGAAATTTCGAATCCAGTAGGAGCAAAAAATAACAACTCTAGAATCTACCAATCCGTAGTCTATCATGCGCAGATAGACCACGCACGAAAACTTCAGGTTCAGGTTTTAATGAAGCTTGGCATAGTGATACCTTGTATTTTACATCAACAGTTAAGATACTTTCCACCCTGGAAAATGAAACTATTCCCGCAAAAAAAGTAAGAAACTGGTATCTCCAGAATTGAATTTCGTACGCGAAACTGAATACGATACGACAAAAGTAAGAATGACGACACCTATCGTCAACAGGCATACAGTGAAATTTTGCCGACTTAGTTAGCCGGAGATATGTAAGCGGACGGATAGTGCTGTGAGCTCTGAGTGGCTTGGTGTAACCAAGAGTTCCAAGCAACCAAAGATGGTTGAATGACTGATTTATCAATTCATTAAATTTACAGTTATTCTTTGTTTTTGTTCGTTTGTTTGATAGTTGTTTAGGTTTATTTGCTAGATGCCTTCTTAAAAGAGATCAAACCTCTTTGAAAACTCAGGAAATAAAATAGTGATGATAACTTGATTAAGCATGAATTAAAGCCCACGCAATTGCATGATTTTTTCAACCATAAGAGTGTAAAAAAGGTGGCACGCAACATGTATCGAAAGACTATTGAAATAAGTTTTTTGGCAGGATCGCCATGAAATAGGTTAGCCTTTGCATTTTTTAAGTCTTAAGATTTACCCAAATATCACCACAAGCGCCAAAGATAATGGCAAGCAGAAATTGCCTATATTTCTAACACAGTGCAAGCGCCGCAATAGACAGACTAAAAAGAAAAGGCTGCCGATGTAGGCAATCGAAGTTCTCTTGTTAGAATGTTCGTTCATTTATTCACCCTTGCTTCTTTTATACAACAATCTTAGCCTAATTCTTATTTACAAATCATTTACTTACAACTATTTTCTCACGGTATCGATGCATATGGAAACATGTCCAAACAAAATAGCTGTCAAAAATTTACTGAAAATTCAAAATGACCGAACTAGTCAGCATAAGTAAGAAACGTAAATACCAAACCATTTGAGAAAAATCCACAGCATTTGGGAAAAGTCCAAAGCGTTTGAGAAAATTCCAAAGTATTTGGGAAAAGCTTAAAGCAGTTGAGAAAAGATTCAATTGTTTTGGGAAAAGGTCCAATTGTTATGAAAAAAAGTCCAATTGTTATGAAAAAAGGTCCAATTGTCATGACGAAAGGTTCAATTATTATGAAAAAAGGTTCAATCGTTTTGAGAAAAGGTCCAATTGTTTTGGAGAAAGATCTAAATGAATTGAAAAAGTTCAAATCATTTGGCAAAAGGTTTAAATTTATTGGAAAATGCTACGTTCGTAGAGTTAATGTGATTTTTTAGCAAAAAATATGGAAACAACCCAGAAACTCATTTGAAAGTCGTTGTCTGTTTTTGTAACTTCTCAATATTTTGGCAGGTTTTCATAGACTGTCCAAAAAACAGGCTGGGTGATGGGTAACCTCTGTTTTTAAACCAAAGTTTACTTGATTTTTCTTGAGTGTCAAAACGTTATCATCCTTTAATCGTGTTTCCTGTTTACGAGAGTAACGCCCAAACTGTAGCAACACGAATTCATGAATATTATTGTAATTATTATTATTTTTATTATTATTGTTATTTTTATCATCATGTTTCCGTCTTACGTCGCATCAATCAGACAAATGTATCCTTGAGCGTATTAGGAAATCAACTCATGTACGCATTCGTTTGATTCCATGGGAAGCTTCTATAAAAAAGGATCGTTTGAAATAGCTGTTTTTATTTTGTTCAACCATAATCGGCAGAAGAAAGTTTAAAAATGCATTAGTTGGATATTTAAACCGTGTATAAAACCGATAAACAGCTGTCAGATCCACTTGTAACATCCACATCCTCCTGAAGAATTCTCACAAACTGTCGTAGCTTGGAAGCATCACAAAGATGAAACTAATTCATAATTTATGGGAAGTGCGAGAAGCGTTAATACGAGTATGTATTAAACAATTTTTCCAACCAAAACTGGAACCAAACCAGTCTTGGAGCGGAAGCTAGCCAATGTTGGCCCACGACATTGTTAGGAGCCAACGCCTCCATGCCCATTGAAGATCGGTGAGTAATTATTGTGGATGGTCCCATAATGTCTATGGTCCAATGCGTGGAAATAAGACCTCATGGCGTGGTGCGTTGAGTGGCTCGTTCTCGTGCTAATTGTATCTTATACTAAATTATGAAGATATAATCGCGGCAACAGCTAGAAGGTGCCATTGCTACCATACGCATGCATATTAAAATACAGCAGCAACCTGGGCTAACACATGATCCGGCCGTCATTGACACACTTTCTGCGGATGATCGGTGTTACTCTTGCATGGTAGGCAGGTATGTCAGCGAAGGTTAGCCGCGGTGCATTGCTACCAAGCTCCGCTTCTTTGCAGCGGCAGCAATGGTAATAGCGACGATGATGGCAATAACAATGTGGACGGGAATGATGATGGCAACCGTGAAGTAACATCGGCTCGAGTCTAGAAGAAGCATAACATCGTCTCGTCGTTGCTATTATCACATCCAAAACGTTTTCATTTTCATCTGCTCGCGGTAAGGAAAAACAAACAAACAAACAAACAGCTTAGAAAAAACTCCAAGACGTTGTAGACTGAAATTCAAGCAGCAACAGCTAGTCTAGCTGGCGAAAGAAAACCTGCGGAAACTGCAAGAATTTTTTTTCGCATCTCACCATATTGGTGCCATTCTCTTATAAATAACATAAAATTATAGTACATGTAAGAGTGTATTCGTGTCGCGTATTGCAACAATTTTTGCACAATTGAAAATGAAACTAACAGACGTTTGGCGCAGCAACAATTGTCGCACTATTGTTTGTGGCATTGATCAATTTTAATCTCAATTTGAATTTGTTTGCATTGCACAAAAATTGAGACAATTTCTGTAGTTGGCACTAGAAAAAAGCGAGGTTAAAATGGAAAATTGATAGAAATTTAAGATGCAACTATTTTGATTGAAATCTTTAGTAAATCTTTGATTGATTATGTCAGTAATAATGCAAAAATTGTTGCATTGGAATGTTGTTATTTGAATAAAATGTCGTATTAAAGTATGTGCCTAAGGCATTAGGTAAGATGGAAACAAACAACGTCAGATAAATCTTATGAACTCAAAAAAATGCTTTGATAAAGCATAATAATTTACGACTTAACAAAACCGATGAATAAATTATTCTAAAGCCTTTCAAAAATGCAACTGAAATTTGAGGATATGAGCTGAGAAAAATTCTACGAAAATAATTAAACTTCCAAGTCCTATTTGGCCTGAGTGAGCCATTATTGGATTGGACAAAACCTTACGATGCACTTCATTTCTCTTCATTTTCCCTTTTTTCACAGCTAATCTAAACTAACAACATGGTCTATTCACTAAAAAATAGGACTATACAAGTTTGTAGCCTCTTTTTAAACTCGTCATAACTGTAAATCACTATAAATTCTCAATCGCGCATGCACTTTCAAATAATTTCGGCCGTTGGCGCTAAAGAATTTGACATTCATAAACAAAACATATGTTTTCACACAAAAAGAGTAAAATAGTCGTCTCTCTCGTACCTTAGCTGACACAGCTTTATCATCGTTCCTATTAATTTCCTGTTTAATTAACACAATTTTGACTCATTGGGACATTGCAAGCGTTTCGACAGCCTCCTGTCGGTGCATATCAGAATGAGTGACTACTAATACACCATCTGCTGGCAAGGACAGGTACACGTCGTTTAAGGTGATACTACAATCGAAGGCATTCAACGCATGCCCTCTCCCTTATAGGGATTCGTAAGGTTTTGACGGGTCATACTCACTTTCTAACTTAAGATTTTATTTATTTAGTTTTAGGGCCATCCATATATTACGTAACGCAATTTTTAGAGTATTTTAAGTCCCCCTCCCCCATGTAACACTTAGTAACATTTTCAAAGACCTCCCCTCCCCCTTGAAGTGTTACGTAATATATGGATGGTCCCTTTACTTATAATAAGACATCGTTTTTTTCACTATTATCTTGGATGAAGTTTTGAAATCGACTGCAAAAAAGAAGACAAACATCTTCGATAATTTTCTTGGATTTCTTTTCAATAAAAGATACAATTTTTTGATCTCAATTATTTCTTTTTTCAATTGATTCTTTAATCGACAATAATTTGAAACAATGTATGGTCGCAGAAACGGCTAACAACACTAAATGCTTGAAAATATTGTAAGAAAACGCATCACATGAATGTTATTTGCATGGTGAGTTTTTTTCTAAAGTATATAAAAATACTTCATCTGGATGAATGAGTCTATAGACGAAGCACGGCGTATTAGAGTTCCATTCTTTCTGGTCATTCTTCAGTTACGTCGAAGATTTGACTACTTTCAAGGTCTTCATTGTTGTTAATGCTCCTCTGTAATAGTTCTCCTAATTGAATCCGTAACTTTGCGCATACCTACTTGTCTGAAAACCAGAACAAATTCAAAGTTGTGTGAGTAAATGAAATTATAGTGCATAATGAAAAGCTAGCTTCAATTTAAAAATAACCATTCCAGTTCTTAATCGCACCAGTTGAATAAGGAAGCACTCAACAAACGAGCTGTTGATGAAAAACCAGATACGAACAAGAGGTGTTCAGGATGTTTCATTGTTGTTGCGAACAAGAACTGCAAGTTGAATGTCAAGGCTGTTCATCTGTGATTGCCTTTGGATTTGATCCAAGTCATCGGGCGCAATTAAAAAGTCAACTATGACTCGAGTTTGGCTCGAAGAATACCAAGAACAATGAACTGCTTTCAATAGTGGCACCTGCCCTCAACCAGTTCAAGTTCAACTTCAACACCAAACAACGTTATTGACATAATTGAGCCCCGGACTTCACGATTTCCCTTTCGCCAAAAATCCTACTTAATTGGAAATCCTTTCATGGCCGGCATATTTTCGTTGAGATCGTTAACATAAGTATCTAAAATCTAGAATGAGTTCAGCGAAAATTCAACTCACGACTTGACTCGGATCGTCGCGAACAAAAGCCTTAAGCCTGAGCACAATTCCAAGAACATATTGCCGAGATAGATCCATCTTTGATAGCCACATCAAATAATAGTTCGTTATGTGTCGACAAATCTTCCAATCTAAAAGAATAAGATCACAATAAGTGCGATATATCGTCATTGTTGTCCTCGTCGTCGTCGTCATCTGTTCACTTTTACATACAAGATACAGATACGTATCTTGGCTTGGATCCCGATGTCTTTTCTTGGCTTGGACCAATGTGTTAATGTTGCTGGGTTGAACTCTGCAAAAATATGGTAATCAATCATTTTGCAATGGACAGTCGCGCCATAGTCTTGCTAAATGTAATTCGCAAATAGTACAGATCATGTTCCTTTCCGCCTTTGCATGACTCCCAACAAATCGAGGCAATGCCATTTCGTAAATAAATCGCGATACAAAGAAGGTTTACTTGACTGATCCACATATATATCGTCAAGAGTACGATTACTGCATGATGGAGCCAAAAAGTTGACGTTGCAGAACGTGGGTGGAAGTAAGACCATTGTTTCCGAAGAACTTGTTAATCCGTTTAATCAGCATCACAGATAAAATCAGTTTGGATCGAGACATTCTATTTTTTCTCTCTCGAACAAATTCCTATGAAACCAGTAAAATTTTATTTAAAAAGGCTCTTTTAAGTCCATAAGATAGTTTAAACCATACCCCCGCAACAAACTCGAACAACACCAAAAAGAAACCTCCTAATCAAGTAGCCATCTCGAATCACCTTCAACATTTTCTTCATAGGCAATTATATAAAATTGTGCAGCTCAATCATTAACAATCAACAAACAGGCTATGACTATGCCGTAATAAAAGTAGTTACTAACATAGAGAAAGATTCATGTAGATACATAATTTGTTTGCATATTCCATATCAAATTTCTTCCGATTTAATTGTGCTTTCGCATAAAAACGTCCACTTAATGAAATAAGCATAAGATGGAGTTTTTCATCGTTATAATTTCTATCATAAACTTATGACATACGCAGCATCCCGAGCATCTACAAAACATCAACCTGGGATATTTTTTATAAAAATAATTAATTAATTGTAAATAACTTGAATATGCATTCACAAAATTTTCATGTCAAATTCGCTTTTTTGCGTATCAAATAAATACATATCCAAATCAATTAAGCAAGTATTCACAATACAATTGGCTTTGCAAATTGATTTATTTGGTTTGGAAATTTATTCATTTGATTTGGAAACTTGTTTTGTTGCGCACTACGTGTACTATCCATTTGTTATCCTTGCTCAGCTTTCATTCTGGCTACCATTTCGATCATTGCAAATTAAATAAATATATGTTGAATTCACCCCAGGATTTGGTTGTTTCAAGCAATGTCGTTAGTTTAGGTGATCTAAAATCCATCGTCTATCTCGCTCGCACTGAACATATGTGTTTTTTCACTATTAATTTCAGTATACCGAGCGATTAACAATAGAATTATTTTGGCAAATGGGACAAGAACAAAAATGTAGGCGATGAGAGAGTGGTACAGCTAGAAGCATTGCTTTCTAACTGAAAGGTGAATTCGGTTCACTTCAATTACGTATAGTTCTTTTGTGGAGTCTTGCAATCAAACAGTGCATGATTTTAAAATATCGTATACACTAAAAAAATATGAAATTGCATTGTGAACCGAGTAGCTTTCTTGTCGATCTCTTACACAGCATAGCAACAGACCTCGTAACCAACTCCCAAACAGAGTCAATTAGTCGTGGTTCTTTTTTTCCTTCCATCGATTTGTCTTTACATTCGAGACCCGCGTGAGCTAGTCAAAGTATAATGAAAATTTAAGCCGGTACCGTCATTATGCATTCTACGTACGTTCTTTCTACGCTGTGATGGAGACCTCTCATCAGATATTCGCGCCCCGATCATTTTCGTCGTCAGTATGCTCAAATTGGTGAGGCTTGGAAATGGGCATGATTGGTTACTCTGCAAGCGGCTAGTCGAAAATCAGTCTCATATCTGATTGTTTGGAGGATGACCAGCAAAAGTGACCCATAACGTAGCAGATCACTACGCACAAACATAAAAGTGCGAATCAGGCTATGCGTGACGTAAAAATTTAAATCCAATTATCACTTTTGAAGCTCCTCACATGGTATTTGTGGAAATTTTTGTCATAGCAATCCCAGCAAAGTGTATTATATTTTAATCAAGTGGTATTTTATGAATTATTTTGGAGTAAATGGTAAAGTGAACGAAAAACTCTTCTATAACACGATCTGCCCGATGAGATGGCGCGTTATAGTCATTCAAAATCGATGAATTGTCTCACCACAATTCCGGAACGCAAACTGGCTTGACTTCTTGAACATTATGCTATTCTTTCGTCAATCATCCATACTGATAGCGATGACAAAAATACCAAACCCTTTTCAACTAATGCAATGCAAAAGCTGAAAAAATCAAAATCAATACAAGTCCTAAAATATGTGCTGAATGTCACATGTGATTATTATTTACTATGTGCAAGATAAAGCCTATTTACACTGCCAAGAAAGTACAGTTATGGCTCCATTTGTGATTTTGACCACTATTGGCTTCAAAACTACTTATTTTCCGTAATTTCCAAAATCCCTGCAGAATATAATTTGGACAAAATCACGGATTAAAACAAGATTGTAATCGATGTTGCAATCTGCAATAGATGTCGTTGGTTGATATTTTTGAATTCACCACTCTGTTTGACACAATATGTCAAGAAAGTTCAGTGCTCCTGACAAAAGTTTCAGGAAAAATAAATCGAATTCAAACAATTACAAAGAACTGCTTCAAATGTAACATATTTTCATATTTTCTTAAATGTTGAACATGTGTATCCTATGGTTTTCAAGAGAAACAATGACATTTCTTAGATTCAAAGCTTTTACAAATATTTAGGCATCCATTATTTTAAAATCGCAACTGTTGAACATGTTTATCTGACAAACGAAACCATTTCAGTGTGTTGTAAACAATCCGACGCATTTCAAAACGCGTCAATCATAAATACGTGTTTTCGAGGCAGTGTAAATGGGCTATTAGGGAAATTTACTATGTAACGTCTGTAAGAAACAGACACAAGTCTTAATTTAGCAAATTACACATATGTGTCACATGCGTAATATGCACTGCTTCCAGTGTTCGCAACATTTAAAGATAAAATCTGAAATGATTCGTATCGCTATTTGGCACACATCGTATACTCTTTATGCTACGACTCCTACAATATGTGAACAATATAATTTCTTTCAAAATCCTATCATTGCTTAAATTTACATTATGCTAATACGAAATAATGCAGTGTAACGATGATGCAAAATTATACACCAAGTCAAGGTGCATTTGAAAAATATGTTTTTTTCTTCTCGAATTCCTACCATCAAAAAAAGTCTAATTTCCATTTCGCTCTTCAAAAAAACAAACAATTTGTGCCTGAAAACCCAAATCAACAGCTTCTCTTTGAATGTTGTGTTGCTGGTCTTCATCCCATTGATGCCTAACCACCAGCAGCTGAAGCAGCAACTTCTTGCAGAGACGACCTTTAACAGCATCACCATCATGCTAACATGATACGCTCGTTAGTAGGAAAATTGCCTGCAGTCACAGTCAAGCTGTTTGCTTTTCGGATGTGTACCTACTCTCAAACTAATTCCATTATGTTGAACAGCAGCAGTGTCTGTCTTTCTTCAGCAGAAGAGACCAGCTTTTTATAAAATAGATGAAGATGAAGACTACCACTGTTGCTGGGATGCCCACGATTTTTGTTGCACTTCTAAGTATATGGCACAAGTGACCTTTTCATTAAAATCCTGTTGATCTTTTCACTATCGACGATGTCTCGATTTAGTGATGGATTAGCATGCTAGGAGCAATCTATGTGTTCCGTTCGCGTAACGATCTAAAGATACGCCACGAAGGAAAGGTATCTGCAATGATTAGCCCCACACTGCGATCATATGTGTACAACGCAAGGTAGTCCAGTTCGACTTGGTTGGATTTTCGCGCGGATCACCTCAGAGCATCCAAAAGTATCTACACTTCCAAACTATCCACAAAAACTGGTGGAAATGCTCAAAAAATATCTAAAAGGTTATGCATACAATCGTCTCATAAAAGATTGCGCCGATGGTAATGGCGACGACGATGATGATGATATGATGTTATATCTAATTTTAGCTGGGAAGAGCTGCAGCTCCATTAATAGTGGTAATGGCTTTGACGAAACCATGGTAATGCATACTATAGATGCAATAATTTGGCAGTGCCATCATGTCACCTTGGCGCACTTAATTTCGTATTCAAAAGACTCATCATGGGCGTGACAACACATCCACATGTGTCGATGGAACATCCTCGGATGGCACGTTTCGAAATCAATCTAAGTATATATTTGAACGAACGGTGGCGGTGTGAATTAGTGAGCCTTTTAATAAATATTAGGTTTTCAATGACTGCCTGACTGACTGAGTGGCCTCGTTATTAAATTTATACCATTTCGATGTTAATTTCGGCGAGGAATTCAGTTCGAATGAAGAAGGCGATGATGGTATATGCTAGCAAATCAATGGAACGGAACCTCAAGACATGAAATATCATCTATGGGAAACCTTGAAGTATCTGATTGACTGACGGTGGGCTAGTAAAGTGCTAATGTTAGTCGACGAACATTCGAGCGTGAGTCAATCGGTTTGTTTTATTGATTAAATAAAACCAGAGGAAGGCATTGTTACCGCACGATCTTCTCAATGTGTGGAAATATCTCAAGGAATTCAAGATTCACTATAATGGGGATACATTTCCACGCAATATCTTCACAGTGTGTTACTTCTTCGTCTCCCCTTTTAATTGATTTAACAAACAAAGATCATATCATTCACACTGGTATCGCAAA
This sequence comes from Oxycera nigricornis, assembly GCA_963942545.1. NCBI lineage: Eukaryota > Metazoa > Arthropoda > Insecta > Diptera > Stratiomyidae > Oxycera > Oxycera nigricornis. The sequence continues at coordinate 122,773,842 of OZ012659.1, read as the reverse complement.
CATCAATCTCACACAAAATTGTTAAGTGTTAATCGATCCACCTATGATTCGGCCACTCTTTTAATTGCTTCCATCGCTCCGATGTGTTCAACCTTGGCTAACTCGGTCGGTTATTCACATTAATGTAATCCGGAAGGAAAATTCTCTATTATTATTTTCTTCTAATATATTCAATATACTTGAATCCTACCGGCAAAACTATGTTTTTTTTTCTCTACTTATTATTAAATTTTTACTTCCCCAAAAGATATAACGTTCATTTAATTGTAACCGACAAAGACTGACCACAGTTACGGTTAAAAGCTATCAAAAGATACTTCTTTTTTTTCTGATGGCAAGCTGCGCGTTCTTCCGATTGCGGAAATTGCCTTTTGCTGGTTGCTATTTAAGTGGTAGATTTTTTTTTGAATGATGTCCTTCTTAGTTCCGGTATTTAAAATTATCACTTGTATCGCCGCGCAAGAGGTTCAAGTGTAATAGTTCCGCGAGTATATCGAATGAATCTTATTCGGTTGGCTAGTTTTGAAATTAATTAATTGAATGAGCAATAAAAATTTGAAACTTTCATTGGAGCACGTTACGAAGTTTTGTTGAGTTTATATAGTAATGAATTTGATTTGCTTAATGATGTAGGTTCAATGGAGTTGATTGTATGGTAAACAATCACTCTTTTTGGTAATTCAAAAGTTCAATAATCGCTTGATAATTTATGGAAAAAATGGGTGTTTTTCTTGTAAGTTGTAAAAAACAAAAAAAGTAGACAAGGGCGGATCAGTTTTGAGTTGGCCGTTAAGCGGGAGGGGCACACTGATTTTTGCAGAAAAAGTTTTTAAATAACTCGTGTAACAACAATTGATTCGCCTTCTTTTCAAAAAAGTCGGTAACATTAATGAAAAAATCGAAATATAAAAAATTATAAAAAAAATCGATTTTTCCCTCCTTTTCTCACTCCTAACTTTGTAACGGTTCATTTTAGAGTAAAGTTGCAAGAAAATAAAAGTTGCATAGTTAAATTTTTTACAAGATATGATTTTTAAAACATTTTACCCTTGCCGCAAAATAGCATTAGTTAAAAAAAAATAATGGCAAAAAAGCCTTTTTTATTTAACTTATGTTACCACTTAAAATGATTAGGTTAGGTCTTTCGTAGTTCGTACAGAAAATTTTTTATAGTATAATAAATCAGCATTCAAATTTTCATCAAAATCGTGTCATTCGATTTTGCATAGTAATTTTTCAATCTAAATTGATGTAAAAAAATCAATTTTTTTTTGAAATTTTGCAAGTCACAAACTAAAGCACATAGAAGTTTGAAACTAGTTTTTACATATAAAAGAGCATTTAACCTATCAAATGAATTTTATAAAATTAAAATCAGATTATTAATGCGGCCTCAGAAGGGTAATTTTATTGTTTAGTTTCTGCTAAAAACCAAATGGTTGATCTCAAACTGATCATCTATCTATCTCGCACTGGAAACCTAGATATGTGTTTTTTCACTATCAATTTCAGTATATATGTAGAGCGATTAAAAATAGAATTATTTTAGCCAATGGGACTGAAAGGTGAATACTCTTTACTGTGGGGTTTTATTGTGTATAAATCTTTTGTGGAGTCTTGCAGCCAAACAGTGCATGATTTTAAAATAACATATATTTTAAAAATAACATGAAGTTGCATTGTGAACCGTGTAGCTTTCTTATCGATCTTTTCCACAGCATAGCAACAGACCATTCAACCGACTGCCGGGCTGACCGGGACCGTCACTATGCAATCTACGTATGTTTCCTTCAGCGCTGTGATTGGGATCTCTTCTCAGCCATTCACGCCTCGATCATTTGTCTCTTCAGTGCGCTCAAGTTGGTGAGGCTTGGAGATGGGCATAATCGGCGGATCACTTTGGAAGTGGCTAGCCAAAGAGCAACCCAATGAGAAGGCATTCAAATGATTGTTTGCGAGAATGGCCCGCACAAATGACCCATAATGTAAAAGATTATTTGACTCGAACATTTTTTTACTTGATCCGGAAATTAGCGAACAGATGGAAGAAATGCTTTAAGTGCTAATAGAAACGAAGATTACAAGATTGGGCTGCATTTACGATTTTGACCAGCATTTGTCTCAAATTTACGTATTTTACCACCAGAGTTTTACCTGTAATCGTCGCCTAAATATGCAATAGATGTCGCTAGTTGATATTTTTGAATTGATCACCCTGTTTGACATAACAGATCAAGGAAATTTAATTACGCAGCTTTAATTTTCGCACAACTTTATTCTAAAATGTACCGTTACAAAGTTGCATGTTGAAATATAATTGATTGGCTATAGCTTGTAGCAGAATTCAACATTTTGGACGAAAAAAAACAAAATGGCAGATATTTCAATTTTTTTACCCCTTTTTGCGATTAAATTGTTTAATAAAATCTTCAAAAAAATATGAAAAATCGGAATCTGGTTGCGGCTGAAAGTACACATGTGCTGAATACTCAGTGAAAATTTCAGCCCGATCGGTAATATAGATTTTCCACAATCATGTCAACGCGTGCTCACACACGCTCTATTGTATCGCTGTATATATATGTCGGCTTTACCGACCGAAATAAAAGTTTGTACACAAATTCTCCACATACATAGTACCTAAAAATTATGTTTTTAGAAAATCGTTGATTTTTTAAATAGACCCAGACTGCCCCCTTAATACTTGGAGTCAATTGTTGTATACTATAGATAAAACTCAGAAATAGAAAACCCAAAATCAACAACATACCTTTTCCTTCGTTTCAGGATCATATACAAGAAGTGCTTGACAAATGGACACAAATTGACGACGAAATTTGGGCTAAAATAATTGTATTCGAAAGAAATCGACGTGTAGCAAAAGCATATGCACGTTCACCAGTCATCACCATCAATGGATCTAAACATGGTTTCGATGGAATGCGGTAATAGATATTGAATTGAAATCATTTTAGCAATTCTAAACAGCAATCTTTTCTTCTTCTATTTTTTTCAAATACAACAAAACATTACATACATATAGAATTGGATTGAATGGCTTTGACAATCCAATGCGTGATACTAAAACGCATGAAGCAAAAAAACAAGTTGGCGAAGGATTCAAAATGAAAATGGACGAGACTGGTAATATTTTGGTAAAACGTTATGGCAAGAGTAACGTCTTTGTACAGAATACACTTCAAAATGCTAATGACGAGACAGTTATCGGTGCTGATATAGCTAAATTGCCAAATCATGCGTTACAAGTGCAAAAATCAGGAAAGGTTAGTATTTTAAAGGTTATGTTGATGATTTCTAATTGATTAGTTTATTCGCTTAATTTACGAATCTTATAACACACAATCGAATCTATTTGCTTTCATTTCATGCATATATAATATTATATGAGTCGAATATAAACGCAGCAAGTTCTAAATGCAGCGCACAAACCACTTGCTCCTATCAAATAATTCTAAATAATATGCATACAACTGTCACTGATGTCATGTGTTATTTGACATTCAATATTTAAAGAATTTTCATGTTATGGGCTCATCTACGCTTTTTTATAAAATCTTAATTTCAGATAGTTTCTAATACCTTTCATTTTCCTATCTAAAAATTCCAGTTATTCGACATAAAAAAATTCAATTTGAACATTAACCGTGAATTGGGACGTTCATATCCAGATCGTCGACGTCTTGAACGACAATGCTTATCAGCCGTGGCACTTGTTAAATCAAGTGATAATCTTCTCAATTGTCCATTATGGATTCTAGTTATAAATGTTGTAGCAATAGATATGCTGAAAAATAAAATGTCTGCATTACCGAAAATGTTCGATTCCGATACGAATAATCGATCACCGCCATCGTCAAGCAACGAAGACCCATATTCAACAATTGATAGTCAAGCTGAATTGACCGAATTGATTCCAGGATCAGCATCAGCGTCAGCATCTGCGTCATCATCATCAGCGAAAGCCACAACTCCAAAATATGAAGAAGTGCCGTATGAGCCGAAGGTAAGATAATTTCGTTAAAAGTTTCGAACTAAAAAAATTTTGTGTAGTTTGTGTTGTGGGTTTTAATGTTTTGCACGCATGATTCGGGAAAGTTTGATGTTTTTTTCGATTTTCAAAAGCATTTTCTTAAGAAAAGATTGAATTTAAAAATATTTTTGTTGACATTCTGGAAAGTAGTATTTAAAAAAATCATTTTTAAACATAAAAATTGCTTTTGAAAATCTGTAATCAATTAATAACGGTTGCAATCAATGATAAATTTACGGTCACAAATTCACATTAACAATTTACTACCAGACAGAACTTAGTGACTATTATTGACTACATTTGGAACTCATAGGGTTACCTTAACTCCTGGACTGTTGATATTAATTAATATAATTAAATGTTTGTAAATTATAGCAAAACTAAGTTAATAATTTCTGTTCATTATTTAATTATTTTCACATATTTCTTCCAAATTAACTGTGTAAAAATTTTTATTTTTTTTATTTTTCGTTTAAGGGCCACCTATGTATTACCTAACGCAATTTTCAGAGTGTTTTTGCTCCCCCCATGTAACACTTAGTAACATTTTCAAAGACCCACCTCCCCCTTAGAGTGTTACGTATTACGTGGATGGCCCCTTACTGTTACGTTAGTTGGGATTAGGTTTTAAGTTAATAGAAAAACCTGAATCACAAAAAAAAATTAATTTTTCAAAAAAACGAGGAGTAAGTAATACTTTTTGTTATTTGATTTCGGTGAAAATGTACTGTTTGCCCGATTGTAATTATTCTCCTTGTGTTCATTATTTTAGCTTATCAGCAATATTAACCCTAAATATCTGTCAAAATACTGATTTTCAAACTTTGTTCGAATTTGTTTAACACATTCTTCAGAACAATTTTCTCAGCAAGCATCAACGAAAAGTTTTGTAACAATTTTTGTACGGGTATTTAATTTTTTATTCTCACCTGTGACGCCTTTTCAGAGCGCACACCATAAACTCTGTTGATAAATTGTCCTAATGTTTTCCTCAACTTGACTGACACTGCATATCACACATGCCCTGTAAACACATGATTATGCTTCACGTTTTCGAAAGCACTAACATTGCGTTGAGATGATTTCGTTTCACAAATAATTCAACCATTTTGATCATGGGCTTGAGCAATTGTTAGGAGAATAGCCATCAACAAAGCACTGGTGCGTGATCATAACCCTGATGCAGCTCAGGTGCTCATTTACAGCTGATTGAAGTGATATTTTGACATCAAATCTTATTTCTGAAAACTAATTTGTCACCAAGCAGCCTCGAACCTGGTATTTCGTGCATTGGAAGCAAGCTGTCTAACCACCAAGCTACTTAGACTACCTCAGGCTAAATTCCAAATGCTTACCTCAACATTTTAGTCAAGAGCTGCTTGAATCTGGTCATGTGAACAATGTGTACAATGAATATTTAAAGGACATTACAAACAAATCATAGAAAAGAAAATTTGCTGGTCTATGACGGTATGCACAACCCAACAGAACTTTCATGGTTGACATCATAACTAAACTGATACCTGGAATGTAAGTCAGTATATGACTTTGTATTTTTTTTAAACGGTGTGCAAAGCAAGGAACTCGAGGATTAGAAAAATAGATCCTTTACATAAACAGTTTTATGTGTTATTTAATCGATATTTTTACTCTCTTTGCAAATAAATAGCCTGACTACGAAACCGTTGAAAACGACAAAGCCCTCAAACCGGTCCGCTTCGCCATAAAGGACAAGATCAGCAACAGCAAACCGAAGCAACGCAAAAAGCAGGATGATCCTTACTATTGCGGTCTCCTAGCGCGCATCCCAAACTTCATCAAGTCCTCGAAGCCGAGCAAGAAGTGCAACGCGAACAAGGAGGTGAAGATGGCGAGGAAAATTTCCGCGCAATACATCTCGCAACCGATCCCGATCGCGGCGGTGCATCAGTATCCTTACCAGCCGGTCTACCCCTACAAAATGTACCCGCATCATCATCCACTCTCGCAGTCACAATTCTCATTGTGGGACGCGCGTAGTCTAATTAGTGGAGTCGGTAATAATGCTAAATGTTACACACCTGCAAAAGGATTTTACTCACCTCATGGTCCTTTCTTCAACAGATTAATGCCGTGGTGGTTCGAAGGAGGTCTTGTTTGGTGTCCTTTGCCATATAAATGCTGAAGACTGAAAATAATCGAAATTTTATTTCTTTGTTTTTTTGAAACTGAGAATAGAACAAAAAATCAAAAACAAACAACATTTTTTTCGCAAAGATGATAAGTCAGTTTGTCTGTGTGAATGTGAGTCCTTGCTTTTGTCGTGGATAGGAGAGAGAGGTTGAAATTAAAACAAATTCCAATGTTTTGTTTTCAACGAGCAATCACGTAATACTCAAGTATATATGTATGTTTTTTATGTTTAAAATAATTTTATTTTGATTTCCTACAAACAACTTACTGTCTTCATTATTTTCCACCCTTTTTGCCCAATTACACCCTCTCCTCCGTGAATTCTGTATATCTGTAATCCAAAAGCCCCTTCTTCATTTCGTATTCTTTTATATTTTTTTAGGATTTATTTTGTGTTCAATTAAGAGCCAACTATATTTTGTGTATATTTATGTAAAGTAATAAATATGGAAACAAAATGAAGTTCAGTTGATCTATATTTAAAAATAAAACATGTGAAACAAAATATAACAACCCAGTAAAATTGTTTTACCAAAATCATCAAATGTCAAATAAATATATAAATAAAAATGTTATTGTATAGTAAGTTAAATAAATTTCGTGTTTTATTCCAACTTAATCTGAGTCGAAACAAATTCTTCTAGAAATTTGAAGAATCGTCAGGAAAAATGAGCAGAGCCTACATTTTCAGAACGGTGTACGGCAAGTACATGAGAATTGTATCGATTACACGAGAATTGTACGAAAAGGTTCGAGCCATTGATTAAAAATGACGTTGAAATTTCGACAGTTGATTGCATCCGTGTGTCATTTCGAATGTGCTTGTAACTTTTACGTTACAGTAACCTATTAGGTGTCCAAATAAGTTTTAAGGGATTTACAAAACATGGTGTACATAGTTCTAAATTTTGTCGGATAATTAGTTAACTGTATTCATATTAAATACCATCATAACCCTTCAAAAATCATAAGTGTCAATTTTTCAAAGTGTAAACAACAAATTTTTTTTTGTGTTGTCATCATGTCGACTTTTGTGCCTTCAAAACGCAATTCGCGGGAAGCACTGCTTTTTTGCTTTCACTTAAAGAAATCTGCTGCCGAAGGTTTTAAATAGCCTCAATAATAGCATCAAATTTACTATAAAAAAGAAATAGAGAGCACTATCAACCATTTAGATCTTACCATTATACGTCAAAAATCAATATTAGAATTTAATATTTACAGGAAAAATACTTATTCAGATGTACTCACTCCTTATAACTCGTTCCATACATTAAATGTTAAGCTAGCGTCCTTTTATTCCATGATAAGTCGTGCTCAATTTTTTTCACTTTCTAAAGAAAATTTGAAGAATTATCAAAAAGTTGGACTATCTGGAATGCTTTGAGATTAAGCAGGCCACAAAAAATAAGGAAAACCTGCTGAATGAAATTTCTCTTCCCTTCCATTCACCACTCCTCCAACCATTAAATATTTAATAATAAAACCAGCAAATATTTGTAAATTGTTTTAAACCTGAAGATGATCTAAGGATCGAAACGCGTCGTAATAAAATTTAAGAAACAATTTGTGAGTCAAAAATAATCAAGTGTTTAATTTTATGAAGTTTTTATTACATTATCAAGAGTACACACAACTTTCTATAACTGTTATATTATCAGGTTAGCGAAAATGGCAGTAGAGACGCTAGTGCAGTTAATAGTTAGATATTGCTATAAAATGATCAATAATAAAAACAAGTCATTGTTTCTTTAGTCGTGTAGTTAGCCGTGTGGACCTTCAGGACCATTTATTTCATCAGATCGGCTTTTTTCACTCATTTTCGCCAAAACGTATAAGAAAGGATATTGGAATTTGCCTTTTTTCCGCCGCTTTAATGAGTAGAATTCGTTACGCATTCATACTAGAGTTTTTAAATTATAAAGCTATGCTTTGCCCTTGTCGCTAGAATCCATCAAATGTCCACCTTAACAGATTTCTTGATCAACGTGGGCAGCGAAATGTTTCAAACACCTTTTCAGTATGATTACATATTTAATAACAGTATCACCCCAGCAAACTCACATCACACCTTCAGCCTGACCTTGCCAAGGGAACTCAATCCACTCACCTCCAAATCCAATTATTCCAATCTGAAATGTAACAATCTATAAATCATTCACACCACAACATACCTGCAAAAGAGTCACCGGATCTATTTGGTCTGACTTGAAAAAGAATCTATTGAACCATATTTATGGCTCGGCTTCTTGTATTCGGCGCTACCATGGCACTAGGCCCCGATCCGATGCTTGCCCCCGACAGTGCATGTCCAAAGAGTGTTTATGTCCTTGCTACTACCTCGAGTCGCGCTCGATCCAACTATGATTTATCTAAAATTTATTGCTATTGATTGGCCCTCGATCGAACCAATGCGTGTGCGTATATGGTGGCTTTTCTTGCAGAGGTCGATCGAGGCCATGATCGTTTATTCCAGCGCTGCTGCCCAAGTACCTCAACAATGGACAACCAACCGGGATGATTTACATGAATATATTTCTTGGACTGCTAGTCAAAAGCCCGCAGATTTATTTGCCCAAGATGAGATAGTGACGATAGCGAGGATCAGCTACCTCTTCAGCAAACACAATTAAATGGATATTTGAATTCGAGCTAACAAATGAGATCGATTAGTCGGCAACTATTCATCATCTAGATGTCTGGTCGAAATGAAGATACCATCGATCCAATCAGCAACTTCAGATACATCTGCACATAACACTGGGCACAACGAATCCTGACGCTGTTTGATTACTTTAGTAATGAAATTATTGTAAGCAATACATGGGCCAGAAGCGAGCTTTGCGGAACTCCACTGGACGGACATGTGGCCATGTGTGGAAATCCCTCCAGGCGATGTAGGAGCGGCGGCAAGTGCAAAATGTGAATGACCTTCGAAGCAACTATATTTACGCTATAACTCTTTCCTTACGTGCGTCCGAAACGCAATGTATCATTATAATCCGTTTTCGATGACCGAAACGTGATGCAAGCCAACCTTCAATCGGGAGAATCATCGAAAAGAACGGACCGAGAAAGCAATATTTTTTATTTGTTCCTTGGAACTCTTCCTTGCATTCGAAAGTATATACTTAAAGTGGCACTTTCAGTGCTTGAATACGAAGAGATTTAAAGGCTCAGTATATAGCGGCGGAAAAGCCATCACCATCGCCAAAGATAAAAACATCCAATATATCTAGAATCTTCAGTTTTTCGGTACCCCAGCGAACAGTTGAAGCGATGATATACGAAAATTCCAAAGCAGTTCCATTTTTTGTGGTTTTTGTGGATCGGTGGGATTCAACTTGACGCTAACGAGAAGAGAAATTGAATTTAATAATGGATTGCTCCGTCGCTTCCTTTAATTATGCTTAAAGAGGTTTTTGGCTGCATGGATGAATAGTAATATATGTATGTACTATAAAAAACCGATGGGGTTGAAATTTGTACATTGAATACAATCAGTATTCTCACTTCGAAAAAGAAATCAGTATCAATTTCCAACCAAAAGTGTTTCAAAATTGATGATATGTAAAGTCAATGTGAAGTTATGAATAACTGGAATAAATACCTTCAGTTCAAAATTGAACTGGACTGATTCAATAGAGTAAACCATGGAAAAGATATGGCAACGCTTTGCTTCTTTCAGGTTGGTAGGACTGTTTTGAGTGTATGTGCCAAATTTAAGCGCGATCTGTCACGTAATTTCTTTGTTATTGATGTGTAAACAAGTTTACCTCAAGTGCGTTCTGTGAATTTTATCATGGATATTAAAGTCGAACCAAGAGTTTTGAAATTGAAATTTTGTTATTCCAACAAAATTTCGTGTGCTGATGCACTGAAAATGAAGCAGAAAACCTAGGGCGAGTCTTCTCTATCGCGTTCTGAAGCATTTGATTGATACAAGTCGTTCAAAAAGAGTCGGACATCGGACCACGTCAAAGTCGATCAAAAATCAAGGTCATCTTGACTGTTTTCTTTGATTCGCAAGGTGTGGTTCATTCGGAATTTCTTCCACAAGTCCCGTATTCGCCTAATATGGCACCGTGTGATTTCTTCCTTTTCCCAAAACTCAAGTTGCCACTGCGTGGACAGCATTTTTAATTGATTGAAGCCATAAAAGAGATTTCGCAGAAGGAGCTAAAGGCCATACCGAAAGCAGCCTACCAAAAAAGTTTCCAAGATTAAAAAAAACGGTGGCATGTGTGTATCGCTGCAAATAGTAATTATTTTTAAGAGGATATAATAAATATTGGAAAATAATTAACCGGTTATGATTTATTTAATCACTCCGGTTCAATTTTGAATAGAATATTCAATTATTATTATTAAGGATTTTTGGCCTCATCCTCGGGGCTGAACGACTTTGAGGTGAACGGGGCACAGCGACTTTTAATCTCGTCGCACATGTATTTGATACGTGCGCTTCGAAATTACATTTGGCTGCTAACTTTGGTTTGGCGGGAGTAAAATTACCACCTGATTCGTTTTGAGTTTGCACTTTTCGATTAATTAGGAATCTATTGGCTGATTTTGATCCCTTTGGATCAAAGTTGTTGCTCAAAACGCCTTTCAACTATGTAAAACACTGTAATGGCGACTCCCCACGTGGATTAAAAAGAATTACTTGCTTATATTTGGTTCTCCTGCAGCCACCAATTGAACAAAAAAATTGTGCATATCTCGTTAAATGGTGCAAAATTCCCAATGTAATTAGGGGCCATTTTCATTTGTCTCCTTTATTATTATTATTAATTTTTTTAATTTGACGCACCACACTAACCACAATCCTAGTCGCCAATGTTATGTTTCAGTTCGTCTAGTCTACGCTATGTGCGTCTCTAAATCCTAGTGTAATCGGGAAATAAAACTTTCAAACGAGATTTCAGAGAAATTTATAGCAGATCAATGCGAAATAGATATACTGAATACACGTATTAAGCGGAACAGAGCACGTGCTTGTGAACGTTACGGTGAGCGAACGGGCGGTGAAGATTCATAGTCCACTTCTTACTTTAGGTTTAACGACTAGTTTAAACGCAGATTACTCTCTTAACTGACGATCTATACTTGCACACATGCATAGACTTTCTGTAATCATCTTAAAATGCACTTAAAAACGTAGCATATCTTATAATTAGAAAATAAACAGTTATGATAAACCGTCTGTTGCACTGCGACTCAATTTCAAATTCAAAGTTTCTACACTGTCAACTCTCTCCGCCATTCGGACACTGAACCTAATTTCCATCTGCGAACAGCATTTGAAACGTCGGCTGTCACTCGCGTCCGTTACAGCTTGTCTTAAGTTCGTCGCAATCTTCGTAATCTCTTAAAACCATTACATTTGCTCGATATTCATAGGAAATGTGTTTGTGCTATTCGTATTTAAGAGAACTTCAATAATGGATCGCGTTACGGTGCGGAGCCCCGCCGCGTGGCGCACAGCGGATTCCACGTTCATCCGATCGTTTGTCAACAAATCGTTTGCGGACAACAAATCGACGCCGAAATTGGACTCGAAATTCAGACGCCTCAGCATCCGTGACGAGACCCTGATTAAGTTATTCTGCAGCCAACCCGACCAGCCCCTGAACGATGAGAACGTGAACCCCGTCGAACTGTTTCGGAGCATATCGCAGCCCGGCAAATTGCCGGATGGGGCTCCGAATGGCGCGTCTCCCTTCAAAGCAGCCGCGGTCGGCCTGCCAGGTACGTAAATAGCAATTGTTTACGGCATGCGAATCGATTTTGAATGCCCGCGGGCACCGAATTCTCGCGGCTCCTTCGGCTGTTCTGACAACCACTCGTCCGGGTGGCGTCGCGGATTCGCCGTCTGACGTGTGCTGATTGCGAATTTCACTTTTACTGTTTTCTCGTCTTTTTTGCAAAGTCGGCAGCTGTCAGCCAGTCGCCGATTGCACTGCGCACGAATCGGCCGATGCCCAGAATCTGGAGGTGATGGCCATGACGCCGCCCACAGACGTTGCCCCGTCGCCAGCTGGAGATGTTTTCAGTCGGGACAGAGCGCTGCGCCACCGGCTGCAGCGGGACCTGAACAGCGCCTCCGCCAACGCCCGGATGCGAGCCTTGAAGGCGCTGAAGTAAGTGCCGTCATCAGTTTCCGGGTGGAATAAAAAACTGTGTTCTATTTGTTCCCATTCCAGGAGCCCAACAAAAAGTGCCTACGCGAACTTCGATGTGCCGTACGAGCAGCAGGACATCATAACGGACGAGGAGCGGCACTTCCCGTCGTCCATCCAGGAAGTGATGCGCGACGTTGTGGTGTACGTCGAAGTGCGGACGGGCGAGGACAACCGCTCCGCTGGCGTGAAGAAGGTCATCTCGCAGTTAGGTGCCAGAGTGAACGATAAGTTCTTGCGGTAAGCGGAAGTAAATAGGTGTTGTTTGCGTTCGCGGTCAGGGCCGTCTTGCGCCTCTAGATGATTTCCCAACTAAGAACGATTTCCATCACTTTGCAGCGACACCACGCACGTCGTGTTCAAGGACGGCCTCCAGTCGACGTACAACAAGGCGAAAAAGTGGGGCATCCCGATCGTGTCGATCCTGTGGATCGAGGCCTGCAAGAAGCACATGATCCTGATGAACCCCAAGCAGTACCCCATCTCCAACGTCGAGCGCTACGAGAACCCAGACCTGCACGCGAAAATAAAAGTGAGTGCACGCACGGTGTGTGGTTTGCGTTTTCGCAGGCCTTCCTTGAAAAACGTACACTTGTACGAATGGCCTTCATTGCTACATGCTTGTGTGTAATTTTAGCGCCAAAAATCGATGCAACCGAATGCGGAGGAGAGCGTTCGTCGACACAAATTGAAAAGCTCGACGCGCGCTGCAGGCAAAGAGACTGACCAAGCAAACCAGGCTGTGAACCCGACCAGGAAAATTGCAATGCCGCGAAAACCAAAGGTGAGTTGCGGTCGCTGTGCTGTTGCTCAGTTTTTAGGCGGTCGATCTGCGCTGCGCGTTTATCCCAAAGTCGGTCATTTATTCTTGGCATTGGAAGCGGTGAATTCGTACGGTCATGAGCTGGCCAACCCCCGCACGCCCGCTGGCGCGCATAAAACATTGATAAGCGGCTGTTTCTCTCGCCGCGAAATGCTTTACGAGCTTACATGCTGGTGCTTGTCGATGAAAGCTGAGTCGTGATGCTACATTTGATGTTCGTTCGCTGCGATTGCAGGTGGACTACTGTTGTGAATGATGTTTGTACGTTGTTCGGGGAGGGTTCGGCATGAGTCCGGTCGACAAAAACAGCACACGACCATAATAAACTCATATCAGACGGCGAGCTGTAAAACAGATTCCAAACCGACAAATGACAGAATTTATTCACATTTTTTCGAAGACTTTACTTTAATATCTTTGAATATATCACTTGAGATTGCAAATTCTGGCCTGCTTTTAGATATAACAATTTCCGGTTGTGCCAGGTATTGCGAACTCAGTGAGTATGGTAGCATCATTCCTTCAAAAACGTACGTTCGACGTTAAGATGCTCTCAAATCGATTGGCATCAATTTCTACAATTGAAAAATGTATAAAGTATATAAAAAAGTATCCAAACGACGATTGCTATTCTATTTGAACGTAATGTTTCCTTACGTAGATTTACGGCTCGGTTCTTTAATTTCTAAGTCAGTTTCGAGGCCAACAAGTTTATAACTACACAGTCTAGCCATAAATACTGTCAGTAGTTTCAGTGTTCATAACTCAAAAACTATAAGGGATAGAAAATCAAATAAAAATTTATTTCAAAATATTGGAAAATAGAAATCGAATGCACTAATATTTATTCGAAATGACCGCCATTGTTATCGACACAGAGTTTAAGTCATCAATGTATGTACGTATCGTTTCTATCGGAATTTCGGCGGCAGCTTTCACAATACTTTGTTTCAAGGCCTCCAAATTCGTATGACGCTTCTTACAAGCCTTCTCTTCGCGGATATTCCATAGTCCAGGGGGTTTAGATCCGGACTGCCGGGCGGCCAGTCTTGATGAGCAATAAAGCATGGAACGTTGTTCTCAAGCCACGCTTGATTTGTCTTGACTTTGTGCGCCAGGGCAGAGTCCTGTTGAAACACCCAATCGATTCCGTCAAATAAATCATCGCTCAGAGGCTTGACTACGTTCTCTAGAACACCTTCTTGGTACACTTTGGCCGATGTTTTCACTCCTGTTTCGCAAAAATGAATTGGCGTGACGCCGTGATATGACACTCCCCACCAAACCATCACAGAAGTGGGATGATGACCTCTCTGGACCCTTGGAACCTTATCCTTGGCTTCATACGATGTTCTCGCATACAGCTTATCATTCTGTTTGTTGAACTCCTCTTCGATGGTAAAAAAATTTTCGTCTGTGAATAGGATATTTTTGTATCGATTTTTGCCGTACAAGCGCAACAGCTTTTTCGATCTTTCGCGCCTAATTGCTTTTAATTTCTCAGTTAGAAGGTGACTGTTACACCTTTTGTAAGCTCTCGTGCCTAACTCATCACGAAAAATACGAGAAACCGTCCTTGGCGATATTTTCATCTCTCTAGACATGATTTTCTGCTTGGGCAAAGCATTTCGCTTGATTCTCGAGCGCACCGCTTCGATATTTTTTTAACACGTACAGAACGTGGTCTGCAGGTTCTAATACGGTCTACTACACCGCCAGTAGTCTTATAATGTTGAATAGTGCGATATACAAACCGTTCGCCAACTTTAGGCGGCGCGAATAGGGTGGTAATCTGCTTCGTCGTCTTCCCCGTCTTAAACAAACCGATAACAGTAACGCGCACGTGTTAACCGCTCCACTTCATGGCTATACAATGTAACAACTAAATCAGATGCGTTGTTTTTTCAATAGTACAGACATGTGGGATTACATAGACACCAACTTTCTGGGAGCATAATTTCTCATTTTACTGGCCAATGACAGTATTTATGGCTAGACTATGTATAACAACAACTATTTTTCCGAAATACCTGTCGCATTTTGCAACTCAAGAGACTTTAAAACCAATTTTGCTCAAGAGCGACCGAAAGATCGGCCAATTCACTTTGATGTTTATTTATATGATAGTTTTAAAAATACAATTATACCCAACAGGACAAACTTGGCGAAATTTATTTCGAGTTCCAAGAAAAACTACTAAACATACCAGATTTCAGCGAAGATATTATGAAGCCCAACTCAAAAGTCCTGGAAAGGTAATTCAACATTTGCATTACACGCTCTTTGATTCGTTCTCATGTTTCGCCAATTGCAGAATACAAAACTCACCATACAGCGCCGTGAATAAAATCAAAACGAAAAGTGATTCGCTTAAAAAATACGCAGTCTTAGATTCATATGTGGAAGGAAACAATAGCGATGACGATTTCGAAGTGCGCAAACCGACGAAGAAAACTCCCGAGCTGAATGCAAGAAAAACATTGGCATTTGATCGAAACGAGGCAGCATCTCCTGCCGTCAAGCGATCAGCTAAAGTGAACACGCCATTAAAACGACGCTCCACCATTGTGTCGCAGCAACAAACAACTTCTTCAACGACCGCCACACCACTAACGAACCGTTTGAGTGTGGAATCGAAGACACCAGCTAGTCAAAAACGTGTGCAATCGTCAAGGATCTCGCGACGAGCTTCCGTCGCAACCGTCGATAACGTGCCAAGAGAATTGAACACTTGTGAGAGCACTGTTCCATGCGATAAGACTGCTATACTAGGAGTGAGCTGTGATATAGACAACAGAGGCACGGGGAAAGAAAAAGATCAGCAAAATACAACGTTTGGCGATGTGCAATTGGACGTGACCAAAGACTCAATCGACAACAACAATGAAGCCCAGAAACCGCATAAAAGCCTTCGACGCACCTTGTACACACCGCAATTGATGGATCAAACGCCCGGCGCATCGAAAACGCCTCTGTTAAACAGCGAAAGGGCAATTTCGGTGAACAGACGCCGTACTTGTGTCAATTTTGAAACACCAAAGCATAATTTCGCAGAAGAAGCGCACGCGTCGCCATCCAAAAAGCCAAGCGACGAGCAAACGCTTCTGGTCAGTGACAATTGCCCGCCGAGCATACGAAAATCAGTTCGACGCCGTACAATGTTTCTACCGAGTTGTAGCGAAGAAACGCCAACTTCTGCCGAACAAGCCGTAACACTTCGTGCGAATTCCGTTTGTGGTCCGACAACGCCACTCGGTGAAACAGCAACGCCTGTAGCAAAGCCAGCCACAATTTTAGATGAATTAAAAACTCCAATTGCGTTTAACTCGACACGAACTCCTACAAGTCATCGTCGCAGAACAATGTTCGACATTTCGATGGATATTATCGATCAGCGGCTGCAAAACATTAACAAATCCGCGAAACAATCTCGCCTGACTGTTTTCGAGGCGCGGGAACCCGATGAAAAATCAACAGATGAAAAATGCCCGACAGCAGCATCCAAAGCTGTCGTAACATCAACAAAACCTCCCGCCGATAATGATAAAGATCGTCAGCCGACAAGTATTGATCGATTCACGGCACATTTGAAAGGAGATAGTTTCAAATCGTCCACCCAAATCGAACTGAACGCTATGATCACGGTGAACGTGACGCCAATTCAGCCGAAGAAGCGTAAACTGTTCGCACCAACCGAGTTGCTGTTTTTAACGACCCCAAATGTCGAGACAGGACAAGAATTAGACAAATCAGACGAGATCGATGGCAGTCAGAAAAAGAAATTGAAAACTGATTTGAAATCGACGAAAACTGCGAAAAGAACAAACGGCGCGGCAAAGAAATTATTGAGCACTAGCGTGGCGAAAGGCTCGCAACGCCGACGCAGTACCCTCGACTTTGAGCAAATCGAGAAATTCAAGACGACGAAGACCACGCAATTCGGGAAGCAACAATCGATTGAATCGAAGACAAATGTTATGGTGTGTACAAATATGCATACAGAGCAGATGGATTTCATTAAACAGGTACGTGTCGTAGATTTAGAGGAGATTTGATTGTGTGTTGTGTGGATGGTTAACTTCTTATTTGAGTAGCATGTTTCATAGTTTTTCGTATGAATTATCTATTAAAAATCTTTAAAGTCATTTTCAAATAACTTTTTAGCACATATTTTACTTCGAGAAGCCTTTTTCACAATTTTTGTCAATACTGTTTAAGCGAAATCAAAAAATTTGCGCGACTGCAGTGATCTTAGTTTATCCGAGTTAAATTTGGGAACTCAGTTTTGCATACGCATTTTGTAAAATAGTGAAGTATTCTCCCGTTTATATTCTAAAAATGGTAAGAAATATAAATGAAGGGCTTTTTTCAAGTGGTTTAAGTATATTTTTAATTGGCATTTGGATAAAGAAACTACCGATTGATTCGAAAGGTACGAAGCTGATGTGTTTCCTTAGACGGGATGTTTATTATTTTATTTTTGTATATACGTATTTCAAGTACCAGTAGTGCCCTTCTTCAGTACATTTGCCCACAAATTCAATGCAGCCTTAATTGCAATCGTTTTAGGCAGGTAGATTTCCAATCCATTAACTTCAACGACGCATGGTCCGTTCCTTTCTTCTTCGCAAGTTCCGCCTTACATGCTCCTCCCACGGTGCAGTCCGGTCATGAAACCTTATAAATTCCACTTAGTTCGTGTCTAAGTTTTTTTACCTTTGGCGGATCATAGATTATTCTTTAGCTGATGAGTTCTGCTCGATGAAACCATATCTATATGCAGATTATTCAACAGCTTCCTTATCTTCCCTGATACTGCCGATTGTGTTACTCCTATCCTTATTTTGGGGTCGTCATCTCCGCTTTGGAGACTGCTCAGTTCGCTTTCGCCCATACGTCTGGTTTTTTCCTGATTGGGTTGAAAATTATAGACGGGTGGTAACCATTTTTGACGCCTGCGTCGAGCATGTACTCTTTCTCTCCTTTAAACTTTTCAGGATGGATCATGTTATGAAATGGGGCCATTTTGTGAGGAATCGTTCTCTGGGTGTGAGCTGTGAGTGGGTTTCGTAAATATGTCAAGATCAAGCGTTCTCTGTGATCTAATGATATTCACGTCCAAAAACCGAATTTCTCCTTCCTTTTCAATTTCCATTGAAAATTTTAAGTTTCGGTGGGTTTTGTTCAGGTTTCCTAGAGTTGCTTCCTCTTTATGAACAATGGCAAGGATGTCGTCCACATACCTCACTCAGAATCAGCTAGAGCTAGTTTCATGAGTAAGTTAACCTCGAATTTCCATGCTAGGGAGGTTGGATCCTTGCTTAATAGCCATTCCTCCAGGTAAAGCAGGCCTACTTGACCGGGATGCTGGGAACCAGAGCTTTCACGTCAAATGACACGATGCGTTCATCTGGCGCAATGTCTCCTTCGTTTCTCAGTTTTCCCACGAGATTCTCTGTTTCTTAGAGATTTCGGATTGTTCAAATCACCAACGCAGTTGATTCTCCACAAAAGCCATTTAGCGATGTTTTGAGTGGGAGAGTTTGCAACTAGTTCCCTAAATTCATTTCCCGGTTTATGAATTTTGGGCAAGCCCTTAATTCGTGAGAGGGAATCCTTCTTATCGACAATAACTACAGAATTCCCCTTGTCGGCTTTAAGATGGAACACCGGCTTATTTTTTAGTTCTTTTATGATGCGCGAGTGAGATTTCGGCGCACTATCAGGCATTGGGTGGAAAATGGTAAGGATATTCTCTACATCCTTCCGTGTTGCTTCTTTTATCTCATTTTCCACGAACTGGATACCTGCCTCCACGTCTACTATGATCTGTTTTTTTTTGGTAATGCCTGTCCCTTGACCCTTGTTCAACAAATTTTCTTGTTCACGTGCGAACACCTGATTTGACCTGTTCACTACAAAATTTCCTATGGCCTTAGCCTGAAAGGGCTTCACATCGTTGTTGGGCTTCTTCTTCAACATAATCTGTAATTTTCTGGACAGAATTTGATGCTTGCACTTCTTTTCGCACTTTTGTCCATCATAATATCGACCATATCTCCCTTTCTCCCATTCAGATGTGCTCTTCTAGCACCGTCGAGATGCCGGCTACCTCTCCACATATACTTGCTAGCGCCCGGAAGTTTCCTCGATGTGTGCTGCACTTCTAGCGACTGCGAAATATCGCTTGCCTCTTCTAATATCCTAGAGAGGCGTTATGTGAAAAAAATTTAAACATATATATTCTAGTTTCTGACTTGCAAGATTTGAAATTTTTTCAAATGAATTTAGATTGCAAACTTATTATGCGAAATCTACTGAATCGATTTTGGTGAAAATTTGTGTGCAGTTTTATTATATTATAAAGATTTGCTAGGCGAGTTAACACTTCGGACCTTAAGTGCATTCTAAGAAGACATGTGTAACACATTGAATTTTACTGCGCTGATACCTTGGCTTCAACGTCAGTCCCGGTATCAGCGCAATGCGCTGGCGCGTTTGCGCCATGGAATGTCTTGATTGACACACTTCTGCTTCGGTACATGCATAACGCTGCATATCAGTGCTCTGGAATCGCGTTCAGTTCCAATGCCAACGCTAACACATTGATTGCCTCTTCTTTGATTGCTTCTTCTGCTGCGCTAACGTGATGATACACTGCGCTACTGAGACTTCTGTCTGGTATCAGTGCATTGGTCTCAAAGACAGTATATCAGCGCAAAAGCGCGGCGCAGCACTGCGTTACACATGTCTAATTGTGGTAAAAAGAAAATTAAATAAAAAAATGCTTTCTTTCCCTTTTTAATATTTGTTGCTATTTTACGGTAATTGTAAAAAAATTTAAAATTTTTAACCAATCATATCTTACAGAAAATTTAATTACGCAACTTTTATTTCCTCACAACTTTGCTCTAAAATGGATCGTTTTAAAGTTAGAAGTGAAAAACGTAGGAAAAAATCGAGTTTTTTTAACAATTTCTTAACATTTCGATTTATTTATTAATGTTCCCGACTTTTTTGGGAGGAAGGAGCAGTCAATTATTGTTGTACAAGTTATACCACAACGTTTTCTGCAAAAATCAGTGTGCCTCCTCTCAACAGCCAAATGTACAGTCCCTGGCCAAATTATTGGGCGCGCCTGAACTTTTTGCAGTTATCAGATTATAATCTTTTACATTGAGCACTTTGGTTCTTTTATTAATTTTTCGATGAATATCAATTTTGTCACTTAATTAAATATAAAAAAACAGCCATGAATAGAAAAATAACATGTATTTTGAAAATGAAGACTCTCCTTGTGGGAACCAGTCCCTTATTTGAGGAATGAGCCGATTTTTGAGAACCTCCTTGTACTGGTCCCGTTTCATAATTCCGTGTACAACGTAGAGGCATCATAACCTATGTGGGATGTTTTAGGGGTTGTCTCACACATTCTGATCAAATTTCTGCCCAGGACGTCTTCTAAGCATAAATTTATTTGCTTTGTGGTCGCAAACTTGTTATTCAAGCAGATATTCTTGAGACAACGTTCCAACCTCGGCGTAAATAATGGTTTTCATCCACAGTGCTCCTTCCTTTTGGGGCTTAATTTTTGCCCCAAATCAATTTTCTTTTTAATGCATCTGACCCTATTTTCTGAAACACCAGTCTTTCTCGAAATTTCTCGGATTGAGTAAATTTTCGTTTTTCTAAGAGCTTGAATTTCAGCAATCTTTGGCGGTGGTAGATCACTCTGCCTGCCTATGTTTTACATTTGTTTAATTTTCATTGAAATGTTTTAAAAATATCCCAATTGCACAAAAAGATAACAAACGTCCATTGAAAAACACTCAATTTACATTAAAATTTAATGTTCACTTGCATTCGTGCGTCAGAACTTTGCTTATCGAAATTAAACTGCAACGTGTCGCGCAGTCAGAGTCAGACAGTCAACCGAGTTATGTTTTTCATTTGAGATCAGAATGTCATATATTGTCTAACTACCGTTAATCTAACAATATATTGTGTGACTAATGACAGATAAAATAAATGTACAGTTACCAACAGTCAGCGCCCATAATTATGCGCCCTAAACCGCTGATTTTTTTAAAACCCAAACTGCGCCTAATAATTTGGCCAGGGACTGTAGCCGTTTTTTACAGATCCGCCCTGGTCTATGAATTATGCAAGCTCAGTGACAATCATCAAAGGGACAATCAATTCGATAGCCACAGAAAAATAAACCTAAAAACTATTAACTTTATTGAAGCACTAGAATTTCATAAAAGCATTCAAACACAAAAAATCTCGCCAACAATGACAACATTCTACTACCAATCTAAATGAAATTTTCACAGCAACATAAACTGTCTACAATATGTCGTGTGTTCATGTCCTGTCGAGCATTACAGACTGATTTCCTAATAACATGTCTCTTTTATTCTAGGACATACCTACTGTGCCGGTGCAACCTAATTCTAAAAAAGAAAGTGGCACATAACGTTGACACTTTGCAAGTAGGACGAAACAGACTAAGCAGAAGTATGCTCGCTATGTCGCCACCTTGATTCATAAATATTTATTCAAATCTACTATGCAACTGTAACACTGTTTCGTCCCACATCTGTATACGTTGTATTGTGGAATTTCCTTAGTGAAAATTTTGTAATTTATACATAGAAAATTGATAAGCAAATTTTAAAGAACCCTCTTCCGAAATTTGTCTGTTGAATTTTATTTTACTATGTTTTTCTTGAGTCAAACAATTGTGGATAGTATTTTGTTGTGAAAATTTGTTTTCAATTTAGGATTAAGACGACGTAGTCATTGTATTGATATTGTATCTGTTACTGAATATTTTCATTGTAATAAAATCCTAGTAAACACTAAAACTGGTTGCATCTTCTTTTCAACTGTCGCATGGAATTTTTCCTCTTTTTCAACTATTATCCTGGACATCATTTTCAATTCGTTAACGGGCAATATGAAATTGTACTTTTCCAGGCAATCGCGAAACTTGGAGGATTTCAATTGGAAAATATCGTGACCGATAGCACAACGCATGTGGTAAGCTTCGAGCCACGACGAACTATCAATTTGTTGCGGGGCATTGTCCGCGGATTATGGATAGTTAGTTATACGTGGATAGAAGAATCGTTGGCAAGCGGAAAATGGCTTTTTGAGGAACCGTACGAATTGAACCATTTTTCACGAGGCGTTGAGGTAAATACTTGGCAAACAAATGAATGTATTCATATAGAACCAAATCAATCTGTTTAAAAAACGAATAAATATGATGTCCTCTACAGATTTGCCGATCGCAACGTCAAGCCTTCGGATCACACTTTAAAATCGATCTGTTTGCCGATGTGGCACCGATCTATGTATCGCCCACTTCCAGTGTGCCTGCAAAACATCTCGAGGAGCTTATCGTATTGTGTGCAGGACATATTGTCACGAATATGGACAGTGCAAAGTATGTTCTGGGTGATACAATGCAAAGCAATCTGGATCAGATATGTTTGAGTCCACTTTGGATACTAGATAGCATTCAAGATTGTAAAGTCAAGAAAATCAATAAGTACATAATGAAAAGCTGTTTAGCCTAGTCTAAGTCAAATCAAGCACGACATTGACACTCGAAATGAAAATACGGTTGCAAAATTGAGTCACAAAATTAAAATTATTTTTGTATTATGTAAAAAGTATCTTTTAACACTCAAAAAACCAACAACTACAGTTAAATCCAGTAAGGGTAAAATATTTGATGTAATCACAATACCATAATCGAAATCGTTGATCTTAAATCAGTTTCATTCCAGTTATTTTGTCTATTTATTGAAAACAAACCAGTATTTATATATATCGCCTAAACCACAATGGTTCAATCGTGTTTTCCAGTTACAAAAAGTGTGAAGATACGTAATTAATATTAAATAAGTAATTATACAAATTCGAATCTATATTTTTAAGCCGATGATGATAATTAATTGAAAATAAAAGCGATTTGAAAGTATTTTTTTTTATTTGGGTGTTTTGAGCGTATTTTGGCAGTGTTTTGAAATTATTGAAAAAGTCGTGTTGTTGCTTTTGACCAAAAATATTATGTATTTCCTCAATTACGTACACGACTCTCGTGTACAAAATACTGAAGAAGGTTGCAAGCAGCAACCGAAATTCGTATTTGAGATTTGAAAGTGTTAATGTATTATATTTCTCTTTATCACTACATTCCTAGTCACGTATTTCAAATAGAAAACTTAACAGATCCCAAATTTTTGAAAATCGGATCATAGAGGTTTTTCTACTTTCAATTTTTCAAAATACAGTAGCGAGAAATGAAATGTTTCCAAGTAAAAAAAAATCGTTTTTAAGTGATCTCTTCCAAGAAATTTTGCGAAAAATGCAGAGCAGTTATTTTTTTTTTGATTGTTTGAAGGTGATCCTAATTCATAAAATTAGGTCAGTGGAAATTTATACGTTGAAGCTATCGATCGAAAAAAAAGTGAAATTGTAGGAAAAGGAAAAATGAAGGAATTGGTGATATGTCAAATAATGACATTCTCCGCGCAAAAATTTAAGCACCCGTGCGATAGCAGCTAAGATTGGGTTTAGTCACACCGCTGTTGGTAGATTTTTGAAAAAATTCAGGAAAACTGATTCTTTAGAGCGTACGAAAGGTAGTGGAAGAAAGAAAATTACGACTGCCGCAGAAGATCGGGGCGTAAAGCGCGCCAGCCTTCGAAATCGCTTCAGAGCTGCAATGGACATTCGAGCAGAGCACGTAAGAAGTGGAACTGAAATCAGTGTTCATACAGTCCGAAATCGCCTGAAGGAGGTTGGCCTGAAGGCAACCAAACCCGAAAAAATCAAAAATAGGCTGGAATGGGCAACCAAAAATATGAAAACTGGACTGAGATGAATTGGAGAAGTGTTATTTTCTCTGACGAGAGCAAATTTAATTTGTTCGGATCGGAGGGAATGCAATACATGAGACGAAGAACTGGAGAGCGATACAGCAATCAACCCAACAGTGAAACATCCGCCCGGGAATATGGTGTGCGGATGCTTCTCTTTTTTCGGAGTGGGTGAACTGGCCTTTGTTGAAGGGACTGTGAATGCTGTAGCGTATAAAAACATTTTGATTAAGAATTTATTCCCTTCTATCGGAAACCATTTATCGTTCACCGACGAGTGCGTATTCCAAGATGATTCTGCACCATGCCATCGCCCCAAATTGGTAAGTTTACGTATTTTACAAACACTGACAATGTTCTAAATTGATTTCATTAGGAACGGTATATATTTTTTCTTCTCCTGACTTTGCAGATTAAGGATTTCATTTCCAAAGTTGGACTTTTAACCATCGACTGGCCCGGCAATAGCCCCGACCTCAACCCTATTGAGGATCCGTGGTCCATTATGAAGGTCAAAATTTTAAAAGCAAAGCCAACTTTAAAGCAGGAGCTTATAAAATTGCTCGAAAAAGTTTGGTATGAGGACGTAACCATCAGAACACTTCAAAATCTGGTGAACTCTATGCCTAGAAGAATAAAGGCGATAATCAAAAACAAAGGAAGCATCACAACATATTGAAACGCAAAATTCAGATTGGTATCAGAACCTCCATCAGAATGGCAAGGCTTGGAGGAGTTCTAATCTGTTAGCCATAATTTTAAAAGTTTTGTCTACATGACATAGTTTCTGGTTTCTGCACCCCTTTTCTGATATTTGTGCGTGTTCTGCTGTACTTTCTGGCACTTTTAAAGATCTAACGATTTCCATTAAAAAACATCTTTTCATAATTTTTTTCAGAACTTTTTCATGAGAATTGATTCTTGTTCTACGTTTTAACATCCGTTTTTTCAGCGAAACCACTCGCTTTTCTTGAGCTCAGTTCAATAACAAAAGTTTTTGGCATAATGTTTTGTTTTGTTTTAATTTTACTGATGAAATGATTGATAAAATAAGGGGATTCTTCGTTTCTTAGGTCTTACACAACTTGGTCTACAAAACCACTTACAAGCACCAAGGGGTGACAACGACAACTCACTCGTACATCCACAGAAGGCGTACAAAATCTTCCTCTTTAAAGACATATCAATGAATAACCACCTACTCTTGTATCTGGCTACTTACCTACTAATATCATATTTCAAAACGCATCGCCACCACTGAAGAATAATTTTGAGAAGCTTGTATCAACACTCGAAGAGATGTGTGATCCCAGCACCAGCAAAGAAAACGTTGAAACAAGATCAACACTCGTACCAACTTTATGTAACTTCAGTTTTCTATGCTATCTTTTCTTTTGGTGTGAAGTCCCAGAAGTTAATCAGACACAAAAGTGTATACAAACATCTGGAATATCATCTTCATGGAATGGTTCCAAATCTGTTAAAAATTTACGATGAATTTTCAGCAGAGGACATTGCGTTGGAGATTTTACGATTGAGGCGCCATTTGGAAGCCGCCAACATTTCTGACCAAGAAGCAGTTGATTGGACTACATTGGAGCTTCTCAGATTCCTTGTAAAATGGGGCTATTCCGAGTCTGTTCCCAACTTAGCGCTGTCTTCGTTTTTTTTTGAGATGGTGGCTTCATGTGAAAGAAGCTTTTCAAAGTTAAAATTAAATAAAATCTTACTTAAGGTCCACAGTGAGCCAAGCGCGACTAACCAATCTTTCGATTTAATCAATTGAAAGAGACAGGGACGTCCATTTTGATGTGATCGAATATTTTAGTAAAATAACGTCTCGTAAGCATGTTTAGTATTTGGTGTTTTATTTGAAATAGGGGTGCTCAATGCAAAATCGCTCGGGGTACCAATCTACCCTACGCCGCCACTGCGCAACCTTCATTGCATTTAGCCAGGCTTGCAGTGAAATAGTCTCATTTAGATAGTTCACAAAATTTATAAGTTCCACTCATAAAGGTTCCAGTTCTCTAGTAATCCAAGCGCCTTGAATTTCAGCTTCGGGACAGTCTTCACGTGCACATTGACAACATTCAAAGATTCCCCTCAAATTACGATAAACCCATTGAACTGATCAGACAGCTGAACATCAGCTAAAAAAAGCCACAAACCAATCTCGAAGACACCACAAATACCTTGAAATGCAAAGTTAACCATTCGAAAAAGCAACAAATCTTCACTCCACATTCACGAGGACATTTACAAAAACACCAACGCATCAAGCTTCCATTCTGCTTTTATTTTTTTTATATAGAAAAATTATTACAAATTTCGCCTTTCAAGTTTTCCTGGCTTTCTATTTAACATCTCGTATATCAATCCCAGCCTTCTTCGAGCGCGTCTCCGAAGACTGTGCCAATATATTTAAATAGATAAATAGTAGAATAGAATTAAACCTCCCCTCTTCTTTTCTTTCTTTCTTCTACGCTCCTAATATAGATGTGGTGTTTCCTTTTGACCAATTCTGTTACGGTTACACTGTTGCCGACATAACGAAAGCTTTGCGTGGCTAAGATAAGCTAAATAAATGTAAATGCTGTTACTGTAGGGGTTGCGTGTGTGTTCTTCTGGATGTGAATACCAAGAGTAGAAAATTATAGTTTCTATGTCAAACTTTAGTCTTTCGCTCGTAAATATATATATTTTAATATATAATTGCGGAGTAAACAAATTTGTGAAAAAATCCCCGTGTGATCTCATTTAAAAGTGTGTTGAAGTAGCATTAGTTGGAATGAAGTTGATGACTCGCC
The DNA here is from genome assembly GCA_963942545.1 of Oxycera nigricornis. NCBI lineage: Eukaryota > Metazoa > Arthropoda > Insecta > Diptera > Stratiomyidae > Oxycera > Oxycera nigricornis. Next base: position 122,746,909 of record OZ012659.1, on the reverse strand, counting down.
CCCTTTCCTGCGAAACTCCTTGCGATGGAAGCAATTATATTTTTTATCTGACAGTATTATTAGTTTGATAGTGCGAAGGAGGATGTTGATGAATCGCAGCTATTTTTTGCCCTTGGTGGCCTTTTCGGCGGCCTTAGTCACTTTACCGCCGCTGGCATCCTTGAAGTTCACCGCCTTAATTACACCAACAGCTACTGTCTGCCTCATATCACGCACGGCGAAACGACCCAATGGCGGGAACTCCTGGAACGATTCGACGCACAATGGCTTGGTTGGGACGAGGATGATGATGGCTGCGTCGCCGGACTTGATCGCCTTTGGATTCTCCTCGGTGGTCTTGCCTGACCGACGGTCCACCTTCTCCTTGATCTCGGAGAACTTGCACGCAATGTGGGCGGTGTGGCAATCCAACACTGGAGTGTAGCCGTTCGAGATCTGACCGGGATGGTTCAACACGATGACTTGGGCCGTGAAGTCGGCAGCGCCGCGTGGCGGGCTGACCTTCGAGTCGCCGGCCACATAGCCACGACGCAGCTCCTTCACCGACACGTTCTTCACGTTGAAACCGACGTTGTCGCCGGGCATAGCCTCGGGCAAAGCTTCGTGGTGCATTTCCACCGACTTGACTTCAGTGGTGATGTTGGCCGGGGCGAACACGACCACCATGCCGGGCTTCAACACACCGGTCTCAACTCGGCCGACCGGTACTGTTCCGATACCACCGATTTTGTACACATCCTGCAGTGGCAGACGCAGCGCCTTGTCGGTCGGGCGGGAGGGTGGCAGGATAGCATCGAGCGCCTCGATGAGCGTCTTGCCTTCAGCCTTGCCTTCCTTGCGCTCAACGGCCCATCCCTTGAACCAGCCCATGTTGGCTGACGGCTCCAACATGTTGTCGCCATGCCATCCGGAAATTGGCACGAACGGAACAGCGACCGGGTTGTAGCCGATCTTCTTGATGTACGACGACACTTCCTTCTTGATTTCCTCGTAGCGAGACTCGCTGTACGGTGGCTCGGACGAGTCCATCTTGTTGATGCCGACGATCAGCTGCTTCACGCCCAACGTGAAGGCCAACAGCGCGTGCTCGCGAGTTTGTCCGTTCTTTGAGATACCAGCCTCAAACTCGCCAGTACCGGCGGCAACAATCAACACGGCACAATCGGCTTGTGACGTTCCCGTAATCATGTTCTTGATGAAATCACGATGTCCAGGCGCATCAATGATCGTCACATAGTACCGGGCTGTTTCGAACTTCCACAGGGCAATATCAATGGTGATACCACGCTCGCGTTCGGCCTTCAACTTGTCCAACACCCACGCGTACTTGAACGAGCCCTTGCCCATCTCCTGCGCTTCCTTCTCGAACTTCTCAATCGTACGCTTGTCGATGCCACCGCATTTGTAGATCAAGTGCCCAGTCGTGGTCGACTTGCCAGAATCGACGTGTCCAATGACCACGATGTTGATATGAACCTTCTCCTTACCCATGGTTTACGGTTTTCTGAAAACACAAGAACATTTCGTTAGAACTATTGACAAGCAGCAACAATTTTATGTTTGGGATTTGATTGCAATAGATCAGAAGGTTTTGGTATTTAGGATATCGTCACTGCTCATTCAGAAGCAGAACTGACTTGTTAAGTCTTCATCACGAATATTGCATCAAAATTCTGATCGTATAATTAACTAAATCCGCCCTACCCAGCTCTACCACCCTCTAATACCAGTTAATCTGTACTGGCGTCATCGCGGCCGCTGGCTTTCCCTGCAATTTCACAATTTTCGCCAACACAGCCGCGACGTCGCGGAAAATGAATCATTTGGCAGCCGCATCGCGGATCCACGAACGACCGGCCGGTGGAATCGTCGCCCATCCGAGGTCATCGGAGTGCAAAATCACTGCAAACTGGTCTCGCGCGGAGCCAACCATGCGAGCGACGACGACGAGCCAGCCAAGTATTTGGAACATGCAGGAAGTATCTAATTACCCGTAGAATGACAGTACCCCCTCCCATGGATGTTTCCGAGAGTGTTGCAAGTCAACCGTATGGAACACTACGTGGGGAGACGGCAAGAGGACGATGATGTGGCGACATATCGATTATCCCAGCATATCCTGAAACAGTTCAGGACATCACATCCCACCCGACCCCATTCCCGTGACGACAGATGCGACCAATCGTCCTCCACGCGATGACACTTGATTGGAAACTCGTGCAATAAAATGGTGGACGTGGAGTGCAGCAAGATCGATCTTTCTAGAAAGCCGTACCCTCCTTTCACCAGGAGCTGCGACACACCATTCCAAACGCCGGCGAATGGGAAAATCAATACATTGTGGGCGAGAATCTAAATTTAACCCGAACGCACATCTGCATGGCAACTAAGCTGCAGATGTCCTCAAAACCAACAGCGATGGTTTCTTATCCTCGCGCTGAGTAGTCGTCCAATCAAATCAGTTTCGGATATCGATCAAAATGTCCTTCCCTGGTCACCGCTGCCACGAGCCGAGCGAAAGCTGTTGCAAATTTCACACCACATCGTGCCCAACTGGAATGCGCGACCAGTCCGCACGGCAGCCATCTTTGACACGATTCACAGCCTTCCAGTGCAGCGCACGGCGGCCGGGCGACTCAGCCTTCTACACCTCAATTACCTGAGACAACGACGCTACCGACTTTGCGGCAGCGTCTACGTCGCACCAAGGCACATTTCCGTAGCATCACAACCACACTTTCGGCCCATATTCCCTGCCAAACGGCCAGTTCGCCGAACACAAGCACGTGTTCGTGTAACCTCCATCTCGGATCGCCGGCTGTTCTCATCGCTTTTCTCACTCATAATTGGCCACAAATCAACGTCCAGCTGCTCCCCACGTAGCGTGCACAAGTTTTCACTGCTATCGCATGTGCGCCCAATCAATCGAGCGACAAACTCCACCGATTTTTCACGGCTGCCACGTGCAAACACTCGGACAACTCCTAACCCGAAATATCTCGCAACCACTCCACCGCTCGGAATATTCCAGATTTCTAACTAAACACAACAGATACGACCTGGCCGCTACTATAATCCCTGCTTTTACAGACTTTTCAAGACAAAATCACTGCACTTACATTTATTTTCAGATGTAACAATCGGAAAATCACACAGCCTATGCTTCTTCAGCGACAGACCCGAACAAAGTGGAAGAACGAATCGACACTACGAACACGAATGGCCCTCGCCCAGTGAAATCTGTGGTTGCCACGTTGAGGTCGTGTTCGCCACCACACATCCGCCGCGCGACGCCGGCGAACAGAATGGTGACTTTCTTTTAGTACAAATGTACTGTGGGGAACTGTTAAATGGGCGGTAGTTATTTGAAAATCTAATTTGCGATTGGATTGTTTCATTCATCTCGGAAGTTACGATGACAGCAATTATCCAGAAGCTTGCTGCGATACAGTGGGTCACAGCTTATTTTAAGCAGTAGCTACTTTTCATTTTCATACGGCATATTTTTCAAACGAAAAACTTTTATTATAAAAAAACAAAGCAAAATGATGTGTCACAGTTTCATCGAATATGAGACAAACACTGAACAATAAATAAATCGAAATGACATGTCACAGCTTATTTCATGCAGTCGCTAAGAGCACTCTTCCATTCAATTCTTAAAGCATTTTTCGTGTGTCCTCCTTAATATTTGTCATTTAATTGCCTTATTGTCGTCTAAAGTGTGATTTTGTAATTGAAAAGGTTATCAAGAATGGAATAGAAAATTGGTCTTCGTACGACAATAGAACAACCATTTTAAAAACGGCAAATCACAACGGAAAATTGCTTCTATGGTAAATATAAATTCTTGTACTGTCAAAAAATTATTTAGCGTTTCCTGCACGAGAACCGGGTGCATGATAAAGGAAGAAAAGCACCAAATAAAATTTTCAATGAAGCTGACGAGCGATACATCGTACGAAAAATTAGGACGAATCCTGAACTGTCCGCAGTAAAACTGACCACCGAAGTGAACGAAAGCCTTGACAAAAAGTGTAGTGTGGAAACAGTTCGCCGAGTACTGTAGGATCACGAATTTCATGATCGAATTGTCCTGAAAAAACCATTCATCAGTGTTAAAAATAAGCTCAATCGATTAAACTTTGCTAAAGAGCACCTTGGTAAGAGCCAGGAGTTCTGGAATTCAGTCATCAATTCAGTCATATGGAGAAAGCCAAATACAGAGTATAATAAAGAAAACCCAAAGCCAACTGTTAAGCATGATGGAGAAAATGTTATGGTATGGGGTTGTATGTCGGCTTCCGGTCCAGGAAAGCTGGCTTTTATTGAAACAACAATGGACAAGCACATATATCTTCAGATTCTTAAAGATAATTTGTTGCATAGCGCGGAAAATTTGGGTATTCGGTCCAATTTTCAATTCTACCAAGGCAACATAAATTCAAAACATAAATCGGGAATTGTTCAGTCATGGCGAATATACAACTGTCACCATCTAATGGCGCCACCACCACAATCACCAGACGTGAATGTTATTGAAAATTTATGAGCAATATTGAAGCAAAATATCAGTAAACATGAAATTTCTAACAAGAATGATCTGAAACGGACTTTGGAATTTGAATGGAGTAAAATATCACCAGATGCTACCCGTAAATTAGTTCATTCAATGCCAAATCGGCTTAAAGCTGTTGTGGACACAAAATATTAAAATCTAGATAATTTCTATAAATGTATATATTTTTTTGTTCAAAATATTATCAGTAACTGCATAAAATTAACCGTAAGATGTAATTTTGATGTGCACGTTGTAAATAATATAAACTGTCATTGAATGAATTTTATATGTAAAATGTCCAAGTTTTTACTTCAAATCGCGTAAATTTTAAGCTTATATTCTTTCCTTTTCCAGTTTCGTAGTTACCGAGCCTCGTAACTTAAAGCTTGAACTGCATAAAATAATCTGTGACCCACTGTATGCATGAAAAATTGGTTACGAGTTTTTTAAATGACAATTTTTTGGTCCAAAGTAAAGTTGTTTGAAACTATTGAAAAATGCCTTGCCCTCTATTATGGAAAATCTGTACGGTCTCGTTGCTGATTTAAGCCAAGACGTGAAGAAAATACAAACGCCTTGAAAAGAAGACCTTTTATCGATATAGAAGACGTCACATCAGAATTGGCGGGTATTATTAATCGAATTGCTGAATCCATAACTGAGAATAATTTGGAAGACTCTATTGACGTCTGAAAAAAAGTATCTGATTTGAATTCTTTCAATCGTGCACTTCATGTTGCATTCGTTAGATTCGATTCAACACTTTTATTTAACCAAAAACAAATGATAGGATGAATAGCAACGAATTCATTACAACATTTAAAAGATTCCTTCTATTTAAAAAATGAATGCGTTTAATACCATCTTTATTCTCTTAAACTAACTCATATCGCTATTCTCTTCACTAATCACTTTCTTCTTCAAGCCTTTGCTGTTCTTCAAGCAGCCGAGCAAATTCAGGATCGTCCACTAAATTCGATCGAGTGATCGGCTCCTTATCGCCACAGCCTGCGACAGGACACCTGAAAACGTGTAAATGAATTGCATTCAACCAGCAAAACCTCTTCAAATCTCAGAGGCAAACCTTAAATGTCGATTTGTTGATATCATCTCTAATATGCTCTCTTTCTCATAGTGATGCCCACATCGTTTGTTCTTCATTGGATGCACAATTGGCTTTTTTGTAATTGGATCGAGAGGCGAAACAAAATCATCGAACACCATATCATCACCGACTTGAATAGATCCTCCTTGTTGGGTCGAACTTGCAGTTGGCGCCTTAAGCATTTGTTTCGCATATTTCTGAAACTCCACGTACCGTTTTGAGTTTTTATTACGCGACTTTTTACTAATGTCCGTTTGATATGCCTAAAAGTTACCAATGTTATTTAAAAACTACGATTTGTTTTAATACAAATTGTTCCTACCTCTTCAAAACTACGAACATTTTCTCCGTCTTTATTGGCTTCTAAGGCTTTCGAGATTTTTTCATTTTTCACTTCCAAGTCACAAACTTCTTTTGCTAATTCTGTGTAGGTGGCAACTTTTCGTAGATCTACAGTTGTAACACAATTTAGAATTATTAAGCGCTTTGAGTTTTTTGTCAACTCACCTTTCACGCCATGTGTGGCTGCAATTTGAACGATTTCTTGCATGCTTGACATAAAACTATCGACTCTTATCGAAAATTGAGCAGCCATGGCTGAAGGATATTAGATTCTGCAGTTGCTATCTTGATGGAATCGAACACGACTTTTATCTTGATAGAATCAAACGCTGATTCTATCTTGATGGAATTGAACAGGATTACTGTTTGTATACAAAAATATAACCTAGAATTAACAAACGTTGACGTTTCGCTTTTCGCGCCATCATAGTGCTATTGTGAATAGACTAAAGTGTTGCAGTGATGCCATGCGAAAGGAACAGACGGTTATTTTAAAAAATAGCCGTGAAACTATCGTTGCTAGTTTCTGGGATATAGTAGATAAAACAGAGCTGTACGGTATTTTTTAAATTAACATTTGTAACGACGGAGTAAATAGTGTAGAATAATAATAATAAATATTAATATAATAAAACAATAAATAATTGTTGAATATTTTGTTTCACGCAAATTCACTACATATACCCGAGAAACAATGCCTACAGTGCCGAAGCACAGTATCATAATTTTTTGTTCTAGATGTGCTTATAATTGTTCGATGACATTTAAATCTGGAGACTGAGAAGGTGGGTCAAGAACATGTGGATAGTTATAAAGTAACCACAATTGAACATTTGCAGCTTTATGTTTTGGGGTCGTTATCCTGATAAAAGCTGAAACAATCGGTTATCCCTAATTTGTTGACAATATTGCTAACATTTTGCTTCAGAATCTGTAGATATTTATGCTGGTCCATGATCCCGTCAATGAAATGCAGATTTCCTGTCCAGCGGCTGACATAGACCCCCCAAACGATAATTGGCTCACCCCCATGCTTAACAGTTGATGATAAATTGTTTTTTTTTATATTCTACATTTGGCTTTCTCCACACATATGACTAGCCATCAGAGCGAAAGACGCTAAACTTACTTTCGTCCGTAAACAATAATGTCTTCCAAAACGAAAAATCTTTATTTTTGTGCGGTTTTGCGAATTTTAACCTTTTGGAACGGTTCATCTTGCTAATGAATGGCTTTTTTCGGGTGACTCTACCATTCAATTTATTCTTCCTTAGTACGATTCTCACCATTTCTGGGTTCACTTCTTTAGCAAATTGCGTTTTTTACCGCTACAGCTAATTTTGAAACACTTAATTTTGGGTTTTTCTCAACTTCCCTTACCATACACCGTTCTTCGGATTCTGAAAATATCTTCCATTTGCTTGGTTTTGATTTGTTTTTCAGAGAATTTCTTGTTCTAAAGCGTTTGATAAGATCGTGAACTGTAGAATGACTTTTTACAATTCTCACAATCTGTCGCACTAATAATCCATCTTTAGAATGATTTAAAGACGAGCCCTCGAGTTTCCAACGATGTTTGTCCAGATTGTCTTCCCATTTTTAAGCTTGAAAATTAAATTTCAACACTTCCTTTGAGGCTTCTGAACGTAAAATGACATTAAGAGATCGTCAATGTCAAAATGATTACATACTAATTTTTGAGTATCCCCGCAATTTCCTAAGGATACAAAAACAGTATTACCAGCTGTTCGAGTTTCAATTTGAGATCAGTTTATGTCATTTTTTTATTTAATTTTTTGAAAGAAGAGTATATGAATAAATGTTGCTTTTGTTTTTACCGCTTTTGTATTATCATCAATAAAGAAAATCTTTGTTTAAACATTTTGCTTACATTATTAATCGCCTCATAAAGAATAAATATCTAAGTGTTCAATTTTTACTTTGATCCACTGTATAAGTAGGCAAGGCATTTAGCGCACAAATAAACGGGAAGTGTCAGATTTAATTTGGGATTCCCCGATTGTTCGAAGTTGCAGTCGTCCAATGTAGCACGGCAGCTTGTGATACTTTTTTACAGTACTATAGCATAAATAATATATGACAGCTCGACCAAAATGTGAAATAAATTAATTTGTTGAATTTAAAACCATGACCTAACTGAAAATTCGTGTAGGTGAAATTAAAAAATTGCACTTGTGCAGAACTGAGTTCGAACACGAAATTCGACTCATGAAATTTCGAATTACAGAATGAATCATATATTGAAGTTTTGTTGGTTTTGACAAAATTCGTCGAAAGATTTGAGTAAAAGAACAATTTGAACAAGATGGACTTCGAGATAAAAGCATTTGGCTGTATTTCTTAAGTAACATAATGTAAATAAGCTTATTGATTTATTATTTGCAAGAAAACACCCAATATAAAGTCATACAAAACAAAAACATTTACTTTCTAGTTTTCACTGCTTGTAAGGATGGTTATATAATACCGATACCACAGCTAAGGGGCTAGATGTTAGTTCCAAACACTACTAACTTACTGTCTTTGCATTAATTTACATTTTAAATGAATCGCTTTGATAAAATACCAAATCTAAAAAACTTCAAGGCTGCCTAAAGAAGTTTACTCAAAACTTGACCGGTTTTGAATGAAATCAGATATGTTTGTCCACCCAACTTTTTTGGATAGTACAATCATACATAGATCAGTGATGAGTCCCAAAACATGATGTAAGGAATTCTTCGATACCAAATATATGTGAAATAATTTACTGAATACAAAATAAGAAGTAGACAATTGTTGTCAGTTGCAGATTGCGAACTTTTTCGAAATCATATTTAGATGAATTTAAGAAATTTTCCAACCAATATCTTTGAAAGTAATCAAATTCAAAATCCATTTAGCATTGAAAATATAATTGAAAATTGCCGGGAGCATTTGTAAGTCAACTAATTGACTAATTACTGAAAAATCCCAAGCCAAACCACAAAGCATTGCACTTAATCACGTTTAAAAACGTGTTTAAAATATATTAAACTTGGGGACAGGAATTCAACTGTCGTCCACTTATGTTATGCGTAAGCATTTTACCAAGAAATCCGGTAAAGTTTTTGCGTCTATAAATTGTAAATAGAAGACGACAAGCCGCCATAAAAGCAGCGTCCAGCACTGAATTAGATTTAGAGCGATGCAAGAATGAACCAAGCGAAGTTTATATTCTTTTCGGTAGTGAGATTCATATTGATGCTTATGTGAGTTTTATTTTGGACTTTTTATATCATAAGTTTGATATTAAGATTTTTATTTATAAACAAATGTGTATTATTTTGTGGTTTTTCAATTGCAGTTTTGGTGCCTTTCTTCTCCGCCATGTAATTTCGATTAGTTCATAATGAACTTGCGTCGCTTAGTACTAGTCAAATATTCATCTTAGTCCTAAAACATATTGTTTTAAACAATAAGACTGTTTTGTAATATGCATAAACATGTTAAGTAAGTCTTGTTCTGTTACATACAATGTTACTTGCAAGTAAATGTTATTTCTTTTTAAAACACTTCTTGAATTTTCATTTCCATAATTTTTCTGTGCATTGAATCCCATTTCAATGATTTCAAAGTTTTTTGGTCATGTTTTGAACCAATAAAAGCTAGCATATGAGTTGTAGCTAGCACTAACACAGTCTATTCGATCGGCAAATTTTCGAATACCTAATAACTGTTAAGCAAAACAAGAGCAATAACAAGTGCTTGCATATATTTTTTAGCCTTCGTCTTGTTTGCAAGACTTTTGCAGTCTTGGTTGGTTGTAGTGGCAGCCCTCTTTATCAAAAGATGGCTCACTTAGGCCACAATAGGGTCATTGTTACACCACAGAAGATTGGGACGGCACTAGAACCCAGCTGCTAGGTGATGAGAACCATTTAGATTCTCGTATGAAGCTGGCTATGCAGCCGATGTTCAAATCAGCTACTTCCGTGAAGCTGTCCAAGAAGGGTGAGCCTAAGGTTTTCATGCGTTTCCTGGACAGTGCCGGGCATTCGCACTGAAAATTTTGAATTGTCTCTTCCTCTTCTTCCGATCTGCAGCTTCGGCAGAAATCGTTGAAGGGAACGCCCAATCTTTTCGCATGTCTGCCAATGAGACAATGCCCCGTCAGTATGGATACGATAGAACTCAAGGTTTAACGACTCGTGTTCAGGAGCTGCTTGGTGCGTCTGGAACTCAGTGCATGCCAAGTTTGCCTGGTTTTCCTGCAGGTTTCCTCCAACAATCAGGCTCTATTTGCAGCCTTGATGTAATGCTGCTTAAATCTTAGCTTTATGGAAGCTTAAGGTTGGCCGACTTGGGGTATGAGTGTATACTCGTGGAGCTCAGTGCCAGCACTCGCTAAGGCATCCACTTCGCAATTTCCCGGTAAATAACTATGTTCCAGTGTAGAATCACTTGACAGTGAAGCGGCATCACGTTCAGTTGTGTACGACATTCCATTACAATCACGGATGAGGTGTACACGTTGGATAGTGCTTCGATAGCAGCGTGACTGTCGGAGAAAATATTCAGGTTTCTTATGGAAATATTCTGGTTTCTCAACCAGTCCTACTGCCTTGTATATTCCAATGACCTCTGCCTGAAAACCCCTGCAGCGGTCTGGAAGCCGGAAGGATAGTTTCAGACCTTGCTGTTCTGAGAAAACGCCACAGCAGACTTTTCCATCCATTTTGGAACCATCAGTTTAGATGTCGACCGATTCCTGCATCCCACCTCTTTCTATTGCCCAGTCATCCCTACTTAGGATGACTGACTTGAAACCATGATGAAAGCAGGGAATCAGGGACGCAAGGTCTATCTTTACATAAGGTTCGATGTAGCTTTTGACTCTCCGATAAATTCAACCTTCATTAACAAAAGAATGGATAGATTAGGTCTAATACCAATCAGTGTTCGAGTTTGTGCTTGATGGTGGATCTCTAAAGATTGAAGACATATGCGGTTTTGAGGAAGCCGTTGGAGCACTTAAATCTGCCTTCAATAAAGCAGCATGCATGCATTCCAACGAAGCGTAGGGGAAAATATAAGGCCCCATGGTGAAATAGTGGCATTGCGGAGCTGCGGAAGGAATGTGGGAACTTCTTTAATCGGGCTAAAGAATCCAATGACTGGTCTTCCTATAAATTCAAACTGAAGAAGTGCAAATGCTCCATCAGGAAATCTAAAGGCATCTCGTGGAGAAGTTTCTATGCAGAAATAGAACACTCCAAGGATGTCAGTCGTCAGTAAAAAGTCATGACGAGCTCCCCCTTATTTTTGGGGTCTGTCAAAGACGCAAATCGGGTCTGGACTAAATCCAGCTCCGAAACGCTGGCTATTCTCATGGACACGCACTTCCCGGGCAGTGAGGATGTGGCTGACAAAGCTGATCCACATCCACCCCCGAACTGCCTGTCAACCACTGTGCCTGTAAACGACAGGCTCCTGCGCTGGGCAATCAGCTCATTTCAACCCTTTAAATTCCCTGGCATGGACAACATCTCACCAGTTGAGATCCAGCAGGGAATCAATATAGCACTGCCATCTCTAAACGCCATTTTGAAAGCATGTCTACGGATGACTTACATTCGACAGCGGTGGAAAATAGCTAAAATAGTCTTCATACCCAAAGCGGGCAAGACATCCCATTCCTCACCTAAGGATTATAAACCTATCAGCCTCACTTCTTTTCTGCTGAAAACTCTGGATCGTCTACTCGTGATGCATCCCGGATAACGCTAAATGATCAATCACAACACGACTCTGTATGTTACGACCCTTACGAAAGTAAAAATTTGTGCACAGAATTTAGAATAAAATAACTAATAGTGTAAGGAATAGAATTAGAGTTAAATCTGAAGTCTTATTTGTCACATTCGGCAGCTCTTTTATTACGATTTGGTTTCTTTGCCACATTTGGCGTAACAATTTAGAAATATCAGCATTGCGTGTGCCATTTGTATAGGTAGTATTTAGGCCACTATTTCGCCCTTAAGATGAATACTACTACTTAGCAAACCTCATCAGAATATTCATTTGGTATATTTACTAAAAAAAAAGAACTGGCCTAGTAAGAATAAAATCGAAGTTTACCATAAAGTGAAAGAATGCATCCACTAAAATTCCCACAGCAAAAATAAATGGTGTTAGCAAACTTGAAATTTCACCTTTTAAAGATTACACAAATTCATGATTTGCATTCAATATTGAAATTTATCAACCTTCATCATAAAATAGTCAAGTCAATCAATCAACATTATGACCCAGAATTGACGTGAGTTGTATTTAATGTAGAATTCGAAATATCATACGAAAAACCTAATTAAATATTTGTTTGCCGCCTACTTCAAAAACGTGCGTACTTTCATTTCGTATGGTTTCTCCCCATGTTCAATTCTATTTGCATAAACATTTTTTATTGCATGCATGCATGGTGGAAACATCTGTAACTTCGCATTTTGCATATTTTGCGCCTTTGCAGACCCGCTATAGCTGCTCGGTAAAATGTAATGCGAAATTTTCAAATTTAATTCAATAAGTGATTTTTTCCCAATATGTACGTGCCCCAAAAATAAACTTGTGACGCTCTGCATTTGGTGGAATACTATTCGTGATTTACAAACGAACAAACCAAAAAGCTTTAAGGAGATTTTTTAATCTAATTTTATAATACAGCGTCATTAGAATTTCATAATAATTACGGTTGACCAATATAGTACTCGTAAGTAGTTTCAATTGAATCGCTCCGATAATTTATTGGCGGCATTAATTATCAGATGCACAATAAATCACTGTTTAGAAAACATTAGTAGCGATTATCATTTATAAAAATGCATTTGTGATTAGAACGGATCACTTAAAACATTACAGTTGTAGGAAAATGATTATCAGCCCTCTATTTTTTTTGTTCAAATGAATAAATTCCATATAAATTTTGTAGTCATTTCATATATCTATTTATAATTCCTCGATGAACCAGATTTTAAGTGAAAATATGGAAAATCGAAAATTTGTGACGCGTTTTAAATAAAAAATTGAAATTTTTTTTCGTGCTTTTGTTATAAAAAAATACAAATTAAAATTTTTTTTCGTGCTTTTGTCATAAAAAAAACTCTAAATCGAAAATTTTTATTCCTATTTTAGGTTCAGTTAAACGCAAATTTAATAAGAATTCAATTTTTTTGGTTTTTGAAGATCTGTCAAAAATTCGCTGAGACAACGGACGCAAGCCGGAAAAACGCATTTCGAGAAAAACACATTTTAAAAAAATTACTAAAAGCTGAATATTGACGTGACTTGTGTACTACTTCTTTATACGCAGGAATGCCAGAAAAAATACATTTTCTTGTTAATACCTGCCTTATATCGTGCTTTGCACAACTGTAGTCTTTTTGTTTTTTTTTATTTTAATGCCTTTCTTAAATTTTTCCACATCTTTTTGAAATTTTAAAGTCGCCATAATTCCCGCCTATAGCAAAATCTGGAACCATTCACCACCCGGAACGTGCCCACCTTATCTACCACGGAGTGGTAGTGAGCATCCGGTTAGGGTGAAAAGGAAAGTGGAGATCGTGACGGCTAGGTAGAGGTGTCAAATGAAGTGGCCAGAATGAAAAAAAGGCAATAGCGAAAAAATAAGAACAAAGTCCGAAAATGAGATGTGTGCATCTTGTGGATCAGGAGCTGTGGTGTCTGCGATCGCTCCATTCAATAGGCCGTGCAGTATTATGAAGCGCGCTTCGTTTCTTGCCCCGAAAATATAAGAAGGACTTCGAATATCGGCCTCAAGTTTTTTGAGCATACTCTTGAATAGCTAAACTTTCGATTTCTGCAATAAAAAAATGTCAATTTTTTTGAACCGTCTAGTGTGATTAAATGCCAGATCGTCTCAAGGCGGTTTTAAAACAATTGGACTGTCCTACAAAGTGTTAGTAATAAGTTTTGAAAAATCAAAAATTATTGTAACTAATATTAAGGACTTATACAAGAGAACATCATTTAAGCTAAGAGGTAATTTTGTGCGTTTATTTGTTAAATGAAGTAATTTTGTGTTTTTTTAACTGGAATTGATAAATAAATTTATGAACTAAAATATTTTTTATGTTTTTATAGATGAACTTTTCATATTCTAGCAGTTCTTAAGCAGTTTCCTCGTATTAAGTACTCATATCATTTGAGCTGTGACCTACTTTATCTAGCATTTGGTAAAAAATGCTAGACCGCATGCCTCACAAATTACTGGGGCGTTTGTTTAGTGAGTTAGGAAGTTTAGTGCTGACTTAAGTATAATACTCACCTAACCTCTCGCCTTGCGTCACGGACTATTCCCTTTCTCGGAGCTGGGATAATAATTTATACACGATTTGAAGATTATGAAACATTTCGATTTTTAAACAATTCATGCAGACTAAGATCAAGGACTTATTTAAACGATCTATTTTTTGAGACGGTAAAATAAATTTAAAGATATTCAAATTTCTTCATTCGATGAACAAAAATTGAAAATATCGTAAGCAACAACTCAATATTATCAATTTAATATTCAAACGATTAACTTTCAAGCAATAGTAAATGAAAAACTCCATCTAAAAATGTATCTAAAATGTTGGTTACTTATCAGGAACAAGAAACAAATTCCTATAAATTAACCAAATGCATTTTTTCCAAGTGTAGATCATAAAATGGTTTAGTCCAACCATTCTGAAAATCAACGAAAAGAGACCACCACCAATTAGATTAGGTCAGAATAACCCTATGAAAAAATTTGTTTTCAATTTTATCAGGCTGAGCCTTTTTGAAGAGATTTCTTCAAATATTGACGATTGGCAGACACAATTTTATTAATTTTTTATTAAATATTTGGAATTTTCGGAAAAATCTATGAAATCTATTTTTTTCGTTTTGAATTTTTAACGATAAACATATTTTTTTTAGCAAAACCAAATAATTGATTATTTTAAAACTAAGAATTAATCAACTTGGATTTTGCCCACATTTCATTTACTTTCTGTAGTATCTGCACTAATTTTTACGACAAATAATAGTCAAGAAGTATTAAATTGTTATTTTTCTTCTAATTGAAAACCAGATTTCCAAAAATTCTTTTTACATATTTCCCTATTATCATAAGTTTGTAATGATATACACATACTTTAAACTATTAACCGACTTCCACCAGATCAATTCGAATACATAGCACAAGGTTTCATTTCAGTACATAATTAGCATAGCAACTTTTGCAATATCTTTCACCTTGAACTCAACAAATTACCATACTAATGTTGCCTACATAAGACAGCTTTTTTATTTCGTGTATATAGAAACATACAAGAATAATGTGAATTCGGATATGAGATGGGTCCGTGATCTTCCGAAGTTTCCTATAAAAACTAGTTTTGTATTTGTTTTCTTTTTCACTAAATGGTGATGATGCTTTGGCCATTAAAATTCTAGAAAATTAGCGGAACAAATGTATTTATTATATGCCTTTTTAGTATTCGCTAAACTCAACACCTGCAACTAAGAACGCGTAGTGGTTGTTTGCTGTTATCGTTGTAGAGTTGAAATGGGCGGGGGGGTTTGTATGAAAATCAATAGGATTAATGGTAGCTGTTAGTATTATCCAACAACATAAGTTGTTGGAATAAAATATTTGATAATAGTTCTATACTCTCATTTGATCCTGATTAACTAAAATTAAAATTATTAATCATACGAATTTAGAACAAAAAGCCTATTTTTATGGTATGAAGTTTCAATAGTGGTTAGAGCTCAAATGAAAATAAAACAACCACGCATTATGAAAAAAAACTATTTAACATTTCATTGGATGATTATAGTCCAAACTCTCATAGCACAAAACGGTACCTTTATCAAACGACTGAAATTTAAAAAGGGAAAATTAATATAAAACACGTAAAACAACATGTTATGCTTCAAAAAATTATAAAAGAATGTAAATTGATATTTTTAATGGATTTTTCAAATCAACAAAAAACAATGAATTCTCTTTTTAAAACGCCGGCGTAAAGGATTCTCACGAGGCTATTGATATTTGCAGCAAGGATGCATTCTCAAATGTCTACCAAGTTTTGAAAATTAAGGCAGTTACCTGTGACCATTTTCCATTATGCGTCGTCTCCACAATGGGAGAAAATCGTTTGAATGCATCAACATTTCTAGGCACACTACGGAATATCAGCATAGAAGTCGATACAATTTTTGATGAAAAAATGTTCTTAGAGTTTAACGTGGCTACCTATCAGGGTGATTTGAAGCCATGAGCCTCTTCGGGTCTGGCTTTGTATTGAGTGACAGCCACGCACCCTCCCAAAAATTGTGAGAGTACCAGTTTGCCTACTGAGTGCAGGCTCAGTGATCTTCCTGGTGAAAGCGAAGTCTATATATACCTCTCCTAATCTTTCGGCTTCGGCACCGGATTGAATCGCAATTCCACGCCGAGCTCCCAAAGATGCTGCAAGAGTCCCCATACTCGAAAGTATGACAGCTTAAGAGGTATTTTGGGCGACGATTTTCAAAAAAATAACCAATTTTTTTTTGAATAACAAGCAAAGAGATATCATCTTGAAAGGTGGTAGAAGAGGTGTACAAAAATTTTTTTTGGATTTTTTTTATTGTTTTTTTACGCATAACATTTTTTTTAAAAAAAATCAATAAATGACGGCGGACGTGGTTTCAGGTGACTGGATCATCTGGGGATAAACAAAATGCCAAATTAATCCTTGTTTAAGTGCCTATGGCAAGTACTGGAATGATTATTTTCATTAAAAGATAACAGGGTGAGGGTGGAAAATTGATTATAATGATTTCGCTACCGGGTATAGCCATATATGTGTACAACAACATATTAAAAAATCAGTGTGATCGATTCAGTATTTTTTTTAAATCGTGTCCGCCAGCATAAAAAACATGAATTCGAGAAAATCGCATTTCCTTTTTTACGATTTTTTTAAAGCGTTATATACATCTACTCTGCTATGCCTGAGCCATACAAAATTCCTTCCTATTTTTCATACAGTTCCTGACTAGCTAATTGTGCGTCACTGCGAACTGTTCTGTTTTTTTTTTTTAAATTGTAACCTAAAAGACCCCTTAAAGGCACGTCTTTGTGGGCTCTACCCGCGATATGGGTGTACACCACAGCCACCACGTTCGCACGCCCCTATAGGGGGTCCTTGCCGCGTATAAAACCTCCCTGAAATTTTTGATAACAATCAAATCAATCAATTTATTGAAATTAAGACTTCAATTTCGTCAAATTTGGCGTTGACCACCTTCCATTATCGTAGCCATAACTGCCAATTTTGCCTGATAGGACTGAGATATACTTTGTACAAATGTGTAAATAAACGGTATTATTGTATAACTTGAATTATTGAACTACAAATATCTACAAATAATTTTTTTAAGTATTTACTACTTTCAAATACTGTGATGTATCCCTTTAAAACATTAAAGAACATTTTCAAGCAATAAAGAGATGTATCTATCACCAATAAATACATTACTTCAATTCTACAAAAGGCTATCCTTTCGACATTAACGTGTTGTATTTATCACCAATAAATACCTTCATGAATGGATGGATAGCGCTTGTCACCTCGTGATCTTTCCTTGCGAGCATGAACATTGCCTTTTTGGTTGCGAGTGTCATGTGGAAGTTTACGATTTATTGGATCTGTAAATGCATGACATCGTGGAATGCATATTTTAAGAGAATTAATTAGGTAATAAAGGTCATGAGTGTTTAAGTTAGTGTTAAAAAATTGTATAAATAGCAAGTAAAAGTCAAAAAATATATAGTCTTTTGACACACTCGAACTAGTTTCACTTGTGCCTTTCCTGCTCAGCACTCTTTCAAGACTTTCCCTGGATTGTGCCAATAATTCGGCACTTCAGGTAATGCCTACAATCGGCATGTACTTATATTCTATGGCCAGTGACATGAAAATTGTGCTGGCCGTTTCATTATTAAACATTTCCTCTATAATTTCCTTTATCTCACATATCCTCATCATGAAAATCTATAGTCGAGATGGAGAGGACTATGACAACAATGGACCACAAGTAACGCAAGACGAGTCAACATCATCAAATGGCGATCCTACCTCATCACAATACTCTCCTTTCTCCTCAAAAGACCTGTATATGCACCTAACTTGGGGTTCTACTTGACTTTTTGTTAGCTACTCGATTTTCTTTCAGAGGAAAGTGGAGGTTGATTACATTAAGCTGTATTTTTTTATAATTTCGAGATTTAAGAAAATCGTTAAATATAGCCCCTTTGTATAGTTTCAACGTCTAACTCTTCCAAGCTGCTCATCGAAATGTTCCTCACTTCAGTTTATATTTCTGATATCACGAATTGGTAGGTAATTGCCCCAAGTCTGATAAAATAGATAATTGCCACGACAGTTACTAAGATTTTAAAGCCTTTCGTATCAGTTTCATGTATATGTAGATATTAGTTCTTATCTTATCGTAATTATTGTTCTTTTTAAATATTCTTTTTCATTGTTTCCATCCACAATACTGCAAAATATGATGGCGTCGTCATTAAAAATTGATTTTTTGTGATAGCAAGTTTGTTTAGCCCATATTCGAAGTAACTAACTCTCACTTGTTTCTCAATTCGAAGAAACGCAAGCCACGTCTTCCTAGAACGACGTGCTCCTCTTACGCACTAGACGACACGGTGCAGCTGGGTAATCCGCCCACGCAGGCACATATGTAGGCTTGGCGCAAAAAGATTGTAGTCTAGATTTTTGAGTGTAGGTAATTGCTAGTAAGAAAAGCTGTTTTGTTACCTAATAAAGCACACTTAAATTTTACGCTGCTCTTGATTGCCGCGCGAATTAGCCGCGAGTACTGGCTGCCACTTAGTGAGCTCGGCGTCTTTCAGTATTCCACTAAATTCTGCGTCGACCAGTACTCGTCACACTGTCGCTGGAGTAGTCAATTTTATCTACGTCTACGGGGAACACTACTATCTGAATTTCGGCTGTATGGCATTGTGGCTTCGCAAATAGATTCCCAATAAAATCCGCGAATCTCGATCATAAAAAGTTAACGTTGTTGTTTGGTCTGCAATTCGGAGATGATATTAATTTCATTGGGCAATCGACGGCTGTGTTCCGGAAAGCAAACCAAAAAATACTTATTGTTTTAATTGAAAGCAATAATTGAACGCTTTAATCGCCATCCTCGGCTTTGGATTACTAGCATACATAACTGGAAGTAAATAGAAACAGGCTCATAGTATTAGCATGATTTGCCAACTAGCAACCAGTTTGCACCGTCGCGAAGCCATAGCGTACGATAAGCTTCTTATTTAAACTATCGCAGAATTAATTAACTCCACTAACATTTAACATGAAGCATTTACGGAAACTACACTAATTCCTCGGATCGGTCTGCGTATCGAAGATCGTCGTTTACTGAAAAAAAAAGTAAAAATGATTATCTGGTGATAGCATAACTTGTTTGGAGAATCAGAGTGGCTTCTTCTGGCGCTAGACTGGATCTAGCCTGGCCGCCAACTTTGCCAGCTTCGGATGGTATAAATAAAACTAGAAATCCAGCCATGACTTATTGTTTTTCGAACCGTAACCGCAAGCTAAGCCTTATAATGGCTGGTGGATTTTTAGTGGTGGTGTGTTTGCTGCTAATAGCATCATTTGGATCGACGTTGGGCCTGAGAACAGTATCGGGAAGAAGCCGAAGTACCACAACAGTAGCACCGAAAACTAGTCCTGATGAAGAGTTGCAGTTGATCCATTTGGTATGTGATATGGTTTTGATAATAGTCAAGTTTATTAAGTTAACAAATGTGTGCTACGTTCAAGAGCAACAGTAATTGTCGTGTTGCCTTGCCGCGCACAAAAACGAACAATGGATTTATATATTGTTTGGGAGACTAGTGATCAGGCAATTTAACAGCATGTTAAGTATTTTAAGTGTGACTGGTATTATTCAAGTTTTTATTTATCAAACGGGGGAAGAGCTTATTTCAATTGGATGTCTAGGAAAAAATTTAGAACTCATAATTATCTTTGATTGTTGTGAAACAAGCTTGATCATCTTGTTTTTAAAGCAACCTTTACTTGATAACACTAATCCCATTTAATGCCATTACTAGTTTCAAAGTTTTATATTAAACCGAAAGAAAATCATCATGCATACAGTCCTGACCACAGATCGGCAATATTTGATTATCTCAATATTCGATCATAATTTATTTTATTTAAAATGCCATGGCAAACGTTTACAACTCTTTTTTTGGTTTTGAAATTTAAAATACATACTGAAATGTTTCTCTTGAAACGGATCGATCACTCACTAGTAGAAACGAATTCAGAAAATTTATTTTCTGCAATTGTTGGTTATAAGCAAATTTATTATCGCGTTAATTTTATCCATAGTCAAGTGTGTTGTTGAACAATAAAATTTACTTATTTTTTCAACGTTGGGAGGTGGAAATCTGCAAAAGATACCGCTCGTCTGGATTGAAATTTGCGATTTTTTTTATCATAGCATCGTAATCTAATATTTGACCTGTTCAATAGTTTAGACAGCAAGTGTTTATTACTCCTGTCTTATTTTTTCTACTCGTTTTTTTTTTAGAAAAAAACGCAAATATAAAATTCAACAAAAAACACATAAAATTTCTTAAGCACCTTTCCTTTAGAAACGATCTGAAAAGCAAAAAAAAAATTAATTCTACTCGCTTGCGGGGCCATTTACTACTTGGCGCCCTAAACGGTTGCCCAATTCGTCCTTAAAGCGAGAAAGGCTCTGGACTTTCATATTGAACATTGAAACACTAAAGTCAATTGTGTCGAAAGATTGAGAGGCAATGGAGATGACGCCCATGTCTTCCACCTTCAGTGACTACCGATCATAACATTAAAGATACTACTTAAGAAGAGTCCATAACATGGCATTGATACTACTTACGTAAGACCCTTGAATAAAGAACTCAGCAACCAGCCCCAACCCCATAAGCGGAGGTGAAGCAGTTTCACCACATATGTAACGTATGCTTTTAATAGAGCAAACATCCCCCAAACTATCCTGCGCTGGCCCAGCAATTTAACAAATCCATATATACTATTCGACTACCATATAAAATACTAAATAACACATGCAACGTCCTTCATGGTTGCTATAGCGGGTGGGCACAGATATCTCACACTTTGACGCAACGGCAGCCAGTTCAAAGTCATTCTCCGCGAATGCGATATAGTCTAATTCTCTTTGGAAGACAGCGCCTGACACCCAAACGTCATACAGCAATGGGCGATGCTTATTCCATAACATGGTCGGCGCAACGCTGAAATGGTTTTTTAGTCTTCTTACACGTTTCAGTATTTGTTCTCACACATATAAAAAAGATACTAAATACGTAAAGAAAGGGTGCTAAAAAACGAAGCCAAACTTTAAACGCGATTTTCTCGAAATAACGTTTTTTTCAACTGACCGCTGGTTAATCTCCGCACCTATTCAACCGGTTTTGATAAATCTTAGTGCGTTTTATTTATTAACATATTTTGCAAGACAATTCACCTCAATTCGACCAAAAAAATCGGAAAACAACAATTTGGTCTGCAAAAAACAACTGAAAAGGAGGGTTGATTTTTCAACAACAAAAATTCAAAGCTCCACAATTTGTTTTTTTTTAAATCATTTTTTCATAAACGGTGGTGAATTGTCTCGTAAGAGACCTTAAGTCTTTAAAACCCTTTTTGAGTTTTCTGTTTCAGACTTGCAAATTTGAGATTAGCGATGGTGTACTTTTCGAGGTGTCAACTTTGGCGCCCTCTATTTAATAGCTTTATAATTAAATTTTTTAAAAAAAATTTTTTCGTTCTCTCAAAAGATAGATGTATAGCTTGCATGTTCCTATTTAATTAAGAAGCCGAGAAAAAATTCGCTCTTTTTAGCCTTCTAATGTGTACTAGTACCTTATTAAGTTTGGTTCATGGTTAAATTATCAATTATTTCGTTTCCACCGAATTGAATTTATTTTATTTTCATTGCTCCTTATGAAAAGAATTTCACTGAAGCTCCTACTTGATTTTGCCTGTAAAACAAAAAAAATATTGCGATTGTATATCTCGCTCGAAGGACATCTCAATTTTTTTCAATTCTCTTGGCTTGTTTCGACTTCTCCTTCAAAGCGTAAGGCTTTTGGAGAGAGGAAGTATCCAATCGAATCCTTACGCGATATAAGTAGGAGGCAGAAGGGAACAGAAGCTTGCTTAACGAGCACTTTCTAATCAATTGGGCATTTCAGCATCTAAATTCTTGTTTTATGAGGGAGACAACGTTGATATTGCTCACTTTCTAGTTTACCTTTTCATAAAACGAAGCTAACTAGAATAGTTCTTAAAAAAGTATTCTTCCTATTCAACTTATACCTGACACTTACCTGGTTATCTGGAACACTTTGTCTAACTATAAGTTAACGATGATAATAGAAACAAGTACATACATCGATTTGGATTAAAATTTTACACATTTCTTACAGGTATATCGTCATGGTCCACGAACTCCGGCTGACACATACCCGAATGATCCCTACATCAACCACACTTTCACTCCCGTTGGATGGGGTCAAATAACAAATGTAAGATATATTTATACAATATATTTGGCTGTTACAACAGCTAATCATCGATTACCTTTTATACCTCGATTTCAGGAAGGTAAACGTGTGCTATACAAAACAGGGCAATGGCTCCGCAAACGCTATGACACCTTCTTGGGTAACCACTATATGCCTGATGTGAGTATCCTGCACAGATAAATAGGTACCTACAGCAATCATCTACTCTTTTAGTTGTTACACGCTCAAGCTACAGGCGTTTCACGTACACACATGTCCCTTGCCACAGTTTTAGCTGGAATGTGGCCACCACAAAAAACACCAATGGAGTGGAATCGCAATCTCAATTGGCAACCAATTCCTATTTATTCTCAAGCATTGGATGAAGATACTGTAAGTTATTACTCACTATTCCGTATTGCCTACTATAAAAGAGCTATGATTCTAAATATCTCCATTAACAAATCCTCAGCTTCTCCTTGTTCGCACATCATGCCCTCGATATTACGAAGCATTGAAGGAAGTATTAGAGCTTCCCGAAGTCAAATCAGTAGTTGATCAATATCGGCCCATGATGAAAAAATTGGAAGAACTTACCGGCATGAAAATAGACACTGCAGAAGATGTAGCGGGCGTCTACAGTACATTGAAAGCTGAACAGGAATATGGCTTGGAATTGCCGAAATGGACTAAGGAATATTTCCCTGATAAAATGCTCGAACTGAGTGAATTAAGCTATATCTATAATGTATATACGCCAGAGCTTAAGAGGGTCAAAGCAGGTACGCTCATTTAATTGACATCAAAAAGCAATGTAAACAATTTACCAATTGAATTTTATTCCTCAGGACCGTTCTTATCAAAAATGTTTAACGAATGGACCGAAAAACGAGACGGCAAGTTGAAACCAAACGACAGGAAACTGTTCATCTACACTGGTCATGACTCCACCGTCGTCAACATTTTAAATGCTTTGAACGCATGGGAACAGCAAGTAAGTTGATATTTTCAGATTCTGATGCATAACTCTTGCTTACCTCAAATTTTATTGAAACAGTATCCCGTTTATGCAATCATGGCCATGTTTGAATTGTACAAAAATAAAAATACCGGCCAATTTGCAGTCGAGGTAAGATCACCACCATTCGAGACGGATTTTGCACCTGAATAACATCCGAACTTTTACAGATTTACTTGAAAAATGATACAAACGCAGAACCAACACCACTGACTCTTCCTGGCTGCACATTCCATTGTCCACTCGAGAAAGTCATTGAATTGTCGCTACCGATTGTTGGAGACGCATCGTGCGCAGCCAAAGATTCCACATTCACAGAACCACCACCAAGTGGCCCCTAAACAACTACATAGACTATTGTGATTTTCACAAAACAAAACCAAGTTACCGATTTGTAAAAAGTTGCAGTTTTTATAATCGTTGTATGTAATAAGAATTATCGATTGTTTGTTTTTTTACTATAATAAAAGTATATTTTCATACTTCACACATTGCCTTTTAAAAAGTTGTCAAGCAGTTTGTATATCGTAATGTTGATTACCAGTCATCATTTTCTTGAAATGCTTTTGTCGGCCGTTGATTCGCATCTATTTTAGTGGATGAATGCGTTGAGCTTTTATTGTTTTCTTCGTTTTGTTCGGATGTCGCTGTTTTCATTTTCTTCTCGTGGCTTTGACTGAAATTCAGATTTTAGGTAAAAAAACAACATTAATAAGATCATTTATATTTTTAAAAATGAAATAAGCTGGCCTGTTACGATGAAATTAATTGAATAGTTTCTGAGGTTTTTGTCAGGGTGTAAAGAAGAGTGCATGGTCTTGATGCATGTGTCGAGCGTTCGTCAACATATATCGAACTTCATGCTTTAAACCTGATTTCAGTGTCATGCAAATACAAAAGGCTCATACAGTCGTTTCATTGTGAGATGACTGGACGGCGTGGTTATCAAGCGGTTTTGAAAATCATCATGACGATGGCACCACGCTACCGCTTGCACCATTGAAAGTAATGAATCGCGCGATTCTATTATTGAGCTTTTGATAGTCCAAAGAGCAGAATTAAGTTCTAGCCCTGGAAATGTTCGCCTACTTACACAAATTTTCGTCCCACATTATATTTACTTGACTGTTAATTGCTACGAATCACGCGACACGGAAAAATTATGATGATTTCAAACGAAGCCGCCCAACCGCAGGTACGTGAACGGCGCTGGCAAACCGCCTGACTCTTAAATCAGCCTTAACTCTGGGGAAGCTAAAATATCGTAAAGATGACGAGCGAGATTTTGTTATTGTTTACCTCTTTACCTCTTAACCTACGCCAATGGAATTTTCTCTCCAGCTATGAGTCTTACTTGGACTACCTCATCTGTTAATTGGTGCCGCGCTCGATCAGTGGCGAGGGGTTCATATAAGCCGATTCCCATCGGCTTCCCTTTCCAAATATGTTCCAAAAATGTCTAACACTTCAGTTTTATAAGCGAATGAAGTGTTTATTTACTTGAATGCATCACTGTAAACATGCACAATCGTTCCACTTGATCTCAGTGTTTATTCCACCATACTCCATTCTCTTCATGCTACACATCCTCATAGTTCCATAATAGCCAGCAAAGCGATCAACATCTGTAAGAGTTGCGCAAAGCTTTCCGAGTCTCGAAATTCATCAATAATTTAAGTTGCCGTGGGCATTCAACTCCCGTTTGTTGGAATGGCAGCTCGGTTTTCCTCAATAGGATATGGAAACAAATCAAAAAGCCGGTAGCGTTTCCGGCTTGCTCATAATATACTGCTTTGTCTGTTAAGGGTCCATGTCTCTCAAATAGTAAGCGGCTTACCCACAGTAATTTTTCACCCCTCACCACTGCGCTCGATTGCAATATGTCAATTTATCCCTGCAGCCAATCGATCGTAAATTTTACGATAGTTTAGCTTTGACGTTTGTATTTTTGATACATCTATTGTGCTTTAGCGGATAACTTTTTTAAGTTTTAGTGTTAAATTAGTTTAAAGAATGAATCACTTAACAGACAGTGAAATCTTGCAATACTTGCAACAGAGTGCGAGTGATATATCAGACAGTGATTCATGGATCCACCCGTAATGTAACCGTAGGCAACTGGTTCATTTCTATTCCATTGGCAAGTTCACTTTTGGAAAAACCATACAAGCTTACAATTGAGGGTACACTGAGAAAAAATAAGCGGGAAATACCACCCGAAATGATAAATCCTAAAGGTAGACCTATAGGGACAAGTATGTTTTGTTTTGATGGTCCAAAAACAATGGTTTCTTGCAAGGCGAAAAAATCAAAAGTAGTTTTGCTACTATCCACCTGCCACGAAAAGCCGGTCGTCAATCAAGTCTCCAAGAAACCTCAAATAATTGAAACGTACAAAGGAGCAGTCGACTCGTTGGACCAAATGTATCATCAGATGTCATGTAGCCGTTAGACTAAACGTTGGCCTTTATGCATATTTTATGGCATACTGAATATCATACGAGTGAACGCATATGTTATTTACGTCACTAATATAGTTAAATTGAGTTTGAAGCCGATTTCGAGGAGGAAATTCGCTATGCAAATACATCATAGTCTAATCGAGCCATGGCTTCAACAACGGATTCAGTACCCAACTTTGCCACGCAAACTCCGGAAATTTATTGCCGATATTCTGAAAGTTTCGGCGCCAAAACCACTTCTCAAAATTTACCACTAACAATTTGTAGGATCTACCTATCCGTCAAGAGAAGAATGACAACAATCTACTGCTGCCGCAGCAACAAGCCAATTTGCGCAGAGAATTGGGAAAAATGCTGTATCGACTGCGTAGAGTACCTGAAAGCTTTCAAATTTGCCATAACTTGTTTACCATGATGTACTTGAACTAACTAAATTCGTTAAAGTTCAATTTTATACCACGAAGTACTTTTTGTCTAATTAAATAAAACTATCGTAAATTTTACGATATTTTAGCTTTAACGTAATTTTTGAACAGGTTAGCTTTCCAGGGTTAAGAGCCTACACGATAAGGTCAGGTCGTGAAAATTATCTCTTAAATTCGAATGATTCTTTTATTATTTTTATTTATTATTAATTATTTTGTATGTTTAAGCCACCGAAGATTGAAGACCGACCGGGTAATAAACTTTTTTCAGGATGGTGTATGAAATATAAATAGAGATGACCAAATTCTAAGGTACGAAATTTTGTGGAAAATTGTGGACGTAACAGATCAAAAATGCATGTATATAAAAGAAACCACGGCATTGATTTTCCACATTCCATACTGAGCATTCGAGGTAGATCTCGATACATCAATTTTATAACACACACCTGCTACTCACCTTTCTTCCGATGTACCGTGATCATCACTTAATTTTCGTTTTCTCGCTTGTTTCGGTGTGCTACATTCATCTCCATGTATGCGCTAGAAATACATAATGTCAATAAATACCTAAAAATGAAAGTATTGTAATTTTAACATACGTATTGCAACGATTCTTTAAATGCATTGAATGACTGCACTTTAAAACCCTGACACGAACCAATTGTTTTCAAAACAAAATCAGAATTTTCTTTTTTATGCAACGATATGAGTGCACTTGATGCATTTATCCACGTCACAAATATCGGACCATAATTACGAAATTGATGGACCACATCCGACTGTTTCCATTCCTCCGGTACAGTCACGTGAAAAACATGATCACGTGACGGCATTGCTGCAAGAATAACCAATAATAGCTTTTAAAAAATTCGGGCCTCTATCAATTCTCTATATTACGTTCGGCGCCGACCAGATTGAAGTAGCCGATATCGGGTAGTTTGCCCAGGAAGATTCTGTTTGCATGAAACATCGCTTTAGTTCAATTATTTTTTCTAATATTCACTGTCACCTGTTCAAATACTCCTTTGCTTCGTTTATGTCCTTAATTAGGACATCAACAGATCCATGAACATATTCTGCTATGCTAAGAAAAGAAACTGCTGTGATGAAAGAATCGTAGCCAGCTTCGTGCGCTTTGTTATTCTGCAACGAATAACTATAGGCTGAATGTCCAGACTTCAGCTTTGGCAATGAAAATGGAGCTTCAGAGATTGTTCGCACCATGTCCGCTAGCACACTTGACCTAACAAACGTTTTCACGTTCGGCAAATTGCACATACACTTGGTATCTATAATGCTTGTGATAAAAAAGATTTCTTTACAGTTTTTAAATGTCCAGGAACCTCAATCGGTGGAATATCGGCTAATATACACAAATAAATAAGTAAAGTTCATAATAAATGTGTACGTACTACGGGAAAATGTTGTTGGTAAATTTTTTGAAATCTAGCAAATTATCAGGCAGTGGTCGAAAAAATTGTCTGAGAATGTATATCAAATCCAAAAATATATTGTGTCCAATGATTGGCTTGCGCTGAAATTAAACAATATTTTAGTGCCTTGTTTCATCGATCCTTTACTTGCGTACAGAAGCTGAAATTTTTTGCAGGATTTTTGAGATGCCCACGAAATCTTCCAGTTCTTTCCATTCATTTATTTGCACTTCTTTCTCAATTCGTTCTTCTTCCGCTTCACTCTTCCTTCGGTGAATCACAATTGCTTTTGATTTGTCCAAGTTTTGTGTTGTTGCCACGATTTTGTCGGCGAAATTGCCTTCGATCAGTTCGTATATAAGTTTTCGTTGAAAGGCATTGCAGCCACCTATCACTTTCTCATCATCGTGCGAATCGATAAACGTCTCTATCTCTTTGCTGAAATTTGTGAAACATATATATTTATGTAATAAGCCTTTTAACTGCAATTGACTTACTGTATTTTATCGATAGCTTCTTTTTCTTCGTCTGGCACTGGGATATGGTTTAATGATGTATTTTTTGTCGCTTCGCTCGTCATTTTTCGGGTCTCCTCTCTTTGCGTCTGTTTTTCACGCAAACGTTCGCGTAACAATTGTTCCTCGTGCTCGTCACAGTATGGAACGCCGTCGTTAAATAGTTTATTAAAATTGAAATCATTCTCGGCGAGAAACGCCATCGACGAGGCTTGGCATAAGAAATTCGTTTTCCAGGATCGCGGACATACATAGAAGTTATACGAGTTGTAAGTGAAAGTGGTGTCCGTTGAATTGACTTCTGGGGATTGTATCAGTGTTACGCCCAGCTGAATGATAACATAGCCGGCCGTGTTATCCAAGTATTTACGATATGCTAGATCCGGACTGTCGTAGGGCAGGATTTTAATGCTTTCTGTAGACACTCCCGTGAATTCAGAGTCGAATGTTACAAAGTCACATTTTTCCAAATCTTTGTCGAAGTTGTGGCAAGCTTCACGCAAGTCTGTAATGTAAGTGTGATTGATTTGATTCTTCATTAAGGATTGATTGCATGGAGTCGCAAAATTAAAATTTAACTTAAAAGCGGCTTGAAGACTTTTCACAAAGGCAACAAGCAAAATTTATCCATAAAAAATACATTGCCGAGATATTTCACTCGCAGGAAATATGGACAAAACCCTGATTCGATGGGAAACGTTTGCAAAGATCGAGCGGTTGAGGAAGGACCCTTTACCACAGAAAAACATCAAAAATCAAACATCATACAAGAAGGCAATTAATAATGAAAACTCAAAATGGAAATATAGCTTAGCACTTACTTAAGAGTTTTTTATTCAATTGATGCTTGTGAGGCTAAAGACACATGAAAATGGACAAAGAAACTGCAAGGAATTAAGCATGAGTAACTATCCCTTATTCCGATTTCATCGTCCGGGAAGTAAGTTCTGAGGACATTATTACTTGTCCAGGTTTTTTGTATGCCTTGCATATTAACGGTGCAAACTTGATGGAATGAAAGGTATTTGTAGAACGGAAGTAATTCAAATATAAAATAAAATAGCAATAAAAACACCAGAATTATTGGAAAATTAATCGAAATTCAACAAACAGAAAATCCAAGATGATATTAAAAAGGCAACTTACTTGATCTTGTCACGTCCATCACACTCGATGTATTTTCAAGCAGTTTTCTTTGATATTATTTGTATTTTGCCGGATCTCCCAATTTTCTTGCCCATAAAACGTAAACAATGTACTTGAGTTGACAACTTCAGTTGTCATTAGTGCTTGTCTGCTTTTGATAAACCGAACGCAGCTCTTTGAGTTCAGAAAATATGTCGCCAACATTCTAGTTTTCCCTACTAGATATTTTACCGT
The DNA here is from genome assembly GCA_963942545.1 of Oxycera nigricornis. Classification (NCBI taxonomy): domain Eukaryota; kingdom Metazoa; phylum Arthropoda; class Insecta; order Diptera; family Stratiomyidae; genus Oxycera; species Oxycera nigricornis. The sequence goes on along the minus strand of OZ012659.1, from coordinate 122,717,011 downwards.
TTTAACTGTTTTGTTATATATGTTTGACGCAAAGTCTGCATTCGAGCAAATAAACATACAACAGCTTAGATTATAAAACACTCTGTTAAACTTACCTTGCAAGCCATACATAAAGCTGGCAGCCCCGGTTTAACCGAATTATGGACCGGGTTTTTGACTCGACTTGTCAACGTCAAACGAGTGATGAAATTCGTATCGAGTTTGCCGGATACTGAAAATGCTTTTATTCTGCCCCACGTGCGGCAACCTTTTACTTGTTGAGGAAAACATCGATTGTTTAAGATTTTCCTGCAACACGTGTCCGTACATTTGCAACATAAGTCGGAAAATAACAACAAGAACTTATCCTAAACTCAAGGTAAGTGGTTCAATTGGAAAAATCACATTTTATAACTGATAAATGTTCGATAGGAGGTTGATCATGTTATGGGTGGTGCGGCTGCCTGGGAGAACGTAGATTCCACAGACGCTGAGTGTCCTGCCTGCTCCCATAAACAGGCGTACTTCATGCAAATGCAAACCCGTTCCGCGGATGAGCCTATGACTACATTCTACAAGTGTTGTAATCCTCTGTGCGGACACAATTGGCGCGATTAACGCCGAAAGTTGACTATGAAGCGGTTTTTAGGCATGATTGGGCGGAACGTAAACATGCTATCCGCTAAGTGTTATTCATCCGCGATTCCCATTGAAATGGAGTCGCCTTCGGTGAATCAAATCGGTCCGAAATTCGTACATATAACAGATAAAACAGCAGTGGAAACTGCATCGAATTTGCTGCACCAGGGCGAAGTTATCGCGCTCCCCACTGATACCGTGTATGGACTGGCTTGTAGCGCAAATGATCCTGAAGCCATACAGCGGTTGTATTCTATCAAGGGTCGCGAAAGGAGTAAACCGGTGGCGATTTGCGTGTCAGACCTACTCAGTTTACGCCATTGGGGTGAAGCGGCCCATCTTCCTCAGGAACTGCTCCAAGCCCTGCTACCTGGGGCCGTGACAATAGTCCTCTACAAATCGAAAAACCTGGACAATCCGCATCTGAATCCGGGCGTTGAGAAAATCGGCATTCGTATTCCCGACTTTCAGTTCATCACGGCTCTAACGCGAGAGTTTCGTTTGCCGGTCGCGTTGACCAGCGCCAATCGATCCGCGGAGAAAAGTACGTTGAATATAAACGAGTTCAGCAACATTTGGCCGAAATTAAAAGCGGTGTTCGATGCTGGCCAAATAGCCGATGATGAAAAGCGACGATTAGCGTCCACTGTTGTAGATCTATCAAATCCTGGCACATTTAAAATTGTTAGGGAAGGTGTGGCAATTGAAAGAACTCTAGAAATAATGAACAAGTACAATGTAGTTTTAGACGATAGCTAAGCATTGCATTACATGTACGCAGTTTAGTATGTATATTTCAGTTGGAAACACATGTGACGAATCGCTTGAATAAATTGTGCGAATTGCGTTGTATTTCAAAACGGATTTTCAATACCACTCGAAGTAGCGGGTCGGCAGAAGCTGGCTGTTATCGTTTTGTAGACTCCGAAACAGTTGGGAATATCGTAGATTAGTTTGTCAGGTGCCTCTTTATTTCCTCTGTATGATTTTTTACTTTTTGTGCTGACTGAATAGCGTCACAGTCTCCTCTATTGTCTACCGCGATTACTGACTTGTTTTTTCATTGTCCTGTAATCCACTCCGCAATTCGTGAGAAAACATCTATGACTTTAAATTGTACGGGGTGATAATAAATTGTTTCAAGTTTTACAGAGAGAATTAATGGAAAAGCGAACTGTCCATGTACACCAAATGGAATGTCTATTTTTATAGTGTTTTGAACTATATTTGTTCACGTTTATTCAAACGATTTGCTGCAATTTCAAACATAGCCTAAATCCGTTGAAATGATTTTTCAAAAAAAACAGTCTTAAAATATACATGGGAAATAAACTCTTCGCTTTATGTCGTGTTCAGAACCAAATATACGCATGAAACCGTTCAATATTTACAAGTTCGTGAAGTTACTTCGCCCTATTTAGCTCATCTGCTCCTACTGGCCATGACTATTTGCTGAATTTGATTGTCCTAGTGAGATGGGCCACCGCTGGCCCGGTAGATACGAAGATAGTTTTTGCCATCGTGACGGGGGCCACACGATGTATGTCGCGCGGGCAGTCATCAAGCCAAGGGAAACCGGGCCGAAGGAGTTGCTGTCGAACGAATTGCCTTGGGATCAAACATGCTGATTTTAGTAAGCAACTCTTTTCAAATGACAAGAACATCTCACCCGTGTGATCTCCTTCCACCCAACAATGTCCGTCCGGAACACGAACATATGGTTTTTTATAGCCTAATGTTGAGACAATGTCCCCTTGCAATCCAACTACCCTTTTTATAATTTTTTGGTCCGGATCCTTGGGTGATATCAAAGATATTATGTCCCCGCGTTTCACATTCATTTCGCGGACGGCCCAGCGAGATAGAAATACATAGTCGGTAATACTTTCGTCTGGATTAAGAGCCGGCTGCATTGAGATGCCTAGAAATAAATAAAGTCGACGGGAATCCTATAGATTTAGCTCAATTACAAATCGTATGCTACATTATTACCTTCAACTCTTGCTACGCCACCGACACAATCGACGAAGGTAATTCCTACCGGAATACCAACAAACAATGACCTGAGAAGGAGACGCATTTTCGTTGCCCTCCAGGCAATATTTAATCCAGTTCCCAATCAGCAGGAATTGAAAAATTTGTAGGCCAGCTGCCTGTGTTTACGAACAAAACTGGCTGTCATATATTGTGCAACACTTTAAGATTTTCAGCTGTCACTTTGATTGAAATTAACAAAGCTGTTTGTATGGGTTGGAAAGCAGCATTAATATGTTAAGTAAATACTAAGCTATCCTCACTATTTGTGTCCCAAATTCTCTCAAGTGGGCGGTTTGAGGATAGGCTAAATTTTTGGTTGTGAAAATGAGTGAAAAATGATAGAGCCACTTACAGTTTCGGCAAAATTGTATATTTTTTAAATTTTTCTGTTATATTTTCACAAGAGCAGAAATAATTTTGCAGCATATAATTCGACGGTATCTGTTACCTTGCCATAAAAAGTTTGCATTCGCTTTGTGTACTAAATTTTTTAAAGCTATTCTTACTTTTAAATTGTTTTTTCCAGATATTTATCGATTATTCAAAATGCGGATATGACACTCATTCAGAATATTGTACTTTTGCTACGCAAGATGCAAAAGTAAAGCAGAAAAGTCTGAACTTCCTTGTATAATTCGGGGACTCCCAGTAGCGTTTTCCAATAAATTGTCATTTCAATTATTATTAACAGTAATAGAAAGTGTTCGTGTCGTGTTTTGCATTATTTTAGATCAAAATTTTCGTTTGTTTTGAAGAATTTTGTCAAAATGGAGATAAATTGGATAATTATAAATTTCTGGATACGTGGAAAAAGTTGTCGAGGTACTGCCAAATACCATAACCAAAGAGTTACTGACAAACGGCCGGGGCAATTATATCGAAGCTTTGTTTGGTTATCCATCTACGTCGATCCTCACAATCCTGTGCTTATCGCAAAACCGCTCCCAATAAAGATTCAACAGTCGGAAAAACTTGGTTTTTTGTGTAGTCGATAACATTAACGTATATAAAAAATTATTTGAGCAATTGTTTTAGGGAACTACTTGTTCTATAAAAAAAATCGTGGTAAAATGGATTTATCCAGCATAATTGAAAAGCTATAAGCGGTGCCATGAAAATTTCGAGGTGAGATTTTCCGTATATTTTTAGAAAAACCACGACGAACAAGTTCAGCAAATTGTATTAAGGGGAATTTTGAGATGAGATATATAATTGATTTGCTTTGTTTCTGAACAAACGATCCCAGTATGTGTTTCATTGAAAGAGCGTTTAGTTTAGTTTTAGTTTTGTTTTAGGAAAGAAAAAATGAATTGAATTGTTTTCGTCAACTGTTTTTACATTTTTTTTCAACGTTGCAAGGTGGAAATCTTCAAAAAATACCGATCAACTTCTGTCTCTCGGCATGCCGGATTTCTACCGACTAAAACCACTTCCGTTTCTTCAATCACTCTCCCCATCAATTTTCAGTAATTCTTCGTATTTATATTTCAGTACATTGTACTCCCCAGACGATAAAAATCGGTATAAGTACGTTTTTTCGTTCTTTCTGAACATTATGCCACGTTTCACAAAAATCATCACATTTTGCTTATCGAATGCTCCTGCTTCCTCCATATTATTCTACGATCTTTATTTCTAAACATTAAGTAATTACTTCCTTTCGAAAATTGTACGTTCCTGCAGAATTCGTTTGGTTGATCTACGTGTATTTGTTAGGCATCTATTGAACAGGGAAAAACAATCAATTTAACTATCTATTAACTATCGCATTAGCGAATCAAATTCTTCAACATTTTCCCGCCTAACCTTCCGAATCACTCTCGAAATTGTCATTGTGAATGGTTTTTCGAGCAATCGTCTAGCCAATCAAATTTAGCCAGCACAAGTTCGGCAACCCGAGCACCGGCACACAGAGGTTCTTTGGCCACGTCCCAAAGTGTAGGGTTGTTTCTGAGAATTGGGATTGTTTATCCATTCCAAGTAGTTTATAGCTGCAGTGTGGCGTAAAAGTGTAGATAATATAGAAATCTCGCCGTAACAATGGTGCATAAGTTCGTAGCGATTTTTCTAGCCGTGATTATTGCCGGAGTGCTGGCCGGGGAACAAGACGTTGTAGATCTGACGGACAATGACTTCTCAACAAGAATCGCCGAATTCGACACGACGCTGGTGATGTTTTACGCTCCTTGGTAAGTAAATGGTTTCCTGTCTGGCTGGCGATTGAGAATATCCGATCCAGTGGCATTTCATGCAAATTATAAGTTAGGAAAATTGATTCCCATTGATGCAATGAGGCCGCATTGAGCCGGACACTATCCGGTGCGGAAGCTGCAAATATTCGGGTTTGTCTGGTCGATGTTGATTATTGTTATCAGTTGTTTGGAATTGTAGGATTAAGGAAATTGTAGTAAAGTATTAGCGTAGGCCTTTCACTTTGAATTTACTCAATGGGAAGTACAATCATCGAAAGGTTTTCCCTGTTCGTCACATGTTACGCTTCCACCATGCGCATTGCTTTTTCACGGAAGATATAGTTAAGGGTACTCGATTACATGAGAATTGGGTATTGGTAGTCATCACCCAATTATCTACATAATTTTTTGAATAACAATACGAACATATTGTCTAGGAGCTGGGAGTTGGGTAAGTAGTGAGTTTCTAATAAACTCTGGACGAAATAAATCGATGGTTTTCCTTCGAAATGTTGAAAAGCTGCGAACGCCATCTCCACGTGTACTTAAACAGTCCAGAATCTACGAAGAAACAAGCTTGATTTCGATTGTTGCAAACCCAACGAAACGCAAGAATACTTCTACATATTATGTAATTTCGTATAGCAATGAAAGTTAGGGGAAATGAAGGAAAATATGCAAATATGTTCTCTTATTGTTGCTACAACCATCTGAAAACAGTAACGAATTAGATGCGATATGGTATCCATCTCGTTTTTAAATGTATGTTGTTTAGGCATGCTTGGGTCCCACCATGATAAATAGATTCCTGTACGTACGTATCTTATTTATTTATCATTTAAAGTGTTTAAAAACGAAATATCTATGCTTCCATCGTTATCACGCACAATCAAAGTGTTCCTGCGTTTGCCTTCGCGCCTGGCGAAAAATGTGTTATCTTCATCACATTTAAAATACAACAAAGATATCATTTTATCATGCCATAAGTTCTTAATATCATTTTGCATTACTTATCAAATCGTGAGGGCAATTAACATTGCTGCTATCTTAAATATGTGTGCGTTGATGCTTCCTTGGATGGAAGCGTTAAATATTAATTTAGACTCTGGATAATAGCGTTTACAATGCAGGTGTTGTAATGTAATTACAAAAGGAGCGTGTTAGTATTGCTATTAGATTGAATTATTAAATATATTTTGTAGATTGGAAATGCTATGCGACGGTTTTGTTGCTGAACCAAAAAAGGGCGAAATTAATTGTACAGTAAATCTTCGTTATCACGAACTCGGAATACACGAACTCGGAATACACGAATCATCGTCTAACACGATCAAAGTTCTTTCCTCCATCTTTTTATTCGAACCTCATTAACGATTCCCGGTTAACGCGAACTTTCCGGTAAACAAACTCATTCGCAAAGCGGCAAATGAAGAAATCGAGATGAAACTTTTGGATTGGTTCAAGAAAACAAGGAATTCGAATATTCCTATTTTCGGAAATTTGATAAGAGAAAAGGCGAAGAAAATAAATGTTTCTATTGGTGCGGAAAATTTCGAATGCTCAGATTGCTCAGACTTTGCAGATTTCAAAAGAGACACAACATCTCTTCTCATATTTTATGTAATGAAGCGAATAAAGTGAGCGATGAAAGCGCTACCGAATGACTCACAAACTTTGAAGAAGCAAAAAGAATATTGTGAAAAGGACATTTTTAATCTGGATGAGGCGCGTGACCGTTCAATAGAATTAAAAGGAATAAAATCACATGGGGGTGCCAAAAGCAAGGAACGGCTTACAGTGGTACTATGTTGTAACGCCGATGAATCTGAAAAGCGAAAAGCATGGATCATTGGAAAATATGCAAATCCTAGGTGCCTTAACAAAGTGAATCGAAATGATTTACCATTTGAATACACTCATCAGAAGAATGCTTATAAAGTTTCAGAGGAAAATGGCTGCAGAAAATAGGCAAGTGCTGTAAACTTTAGATAATTGCAGTGCACACAAACTGCTGAACGTAAAAGTGATATTCTTCCCTGCGAGCTGTAAAGTAGGCTTCAACCTTTGAACCAGGGATTATAGCCGCATTCAAGCGGTACTATAAAACACGACTTCTTCGTCAAGCTCTCCTTTGCATCTACAAGCAATGCGAGCAATAACCAACCCCACAATCGCAAATTGCTTCCGAAAAGCTTGGAATATTCGCGAACTTGATGATTTATCGCCATATCTTCCTAATCCGCCAACTCCCGCCGATTGAAAAATTCCCTATTGGTGTTGCAACTCCAAGAAGCAATGTCCTTCTCTGAATATGATGCTTTGGACAACAATATCAAAATTTGCAGCCTCGATTATAATGACGGAAATGAGAACGAAGCAGAAAGTGAAGCTGGCTGTGAAGAACCTGTCGAGAAACCAACCAGAAATGAGATCCTATACGCATTGCAAACTCTACAAAAATTCGCACAAACCACAGCTGAACTACATGCAAATTTTGAAGACCACCTCGATTACATCAACAGGGAATGTTTGAAACACAGTCCTGTCAAGTATCATCAAATGACTATAACAGATTTTCTAAAACAAACATGAATTATCAAAGTTTACGTGTAATAATTTTTAAGTGTTTAAGTGTTATGATTAGAATTTGTTATAATTTCATGTGTATGAAGTTTGTAAGAGTTATTTTTTCAAAAAACAAATGCATTTAAAAGAATGGTTTTGGTTTTCCAAAAAGATTACACATTCGAGAAAATTTCTCAGTGAACACTCATTGAACGGCTTCTCGAATCTCCCTTGGGGATCACTTCAAGGGCTGAACACAGTGCTACAAAAAATATTAGCATTACGCATCCTGCATTGAAGAGAAATTTAATTTTTATCGATTGATATCGTTGCGACGGACAAAATCCCTGTCAAAAGTCATTTTTTTCTCTCTCTACAACTCTGTTTTTAATTACAGTAGAATTAACTTAAAGCGATCTCTTTAAAAAGACATGGGGATGAAAGAATGAACTTGAGATTCGTGGCGTTGTGGCGCAATAATGTTGATACCGGGACTGGCATTGGAGTCAAGGTATCAGTGCAAAAAATTCAGTGAGTTACACATGTCTAGTGTGCACCTTGCAACAGTCGTCTGCAATTCCTTTAGTTTTTGGTTTGTTTACTTCCGTGTTTACGTCCGTTAAGTCTTGCAGTTGTTTTATTGCTGACATTTCTAGTGGAACATCACACAAAAATAAATTTGAATAATAAGTATGAATTTTTTTGGAGCTACCTCGAGAAAGCTGTGTCCTCCGTTAAAGAGGTTCATGTTTTTTTCAAGACGGGCCTGGAGCACTAACTAAAAACCCATACTTGGTAGCTTCAATGGGAAAATTCAACAATACTTGCCTATCCGTAGCCATTCATTTTTACCTTGCGACATGGACTTTCTATTTTTAAAAATAAAAAAAATGATCCAATTTGCACTATTAACTTAAACGCTACAAGATTGAAAAGTGATTAAATTCAAATTTGTTTACAGGTGTGGACATTGTAAAAAATTGAAGCCGGAATACTCGAAAGCAGCGGAGCTAGTCCGAACTGACGATCCGCCGATCACGCTTGCTAAAGTAAGTCGGCCACACAATCACATCCACCAAGTGTTCAACAACTGATCATTGATCATTTACAATTTTTCTAATTCCAGGTCGATTGTACGGAGGCCGGCAAAGAAACGTGCGGCAAGTATGGCGTCAACGGATATCCCACACTGAAGATCTTCAAAAAGGGTGAATTCTCACAAGAGTACAATGGGCCGCGCGAAGCCGTCGGATTGGTCAAGTATATGCGTGCTCAAGTTGGACCAGCGTCCAGGGACATCTTAACGGTGGCCGACTTAAAGAAATTCTTGGGAGGTCACGAGACATCCGTCGTTGGCTTCTTCGAGAAGGAGAGCGATCTCAAGGCTGTGTTCATGAAATATGCTGATAAGATGCGCGAGAAATTGCGATTTGGTCACAGCACATCAGCGGACGTTCTCAAAGAACAAAAGGAGAAGTATGCTTGGCAGTTTTGAAGTTAATAAGAATAATACTAAAGCTGAGCTGTTTTACAGGAATGCCATCATCATTTTCCGCGCTCCGCATTTGCACAACAAATTTGAGCCTTCGTCGCTGAAGTTTGACGGCGACAGCCTTGGGGAATTGACCGATTTTGTGCAAGCCAATCTGTAAGTACAATTCTTTCGGACATCGTGTAACCCGATTTGACTAACAAGTAATATTTTGAAATTGCAGTCATGGCTTGGTAGGGCATCGTACTCGTGAAGCGACTCAGGAATTCAAGAACCCTCTGATTGTTGCTTACTACGCAGTCGACTACGTGAAAAACCCGAAAGGCACTAACTATTGGAGAAATCGTGTTCTGAAAGTAGCAAAGGAGTTCGCTGGACGAGTCAACTTTGCCATAAGTGCCAAGGACGATTTCCAACATGAAATCAATGAATACGGCTACGACTACACTGGCGAAAAACCTTTGGTTTTAGCTCGTGATGCCAATGCGCAAAAGTTCATTATGAAGGATGAATTCTCCGTAGAAAACCTTCAAGCTTTCGTTGCTGACCTGGAAGCTGGCAATCTTGAACCATTCATCAAATCCGAGCCCGTGCCAGAATCAAATGATGCACCAGTGAAGGTGGCCGTGGCCAAAAACTTCCAAGAACTTGTAGTCGACAATGGAAAGGACACACTGTTGGAGTTCTATGCTCCTTGGTGTGGACATTGTAAGAAATTGGCTCCAATATTCGACGAAGTCGCCGAGAAACTGAAGGACGAAGATGTAGTTATTGTTAAGATGGACGCGACAGCTAATGATGTTCCGCCACCATATGAAGTGCGAGGATACCCAACATTGTTCTGGCTTCCAAAGAACGAAAAGGCCAAACCACAACCGTACCAAGGTGGTCGCGAGGCTAAGGACTTCATTGAGTTTATCGCCAAAGAAGCCACAAACGAACTGAAGGGCTATGATCGTAAGGGCAATGAGAAGGCATCGAAGGATGAACTGTAAATTGTGCAACAGATCATCAAACGATCAACAACATTCTTAAATAATTAAAACAATAGTTTAGGTATTGTTAGATCGTAAGTTCTAATAGTACGAAATTTCTCAGCATTTTCTAAAGAGCACATATTTTTGTTATAAGAACACTTTGATTTAATTCTATATTAGTTAACTTCGTACTCGTGCTTGCGTGATACGAGTGAAAATAAAACATCCAATAATTGAAATTAATTTCGAACTTTAAAAGAAGGATTATCGCATCGGGTTGAAGCTTCCACGTGACATTCGTTCATTCCGCATTTACTGAATTAGCTCGGAAACAAGTCACTATTTGAGAGAAAGATACGTATACTGAAGTTGAAAATGTCGATATGTCTGATTTATGCGGGCAAAAAGAGAAGGATATGCAACAATTAAAACATTAGATTAAAAAAAATGTGCAAATAGTTTTCTCAGTATGTGAATGATGAAAAAGAGATGAGTAAAGGAAAATTTTGATATTAATTTATAAACGATGTTTTTTTAAATTAAATTTTACAACGGAGATGTGTGACGAATTTTGAGGTTCCAGGAACAAAATATTTAACATATTCCTTCAATTTGTAAGGTTTCTAGGCATGCGGAGTGCTAGAGGTGGGTATATTATTTTTGTTACAAAAAACGTACGACATAAATACATAATTTTAAAAATTTGTATTTTCAAGCACACAAAATTGAACAATTCTAATTTTGCAGTTTAAAAAAGTATTCGGACGAGTTGTTCAAACACGATTCCTTGATAACTTTTAGGGTCCTATTTCAATTGATAACCTCGTGGAGTATCGATTGAGCTTATTGCCTTGTTCCACTGAATATTTTCTATTCGCAATTCAATTTTGTTTGAAGTGCGAAGGTGTTTGTTATGTTATGCTTTTTGACTCTCCTGTCCAACTGATACCACTGCAGCTAGACATTTACAACACAACTACTTGCCTCGCCTTACGTATCGACCAGTCTAATCTGCTACGATCATTTTTGATGATCCAGGAACCTCTCATCGTTTTTCTTCATACCCATACTACTTTCACACATTCATTTCACTTAACATTTCTATTCCATAATTTCATGCGATTTAAGGTTAGTATCCTATTTTCCTACTGATGGTTCTTTCTATTCGACCCTTTTCTGTTTACACAGATAGTCACCACTCATGCTAGATGTGTTCACAGCGCTGGTCCCTGTTTTTATTGCTATTTACTCATGAAGATACCGAGGCAAGGAGGAACCGCAGTCTTTGTTTTTTAAATATAATCAGAATAGCAAGCATGGCTTTTGCTTGGTTCGTAACAGTTGTATGCCAATCTTGTTCTTTTGTTTGAAAATAATATATTTTGTTTTCCCCGAGTTTATTGCCAATCTACTTTGGAGTAGCCAATATGTATACTTTTTTATTGAACTGTATGTAAATCCAAACTTTTTTATTTTAGTAAATATGTTGATTCTGTGCCGGGATATGCACTGTGTTAATTTCGTTTTTATAACACCATAAAAAATGCTGATAAAATTTTTTAAATTTAATTTTGGATCCCTCTTGTTTGATTTGTAGCATTTATACTAATATTGAGAAATTAGGTCTTTCGAAAATATGATACGGATTTTACTTATTAAAATGGAATCACGAAGCTTTTATATTATTCGATTTAATTTACGAGACTGCATTTGGGGCAAAACATACAAATCAAGCATACAAAACTGTTGAAATGTTGCCGCACTGCCCTAAATGCCTCCCAAAGTACTGCCCTGTTCTCGATCCACCCACCCACATGAAAAGTCACTCGAGCGAAATACGAAAAAACGAAAGCATAGCAAACTTCAGTCGAGAACATTTTGCAATACGGTTCGGCACGGTCGCGGTAGCACCACGGGAAGTTTTCGCAAGCTACATCAAAATTATTCAGTGATTGAACAAAATGTGAATTTACTTTCGTTGCGCGAAACAGTATCAGTTGCCATCGAACCGAAAAACATCGTTGGGTCCGGTGAGCAGACCGAAAAAGGAACAAATTTGCTGGGACTGTGACAGAATGACGTCCAACGAATTGCTCTACGTCAAGGTTTGTATTCGTATGGATTCCCTGGCGCTGGCCTGGCTCGGCCTGCCTTGGTCGTGCATGGAGAGATATTTGTATTTACTGCTGCTTTTTGCTCTTGCCGGGTGTAATTATTCATATGCATTTCAATTAAACACGCATGTAAACAAATCCGTGTGTCGGAACTAATTCGATTTCGCGTAATTTGAGGCGGCATTTAATGGAATTTCCAATGGATTGTGACGATTGGAGGTGCAGGGCGCTCTTACGACCGACCTGCGGTCTGATTTTGGTGTCGTGGCGAATGCAAATGAAAGGTGTTTTGTTTGATAACTAGTAGATACGTGGTTGACACTTTCTCGGCGCTGCAGTTGTACAACACTGAAAGGAACTCGATGTCATTCCGCGCGATCGCACAGAATTGATCTCAACTCCTGCAATTTGCCATCGAATTTAGGTGCATTGCGACTTCAAGCGTTCGTCAATAAGTCCGGTCTATCTCAATATATCCAGATAGTATCGGTAGACGAGTGCCAAGTCAAGTTGCAGGAAAAAATCAATTGGTTGAATTGTGGATTAATTTTCTTCGGTCTTTGGCGTCCGATTTATGAGGCAACGAGGCGATTTAGAAGTCTGCACGAATGGGCCCAAGTTATGATGTTAGGAAGGGCTTGGTCAGGGAGGAGTTGGGAGGGAAGCACTGAGGTCGAATGCGAGGGCTGACTATTCATCTTGGCTGCAATTTCCTCGGGAAGTAGGTCAGTCTAAATGGAGACACCAATCGGTGCTACTGTTGGTATGTGGATCCCCTTTTCTAATGTTTTTTCTATGGGAAACACACGAATTCTATTTGATCAAAGTAAGACAACTGAAGCCGGACTATAAAAATACATCTGATATGCATATGAGCTGCGATGTACATGCCTTTTCTACATGTCAGGCAATAAAACATCTGTTCTACATTTGTGCAAGCAATGGAAAAACTACACTTGGCTTCTAGTATCCTAATGAAATCTATTCCGCTTGTTGAGAAGATTAGACTTTGTTAACTTTAGCTCCTGATGTTCGCTACGAATCCGTACGTTGTGTACTATTTCTGGTTGCTGGACTGAACATGGAGATCGTACAGTTAAACGTCCGAACTGACTTCCAGAACGGACCCGCTCGAAGAAGAATTATACATGGATCAGCCGGAAGGCTATGAGATGGGACGCATTGCGTCTGCCGATTATTGCAATCATTGTATAGTCTTAAGGGGCTATTCTAGTGTAGAATCTGAAAATGTAGATGTTTGTTTGGGATTTTTTTAAACAAAAAGTGCTCAACTTTCAAAATTAGTATTTATTATAAAAATAGGTACAGTTAGGGACAAAGCTCCTCCATACACTGTTGAAATTTCATAAATTTAGTAGAAAATGCAAATATATATGAGAACTTTATACACTACAACTTTACTGCAAATGTATTTTTATTAACAGAAATTTAAAAAAATACATTAACTAAGTTATAACTGTAAAAACACCAATACAACGAAATTCAGTAAGGACAAAAGTGTTCATATATTGATACTCTGTTTACTCTGGTCTTCTTTGCCTTGCTCGACTGTTGTTTTTCTTCAAAGAATCGTTGTATTTTCCATGAAATGCGTGAGTACGATCTAATGACTAGTTTGTTTGAATAGTCTGTGCGCAAAAGAAGTGAAAAATGAGCAAGCGTAAGGAAGTAAGTGTTGAAATAAAAAAAAATGAGCATAGAAATGGAAAATCATACCGTGCAGTTCGAGCTTTATTTAATTTATCCCATGCAATTGTCCAATACATTGTTCAAAAGCATAAAAACACAGGATCAGTGGAAAATAAGCCAAGAAATGGACGAGCAAAGAAACTTTCCAGGCGGGATATCAGCATGATCTGAAAAGAAGTAGACAAAAACCCAAGGGCAACCAGTCTGCAACTGGCGGAACATGTCGCTAATACTTCGAATAAGTGTGTTCACCTTAAAACCGTCCGAAGAATGCTACGTTCCAATGGATATGCAAGTAGAGTTCTTCATAAAAACCGCTAATATCTGGAAAAAAATAGGCAGCTTCGACTTGAATTTGCAAAGCGATATTTAGGAAAGGAGTTAAAGTTCTGGAAAACTGTCTAATTTACTGATGAAAGCTAGTTCAACTTGTCCGGTAATGATGTCAAAGAAAAAATCTGGCGAAAAAGGGAAGGGCATTGCAACTGAAGAACTTGATACCAACAGTAAAACACGACGGTGGCAATGCGATGGTGTGGGGTGAAATTTCAGCTGATGGGGTTGGCCGATTGGTCTTTATAGACGGTATTATGGACCAATACTATTATAAAAGACTGTTACTTGCAACCTTCGTGGACTATTTGGGTCTTGGTCAGCATTGGATATTCCAACAGGATAACAATCCTACACATAAGGCACGCTTTGTAAAGAACTGGTTGCTTTATTACACACCAAGACAGCTGTATTCTCCTCCTCAGTCGTCAGACTTAAACCCCGTTGAACATATTTGGAAACTTATGAAAAGAAAAATCTCGAAAATTCACACCAGCAGCAAGGAATCACTCAAAACTGCGATTTAACAAGCCTGGGGAGAAATAACTCCGAAAGTCACCAAAAATTTCGTGGAATCAATGCCAAGACGCTTGCAGGCTGTTATTGATGCCAGCAGTGGCCCAACAAAATCTTGAAATATAAAAATATGTTGAATAATGTGGAATTTTCAGTTCAATTACATAATGTATGAACACTTTTGTCCTTACTGAATTTCGTTGTTTTGGTGTTTTTTCAGTTATAAGTTAATTAATGTATTTTTTTAGATTTCTGTTAAAAATACATTTGCAGTAAAGTTGTAGTGTATAAAGTTCTCATATATATTTGTATTTTTTACTAAATTTATGAAATTTTGAGGGTTTTTGGGTGAGCTGGCACTAAACTTCAGGAGTACACACTAATACCCCAAGTCGTTCATTCACTGGCCTCCGTTAAGCTAAGTTTCAAGCAGTATTACATAGAGGCTGCAAACAGGGCCTGGCTGCTGGAAGAAACCTGTAGGGCAACCAGGCAAACTTGACACACACTGAGCTCAAAGCGCACCAAACAGCTCCTCAACACGAGCCGTGAAACATTAAATTTCATCATATCCGTACTGACGGGACATTGTCTCATTGATTGACATGCAGAAAGATTGGGTGTCTCTTTCCACGATTTCTGCCGCAGCTGCAGATCGGAGGAGGAGACAGAAACGATCCAAAACTTTCTGTGTGCATGCCCAGCATTATCCAGGAAACACATGCAAACTTTAGGCTCGCCTTTCCTGGACAGCCTCACGGAAGTGGCTTCATAAGAGAATCTAAATGGTTCTCGTCATCCCGTAGGTTGTCGTCCTTAACTTTTTTTGGTGTCACAATGGGCCTATCGTGACCTAAGTGAGACACCTTTTGATAAAGGGGGTTGCCACTACAACCAACCAACCAACTATCTTCACCTACGCAAAATATGAAGCATTTTCTCTCGATAAATCAACCGTTCCAACAAATGGTCAAGCATGATAAAACGAATCTCATTCGTTGCTCAGCTCCAAGGATTATAATTGAGGATCTGCTCAACAATTACGGATGGATCTTTTTATACAATACATTTTTATAAGAATCAAATGTTCATTGCGGTTCTAAAATTGCTTCACGATGAAATTGATCCAAAGCTGAAGTATTCGACGATTTACAGTCTTAAAATCACCATTTCCAATCCACGAAAAAAAAGTTCTGCGTGACAATGCAAATGACACACACAATCGACTACACGATATTTTTTTGCGTTTGCCTCAGATCTTATCTTGAGCATAGATTTTCGACTAGTGCTGACTGAATAAAGTATTTTCTTTTGTCGAGTAACTGCCGCTAAATATCGAGAATCTAAATGGTGATAAAACTTCATTACAAAAATATTTATGAGTCATTCGTTTGCGCGTAGACATTTCCCTTATCAGGTGAGGTGATGGCTGATAATATAGGAAGCTTTCATCATACATATAATGATCAATAATTGAAAAGAATCGTAACTTGATGGATATCTACTTTTGGTCGTACTTATAAATAGCAAGAAAAAACTTTCATTGCCGATAACGAGAAAGTGATGCGATCAAATGTTAGCTGAATAGCCGAAAATCGGAAAGGACATTTTATTAACTAGTAGTCAGATAAGTTAATTGATTCATGCTATTATTTTCAACGTTGGGAAGTGGAAGTCTTCAAAAGATATCGAGTCGCTCCTGCTTCTTTTCATGCCATTCATTTAGAAGACCAAACGTTGCATGGCATTCTTGCCTAATTGATTGAAACTGAAATGCACTGTCTTCCTATTGCATCGGTTGTATTTTAGAAATGATTTTTTTCTGTCGTTCTGCTATCAGAAAAGAGAGCCTCTGAGTCTTGAAAAATTTTCTTATTGGTTTGGTTTAGATTTTTCGTTATTGTAACTATGATATGTATAAAAATTAGTTCATGATTTGAAAAAGTAATGCGGTGGAGTCAAAATATATCAATAAACACCCTTCCTTGCATTGGATCCAATTGTTATCCCTAGTTTTTGATCTTCCCCTTCCATCGAAAAATATTACACTATAAAGCTGTTACTGACAGAACCGATAAAGTCAATTAAGTATCTTTAAAGCCTATCACAACCATTCATTCAGAGTATTTTAAGTTAATTCATAAAAAGCTGCAATAATTGCATTCATAATTAAATTCTTACATTTTTCAGGGTGCTCAAATATGGATTTCCCACCCGGAAACAGTCTGGGAAAGCTGCACACTCCTGAACGACTACAAAAAAAGCGACACCGTGCTAAACTTACAAAAATCCTCCGGCGAATTATATGATTTGCCGTTAAAATCCGAAAATGATTTGCCGCACCTTCGAAACCCGGCCATATTGATTGGGCAAAGTGATTTGACCGCTCTATCGTATCTGCACGAACCGGGCGTTCTTCACAATTTGCAGGTTCGATTCTGTGATCGCCAAGCTATCTATACGTATTGCGGGATCGTTTTAGTTGCCATAAATCCATATGCTGACCTGCCACTATATGGATCCGATATCATACGAGCGTATCGTGGCCATTCAATGGGCGAACTGGAACCACATATTTTCGCGGTGGCCGAGGAAGCCTATGCCAAGCTGGAACGGGAGAAATGTGATCTTAGTATAATTGTAAGCGGCGAATCGGGAGCAGGAAAGACAGTGTCGGCGAAATATGCCATGCGTTACTTTGCAGCGGTTGGCGGAAGCGAATCGGAAACTCAAATCGAACGGAAAGTATTGGCATCGAGTCCAATCATGGAAGCTATCGGCAATGCAAAAACCACACGCAACGACAACAGTTCGAGATTTGGCAAATTTACAAAATTATTGTTCACGAACGACATGGGTCAAATGACTTTGACGGGAGCAACAATGCAAACATATTTGCTGGAGAAGTCTCGCGTGGTGTTTCAATCGCCTGGCGAACGGAACTATCATATATTTTACCAATTGTGTGCGGCACGACAGCAGTGGCCGGAACTAGTGCTAGGTAAATGACGAATTGCCTTCAAATAATCGATACATAGTGTTAATGCTGAAATGTTTGTCTTCTGAAGATCACCAAGATAAATTCCGATACCTGAAATTGGGTGGCTCGCCCGACATAGATCGTGTGTCCGATCTTGATCAATTTTCCGAAACAGTTGGCGCTCTAACAACGTTAGGCTTCAGCACGCAAGAGGTGAGCATTTTAGAAAATGCATGGGTCGATAATTATCCATAAATATAATTCTAGATTGGTGATATGATGAAGGTGTTAGCTGGAATTCTTCATCTTGGCAACATCAGTTTTCGAGACATCCATAAAAGAGACTCGGACGAAATCGAAGAAGGCTGTGACGTATCGGTACTTATTTTTCTATTTTGAACCTCAGTGCATACTCTTTGCAATTATTCGTCTTTACAGCAAAACGACATACCTTTACTTCTAATGGCGGAAATACTCAAACTGAACGTGGAAGAGTTGCGCAAATGGCTTACAATGAGACAAATTGAATCGGTGAATGAAAATGTGCTCATACCTAATAGTAAATTAATTGCTGAGACGGCCCGCGACGCTCTTGCCAAACACATCTATGCCAAACTATTTCAATATATTGTCGAAATAACAAATAAGAGTTTAGTGAGTGGAAGAAAACAGAATTGTTTCATTGGCGTATTAGATATATATGGTTTCGAAACGTTCGATGTGAACTCGTTCGAACAATTCTGTATAAATTATGCGAATGAAAAGTTACAGCAACAGTTCAATCAACATGTGTTCAAATTAGAGCAGGAAGAATATCTTAAGGAAGGGATCGTGTGGACGATGATCGATTTTTATGATAATCAACCGTGTATAGATCTGATTGAGGCGAAACTGGGCATTCTTGATTTGTTGGATGAAGAGTGCAGGGTAATTTTTAAGCATGTGGGTGCAATTTTGCTGAGTTACTGATTTTTGTAATGTTGTAGATGCCTAAAGGAAGTGATGAATCGTGGGCGGGAAAGTTGTATGAAAAATGTACAAAGTACAAGCATTTTGATAAACCGCGTTTTGGTATGACATGTAAGTATTGTTATTTATTTTGAAACACTATTTATACACACTGAATGCTATATGTTGGTTAAAATTCTCAATACGAAGAATCACGTCTTCCGTGTCTCTAATGCTGTGTGTACTCTACTCTAAAATGATTGCTTTCCAATATACATTTTAGTTTTTGAAGAACAATTGATTTTTTTACAAACTGCGTGACCCAAATGTGCTGTCACCGGCTACAAACAGTCGACTAGCATGTGACAAAACGTTGGTGTCACCGGACGTGATCACAAACTTGATCACCAGTGCAAAATACTAATTGATAAGACATTTCTAAACAAGCCTGAAATTTCCACATTCTCCGATTTAATAGTCAAATGGTGTTTTTTTACTCAATTCAAGGTTTTATTTCTTTTCAGCTTTTCTAGTCAAACACTTTTCCGATCTAGTTGAATATGATGTAAATGGTTTCCTGGAGAAGAATCGTGATACAGTATCAAAAGAGCTGGTGAATGTTGTAAGACAATCCGAAATGGGTCTTTGCAGACGACTAATGGAAATGGATGATGCCGACAATGTTACGGATAAAGCTTCAAACACCTCGTTAGGTGGTCGTGTTGTTATCAGCGCATCAAAATCACAGGTAAATTATCTAAAAAGGTAGTTGTTAATGCGATCATATTCATTTAGATTGGAGACATTATTTTCCAGACGTTATATCTCTTTTATTGAAAGATTGTGTTATTAGCAAAACCAATTATTTATTCATATTGTTTTCTGTTTTTTTTTCTTTTCTTGTTATTTAGCAATCGACCGAATCGAGGAAAAGAGTTAGTAGTATACATATTTTTTGTCATATTATGCATGAATTCGTAGAGCTGAGCTGCTCGCTTGAACTCACTTTCCTACTAACAAAAATATGTAACGAAAAATTTTGTTTAATGATTTTCTGGAAGTATTTCGGCGATTTGTTTGTGTTGTTGTGCACTTGAAATTGGTTAGAGTGAACGTTTACACGCCTTAAGATAAATAAATATGATACCTTTACACCATACTTATTGTAATAACGGCTATGGTAAATTACACTTAACATTGAAGCTATTATTAGTTGACAAAAAAATTAATACTCGGCGAATCAATCAGATACTGAATCAGTATAGAATAAAAATTCGAGCTTCATAAAATTTTGACATTTTTCGGCCAATCTAAAATTTATTTTGAATCTTTTGTGTCGTTTCTTTGGTGTGAAAGCGTCAAACATAAAACTTGAGATTGCACTAATATTTCTCAGGGACGGAGTGTATATCCATCTACGGCCAAAAATCAGAACCGCGTCAATTGAACGGAAATGAATATTCATGAAAATGATTTTAGTTAAGAATGGTGTCCTTCTTGAAAACCTTAGCTGCAACCTGAATTTTACTTTCTCAATAAAATCTGCATGAACGAATAATTCCAATGGGATCGTTCAAGCAATAGCGTCTTCCGTCTGGCAAACGGTCTCATGCACTCACTATCAACCAAATTACAGGAAACAGATTCGTGAAACATGTGAAGAGCCTCATCAATCTTGAGAACATAAATGACGATTTCCAGCGTCACTTTCTTTGCATAAATTGGATTTAAAGTCGTAGAAGATCGACTGAAGCGCATTGAGTTTTCTACCAATGCTTCAGCAATATTGTCATTGATTCGCCATAAGAAATTTTATTAATAACAAAAAGATATTGGTAATAAAAATATTTGCTCGATTTATGAAACATCTTAAGAGCATATAGATCTGAAGAAATATAAGTCAACGGATCTTGTCAAAATTTTGACTGACTTTCAGTGTAACCGACTTTGAATGTAATTTCAGAGCTTAATTTGATTTATTCAAATTCAGTTTATCACAGATATTTCTCTAACGCACCTAGTTCAAAGCTTCAGCTCAGCAGTGGTACTATGCAATCTTGCAAAGTTATTCGTATTTGCCTTGAATCAAGAAACACTTACAAAATTTTTATGGTATGGATTAATGTTAAACTAACACCGCTCCAAAAATTTCACTTGGTTTTTGCTGGCTACTTACTACTTTTATTGAAATTTCTGCTCCAAGTTAACATGTTTTATACGTTCAAATAATTATTTTTCGTGCATGAAATGTTCAATATATAAATTTGTTGTTGTGAAAATGATGCTGTGAACAGTTAGTAGCTGCATTTCTAAAAGTTGGTATATGCATTATGGAGTTGATTTTTGAGATCGCTCTCTAATAAAATTGAAAGAAATGTGTTGTAAAAATGAAACTTAATATGGAGTTCAGCCTTTCTGGGAATTAGAAACAGATTAATTATTATTGAATATGATATACCTAGTCGTGCCATAAATATTGATGCAAGATGTTTTAACTATAATAATGAAATTACTAGTTGGATTTTAATTTTTTTTACCATTTATTGTAAAACTAATACACTACATTATAAAAAAGAAATTATTCAGAATGGCCGCCTTTGGCTTGAATACAGCGAAGTCTTTCAGGCCACTGGTCTATTGATTCTCGCACGACTTCTATCGGGAAATTGTCCACAGCTTTTTTCAACGCCTGTATTGGCATTTTTTACAGACCATACCCTCTAATACTGACCACAATTTGTAGTCGAGGGTACTAAGGTCTGGACTGGCTGATGGCCACAAATTAACGCTGATAAACTCTGGCGCATGGCTCCCCAGCCACTCTTGTGTGGTTTTCGTCTGGTGGGCGGGCGCAGAGTCTTGTTGGAGACCTTTATTTTCAAACATGGTTCGGCTTAGGGGCTCCACTACTTTCACTAAGATATCCGACTGATAATTTTTGACAGCTGTTTTGACGCCCTTTTCACAGAAATGAATAGAAGTGACACCTTCGTAGGACACTCGCCACCAAACCATCACTGATGCTGGATAATGTCCTCGTTAAATTCTCGGGATCTTTTCTGTAGCCTCCCTAGAAGACCGTGCATATATCCTATCATTTTGTTTGTTGAAGGATTCCTCCACGGTAAAGATTTTCTCGTCGGTAAAAAGTATTCTTTATACTGTCCTTTACCGTATCTCGATAACAGCTGTCTTGCCTTTTCCACCCTATTTCGATTTAAAGCGGCATTGAGTCTTTGTCCTGTTTGAAAGCTGCAAGCCCCAAGTCTTCTTTGATGATACGACTCATGGTTCTCGGCGCAATATACATTTCACGAGACATGATTTTCTGATTGCGAACAAGATTTCTTGCGATTCTGGACCTTACAGCTTTGATGGCTTGTGGCTTACGAGCCGAGTGACGTCTGCCGGATCTTTTACGGTCTATTACATCTCCAGTATCAATGAATAACGCTATAGTTCGATACACGAAAACACGCGTGATTTTTAATGGCTTTAGTGTTTCGAAAATTCGGCCTTTTTCCATTCCACATTTGTGAAGAGCAATCACAGCGATGCGGTTCTCTTTGATAGACCACTTTATCGTAACGGCTCGAGCTGCACTGACAATATGTGGCGTGTTTTTAGAGCATATGTCAACAATCAGGACTACCAACATAGCAATTAGCTATCTGCAAGCTATCATCCGCAAGGGCCGCATTTACAGTTGTATCAATATTTTTGGCACGACTAGGTATATCGATTTAATTAGTACATATATCATTGAAAATCCTTTAACCTGAATATCAGTAAACAATTTCTTAATCGTGCTTAATGGGTGTTTTTCTCTCTAACAAAATGTACTGAAATCACTGTTATCTGTGCCAAGTTCTAATAAAAAGCGTAACAATTTATGTGCACTGAAATTTAACAATATTTTCTTCTTCAACAAATGCACTGGACATTTAATTAAAAAATCACAAATAATATTGAAAAAATATTTCAGCTGATGCCATCGAAACAACACAAAAAGACAGTCGGCTCACAATTCCGTGACAGTTTGAGTCTCTTGATACAAACACTGCATGCAACGACTCCGCATTATGTGCGATGCATCAAGGTAACATTTATGTTCTAGTGAATAAAATTCGAAATGAAAATGAATTCACCTTGATTCCGTACAGCCGAATGAAGATAAATCAGCATTCAAGTGGGAAGCACCTAAAATAGTACAACAGCTGCGAGCTTGTGGTGTGCTGGAAACGGTGCGTATCTCTGCGGCAGGATTCCCGTCACGCTGGCGTTATAAAGAATTCTATGCCCGCTACTATTTGCTGTGCAGAGCCAATGAAGTGGTTGCCAATGATATTAAGAAAACATGCCATAAGCTGGTTAAAAAGTGGCTTGTGGATGAAGATAAATACCGTTTTGGCAATACTCAAATATTCTTTAGAGCAGGACAGGTAAGAGCTAAGTCGTCAGCGGATGTGTTTAGTATAATTATATATGCGACAAAATCATCGTTGTTGTATGAAAGCTAAAATCATAGATAATCATAACCATTCTGTTATTATGACTTGATTTAGGTGGCATACTTGGAGCAAGTTCGCTCCGACATTCGAAAGAAATACATTATATATGTGCAGTCGGTTGTTAGACGGTTTGTATATAGAAAACGCTATTTGTGCTTGCAACGAACAGCTCTTGGTATACAGACATATTCCCGCGGTTTGCTGGCAAGAAGGTGAGCCTGAACTTGTTCTCCTTACTATTTCAGTTTGACTAAAAACTCCTTCGAACTTTACAGAAAAGCTCAATTCCTGCGTGAAACCCGTGCCAGCATCATCATTCAAAAACATGTGCGTGGCTGGTTGTGCCGGACGCGCTACCGCAAATTGCGTTACTCAATCTGTGGCATCCAACAGTATGCCAGGGGAATGCTTGCTCGTCTCCGGTTCCGCGTGGCAATGGATAACTTCCAAGCGACACAGGTGCAGCGATTCGTGCGCGGATATTTGGTGCGACGAGAATACAAGAAAAAGCTTGCGAAAATCATCAAGTGCCAGGCGACAATACGTGGATTTTTGGCGCGTCGATTATACAAGCGCATGAAAGCAGAAGCAAGAACAGTGTCACACATGCAAAAGAAGTACAAGGGGCTGGAGAATAAGATCATTTCGTTACAACAGAAGATTGATGAGCTGAATCGAGAAAATAATGTGTTGAAAACCAAAACAGTGCAAGTCACCGAATTAAAGTTAGTATAAATACGACGCTTTGTATTATGATACAAACTAATCACGAAATATAATATTTACTGCAGGTCGAAACTGGAAGCCAAAAAGGGTCTAGAAAATGAGCTGAAGTCGCTTAAGGCTGCGTTCATTGAGAAGGAAACTTCATTGATGACCGTAACAAAAGAGCTGGAATCCGAGCGAGACGAAAAGATGACGTTGTTGGAAGAGAAGGTGCGAGAAGAAAAAGAGTGGAACAATAAGCAACAAATCTTTGTCCAGGAAACCGAAGAACTTAAACGACAAGTCGACGAGATGGCCAAAAAAGAAGAAACACGTAATACCTTAAAAAATATTTCGATATTAATCTTTTAATTTACTTACATTCATTTGCATGTCGTAGTGTCGATGCATCGATCACGCTTGATGTCCGAAGTGGATACGAATGATTTGAACCAAGCCTTCCAGCGCGCTGTAAAAGACAAGGAAGTGTTAGAAAATGAGAACTTTATGCTTAAAGAAGAACTGAGTCGGTTGCAACGGCTTAGCACACAACCATCCGATTTCAATGGTCATTCGCGTACACTAAGCAATGCTTCAAGTCAAAACGAGGAAGATTTTGGTTACTCGTCGGCAAAGAACACGTTGGAATTGAAACGTGGCTCAAACTTTGCAACGGATAGCATTGATCAGTCCACACCGAAACGTACGCAAACCTCGTTGATAATAAAGTTACGGAAGATTTTGGAAGAAGAGAAAAGTAAATATGAATCGCTCGAAAAGCAATATATACGTCTACGCAATAAGAGCAACATCTACACGGCAACGGAAGACTCATTGAGGTATGTGAAAAATCGGTGATTCTGTTGATAGATGATTCTTTGACAATAATTTTTCTTGACGAACATACTCATCGGATGGGTTTTTGTTCGGAAACATTTAATCCATTGATTGTAGGGTAAATGTAAGAAGAAACATTTTAAAACGATTACTCTTAATTTGCTTTCACAGTATATGAAACTACAAATAGTTCGAATAATTGATAACGAAGCAAAGGGAAACGATTAAATTTTATTCGAGGTATTGTTTGCTATTGTTTGATGTGTTTTGGTTTGGCATGTGTTTTTTTTTTGTTTTGCTTTCATGTGTCTATTGCACACAATCCTGTATCTTACCTATTTATATTTTAATCATGGATAACCATTGCATGGGCTGATTAACAGTGTCCTATCGTTGTTTACAAAAGAGTGATTTGACTTTGATAACGTGATTTTATTCTGCAATCACTTGGATTAAAATTAGCGACAGTAGTCGAACCGCTGAATAAAATTTATTGCTTTGATTTTTGAAGAATTGTGTGTAGAAAATTAGGTAGAATTATTCCTATTCTGAATTGCAAACATTTGACAATTGCAGGTAATGTTCTTTATGTCAACGCAAGTGTAGAAAAGTCTACTCATGTGCAAAGGCGCTGCGTTTGTACAATGACCTTTTTCGGTGCTCACAAAAAACCAAACCGTTTGTGATGCAGCCAAATCAACTCTTAAACTTAGTAAAGACTAATGCAAAATTATGTTTTACTATCACAAAAAAAATCTCAGTAGCATTTGGTACTCTAATGGAGGAGCTTTTCCTCTGTAACAACTCTTTTGCACTTAGTGCAGGAAACTCTAAACTGCAAATCAGACTGTCGATTACAATCAGTAAAAATAAAACATTGAGCGCGTATTTCATGCGAGAAATATTAGATTGATAGTTTACACGAGCCGATACTCCACAGACAGTACGGTGTGTCAACGTTCGTATCTTCTCGTCTGAAGGAGTTCAAATTAGCTTTCAACCAGCGCATATTGCAAATATGCAAAAGGTGTGTTTCATTTTGTGATTTGGTTTGAATTTTCCGTTCTTTTACTTCTTAGTTTAGTCTCCGAATAGATCCCATTACACGCCGGCTGAAATTCCTAATCAAAAATTAATATTCGCCTAGCATAGGAAAAACTTGATATGCATTGCTAATAACTCGCTGAACTTTGTGTTTCATTCCATATTTTATATTCTAGCCAATTAGTAAAATAACCATCAATTTATTTCCATAGAATCTCCGAATTAGAAGTGGAAAATGATAAACTCAAACACGACTACGAACTACTTCGTAACAGCATAGATCGTGGAGTTGAACATCAAGAGTCATACGGTAAAAAGTCCAGTGTTATTCGCTCTAGAACATTTTAATTTAAAGTTCTATTTAATTTAGCACAATACCTGGCACTTCAAGAAGAAGTTCGCCGTCGACGGGAGGAATGCATTCAATTGCGTGCGGTTTTATCGCAAAATAGTCAACTACTTAAGCCGTTGAATGCAAAAGACTCGGACAGTTTGAACTCGAATGGTGAACTGGACGAAGCCTATCAGGCCTTGAAACTGGTGAATAGGTAAGTTACTGTTTCGTTTGGCCAAATGCCATGGACCAACTGTTACTATTCATATTTGCAGACAACTTGAATCCGAACTGACCGCGCTTACCGAGGAGCATAATGCGCGCGTAGCAGAATTGGTGAAAAACAGCGAGGATTTGCGCAACGAACTGAATCAGCTAAGATCGCTTCAAATCGAAAAGGTTGAGAGTACGGAAACGAACGATGCGGATCTGGAAGCTTTACAACAAAATGAGCGATATCTTCGCTATGAGTTGGAAAAGTCGTATGTGAACTACGTTGAGTTGCAGGAACAGATGGAAGAAATCAAGAAACAGCTGGAAGAGTTGATGAAACAAAATAGTTTGTTTGCATCGAAATTGCGAGAACATGGCATCAGTGATGCTGTTATGGTGAAAAAAGATCCACAGAATTTGCCTATGGTGAAAAAGAAGGCGCAAAAATACCAAGGCATGTTATCTTCAGATATTCATTGCAGAATTGTTTAATTAGAATGCATAACATTTTCCAGGTATATTTAAATATCGTCATGAGGACGAGAGTAGAATTCTTCAACACTTGATCTCGGACTTGACCCCACGAGTTGCTATAGGTCTACTGCCTGGATTGCCCGCCTATATATTGTTCATGTGCATACGGTGAGCATACAGTTCATTTATTCATTACGAAATTGAACTGAAAAATGTCCGAAAATGTTCCATTCTAGATACACCGATTTAGTAAATACAGACCATCATGTAAAGACTCTCCTCACGAACTTTGTGGTGATGGTAAAGAAAATATATCGGCTGCCGACTAATCCCGAGCATAAAGTGTTGTGGCTAGTCAATACGATCACGTAAACAAGCAAACCCGGCAAGAGCTTCGAATTAGATGATTCATTGTTCCATTTCTTACAGACTTCATAATCTTCTGAAACAGTACGGCGGAATAGAAGAGTTCATCAAAGTGAATACCGAAATGCAAAACCAGCAGCAGTTAAAGAGCTTTGATCTGTCTGAATACAGGTATGACGCGACCGCTCTCACTCTCTGTCGCATTATAATGTAAAATTGTTCATGTTTTTTTCTGCAGACAAGTCATCTACGAAACAATAATAAATTCATATAGAAATCTGGTGGCGCGCGTGCAAGATCTAATCAAACCATTCATTGTGCCTGCGATACTCGATCACGATGAAATGTCTCGCGGCAAGAGCTCGGCCATGGGTCGCAGTGTGTCCTTGGATATTTCACCGGAACACCATCACCACCATCATCATCATCACGAGCCGAAATCGTTAGCCAACCAGCTCGAACATTTCTTTAAACAATTCCAATATTTCGGGCTGGATAACTGTTACATTGAACAGATCTTCAAACAGTTTATCTATTTCATAACGGCCGTCTCTCTTAATAGTTTAATGTTCAGGCCGGAGCTGTGCATGTGGAAAACGGGCATGAAAATTCGCTATAATGTCAGTTGTTTGGAAGATTGGGCCCGGAAAAAGAAAATGGTACAGTTGATCGGATTTAGCATTTGGAGCGTAGTGAAATTGAAATGTATTTTTAATGTTTTCAGTCCAACGATGTACTCTCACCGATTCAATCCTTGATCCAAGTATCATCACTTTTGCAATCGCGTAAAACCGAAGAGGACGTGCAAAGTATATACGATTTATGTACAGGATTACCAACGGCACAAGTTTTAAAGGTAATTGTCGTCAGGATGTAAGTTGGTCGTAACATCAAATGTTGTGTTTTTCCACAGATAATCAAATCGTATCAACCAGACGATTGTGAAAATAGAATAACAACTGGATTCGTTGAAAAATTGTCGGAGAAACTTAGTAAAAGGACCGATGAAGTAAGTATAAGAATTTTGTATGTACTGTATTGTATTTATATTTAAATTTTGTGATTCCGTTTCCATGTTGATGGAAAGCTACTCGAACGCTGAATGATCAGCGACTCAAAATTGCCAATTTTGTTGCAGTTTTCCTCATCCAACTTTTTTTTGCGGTAGGCAGAATATTTCGGTGCAGGTTCATCTCAAATCAAAAATTCAAAAAACTTCTCATAGTTTATGCCCTTGGCTTGTGCTTGAACGAAGGAGTTGAAAAAAAGGAAATTTAAAGTTTTGAAATGGATTTAAATGAATTTTCGTCTCATATTTTTTTAGCATTTTTCCGATTCTCATCGTTTTTAAAATATTTTTTTTTCGTTTTGGCTGATCTTGCGATTTTTGCGACACTACAACATTCCCCTAATTAATTGAAGACGATTTCATACTCAAACTTTTTCTAGCCAATGATCGAATAAATTTTTAAAACGGCAACAACAATTCCAATACGTTTCAACTTACTTAAATCAATACAACACAAACATCAACATTCTCTATGTTTTTATCCTACCTAGTAATGTAGTGAGTAGAAGATTGTCTTCCTTTTGCTTTCTGTGTGTTTTCACGTGAACTCCCGCGTGCTATTTAGAAAGTCGTGAGATCCTGCGGTTTATTGACGAACAATGCATTACATGAACATTCCCGGGCTTAAGTAATACATACTATTTTCAACACTTCGAACGATGTTCAAAGCCATCGGTTCCTTCAGTATCACTGCATGAGAGCAGATCAGGAACGCTTTGGTTTTCAGATCCACTCCGACAAAGAGGATCGCCGCCAATTTATATCGAAGTCGTATAGGATTAGGTAGGCGTTGCCTTTGGCATACAAATGCTATGAATCCTTTTAAATATTGTGTGCGAAGGACGTACCACACACAACGACGTCGTCACCAAGCACAACTCCTCCCTAAATACTTGATCATCTGTCCGGCAACAATGAATCTTGGTTTTTTGCGCGGCTAATTTCAAGAAGTTTGTTCAAATGCCTCAAACTTGAGAGCTATCGATCAATTTCCAGCCATATGACACAATATTGGAAGTTTTGTGCATTTTTATCCTTAAACAGGAATCATCATAGACACAATTTGTCATTGAGATGTTAAAGCAATTCTTTTCATTGTAAATCATAATTTTGCGTGGAACAAACTTTCAAATTATGCCCGGAAATGATAATTTTTTTTATTTCCCTTCATTGCAGACACAAAGTGATAAATTTACGATGGACGAAAATGATATATTCCCACTAAAGGTTGTATTTAAGCATAGTAACATAAAATTGGAAGATATCGAGTTGCCGCCGGCTCTTCATCTAGATGGGCTGCTAACGAAAATTTAAATAGCGAAATGACTAGAGTAAGTAAATCAATTCAATTGGACTATAGTTATGTTCGATTGCGTGCGCGAGAGCTACCTTTATCGTTTGTTACGTTGCCGAACACATACAACCAGCAAACGACAATATATGTTAGCGGGACGCAATCGATTAAAGAGTATTTATTGTAAACGAAATTAGCAAATTGCAATATAAGTGTAGATGCCATTACTGATTATAAAAACATGTACTTAAATATCTCCGTTAAGCGTTATTAGATACACTACCTACCCGTACTTAATTACACGTGGCAGCCTTATGAATTATTTAAATAAATGTTGATTTTTACAATCGTATAAAAGCTAGTGCAAATGAAACACGTACCTTTATATGCAAGCAATGGCAAGCAATTTAAAAACATTCCATATATTAAATGTAGTTGAACGGGACGAACACATGTTAAATTTGTTGAAATTGAAATGGTTCATACATTGAACTTATGCATGAGAGATATATATAAATTTTATTTTGTAGTAAATATATATATATATATGAAGAAAAAATTGATTCGATATGAAAAGTATGAAAGTTGTGCTGGTGTCAGGGCAGAGCAACGACTGGAATAATGGACCAAGCGAGCGGATCACATTTTTATTCAATCACTGAATTTCGTTAGAAATACTTACATTAAAAATTCTAAATTCCTTTAATAAAATACAATGATGCCTTTGATTAAACTTTGACATAGTCAAAAATGTTCTTCTTTCATTAAAAATTATATGAAAAATATATTTAAATAAAAAACAGTGATTTTAATGGAGCATTTAACATTTAAAATGAGTTCATGCAGCAGTTCTTGATATCGAAACGAAGTACATACATAGTTGGAAGGTTTGAGATACATCAATAGCTTTAATCGCTTTTAAGTTCAATACAAATATAAGCAATACTAGGGAACATTTTATCAAATTCTTAAGCTTTAAACAGCATCTTCAGTAAATCTTTGTGTGGAAAATAAAAAAATTGATTGCTCGACACACACATGTCTTTATTTTTGATGTTGTCTCACTAAAATGGTTTCTTTCGAAAGACAGCGGAATGAAGTAAATATATTTTTGATAAAAAGATAAAATGACATTGCTGGAAAAGACTCGATAGATCAACTTGATTGATTAATTCTCAAATCTATTTATGTTGCATATTTTTAAATGTCCGTACTGATTATGACTTTTTAATCTAAATGAGTTATGAAAACTACTTCCACATAGCGTCGCCTAAAACACGTAGTGGCATATCTCGAAAATTTAACTACATTTCGATAAGAACGTTAATTAAATACACAATTCTACCACAAACTGACGAATCTGAATTCCTTACAATTTATGAGTTAAGCAAATCACAGTCACTTTCAATAATACCCACCAAAAATGTTTGAATTTGCAATAATAAATGTTTAAATGTAATCGAAAAATTGAGATACGACACTATGGGCTTAGACGACGATATTTACTATTATTTTACTGAATTGTTTAGCAACAAAGATGGATGAATTCAGTTATTAAATTTATAAGACAAGCTTGGTCTTTATTTGATTCCCAGTTAATATAGAAAATATAATCGAAATATCAACGTTTCTAAAAAAATTAGCACTAGCAGCTGAACAGTCGTTTGTCGTTCCGTTTTAGCAAAAAAATGTAGTTGATGCATTTATATTTAGAGACTTTCAAATTCTGTACAAAATCTAGAATGTTTGTGCAATATTTGTTTAGTATGGCATGCCAATTTCTTGTCACATACATAGAATCGAATGTGAAACACACGAAACATAATCGAACGCTTCCAGATTGCTGCTTCTTTCTAAATTTTATTTAACTTAAAATAAATAAAAATAGCAGCAAAATATAACGAAAATCCTCCTTAATTTATATTAAAATCGAACTTTGCAGCTTGAATTAATAATTAACTGTTGATTGTTTCTAAAAGACAATTGAAAAAACAATTATATTTTATTGTAAGATTTATAAATTGATTTGAAATCAAACTTAAAATTAAATGTTGTTATCGAAAACTTCACAGTCTTACCATTAAGTGTGATAATGAAGAAATGATGAATGGTGAATAATTTTGTTACGAAAGCAAAAACGTAGAAACCACTAATTTATGTTGAAATGTGTATATTAGCATTTGAATCAAAAAAAAACTCTAAATAAAAAACTATTTATAGAACAATTTAAAAATTAACGAAATAACAGAAATATTTTATTGGTCGTTAAATTTGAAGAACAAAAATATCTAGAAAATATTTATATGTATACAAATGTATTTAAATTGTTAATAAATGAAAACTGAAGTAGCAAAATAGTATGAGTGTTTAATTGAAATGTCTGTAACATGCAAACTATCTTTTAAATTAATCTAAACTGCTAAATACAAGAGTCTTAGTAAAGTTTGGGGTAGCTTTCCCTCTTGTTCTATATCCCTATACATCTAAATTTCTTCATCTAAACAATAACAACAATTAAGCTATGAATAGCTCGAAACATAAGACAACACTTCGAACTATTCAACTTCGTATAGGGTTTTTAATGGAGACGAAAGGGAATTAAAATAAAACATCAACACTGTAATTTTTGAGTTAATTGAATTTCACATAAACTTTGACTCAAATCCTTAGCATATGCGTTGCGCTAAGCAAGTGGCTTCTAGAATTTTTTTAAAATAACTATATTGTTCCTTATACTGCAAATTTTTATTATTGTATCGCATACAATTGTTTCGAAACGCTAAATAACATCAACAAAATACATAAAAACACCCAATTCACGATGGAAAAGGAGGAGAATCAAAAGATATCCTTCATGGACATAAAAATAATAAGGGACAGGGATAATTTGGAGTTTGACATATGTACGTAGAAATAGCACTCACACACGAAGGACCATTCCGAAATCATCGCATCACACACATGCACACAAAATGGTAGCATGTTATAGCATGATACATAGGCTGTTAACAATTCCACTAACAGAAAAGCGTTTTATTAACGAACTAGAATACATCAAGGACACAGCAGTACAGCAAATATATATCCGAAAAGAAAATAACACAATTGACTAGCCGTTCTAAATCTGCGCGTCCCTCACCACCACTCACTCACTTTTGCTATTCATCGACACGACACTGCGCTGGGGTTTTTCGGGCAGCCTCCTGGTCGCACTATTATCGTTTCTTCACCTAGCTCCGTGGTTCACAAAAACGAGCGCCTGGTTCCATGAACCTCGAGGATACAAAAGAGAGAGAGATTGCGCCCAGAGTGCGGTTTGTATATATACCGCAGCCCAAAACTTGGCTTGGCAAGTTCTCTTTGTCTCCGGCCGTTGTCTTTGGAACAAGTTAGCGGGTGTTCGAACCCGTGTTCCTGATGTCTTTCGGCGCTCGCCAGCTATTTCCTCGAAAGGCAGCTTTTGGTGGGCGGTGCGCCAGTTGAGGCGTGTCTCCAGACGCTGGCCGAGCTACGCCGACTACTCGTAACCTAATCCTCTCGACGTTAATCGCCAGAGTACATAACACAAGGCGGTTGCGTCGTTCAAAATAAATAAATAAACTGAACTAATTAAAAACTCGTTGTGGCTCCTAACGGAGTGAGTGGTGTGATGCGTCAGTCGAACCGTGACACGTTATCCCATTAGAATTTGGGCGCTGTTTCCCCCATAAATCGATTTGGTGCTTAATTTTCAGGCAAAATAAAACATCCCTCTGCCTTATAAGAGACTTTTATGCTTTCACAAGCGCACACTATAATACAAAACAATATACGTGGTTGCTGAGCCTCCATCAAGATCTTAATATATTAAAAAAATGGACCGTGCATGAAGAAATAAACAACTTCTAAAGCACAAATGTATGCTGCTTTCCTGGAAGTCCCATTTCCAAAGGAGTTGAACCGATTTAAAATGTAGGGTAATGTGGGGTGATACGTCACATTTCCTGTATCACTGTAAATCTGGCAGCAACAGACCCGTGAAATACAAAGAATGATTGGTTTTTCGTGTATGCTCATTTCTGTATACACATCGACCCGTTTACACGCATTATTTTGTTCGCTCCGAAATTTTTCGATTTTCCGATTTTTGAAAGTTTTGTTTGAGTTTACTTTAAACTGAGTAATTAATATTTTTTGCGTGACTAGATAAAGGTGAATACATTCAAAATGTTTGTTTTTCATTTCTCTTTCGAAACGAGAAAAAAAATTAACATGAATTCGCATTTGCTTTGATGACGCATAGTTTTCCATCCTAAATGGCATCTCGGGGTGATTCGTCATAAAATGTGTGGGGTGATTGGTCACATTGAATAAAGATGACTGTGGCGCTAGTTTGTGGAATTTGAGTGCATCTGTTAGTTGATTTCACAATAAAGTGTTTTTTTTTTTAAATTTAGTCATAATGTCACGAAGGTACATAAGAAAAACCGCAGCAACGCCCAGAAATGTCCTGGATTTAGTTGAAACCATCAAATCAGTCAAAAAAGGATGGTCAATCGGTGCATGTTGTCGCTGCTAGTCGGAGAATGCATGCAAAGACATTGCATCGTCATCTGACAAGGATTGATAAATATTTTTCTGACTTTTCCAATGTGACTGATGAGCAATTGGTGGAATTTTTGAATTTGGTTTCGGCTGGTAGTAGAACAGTAGAACGGTACGCTATATTTTTTACTTTTATGCGAATCCTTTGCTGATAGTGGTTTTGTTTAGATTTTTTCCTCTGAACAAGAAAATGCGCTCAAAAATTATTTGAGCAAAGCAAATTCGCTTTGTTATGGCTTGGGCCGAAATGAAGTCAGACGTGAAGTGCATCTTAAATGTGCCAACATGACCCAAAGTTTTTGGATTTGTTCTATGTGTGACCAGGATTCGAATTAATTGAAGCTTTTTCTGTCATTTCTCATCATTAAATAAACATTTAGTATCATTTAAATTGAAATTTTATTCGAATCTGATGTTTCCTCTTTTTGTGACACATCACCCCGTCTTGTGACAAATCACCCCACCCCAACTCAAAAATGTACATTTTCTTACAAGATAAACAACAATCTAATCATGGCAAAAGATGTGCCTCGTCTCAAGCTTTACGGATTTGCAAAAAAGACCAGAGTAAAGTTCTTTTCAATACATTTATAGGCCAAACACCAAAACGTGTGACAAATCACCCCACAATGCCTTACTGTTCTCTGATCTGATGGTTAATTAAGCTAAGATTTTAATATTAGCTGAAGGAAGGTACGTATGAACTCAAGAATTCGCCTTTCACATCACCAGCTAGCAAATAAATATAGTTTCAAAATACTGTACTTGATGACTTTTCTTACAGGATGACTTATTCAGTTACCGTTTCATTCGATTTTATTTTAGTTCAGGCGTTGAATCGTTGAACCATATTAATTTTTTCCACTGTCCGCTCTTGTTAGTAAGTATATCACTTTTGGGGGGTTTTAGTCTGGGATTTAATCTCGTGCAACTGGGATGAAAATAGGTAAAGCTGTAATATAGAATTGCGAATAGTTCTTAGCTCGCAAACAGTAATAGCAGTCATAGCACACCAAAGCACATTCAATGTTGTCACGTTACACACTAAAAAGCTTGTGCCCTTGTTGAGTTCTTTATCATAAATTGCTTTTCATGACACTTCGTAGGTTCGTCGCATCGAAATAATTCAACCTCATCAATTCGTTCACATTACATTTTATTTTACATTTATTTTTTACAATCGAATTCTAGTAGAGTTCCGCCAAACCTTCCCGATTATTGTTCGGCCTTGATCGCCATGGTTGCCTTCTCTGTTGTTGACTACTTCTATTGAAAGTGCCCGTGACCATTGTTTGATCTCGTTTTTGAGATAAATAACTTGTATCCGTTATTGGAGAGCACAAAAATTCATCTAAACTCTGCAAAATACATGGATATATTGAAAAAATTGGTCAATTGAGAATCTATAGTTAATTTCTTTACATTCTCTGTTATGTGACCCTGATCCTCTAGGAATTTCACTATTCGTTTGAAATCGGCTTCTAAATCTTTCCGATCGTTTTTGGTTATAGACTCGCCCACGCGATTTATCTTTAAAATAAATTAAGCTTCCGATAAAACGAACTAGCATGTTAGGTAGTAACTTACAGCCTCTCGAAGAAAGGTACTTTTCCCTTTGCTCACTGGCAAATCGGTCTCAAGAAGCGATCTTAAAATCGGCAATGCATCTTCCGCACGATCCATTCCGGCGTACGCTGAAACCTTGATGTTGCGAATTGTGTGGTACTGTTGGTCTTTCTGATTGCTGACAATTTCCAATGCAATGTGGGGCGAGTTTTGTTTGAGGGCAAGACCTGCTGCAAATGCTGCTGCCTTTCGCATTGGTACATAATTCGAACCGGCTATTTCACGCATCAATTTCAAAGCGAACTCAAGTGCGCTTGCGGTGTTCTAGGGGACGTTTTCCGGTTAGTTTATTGCAGCGCCTTGTTTTGATCGGATTGTACTCACCAACTTGTAACACGCGGCCATCGTAAGTACGACAGCATGTCGTGCGTATTTGGTGCCTTGCACCTGCCGCTTTCGAATAGTTTCGAACACATTCAGTACATCTTCGTATCGACCCTTCTCGTAAAGCAGGTCCATGAGTAGTTGGTAGCTAATGAGCTGATCAAACAATCCTTCCAGTTGAGGATCGTTAAAGCACTTGGGATTGGAACCAAATAAATACCATTGTAGGAGAGGCGTTTTCTAACATTGCAAAGTAATTACTTGAAATGCTGTTTCGGCGTCTTGTAAGTGATAAAACATTCGGAAAACGACTGGACCAAATACAAAGTTCCCGAAACGAATCTCCTTGTTTTGCGAATTGAATCTAGTGAGAAAATATGCAATAAAATGAAGTTTCATGGGAAGAACTATTTTTCGGGGCAAACGAATAGATTTTACATAAAAACCATGAACTGACGCAATAACGGAATAAGGCGAGGATTACATGTGTTAGCCATATGCATAGTTCAACGTGTCCTGCTCAGATTACAGTGGGAGTACACGAAGTGGAAATATTCACGGTGGAACTGCGTACAAAGGACGGTAGCAAGAAGTCGGGTAGTTTAGCCCTTGAACTTACTTCCTCAACATTTTCACAACCAACTCGATGTCGTCCTTGTTGTTTTCCGCCAAATGCACCATATTACGTAAATCTTCCGTGAATATCATGTTTGATGGCTTGTCCTCCACAAACGATTTCATTTTCTCCTTGAATTTGTCAACGGATCCCGAGAACTGTCCACTTGTGCGCTCCCGCGACTCCAGGTAGCCAGTCATGCCTAAAGTTGTGGGTGCATACAGATGTCTTCGGAACGCTCCATCTACAAAATGCAAAAGTGCGGTTACCGGCGAACAGGCTCCAAATTCACTTACTTTCACAAATATTTCGCAAGCTGCACAATATTCTCGTCGCGTTGCCGATATTTAGTCGAAGCATCGCAGAAGTCGTTTTATTCAAGGATTCAGTCGCAGCAAGTGTTGACCGGATTTAGATAAATTTATTGAGACTTTCGACGTACATGAAGTAGAATTGGAACTTTGCCTAACCTGAAAATTGGAATGTCAAAATTTGCTTCAGGACCAACTCATTGCATTAGACGTACTCGTTTCATGCTTCGCACACACCCTGTAATTGAATCCGACACGTTCCAGCTGAAACCCAATTGGAAGCCCCAATTCATCTTCAATTAATTTTTTTGAGTTTGGAAAAATGCAATTTTTACATGTGAAAACATATTTATTTTGAATATTTAGTTTTAATAATTCATCAAACAAATAAAATGAATAATGTAATGTATAGAAATAATGTGAAAAACTAACAATTTTAACTGGGACGATGGGAGGTTACGGACAGAGTGGGTGGGAAGAAATGAAATAGGTTGTTCAGTTGGTTAGTCTAGTTACATGGACATTAAAGACAATAATTCTTATGAAATCAACCAATCAATTTCACCTCTTTTCGATGTTTTTGACCATGTTGCCTATCTACTTCACTCAATCTCTCCTGTCGGCGATGTCCGTCTGGGTGTGTGCAGGACTTGACATTTTCTGCGATAATTTGACAATAAATCACTAATTTCAGAACTGTATTGCACTTCTTATATTTCCAAGAACAATATTATTTAACGATCTTCTACCCCGACTATCCCACATTTTCCTCCAAAAAGTGACTGTGCCTACTAGTGTTACACATTGCTTTAATCCTGATGCCCTGCAGCAACTATAAATAAACTATAAATGATAACTAAGCTATGAAATACGCACAGTATTGACTATTATCTCGCATAAAACATATTTATACTAAATACAATGCTTCCACACGCATGTTTGTGGTTGCTCCACTCTTTTTACATCTCGTCGTCGTTTGTTCTTCCGTTTTTGGTAGCCAATTAAAAAAAAAAACAGAAAAATTTAAAAAATTTACAATTGCCGAAACTGAAAGTGGCTCTATCATTTTTCACTCATTTTCACAACCAAACAACCTGTCAACTGTGCTGCCAATCAAACAACACGTTGTCAGCCGCGGAACTAATATCATTGGCCTTCTGACAGATTAAATTCTTTTGACAATCCCAATTAACCCTTATAAAACAACACCTTGCGCGTATTTGTACTTTAAACCGTTGGATGACATTTTCAAGCATTCCCTTGTTTTGTTTGTTTGCTGCCGTCCTTAATTAATTTCAATAAAGTGAACTGCAACTGCTTGGTGTATTGTAAAGGTAGCAAATAAACTTGGTCGTGAGTTTTATGAGGTTATTGTGTTCGAGGTAAAATTCTGTGTTCGAACCTAGTTTAGTAACACTTTCTTTCAAAATATTTTTGGATGTTAAAATAACTATCTATAATGATAATTGGCCTGTATACACGAACCCGGCTTAAGAGCTTGAACGGTTGAAATTGGATCGAATTTCGAGTAGTCGAGCGTGTATATGGTTGACCACCCGCCCAAAATCGGATCGACTTGTGTGTGGATCTTTGCGTACGTCCATGGGTGTAAATTTTTCATAAGTGACGATTCTTGTCCTTAAACACTTAAATTAATAACTTTTCATTTCCACGGAAAGTCGTGGTTTTTATGATTCAAATTAATTGGGTCATAAATGATCGTTTCAAACTTGTCTAGACGATGACCATCCATGAATTATCTAGAGCATTACGCTGAGCAATGCAGCACATGGATTGTGGGAATTGTGCATGCTCGTTTTAAATATATCCTTATGGCTGATCGTCATTTAAATTATGAATGATTTAATATGTCTAGTGGATATGTCTCAGATCGAAATGTACCCTTAGTACACTAAAATTTCGCTTCACATGTGCAATAATACTTCACCTGTTTCTTAATATCATCTTAAATGGACGCCCAGAGCGAGGTTCTCTTGTATATAACTGCTCCTGATTTGAAACGAGTCGAACACAAGGCAACATATTGCAGGCTTATTGATTCAAAATTCCAAAAACAAAGCGAATCCCTCCTATAGACTCTCAACAAACACATGTTGAATACTTTTTGAAATGTACGTATTCCACTAAAATACTTCTCACCTTTTCTTACAGCATCCTAAATGACGTGCTTCGATACAAATTTGAGGGTGTTGTGTGATGACCACCACCCTCCCAGCCATTTCCCATCGTTCAAACAACCAAAAATTATTGGATACTACGATCTGGATGGCGAGCGAAAATACAGTGGAGCTGGCAAAAATTTAAAATATCTTAAACTACCACCAAACATCGACAATGTTCGCTTCGATCTGAATCACGGCTATGAAAATGTCATACGCAAGCCAGCATGTGTAAAGGATGAAGGAATCGGTCATCTGCTAGATTATATAAGCGAAAATAAAAGAAAGCTTAAATGTAGACAGGATCCGGAACGAAGATATTTAAATGCAGATTTTATTTGCTATCGTGGCATGCTTCGAATGATCATGTGTTCGCCGTACGAGCGTAAGGACGATTGGTGCATTCTGGTGACCAAGTACAAAGGCAATATTTATTTATGTAATCGTGAAACAGAAATGCAGAAAGCAGAGATTCAAGGGCATACGGATAGTATGAAGAAGATATTGTCGTACGGCTTCAAGTTTGAGCAATATATATTCACAGGTAAATAATAACAGGACAATAATATAAAATCAATTAAAAACATGTTAAAGGTGCAAAGTCGTCGAGAGAACTAGCTTGCCTTATACAATGCCCAGAATTTAGGACAATGCGAAACTATACAGAATGAGAAACATGAGTAATATAACTATCGCATTTGCCAGAACTGATCGACTAAAAGAAGACCTATTCAACAAAGCAGCTAACTTTTTCAATACACTACCGGACAAAATTAAAAACATAGCGAACTCAACTTCCTTTAAAACGATACTAAAAAATACCTCTTGCAGGACCAACACTCAAAGTAAGTTACAAGTACAATCAGCTTCACTAAAATCAAAGCCAAACATGTAATCAACGTGAAATAATTTATAAACATATATTCTGAATTATTTATCTAACTAAACGGATGCTAAAACTCACAAATATGTTACTATCCTTTATACCGATTCTTATCGCCTGGAAAGTACTATGTACTGAAATCTAAATACGGAGAATTACTGAAAATTGATGTAGAGTGCGATTGAAGGAGACGGAGGCGGTTTCAGGCGGTAAAAATCCGGCATGACGAGAGGCAGGAACTGATCGGTATCTTTTGAAGATTTCCACCTTCCAAAGTTGACAAAAAAATATAATGAATCGAATTTGGCAGCTTTTCTATTTAAACTTTTACTATAACTTCACATGTTCAGCTATGTATGTTCTATAATCCGATGAATTGGCATGACAGCTCAATTGCATGTTTTTTCTATTAAAAAAATGATTCCAATTGCCCGCCATCACTTAAAAATCTAGCGTTTTCTCTGTTTGGTCAATAAAAAAGTCTCCATAAGTTGCTTTTTCGTATGAGGTCAAGATTTTCACAGAAGCGCCACAAATTTCAAATAAGCACTCACGGGTACGAGCTCTGTCCCAAAAGTATCTGACCTAGCTTGATTTCTCGGCGCTTGACTTATTCCTCGTCATTCGGGAGGTGGCATCCTTCAAAGTAGTCTCCATTTGATTGAACAAGACGCTCATTTCGATGTTTCCACTTATTAAAGCACTCTTGAAAGTCAGACTTCGGAATTGCCTTTAGTGCATTCGTCGCATTAGTTTCAACAGTCTCTTTATTGTCGAATCGATGTCCCTTAAACGGCATTTTTAATGGAGGAAACAGCCAAAAGTCCCAGGGAGCGATATCGGGACTGTATGGAGGCTGGCGGAGCTGCGCAACACTGTCTTTTAATAAATACTGCTGCACAAGGTTTGATGTGTGCGCTGGAGCATTGTCGTGATGAAGAAGCCAGTCACCGGTTTCCCAAAGTTGCGGTCGTTTTCTCCTGATTGCATCACGCAATATTTTCAAAACTTCAACGTAATACTCTTTGTTGATTGTCTGGCCTGTAGGAGCATATTCGTGGTGCACAACGCCCTCATAATCGAAAAAAAACCGTCGAAAGTCGACCAGAACGAGGACCACTGTCAACAGATGTGCGGCCACTTTTGAACCGTCTATACCACTCTTTTCTTTGTGTTTTGCCCATACACTCACCTTTAAAGGTCTTCTGCAACATTTCAATAGTTTCTGCACAACTTTTACCGAGATTAAAGCAACATTTTATGCAAATTCGCTGTTCGGTTCGTTCTGCCATTTTTAGCAATAAACGAATTGCGACGAGCGCAAAAAAGTCGTTGTGAACAAATACACGCTGTGCGGAAACTAAGGCGTTTCATCGGTATCTCGGGCTACTGACGAGAATCTTAGGAGTTGCTGGTGACGTTCGTAACCTCTAGAGGTCGTCTGAGTCTCTCCGCGCCAAGATATGAACGTAGGTCGGATACTTTTGGGACAGACCTCGTATGTACTGCACCTTTCTGACTTCTGAGTTTATGTGGGGAGTCTTACTTAATTTAGACCTAAACCCCAACGAACACGTATGGGATTCGCTAGAGAAGAAAATTCAACAACACTCAATAACAAGTAAGGAAATGTTGAAAACTGTTCTCACAGAAGAGTGGGAGAAAACAATTGCTGAAGAGACAGCAAAGTTTGTCAATTTGATGCCGAACAGGCTTCGAGAGGTAATAAAGAATCGGGGATACCCCACCAGTTACTAACAAATTTAAATATGTTTAATATGTATATTTTTATTACGAGTAGAAGTGAACGCAGACTTTTTCTGTCTCGCTTTTGTATGTTTTTTTCAGAAAAGGGCCGTTATCTCAAAAACTATAGAAACGAAATAAATGAACTTGTGTCGAACACATGAGAAATACTTAATAAATACGTGAAAGAAAATCTGGAAAATATTTGATTGTTTTTTGATTTTTTACAGTTACAAACTGATTGACACCAGGTGAACACAGACTTTTTCTAGCAAGTGCATATATATTTTCATCGAGCCTAGTCATAAAACTCTATGCTGTCCTGGCATTACTCTTTCAACGATTTACTTAATTTAAGTGAAATAACATTTGGATGGGAAAAAATTATATTCTGGAAGGCATTGGCAGTGTGATATGATCTTTTTGGAATACTAAGTAGTTTTCTGTATCGATCTATCCCGCGGAATGTATGTTTATGAAAATAATAAGCAGTGTGCTGTTCGATTCAGCCCTTTCGCCATGGAAATGTTAAGTAGAATCTATGAGTATGGCTACCTTAAGTTTACTAATAACTTTCTACCTATTCAAATAAAAGCGTACAACTAATAAACATTGAAGATTTATCGATCCGACAGTGTCGACGAAAACTAAGATCTTCGCCGCATGCTCTCCGGAAATAAACAGATGATATTTCGTATGATGCTTCTATTTTTAAAAACCTGTCGGAATAATTGACCAATAATCTTGCATAAATCTGATATGCGAACGATTTTGAACTTTTGGCCAAACCCGAGATAAGTGTTTCCTAAAGTAGAGTCCTCATCTAAATTCTGTGGCTGACTTATACAAAAAAGAAGCGATTAAATCACATAACCAGCATTAATAAATCTCCTTCAATTATTTCAGACGATCCAAACCAAGAACCAAACACTTCAGTGCCCGTGAACGAATCGGAGGAATTTTCATGTGTATTTCAGTCGCGTCTTGAGCAATTCGATATTTTATACGGCGCAGAAATGGATGGGATCGCATCCAGCCAGAAATGCGATGTGTAATTTAGATAACGCAGCATGAATACATCACTTTTTACTTGCTTTTCCAGTTCCCAGGTCGATCCCAATACATTGGACTTTGTCGAGGTGAAGGTACGTCGCAAGGAGACGAATTATCGTCAAACACAAAACTTTTTGCGATTTAACCTGCGTAAGTGGTGGTGCCAATCGTTTCCTGTAGGTATCACAAAGATATACATGGGCCTTAGAAACGACAATGGCATCGTTCAAGAGATAAAGGTTTTGGAAACGAAGTCGTTGCCGAAAATGGCCAAGGTTTGATGCAAAACGTGGGGAATTCGATTATAAATTAATTATATTCACATGTTCGATAGGATTACTGGTCGGCGGCTGTGTGCGTTGACTTTTTGTGCAAGTTTCTGGAAATGTTGAAGACGATATTGGAAAAAGTCGATTGTCCATACACAGTTTATGAGTTTTACTGGAATCCGCAAACGGAAAGAACGATAAAGTATAATGTACATAACGACAATAAGGATTTTAGAGTCTTGCCAGACTGGTATATTCAGAATTTGAAAGATCAAACATAAATTCCTTTTATCTTGTTTTTTATTTGGTCTATAAAATGTAAGTTTTCCAGATAAATTAATGAAGCGTATTTCTCTCTCTCCAGAAACCCAAAATAAGTAACAGAAAACGGTCATTCATCCGGTTCAATGTGAACATGTGAGAAGTGGGATATCTGGCACAGGCTTCGGAAAAAACAATTGATACTTTTGAGCGTCGCATCCCGATGGGCGAATCCTTTGCAATGAGTTATGTGTACTTTTTTACGCACTCGATATCGATGCTGGTGACACTAGCTGTTCAAGGGCATGATGGTGGCATAGCTGCGCCTTGAAAATTCGAGCAAAGCCTTGAATTAATCTGTATTCTAATTGTTTAAGCGTCGCCAATCTCTCTTTATTGTCCTAACACTAGCTTTGATAATTTATTCAACGGCAAATAGACAGGCTCCAACCGATTGGTTACAATACCAGTCGCTACAGTCGCGCC
Source organism: Oxycera nigricornis (assembly GCA_963942545.1). Lineage (NCBI taxonomy): Eukaryota > Metazoa > Arthropoda > Insecta > Diptera > Stratiomyidae > Oxycera > Oxycera nigricornis. The sequence goes on along the minus strand of OZ012659.1, from coordinate 122,673,343 downwards.
ATTTTCACGAATCGTAAAACTTTGCCCCGACGACATGACCATTTTCTTGAAAAGCGTAAGTAACACCGACCCGTGTTCGCCAGGCATGAGCATTTCCTGTTTGTCGGCTGTAAAAGATGCAAACGGTTTTATTTCGTAGCACCAGGGTGCATTCCATCGGGAACTTACGCAAATCAACGCGAACAGGTATGTTCCAGGTGCGACTAAAAAGCTGTTGAATGTATTTCGAGGTCAAGGGTTTCGCGCGCCCTCCTTCGTTCCTTGCGAGCAAATACATGGACGCCTCGAAGTGGTTCGATATTTTTTCGCTGCCAGCGGCACACAGAAGCATCCCGCGCTGGACACTGTTAATGCGGATTCCACGCAGCAGACAACCAATATTGTCCCCGGCTACAGCCTGCACAAAATCTAAAAGTCAGAGTACAGGAAAGATTAATCGTCCTACCGTAGGTTGACTCTTCTTGAATATCTGTATATCCGAAATGGTTGTCTTCATGGCCTCGCCGAAGCCAAGCAATTCAGCATCGTCATTTCGGTTGACTATGCCTCGTTTGAGCGTGCCCACTACCACTGTTCCTCTTCCAGGTACAGTGAATGCATTGTCGATAGGCACAAGAAATGGTGATTTGAAATCACGCGTTGGCACAGGGACGTAGTTATCGATGGTGTCCAACAGCTGGCGGATCGACGGTTCCCCATATTCGTCCTGCGAGCCCTGCAGTGTCTGTAACGCGGAACCGAAGATAACCGGCGTCGCCGAGCCATCGAATCCGAAGTCGCTCAACAGCTCCCTTATCTCTAGCTCCACCAATTCAAGCACTTCCTTGTCGACCAGATCTGCTTTATTCACAAACACGACGATTTTCTCGACGCCCACTTGCTTGGCGAGGAGCAAGTGCTCCCTGGTTTGGGGCATCTGTCCGTCATTGGCTGCCACCACGAGTATAGCTCCATCCATTTGTGATGTACCCGAGATCATGTTCTAAACTTGATAAGACCGTAATAACAAGTACATTAATCTCGGTGTGAGATTCAAGCATACCTTTATGTAATCTGCATGACCTGGGCAATCCGTGTGCGCATACCGTCGCGCCTTTGTTGAATAGCCGACGTGACAGGCGTTTATTGTTATACCTACAATGTAATAGGAAGCGTTGAGCCTGTTCATCTAGGTCTTAGATCCCAACAACTAACCTCTAGCCTTTTCTTCGGGTGCTCGGTCGATCTCGTCATAGGGAACGAAATTCGCCAGTCCATCTTTGGAAAGGACTTTTGTAATTGCTGCAGTCAGTGTCGTCTTGCCATGGTCAACGTGTCCTATCGTTCCCACATTGCAATTCACCTTTTCCTCGCTCTTAACGGACAGCAAACGATTTGTTATCAAGTAAAATGACTGTGAGTTGCCGGAAGTGCGCTTTAAAATCGGTGTTGATTTCCACTTTCTGCTTGATCCTAAAGAAAATTTACGGCACGCGATTAAAGCGCTCGGTGAAGCGAAGAGTTTTTGAAGTTGAAGTCCTTTGCGCCAAAGCGGCGCACTCACGATTGCCGGCATATTCGTGCCTTTGGATACGAAAGTGCTGTGGTTTGATAAGGGTTAATTGGGATTGTCAAAAGACTTCAATCTGTCAGAAGGCCGACAATATTAGTTCTGCGGCTGACAACGTGTTGACTGACTGGCAGCACAGTCGACAAGGGGTGACATAAGGCGGCTGATTTCCCGCGCTTATTAGACAATTAACTCGCATGCGTGACTTTAAAAAGTGCAAAACAGTTCTGAAATTCAGTGATTTATTGTCGAATTATCGCAGAATATGTCGAGTCCCGCACGCGCGCCGTCCACACCTAGACGGACACCACGCCGACAGAAGAGAACGAGTGAAGTGGATAGGCAACATGGTCAAAAAACACCGACAAGAGGTGAAATACAATTAATGCTCGAAAACATTTGTTTTTTCAACGATTTCATAAGAATTGCTGTCTTTGATGTCCAAGTAACTAGACTAACCAACTGAACCACCTATTTCTTATGATTTCTTCCCACCCACTCTGTCCGTAACCTCAGGATCGATTAAGGCTGGTTCGCCATTGTTGATGATAAATTCCGTATCGAATCTTTCGATTATTGTATTTGAAACACTTGTAGATTGTCAGTAAGCCTAATAAAATCGATTAATTAATTCTCTCTTGTAGTAAAAAAAATAATTTTACGGTAAAATTAGACGATCAATTCCAAAGTTTATACTTGAACAATACTAATCGAAATAGAAAGCGTATTAACCATTCACGTATTCCCTACAGATGTTAATCAACAAGATGTGGAGACGCCAATGCGTATGGGTCGATCCAGACCAACTCGTGGTCACACCAGTGAACAAACCGATCACGTTATCGTTCCGCCTACGTCGCCAGGAACCCATTCTCTAGGAGCGACAAGTCCTATGCGCAGTTCTATCCCGAATATCAGCGAAATTGATCTTAGCTCGCCGTTAAACTATGGAACCCCAAGGTAACCTTATAGATAATTGAATTATATTGAATTGAATGATATTTGATTTTGAATATAATTTTCGTAGTTCGTTGGGCACGGCACGTACTCCTCGCTCAGGCATACGTGGTACACCGCTACGTGCTCGTCCCGATATTCGTACAGACAGACGGATTCGGCAAGTGGCCATAGGATCAGATGCGGTTAGTACGGAATTGTTTGTAAGGTTATAGGTTTAAAAGGGCCAACGTTGGTGGCTGAGCATAAGCGAGTGCTACTTGATTTGATTAAATATCCATGAAGCATAAAAAGAACATACGAAAGCTGGAATAACTTCAACCACCTTTAGATTCCCAGAAAATAGGTTTTTTTTCAACGTTGGTAGGTGGAAATCTTCAAAAGATACCGAGTTGCTCCTGCTTTCCGGCATGTCGTTCTGCGAAATTTAACTTTACGAACATGAAGTTGAATAATATTATGTAAAGGGTTTCAGCGCGGCGACAAGCAATAGGTAAAGGAATGACTGAATTTATTGCACCGCATATAAAACATGTAGAGAAATTTAAAGAGAGCTTCGACATTGATAATCGGTGTCTTATCCGGATTTCCACCTATCGTTGCTGTAAAAAATAAATAAAACCCGTGCTGCCTTTCCGTCGCTCCTTGTTTTCAATGAAAAAAGGACAGACCCTTGTACACCTTAGTTTATTTTTAATCTCTTAATCCTTGTTACTATAAAACGCTAAGAATCCGTTTATCAGGGAATGCATTTTCCCTTTTCGTATGTACAGAAAAATGCGGCGGCCAAGAAGAATCCCAAAATGATGCAATTGGTCGACGGTCGTAAAAACATTGGCTGAAACATATAATCGCAAGTGTCTCCAATTTAATACGCTTTAAACACCACAACAGAACACCTTACCACTGGTTCCGTTGCATAGATTTGCTTCCGGCACAACGGGCACTTGGCATTGATCTTCTTGTCGAACTCATCGATATATTTATCGATGCATTGTTGACAAAACGAATGGCCACAATCCAGATCGCGTGGCGTTTCCTTTTTGTCGAGACAAATCACACACGTTTCGGTTGAGAACTTGGAACCTTGTGAGCGGACGACGACATCACGATTAAATGAATGGTGAATGTTTTCTGTTGTGAAATTTTGATGCATACCTCTTTTCATTAATCTCCACATGTACAGGCTGTACAGATAAATTAAGCACATATAAATCTTGACGGGGGTTTATAAAATAAAGTTGGGAAAGGAGAATCACTTTAAAAATAAGAGATTGTTAGTTATTTGTTGATTAGTCAAATATCCAATCCTTAGTGGCAAATGTTGAATGTGCCAAACAGTCGCGGCTAATGCGTTTTGAATTATGAGTCGAAGCCGACTATAGAAATAACTAGCAACTGTATACGCTATAAACCTTGACTAGAAACTAATTATTTTACAACCGGAAGACTCGAAAATCTTCAACAAAAAAAACCAATCAGCTTCTGACTCTCGGCACGCAAATAATTTATCTTTCCATTTCACTTTCTGATAATACCTATCTCCCTGAAAGTTAACTTAGCCCGTAACTCTTAACTGAAACTCAATATGAATTTTATTGCAGCTGGAACCGATATCCGAAGGTCGCTCGGAAACTGATCCAGTTTCCGATTCCGGACCACAATTGGTTATTTGGGGCACGAATGTGGTAGTGAGTGTATGCAAGACAAAGTTCAAGAACTTCATCTTGCGCTACGTCGAACACGATGCAGAAAATGATGAAATCTCGGAAAATATTGATTTAAACGCTCCACTCTACTTGCAAAAGTTGGATGAGGTAAGATCCCTTATTTTGACTCAAACTTATCGAGTTTTCCTATACAGTTACAACTATCTGCAGGTGTATGCACTAGAAGAACCTTTTCTAAACATAAATTGCGGTCACTTGAAGTCCTACGACGAATCGTTGTATCGCCAATTGATCTGCTACCCGCAGGAAGTGATACCGACGTTTGATATGGCCGCGAATGAGATGTTTTTCGAACGATATCCAGCTGCGGTGTTAGAACATCAGATTCAAGTGAGACCGTTCAACGCTGAGAAGACCAGGAACATGCGATCGTTGAATCCAGAGGATATTGATCAGCTGATCTCGATCTGTGGAATGGTGATTCGCACGTCGAATGTGATCCCCGAGATGCGCGAGGCTTTCTTCAAGTGCATTATTTGCTCGTTCGTGTCGACCGTTGAAATTGATCGGGGACGAATCGCAGAACCGACACTGTGCACCAATTGCAACACGAACCATTGCTTCCAGTTGATTCACAATCGATCGCATTTCACCGACAAGCAAATGGTGAAACTGCAAGAGTCGCCCGATGATATGGCGGCCGGACAGACCCCACACAATGTAGTGATGTTTGCCCATAACGATTTGGTAGATAAAGTGCAACCCGGTGATCGGATAACGGTCACGGGTATCTACCGGGCAATTCCGATCCAGGAGAATCCAAGGGCGAGAAATGTGAAGAGTGTGTACAAGACGCACATTGATGTAGTCCATTATCGGAAAGTGGATAGCAAGCGACTTTACGAGGAGGAAGAAGGGTAAGCAGCGAAAATTCGCGTTGAGATTCCTGATAATGTAGCTTTGTTCCGTTTGCAGAAAAACTCACATCTTCCCTGCTGAAAGGATAGAGCTGTTGCGAACGCTCTCCCAGAAGCCGGATGTGTATGACCGGTTAGCTCGCGCCCTAGCTCCATCGATTTATGAAAATACTGACATCAAGAAGGGGATTCTGCTGCAGTTGTTCGGCGGAACGAAGAAGAAACATGTGGCGTCTGGTCGCCAGAATTTCCGATCGGAAATTCATATATTGCTTTGCGGTGATCCTGGCACGTCCAAGTCTCAATTGCTACAATATGTGTTCAGTTTGGTGCCACGAGCGCAATACACGTCGGGCAAAGGCTCTTCGGCAGTTGGTCTGACGGCTTTTGTGACGAGGGATCCGGAATCGCGGCAATTGGTGTTGCAAACGTAAGCAAATATGAAATAATTCAAGTGTTTGTCGTACTTCAGAAAATCTTTAAAGATCAATTATAGTTCATATCTCTATCTTTAATTTATAGAGGAGCTTTGGTACTTGCTGACAATGGAATTTGCTGTATTGATGAGTTTGACAAAATGAACGACTCGACACGCAGTGTCCTCCATGAAGTGATGGAGCAGCAAACGCTGAGCATTGCCAAAGCTGGGATCATTTGCCAGTTGAATGCTCGCACTTCGATTCTTGCTGCTGCGAATCCCTCCGAGTCGCAATGGAATAAAAACAAAAATATCATCGATAATGTACAACTGCCGCACACGCTGCTATCCCGATTTGATTTGATCTTTTTGGTGTTGGATCCACAAGACGAAGTATTCGATCGGCGTCTAGCCTCGCATTTGGTATCACTGTACTATGTTTCGCGGCATGAGGAAGAGGACACTATGTTTGTAAGTCTTGGGCGGATTTTTACAAAGGATTCCATTAAAATATGTTAATAATTAACAGGATATGAGTGTGTTGCGTGATTATATCGCTTATGCACGCGAGCATATACAACCAACGCTCTCGGAAGAGGCTCAGCACAGGCTAATCCAAGCGTATGTGGACATGCGAAAAGTAGGCGCTGGACGTGGACAAATCTCGGCATATCCTCGTCAGTTGGAGAGTTTGATCCGGCTATCAGAAGCTCATGCCAAAGTGCGTTTGTCGAAGATAGTTGAAGTGGCAGATGTAGAAGAGGCCTGGAGGTACATCATATAGTAATAATCATTTTAATGAAAAATATTACGATTGTATTCCTCCATTAACAGATTACATCGCGAAGCGTTGAAACAGTCCGCAACTGATCCACTTTCAGGACGAATTGATGTTGGTATTCTCACAACTGGCTTGTCCACAGCGGCCCGGAAGAAGCGAGCGGAGCTGGTAGCTGCTATAAAGGAGCATCTAAAGAAGAAGGGCAAAATACCGACGATTCCGTATCAAAAGCTATTTGGTGAAATCAAAGAGAACTCACAAGTGGTAAGTCGGTTGGATGTTGAAAGTATTTCGGGTGTGCCAATATGTCTGATAACTTTCCCAGCAGTAAAAAATCGTATTCATTAGCATTCTAACATTTGTGCAACAGTCGATTTGAGTATCCTAAAAGTTCGATACGATTGATCCTTCAAAAACAACTAACTTAATCGTGTAACTGACTAGCTTGATTTTCGTTCGTGCAATAACTTGCGCTGGATAATTTGAACTTGAAAATGCAGTGAAAATGTACGGAAAAAACTGAACAATCGAATTATCTGTAGAATTTCTCACTTCACATGCTGATATTTAATTCTGTTGACTGGTTTAGCCGCATTGATTCCCATTCAATGTATAGATCTTAATGAGTAAAATTGATTAATTCCAAACACATTCTTGTAAGAAATCATTTGCTTGTTTAAATCGTTTCATATGTTGCAAATGTTCTTATGAATTTCTCCTTTATGGCGTCTCTAATCTACTGAATACAATAGACAAATCAAAACAACGGCCAAGGCGGTGGAATGTTAAGACGAGCCTGTTTTATAACTATTCCTAGGAAACAAATAAATTTCATTTTGTCACCTAGGATTATCTCTTGAAAAGCAAATGTGTTAATGGTGGACTTGCCTTCTTGTTAGAAAATTTTATGAAGGTTAAAATTACTTTTTGCATTTCACACCAATCCACTAGACCTGCATAAGTATGACTACCATTGTAAGCCATAAAATAACAGGTAGATAAGAGGTCGTTCAAATGTAAAATTAGAGCTTACCTGGTACTGGCTTATCCATTACTTATTTAGATAAATTGCTGCGGCCTGAAAATCCAAATTACAGATGGCAGAATTAGTTTGATGAAAACAATTGAAAATATTTTAACCTTTTTTTTCAGCTAATTACGCGGGAACAGTTTGAAGATGCACTGAAAGAGATCCAAGACGAAGGTGTGGTTGTTGTTATGGGCAGGAACACAATTAGAATTTGCTAACTGCTCGTACGAGTTGCTAAATATTTTATAATCATTGTGTAAAGTTAATGTTTGTATTGTCTATTCAATAAAGAAACATTTTTTAAAAAACTTGAGTTGAGCAATGCCATGACGCGCAATGCAGGCACATCGAATGGCTCCCAGACATTTAGCTTTCATAACATTTGAATCGTTTAAAGTACTGCTTTAAGCCTCTTGTCCTTTATCCAATATTTTCATGCAAATCAAACTTCCGCTCTTAAAACTCCCAAAAACATAATCTATGGAGTGTATTGTAGATAGATGTTCACTAAAACCCATTCAAGCAGGACCCATAAATCATTCGTCGCATTGAGAGCTGACACGAAAAAAAACCTGGTGTTGTTTAAGAACAAATCCTTTTCTTGCAAATATCCCCAGAAATGTTGATTATCTTCATGTTATTGCATCCGACTCGATCCTTTTGTATTATGGCGTACCTTGTTGAGTCGCCTCTACACTATTGCACAGCTCTTCAATGTATTTTCCGGAAAATTACGATCTTGAAACATCTTAAAATGCTTCAAGGTCTGAAATCGTTTCCACAGAATCTTTTTGCTTGCTTCGTTGCATTTTTATCATGCTGCGGTATTGTTCTTTGTCGGTACATATTTTTTCCTATTTGGGATCTACAGGGAGGAGGTTCAAAGATGCAGAAAAATAATGACTAGTGTAATTTTGAAAGTGTGTCGGGGTTTTCGGTGAGGATTAAATGTTGAAATTCTTGGAAAACTGGAATTGAAATTGTCAGCAATTATATGATTTTACGGGTGAAGCATTGAATGTGGGTATTAGGATTTATTTTGCAGATAATAGAGGTTGGTATGTGTGTATAATTTGTGTGTGTAGATTAAATTAACTAGAGGGTAGGCGGTAGTGCACTAGAGGGTAAGAATTAATTAACATTTTCAGCTATGAAGGGGTCTTTTGGGGTTTTTCGCAATGACCGCAAGAGCAGTCGTCGTGCATCAATCACTGAACAAATGAGATTCGACATGTTTGAAATCGATACGTTTTCTGATTGGACTATGAACATTTTAAAAGGCGAAAACGAACGTATTGATGTACTTATTTCGCTACTTACAATCTTATCTACTTTGAGGTTTTCGGTCGGTCTATAGGGGCTCATAAATTTTTAATTTAACATTATCCAAATTTCACTGATTGACAATTGACTATTCCTATCACCATCATAGAAATAGACATTAAAAATCTATTTAGCTTCAGCTCGGTAAAATATATATGAAGTATTCTTGAATGAATATTAGCATAAGGTAGTTTGAACTAGAATAGTTTAATGGAAATCCAAACAAAGCCCTACATTTTTTATCCATACAACTGGAAAACTGCATCGTAAATATTTTAGCAGTGGAGATCCAGGTATCCGCTTAGTGGAAAAATTCGCTTGTTAGCATAACCGTTAAAATGGGGTGCTCTTTACTGCAATATCTACTTATGTGTATAGAGAAAGTTGATCTCATAATATTTTTTTTGGGAGAAATTCACTTGATTAACGACTTGTGCAGTTTTTATCGTAATTATTCTTTGCTAGATGGATTGATCGTCATCTCCGAATCTGCGCAATGGTTTCTTCTAGACGATCCTTAGATCTCAGTTAATTTAGCCGCTTTCGAATTAGATTTGCACCATTGAAAAAAATTATAAATAGTCAAGGCATATTGCTCACAGAATCTTATCACCGAAGAAGGAAACAGCTAGCTTCTACAATACGTACATATGTATACATATTGTTATAAGATCTCTGCTGTCCTCAAAATACGGATTTATTATTAAAAACTGTTGTAATCGAAGCAAAATCATAGCTTATGGTAGGATCATCCTTTGTTCCTAGAATCAATCCTGCGTCCTCTTCCTACACTGCACCGCTCCTGTCAGATGCAAAAACTTACTAACCCATAAGCGATGCTAAAAACTTTAGAAGCGTTTTTCTCAAAAAAACGGGGGAGGGGAGGGGTGTTGCGGTCTAATATTTTAAGGATCGAATATCCTTGACGTCTTTTACTTATGTGCCAAATTTCATCCAGATCTGGGAGGACGATGCCGTGCCTTCTTGTAAGTGTGACATGTAGGAGGGTAATATGGAAGTACCAAGCCTCCTCTAAAATCACAGAAACATTTTATGAATCCTTTTTTGAATTATGAAATAGTTTTGACTTTAAATTAAATAAAAATAATAATTTAAGACCAAATGCACATTTGATTTTTAAAGCATTCCTGCCAGAAATGCAAATTTAATTCAACGAATTCGTTTTTAAACGTCTTTTTTTCGCAGGGTTTTTATTGAATTAAATAACGGCTGTATACATTTATAAAACATTTGATAGACTCATTAAAATGTTAGCTGTTCGATTGACACCTCAATCACATTAATACAACGTTTTGTTCGTGAGTTATTATGCATGACAGAAATACCTTGGATGAGTCAATTCAAAAAAACTGCTAAATCGAATCTTACCAAAATCCAATCAGCTCAGCTCATTGCTAGGATTGACATCACAACCAAGTCGTGAAATATCGTTCTAGAAAGAAATGACACGAACGTACGTGCGTACGTACCAACACATACATATTTCATTCTAAAGATACTTTAAAATTACTCCTAAGACCTTATAACGTATAAATTGGTTGAAAATTTTGATTTTCGGACTAATTACAATAACATTTCAACTTACTGAGAAGTTAAAAAATGTGCTTGGGACAAAAGTTACATGGTAAATTTTTTAGTGCTGATTATGCACTATGCAAATAATTAAGATTATTTTGCTTGTATAGAGAAAAACGATATGATCGTTTATTTGACTAAAAAAATAAGTATTTTTCTTAGTTTGTAAGGGATCTGTTAAGCTTTTAATGCTGCTTAAAATTTTTATACATAAATGCGAAAGATTTCATCTGTAATGTAACAATTTTTAAATTGGGAAGCGTGGTTTCGGGGTGACGGACGGCATCCTCTTCAGGTGCTGTCATTTACCATCCGCCACCAGACAGCACGACCACGGTTAGGCTTATTGATGGATTAAGCTCATTATACTTCAACTATTTTTATAAATTATTTGTATCCGCGCAGTATAACGACTGTCAATTTTACGTTAGCAATTTTTATTCAATGTTCCTTGATTTATGGTTCATATTAAAGAAAAAACTAAGACGTAGCAAATGTTTTACTGTGGTTTTACTTTCATCCTGCGGCTAAAGGCTAAATGTAAATTAAAATAATGGTCTCGAACGACAAAGAGTCATAAGAATTCTATGTCTATAATTTGATGCTCAAACATTCATACTACGATTGGTCAAACGCGGAGCTCCCTTAAATTTTAGTCTCTATAAAGTTCGGTGACTACAATCTAGAAGCAAAATGTGCTAGTTTTGACCCCGCTCTCACATATCCTTGGTCATCAATAGTAGAATCATGTGCACATCTGCATAAAAAATTGGTTTTCTGCATCTTTAACTATTTATTGTTTAGAAGCTAAAAAGAACAATGGAATTTTAGCTGTCGATGAATGTGCAAGCATCCATGCAATATATAGAAAATCAATGCAAAACGCATCGCCTAACTTATTATAAAAGATTACATTTTTCTATCACGACAAAATTCAGCACATATCCTTCGAATAGCAATTTCCAAGGATACTTGGCCATATGGTCATCGAGGCCACGAATGAAACACTTCTCTGGTGAGCCATTCTTGTCCTCGAACACGAGAAATGCATCGGGATAGGATTTCATGTAATTCCACTCCGTTCTGCGACAAGTACCAAACAAAAGTCGGGTCGCTATGCTCGAGACCAACCATTAAACAGGACCAGAAAGGACAATATGTAATGCAGTGCATGCACACGAAGCGATCGATGGCGTCGCCTCATGAATCTCTGCTGGTGCCAGGATATAATCTCAATCGGGTTCAACGTGCATTGTGATTCTGAAATGGGACCTTGTTGCTGCTATGGTGGCGGATTATTGCCTTGCGTGCGTTCTCAAGAAGGATGAAAGATACTCAAGGTTGGCCGGCAATGAAATAGGACTTGCAACAGCAGCAACAACAACAAATGCAGGCAATGTTTAGGAAGAAATAACAATTATATTATGCATGGTATAAAAACTACAGTCGTCTTTATACCATGTATATTATGTGTCCTATACCGGGATTGGTGTGTTCAGTAGTTTTTCGTGTAGATCCAGTTGAATTTGAGAGCTGTTTGTGGGAAGGATGTTTGAGTAGTGTTGTTGGAAGGTGTTGCTGGTATAGAATAGAAATTATTTTAAATATCAAATTCTATAAGTGAGACGAGTTTAGTATTCATTATGGCTCAATTAGTAGCAACATTATAATATAGATGAATTGAGAGTCTTCAATATGGCAAGAGTTGATCAATAGCAATAATTCTGAATAGGCACAGAAGGTACGGTGGTAGCAACTTCTCATTGATGAGGATATGGCAGTGACTTGGAGATTAGACTAAAATGAATAAAATTTGGGGAAAAATAGGTTTCACTAATAGCTGACAATTATAAGTATTCCAGAAGAAATGGCTGTTTGCTTTTTCCCTATAAAAACTGTATAGGTTTAGCAGCTAAAACGTTGCGATCGAATTCGGTAAACGGTAACTATCGTACAATGATTGCGAACGAAATTTCGGTCAATTTATTCTTCTTGAATCTGTCTGAATTTTTTGCAAATTGTACGATTATAACTTAAGGGGGCAGTACTCTTAAAAAAATTAAATTTTATTATATTATATATTTTATATTTCGGTAGAAAAATACCTTTAAAATACCTGTACAAAATTTTATGTCCATATCTAAACTGATTTTTATTCTACAGCGCTCGTAGTCACCCTCCGTCCTACTATACTTTTTGGAGCGCAAGCGGCCTTCAAGTGCCCGAACATATGTCGCTATGAGCAAAAAAAATTTGGACGATTCTAGAACACTTCTTTTAATCGAAAAAAAGTCAAAAATCGTTTCACGTATATTCAAACGTGTACCAAATCGCGAAAAACTTACTTATTGCCCTAAATTTAGGCCCGTGCCTCTGTAGTTTATACTCAAGACTTACAGAATTATTTTAGTCTATGGTCACATATGGATATTTTTCTCAGGATTTTAGGAGGCGCAATCCGCTTTTTTTGTTTGGCACTGCTCAAGCGCTTGGTCGAAACGGCCGCCATTTTGTTTTTACTGGAAGTCTAGCTTCCTTTACGAAGGTTCTAACGAAAAGTGAATGAGAGGAGTAAGCCCAGAAAAAGCGTACCGAACGAAAAAGCGAACGGAAGTTTGTCTTAAAATTCAAAGTGAGCACAATACATAGCAATGATGTGCATATATAAGAGCAGAGCGCCCGAGTGGTGCTCTTGAGGTGGAGGATTCAATTCTCCGTTCCATCTGTTTTTTTTGGAAGTTTAGAAAAGCGTACCGAACAAAAAGCGAACGGAAGTAAGGCGAACGCGGTAGGCCATATATACGTTCAAATGAGCCCAGAAAAAACGTAGAGAACGAAAAAGCGAACGCAAAGAAGAAAGGAGAAAAACGTATCGGTGACTATGCGGCGCGTTATATATACGTCTACACGTATATAGTGCATTATATATGTACACGTATTGTGTTTATGCGTGCACGCGACTCCTTTCCTCATTGCTCGCTTGGAATGTTCCTACTCGTGTATCATGGTAGACGCATTTTATTTCTTGTATAATATAAAATAGCAGTGAACACGTGCGCGTCTAAAAATTCATTACATATTTTTCTTTTTTCTCCTTTATCTCTCTGTGAAAAAATTAAGAATCGTGTCAATAATTGGTTGATAATTAATAAACGAATCAGTGTTGTGCATAATTGAAATGAAATAAACAGTGTTGTGTGGAAAAATCAACATTATGGCCAGCAGTAGTCAAGATGAAAAATTGATGAAAACTATTGAAACGGTAAACGATTCAAAAGTGATTGAAACTACTGCAATTCTTCATGAAACAAAATTCAGGTAAATTGTAATGACAACTAGTTATTAGTAAATTTTCACAACTTTATTAAAAAGTGTTCAAATAATTGTAAGGAAAATTTTTAATTTTAGCACTTGCTTTAATTTTTTTTTAATAATGTGAATCTGAACTATTAATCTTAATATATATACACTTCAAATTTCAAAACGATATCTTTAATAGTTTATTTTTTATATACATTTTTTAAAAAAGGTCCATTTTCGCCGTTTTAACAAAGTATTTCCCCCTTACTTTTTGGACTTCGAATTGCAAAAGAAAAGTCTTTCAAATCTTGTGCATAGCTTTTTGTTGTTGCAATATCAGATACGGATTGTAGAAGGTCCTCTAGTCGGATGGAAAGGATTCGCTGCATTTACTGGCGATTTTTGAATGACTGCAATTTGGATTTTCTGGGTACATATGTACATACTTGGAAATAATAAGACTACACACTTGTTTTTATTTCGAGGATATCTTGTCAACTGCAAGCCTCAGACATAAATGGTTAAGATTTTTTTTTGGTTTTTCGTTGAAAATTTTCTGCAGCATTTAAACTTTTCGGGATGCAAGGAATCGGAGAAATATTCGGAAAACAAATGATCATTTATTTCTGAGACACTCCTTGTCCTTAGCTCGTCAAACTTACGAGAAAGTTGGGAACGCGCGAGTGTTTGTTGGGTGGAAAACTCTCCAAGGATTTTAAAATGTTTCAAACGCTATGCTAGGCGGTTTCGTTTTGCTTTTGAAGGATACAGCAAGTAAAATTTAATTCATAAGCGCTTATGAATTTTAGCTGAAAATTCTTTGATGCAACGTGGATTCGAAGTGGCTGCGATTAATCGTCCGGATTGAAGCACGTAAGCTACACGGCAGCCCCGGTTTGCAGCTCAATCGAAAGGACTCCGACCCATACAAACAAGATTTCACGACGGAGAGTGTAGGCAGGGTGTGTTCGCCGCTGGCATGAGGACACGACGTACGCTTCAACCCTTGAAGGTATGCGCGCAACCGAGGTGACCGAGTTTCTTGTGCTCTTGGTCCTGAATCCTGAATCGGTGTTGGCTGCGGTCGCGGGGAAAGTACTGTCGGTCGTTTTGATGGGCTAAAGACACGAGACGGGAGAAAGAATGGGAACACCAATCTCTACGTCCTGCGTCGAAGGATGTTTCGGTTGAAGGTTGGTGATGTGAACGACGAGGTTTGGTGGTGTACAGAACTTTGAGTGAATGCGTCCAGAAATCCATCGCCGCGTCCGCTGTACAAGATGAATCGTGCGTTTCGAGTAGTCGCCAGTTCCGAAACGACCGAACGAACGAACAGTGCCTAATCGCCTTGCTGGCGCACTTTCCTGTCGGGTCGCTTGTTCCCTCCCTCCGCTACGCGCCCCCGTTGCTGTTATTCCTCTTCGCCCTGGGATTCCATTCATCAGTACAGGGCCGTCCGTTTGCCTGCCGCTTCTGCTGCAGTCGTCCACGAACTTCACGTGTATTCCGTGCAGACGCCGCGCGTAGATGTCGTAGATAGTGGTGCTTACTTATCCCCAAATTTGCCGTGTTGTTGTCCGTCTGTCGCAGACAACCCCACATCCTCCACTTCCCAGCCGGCGCTCCGCCACCCCGCCGCTCGAGTTGCTGCAACCAGCCGGCGCGGAGTTGTAGACGATCAGCTGCCGGGCCGCCCTTGCTCTGCCTGCCTTGCCTCCTTGGAGCCCGGTCGCTGGTTCCGAGAAGCGAGAATAAACGCCTCCAAGACGGAAGTTGTACGCACTCCGCCTTGAGTGCTTTCTGCCCGCCATGGCACAGTGCCCCCGTGTTGCGACCTGATGTGCGTGCTGGCTGCATGTCTCGCGGACTCACATGGTTTAACTTTTGATGTGGACATTTTGCTCGGCTCGCTAAATCCGTACAAATGTCAACACTATTCTGTCATCTGCGCGCCACGGCCATCCGCCCTTCAACTGTTCCGTTTACAGTTGCACGCCGGATAACAGGACCGCAGTGACATTTTGTCAATTTCATCGTAGGACGCAGCGCGAGATGCGCGACTGATTGTGATTAGATTAGCAATGATTTTCTAGAAGTGCTTTTATAAAATTAAGTGGTGTGGTGCAGTGACGCGGAGACAGACTCATCCATTTGGATCGATTTGAACGTGAATGCAAGCTTGCGAGCCACGCGAAATACAAAGGACATTTGGAAGTGACAGCGCCGCTCGTTCATGTCAATTTTCTACGAAACAATTTGTGCCTATAGACGTTCTGTTGCCCGCAACATTTGTGCAAGCATACCGTGATCGGACAGGACTCGTTCGGGTTGAAGTAAGTATGAAACACTTCTTGAAACTGGATGCCTCCTCATAAATATAAATAATAATTTGACGTTGATATTTTTTTTCAAAATGTAGGATTAAAAATAAATATTCTGCCTAAAACACATTATTCAATTCCGTACTGGAAAACCAACTAAAACGAACAACTAACTATGTTTAGTGAAAAAGCTGTATTATGACAAAATTATATTATATTATGCGTTGCTGGGCCGCACACGACGATTTTCAATTTTTGGCGATGTGCAGACAGGCACATTTTTATGATGTCGCCGCAACGATCCTAGTTTGTTCTGGTCAAAGGAAAACGTACGGCTCCAAACAATTAACTTTAAATTATTAGAGGGAGCCTAAAAAGGTCCTATCTACATTCTGACAACTTATCAGAAATTAACCTGAATGCACTTTTCTACACTTCGTCTCAATAGAGAAACCTTTAAGGGGGTTATAGGTTTTATACACCACAAAAAACTGACCTATTTTTTAAAAAATTATTACAAGGTCCCTGGAGTAGATATCAATGTAATTCTTTTTGAGTTCAATTAATACACTGTCAAAGCGTGCTAAAAAAATTTATATTTAATTGAATTATTATTATTATTTTACACAAAATGGCGGCATTCTCCTAGCTATAAAAAATGCATATTAAGGTATGGTTAATTTTACATATTTTAAGCATATGTTTATTTTTTGAAAATACTGTAAATATAAATTTATTTCTGAATATAGTACATAATAATATAAATATTCAAGAGTATTCTCTAAAATTTTGGTCCATCAATATTAATTATTGAGCCACTGACAGCAAATTTTCGTAGACACCTCAAAAAGTAGCTTTGCGGTGCATAGGATAACTCATCACTCGATCATCTGATGACAAAAAAACCAAAGATTTCGAGGTAACCATGTCGAGATATACTTTTTTAACGATTTTTCAATTTTAGTATCAATTCGAAGTAAAAAAACGAATTTTTTAATATTTTTATATTAAAAAATCAATAAATTTTGTTATTATGAATCAAATTATAATCTTTAAAAAGAAAATATCGGGGGGGGGGGGTTACCTCGTGATTTATGCACAGAATAAGTGTGCAAAATTTGAAAACGATCGGATAAATAGATTTTGAGTTAGACTGTTCACCGGCTTTGAAAAAGCTATGTGTTGGAAAAACGTGTTTACAAAAAAGAAACAGCCGATTTACAGTTTATAGCGCGTCGAAGAGCAGAGTTTTTAAATTTTTGCTTCAATCGATCTAAAATTTTAACTAATACTACGCTACTATTGAATAAAATAATAAAAAACATTTCATCGAACACTATTCAGACAGACGGAGGCTTACAGAGCCTCGTGTGTCTACGAGTGTACATAGGGCACGCGCATTAAATCGTGCATAACTATAATAATAATGCCTGGATCTTTCTAAAATTCTAACAATATATTTTTGTGAATATTTACTATGGAAATAAGTTTCAAAAATAACATCGATTTTTAAAAATGTATAAAGCCTATAATCCCCTTAATAATTTTGAAAATCGACCACAGGCCTGGTCGAAAATAGCCTATTTACACTGCAAGGTATTTTCATTAAATTTTACAGATAGAACCTTTTTAAGGGTTACACCACAGTAAAGAGCGAAAATTTAAGTTTTTTGCGATTTTTTTAAAGTGGAAGGTAAAGTAAAACGGCAATTCTTTTTAAGGATGTTATTAAGCATGTCTTGAAGTTTAAAAATATGTTTATTAAAAATATTACAAAATGGCTGCCCAACATCCGCTTCTGCGGTACGGTTTTTTGTAGAGGGGCTCCGCGGCACGCGGTAGAAGTGCACCAAAAATTAATCTTGAACAAAATATTTTCTTTTTTCAAACTATATTAGTAAAGCTATAGAAATACGTAGGGGATTTTGAAAATATTCATTTTTGTTTAATTGGCGAGGATTTTGAGAAAAAAGTTCATTTTGCTGCCAAAAAACGGGCACCTATTTGTACCTAAAAAATCGAAATATCAACTTATCGAAAATCGGCTTACTTATTTCTATGTGGAATATTGTTTTGAAGATGTGATATTAATTTGGAGTGAAAAAATAGAAAATTGTTTGAGTTATGCTGCATGCCGATTTAAAAAACGCGTTTCGAGAAAAACGCGTTTAAAATTTTGACTTTACGTCTACTGTCAACATCAAAGGACGCTGTACTAACGTACTTTATGTTCAACATCCTTGAAAATGTTCCTAACAACATCTATTAGTATATTAGAGAAGTTAAAAATCGAATGGTAATACAAAATACTGTACCCGACGAGCGGGTGTCGTATTTATCGCAGGTAGTTGTTTCGGAACAGTCGGGAGGGGTTCGAGAAAGAGTTCGAAATTTCAATGAAAACATTTCTGGCAGATATAAAACCGTTTGTCTCTTATTCTAGAGGGTTCAAAGGAATTTTTAAGCCAATAAAAATAAAATCGATTTTTTGAAATTTTTACGGTGGTGTAACGTGGAAACAAGCGATCCTTGAGATCCACACGAACAACTTCTCAGTAAAATCTCAGTGAAGTATCAACGAGTTTCTACAAATCGTGTAAAATTTATATAAATATTTGATTGGCATCCCGACGACGTTAATACAATGTTTTGGTCGTGAACAATATACTGCCAAACCGAATGAGCTGTTGAGACCTCAACAAATTTAATATGACTGTGCCTTCGTGCGATATCGTTCTAAAAAGAAATGACACGAACGTACGTAGGCACGCACACACCTACATACATACATCTTTCTGAAATACTTTCAAATAACTCCTAAAATATTAAAACGTAAAGATACATGGAAACTTTCTATAAATATTTTCGGACTAATTAAAACAAATTTCCAATATATTGGAAATTTTGAAAAAAAATTGTTAAAAATTATAGCAATATGAAATTTAAATATTTTTTTTGAAAGTGTAGATTTAATTAATACTCCAGACAATTTTTTTATATTATTTTTATTTTTCTAGTAACATGCCACACGAGGGAATCCTATTGAAAAATCATGCTATGAACGATTTTTGCACATTTGTAAGGTGAATATCGTTAAAATGGTAGCCAGTAGCAAATTTTAGAAGTCACTAATCTCTAACCCCACCAAAATGTTGGCTAATAACGAAGTAATTTTTGCGTTCCACTAACACGTTTATTTGGATACTAAAAAAAAGCCCGTGACTAAGAAGAATGTCCCAGTTTGTCATCCAGAATTTGGTAAATTTGGGGATGAGTCATTAATACTTGTTCCCTATCAAATCGACTTGGTTTGAACTATACTTGGAACGTTAGCAAGCGGAAAATATGCTTTGGATGTAAAATGTATATTGTAAAAGACGTTCCTTGAATCTGGTAATGAGAGCCACCCTTAAAATCGATCTTTTTCTCGTGCAAACTGTTGATGAGCCTCGAAAATCAACAAATTCCATAAATGTATAAAATTACAACCAAATAAGACCACATTAAATATTCAGCAACACAAAATCAAATAGACTTAAACAAAATAACCCTGAAAAGCCGGTTGTGACCAAGCCATGTCCGGTCACGCCCTGATTTTGAGGATATTCCGAAAAAAGAAAAATGCAGGAAATTTTCGAATTCACGGTCATGAACAAAATATGTTGTGGAATAACGAAGGAGCAAGCAATTGTCTTATTGATTTTTTCGTTTTCTTCCTTCCATTCCTGGCTTGCTGCAAGTTAGTTGACCGTCGTATGAGGGTTGTTGGCGCAATATCCAATTTAATCCCTCGACACATCCAAATGCGCGGTTCAGTATATCGGCAAGAAAGAGAAACGAACCCCAATAGTGTGCAGGATTATTTCAACGTGAAGGGATAGTCCTGATGCAGAAAAACTCCCCAAACTAAACGGCACGTAACATTCTTAAATGTAGACGCTTTGATATTGTGACCGTTTCCGAAATATCCTTGAAGAAAGAGCGGTGGAAACCAAAAATTGCTTGCCTATGTACTTGCAACAATATGTAGTGCAGAACGCGGTGATAGATTGGCGAAAGTGTCAGGAAAAAATTGAAGGGATGCTGCTACATTAGGGATGTTAGGGTTCGATTGCTGTAACCTTGGATATGAGCAGAAAAATGTAGAAAAGTGGTAGTTTGGTGAACTAGCTAGGGCTTAACCCTCACTCACAGCTGCTCAGACGAGATATTGTCGTAGAACTACTTCAGCTGATGAACTTAGTTCGCAGCAAATGTGAAAAGTACGTTAATGATTCCAATGGAGAATATAATTAATGAGGATTGTATTGAAGGCTGCATGTTTTTTTTGGGGAACGTATGAGTTGCATGTGAGTTTAATTCGAATCGAATTACATAAAATTGCGAACACGAAAAATGAAGTTTTTCTCTGTATGAACACGAGAAAAAACTTTCGGAATTCTAGAACATTCAGATGATGGTATTCAATTATTAAGCATATTGGGTGTATACATTGAAAACCGAACTTTTTTGGATGAAAATAATGCTTTATTTTAATTAATTATTAAATTTGCATGTTATTCAAAATATTATCCATCGATCATTTTTTCCCACCTACTTTTTTGTAAGCAAATGAATTTCCGTGTCGGAAACAGGCTTCGTCCTTTGAGGCCAACAAGAACGAATTAAGCCAATTTTTGATACCTTGCTCAGAAGTAAAGCGTATTCCAGTGAGGGCGTTTTGCATCGAACGAAATAAATGGTAGTCGGATGGCGCCAGATCTGGTGAATATGGCAGGTGTAAAACTTCCCAGCCAATATTGTCCAGGTATTTTTATACCAACGTGTGGTCGAGCATTGTCATGATGGAAAATTACAGACTGGTGCTTGGTCGCATATTCCGGCCGCTTTTCTGTAAATGATAGCTTCAAACGAATTAATTGTTGTCGGTAAAGCTGTCCCGCAATGGTTTGACCAAATTTCAGCAACTCGTAGTGGATTGGTCCCTTCTGCTCCCACCAAATACTGAACATTACCTTAGAGCCGTGTATATTCGGCTTTGACATCGATGTTTCTGGTTAGCCGGGCATCACATACGATTTCTTGCGCTTCGGGTTAACAAAATATATTCATTTTTCGTTGCCAGTAATAATTCGATGCAAAAGTGTTCGAGACGCATTTCAGACATGCAAAATCGCCTTTCGACATCTCTTGGCTTCAGTTCGTATGGCACTGAATTTCCTACCTTCAGGATGAACCCTAACACTTTCAAACGTCTGGAAGTTGTTGCCTGTGTCACGCATAGTGCCTTTGCAAGCTCATCTTGCGTTTGGCACGAGTCTTCACTGAGAAGGGTGTCTAATTTTTCGTCTTTAATTTTTTTTCTCTTGACCAGGACGCTCTTTGTTCTTGATGATCACTCAAAACACTGTATTCTAGATAGAGCATCGTCACCATAAACATCCACCATCAAACGATGACTTTCGGCAAAAGTTTTCTTGGCATAAAAGTATCCTAACAATACTTCCCGCAAATGCTGTTTTTTCATCAATTTTCGAAGTTTTCCATGAGGGTAAAAAACTTATACGCACACAATGTTAGCAAATTGTCTTTTTGGCTTTGACAGCTGACCGATGGTACTTCAAAATGACATTTATGTCATTGGAGTGTTACAGCGCATGTGAATGTGTAGTTAGGTACATAGTTCGGTTTTCAATGCATACTCCCATTACTTTAGTACAGATAATTTAAAACTGAAAAGCGTAACTACGATTACATGAAAGGCTCTTATTTGAAGCGTCCATTACTGTTAGCTTCATCTAACGACAAATTGCCGATGTCAGAATCATAAGTGACAAAGTTTGAAAGGATTGCTGAACATTTAGCGATAGTTGCATAGCCAGAGTGATAACCGATAAAAACAGTTGTATTGAACAATTTTAAGGCATAGTCACAATGACCAGTCCGTATAGATTGGTCAAAGTTTAAGTGAGATATTTTTTTACAATACGAATTATCCTGAAAAGGTTCTGGGGCTGAAGCGAAGGAGATGTTGATGAAGTCAGTATGATGAAGAGATGATAGGCTGATACACGTTGCTGATGACCCAGACGGTGATGTACCCAATGATCAGGATGAGATTTACAACCTGTGGAAAAAAGGAACGAAAACAACTTTCTTAGCGAGACAGTTCTAAAGCGAAGTTGAATGACGGACGCATGGCCATTACTCTTAGATCTTTGATTGACTACCACAGACTTTTTCTTGATAATCGTATTGATTGTTCACTTTGTGGCGTCAATGAAGATCTCAATTGGTATGATGCAAACGATGTGATGATAACTTGTATGAAAACAAATTTACCTGAGAAAATCCACGAAGCACAAGATACCAATCACTAGGACTAGGTCGAGAAACCTGACCATCGTCTTACATGTCTTCATCGAACTAACGAAATCGGCGTAGAGAAATCTACTGGGAATCTCAAGATTCCTCTATTTGTGACAATGCGGTAGATTTTGAAAAGGGTTTACAATGGAATTTTCTGAGTAAACTGAAATAACATGACGTTATTATGTTTTCGTTTTACATTAGCTCTATAGCACGTCTTGCGAAACCAGAAATTGTCTGGGATCAGAGTAATTGTGGATCTTCTTAGATTTGAGCGTAGACTACCAAATTGTTTTGATCCGTAAGGACAAAGCCTTTCGTTTCACCTTCAATTTTGTATCAGTTAGAAGTGTATCCGACCTGATTGGATATGTGTGTTTAACAATAAAGTGGCGCCATCAATTTTCAGGATCATTTTCACTTTATCTAGCCGCAACCGAATTCTGGAGCTACCGCAGTAAATTTTGTAGCTAATATTTCAATGTAGAAAACTAGTTAATCCTTTTGCTTGCTGTAAACGAAACGTATTACTAACCCACCTTGCTGAACTACATATCATCCAATTAACATATTTGCAAGCATATCCACAATTTATCCTGGGCCTATTGAATTGCAGTTTCACACCGATGATTGCGATGAAAAAGGAGAGTCCACCTGTAATAAAAGATCGGCAAAATTTGAAGTTCGATGATAAGAATGGAGACAAGCATCATCATCATCAGCAGCAGAAGCAACAACAGCAACTGCACAAACATCAGCAACAGATGCTGATTTCGGATCTTTTAGATTCTTTACCAGTTTGGGATCGAAATTTAGCACCTGGAGCGGGAGCCGGTACAAGCAGGTAAATGTAGGCCGCTTTGTTGCATGCATGCATATACTGTTTCGCTATGCTCGAGGTGCTCGATGGTTGGGCCCGTCTGTTCTTTTGATGGTGCAGCCAGTAATCGGATAGGCGATGGATATTGTGTTTGTGATGCGATTTGGTTGCTGGCGCAACTTCTTTCGCTCTGCGAACTATATTGTCTTGCAATATTCCTTTATTGGATAGTTTACCCTGGATATTTATGTCGCTGGCAGATGTTTATTAAAACTTTGTAAAGAATTTCAATACGAAAATAACGATTAGTAGAGTGCTTGAAAATCTGAAGCAATATCATATACTGTCTAGTAATGGTTCGGTATTCTCTATTGTAGTAGTCAAACCTCTTCAACCACCGACAGCTCGTATACAATGTCATCAAATGTGCTGGGCGGCAGCATTGTCGGAAGTCCGAACTCGAGCGAGTTCTTTGGCACGCTGACCTCCGACTCATCACCTGCTTCAGGATCCACAGGCTCCCGTTCGAGCGCGACGTGCAGCTGGTGTGAGATTGGTGCTTCGGCCCGGTGTGTCGATTGCAATGAATTAATGTGCAATGACTGTTTATTGAATCATCGTCGCAGTCCGCTTTTGGCTAATCATACGTTGCTTCCATTGTCGAATGTTCCTTCGCCTACTTTGCATAGCACTCAGTGCGATACGCATAAGGAGATCTATCGATTCGTTTGTGAAACGTGCAAGAAACTTGTCTGTCAATACTGTACCCTGCGCGAGCATCGCGACCATATATATGTGCAATTAACGAGTTACGTGGATGGCGCACTGGAGAAGATCGAGGCGGCGTTGGAGAGTAGCAGTGTAGGAACGAAATGTGTGAAAGGCAAGTCAAAGTGTTCCTGTACAGCCTCAGTTCCACATTTAAATTTGAATTAATTTGAATCATTTTCACACTTCCAGGTAGCATTGATAAAGCTCTAAGTTTTTCTCGAGCGACTGAACGGGATGCCAACGATTTAATCCAAAGCATCCGAAAGTCCTTTCGACAACTGCTCATAGCCGTCGAGGAACGTGAGCGTCAACTGATCGATCAAGTCGAGCGAATTCGTCAACGGAAACAAACCCAACTGTCTGACCAGACGGCCGGCCTTCGATCGGCCCTCGCTGGACTCGCGCAAAACTCCGAAATGCTACTGAAAGCTGCTGACAATCTTGCTCGCATGGATCCTATCGAAGTTGCGCAAGTGATAACGAAAGGCCAATGCCAATTGGAACAATTTGCCGCGATCTACCAAAATCTCCAGCCGAAACAAGAGTTCTTTGGATACGTGCCACCGTCCTTCGCGGTGGTGCACGAGATCCGATCGCAAGGAGATCTGGTAGTGTCTGATACAAAGATGTCGCCCGCGAACGGATTCCTCACGACTGTGGGAGCGGGACGTCGTCCATTGGTACGTGATGTACCCCCAGCAACGCCACCAATTCCAATCGCCCGTCCGTTCGAGAGCACGTTCAACATAGGGATCTCTCCGATCGTGAGTGCTTCGCCTGCAGCTCCACTCGCAAATACTGTTGGACCTGTGATTCGGGTAGGACAATGCATTCCGGGTGCGTACGAAAAGGTGGTTGTTAGGAAGTCGCTCGTCCCCACGACGGCGTTTGCATGCGACGGCCATGAGGACGGCCAAGTCAGTAGGCCGTGGGGCATATGTGTTGATAAAGAGGCCCATATTCTGGTGTCCGATCGTCGAAACAACCGCGTTCAAGTCTTCTACCCGGACGGCATGTTCAAGTTCAAGTTCGGCACCAAAGGTGTGGGAAACGGCCAATTTGACTTGCCAGCTGGAATATGTGTCGATTGTGATAGTAGAATTATTGTAGTTGATAAAGATAACCATCGCGTCCAAATATTTACCAGCCAAGGAAGATTCCTGTTGAAGTTTGGATGCTATGGGCGCGAGTATGGGCAATTTCAATATCCATGGGATGTTGCTGTCAATTCGCGTCGTCAAATAATTGTAACGGATTCGAGGAATCATCGCATACAGGTAATACGAACTACTTGTGTGGGAACATATGAAATAAATAGTGAATCATACCAATTTTTGACTTGCAGCAATTCGACTCCGAGGGTCGTTTCATCAAACATTTTGTGTTTGATAACTACAATCATTCAAAAGGACCAGCCTCGCCGCGTGGCGTTTGTTTCACGCCATCCGGCGATATCATTGTATCAGACTTCGATAATCATTGTCTTTTGCTGATCGATTCTGATTTGCAACAGGTACGGTAATTTGCTCACATTTGTTGAGATCGACAATTCAATTATCCGTTTGTCAAACTCTATTCGAGCTAAAGTATGAATAAATGCGTTTTTCATATGATTCTTTGTTTAAAATGCCAGGTTTTGTCGGCCAAAGGACACGAAGGAACCGGAATTCAAGAGTTTAATCGACCGTCTGGTATATGTTGTGATGATGACGGTAACATTATCATTGCTGATTCGAAGAATCAGCGTGTGATGGTATTCACCGAGACATTGGAGTACATGTGGACTGTGAGTATCATTTAGACGATGAAGAAAGCAAAATTAGGTATTCAATATTCTCCTCCCAAATGAGGGATGCCATTTATCCATCAAAAAATTGGCAGAAAGAAGTTGTGATATCGAAATCATATTATCCGCCCGCATCTTGGTTAGTTGGTTGTTGGTTTATCTAAAGGTGGCTCACTTAGGCCACGATAGGTCCATTGTGGTACCACAGAAGATTTGGGCGGCACTAGAACCTGCTGGATGACGAGAAACCATCCAGAGTTTTTTGTATGAAGCCTGCTATGCAGCTAATATCTAAATTAGCTACTTCCGTGAGGTTGTCCAGGAAGGGCGACCCCAAGGTTTGCATGCGCTTCCTGAACAGTGCTGGGCATTCGCACAGAAAGTGTTGTATTGATTGTTTCTCATCCTCTTATCTGCAACTTCGGCAGAAATCAGTGAAGGGGCATCTAGTCTTTCTGCGTGTCTGCCAATCAGACAGTGTTTCGTCAGTACGGAAACGATGGAACTCAAGGTTTCACGCCTTGTGTTGAGGAGCTGCTTGATGCATTTGGAGCACAGTGCATGCCAAGTTTGACTGTCAGAAAAAAAATGTTTAAATTTCTTATGGAAATTTTCTGATCCCTCAGTCAGTCTACTGCCTTGTAAATCGCAATGACCTCTGCCTGAAAGACATTGCAGTGGTCTGGTAATCGGAACGATAGTTTCAAGCCTAGCTGTTCCGAGAACACGCCACAGCCAACTCTTCCATCCATGTAATTGTAATACAATACTAACAAAATCTTTTCATCACCTCAGATCGAAATTCGACCATCTCTAAATCCTCATTTTCCATCAACACTCGACGAGAAGGACAGGCCGTGCGACGTCGCTTTGTTGCCAGACGGACGTATTGTCATCATGGTGGAACTATCGCCAGACGCTCGGGACAGCTCCAATCCGCTAAAGAAATTCGTGCAAGTATACTAAGCTAAGTAATTCCTAGAGTCGTAGACAGTAAGAATGCAGAAACTAGTATAACAAATAAGGAAAACAACAAATATCGATCATCAAAGGATTATTGATCGAAAAGTCCACAGAGAGAACGAAAGTACAAAATAATGTCTTATCACTGAGTTGACTTCTCATCATCGCGTGTGAAGCGAAGTTTATTCCTGACTTGTTTGCAAGGAATCACGAATTTTCGTAGATTGGCTAAGGTTCTAAACACAATTACAATTAGGAATAAGGCAAAAACCAACGTGCAACGGTGCAGCGCAGAGTAATGAGTAAAACGTACTTAACTAGTGAATGTTTTTATTTAAAGCGCATCGTTTTCAAAGAAACCGCGAATTAATCGATAGCATTGCCTACGAAAGGGTATTTATGGTACGAAGCAACTAAGAAATATTCACGTTGAGAGACTGTCTAAACCGCAAGACTGAATCGATACAAAAAGAAAAATTAAGCAAATTTTATAAAGACTGAAAGTGTAAGAAACTTAGAAAAATTTAAAAGAAAAGTTTTAAACATTTTTTTTTTGGGGAGAAAAAGTTGAAGAGACTTTTTGCACTAGCGAAATATTAATTAAATGTATAAGTGTAGTAGGTAACAAAAATGACAATGATAACGATATTGTAAAGTTGAATTGTGTTCCGAGACTGAATAAGATAATTTGTAGTTATATTGAGGAAATTTCTTTTAAGACTTCGTACGTTAAAATGAGACATTTGTATGATGATTAGTTTGTTCCGAGCCTGTTGAGGCTTTAATTCTAGAATGCAGGTCGCTGGCGTATAAGGTACAAATTTTTTTATAAAAGAAAGTATGTTCTTATGATGTTGATAATAATGCAAGTAAAAAATATTGAAAAGCTGGAATTGCTTGAATTTCAACGGCCATTCCGTACTGTGAAGTATTGATTGTCGTCGACTCGGTATGTTCCTGATGCCACGAGCAAATACTTGATTTCTCTCAAACTGCGTATTTTAGATGTATGAATTTATTGAGTAAAAATCGAACCTGTTGAGGTTCGGATTAGGATTAAATTTTGTTCATATGCCCGGACTCGAAGTATCACATTCTCATTTGTATACGCCCATATTGATGGGCACACTTAGCTTTTATTTTCATCCCACTGAATGCTAAAATGGAGTTTAAAATGAATTTTACACTTACTACACGAGACTGCCTCTTACGTACATACTTAAAAAGAACATATTGAAAATATTTCTTTGTAGGAATAACATTTATTGAATGCTTTATATTGATAAAGTCGTAACTACTACATCAACAAAACAATCAAACGAATTCGAATTGACAGTGAAACGAAGTTATAAATAGTTAACAGATAATCAAAAAGATAAACACAACAATTAACTTACCAGTATTATATACCGTATTAAGATAATGAATATGAAGTTCAAACAGAAATCCTGTACACAAGTCGAGATGTGGCTTTCGATCTGATCTCATGCAATCATTGATTTAGTAGTAATCGAAGCGGCTTTTTTTTGAACCAGTACGCGTTTTAAAATCATTCAAAAAGATCTCATAACTTGGCACATTTTTCACTAAGCTTGCCATAAATATTGTGGAAGCAATCTGTTTGAGCGAGGCTGATTTTTAAGAGCCTTATATAAAATATGAACGTCGCTTTCGAAATAAGTGCACAAAATTTGATTTTGATAAAGTTTCATAAAACAAAATCTACGATCATGCATCCTTATTGAATAGTCATCAATTTGATTCAATTGCGTGACGCTATTAATAATGTATACTTAATTTTGGAACTAACTTCTAAATAATTTAAAAAAAAACATGTTTCACACGGACATTTCGACAGATTAGAACTGTGGAAAAAGATTTAATGCTGATTAAATTTTTCACTAAATAATTTAAGTGATTTTTCTGAAATTGGGCTTCTCAGGGATAATATATTTTTAGGAAAAAACACTCCCAACCATAGAACCTTAGCTTTTTTTGATTCAATTTAATTGTCTGGAAAAAATATTATTTTAATTTTTATGCTTAAAAATATTGTATGCAAAATATTCTCGTGATTATTAGCAAATTTCATTTAGGGTTGGTTGTAAAATAATTTTCGATGAGATGATGAGATTTTTTGGAACATGGTTTGAAAAATATTCATATTAAATGGAAAATTCCACCAATAGAAATACGATCTACAATCACAGTCCACCAAAATTTGGATTAGGTACTTTAAAATATATTAGGGTTGACGTGTTCTTTTCGGACTGTCTTCACTATGAACTACTTCTTTTTTACGCCTGTATTCGATAGAATCTAGTGAAGAGTATAATCTAATTCCTTACAGGAGAGTAAAAATAAGAGTCGTTAGAGTCACTGTTGCATACAGACCATTTGACTTGGTTAAAATTCAACTAGTAAGCACACTTCCTTTAGTGAAATAAAGGGTTTACCAGAAGGCGCGACAAAAATTTTGAAATCAAACACGACAAAACGAATGTATGATTTTTATTTTACAGAGCAATCGACGACATTATGTTTTAAAAAAAAGATATCATTTAAACACGAAGCCAAGGAGGACAGACTTCGTTTGGTTGATTGTATTGTTGAGACCGAATTTTCGATTACTTTTCCACGTATATCGTCAGGTAAATTTTAAATGGTGTGTTGGATATTCTACTTAAGGTTTTAAACCGTTCGGGGTTTATTCTTGTAGACCGGAGATTACAAATAACCCCATAGAAAAAGTCCAGGGCATAATATCGAAAGATCTGGTCGGGCAGTTGCGTTTAGCATGCCTTGAAATAAATCATCCAGGAAACTTTTCTGGTAGTAAATTTATTGTCTTACGAGCTATGTTTTTGTTGTCTTGTTGAATGATGATTGATTATGTCAACATTTTCTAGTATAGCTCAAAAATGTTATCTTACTCTAGCGCTCGTCATTGGCAATAATGTGATGTCCTTGTTCATCTTCAAAAAATAAAGCTCGATAACACCTTGAGGGAATAGAGAGGAAATTCGTAAATCACTGTAGGATTTGGATCAGCCCACCTCCTCATTCATTTATAAATCTGTTGAGCATGAAATGCGCTTTATTTGAAAAACTAATTACACCAAGACGCACAAAACAGGATCGCCTTCCAACTGCTCCTCTGTAGTTGTCGGCCAATTCAATTATTCCTTTCTTGCAGCTTCATCGCTGGCTTAAATTTGCTAGACCCTATCACAGTGTATAGTCTTTACAATGCGCTTCGATTAGTTTACAATTGAAGACCTGGGTGCAAGAAGACGTCAGCTCCATTTTTCAAACCTTTTCAAAAACAAAAAAAAAAAACGTTTTAAAAATTTATTTTTAGAGATTTTTAATTAAAATATTTCGCATTATTTGAGCCTTTTTCACTTAAAAAGCGAATTCAATGATATTTTTTAATAACAAATTATTCATCATATGATATTAAGGTTTATGTATTGGAGTTGTCCTGTTTTTGTTCCAAATACATGTGTTTTCATTGGTTTCCTTGGTTAAAAAAATGAGAGAATAGTGACAAAAATAATCATTTATTTTGAAAATAGTACAGTAGGTTACATGTTTGCTTTATGACAAAAACAATGTTTTTTTTTATAATAGTAAACCAAGTTACTTTTTTCTTTATTTGACAGAATTTCTTTTAAGTCATCATAATCCCCGTCTTCTACATCAGTTCATTGTAAAATCACAAGCATTTTTCAATTAACTCCACATCTTTGAACTTTTCCTTATTTATTTTCAAAGGTCCATAGTCCATATTCTGGTAGAGAGAAAGTAATGTTTGGTTTTTCTAGCAGGAAAGCATCTTTAAGTAAAGGCACTACTGCTGCCGAAGAACTGCACAACATGCTATCTTTGTTGTATATCATATACCTGTACTTCGATACTGTGAACTTACTGCCTTTAGTTGGTTTCTTGGGACTATTTTTTTCATTTACGTCCTTTTCCCTCTAGGATAGTAGACTTTACTTTGCCTACACAATCTACACCTTTAGACCTACTAGAAAGTCATCCTCAGCCTGACTAGAAACTCCATCTGTTGAATCTGTTTTATTCGCATTACTAGACCCAGGCCTACTGCAATCTTTGTCACTCTCATTGTCACTTTGATTGCCAGGAAGCATATCTCATATTAAATCAACTATCTCTGAGACAGACTTTTGTTGGTGACCTCCCACCGAAAAGAAAAGTAAAAACTACAGGCTTAACAGCTTTGATTGGAAGACTCAATATTTGATCAATATTCATTTTATCATCATACATTCTAAGAACATCAACCGTTCCATACCTGAAATGAAATTTGCTAACAATCGTCCTGATCCCTAAATCGAGCCACACTTGGTTCATGCTTTGTATTGCTCATGGCTATTTTTTTGAATTTAAATTCAGCATAGCATATTTAGTCAGACTCTCATTAGTATAATTATTTGTAAATTAAGATTTTGATAATGATTTGATAAACGCTTATTACACAAATCCATCTAGTAGATCTAATTCGTTAAAATAAAGCAACATATGGGACTGAAAATATAAAATATATTTAGCAGATAGTGCTTAACAATTTTTTTAAGGAATTTTTTTATGTGAAAGTTTAAACCAGCATAATAATGACGCTTCCTTATTTTAAATATAAAAGACTTATATATATAAAAACAATACGAACCCAACAAAACTCATTGAAAACGAAAACTTATCGCCGTATTGACGGTTGAAGTGGTGGCCATAAAAATTATAGAATATAAAACAAACAAGCATTCATAGTTTACTCAATAGGTTAGTTTTATTATATGATTTAGGATAGTGAAGTATATAAAAGATTAGTCGGTTTTTTGAATTGATTTTTAATTGGGACAAAAAAATATCGCATACGTTTGAAAACAAATGAAATCAAAATAACAAAGAAGTTTTCAATCAAAAATTCGATTTTCTCATTTGGCACTGATTCTATCCTTCGTACCTTCAAGCAGATATAATATTGTGCAGGCTTCTCATTGAAAATATTTTTAAAATTTATATTATGTTAAGCGTTTGTGTGCTGCTATAAATTAAGTAATTTAAAAGAAAAACACACACCTTCCAAGTCACAGTTTAAACAATATCTTGAAGAATGTAGTGATTTGATTCTATTCGTATTTTATCAATTAAAGCAGCAATGCTCTTCGTAACTTTTTAATATATAATTTCAAAAATCAATGGTAAAACGAACATTTTGACTAGGGGCCATTCATATTTTACGTAACGCAATTTTGAGAGTATTTGAACTCTTCCTCTCTCCCAAGTAACATTTCGTAACATTTTCAAAGCCCCCCCCCCCCATCTATATTACGTAATAAATTCATCGTACCCCCTCAGACTTTAAAATGTTTTAAGCACAAACTATCAATAATGCATCCAAATTTTGTTTATCTGCTGACACCGTTGGGGCGCGGCAAATAAATTGAAAATTTGACGATGATATAGTGTTATAAAAAATTTATTCTATTTTATTTTAATATTTAATTTTTTTTTATTTAAAATTGTGTTACATAACAATTCGCTGGACTCTCCCTCCCTCCATGGAACGCTTAGTAACATTTTCAAATAATGCACCCCCCTCCCCTTGGATTGTTACGGAATAAATGGATGGCCCCCTATAAATAAGAAATACAACAACACCAACTGAATATTATCTTTAGTAGAAGATTCACCTGCGACAAAAAAAATCCATTATGAAATTGCCAATCGATTTCGTAAAAATCATTCATATATAAAAATCATTTTGATGAGGTCATATTTTAATCGTTCAATTTAATTGTTAGCTCATACGCTTATACCTGAACCTATGTTTGTGAATGTTTTATCTAACATGTGCCATACTGTATAATTTTTTTAAAAATATATTCGGCATTCATTCTTGTTGCTTGCATTAATTTTTTTTCGTTGTAATCTTATTAAAAAATTGCATAGTGTCATTTATTAAATTTTATTTTGAAAAACTTGTCACTAAATCAATTGAATAATTTGTGTATCTCCAAACGATTGAATCATTTTGAAGATACTTGATTTGAGTGAAAGATTGTTCTTCCACTCATTTCAGTAATCATGAAAACTATTAAAAATAATTTTAAAAAATATTTGTGAATTTGTTTAGTAAGTAAAAGAAATATTGTGACAACAACAACAAAAAACCGATTGTGAATAATTCTTTTGGTGGGGAAAAATGATTATTTTAAATAATTGAAAATGTCAATGGTATTGTTTCTTGGAATTAATTTTATTTAACACCTAAGCTATATTAATTGATTTCTTTTGTTTTGTGATCCATACAAATGGATTGGATCCTATTTTGAGACGCGCTTAATTGTTTCATATAAACATTTACACAACATTCAGCTAAATTATGGCGAATATATTTAATATACAAAATGATTTAAACGAAAGCTTGCCGCGTTCATTGTCACTATGTACTTTATTTTTAAAATTAAACTTTGGCACCATTTACAAATTACGAGGACGAATCGAAAGTTATCTTCAGTTTTTATTCTACAATTTTTTAAAACTAAAAATACCTTTCTTTTCAAGACACAGAGGTTGATAGCCGCTTGTATATTTATTCCAAAAATAATGTATTAGGATGGCGATACCACTTTTGCACCGCTTTCTGCATGTTGGTGAGAAATTATCGACTTCACAAAGGACCCAAACTGATTAATGTCGGCAAGAGCAAGATCTAAAACGTGGAGCGGAAACGATCCATGGTTAATCGAATTAATTGTTCTGATGGACGATTATGTCGGCGCAATGAGTTTCTCGCACAGAACCGTTTTTTTCGAAATAAATTTGCACAATTTGGAGACGTTGCTCAGGCGTCAACCTATTCATGATAAAATGGCAAACCAAATTAAACATAAAACACATGACAGCTGTCACATCATACGTAGCGTTAAAAAATGTTGCCAACTTAAAATTCTATATTTCAAAAACACCCTCTAGTTTGTAGGGTGTTCCATTCCCATCTAAATTCAATTTGTTAATGGTTTGAACGGTTGAGTTTGTCGTGGTCAACAAGCGATCTTTGTACTTTTATCGCAGACACATTACGGAAGCCATGCTCGTCATGGATGATGAGATTGGTAGAACCATGCCTGATATCCAAAGAAGACCCTAAAACACCAACGGTAACTAGCCTATTCTTGAAAACCATCTCTCATGCTTGGTAAATGGTTGATAGCGTATCGAAAAAGGACGTCCCACTCGTTCCATTTGCTATGATGAAAATGTAGATAATTTTTGCTTCGCCCTCGTAGAAATAAATGAAACAATTTACTTTAATCGTAATAATGTCGTAGACATTGAAAATCATATTGTGGAATTGCAACGAGTGGCATTAAATAAAACAAAATAAAATATAAAATTGAAATTCTAACCGTTTGATAAAATTTTTTTATGAGAAAATTAGTTTTAAGTCACTTCATTCGAGAGACATTCAACAGACAATTATTCAACTCAACAAATCGATGATAGCACAAACGATTTTCGAGATAATTTGAAATTGTATCTGAATTGATTGCTAGTATAAATACTTAAGTGGCTGTTTAATAACCTCTTAAGGTTGATTCTGTGAATGTGGACGAAACAATTTCGTAAATGATGTGGAAATGACCGATATTGCATATAATAATATTGTATCCAAATTGGGTTCGAAGCAAAACAGGTGGGCGTAGTCTGAAGTCAAAACAGCCCATAAAATAGATTGTGTGCTTTTTTTTCATAATAAGATTATATTAATAATAAAAATAGTGGATTTTATACATATATATATATATCATTAGCTAGCTAGATATGTTGCATTTGTAAGTTAAAAGTATTTGAATTGCTTATGAATCTCGAGAGCATTTTAGTTGATTAAAAGTTGTATTTTAAAGCCAGCTTTTGCCGATGTTAACGTATGGATTGACAAAATCGTTGAACGTTCGGTTCACCTATCATTTATTCATCAATTTTAAATAGCTTTCCCATTCAAAAATTACCAGCAATTATGCGATAAGTAGTATGAATAGCTGTGCATTTATTATTTAGCAAAAAAAAAAACAATTTGTTCTTTGAAAATCGCGATTTTGGTGCCGCTCAAATAATGAAGCGTTATAAAAAAGTTAAAATAAAAATATGGCATTTGAAGATGAGAATCTGTAATTGAATAACAAGCTCTTATAC
This sequence comes from Oxycera nigricornis, assembly GCA_963942545.1. Classification (NCBI taxonomy): domain Eukaryota; kingdom Metazoa; phylum Arthropoda; class Insecta; order Diptera; family Stratiomyidae; genus Oxycera; species Oxycera nigricornis. The sequence continues at coordinate 122,638,546 of OZ012659.1, read as the reverse complement.
GAATCGAAAAACTCAATAGGAAAGTTACAAAACAAAAAGGATAAAATCAAAACCAGAAGATCTCAATAGAATTTAGTTTATGGCTAAGAAACTTGAAAACATTTCAGTTCAATCGAAACGTCTTAGCACACTGAGACATGCTTAAATGTTTATTTACTTTTGTTTTAAATAGTCAACTTGTGTAGCAATTAAATGATCTTAATCAATTATTAATAATGTTTATAGTGTTTATTTTTCAATAAATGTTTTTTTCTTGGTAAAAAAGATTTTATGTTTGTTTGTTTACTTTCAGTTCTGCTTATTTATTTCAGTTCGTTCAATATTTTTTTGGCTTATTGTATGTTTTACAGGTAGAAGCTTACTCCATTATTGTGACTTCAATCGATTTTAAAGTGTTTATTCTTATACAAATATTCTGGATATCGATCACCTCACATCTGTGTTCATGGAGACGTTAATCCAATTTTCTTGACGTTATGTGGCCTTTTGAGATCATACGAGGTGCGTTCAGAAAATAACGGGAAATTTCGTTTTTTGAAAAAAATATTCATTCGCCTACATTAATGTTGTCGCCTTCAAAATAGTTTCCATTAGATAATATGCACTTGTGCCAGCGTTTCTTCCAATCCTCGAAAGATTTATGTTTTGAATTCATCGAAAAAAGATCTTGACGCCCCTTGCTATATAAGCTCACTATGTTTTTACTCAATGAATTTTACTTTCATATTATTGAAATCGTGTTTTTAAAGGTTTATTCTATCGAAAAATTTCAATTTTTCCAAAATTTGAAGGTGCCATGTCCCCTTAAGATTTTCATTTTGGTAAACCAATTCTTTTTGACCGTTTGTAGAAATATCACAACCTAAAATATTATTTGAAGATATATCCTTATTGATGAATCCATTTACCACCTAATAACATCTTTTTACTTGTCCGGTTAACATGGCCACCAATGTAGATCTTTGTATCAGATAGATAACTTCAAGCGTTTCGTTTCAGTGATCCTTTTTTGCTACCAAACTTCGGACGCTGTGTTTCATTTATTTTCGCCGTTAGAACCACTTCAACGTGTTTTGAACATCCAAACTAGCATCCTGTCATACATTTTCTTCTCGAACACATTTTTTTTCGAAAGTCAGTTCTTTAATTTCAATTTGATTGTTGTTATTTAACTTTTTCGTCCAGGAAAATCGTATTTGAACCGTGCATTTTAGGTAGGCAGTCAGAATGTTATTCGAAAACATCAATTCCGCCGCCATCTTGAAAACAAGTTGGAAACCATGCGTCAACCTCCGAAACTCTGAGGCGGCAAATAAATTTAACTATGGCAGTCTTATCGCAATCAATGTTGTTTTTTTCTTGGGAATTTTTCACCATTTAGGAATAATATATTTTTACGTAGTATCAATGAGAAAAAAATTATGAGCTAAATATGACGAAAATAAGGAGAGGAATGGATAATAACTTACGAGTACTTCACAACTATCTCATGCATTTCGGTCATAAGTTTTTTCGATATTACTACAAGAAAATTTCCGTTTTTTTCGTTTTAAAAGTAAAAATAACGAAATAACGATTCCGCTAACGCCTCAAATGAAACAGCGGACATTTCTGCAATAGCTTATTGTTAAGTAAGCTTATTTCAATGTTGCTTAGTTTTTATGAATAAATGATTGATTTTTTGATTAGTTAATGGAAATTTAATGCTTATAGAATTCACAGATGCTTATTTTGCACACAAATCAAGCACACTATTGTTTGTTAATAGCAGTATAACCTTCGAATTAATCCAATATACCTACTATTAAAACTACCCTTCAAGTTGGACTATGCTCTAAGTAATAATAATTCTATTCTGTAATTAATATATAGAATCAACATTGATTAGAAATAATGTGCATTGAAACAATTTTATACTTAACTATAGATAACATGTTAATGAGACGAAGACTTAATAATTATTTCAATTTGAATTAACTGCAAGTTAACAATGAGACTGCAATAAAGAAGAAGTTTACAATGAAGATAAACTGCGAGGAGGAAGAAGAAAATGAAAACGATGTAAGCTAGAGCAATAACTAGCTAAATTGTAACTTGAAGTACAAATTTTGAGATATGGACGCTGAATGATAGTCGACCTTAAAATAAAACTAAAACAGTTTATTAGAATTATATTAGAATGTAATTTAATACCAGAAATGTGTTCGTATTGTAGTTTGCACGAAAACCGATTTTAGGTGAGATACTTTTTTACTAGGTGAATTTTGTAAAGATTGTTTCGAAAAACGGATTTAATGCAATTATACATAATTTCGAAGGCTTTTTTGTGCTTTATGTATACATTCAATGAAATTGAGACGCCATTTGCGTCGACATCTTGAATGCATGCATATATATTATGTTGTATTGTCAGAATCAAATGAAATAAAATAATAATAAAGTTCCTAAATAAAATTGGTATGTTTTAATTGTTTTGACAACGTTTCAATCAGATAGAAAAAGTACAAATTGAGTGATTATGCGCAGTCATGGACATTTTGAACGCAACTATTCAAAATGGCCATCACGCGGCAAAATCTCTTCAGTCGCCGTAATAAGAAAAACTGCATTCATTTTCGTTAGCGCTCTTTTGTCTTTCAAGCGTCAATATGAAAATAACGAATGATGTAAAAAGGGCTTTGTAACCCTCCCCTCCCCCGATTGATCCGCGTGAATATTCAATCACTGACGCCCCCTCCCCCCTCTCCCAAAAACCTTACGGTATCAATGTATGCTCGCGTAAATGAAGAGGGAGTAATCTTGAAAAATCGGATCGTAAATGACTGGAAAGAGCCTATCCAGCGGTGGTTACTGGTGTAACCAATCGCATTCATTGATCCTTCTTAAAACACCAAATCTCCGGCATCAAAGTAGGAAATGCAACGCTAAACCCCGTAACTCTGAGGGAACTTGTTTGGAGTCACTACTGAAGTCTTTATGAACCTCTCCGATTCTGCGACGTATATACTGCAATTCATCCGACTGGTTCAGGTTGCATTTTGATTCGTCGATAAAGAGTACTCTCTTCCAGTCATTTTCTGACAATTTCGATGAGATTTGGCGAAATTCAGCCTCACTGTCCTCATTTTAGCCGTTAAAGTCGGGTTTTTCGGGGTCGCCGAGCTGAAAGTCCACATAACTGTAGCCTTTTTCTGAAAGTTCTGTCGCTAATCATTATTCTAGTCGCTTCTTAGAAGTCCATGCTGGCTTCCCTGGGGTTTTTTTTCTCGATCACTTAAGGTTATGTTTCTAAGATGTCGGTCATCTCTCGCGGTTGTCTTTTTGTTGCCAAGCCCTGTTCCTGGTTTCCGCTAGAAAGATCCTTACGGTTTTTTTAAAATTTCGGATGCAGTTGCGTGGCAACAACCAATTTTTCGAGATATAGCCCTAGTGGAGAGCCGTTCGTTGGTTAACGCAACAATAATAAGTTTTTTCACTATCCAACTGTGGTGCCATATTTCCTCGTCGACGGCGAAACTACAATAAACGACTGACAGAAGCCGACCCTGTCACGAAACCTGAACAAACCGACAGATAATTAACCCCGCATGGGATTTTCCAGGTAAATTTTGGTTATACGACGCATAAAAATAGGGTTTTCTAGGCAATTTTCCTGTTTTTCAGAGTGTTCAGTTTTATTTGGTCACTACGGTATATGGACTATGGGTTGGACAAATGTAGCACTTAGATGGTGGTAGCACTTCCAGGTGTCACACGAAAAGTTGAACAACTGGTAGCCACCCATCGAGCAAACCACGCAAACGCTGGAAGAGCGTAGAGTGGATGCTAGTAAGATTTACAAAATGGCGGATGCGGTTATTGAAGCGAGACAAAGAGAGGCAATATTTTCAGGAGATCAAAACTCGATTTGTGCTTTTGCGACATATATGATAATGATGTCCTGCCTCCAGGTTATTGCTCTCTATAGTCTCCAGTTTCTATCAAAAATTGAATGCAAGCCTATATGCGCCAGGCTATGGACAGTATGCCAAATTGAGGTCTTGACTTCAATAATTGTTGGCTTTCCATATTGTTGTCTTCCTACAGCTACAACCTATGACCACGAAAAAAACATCAATGTTCCGTGTTTTACCTAGCGTTCGTATCAAACATCCACAGCAGCCAACTTCTCCGTAGCTAATTGTTGTTCAAGTTTCTGTATATAATAATTACATGCCGAAACTAGGTCAAATCAACTCTTCTCGAACAATGCATTTTTTACCGCGTCATCCACATACAAGAACTTCCACTTGCATATAACATCCGTTTGCCCGTCCGTCCGTCTATTCGTGTGCGTGGGTCTCGTATTTTTCAGTATTTATATATATTTTTTGTAATCCATTCAAATATTTCCCCCCCGAAACTCTTTGCAGAGTTCTTGAAAATAATTGAATGTCGGCACCACGGCCATCATCGAATTTCAAGTCCAACTCGAGCACTTGACTGCGCTCCAAGCGGGCAACTTTCGCCCGAAAAAAACTCCAATCAATCGACTAAATAAATTCCCGTTGGCAATCTCACGTAGCTCAACAAACCTCGGCAGTCGCTGCCGCACTTCAGCTCAATCCGTAATTACATCTCTTGGTTTAAGTATGTTCCGAGATAAACGTTTTCGATTTCTTACCTTCCAAAATCATCTAAAGTAAAATGGCGAAAAACAGCCAAAACAATTCCACGCAGCGAGGCTTGATCTTTGGAGGAGTCGCGAGCCCGAAAAAATTTCATTAACACCGAACCGGTTGAAATTTGTTCGTTTTTTTGGAATTTTGCACCCATGCTAGCAAAAAAAAACACCAATCACGATGAATATGAACTTTTGATTGATTATCATTACATATCATGATGCTAGTATTTTTTTAAACATGTCGGATAGAACGTGCATATCGGTCGATGAGAAAAGTTGTCCACCAAAAAATAGACACGGGGTTAAATTTTTCAAGTGGATATTTTATTGATTGTTTTGTTGAAATGACAAACATCGTTGGAGTACAAGGAATACCCCTAGCAGTTATTCTTGATGTGGAAGGCGCTTTCAACATTATATTGCTATTTCAACATCTTCCGCATAGGCCCCGACTTAGCATCTAGTCGCTTCTATGTTTGACAGGAGTTTATCCACCACTAGATTCCAAACAATGAGCAAGGACGTAAAATCTAAAAAAATCATGTCATCAAAGTACTAGCGTCGCTTTCGGAGAAATCTAAAGTGAAATTTAGGAAAGGCGTCCATTTTGCTGAAATCTAGTTGACAAAAGCTTGGCGCCCAATTTGAAATGAATAGTTAGTTACCTTACGAGCAACACCTTCTACGAGTACTGTTGGTGTAACAAGTCTTACAAAACGTGTTTTCAGACAATTGTTAGAGCAAATTAATATTTTTAAATGCATTCCAAACTTATTTTCTTGGGTATCTCTTAAAGCCAACATTTCTGTTTCACTACTAACCGAAATACTAGCCAAACAATAGGTTTTCCTGTAAAATGGCTGACCCGAGAGGAGCTATTCAAAATAAAAATAAATTTCGGATGGCACGCAAATATACGTGATATGATGAGAAATCACAGTTCCTTCATTAGTTCATAAGAGATTTAAAGTGGTTCGTAGAACGCAATACCTAGCTTTTGAGGGCCGTCGTTGCTTCTTGTGGTGCGAAAATGGACCTTTCGGGGCATGGATGAGCTATTTCTGAATAAGAGGGTCACCACTACTAGAAATTTTGTCCGTTTTTTTTGCAGAAGGGACGAAGTTTCGAAAGCTGAATCAACTAAACCGTAGTAAACACATATAAGTGTTGTGCTGAACTAGAAATCGCCCAAAATAGAACGGTGGGATATTGGACCAAATTATTAGAATTAGAATGACCAGATTATTTTAGCAGCTAATGCGTTTTCATCCCATCTACTTATGAAAGCATTAAATATTCCACACGAAAGGAATTCTTCATGCATCTAAAAATGTAGCGCTTCAAAAGAAGCTGAACTGCTTCATACCGCTATTCATTCTTCTATCGAATTTCAAGCGTGTCTTCTTCAGAAAAAGAGAATGTTATTGCCGAAAATTTAACCATGAACATGAATTTACGAGGTGTTTGCTTGGTAATTATTAGTTGCGATTGATTGACAGCATAATTGATGGGTTTTCAATGTTTTTCATCGAAGAGAAACGCAAAATAACAAACCAAATTACATAGTCATAGATACTTGAGAGCATTGTTCAACGTACGTATAGGTATTCTCACATTTTTTTTTAAAAAAAATGTTTGAATGCTTTTTTCATTCCAAAAACATTTTTTTTCGCATTTGAGTGGCAGCACTGTGGACTTTATCTTAGAGTGAAGATCACTCCCTTAAATGGCTTCTTTTTTAAAAAAAAACGGTTTAAACAAAAACGTGCAATCATTTCGATAAAAACAAGCGCACATTCATATCAAGCTTTGAATAGATAAACTATTTTTATTGGCTTGCGAACGTCTAAATCTTGATTTCAGGAAAGTTTGGTGATTTTAGAAATGCGTCAAGTATTTTTAATAATTTAAGTTGAATGTGTTCAAGCGAAGTGGCCTTCCTCACGGCCATCGCGCCAGAACTTGGTTAGGCAGATGTAATGCGCGACAGTATCGCACTACTTACTATTAAGGACTTTTACAAAAGACTCGTTATGCTTGCGCTCGACATTTACAGCACAACTCCTTGCCTCGCTTTACGTATCGACAAGACTAATCTGCCACGATTAAGGTATATAGACTATATATGTATCTTGTGCCACGATCATTTTTGATGATCCAGAAACCAGCAACTCTCTCTATCCATGTCCTATACAGTCAAAGCGTCCGAATTTTGACGTAAATCGTACATTCTGTGTAGGTAGGTGAATGTTTATCGCAATGCGTGGGCAATGGTGTAGTTAGCTTAAGTTCAAGTTTCTGGGATCGCAGCTCCAATCCTCTGGACTCCATCTTAAAAACAAAGAAAGTGAGGCACCTTCATATCTCCGAAACCATGGCTCCCACAAGAAAGTTGTGTTTGGCAAACTTGCGCAGAATAAATTTTTTAGTCCTGTTGACTGTCAAACAAGTAGAGTTGATAGTTTTTGCGATGAAGTCGACGAAATGTGTGTGATCTTACGTCAGAAAAAAACAACAACCATAAATCATTGGATATGCTACACAAATCACTGTGTGTACCGTAAATAAATTTGATTACGAAATTCTGCCTCATTGGCGACACTCAACTGAACTTTAGTTCATCGATAATCTTGCACGAAATAAGCCATTCGAAAACCATTATCAATGATATTGAACTGTGAGCAATTCAATCAGAAAAAGAACAAGGGTTTTTTCATAACAAAGGATTTCTGTCTTTTTGAGAAGTCATTAACAAAAATATCTAACAATAAGATGCTTATTTCGATCAACAAAATGAGCTCCAAAGAAATTTCGGGAAAGAAATTCGTTTTTAATCATGGAAAAAAAGAATCAAAAGCTTCATTTGCAACAATCATAAATTCAATCAATTTTCCGGTCGTGGATAAATGAGTTCTTCGAATTAGGCGATATACAGCGTAACAAAAATTATCCTCAAATATATCTAATATAATATTAAACAGGACAACACAAATAATTTAGCAGGACAATAGCAGACAATGACCGGGACAGTCATCAGGCAGTGGTTTGTAAATATATATGTATGTTATTCAGGGTTATTTGGGTCACCCACTCTGAGACTTTCTTCCCCATCAAGATAGTACGAGACCCCATTTCCTTTTGCTTCCCATAATATCTTATTTGTGGTTGACGCTACGGGTTGCAGACATGCGATGAAAGTGATCCTTTTTAATGCTGAAATAATTGCTTGTATCGATTGCAGGTGTTTGATAGCATGCTCCTTGCTCGGAATCAACGTTTGGTCAAATTCACAAGGGGTCAGTCCTTGTTCGTGGAAGTGCAAGTTGGAGTATGGGTTGGGTACCGTTGTGTTACTTTCACTTAGAACTCCGCGTGCGAGCTGACTATCGTGGATACCTGTGGAAAAGCTCTCGCTTCAGGTTGGAGTTGGGGCTCCGCGCTTTGTGTGCCAATTCGCATCAATAGCGGCGGTTCGACCGTGAGCGTGCCGGGATTGGACAGTGGCCGGGGGTCTTGGGCTTCTCTGTTCACCTTGACGAGCTTTGTTTGCAGATGGACGTTGCTGGTGTCGTCGTCGTCTATAGCTTTCGGGCCAAACAAGCTGAGAACTCGAGAACCTTCGGAGTGTCTTCTTTGTCGGCTTCCACAATTGTTTGGGACGCGCGGTGGACGAAACAGTACCTGGCTCAAACCGCCGATTGGGTCGCCTACCTTTCTCACCTGTGCGAATATCAGGTGCCGAGTCGTGTATAGTGTGTCGTGCTAGCGCCCCTGCGATAGTGACATAGTCCACTCGAGTGAAGACCGCGGAGTTATCGCGAAACTGCAATCCAACTCGCCCGCAGCGTGAACGCAATCAGTGCCGAGAGATTCGTGGAAAGGTAGATAGTTCGCGCGATTCAACCGCCGAGTAACGTAGCACCTCAGATTCGGTCTTAAAAAAGAATCCTTATTCTAATCTCATTCGGTTGGACACTAGCGCCAGCAGCAGAAGACGAGCGAATAAAACATCCCCATAAGAGCAAGGAAAGTGAAAGTGGACTCGATAGTGAATGTGAATCTAAAGTGGATTTATATATATTTTATTCGCATTTTTGGTGTGATTTTCATCTGTTGAAATTAGGTGCTACGTCGATCCATTTTACGCGACTACTGCGACAGTTTATTTAAAAAAAATAAACTGTTTGTGCTGATCCACAATTTTTTGCTTCGAACATTGCGAAATACATTGCAGGTATGCTTGATTCGAAATGGAATACAGTTTGTAACCGAATTATATTAATTATGCATGCAAACATGTCGTCCATCACAATCGGCCAGTTCAATGGCTGTTGTAATGAAACGGTCAGCAAGGCCGTGGCAATTGCTACATCGGGTCATGTGATAAATATGCAAGTGGAGCTTGGAACAATGTTTAAAATGTTCATTTTCAGGGCGAACGGTTGATACTCCCTTATATGTATTTGGAACGCATAGAATCACTTATCATTCAAAGACCACATTGTGAGAGGTTGCTGCTCATCTAACGCAAATGAAATAGAAAATTTCTATTGGGAATTATTTCGAATTAAATGATTTATTCGAAAAATATTTTTCCTCTGAGAAAATGTTTGATTCCATTTGGCACGGTTATCTGTTTTTAAAAATAAAGATTCAGATTGCTTTTGTTGAAAAATATTGATAGAATTTTCTATAAATTTTTGTTGCCTACGTTATGAAGCACATTTTGGCTTTCATTTATTCTGACGAAATAAACGATGCATACATTTGTCTTTTCAAATCTTTTTTCTTATTTTTTTTAAACAAATGACATTATTTTCTCGTTTATATCATGCTTTATCGGTGCCCGACTGTTTGTTTTTAGTCACAAATTAAACAAAACATATTCCAACCATTCGTTTCTGAATTCTTACGGAGCGTAGCAACAATTCTTGCTATTGAAAATGTAATTTCAATTTAATAAATTTTAATTTAAGTATATTTTCTTAGGTATATAATTATATTATATATTTATTATACCAGTGGCGTACCCAAGGGGGGTTTACGGGTTCAACCCCCCCCCCCCCCTTGGAACCTCTATTCAAATACCTCGTATAGCAGGTCACCAACAAAATCGAGTAAATGTAAATTTGCCATTGATCACACCGAAAAGTATTTCCGTGCACCCACATTTATTCCATTTTTTGGGAAATTGAATGAAAGATTTTTAAAACATATATAATTATTTTTGGAGGACTCCAACTTTGACCGGTGAAAAAGTATGATTAAGTATGATTACATAATTATATCTTCATATCTACACCGAAGCACTAGCAAACGTATCTAGTCAAGACTTCAAAAATATTACCCCCCCCCTTATCAAAATCCTGCGTACGCTACTGTATTATAACATTGAAAATATAGCCAAAAATAGTAGATGGATGGAATGGAAACAAATATAAAAAGATTCAAGTCAATACCTTTTGTCTTTTTTTTCTGTACATCGATTTAAAAAAAAGCATCCGTTTTTATCGGGCTCAACGCTAAACTACCCCTTTAAATTAAATTCAAAACAATGCATTGGAAAGAACTATAAAAGACGCTTCTATTTTTTTTTTAAAAAAGTTGAATTATGCCCAGTATTTATAAAATTGACACATCCACAAATTTTCCTTTCATATATAATAAAAGAAGAAAAAATTCTGCTAACAGCGGTTACACCTCTATATGCCCATTAGTTCGTGAGATACAACCGGTCAAGAGCAGGAAAGCCCGCTTACACGAATAAATAAAATAATAATTAAAAATGATAATTTTTATAATAAATAAATAATAATTTTAAATTCACTAATATGAGAAATATTGAGTAATAGAAAATTATGTATTTATGAGTTCTCGTTTTTTATTTATGTATCGTAAAAAAAGAAGCATTTTTAAAAAAATTGTTTAAAGAAAGCGGAATTTAGGCTGAGAAGCCTAAATTTCGAGTTACGAGTTTCGAGTTACATCGGATGAAAAAAAAGATGCAAATCGCTCCACGACAAGCCGAGAAATAATATATCTGCACTTGTTTTCAAAGTTTTAAAAGTTGAGAGTTCAGTGGTTAGACCCAGCTGTGTACAAAATATGTTTACGTCAAATGACAGTCCGACTGATACACCCTATGTGTCACTAACTCATTACACCGTACTTCATAATAAGCTGCTACCTTATTATGTGCTTTAGTGTGTCAGTAATGCAATCGATCTGCAATTTGCAGTATCGATGACCCGTGTTCCTCATATTTGGCAAATCATTCTACAAGGTATTGTTCTAGCTCTATGTATGTACATATATAGCTCGTCGTGGTCTCCGGTTCGCCATATGTGTTCCAGATGTAGTAGCATTTTCGATTTATTATTAAGAAAGTGTGTAGTGTTAATTCGGAATCTTATTTTTTCGTAATTGTCCTTTTCGTGAGGTTATTCTCCTAAATTCCTAAAATTAAGCTAAATATTAATAGGTGGAAGATTAATTCGAGTGAAACAAACGATCGATTGCATCTTGTTTGTAAACTCAATTTGTAGGGAACACTTATAACGCAGCGACCCACCTTTCAGAATCGAAATAAATTCGGGATAATTGAAGGAAAACGAGGTCACCGACAACTTTTCCATCTTCCAAACTGCATTCTAAAGATCGCGATCTCTCCAACCTGGCTGCAATTGAAAACCTGAAAATTCACTCTCACCCATGTCCGACTTTTCTGTAGTTTTGCACAAGTTCAAGTTTGCAGTTTGTAAGTAAGATCAAGCCGGTTAGGACTCCGCCCGATTCCGATATATCAGCCATAAATTCTTGGCTGACTTCATTGATTGCAAAGTGCACAACAAAATCTGGTTACGCAATTGGCATTCATGCCGATCGATGTACACAAACACCTCTGTTTGTAAACATTTTAACTCACGCATGCAAATTTCCAGCAATTGAATTTATACAATATCGAAAGCCTTGCACAAAAAAATAACTCATGAAGTGCTTGCGCAATTAAAATCCACGATTCGGTGGATTGGTATTTAATAAATGCGTTCTGCATTTTGAATTGATGTGCGTGTGATTTATTGAGTTTTCGAGCCACAGTCACGGTGGTAAATTGCGTGATGGACTATGGCGGAAGCGTCTCGCTGGAAAGCATAATAAGAAATACACCAGTACCAACGGCGGAGCATGCAGATATGAACAAATTAACCATGCTGAGTTTTGAAACAATTTAAACTTTTCTTTCAGTCAATTTGATGCGGTTGAAGGGCTCGATGGTGAAATTTGTTAGAAAACATGGCATACCACATACGATTGAGACGGCAATTAGATTCTCGTATGAAGCCGGCTATGCAGGTAATATTTGAATTAGCTACTTCCATGAGGCTGTCCAGGAAAGGTGCGCCTAAAGTATGCATGCTTTTCCTGGATAATGCAATCGCACAGAAATGTTGGATTGTTTCTTCTGATCTGCAACTTCGTCAGAAATCGTTTCACGACTCGTGTTGAGGAGCTACTTGGTGCGTTTGGAGCTCAGGGCGTACCAAGGTTGCCCAGCTACCCTGCGGGTTTCTTCCAGTGACTAGGCCCTGTTTGCAGCTTTCAAGTAATACTGCTTGAAACCTGGCTTAATTGAGGCTAGAGGATAGCCGACTTTTTGTGTGGTGTATAATCCTGGAGCTCAATGCACGCTCTCGCTACGGCGCCAGCTTCACAATTTCCCGATATATCACTAGGTCCTGGTAACCAGCAAAGAATCATGTCACAGTGAAGCGACATCACGTTCATTTGTGTACGACATTCCATTACAACCATGAATGAGGTGTACCCGTTGGATTGAATAGCAGCTTGACTGTCAGAAAATTTTCAGGTTTCTTATTGAAATTTTCTGTTTTCTCAACCAGTCTACTGCCTTGTATATTGCAATGGCATCTGCCTGAAAAACGACCAGCTGTTCTGAGGAAACACCACAGCCAACTTTTTCTTCCATCTTAGAACCATCAGTATAGATGTCGACCCATTCCTGCATCCCACTTATTTCTATTGCCCAGTCATCTCTGCTTGATATGACTGACTTGAAAACATGATAGCAGCAGGGTATCGGGGACGCAAGGTTTACTTTTCCTGGCGTTGGTTTATCCCTCCGAAGTATGGTGGAGTGGCCATTATTTCCCTCCTGCCAGAGAGGAGCTCAATCGAGAGAAATCATTGGCCAGCAACAATGATCATAATTGGCATTGACATTTTATGGACAGATCCAGCAGATGCCAAATTTCATATTTAGCGAAGGATAAATAAAAACAAATTTCACAGCCAACATCTAGCTCATAAACGTCAAATCTCGTAGTCAGCACAGAATACTGAACGAAGATAGCCTGCAAGAAAATCATAAATATAATTAGACTGTAACATACTATCTCTGAGATACTTTCTAAGTGACTATTTAAGCTCTAAATGAATAATATTTGATTAACTGTAATGTGTAACAAAGGCTTTGGGAAGTAAGTTTTCGAAAAAAATGTATAAAAAACCATCTTCAAACCTTCAGGCCATAGAAGTCGCATTTAAAGGACTCTTGCCACCTACACCAATCTTAAGGGTCACATTTAGACGTTCTCGGGTCATCTCCACACAAGGTCGCATTTAATCGGCTCTTGAACCTTCATGTTCCCATCCCTTTAATCCACCTCCGAAATATCACGTTCACTAAAATAAATTGGAAATAGATCCTTATTAGGTCAAATAACCAATGTAAAAGCCATATGAGCCGAAGACGCAATCACGACTGAATTTAAATATTTTTTCAAACATGTTGTTTGACAATTATGTCGATGTCAAGCTGTTTAACTGTATCATATGTCAATGTCATTTACTTCACGTACGTCAAAAATCACAATAAATTCAACTGAATTTCAATCTGAACCGTTATCGTGCCAGTTTGATTCTACGATTCAGGCCAATGGTTTTGAGCCTCACTTCTTTCAGACCTTCGTTCTAAACGTAACAAATAAAATATCATTGCTAATAGCAGCTTTAAGCTTTGATGGTAACGCCAGTTAGGAGAAAGGGAAATGCGAATAGTCGTTATTTAATGTATTTCCGAGTTTAAATTTCAAATTTGGATTGTCAGAATGTTGGAATGCGGAATGGCAGAAGTAATAACTATTTTGAAGGTTTTTTCATCTTCATGTGTGAAACAACCACTTACGCTGAACAATTAAATGATTATGTGCTATCACTTACCACCGTATTTTATTATTCTTTGAAAAAACATTTTTACATCGATCGTAAACGAGCTGTTAAAGTGGTTCTTTGAATTATGCAGTAAATTTTTTTTACTACAAATGAATTTATAGTGCATATATTTCAACCAAGCATAACTAAGTGATTTTTGTATTTCATGTTTTGAATCTTTCTTTTGTAAGTCATAATTCATTCCTGGCGTCGACAATGTCATCGTCTATTTGTTTATCATAAGCTTTTCAGACGTTAAGTGAACTTGACTTGAATTTTGAATTTTGCTGAGTATCGTCGCGATATAATGTCGAAGCAAACAATTTGCTATTTGCAGTCCACCATTTTGTCTTCCATACTAACTGTTCAAATCAGGCATTAGTGGAAGATGTCTGCGAGTATTTACCATTTAAAATAACTTATTACATCATTGGTGGTATTTGTTTGTTTGTTTTAGTTAGCGTGTGCTGTAGGCAAGAGTACTCACTCAACTGCTACATTTTTGAATGGTTTGAGTGTGATGTAACGAATGGTGTGAGCCCAGTGAAAAAATGAAACATAACATAACGAAAATTCAAAAAAAAAAAATTTTAAAACCAAATTAGAAGTAAAGTAAGGCCAATTTTTATTGGGTGACATTTTTATTGGCTCTATTTAACGTGCATAATTGATTTTTAACACAGAATTCAATTATAATTTGAAGAGAAAACGAAATAAATGCTTTTTAAAAAATAAAACACTGTTATGTTTTTCGTCTAGTTCGCATTACTTGGAAGAATAACTTTACGATTGTTAAGCATACTTCTAAGACCCAATTGATTCACAATTTTTTTGAGTAATATTTCACACATGATTGCTTAAAGATTTGATACCTTTCCTTATATTGTAACTCTCTTCAGTCAATCATTTATTTTTTATTCAAGAACACTTTAACTGCGAACATCTGTTCATCGTTTTTTTTTTTTCAAAAAAAAATACAAGCTTTGATAAAATCGCCGCGTAGTTACAATGAATTATTTATGAACACCTTCCAATATTCTCACGATTAAAAACGTTGATCCTTGCAATCAAAACCGATTCAAATATGTAAAACCCAACGTGAAATTATTCCACGTAAGCTACATAATGTATTTATGCATAAAAGCAGGTCAAGACTGTCGATGAACTCATTGCGGTTCGGAATAATGGTGAACCTGTCCCACTAATTCGATTTTATGTTTTTAAATTACAATTAATTGTTGTTGTTGTTGACAGCTAATTGTTTCGCAGTCTTCATATGTAAAATTACAGAAACCGATAATAGTTTAAATTAGTCATAAAAAACGAATGGTCACTTCATTTGGTAGCAGTTTTATTGAATAAAATTGTGCCTCCGATTTAATTCAAGAACGATGACATGTGTTTGCGACCGTTATTAAAAATATGTAAAATTTATTTTAACGATTGTATTTGACCTTTTCAACCAATTGTTACAACGTGGAGCTGACTGATATGCCAATTAAGCTAACCTACAATAATAACCCATTCACACTGTTCCAAAAGTACGTATTTAAAATTAACACATTTTGAAATGCGTTCGATCATTTACTTTAAACCGATGACGCCGCCAGCCCAAAATCCACACCAAACGGTGACTTTTTCGGATGTATTGGACCCTCTTAGATCTCGTTTGAATGGGTATTGTCCCAAATTCGACAATTTTGTTTGTTGACATGCCTATTCATCCAGGAATGGGCCTATTCGCTGAAGATAATTTTTCGATGAAAATTAGGGACATTTTCCAACTGTTTCGTTGACGACGGGTATTGGTTGATTGTTTACTGAACCAGGAGACTCAAATTTATCTACCACACTGCGAATAGTCCTCTCGGTAGGACGATTATGGCGACCGTAAAATGGGCTAAGCGCGCTGAACGTTGCACGAATAGAACACCCAATTTGATAAAATAATTTTATCATTTGCACGTGGTGGTTTTGGTGATTTTCCAAAACAAACTGAATAAATGACAACCAATTTGACAGTTGTAGCTTCATCAATATGACCGCTAACAACTGTCAAAGCTCGGAAGTCCCTATTTGAAGATCCTATACTTTTGTGGCAGTGTGAAAAGGCTATACAGGTTAGGATAATTAATCGTGTAATAGACTAGCTTCATCCGCGAGCTCGGATTGCATTTGATATTCAATGTGCTATTGTTTGATTACAGCTGTTCGCTGGTACTTATGAATTAGTTAGTGGCAACATATGTATACGTAATTGAATACGTCAAAAGTGTTTAAGGATCTTTAAACAGCGGATTGAGAATTCAGATTGTGGTTGAATGGAAAGAATACCAAATAAATGACTCAAACGAGAAAAAAACCGCCGATCAGACGGAATATGACGGTGAACAAATTACTTGAAATATATCAACTCATTCGTATATTTCGTGTTGATGCTGGGACGCGTGAACAGCGAGCCAGACAGACGAATCCGTTACAATCATGAATTGTATGCACTTTTCACCATAGCATAAAGAATTCATAGCCCGGACACTCTGAGCTGTTAAAATAAACATGAAACAAAAGATGCAAAAATAACCCCCCCCCCGCGGTCATTTCATTCATTTTCTAACTCGAGCGGAAAAGAACGAGTGAAAACATGCAGCGAATTTTCCCAATGTGGGATTAGGTAAATGTTTTGTGGCGAGCCCGCAATTCGTGTACGTAGACTCGCCACGATCGCATCAGTGTGCGAATGACATGCCTACCAATGCAAATTAGAACACCAATACACGTGCACAGTCCCACATAGTCGCGTTGTATAACAGATGTGCAACGGATTTGTCTGTTATGTTTGTGTTACATATTATCTATGCTTTGATGTAGAGTGCATAAAAATGTAAGTGTAGTAGATCAATCAGTAGAAATGATAATGTGATACTTTTTTTACTGCGCCTATAAATAAAAAAGATTTAAATTGTTATGGAAACTTTATAATTAACAAAAAAGCAAAACCTGTGAAACTTAAAGTAAATCACGCACATATTAAAAATACAACAGGGAATTTGTTTCTAACATAAAGTTGGCAATCTCGTTTAGCAAGGAGTGATTCTTTCCACAAATTTTAGCCTTTAGTTTGGTGCTGTTCTACTGGAAATCGATATGTTTCTTAAGAATGTGTATGAGTGATTGGAAAAACACACAGGTAGATAGCATCAGCTGAAATTGCTGCATTGTATCTTCTCTTGGCTGAATTTTTTTTAGACTAGCGCTAATCGGGAATCATCAGTTTGAATTTCAGTCCATGTTCAATTCATATCTGATCACGATCTGCCTCTATTTTTAGAATCCAATGAAACATGGATGGACGGACAAGCTTGTCCGTCTCAATGACTAGATGAACAGCTCAAATAAGCTTCCAGTAATCACTATTTTCTGTTAAAGTTGATTAGCTTCCACTTGCACGCATGCTTGCATATCTACGTGTGTATATCGGATTGCGACGAAATAGTTTAGTATGGAAAGATCTTAGTCCGAGCTACAAACGTGCAAGATTTTGTATGTTATTTCTGGGATTTCGTTGCCGTTTACACTATCTCTACTCTTGTGCTGAGGTTACCTGTGGCCAGGTTTTCGACATGGTGCCGCATTCAACCTGAACGATTGCGCGTTTTTAGGAAACACCACCTCACGTACGCGCGCAAACAAAAGACTCAGACGCGTAACCTGCAATTTTGTAACGTTGCCCGTGTAATTTGTGCAACTGTTTGTGCTTGGAACACGGTCGGCCAGCACAAAATCGTACGTGGATTCTGTGTGTAATTCGCGGCTTTTCTCAGATGTGTTACGTGCATACTTAGTTCGCGTAGGACATTGTCTATTGGCGAACCGCTTGGTTTCGCAACACTAATCCGTTGAAGTATCTTCCGTGCCAAGTGTCTTCCCGGGCATCTTATGAAACAGATCGCAGTCAACTAACCAACGGACAAGGATGCGGTCCACTGGGCGGGAAAGTTAGAAGTCGATCTGCTCATTGCTTCTGTGCATAGCGAAAAAAATGTCCATCTGCGAGCGATTGTCGAACGCGGTGGTAGTGGGCTGAAGCAGCACAGATCAATTTTACTCGAGGATACTAGCGATTTCCAATCGGGTTCGATTTATTTATTTGTGGGTGAAATATAGTCAACGACTACCTTGGCTGCAGGTAAGCTGTAATCCTCTTATTGGTGACACCAGTGCCATTTAACACTGAATTGGTTGTTTGGTAGAAACAAAGTAGGTGAACGCCACTTTGGGAGCAAACTGTTTGCTCAAGCCGTTTGCACTTACGCCGATGTTTGCAGAACTAATCTAGCAGAGGAGCGGGTCTCTAATTCGTGGTTAAATGATTGCGGTAAAGCACTTGCGTGTATCTTAGAGCTTAGTAAGCTTGCTGGTTATATTTGAGATGGACTATGACCTCTGCTTGGACAACTTGTTTACCATCAACGTACTAGATCGAAGTATTTTGCATGTGACACATGATGAGTGGTTAATTAAGACATAAACGAGTGTTAAAAAGTATAATGGGGTCCCAATTATCATCTCAAATAAGCTCTTGTTTGGCTGTGGAGCAATTAGTTTCAAACAGTGAAGTGATCACGTCGTACAAAAATAATTAATAAATCGTTGGCAGATCCACCACCCAAAAAAATATGCCTTGTGAAGTCACAACAGATCCTTGCTACTAATCCAGAGAAATTCATCGCGTTGAATCCCACTTGTTGTCTTGGCGTAAGATCATCATCATCATCAGATCATAAACGTCATGAGAAATGTTACATTCAAAATTATAAAAGGCGGTGGCTGATGCAGCTCGTCCTTCTTGGATCAAAACACATGGTGTAGTGAGAAACATAAGAATGGAAGAGGCGGAAGAATCCGAACAGCAAATGGTAAGAAAAAGGGAGACGGTTCACACTAACAACTGTAAACCTAGAAGATGTCAACGTGTAGAAGACACCTACAAATGCCTTTCGCCAAATATCTCGCAACTGATTCTGGCTGGAATAAACCTAATTTCGTTCATAGTGAGTTTAAGATACCTCTATTTATAAAGTGCAAAAAACCAACTTCACAAAAATGTACAGCATGGACATTACCTTATTTAAGGTTAATTGTAAAAACTTGCCACTAAGCAGGAACAATGATTTTATATTTATTATTTTATATTGTCATACAGTCAAACCACCAAAAAAACCAAACAAAGTGCGTGTGTAAAATTTTTTACCATGATGATCCCGGCGATGTTTTAGTTTCAAAATAGCTTTTATTGTCCAGAAATTATATTTACATGTCAAAATGCTTGAAGCTAGAGAATTATCGTTTATCCGACAAACTAAATGGCCACTAGGGCACTGAAAGTTTAAAAAATCTTTATTATGTATACATGACGAAAATTTCGCTTATTTTTTAATTTATTTGTATGAGTCTCAAATGGAAATAGAAAAAAAAACTGGTAAAACAATTTATACATCACTGCTCATCCTAACTAAACCTAAGTGTGGCGATATCTGCCAGTAGATACACCCCCGTGTACAACTAATCCTACCTTACAGACTAAGTGTGAGCCCATGTCTGTCAGCAGACATAGATCCACATTGTTAATATACTTAACTTTGTTTGTAATGTTCTTAGAGCTAACATAGTGTGCTTAAAACTAATAGTATGTATGTTACATATTATTGAAGGACTGAACCATGCCGGACTTTAATATTCATTATTCAACCACCAATATCGATATCGGTCGCGGTCATTTCGATTAGCGTCAAACCTCGCGAATGAGTAGCATCACAGCGCGCTCCATCTGCTCGAATCCATTTCCGCGACGCATTCAATCTTCTTGTCGTTTGTTTGCCCACCTATATGCATGCTATATAATCGTGCAACCAGAAGAATCTAGAATGTATCCATTCCCGTCCAGATACACGTATGCTTCAGGGGGAATAAAGTCCGTTTTGCGGCAATGCTTGAAATGTAAGGCAATTGGATAGTATGGCTGCAAAACACAGGATTTATCACGCAAGGATGCGGACCTCACGACGTGATTCCGGATCAATCCAACGATGTCGACACTTGGTACCTCAGCTATGTCACAGATCTCCAGGTTGGAGACGAAATGCAATGCAGCCTGTCCCATCTTTCATGTACACTTCAATGCAAGCGCGATGGATGCGTCTCTCAGCTTCTCCATAATGCTTGGACTCTGTTTAAATCAAATCGAACATCCATATGTCAAAATTGGTCTGACCAGATGACACGTCACCTTGACATCAGCGTCAATGTGCTTGGAATAGAAGAGTCGTCGCAGAGACATGAACACTCTTTGTGCTCGCTACAGCATGATATTAACAGGTGCTGATTCTGATATATGCCCAGGTATCGCACGCACTATTTGCGAGAAAAGTGCTCAGAGCTTTTTTGTAAATAAATAAAAAATAAAGAAAAGAAAATATTATAAAAAAAATATAACAAAAATTGATGAATGTCATTTTTACCGTCAATGTCATATAAATAGTAGTAACACTTTGGAGACACGTTTTGCAGTCCCTCCCCGCGCGAGTGAGTGGTTGATTTTTTTTGTATCGCACTTCGCGTCATTCACCAATTGTTCGTGTAAAACTGGATGTCATTGAACATTTCTTGAAGATCTTTCTGAACAAGTGAGGCATGGTTCGGGCAAAGAGTCACTCTTGCGTGAACTCTTCAAAGGCTTCATATTAGTGTGGGTTGAGTGTCGTAAACTAAAATAAATTGGTTTAATCTTTAAAAATTCATCTTTAAGCTTGGAATTCTCAAAACTTGAGTCTTCAGTGTAGTTTCATCTGAAGATAGATTATATAGATAGTAAGGAATTTTCGACGTGAGCCCAATGCAAGTGGAAAGGATTAATATATTCGGTATTTTCCTGATGTTAATCTGGTTCTCGCTAGAGTGCAGAATAATACAACTACTAACACAAGAATACTCTGTTTTGTTAACGCACACAAAGATAAATACCACACGTCCTGCCAGACAAAATTCAATCACATTTAAATGATTCCTATTAAATTTAACGATGCCAGTTATCTAAACTATAAATAGATTCTTCACCGTGAACTAAGTACGCCCATTTGAATGTTCAAACATGTTCTATTGTATGCAAGGCAACTAACCTAATCATTTGCACAAGTCATTCACATTTCGCTTCTTGAAGAAAGTGTGCCTGCTTCGAAGAATCTATCTTTTCTTGAATGCAGCGGCGCGAGTTTGGCCGCCTATGAGCGCCACTCGTGGTGCTTCTTATTTTAGATACGTACGATAACGCCAAACCAGATAGATAGTCCGGCATGGATAGTGCGTCCGGCACGTAGTGCAAAATGCTAATTGCCCAAATTGTTTTTAAGAAATGATACAAGTTAAGGTCGAAAAAAATCAGGAAGATCTTTGTTATATGGTAGATAGCAATAATATCTAAATATCTACATAAAAAAATTATTTATTAGGTTTGAAAAAGAACTGAAACCAGTTGAGGTCACTCATTCAATTGAGTGATGGATGGTTCGGTATCTTTATGCCATTTTGCATATCTGTTAAGGTTGTCCCGTCTACGCAGACTCGAAGACTGGTGAAAGATCTCTTGATGGTGAAGGTTTCGTCAAGATCAGCAGCGAGGTGGCTTTTGTCTGCATGGAATGGTTGCTGAGAACGTGGTGAACCTTGCATGGAAACAACTTGTACTTCAACATTGGTTTGCCAGAATCAACTATTGCAGAATGTATTTAAAACTATTTTCCTAGATTTAATTTGTTGATAAAATATCATATCTATCCATTCATTATGGCCTTTCTCCGCTCATTCATCATATCTCAAAGTAACCTTTATCCTGAATGAGTGCTGTGCAACTCAAACTGCTGATAAATCTCTCGGGTCATAACCTAAATCGAAACTGATTAGATTAAATTATTATTTTTAAATCGAGCCAATTATAATCTAAATCATTTTTTTTTCTATTTTCATTTCAGCCATGTCGAAGGTCGACGATAAAACCGAAACGCATCTTTTCGGCCAAGTTCCAGAAATCGCCGAAAGCAATGGAAAAATCGAGCATATTGAAAAGCAGAGTCTGAACGGTATTTGCATAAAATATTCACACGCGATTTGTGTGCGTGTGCAACAGAAAAATACAAATAATAATAATCATTTCTCTCCTCTTTGTAGGAAATTCGGCAAGCAAGAAGGAGCATCTGGAGGTGTCGCAAGAAGCTGCGGTCATTGAAATCGGTAAGTCGTTAATTAGATGAATTCGCGATTATTTACAGTTACGGATCGGACCGTCATTGAGTTTTTGTGTTGTGAATTAAACGTATTAGTTTTTGAAAGAGTTTACTAGGTGTGACTCATATTAAATAAAATTAAAAAAAAATTATTTCCCTTTAAATTATTACTTATTTTCGTCTTGAGTGTCCTCATGAAGCCCTACCATAGTGATAACATATCAGTTTCATTTGAGTTCAATTGTGCTATGCTCTCCGTGACGATATCCTTAAACGAACGCAATCCACACACCGAAAATCTTTACACCTCAATCGCCAACTCTCGTCTCGTCTGACGTGCGACCAATGCCATGGTTATCTTAAAAACCAGGAACCTCATAATTAAGTACAGTGTAGTGAAATAATCGCAAACGATGGATAGTTCAATGTGTCTGACAGTCGAAATGTCATCAAAAGTAAACATATGGATCAGTTTTTCATGTCTGACAGTTAAATTGTCCAAAACTTAAAATAAGATTTTTTTTACATTTCTATACATAATGTTGCGGATTTACTAACGTTTGAAAAACATGGAGCACCAATTTTCTATTTATTCATTCAACGCTTAATCTTAGAATTATTCAACTTTACTTTAAAATTAATTCGACTTAATATTAAAATTGTTTATCATGTTTGCCATAAAATTTTAAACTTTATGGTTACAAAATCTCAATGGCTGCGATCGATGACGAGATACGAGCACACTGATGCCCTATAATACTGCTAAATGGCCTTTGTCGATATCAAATTGTATTAGTGTTGCTACTACTACTTAAATGAAAACGTAGCCATAAATTCTGTGGTTGTTCCACTTCTTTCATTTCGGTGACGTTCAGTTGTTCTTGTATCTGGCACAGAGTGCGCGGTGCATCTTTTTTCAACATTCGACAATTGATTCACTCAATTGGATGATTGTGAGCAACAGACAAAGTGTCCGAAATCGATGACTGATTTTCAAAGTAAATTTGGATATAACTATCAAAAAGTTAATGGTTCTTTTGGACACCTAAAATTGACAGAATTTTGGGTAATGGAAATCAACCAAAAATCATGCAAATTAGTGCTTAATTATATTGTTGATCAATTTGATAGTGTCAATGATACGGCGAGACCAGTTTAAAGATATCGCTTTGTTGCAACTTCCTTAAATGTTTCTTATTGAGTTCTGTTGTTCCCTCTATATATTTACCATGAATGCCACACATACGTATATTATCGGAGTAGTGTGACTAAGGATCCAGATTTATCAATTCGGCGACGTTCTGAACAACTTGACTTCCGTCCGTTCACTACATAGAAAATTTTGAGGAAAGATCTTGGCCAAGGTATATAGACAACCAGGAAGTCTACTCCGAAACTACGATGAGGTCCTGTGTTCGGGAAATTAGAACATGTTGCCCAGTAGGAATTTCAGTACACTTTGCGGAAAACAAGATGTGGTTTTGTTGCCGGGTGAAGTGAAAAGTATTGGAAGGAAAAGATTGATGAAGCAAGACGTTTTCTTTAACTAAATTTTCTATTTCAATATCGTATTTGTAGATTCAGAGTACAATCTGTTACTAAGTCGTTGGGTTTTCTTACTACATACGTTGAAGTTCGTCGACCTTTTGAATATTGTTCCAAATTTGTTTTTGTTGCCTGACAATTTTCTAAATTTTAACATGTGGCGTTTTCGAAACGACTGATTCAAATGTGACATTTTGTTTTATTTTGCCTTCCCATATGCGCCGTCACCGATTTATTACTTTGGCCGCCCTAATTTCATTGAATCCATGATGTAGCGTGAGTAAAATGTGCGAGCGAAATAGGATGACGATTTTCTAATGGGTTTACCATCTTTAGTCTATATACCTTAATATCTACAAGATGCAACTAGTGCAGCAATTGAAACAATTGGACTATCGTTTGCGTTGTACGTACGTACGTATGAGTATACGAGTAGACTAACTAGTTTGAAGAATTCACACTGAGTTGATTAAATACAATAATATTCAGTATTGAACATTGTTATTCACCCTACTGGGAAGTTAGCTGTGTGGGCCTCAACGGTCGCATTAAGACCACATTTTCATAGTTGGTACCAATAATTTCGAAAAAGTACATACATTAAATTTTATATTTGTAAAGAATATTTTGAGTTAAGTAAAGTTCATGTTCATTTTTTGTTTTTCTTCCAAAGAATGCATAGTTTTTCAATTCATTCAAGTTGTACGAACATGAATATCAGAGACTGTATGTATGGAAATATGTATGTAAACATGAACAACCTTCTTCATGCGGATGATCATGATCTCAAAGAAAATAAACAGCAAAATACAATCTGGTGCCACAAAGCCGCCGTTACACCCATTTCCAGGCTCTGGTATTGCAACCGCAAAACATTTTTTTTCGTCTTCTCTCATTCATCTTCGATTACCGCTAAAATCGTCTTGAAACGACCTCAAAGCTCTACAAATCAATTCCGGCTCGCAGTGTGCTGGCGGCACAAGCGAATTTCAAGCGAATTTACATTCAACCTCGGCATCTGATGATGAGACACCTGACACGAGAAGATACAACGCGGTGAGAACCACTCAACTCAAGTTTAGATGCAAAGATACGCAGTTTGCTGTTTGCGAATTATACTGGATCGCAAGACACTAATCAACGACCATCAATGGTGGGAACTCGATCCTTTGCCAGTCCGCATCTGATCGAAGTTCCGCTCTGGGTCATGTTCACGATCCACGGACGCTGTGGTGTGGTGGAGCCAACTCGAAGTTTCCATTTCAAATATGCGTGATATCTAGATAATGCAACAGCGGAGACTGTTGGAGTAACAAGCACGACTCGCCGTGGAAGCTAATGCGGCCAAGGTCTAATATGGGGCTGGAAGCACAACGAGGAGGACGAGTCATCGTTACGATGGGGGATTTTTGATCTGGAATTCGTCAATATAGTCCATGCGTCCTTGATAGTCCATGACTAGGTCGGGGCTCCAGCGTCCGTGCATGCACAATCAAAAGCGTATTTGCCGATTCGTGGTAGTACAGTTGATACTCAATGAGTGGTGAAAATCCAGTTACCGCCGTGTGCTTCCAGTTATCCAACTTACCAACTCCAAAGTGCTCGGCTTGCAGTCCGACCAAGAGCCAAGTTCAAAGTTCCCGCCTGAAGGTTGCCGAGCAGCCGTTGAGCCGTGGTCCGAACCGCGCATTGGTGCGGCACGACCGCGCTACCGTTGGGCTGCGACACGTTCCGCTCCGGCACCGCGTTGGCGCCATGTCCGCGCGTTTTGTAAGCCAGCCGCTACGGAAGCCGCAGCGCAGTCTGCTTTTATCAGTTCGCGGTTGTGCGCCTTCCAACTCGCCGAGTCCAATCTTGAAACCGAGCCAGCGTCTTCCGACCCAGTGTTTGTTTGTAAGCTGCTCTCATACCGCATCGACCTCTGCTCCAGTACGGTGTCCTTTCGTGAACATAGGCGCGACAAAAGGTGCAAAGGTGCAGCTATAACTTCCGTGACTTACACCCATTTCCGCCTGTTCAGTGCGCGCGAGGTCAATCCGAAATTTGCATTGCAAATTCCCTGATTTGCATTGGAGTGCAGGACCCTCGACCCAGTGATCGCCCCCAGTTGCCGCTTGCTTCCTCCGCTTCGCTGTCCACCGTAAGTTGGTTTTCATTTATTGCAATGTTTGTTTTAGGCGTTACCAACGGTTCTCCAACGGTCGGCGCACGTGCGTGGTGCGTTGCATCTGCACTCGTTAATTGTTTAGTAGAATTTTTGAGTTTTTCCCGCGCTGCTCCGAGTGCATATTGAACTTGAAGACTCGTTCATCCTCGAAAGAAGTGAAGTGGATTGCGGAGCTGGTGAATTGGTGGATAGATTGGTCATAGCGAAAGCGAAGCGCTGCAGAAAAACCAGTCGATTCAAGGCGTCCGGCGCATTTTCGAGCGCAAAGCTCGCGCTCGACCTTAGCACCGCGGCGGCTGGCATTCGCCGCTGCTATTAACAATTGTGTGGTTTTATTTTCCAATCAATTTCAATGACATCGACGACGCGCCAGCAAAACATTCGAGGGTTTTCTGCTGGATTTTCAATCATTCACCACCGCCAGCCATTCCGATCAGTGGGGTTGTATCTAAACTCAATAGGCCCCCGGGCGTGATTCCCCGAGCAGCAGGAATGCTATCGGGGGTGGTATTTATAGAGCGCGGTGGCGTGCAAAGATAACGCTATCAGCGCATTATCGCAGTGTTCTCGCATTAATCAGGGAACCATGAACTTTGTAGCCAACCGAGATAATATTTCGAAGAACTTTGAATTCAGTTGACGACCATCATTTTTGGTTGAATTTTAAGATTATCAGACCATGAAATAACGCTTAAAATCGATTTATAACGATCGATTCAGCCGTGGATGCCCGTTATATCCGTTTTGTTGAATCATAAACCTCTTTGCATAAAATTACATTTAATTTTCCGGAAATCTTATTAAAGGCTTTAATAGTGTAAGCAAGAGCTTACAAACAAATTATTTATGGACAATTTTTCTCAAAAAAATAAACAGACAAACAGCACGAGTGTAAAATGTGTCTTCCGAATAAGTAATAGAAATCTTGTTTATTATTCTTGTTCTAGAAGCAAACAGCTTTTACAGAAACTGAAGATAATTAAAAACAATCATGTCTCTAATAGACCAAGACGGATCTGTTTTCAGTTGTCTGTTGAGAGGAAGCACACTGATTTTTACTAAAAAAGGTTGTGGAATAACCTCGTATAACAATAATTGACTTATCCTCCTTCTCAAAAAAATCGGGAACATTAATAAAAAAAATCTAAATGTTCAAAAATTAAAAAAAAACGATTTTTCTTATTTTTCTCACTCCTAACTTTGAAACGGTTCATTTCAGAGCAAAGTATGAGAAAATCAAAGTTGTTAACTTTAACTATAAGATATGATTGGTTGAAAAAAATTAAATTTTTTACTCTTGCCGCAAAGTAGTAATAAATATAAAAAAGGAAAAAGTCTTTTATATACAATTTTTTTATCACTTAGAATGCACTTAGGACCTTCATATTAGCTAGAAGCACACAAATTTTCATCAAAATCGATTTAGTAGATTGCGCATAATAATTTTGTAATCTGAACTAAGTGAAACGAACGAAAAAGCGAACGAAAGTAAGATTTCCTATCAAAAAGTTTGTCTTAAAATTCAAAGTGAGCACAATACATAGCAATGATGTGCAAATATAATAGTAGAGCGGGTGGTTCAGTGAGCAGAGCGCCCGACTCTTGCTCTTTAGGTAGAGGGTTCAAATCCCCGTGTTTCAAAAAAATAATTTTTTTTTGTGCTCTTGTCATAAAAAGAGTGTCTTAATCGAAATTTTTTATACTTATTTCAATTATGCGCAAGTTTATTAAGAATTCAAAAAATTTGGCTTTTGAAGAGATACAATGCAAGCAAGGCGGAAAATGTGTTTCGAGAAAAACGCATTTAAAAACAAATTAGCAAAAACTGAGTATTAAAGTGACTTGTGTACATACATACAAAGTAAGATATATTCATAGAAAGACAGCTGCGTGGTCCCGCTCAGCTTGCTGCGATCACTCCATTCTATGTGCCTTGTCGTATACCCGAGCGCGCTTCGTTTCTTTCTATAAGAAGGACTTCTAATATCGGTCTGAAACTGAAGACAAGAATATATAATATAGTGAAATATAAAACTAAAGCTTATTTTGCAACACGAAGATTATATTTAAAATAATCATTGGCTTTTATTGACTTCTGCCCGTGGATTATTTTCAACTGTCAACTGCACATGGAGACTGTAAGTTTACGAGCTAAAGCAAACATGTCGGTATTATCTTTTCGTTAGGTGAACGCCGCATTTATGTTTTCCTTTTGCATCACCACTGAAAACCAGTGCTATTACGTGGATCTAGCAACAAAAGCATCGTATACTGAATTTAACATTTTCAAAAATATTTACGACGTGATAATAAGTTGTAAAGCGTTATTCGTAAAGAATGACGCCTTAAGCATTTAAAGAAATAATGCAAAAAATGACCTTGAACCATTTTACATGACTTTTAATGAGGCAATGGATTCGAATTTTTTTTTTTTTTTTTTTTGCATGGAGAGGATGTTCACAATAATATTTACATCTTGTCGATTCAATATGCAAATTGGGTCGATGAATGTTCACCTTGAAATACAATAATAACTTGACCTACGCTACTCCGTAGTTACGTGATTTCTAAAGTTCTCCGTCTGGGCTCATACAATCTTCAAGATCTGATGATGGTGAAAAGCTTGGTGGAACGGCTCTGTTATACTACTGACACACTAGACCTCATAATAAGTTAGAATTTCATTGTAGGTACGGTCTAATGAGATAGTGACACACTGTAGGTAGCTGATTGTGTCGCAGTTGTACTGTCATTTGATGTAAGCGCATTTTGTGTACAGCTATGGCTGACAACTGAACTGTCACTTACGTGACATGAACACATACACAGTCTATGAAAAGTAACGGCTTCGAGAATTATCTTAAAATAATTAGAAAATTGCTGCCAAATTGCAAATTGACAAGGAAAAATTCTCATAATTCATTCGATTTGCCCAGAGATGACAATTGTAACAGTATTTCTTTTACCTAATTAAACTTCTAATGTGAGCATCTTTTGGACAAATCCAAATTGCTAAGAAATCCTGATATGACGTTAAATCCACAAAATAGCGAAATGTTATTCGAAAATATGGGTTTGTCAACTCGATTAAAGAACCATGAAGTTCTGGTGGAAAGGAATACAGAATTTCATCAACTTCTAAAAAAAATCAAAAAATATTACTCTGGAATAAGAATGAAGACAAAATTTACAATTTTCTTTAGGTTTAATTCATTCTAAGTAAAATTATGTCGAGTTAAATGCTCTCATTGACCCTGTAGGATAGTTTACAAGCATTTTAGTAAGAGGCTGTTATTAGGGATCATACCATAAATTTTAAATCGTGTTTTCATTTTAATACGCTTATTACGAAATAAGCAAAACGTAAGTCAGTTTTGTGCTTAATAACTCGTCAAAAAACTTTTAAATAAACCTTGCAGCTATTGAAGAGATATATTTAACCAAATTGTATGTAGAGTTAAATAATAATCTCTGTTTAGAACTGATAAGGACTCTAAAAATTGTTCGAAAATAAATCTCATTTCGAAAGCGGATGTTTCATGAATTTTTGAACATCTATTTGTTGTATTGATACTTATTATATTGGTCATCATTAGCATCATCAGTACTGAATCCAGCCCACATCAAGACGAAGGCACGTATTACATGATCATAGAAAAATTATGAAATCTTCGATTGAAAATATGGTCATATTTATTTGATGAAATATTTGACGATAGCGTCAAGTAATAGTTGATAACATGGATGCGTCGTAAATGACTGAAAGGAGCCTATCTATCGACGGGATCAAATAGCTCTCAATCACGCTGATGTAAATGATCGCATTCATTGATTCTTCTAAAAACACTAATTCTCCGGTGCCAAAATAGGAAATGCAACCCCAAACCATGTAACTCTGAGGGAAATTGTTGCGAGTCACTACAAAGTCTTTATGAATTTTCACTCCGATTCTGCGACGTACATACTGCAATCCGTCCGACTGGTTCAGGTTGCATTTTGATTCGTCGGTAAAGAATACTTTCTTCCAGTCATTTTCCGACTAATTTCGGTGAGATTTGGCGAGATTCAGTCACGCTGTCCTCATTTTAGCCGTTAAAGATAATGTTTTTCGGGGTCGCCGAGCTGAAAGTCGACATAACTGTAGCCTTCTTCTGACAGTTCTGTCGCTAATCATTATTCCAGTCGCTTCCTGGAAGTTCATGTTGACTTCTCTAGCGATATTTTGGGTCACTTAAGCTTATGTTTCTAAGATGTCGGTCATCTCTCGCGGTTGTCTTTTTGTTGGTTTGTTCCTGGTTTCCGCTGGAGAGATCCTTTCGGTTTTTTTTAAATTTCGGATACAACCAATTTTTTGAGATATAGCCCTAGTGAAGAGCCCTTCGTTGGTTAACGCAACAATAATCAGTTTTTTCACTATCCAACTGTGGTGCCATATTTCCTCGTCGACGGCGAAACTACAATAAACGACTGACAGAAGCCGACCCTGTCACAAAACCTGAACAAACCGACAGATAATTAACTCCGCATGGGATTCCCAGGTAAATTTTGGTTATCCGACGCATAAAAATAGGGTTTTCTAGGCAATACCCCTGTTTTTCAGAGTGTTCAGTTTCATTTGGGCACTACGGTATATGATGAATTTTTTTGTCAACCCGCGCCTATCACCCGCGGTTTGGTGTACGATGCATTTGACCGTTTGTTTGGACCTTTGTTGAAATAACTTGTCAGATTTTGAAGATGTCTTATTCCTTATAGCAGCGTTACACAATAAAATTTTATATTTTACACAACAAAACGGGTGCCGAGACTATTGTCATGTTACGGGAGGCTTTTGGCAAAGATATCATGTCACAAAACATGATTTATCGCTGACACAAAATGGTTGGGGAGGGTAAAAAGGACGCCGAAGACCACCCTGGACCTCTATCATCTGCCGATACCAACGAAAAGGTGAAGAAAGTGAGGAACATGCTCAACTCAGATCGTCGCATGAGCGTTAGAATGCTGGCGGAGGAGTGTTATGTCCCCAAAGGTACCGTGCACCGCATTGTTACTGAGGATCTGGGCATGCGCAAGATCTGTGCGAAGATTATGCCCAAGGTCCTCTCCGATGACCAGAAGGCTTCTCGTGCAAGGATCTCTCCTGAACTCTTGAAGCATTGTGAAAGTGCTCCGAATTTCTTCTTCTTATTCCCAAGGATCAAGAGGCACCTCAAGGGCCACCACTTCGAGACTTTAGAAGCGGTCCAAAAGGCATCGATGAGGTGCTTGGTGTCCCCATCAACACCATCCAGGACACGTACCGGGAGTAGAAGGAATGCTGGCGCCGGTGCTCTGACACGGAAGGAACCTACTTCTAAGAATTTTATCCACTTATAGCTATATCTGCAATGAAGTTTTTTTCCTGAACTCATTCAACTTTATTTTGGGACGGACCCTGTATATCAAAATATTCATGGAAATGCAATTTTTATTACAGTTAGCCATTTTTGCAGATCAGCTTCACGAGAATATCTGGCAACTTAAATAAAGATTGTCATAAACCAAACTACCAGCAGATAAAGATGAATATTTGACTACGTTAAATAGATTTTGTGTTTTGATCTAGAAGTTAATAATGAAACTAAAAATGTTATACACTCCTCTTACTAGGGTGCTGATAGTTAACCTTTTAAAACTGGTAAATTAAAGAACATGAATATTCAAGCTCCTAAATATCAGAAGAACATAAAAATCTATCAAAATTATTTCCTAGTTTCATTGTTTTCATAGAAATATAGAATTTAATAGTCAGCGAAAATTTAAATATTCACCAGTTAGTTAGCCAACTATCTATTCTTTTGCATTATTGAATAGAAATAACACATTCAGATTGTTTAAATACCATCTAAGCAGGCGGAAGGCAAGCAGCATTCAAATGTTCCAAACTATATCGACTTGATTCACGTGTGAAACCGGCAAAGTCAAGGATGTTGTAACGATCATTCACGCAGTTTCGTAATGCAACCCAAACCAGACTGCCAGACTACCAGACCACTTCTGCGGGATCACATGCAGCCTTGGAACTTGATGACAGACTACCTGGTCGGTAGCAGAATGCCGCAGAACGATCGGTTGCACAACGGATTGCGTGTTGCAAGAAGATCAAGAAGCACGATTGCCTCGAATCGCGGAAAAGGTTTTCATTGTCATCGAGAAGTGAATATTTAATCGAACCTGTAGTCATGGCATCACGATTGATAAATCGAGACTTTCGTGGAATTCTGTACAAAGAATTTGTTTTGGATCTCGTTTAATTTGTGCGTGACACAGTTCAAACTAAACCCCATTTTAACATTGAGTTTTTGGAGGTGATAAGATCGTCATAATGGCACAACTGGTCACTATCTATTAATGCTAATATCATTGATGGATAGTGAATAGTTAGGAAATCGATTGTTATTGGATGATTTGGCTATTTTGTTCCCTGGTTTCTGGATTATAACACAAACAATTGTGGCTTACCGCTGATTCTTATCCTTGCCCAAAAAATATATGAAGTTCACGATATAGACAGCTTTGATTCGTGTACACACCAAGAAGTTGATGAACTTGGACCTCCTTGAATAGTTTGAATTATTTTAGCAATCTTCTCTTCACTCGTAACGGTTCTTTGCCTGATTGATCCCACATCACTCGAAATAGTGAATTCTTACACAAACACAGCAATAATACCCAAAAAACTGTTCCCATGACCTGGAATTTATGAAAATTGTATTTCTAGGACTCTTTTTGCATCTACCCTAGGGACCATCCATACATTAAGTAGGGTGGTGGGTGGTATTTGAAAATGTTACATAAAGAGAGGAGGGGCCTACCAAATTGTTATGTAACAAAATGTAAAATTAGTTAAATTAAGTTGAAAGTTATTCCTCTTCATATTATTTCGTTTTTTTTTTATAATAAATGAAAAAAAAGTCCCTTCGGTTAAAAGTATTCACATTGTTAATATTTTGTGATTAAAATATTTAAAATTCTGAGGGCGGGTGCGCTGAATTTGGTACGTAATTAAAGGAGGCGGGTTTTTGAAAATGATTTAAATGGGGGAGGGAGAGAGGGTTAAAAGTTTCTAAAAATTACGCTACGTAATATATGGCTGACTCTTGATGGGAATCTCATACAAGGCTTTTCGTTTGATTTTTCCCGTTTTTCAACGTTAGGAGGTGATAGAAAAAGGATTCTCCAAATCAATTTTTAACTTCCCGGTATATGGGAAGTTCCTGTAATCGACTCGAAAATCGAAATCGAAATTTTCAACATTTCTTTACGTTTATTCATTTTTGGTTGTAGTGCTTAGTATTTTCGATATAAGAGATAGTACCTAGTCAGTGTTGGTATTAGTAGTGGTGGGGCTCAGAGTAGAAGCTTTTCGCGAGGCCCTTAACCAAAAAGAATTCGAAAATACAAAGGATATTTACGTGAAATATATTTAATTAAAAAAAATTAGCAAAATTATAAATATTTCTTAGTAATGCCATCGCAATAAAAATTATGTTTGTCTTATCGTAAGATTCCGCAATTGATAGATTTCGAATACGACACTTTTCGCATTTTTAACGCAACGAGCGTTTCTTTTCTTCCCTAAGTCAACCCAGTCGTTTTTTAGCATGCAATCGAACAGCAGAAATAATTGCACTTGACACGCTGCACCAACGGATAATAACGGCTATGCTTCCGCATTTTACTTGATGTTCCGCGACTTTCCTGTGCAACTGCGTCGCGCTGAATAAGATGTCAGCTTCCGCATGAGCGCAACAGACATCTACCGTTCGCTAGTTGCGTGTTACTGCTCGGCCATTCGCCTCTCGGCGCTCTT
Organism: Oxycera nigricornis; assembly: GCA_963942545.1. Classification (NCBI taxonomy): domain Eukaryota; kingdom Metazoa; phylum Arthropoda; class Insecta; order Diptera; family Stratiomyidae; genus Oxycera; species Oxycera nigricornis. Next base: position 122,604,809 of record OZ012659.1, on the reverse strand, counting down.
TCATTCTCGTGACATTCGCGCCTGAGTTGTTTTGATTTATTGCCTTTCGCATTCGTTCGCATTCAGCACGGCGGCGACTGTTCCATTGACGTTTGTCAGTCGCGAAAGTGTTTTCGTTCGGTCGTGTAGAAAATCCAATTGGTTTGTTGTTGTCGAGGGCGTTCCCTGTAATTGTTTTGCACCGTCGCGTCGGTTAGTCGCCAGCTAATTCAGGAAGATAGTGAGCCCGGTAAGAGTCCCATTCTGTCAGAGTACTCCATTTCGTCAGGATATCGTTCTGGTATCGCGCGATTTCACATTTTCGCATGTAAGCATTGGTAGCACAGCACGACATACATATACTGGATTGGTAGCCAAGCCGTGCGTAGTGAAGACAATTTTACGAGCCTAATTAACCCACAGCAAGTGCGATCCATCCAAACTTCCTTTGGATGCTTACGGTCTGGATCTCCAGTCCCACATCTCAACACTATGACTTAAATAAGAGCTAGTTCAAAGAAAATCACACATATTAACCGTTCTCTCTTGTTTATTGCAGATAATATTCAAAGTTCCGGCGCGATGACGAATTTCGAAGAGGTAAGTGAACTGCAAATTGCTACATTTGTTCGGAGCTAATGAGGCTGCGGCTTGCATGTCCGGCTTCCCATTATTCCATCCAGGCTTGTTTCTTAGCGAAGCAGCGCTGCCCGCTTGTCGTGGCCGCTATGTCAATTACGTCGCAATCACTTATTTGTGAGCGATTAAAAATCGTATCTGGTTCGTATTTATCTTGATTCAGATATGAAGCGTTGCGCAGCACTTAGCGATACTCCTCGCAGTGATAAATCAGAGTCGCACCATGAATTGCAGAAATCTATCGCAGGCATAGTTTTCTGCAATTCATTATCACATTGTTAAATTAAATTTAAATACTTAATCAGCAGTCGTTTTACATAGAAATTGAAAAAATACTCTACACGCCACCCAAAAATTGTGTGTTCTTCGTGTTTTTCGTTGACCACTCTCCGTTCTGAACTCTTCAAGAGTATTCAGTTAAAATGTTAGGTCGATTAGAGCAAAACTGACGGAGCTACAATATTTAAAACTCTGCTCTTCGCCGCGCTATAAACTGTAAATCGGCTGTTTCCCTTTTTTTAAACGAGTTTTTTCAACACTTAGCTTTTCCAAAGTCCGATTCTTTTCAAATTTTGCACACTTATTCTGTACATAAATCCCGAAGTAACCACGAGATATTTTATTTTTAATGATTATAATATGTTTTATAATAACAAATTTATCGATTTTCTAATAAAAAAAATTGCAAGAAATCGTTTTTTTTACTTAGAATTGATAAAAATTGAAAAATCGTAAAAAATCTCGACGTGGTTACCTCGGAAACTAACGAAATCTTTTTGGTTTTTTGTCATCGGATGATACTTTTTTTGAGGAGTCTACGAAAATTTGCTGTCAATGGCTCAATGATCAATATTTTTGGACCAAAATTTTAGAGAATACCCTTGAATAATTAAATTATTGTGTACTTTGTTCAGAAACAAATTCATATTTACAGTATTTTCAAAAAAATCTTAAAAATATGCTTAAAATATGTAAAATTAACCATACTCATCCTTAAGATGCTAGAAAACCAAAAAGTAGCGAATTTTTATTAATTTTTTTCTCAGCTCCTTCATTAAATATGAACATACATTTTTTAACAATACATTTATCTTTTAAGAGTACAAAAAATAATTTTCTTTGAGTTTCTCATTATAATGTTACTTTATAGAGGCCGCCGAAGTTGACACTTCGAAAAGTACCCCATCGCATGGCCTACAGTTAATTTCAAAATTTCTGAAACAGGAAACTAAAAACGGGAGAATTCAGCACCGTGTATAAAAAAATTGATTTAAAAAAAACTGTAGCTTAGATTTTTTTGCAAAATCAACTTTCTCTCAGTCGTTTTTTTTTGTACACCAAATTTTTGTTTTCCAAATTTATGGTCTAATTGAGATGAATTGTCTTGCGTAATATGTTAATAAATAAAACGCGTTAAGATTTATTAAAACCGGTTGAGTAGATCCGGAGATTAACTATCGGCCAGTTGGAAAAAAACGCCGTTTCAAGAAAATTGCGTTTAAAGTTTGGCTTCGGTTTTAGTACATTTTCTGTACATTTTTTAGCATCTTTTTTATACATAAGAATAAATGCTGAAACGTGTAAGTAGACGAACATTTCGTGTTCTATTGTTCCCCCATGTATCACCCTCAGAGGGTAAGATTTAAGTTTAACCACAAACTATTAACAACTAACAAAAATTTTGCTTATCGCGCCTAGCCTGAAACCTCGGGGCGCGGCAAATAAATTTGAAATTCGACTTTATGATTTCATGTTATAAAAAAAATTATCTTAACTAATTTTAAATTTTGTTACATAACAATTTACTAGACCAAGCCCCCCTCCGTGTAACACTTAGTAATGCATTCAAAAGCCCCCTCCTCTCCTTTGGAGTGTTACTAGATATATGGATGGCCCCTAAGCTTTCTCGCAAAAATAACATGTACTACGAGTTTGTAATGCATCGCATCACGTGCCGTGACGTGATCGCTGCGATTCATTCCTCGCAGCATCCGTTGTGTCTACAAGCGACCAATATAGATGCGTGTGCAGAATGGACGGCGGATCGAGTATTGTGCGCTTCTGTATGCTTTTCTCTTTCAATTATTGTACAGTACATTATTCAATTTTTCATCGATATTACTGGCTTGTGCGAAAACTGTTATTATAGTACACAAAACCAGCCAATTGAGATCGTGTGAATTAGTTCAGCCAAATCACGAAGAAAAATTTCTAATACGGGATAGTGAATTGTTATTGCCGAAATGAGTAGTAAGACACACACTTTCATCCAATTTAGCTTGGGGTCCGATCGAGAAAAGCTGTACCCTATATGCTGCAAGTGTAATAGTAAACCGGCTTAAATATGCTGAAAGTATACTAGTAGCGACAGCTAAACCATGCGAAAGTGTACTACTAAACCGCAACCGATGATCATTAAATCGAGAGCTGTAGGAGAGACGAGTGCTTTGCAAGTAGTAAGACACACACTTTCATGCAATTTAGCTCGGCGTTCGAAAGGGACGGGCTGTGCCCCTACACATGCTTAAAGTGTGTTAGTTCGAAGAGCTGCAGAGACCAAAAGTATATTAGTGGATGGATAGCGTTTTGTGTGGAGACTAATGATATGATATGAGATTGCGTAAATTTGTTTAACCAAGATGAAAAATTTCTTGTATGGAATAGTGGATTTTTATTGCCGAAATGGCTCCGACTTATGATATGATAAAATGGATTATATAAATTCTTGCTGTCCCTCTATTCAACAGTTTTTTTTTATTTGCCATACAGTTTTGTATCGCATTTATAACTTCTGCAGACGATACCGGGCCCGGGGCTCTTATCGTGCCTGTTCACAAGTTCACCATAACGTTGAGTGAGGTCGACCTTGTGGCACCAATATCGAGGTTTCGTCTGCATCCAACCACTATCCAGGAGTTTAGAATATCCAAATTGCATCGTAAGTTCCGATTCGATGGTGAAAATGTTAAACTTTTTTGATATCAAAGTTGCGTCTTACATGCATACAAGCATTTTCGTTGTTATCCATTCACAAAGTAGCGAAATTTCTAGCCTCTTCGGCTTGCAAACTAGATGTGGCAAAAAAACTATCGTTGTTGACATTGAACCATTCGAATCTGACTCAGTAAAAAGATTCGGATCAGTGATATATTCAATTTGGGACCCTGAATCAGTTGAGATCGTTGGCAATATGTGCCAGAAAAGATGATTTGATGCATGCTCAATGCAAGGAAAGTGCATTTCGCTTTTGCAGTGCTATGCAAACTTGCGAGGAAGGAAGCCTACTTAATGAAACGTCCTCGAGAAACATTGGTTTGTGACTTGTAGTTCAAATTCTAAAATCATCGCCATCTCAATTGCTTTAATGTTTCTTGATTTTCGGATGACGGCAAAGGTTCACGTTCCAAAAGTTACATTTCATCGTTTGAATGTACACATTGTCGCCATGTACATGAGAAGTTAACATAAATAAGAAAAACATACTGAGTTATGTTGATTTGAAGAGGATGTAGCTATATTGAACCTTATGGCCAAAACATTAGAAATTTTACATGCTTCGGTGTTTGAACTTTTACTTTTTTTATCAAGTTGTCCTAGCACACCAATTTACTCGTTTTACACATCCATTAATGGCCTAAAAAATTATCAGCTTTGCCTAAAATTCGTCAGGTTTATTCTTTATAAGCCAATGAAGCAATTGCATGCTTTCAATTCGTTCAATTGCCACAAAAGTTCGTGCAAGCCAACTAAATTAAACTAGATTCAGAAAGCCTTCATCGCATCTCCATCAACCTGTCCCTTTCGTGTAATGTAATAACCACAAAGCTTGCTATTCACATTGCAACGCAAAATAGATTTGTGTATTTCTCCTAGTCACGCTTTATCAGAAATCTTGTTTCTACTTAAATAATAGCTTTTATTGTATGACATTGTATTGCTTTACAATAAGATCGTTTCTACAGAAAATGTTTGCGTGCTTTTCTTTGTAAAAGTCTTCCCTATTTGAATTTTAAAAAATCGTTTCTCATAGGCCAAATAGTATCCTCTTCCTAGTTCAGAGATCAAATGTACTTTTCATTTCGAATGGAAATATATTCATACAAGAAACGTTTGCTATAAATACGTTTGTAACTGACGGTGACGAAGATGTTATCTGATAAAACGAATATGTATTCGTCCATTCAAATCACATGATCATCGATTCCAAGCTCTTGTTTGTGTTTTTCAAACCAAAACAGTACCAATTGAAAATTGCAAATCTCTCGAAAGAAAACTCACTGTGCACGGCGTACTGCCATTTGCGTACCCACTTTCACTATCATCGTAGTAAGCAAAAGTATAATAAAACTCGTATCTTGGCAATAAATCTAAAGCAGCTTTACAACAAGCAATCTGACTTGAATGCTTAAATTGGCGTATATTAGTTGTTATATGAGTCACAAACAGTAGTGCAGAATGTATCGGCCATGTGGCGCAACAAGTGCATTTATTACCACCGTAAGAAACGAGAAAACCGTCTTCCACTGGATTCTGCATTATTTGCATAATTTCTAGAAATCAATTAAGCTTCAGCAGTTTTCAAAATTTGATTGATTTGTATCCAGATTTTTCCTTATTGAAAAGCGAATGAAGTGGCAAATTACATGCTACTTCCAAGCATCAAAACAATCTTCCTTCGTCCTTGAATTATTTTAAATACAAATCATTAAATCCAAAAATTGTTTCGTGGTAATTTTTAGATTTAATGATTTGAAAAAACTCTTCAAGAAATATTATTTCGCTGATTGATGCACTGTAACACTGTATCAGACACATGATCACTAATGGCGCACCAGCCCAGCCTCCTGAAGACGTATGGTGTGACAGCTGTCATGCGTTTTATGATTAATTTGGTTTGCCATTTTATTATGAGCATGAGCAACGTCTCCAAATTGTGCAGATTTATTTCGAAAAAAAAAACGGTTCTGTTCGAGAAACTCATCGTGAACTCCGTGAATTTTATGACCGACATAACCGTCCATCAGAACAATTAATTCGAATAACCATGGATCGTTTCCGCACCACTTTTACTCTCACTGATAATACGCACGTCGTACAGTGGGTAATGAAGAAACTATAACAGCTGTAGAGCGTGAGTGAGTCTATTCGACATCGTGCTCAACAATTAAACCTGTGCCCATTCACATTATGGAAGATTTTACGAAAGGATCTTGGTTTGCGGTCTTACAAAATCCAACTCGGAAGGAATTGAAGCCGAACGACCACCGGGCACGGCGTAGATTCGGTGTATGGGCCCAAGAACAAATTGCTGCAGATCCCGAATTCCATAAGAAAATTTTGTTTACCGATGAGGCTCATTTCTGGTTAAATGGCTACGTCAATAAACAAAATTGCCGCATTTAGAGTGATGAGCAACCACAGGCGGTTGTCCAAACACCGTTACATCCGGAGAAAGTCACTGTATGGTGTGCTTTATAAGCCGGTGGAATCATTGGTCCATATGTCTTCAAAAATGTTGCTGGTAATAAAATTACAGTCAATGGTGACCGCTATAGAGCCATGAACAATGAGTTTCTCGTTCCGCAATTGACTCGCCGTAATGCAGGGGACCTCTAGTTTCAACAGGATGGCGTGACACGCCATACAGCTCGTGCAATCGTAGACTTATTGAAGGAAGCATTTGATGAGCGCATAATTTCTCGTTTCGGACCTGTGAACTGGCCTGTGATTTAATACGGCTGGACTATTTCTTGTAACGCTTACCCTTCGGAAGACAACATTCGCCACCTTACTGGCAACATACGGCCCCAATTATTGGTTAGAGTAGTCGAAAATTGGACATCTCGTTTAGACTTCTTCCGCGCCCGTCGTGGCGCTCACATGCCCGAAATCATATTCAAATAAAAATGGCAAAGAATTATCTTTTACAATAAAATCAATTTCATGGCAATCGAAAGAATTTATTCGTATTTTATTCTATTTCAAAGTTCTGTACCGCCTTTTACCATATTCGTCGAATCTTCAATTCGTCATTTATACCTTTGAACTAAAGTCCATGAAAAAGAAAAAAAAAGAAAATTTTAATTCCAAATATTTCAAATCCAATTTCATATAAAATATTTCCCATTTTTTCCGTTCCAGGTCGTGCAGAGAGCGCGAACGGCTTTCAATAGCGGAAAAACAAGAAATGTCAACTTCAGGTAAGGCGCCTTTTTGTCATCCCATTAATGTCAGATCTTTGTTTGCTCAACCTGCGCTGATTTTACCTTCGGACATTGTAGAGCAATTAATTGTAATTTTTTTGCCATTTTTTTTGCAATCACCTTGAATTCACACTCGTACTTCGCCCAGCAACGTCTTGACGCAGATAAACTAATTATACAGTACAGATGCTGATCCATTGTAACAGCATCATAGAAAGCAATTTGACATTGAACAATGGTTAAGGCTAAGGCTGGGGTCGTCCGCACAGTTTTTCACATATCGTTCGCCTTGTGTGCATACATATTTATTGAATACATCACGTCGCCACTAAACGGAAAGCGGGCCGCTTTGAAAAACGCACGAAACATTGTTATGCCCAGGTGTTGGGTCTGTGGTGACGTACGATTGCCGCTGACTAAGAAATTCGACATTGAAAAATAATCCGTTAACGGTTTGGGGAACGTATTAGCTTTTGAAGAAAATAGGCATTTGATATAAATGCCGCTTTGAAAACCGTCAAATTAGTTTAAAAAAATCAATAAAATATAGCGTTTTGATTAAATTAAAATTTTAATGCTGCAACCGTTACTTGTGCTCCATGCTGGAGCCATCTATTTGTCATGGACCGGAAAACATGCCCTGATTTAATTGCGGAAGAACTTGTAGCAATGTCAAAGTTGACAATAGAGTAGAACATTGTCTTTTCCATACCAGTTTTGGATTGAATTGAAGAAACTGTCGTATTCAAAACACTGCTGAAGGTTTACAAGTCGTAGCCGAAATACGTACATATATTTAAAAAAAATTAGTAAAGCACACCCTACGAATAAAATGGCTAAAATTATGAAAATGGATGTTAAGTTTTACGATATCTAAATGGACCTTTATAATTTTGTTTTCAACGTTGGGAGGTGGAATCAAAAGATATCGAGTCGCTCTTTCTGCTCGGCATGTCGCATTTTTAACGACTAAAATCACCTCCGAACCTCTCACTCCATCCCTTATTGTTTGCACTGTCCGTGTGCAATATAGTTATTCATTTTTGGTATGCTTGCTTAGTACCCAACAGACGATGGATATCGGTAAAAGGGATGGTGCTGGATTCTCACTAATTTTTTCCATCATTAATTTTAGTATAACGATCTATTTTTACAATTAAATCCATTCGGTTTGGCTGTCTAAGCCTTGAGCTTCAGTGAGTCTTAACATTCTGAGTTTTGCTTTTCAAGTAGATGTTTCCTCAGTGCTGTTTTGAAGGATGATGCCTTGGTTATTTCTTTTAATTTAAGAGGTAGAATGTTGTACAAATAAGCCGCACTGTTAGTTGGATCCTATCTCAGGCGTTCTGCCCTAGCAAATTTTATCAACATATTATCTGCGTTGCTCATATCATAGTATTTCCCCCCCCCCCAAATTTCTATGTAATTTAATTGCTTCATCGTATTGTAAATTTTTTCGTATGAATTTCACTTTTTCCTTGCAAATCAACCCATTCAGATTGAGTTCTCGGGCTTTTTTGTACACCTCGACCATGGGTGTCAGTCTTAGTAGGTTGTAGATAATCATATATGCCTTAGTGATAACTCGTGCTATGCCCATTATGTTATTTTTTGTCGTTTGATTTCTCATCAGGAGTCAATATGCAATTCTCGAAATTATATGTGCCTTAGTGATTTGTATTCTAGTGTGGCTAGGAAAGTACCTGGAAGGATGTAGGAGACCAACAATTGCTGCGAGTTTTTCTCTCAATTGATTCCAAAAGAACTTTTCGTCTGTTGTAAGACCCAAGTATTTTGTTTTGTTTGTTTTATTTTAAGATATTGTAGTTAAGTTTTATCAAAGGTTGAATCTGTTTTTTTTTTTGTTTAAAGATAATGTATTTTGTCTTGTTCCAATAATTGTGTAGGGTCTCTATTTGTTGTTTGTACTATAATTAGGCAAGACTAAGTAAAACAGAACTGTATCGTCCCCCTACATCACTACTTTCGCAGTTACCCCTGAGTGAGATAAGGGTTGCGTACGAGGGTTGTCTGAAAAGTTTCCGGCCTGAACATAAAGATGGCAGAACATTTCAATTGAAGTTGGGGAATGTGTTGACACATGTGTTGAAAAAGACTCATTGAAATTTCAGCCATTTTGCATGATCAGTTGTTGTTTGACAATCACTTGAGGAAGTCGTTGAAAGGGTTTTCACAAAAATGGAAAAAATTGAGTACCGAGCTGTCATTAAATATTTGTTTTTGAAAAACAAAACGCGCACGCAAATCGAAAATGAGTTGGACGCAGTTTATAGAGACTCTGTACCATCATTTGCGACCGTGAGTTTTGAATAGCTGAATTGAAACGTGGTCGTACCAGCTTGACTGATGATGAGCGTTCAGGAAGACCAAAAACTGCGACGACCAGCGATAACGTCGAAAAAGCTTATGAAAAGGTACTGAATGACCTTCGAATTAAAGTTAGAGAGATAGCCGAAGCTATCTGCATATCTAAAAAACGCGTTTGTCATATATCGACTAAAGAACTAAGCATGCGTAAGATATTCGCACGTTGAGTGCCGCGTTTGCTCACTTTGGATCAGAAACACATTCGAATGAATATTTCCAAAGTTCTTTTGAGCAGTTTAAGCGGAACGATTCCGATTTTTGGCGTCGATTTATAACTGTAGATGAAACTTGGATCCACCATTACACTCCTAAGACGCTAAAACAGTCAAAGCAACGAGTTGCAAAGGGTGAACCTACTCCAAAAAAGACGAAGACAGTTCCGTCGGCCGAAAACGGTATGGCGACTGTTTTTTAGGATAGCTGCGGAATTTCGCTTATCGATTATCTTCAAAAAGGTAAAACAATAACGGGAGACTATTATGCATCAGTACTTGATAAGCTAAAGACAAAAATTGCAAAAAATACGATCGCATTTGAAAAAGAAACAAGAAAAGACAAGCCGCGGGGTGCGACCCTTGAGGTTCACACGGTCACACACAATGAGAGGTATTCATAGCAGTAACAGGAATGAGTTAATATGAATCATATCGTCTACGGAAGGGTCCATTGATTACGTAAGGTTTTTGGTCGATGAGGACAGATTGAATATTCAATCAATCGGTGGGGGCCTTTTTGGTGTTGAAAAATTTTGTTGGTTTTCAAAATTTAAGCAATTTTTTTAATTAAAAGACTATAAAAACTATTAAAAATCTGCTCAAATTATGCAAATACCTTAAAACTTTGATTGAATTTACAACAATTTTTTTAGAATAAAAGATATAAAGTAATAGTACTCGTATGAACCCTCTTTACATGGTAACTTTGAATGATTTTTTTATTTTTAATATAGTTTTTTCATAATCATGGAATAAAATTTTGCCGGTTTCTCTCCAAAAACTGATAAGAATGTATAAATTTTATAAACTGGATCACTGTGCTGTGCAAATCAAGTTAAAAAATATTTTTTATGAAAAAAAAACCATAATTTTTCGCATTTTCTTCTATTAAATTAAAAAGACGGCTAAAACGAATTTTTATAATGTTAAAAACTTCACAAAGATGTTAATACACGTCAACTGACACCTTAATGATGCAAATATTATATCTGGTTCGTAAGATATAGTGAATGATAAAAATGACCTTGAAAATCATGATGACTTTTAATGATTTTTTATTTTTAATTTACTTTTTTACGTAATCATGAGAAAAAGTTTTGATAACGTTTTTGCAAGCATTGTTTGGAGTACATAAATTTTATAAACATTGGTTACTAAGACTTGACAATAAGGTTAAAAATTTATTGTTTTTGAAAAAAAATCCTAATTTTTTGCACTTTTTTTTTTAAAAATTTGAAAACCGCTCCAAGAATTTTTTTAAAAATTTGATAGAATCACACACGTCGATTGACACCTTGTTCAAAAAAATCGTACGTTTGGTTCGCGAGATATAGCGCATGACAGAAATGACCTTCAAACCGGCAAAACAGCAAACCCCCCGACCGACGTATCCCAAAAACTAATCAGCTCTTAAGATTGCAAAGACGCTTCGGTTGACACCTCAACCAAGTCGATCGGACTTTGTTTACGTGAGTTATGCTCGTAGAAAAAACTGTCCGCGACGGTACAGACGTACGTACGTACACACACACACACACACATACGTCTCCCTTTCTTAAAACACTTTATATATACTCTATAGACCTCAAAACGTAAAGAAAAGTTGAAAATTTCAATTTCGATTTTCGAGGCGATTACAAGAACTTCCCATATACTGGGAAGTTAAAAAGTGCTTTTCCATCAGGACAACGCGCCTGCTCACACTTCAATTATCGCCGCGGCTAAAAATTCACGAATTGCACTTTGAATTGGTTGACCGTGCACCGTATTCTCCAGATCTGGCTCCCATTGACTTTTTCCTGTTTCCTAACCTAAAAATTTGACTTAGAGGACAGAGACTTTCATCGAACGAGATAGTGATAGCAAACGTAAACGCCTATTTTGCAGAGAAAGACAGAAACTATTATTTGAAAGGGTTAAAAAATTGGAATCGTTGGAAACTATGTTGAAAAATAACACTAAATTTTAAGAAAAAAACCTTGTTTATTTGATAAGCCGGAAACTCTTCAGATAATCCTCGTATATAACAAGAAGAGAATAGCCTAGGTCCCAAATAATAAAATTAATAAACGAAAACCACAAATCTTGTGCGAGGTCAGGAAACATTCGAAGCCGTTCGAAGTTTAGAAGATAACACTTCCCCCAATGAATGATGTCAGCTTCAAATTTTACCTAACAAAACATACATTTCCGCATATTTTCATGCCAACATTATTCGCCTATAAAAATGTTTCAGTTAGCAGTCAGTCAACAAGTCTTTCGACAATTTCTCCCGCCATGCCAGAAAGCCGAAGTGACTCGATATCTTTTGAAGATTTCCACCTTCCAGCGTTGAAAAAAAAAATTAAAGTAACTACAATTTCATATACACATTTCGCCCCATCTTCTTGGACTGCAACGTTGAAATTAGCGTTTAAATGGTTGCTTCGCCAGCAGTTGACACGTCTTTCAACAGTTTTCTGTTGACCCCAAGTCAACGATGGTGCATTTGATTGCCGATGTCTATTTTGAAATGGCAATTGATTGACCGTAGTCGCGAAACGATCATTATGCACATATTTGCACGAGGCAGTGTTTCAATAAATATTTATTCAAATGCTGCGCTGCTGCACGTTGTCAGTCGCAACGAAAGTACAAGTGCTCGAAACATTACCACACATATTTTTGTTGCTCAATTGAAATACAACGAGGCTGGTTATTCAAATTTAACGAATAATATACAAGCGGTTGGCACGCTTCTGTGAAAACTTGATGGCACTGGTTGAAAATGTTTATTTTGAGTTTAAAGTCGATTGTTTTATGCGAATGAATAATTAGACAGCATTCACATTGTCAAAGTCAGCTGGCTTAGCTTACAATCAGGTAACCCTAAAGTACCCAAACATTTTTTGTAATCTCTCACAATGACATAAGCGAGGCTTACATATTTTTGTGTAGGTGCGCATGATCTCGAAGTTGTCTTAACAAGTTATATTGAAGAACTTCTAAAACAGAACCCAATGTCTACAAATTACCATCGTTTCCGAAGCTTAGGTAAAAATATATTAAATTGGAATTTTTCGAAACTCTCACAGCTGTAGGGAATACTTTTTCGACATGATGGCAACACTGCCGCGTAGACTGACCCCTCCTCTTCGAAACGAGACCAATCCGAGGTTAGTGTGTTGAAAACTCTTGACGCAGTAGCATCTCTAGCGAAAAATGTCGATCGTATCTCCCGCCAAGTGCGAAATTCGCGCCGTCATTCCCTACTTCGTTGCGAAGGGAAATAATGAGGTGAAAACTGTTTACGGTAATAGAGCTTTGAATAGTACGAGTGTGTACAAGTGGTGTTGCGAGTTTAAAAATGGCCGTACTTCCGTGCATGACGATAAGAGGAGTGGAAGACCTTCAATTGTGACTGACGAACTTGTGGAAAAAATCGAGATTGCGGTCCGTGACGATCGCAGATTGACGTTAGATGAACTTTCTGCGATGTTTCCGCAAATCTGCAGATCCCGGATACACGAAACAATCACAGAAACTCTCGGATATCGGAAATTGTCGGCGAGGTAGGTCCCAAAACAGCTGACACAACAGCACAAGTTGAATCGAGTGCAGAGCTCCAAAGAGTTTTTGGAACGCTACGAACTCGAAGGCGATGATTTTCTCTACTCTATTGTTAATGAAGACGAAACTTGGGTTGCCCACTACACGCCTGAAACTAACAGACAGTCTCAACAATGGCGTCACCCTCTGCCAAGAAATTCAAAACCACAATTTCAGCCAAAAAAAAATCATGGCATCCATGTTTTGGGACCATAAAGACAAAATTTTGATTGAATATCTAGCTCACGGAGAGACCATCAACGCGGCAGGATACTGTGAGACTCTAAAAAAATTGAAAAGGGCGATTCAGAATAAAAGGAGGGAGTCTGCCTGCTGCACGACAATGCCAGACCTCACACGGCCAACGCCACGAAGCAACTCCTGGACTCTTTTGGATGGGACTTTTGAACCATCCCCCATATTCCCCTGACCTGCCCTCTTCCATCCCCATTTCCATCTCTTCACTTCCCTTAAGGTGCACATGGGTGGGAACAAGTTTTCAACGGACGAGGTGAAGGGGGAGGATGAAAAGTGGGCGAAAGAGCTGGCGGAAGACTTCTTCGAGGCAGGCATCAAAAAATTGATCCCGCGGCTCACCACTTGCATCGAGAGGGATGGTGACTATGTTGAAAAATAACTTACATATAGTATGTTTTTGTTTTAATAAATTTTTTTGAACCCTACATAAATTGAGCACACTTACTTTCTGGACGTGCCTCGTACTTACTTTTTCCATCACAACGATGACAATCAGAAATACTTTATAAATCTATCGAATGTATTCCAGATAAAAATAAAATAATACACAACCACGACACGCAATGTCATATCACGTTGCGAATGACTAAGAACATATATTAAATTGAAATTAGCATTTAAATCTAATTGTAATAGGAATAAATTTTAAAAACTAGCAATTTACAATAAAAACTAGTTTCTACGATGCCTACAAATATTCATATAATCACTTAATGATTACCATTAATTATCATAGAAAAAATAATTTGTCTTTGCATCCAATTAACTGGACGGCTAATAGCGTACGTAATGAAGCAAACATGTCTGACAAACAGTTTTATGATTTTGCACTCCTGTAGCTTTTCACCTTTCAATTTTATTCGATCAATATTAATTATGGGCTGTCCGATCAACTCATCGCGACAATAACACAGTTGAATCAAAGAAATGTGTTGCCTTCGTATCTGGCACACAAGTATCTTTATCGTTGAACATTGTTTGCAGTAGAATCAAAGACATTGGCAATGAACTTAAGCACCCACAATGGTCTTCGGCGAGGATTGCATCAAGGTAACAACAACAGCTGAGAATTGTTGAGTGCTTCCAAGAACAATTGAAATGTGTGTAACAGACAGCACGATTTGTACTGAAGTGAATGGTGAACGGTTGCATGTAAGGTTGACTTCGTGATAAACGTAAAGCGATTGTCTCGAGGGCGCCACTATTTTGCTTAGAAATTCATGAGTATTGTGATGTTTTAGATTAATGCTGAGTCTTTGAATAATTCTTTGAGTTGGCTCTTCAGCAGTATTTTATGTATATATTTCATACAGTATCACCTGGAGTGTGCAAACAGGGCCTGGTTTCTGGAAGAAACCTGCAGGACAACCAGGCAAACTTGGCACGCACTAAGCAGCTCCTCATCACGAGCCGTGAAAAGATAAGGTCGTGCAATTCCCGAACAATATTTCACGATAGGAATATTATCAAGCTATGTTTCTACAAATGCGCGACAATCAACTTTTCGAATTGAAAATTCTTGAACTGCAACGTTGGCTATCACCGATGACAGCGCGCTTCATATCCAAGACACCTTTCATATCAAAATTATAGTTGAACGTACATATGTCTGATCAAGATTTGACCATATTTTGACAGCTAATTAGCCTACCGCAAGTCAATTTGACGAGCTCGACTTACGGCTTCGGACGTCGATTGTAGTCAGACCTATATCCATACCGACGGGGCATTGTCAGAATGATTTTCTTAACGCTTCAGTTAATGTCTCTTTCTGAAACTTTAAGGGAAACGTTTCTTTTTACTGAATGAGAGTCAACGAAACGATTCACTAAAAAGATATGGTTTTACCCATGCCTTGAATGTTGAACGATCAAATGTTGCAAAGCGTTTAAAAGCAATAGGAATGGTTCAAAAAGTTAGAACTGGGTTCCATATGAATTAAAAGAGACATCGAACGTCGAAAAACAATTTGTGAAATGCTACTGCAAACACAGCAAAGAAAGTGATTTTTGCATCGAATAGTCACAGGAGATGAAAAATGAATATGAACGTCAAAAACGGTGGGTGATGCCAGGTGAACCCGGTCCATCACAGCCAAAGAGAAGTATCCACTGTGCTAAGGTTAGGTTATGCTCTGCATTCAGTGAGTTCAGTTGTACATTATGAGTTGCTCGAACTCTCTCAAACTATTAATGGAGACGTTTACCGAAAACAACTAATGTGTTTGAAGCGAGCCATAGAAGAAAAACGACCAGAATGGGCGAGTAAATTAATTCTTCAACATAATAATATCAAACCGCATACTGCAAAAGACGTGAAAATATATTTAGATGGACAGGACTGGAAAGAGCTATTCCGTCCGCCATATTCACCAGACATAGCTCCTTCGGATTATCAATAATTCCGAACAATGCAGTCCGATCTTACGGGAGAACGGTTCACTTCATACGAAAGTTTCAAAATTTGGATTGATGATTGGATCAGCTCAAATTAGCAGGATTTCTTCAGGCAAGGAATACGTAAATTACCTGAAAGTTGGGCGAAGGTTGTAGCTACCGATGGAGGAAACTTTTAATAAACTTCCCTGTAATTTTCTAAACAAATGTGTTTTATTTTACAAAAAAGGGCGGAGTCATATTCACACACCCAATAGATAGTCACAAAAATCGCTCTTTGCACCTGAAATAGTGATAGTAGGAACGTATGAACTTCTAGGATTTTTTGAGTATTATAGCTGATAATTGTTCGCTAATTATTCAAAAGATATTCTGTTATACGATACTATTTTCAATTCAATCAATATTGTTATTAAATTACTTTACGATTTATAAATAATTGCAATGTCCATTTCACAGACGTCATCAATTACAGCAACTATTCAAAATGTACGAAGAACAAGAGAGCCTCATGCTAGCCGCCCTCGAGGCCGATCTAAGAAAACATAAACAAGAAAGTATGATCCTGGAAATTGAATTTCTTAAAAACGACATCAGAAACGTTTTGTATAATCTTGATGAATGGGTTAAACCCGAAAAGGTAAGAAGATTATAGATGAAAATGTGGCTCATCTAATAAATTTGTGTGTTTTCCTATTTCAGCCAGATAAAACGTTTGTCAACATGCTCGACGACGTACTCATCTACAAGGATCCGTTCGGTGTAGTCTTGGTTTTGGGTGCTTGGAATTATCCACTTCAATTGACATTATTACCAGTCGCATCAGCTATTGCCGCAGGCAATGCTGTTGTTATTAAGCCAAGCGAAGTTGCACCGAATAGCGCGAAATTCATTTCGGAATTTCTGCCCAAATATTTGGATAATGTAAGAATTTGCGAGAATTATAGACCAGGCTCAGTTGGGATTATATTGTTCACTTTTTTCTACGATTGCAGGAATGCTATCCGGTAGTGTGTGGTGGTGTCACCGAAACGACGGAACTGCTCAAGCAAAAGTTCGACTACATATTCTTCACAGGATCAACACATATTGGAAAAATCATTCACGCGGCTGCTAATAAGCACTTGACACCAGTGACTTTGGAGTTAGGAGGGAAAAGGTATGTTTGCTAGGACAGTAGGACACAATTTCGATGATTTAATTAAAACTTTCAATTGCTCAATCAACAAATGCTTTATTCTCTTGAACAGTCCGTGCTATATTGATGGAACAGCGGATATTGCGACTACGGCCAAACGAATAATGTGGGGTAAAATGATCAATGCTGGACAAACCTGTATCGCGCCCGATTACATCCTTTGTTCGAAGGAAATCCAGGGTAAATTCATTGAGGAAGCGAAAAAGACCATCGAAGAATGGTACGGTCAAAATCCGAAAGAAAGTCCCGATTTGTGCCGAGTGATCAACAATAATCATTTCCAGTAAGTTGAACTGAGCACAGCACAGCTAGAACTGTAGACACAATAAAATAAACTACTTATCTACTCCTAGACGACTGACTGGTCTGTTAAAGTCTGGCACAGTTGCGGTCGGCGGAGGCTACGACGCGGCCGAGAAATTCATCGAACCCACAATCCTAGTAGATGTCAAGCCAGACGATCCAGTTATGAAAGAGGAAATTTTCGGACCGATATTGCCAATAATTAATGTCGAAAGCACATTCGACGCCATCAAATTCATAAATGAAAGGTAATGTAGTCAGATTTGAAATGCTCATTCACTCATCTTCAGTCATTCCTCATTTGTATTGTCCCGAAAAATCATGTACATTGAATACAAAGAATATTATCCAATAACTACACAAACAAGCGTGATCGCTGAAAAATCTAAATAACAAAATTCTCTTCGTTTGATTTTCTAACTGAGATTTATTAATTAAAAAAAAACTATATTGTTATGAAATGTTGATCGACACAAACAAAAATTTACAAAAAGTCTCTAACAACACATATATAGAGAGAAACCTCTCGTGTTATACATATTCACGGCGGATCAACATGCGCAGGATTGCTTCATACACGGAACACAGTCGGGGAGTGTGTGCTTGAACGATACGATTATGCAATATGCCGGTAAGAATTGAATCCTATTCGCTGCGTTCTTTTCATTGCTGAAAGTATTCAGTGAAATTGAATTTTAACTGCGGTGATTGGCTATCAATTATTTATCAATTTGGTGGTTGTGGTCTTCAAAATTGTCGTTGAGCAAAATTCGTTTGTAGAAAGTTCGTAGATTGACGTGTCAATATCGATTGGCCGAAAATTTAACACAGGTGAATGGTAAAACGAGAAGAATAGCATGTTGTTAGAGGTCGTTCAGTTTAGTTGTAACTTTCATGCTAAAGTTAGTGTAAACAAATCAATAAAATTCATGAACGTATGTGCGAGAATGGATCCGCTATGATCCAGGCCGCGCGAATTGATTGAAACGCTCGAAAAGCTAATGAAACATTCAACAGACTTTTGTAGTTTAAGACACAGTTTACGAACACATCACCATGTACATATCTTCATTTATGCGTTATCATTTACATAATATTTATTTAAAATATGTTTTTAAAATATTTAAGCAATTATTGAAGATGATATTAGATAACTATTAAATTTTTAACAGGTAGAATGGCGAGTGATCACATCCATTGTATAAATTAGTTTACCAAAAAAAAGTCGCGTCATGTGATACTTCCACGATTTCAATTGAATCTTTTAATATTGTCCTCTTACAACTTATTAGAAAAATATCAGAAGCATATCAAGTATACTTCCTAGCTTCATGACGGAAAAAAGCTTTAACTTTGTTACTGTTCCCTCATTTATCCTCGTATGATTTAGAAATGAAAATGAAAAGCTATAAATTGTACACTGATGCTTGCGAACTTTTGTTTAATTTGAAGCAACCAGTTTTTCAGGACGTGAAGGTGCATCTTTTGTGTAGGCCCAGAAAAGTCATAGGGCAGACAAGGTAAATGCCCGATGGGCCGATGGACTAAGAGTCGAGCAACACGACATCAGCAGATAAAAGTAATCTGGACCTTCATTGGCCCCACATCAGTACCAAAAGTTTAACGTTGCTACCTTCCAAAAACACAGAGCTGGCAATTGTCTTTTACCAGCTTCACGATGATACTTCACGATCCCTCTCTGTTGAGCATCGTACTTATATATTGTTTGTCCTGGCGTTCCCATCTCTCGTGATCAGCAGCAGTGTTGAACTTTCGGTTTCAGCAACGCTTACCCTCGCTGCTTTCTACGGAGTGACTGGTTCGATGGCTGTCTCATACAGTGTTCCGCCCTTGATACGACTCCTGCACAACACTATTTTACAATTTACCTTCAGCCAACACTCAGTTGCCATTGAGTGAAATTGTTTTTTTTTATTCCTGTCCTGGACTGCTGGAACAGAAAATAAATTTAAGAAAAATCAGAGTAATATTCTTCAACGTTGCGAGATGGAAATCTTCAAATGATACCGAGTCGCTCCTGCTCCTTGGAATGTCGGACAAAAAGTGATCAAGGTCAAAGACAAAATTTCAATAATTCCTTTCCCAATGCCTTTGGCAACGCAGGGGCTCTTAGATTTCCTCAACTCGATGAACAGGTCCGGTCCGCACAATTTATCACGATCTTCGTGGCACCAATCTGACGAACTCCTCTTTACTTAAAAATATCTTTAATTATGAAATACAGAGTAACAATGCTACGACACACTGCAGAAAGAAGGGCTGGATTGGCTATCTACGTGCAACAAGTGGATTGCTAACGGATGAGCGCCAAATAACGCTCTGAGGAGGAGGAGGAGCTATGAGTACCAACGTCCTGGTACTCAGAGGAGCGATCTTGGGTGCTCATCGGTTAGCAATCCACTTGTGGCCCGTAGACAGCCAATCCAGCCCTTCTTTTTGTAGTAATTGCAAGTGTCGTTTGTTTATAATTCGGCTCGAGGCAACTTCGATTTTCTACTTTTCGCAACAAATGCCCCTCCGTTGACTTCCTCTGTGCTTTTATTATGTTTCTTTCATGCATACCCAGTTGAATCGTTAACTCCTCAAAAGTTCTTCTTTCATTTTTCGAGAATAACATCCAACTGGCCCTGAAATTCTTGAAGTCACCTGGTAAAATCTGCAAAATTTTCAAAACTTCTCAGGCTATAAGCACGTCTGGCAGTGCCTTTAATTTTTTTGGTAAAGTACATTCGTCACTGAACTCGAAATCATGGACTTCGCGTAACTATTCGCCTTACGAAATTAATCAAAAGCCAGCTTGCACTCTACTTAATTTGATTTTCCGTAGCATGAATTGCCAAAAGGGTCGAGGTTCGCTAGCCTCCATCAAAGAAAACCGTCGTAATCCAGTAGATCCTTCAATTTCCTTTTCCAAATTGATCAATTCGTGTTGCTGGTCAGTAGTTTTATTTGTTTCCATTATCTTATAAATGATGACACGATCACCCCCAAACAAACCTCGAGCTTGTTGATCACACAACAAGCTTAATGATCACAAATTGAAAATAATAATCGATGAAAAGGATTAAATCATTTCTTTTGTTTTTATTAGGTTGATGCAAAAATAATCTCGGTTTTAAGCCTTTAACTTGATAAGACCATAACTTTTTTTATAATAAAAATTTTATTAATCAAAATAAAAACCCTTAGAATTAATACACTTTTGCCAATGAGAAGCAAGTTTATTTATGCCGGTAGCGTAGAAATCCGTATTTCTGGAGGCGATGAAGTAGTCGAAGGCGTTTTTGGGATCGTCTTGGTGTTTGAAGCATTTCTCGCTAAGGAAGTTGTCGAGGTGCTTGAAAAAGTGGTAGTCGGTGGGCGAGAGGTCCGGCGATTATGATGGATGGTTGAGAGTTTCAAAGCTCAACTCATACAGCTTGTGTCGTGTAATCATTGAAACATGCGGTCGAGCATTGTCATGCAGCAGAATTGGTCCCTTCATGTTCACCAATCTAGGGCACATACGTCGAAGTTTCTGGTGCATTTCGTCGATTTGTTGGCAGTACTTCTCCGATGGAAGCGTTTCACCCGGATTCAGGAAGCTGTGATGGATGAGACCGGATGCAGACGACCAAACAGTCACCATAATCATCTTTTGGTGCAGTTTCGGCTTGGGGAAGTGCTGTAGAGCTTTGTCGAGGTTCAACCACTTCGCAGAATGTCGCCGGTTATCATAGAGTTTCCACTTTTCGTTGTACGTTACAATCCGGTCGAGAAACGGGTCGTTCTTGTTCCGCAGATGAAGGGCAGAAGACACCTCAAAACGACGATTTTTTTGATTATCGTTCAATTCATGCGGCACCCTTTTATCGAGCTTTTTTGACTTCCCTATTTGCTTCAAATGGCGAACGACTGTTGATTGGTCGACGTTGAGCTCTTCGGCAACTTCTCGTGTGTTTTTGCGAGGATCGGCTTCGATTAAGGCTCTCAATTAATCATTATCAACCCCAGACGGGCGGCCGCGACCCTCTTCATCTTCAAGGCTTTCGTCTTCAGTGGTTCCTGGGCCAAACGCATCGTTGATATCGCGAGCTGTCTCGGCAGTTTTTCGGCCTAATTTGAATTTGAACAAAACAATCGTGCGAATTTGCTTCTTATTCATGTTATATTTGAAATCCTGCAAAAAGTTACTGCATTATTTAAAAACAAAACCAATAAAACGAATAGATAGAGCGAAAAACGCGCTTTAAATTAACATATAGCATGATCATATTTAATAAAAAAAATTATTAAAAAATCATACATAAAAATAAACAATAGAAAAACCGAGATTATTTTTGCATCAACCTAATACATTTTCACGTCGAACTGGTGTGGTCCTTTTTTTTAAAAAAAAATAGTATAGAAAGGCTCTCAAAAAAAATTCGAAAAATAATCAATGGATGTGATCTCTCAATTCCGTCAACGAATTTATCAACTAGTTCTAATTTGACAGTATAATAAAAATAATAATATAGGGAGAAACCTCTTACGCTGTATGTGTTTTCGAAATCGAAAAAAGATCAGCGTCTAATGGTTGAAAGCACCACAGCAGGCGGAGTTTGTTTTAACGATACGCTTATGCACGCTGCAGGTACTTTATCAACAAAATGAACAAAATACTCAGCATAACTGTGTTTTCTACATGCTTATCCGTTGCATTCACTTTCAACACTTTGCAATTTGTCCTATGTGAGAAAAAAAACACTTTCAAAACAGTGGATAGAAAAATGGACATTAACCCAACTCGAATTTTAGTGTTTCATTTTTAATTTGCTTCAGTTTCTCAATCATGCATTTATTCATACTGTGTAATAATTGCAATACACTTCAGTTGTGTATATCAATTTATGCATTTATTTATTAATTTAAGTATTTTATTGGTTAATTCTAATGTATTTTCTTTTATCGTCGATTAAAGCACTTCGCATACTTCCAATCTCTAGGATTTTTCATAGGAATTGATCAGTTTAAGTAAACATACTAGATACCCTTTTGATCATAAGAGTGTGAAAATTTACCCAGATTTTTAGAATCTTTCAGGAGAAAATATAATATATATAAATTTATTTATTTTCCTCTTGTTTTGATAAGCAATTATTTCGTTTGAAAGACATGCAAAAATTTGTTAGTTTTAACCGAAACAGTGTTTTGAAAACGAAACGAAAATAAAGTATAATTTAGAATTTTTTGTACAGAAATTATCTGGAAAAAAATACTCGAAATTCCAAATAATTAAGTGAATTAAATTTGCAGCAGCGTCTAAAGGCAGAATAGCGCTTCAATCTGCCACCAGTCTTATATCTTAAATAAATATTGATTTCATATTTGTTCACGTCATGATTTTAGGGAGAAGCCATTGACTTTGTATATTTTTACGGCTTCGAATGAAACCCGAAAAATCTTAGCGAAAAATACATCATCTGGAAGCGTATGTATCAATGACACTCTTGTGCATTGTGGAGGTATGATATGGATTTATCAAATTACTATGGGGGTTCTTAATCGCATCAAATGATATCATATCGTCCTTTGTACGCAAAAAGATCTATGTTCACGAAATGTTTGTAACACTTCCATTTGAATTGCTTTGGACTAGTATGAATCTTGTAGAAAGAAGCATTGTTTTAACGTAACTGCAATGTGAAACGCTCCAGACAAGAGGACGAAGAGTGCCAATCGATTCGATGATAAATGCTAGAATAACTAAATTTGAATTTATGTGAAGTTTCCTTGAAACTTATCAGTTTGAATTAAACATCGTATGCATTATTACTAATAACATTTCATCTAGATTTTTAATACGCTTGTTTTGTGTGCTTCTGTGTTGCTTTATTTAAACATTAAGCGATTGTTGCATGATTTTTCAATAGAATCCTGACTATGAGCTTACTGTACTATAAAAAACAACAATACGATGACATAGTGTATTTGGAATGATGGTGTATTTGTAATAAAATGTGGCACTGAGGCAAGGAGACGATTCTAAGAACGAAATACTATATGACCATCTGGCGAGGATTTCGTTTCGAGCACAGCAATCCAAAATTATGAAACTATTAGACATTTACGTCCCTTGTCTCTACTATATGCCAAAATTACACAACACCATGGCATTTATGGCTAGATACAATGGGCATTGTCCAAATTAGCTATGAGACACGAAGAAGACGCAGGATTGATTCTAGGAACAACGGATGATCCTATCTATGATTTTGCTTGAATTACAGTTCGCTGATTTCTTAAAAGAAATGTATTTGTAGTTGCAAATTGTTGATTTACCTTAAAACAAATTACATTCACAATTTAAAAAAAAAAACAATAACACCCACCGGGAATCGAACACACTGTGATGAGGTAGGATCGTCTTGCGTTGTTTTTGATCCTTTGTTTTCTTGATATTTTCCATATCGACTAAAGATATCCATGATGAGGATATGCGAGATAAAAGAAATTTTATAATGGTGAATTTTCACTAATGAAAGGGACGACACAATTTTTATGCGACTGGCTAAGAAATATATGTATATGCCGATTGTAGGCATTACCTGAAGTGCCGAATTATTGACACAATCCAGGGAAAGCTTTAGAAGAAGTGCCGAGAAAGAAAGGCGCAAATGAAACCAGTTCGCTAGTCCTCAAAAAACTATATTGTCTTTGACTCTTACTTGCTATTTATACAATTTCTTAACACTAACTCAAACAATTATGACCTAATTAAACCTCCTAAATTATGCATTCCACGATGTCATGCATTTACAGATCCAATAACTTATCACTACTCGTAAACTTCCACATGACACTCGCAAACAAAAAGGCAATGTCCATGCTCGCAAGGAAGGATCACGAGGTGATAAGCGACACCCGTCCATTCATGAAGCGGTGTATTTATTGGTGATAAAAACATCACTTTAATGTTTGTAAGATGTTCTTTAATGTTTGAAAGGGATACATCACAGCACGACTTCATGATCGCAGGTTTGGCGCGCTGCTTTTTATACTGCGCCATATCTGTCTGGCTTACAAATTTAATAATCGATAAGCAACGCTAAAAACTTTCAAGGTGTTTTTTTTCAAAATCGAGGCGGAGGGGGTGTTGCGGTCTAATATTTTAGTGATTCTATATCCTTAACGTCTTCCACTTACGTGCTAAATTTCACCCAGATCTGAGAGGACGAAGTCGTGCTTCTTCCTTGTGAGATGCAAAATATCGAATTTTCAGTTTTTCTATGTTGAATTCTGTATGTTGAATTTGCTCCAGGCGACTTATTAACACTAAGCGGCAACGACATGGCATCGCTGTTGTTGTTTTTGTTGTAAGGTTTTCAATAATCACCACTTTTGTGACCAATTTTAGTATTTGGTATTATGTGGTTCGGCATATGGAGGTTACGCTTGCCACACAAAATCATCTAAACAAATATCTATCATTGAAATCAGATTCAATACCACAAGCCAGCTGAAACGCTGTTTATCCGCATTGTTGCCGATGGGAGCCTGCCGGAACGCTCATTTCCCTTCACTTTCAAATGGGACTCTGGTCAAAAACGTTTCGTTTATGGAAATCAACCCATCGCATAGTGCACCTCAAAGTAACGGTTAATACTGTACCGTTTACTGCTTGTAAATACCTCGACAATTAACGCTAAACTAAATAATTCATGTGTGTTGAAAAGAAGCTTTCCGTCAGATTCAATGTCTTGTTTATGATTGTGTTTTTATGCTCGCTAGCGATAAGCCAACATGGCTGGCATATTGAAAGGGTTGTGGTAGGGTTAATTTTCAATATTTTAAACCCATTTTTAAGGGTTATTTTTGAAAAGATGTTAAACATACATTTAATTATAAGTTAAGGACATAATAGTGCAAAATTTCAAGAGTCTTCTGTTAAATTTTTGTGAAAAAATATTGTGAATCGAGCCACTGACAGCAAATCTTCGTATGCACCAAAAAAAAGTTGCTTATGTCATTACTGGATCATCTGTTGATTAATAACCAAAAAGATTTCGTTAGGTTATGAGTTTTTCGGGGTAACAACATCAAGTTTCATTCTTTTTTTCGATTTTTTAATTTTTAGAAGTAAAAAAAGACGAATTTTTGGAGTTTATGAAAATTTATTGATAAAAATCGGCGAATTTGTTGTTTTAAAGTAAATTGTAATCAATGTAAACACCATACCAAGTAAAATTTTCAAGACAAAGACAGGACGAAATTAGAACACGAATAGAAAACACCATAGTTTGCACTTGATTTTTTTATAGAGAAAACATCTGTAAAATATATTTTATTGTATCGTTCTTAAGTGAATAGTCAAGATTCTATTGAAAAGGCGACATTTATTTTGTAAAATACAATTCTATTCTTCTCAATTTTTACTTATATTAATACCCAACCGCCTTTCCAGTTGAAGCCTTGCCATTTGGAGGAGTCGGAATGAGCGGAATGGGATCCTATCATGGAAAATATGGTTTTGAGACGTTTTCACATAAGAAATCGTTATTGGCTAAAAACTTCAGTAAACTGGGAGAATTTTTAGCATCGTAAGTATGCCACATCGATTGTTTCGGTGCTAAGTAAATTATAATCATAAAATATTCCCCAGTGTCCTCAAGTCAGAATCGATTAAATAACTTCATCACATTTTCTATTCTTACAGTGGCCGATATCCACCGTACTCAGATCGTAAAACTTCATTCTTGTCGTGCCTGCTGAAGAGGAGAAAAGGTTTGCCCAATATGTACTTCACGCATTTGGTAACGTTCGCATTAGGCATTGGTGCAGCAGTCCTAGTACACTATTATATACAAAAGGTAAATTGAATTGTTCCAACGGGACATTGGTAACTTTTGTACATACAAAATCGATGCCACCATAGTTTTGTATAAACATTTGCATGCCAATCTTTTTGTTTAAGATTTTTTTTAGTTGACTTAGGACATTCTTTTTTCAAGGGCGGTCGCATCACTCTTCCGGTTTTTCCAAGACAATAAAATGCAATTTTAATATTTGGTAGTGATTGTTCGCATTGATCATTGATCGGCGTCAATCAATTGACATTCGCCGTACGTTTGTTGTTGCTAGTGAAGATAATCGTATAATCGTCGAAGATATGCTTTAATCTGGCAATTTAATTTACAATTTTGTGGTCTACTAGTGAACCAGTAAAAAAAATGTAGATCGCTTGAAGACAGTATTTTTTTTAAATGTACGCCAAAATGTAATCGAGTTTATAAAAGTGTTATGTAATGAAATACATTTAGCATATTTGCACACTTGAAATTGTGTATTTGTAAAAACCATTGATAAACTAACAATATCGGAAATAATCGGACAAATATTCCACGAAGTAATAGTGCCGTATCGAGGCATGTTAACCGTTCATTGAACTGATTGGCAGCCCAGGATCTAAAGAAGGAGATGGCACGCCAAGGTCCCTAATCCGTGCGGCAACTTTCGTGGCTGGCAAACTCAAATATAGCATTGCTTATTACTAATCGATAAATCGGGAAATAGTTGAACAGGACTAAAAAAGATCGATCCTTGCGAACTGGATGGATTTTTTGAATTGACAAAAAAACTTTTATCAGTGGCAAACTGAACGAACGATGAATTCAAATAGAAAAAATTATTCGGGAGAATACTAACAACATTATAAACTGATTCTGAATGAAGGAATGTACCGCAGGTAGGTCTTCGCACGGAGAATGAGAAGCGTAGGCACTAGAGTAGACTGACTCCTATTCAAAACTGCACTTTGCAGATGAACCTCTGGTTGTAGTAACGTAACATTTCTAACATAAATATTGTATCGTTGACTCCTGTTTATCGTAGTTTCTGTGCTTATCGAGATGCAGCTATTTTGTATGTGTATTTCTTCCAATTTGCATGGTCAATGCGAAAATTATTCAACTACCATTTTTAAACAGTCCACGAATCCCAACTTGAGAGAATAACCTTCTTCATCGACCATAAACAACATTAGCAGGAATTGAAGTCAGCATATGAAGAATCTCGTGATATAAGTAGGCAGCAGAAAGACGAAAACATTCGATTTGCCAGACCTAGGCAGTTGGCCCAGTCACCAGAATTAACAG
The DNA here is from genome assembly GCA_963942545.1 of Oxycera nigricornis. Taxonomy (NCBI): domain Eukaryota; kingdom Metazoa; phylum Arthropoda; class Insecta; order Diptera; family Stratiomyidae; genus Oxycera; species Oxycera nigricornis. Next base: position 122,577,506 of record OZ012659.1, on the reverse strand, counting down.
GAAAACAGATTGAAATTATATTTGAAACGATATCAAAGAAGGCGGATGAATCAGGCCGAATTCGGTCGATGGTATGGATTGGCCGCTGTGGTTTGTGGCTTATTTGCCTGCGACTTAAGAAACCCTCACAAGAAAAAGTCAATTAATTTCTGTGATTCGATGGAATATTATCAAAAAATGTACAAAATTCAACTTAAAAGAAAGCAGCCAGAACTTCGCATAGAGAAAAATTTCATGAATTTCTCCCAAGGATTTAACTACTTCTGATAAGTTATTTAGAAGGGCTTTCATAGTCAAATGTTTCACTGACCATCTACGGTAAAACATGTGATTATGAATAATAATAATAATTTATCAGAAGTAGTTAAACCCTTGGAAGAAATTCATGAAATTTCTTTTTATGCGGAATTGAACTTTGACATTTGTCAAACCAATTGATTTGACGAGACATGTTTTTGAAAAGGCAATTCAGTACAATTTGAACCATGAATCGTTTCACACAGAAACAACGTGCCGAAATAGTGCCGATGTACATCGAGAATAATCGATCCGGATTTTTAACTCAACGTGCGTACTGTCGAAAATATCGTGGCCAACAGGCACCGTCTGGCAACAATATTCGTCGTTCCTTGTAAAATTCCGTTGAGTACAAGACAGTGGGAGATCGTCGTCGTGCCGTTCATCAGCGAGCAAGAACTGGTTGAAGCAGTCAGAGTGAGCGTTTCCCAGAATCCAAAAGTGTTGTATTGTCGCCGTGCTCAGCATTTTGGCGTCAGTGAAACCACTATGCGGCAAATTTTGAAGGATGATTTGCATTTGTTTCCTTATAAAGTGCAATTAACACCAAGAATGTTGCCGCCAACCGTCCACGTCGCTTGGAATATGGCTAAACAGTTGCTCGAATGGTGGACACAACCTGATTTTTGGAAGAAAATTCTGATGACCGACGAGGCCTATTCCACACTATCTGGCGACGTTAATAAGCAGAATTGCCGCATTTGGGGAACGGAGAATGAAACGTCATTTCATGACCAAAAAGTTACTGTTTGGGCCGGCGTTTGCGCCAAACCCATCATTGGGCCGTATTTCTTCAAAGAAAATGAGACAGTTGATGGCAACATATCGGTGGATGTTGGCCCATTATGTCTGCCCGCGAATGCGTCAAAAAGAACTTGACGGTAACTGGTTTCAACAAGACGGCACGCCATGCCACGCTGCATATCAAACAATTCAGTTTTTGCAACGAAAATTCTCTGGACGCCTGAGACCAAAAAGAGGCGACATTGAGTGGTCACCTAGATCTCCAGATTTGACCCCTTCGGACTTCTTATTGTAGGGCTATTTGAAAAGCAAAGTGTAGCAAGCCTCAGAGCATGCCCGAGCTCAAGGCAAACATTCGTGCCGAAATCATCGCTATAACGTAATGGAAAATGCAGAAAAAAGAGCACACTTCGTTTTGGCCAATAAAGGCGGCGGATGTTGTATTCAAAAAGTAGTTAAAATAAATTGCAAAGGACCAAATTGAATAAAAATACCTCATATACAGAAATCGGTTGTTGTTTTTTCAAAGTTAGTAAGCGTTTACACACCGACACAAAAGATGGCGCAGTCTGTCTTAAAAAAATATTCGATTGCAGCTGCAAATATAAGTTTAAAATTATGCTAATTTCTTGAACGAGGAGCATATTTTAATGGAGAATGTTTCAGATGAGGATTCTTCCTCAGCATTATTGTAAACAATCCTAGCATGTTGCCATTCTTCTATTCAACCCTCAAGTGTGCAAGAGTGAGATGTTCAGCTTGTTTGATCGCCAAAAAAACGCCGTTTAGTAGGAAAATAAGCCAAATTTAAAGATCGAACTGCCGGTAACTCAGCATCCATAAAAACTATGCCAGAAAAAATCACAAAATTTGAATTAAAACAAGTAAAATCGCGCAAGAATATTATTATGCGTGACTTGTGGCGGCTTTATTTCTTGTTATGCTTCTTCAATCAAAATTATAACAAATTATATTATTCCTCCGACTTTTCGCCATGCCTGCATTACTAATTTTCACTATTCTCTATCTATAATTGCAGAATGAAGCCGAAGCCAACTAATTTTCTACAAATAGCTTTGTACATTATTTAACATATGACAAACGGATCGATTTGCATTATACTTTTATACGATTCCTACATTTCGTATTGGTAGTACGTGGACGCAGGACACCGCATAAGCTGTCTTCTAATTTCATTTTGCATTTGTACATTTCGAACAATACAACAGCATTAATGGAAGAAAACACCGACAAAAACAAATCAAACGCCCAAATCAACCGTTGACTGTATGTTTAATTCATATTTGGGAGGACACATAGCTTTAACATTTACAGTTAATTTTATTTATAATTGAATCAATATAAACCGTAAAAAATTGATGGTGATGTTGTAAGATGCTTTTAATACGCACGACTCTGTATATATTGTAATAGTTTTGAGAAGAAGAAATAATAAGAGAAATTGTTGAAAATAGTTTAGATTTTCATTTGAATCTATAAAATGTAAATTGTCGTTGGATGTGCCTTGGTAAGAATTGCGCTTCTTGTTTTTTTCTTCAACGTTGGAAAGTGGAAATCTTCAAGAGATCAGCTCCTGCCTCTCGGCATGTCGTATTTCTGCCCACTAAAACCACCTCCGTCTCCTTCAATCGCTCTGTACATCAATTTTCAGTAATTCTCCGTATTTAGATTTCAGAGTACATAGAACTTCCCAGACGATAAGAATTGGTATAGGGGATAGTACCAATTGTGGTAGGTGTGAATTCCACCGGGTCAAGGATAATTTGTCTTCCATCACGTCTTACCTTCAACAATTGGTCGTTCAGCGAAAGTCGGTGAATAATCAGGTTTACATTCCCAATTTCAATAGACGCATACTATCCAGAATAAAATAATATTCCCACGTAAAAGAATTCGTTGATTCAATTTTGTTTGTCGTCCGAAACTTTTTTCACAAATTTTTGTGGTAAAACGGAGGTATTTGAATTTATTAAAAGCACCTAATCAGCGGCTTTCTGCAATCTTTTCTCGCAAACGTGCATTGACTAACATTGTTGTCTCGACTAACCGTTTTTTAGAACTCACGAAAGAGACCTCTATGTTTCATTACATGCGCTTAAAATATGTTCCACACGCGCATTCCCGAGACACACTTTGCAGAGTCGATATTCGCCGCGTATTCCCGAGACGCACTTCACAGCATTGACAGCTGTGACGTTTGTTTATGAAACATTTGACGGTTCTATCAGTAAAGAAAAAAGTAAAATCAGGACGCTTCAAGAAACTTCCTTGCTGCTGTGAAATTTTAATGCACGAAATGTCGGAGCACGAGGAGCTCGTGTCGCAATTCAAAGATGTCACAGGAACGACAACAGACCGGGCTCGATTCTATCTAGAATCGGCCAATTGGACATTGCAGGTGAGTTTGTGTTTCTGTTCGGTGTCGGCGTTAGCGGATGACAAATGAATGTTGCCAAACGGCTTCGCAGCCAAAGAGGTTATGGGCTTGTCAAAAAGTGCACAGTAATCGGATCGGACGATCACTTTTACCGTTCCGATTTGTTTCGCACAAAACTTGTGAAAATACAAGCGTTGCTTACATTACGAACTCATTTACAGCTAGCGATATCGAGTTTCTACGAAAGCGAGGGGGAGGTGGAGATCGAGGACCTAGGACATCAGGAGGAAATAAGCGACGATCTTGGTTTGGATACTGTGGGCGATTCGCCACCCCAAGCGGCCACACCGAACCCCGAATCCAACGCAAACTTGCAGAAGATGTCGAAGTCGTCGAAATCCGACTCGTTCAAGCGATCGTCCAACAAACCACGGTGACTATAAAGCTTTGTTCTTCTCCCAAGTTAGTGAATGCTTCGAGAATCGAGCCATGTTGCTTTGAGCATGCCAACCATCCTCACCTCTAGAGTTTCAGTTGATACATTTAGCTACTTTAATTCAACATTAAACGATTTATGGCCGAGATTTCATTGACGAAGTCCGTTCTGCTTCACAGAATCGCTACGTTGCACAACATGTCGCAACGGTCGTCGGACGACGAGGAGGAAGGACAGGCGTTCTATGCGGGTGGGTCGGAACGGTCCGGGCAGCAGGTGCTGGGTCCGCCCAGGCGCAAAAACTACCGCGAGCAGTTGACGGACATGATTCGGATGGCCCACGACAGCGGGGCTGTGGTGGACCCAATGAGTCAGCCGCCCAGCTCGTCTTCTTCGCGCAGCGAGGTGTACCAAGGAACGGGCCTGCGTCTCGGCCAAACCGACCACGACCACGAAGTAGTGTCCAACCAGCGCCCCAGTCGTCCATTGAACATCGAGCCCGTGATCCTGAAACTGTGGAGTCAGGGGTTCTCAATAAACGACGGCGAGCTGCGGCCTTATGACGACCCGAACAACAAGGAATTCTTAGAGACTGTGATGCGGGGGTGAGTATGGACTGTTTGTGTACGAAGGACTGCGTTCAGAATAGATTGTGTGCTTTCAGGCAAATACCCCATGAACTGCGTGAGATGGGAAATGTGGTTAGTGTTGATTTAGAGGACCATCGACATGAAGAGTATAAAACGCCTGGCGCGGGAGTGAAAACATTCAAGGGCTCAGGACATACACTTGGGAGGTAAGTTTGAAATAAGCACGAAATGAAGGTATAATTCCAAACAATGCATCGTTAGTCGTGATTGCAATGTTTGAATAATTTCGGTGAAGTGTGGGAGTTTATGAGACTCGCGTTTGTGGATTTAAAATGAATTAGGACCAATCGTTCGTCATTTTTCCAATAGTCACTATTGAAATTGAATCTTTACTAACAGATAAAGTGATTGTTTCCTTTTCTTGAGCATTAGATGTTTCTAATTATTCGCTGGAAATCTCTTTGAGGGTGCTCCAATTGCTATCAAAGTACAGAATGACTTAGCTCTCCTCTGAAAACGTTTCAATGACGGATCAATCGAAAGTTCACCAATAATTCTACTGGTAAATAATTTTACATTCACACAATTTCGAAAAACTAGTTGATTTCTTAAGTATCCAAACATTAAAACCATCAGAAATTATTGTACAATGTAAAGCTGTTCGGATACGAAGAATTGTGTGTGTTGTAAATTGTACGTCACCTGCCGTTTGTTAGGACGTTAATTAATTTGATTATAAGAATCCAACACTACTACGGAAAGCTCCAGTTTATTTTGTGATGGGGTCCAATCTGAAAATTAATGAATTTCAGGACCGTTCGTTCTTATTTTTCGTTTTTGGTTTCTAAATTTGAATGAATTTATGTTTATTTTCACCTTCATTGTTCTTCGAATTTCTAGCAACCATGGCAAGCTCCAACTTTGTCATATTCGATCGTCATACTTGCCTTGCCTTAAATACTGTTTAGTTTCAATATTTTTTTACTTGAATTTGTTAACAATTGTTGGCCTATAAAAGCAAACTCACAATATTTTCCATTAAACACTTGCAGTCCAGCTCCAAATGTGGAACCATCAATCCCTGCAGGACCTGTTGGCAAACCAGAGAAAAACGAAAAAAGGTAAGGAAGGAATCAGTTGCACAATCTTTGCTCACAGCAATCGTTTTCCACTCATCCAGAGCTGCTGAACAACTCAAAGTTAGCGGCGACGCGCCAACAACAATGCTTCAAATACGCTTAGCGGATGGATCAAGACTCTCCGGCCAGTTCAACCATTCGCATACAATAGACGATATTCGCCAGTACGTTGTAACGTGAGTGACTTTGATCTAATATTTGATTATAACTTGATTTCAATGCGAATCACCTATTCCCTTGAACAGAGCTCGGCCGCAGTATGAAAATCAATCGTTTGTGCTAGTAACATCATTCCCAACCAAGGAACTGAGCGATGGTTCGCAAACAATCGAACAAGCCGGCCTCCTGAACGCCGCCTTGATGCAACGTTTAAAATAACCAATTTCGTATCTTTATAAAATTAACATTAATAGTGTTGTAATAAAATGGCTATGCAGTACGTATATCGCATCGTAAGTCTTGAATTGTTTTGATTTGAAGCCAACCGGTCGCATGCTGAACGCGCGACTTTTAGAATATGACAAAGGATTCGGCATAAATTTGCAGGAAACAGCGGTAAAGATGTGAAGACTTCTTTGTTCAATTTGAGGATTCTGCGAGGAACTCTTCTATTGAACATATATTTGATGTAAATTGTGGGTCCCAAAATTGGAATTGGATTGGTGTTGGCTGTCTCGAAATAGCTTATATCGGTAACATTTTCTTGGCTGCCGGTTTTCGTTAATCAAACAAATTACGAATCGATTATTTTGTATCGATCTGACAAACATCGTTTATCATGGTTCGATTAATTTTCATTTTCTGCCATCACTATGTGCTGCAATTGACAAATCACCCAATCGAAAAAGAAAAGTTAAATGGCGCAGAACGCTTTGGTAAACAGTTCTTCACTGTGAATCGTGGCAGATTGAAGATTCTCCAGTATTCTGTTTGGCATTTATTTAAACAAGATTTGCGAGCATGATTAACTCCTTTCTAATCTCATCATTGAAGGTTAACTGTGTAGTTTTCTAAGGTTACACTTCGCTCTGAGACTAAATACAAAATTATTGATAATTTTAATGACGATCAGCCATAAGGATATATTGAGATCGAGCATGCACAATTCCAACGTTCCACGTATTACATTGCTTAGCGTCATGCGCTCTAGATAATTCATGGTAAGTCATCGACTTTATCACTGTACAAGTGTGAGGGGATCATTTACGGATATTTATGACCCCATAAATTTGATCCATGGAAACGATGACTATCTGTGCGAATGATGTCCATCGATTTGTTTAAATCTATTTTGGTCACACATGATGCGATTCGGAAACCTATGCATGGGTATATTGATTTCAATATTCTACATAGAGGAATATTCCTTTTCCTTAATTTCAGAGTAAAATCTGAAGTCTAACTGCCATATTCGGCAATTGTTTTACTCCCAGATACTTTCCTGCCATATTCGGCAACTCAAATATCGTCATTTCGCGTGCCATCAGGACTAGCGCTTGTCGCTGAACGAACGGTAATTTTTGTATGACTTTGTCTTCACTTCGCTATAGAATAAAAATAATTGTGAACTGAAACATTACAACTGCCAAATAAATTATACATGAGGCATCCAAAAATTGCAAACACATTGATCGCAATGCGATCGGACTGAAATATTTTTGAATGTACAGTCGTGGCCACAATTATTTACACGACGCAAATGTTGAAGAAAAATTTGAATGAAGTCAAAATAACTCCTTCAATTTTTATTACAACGAAATGAAATTTATCCAGATATTCTTTGGCAAATTCATAGTTACTTGACAAAAGCAAAATTGAAATAAAACATTGCAGAATAAAAATAAAAACAAAAACTAAGTGGCCAAAATTGTTTGCACACATCTTCATGACCAAAATTATTTGCATTGGATCGTTTCCGCCTCGTTTTTCGAAAAATCTGCGATCAAGTTAAAACTAATTGTTAGCCTCAATAAAAAAGGATACGTTGTGACCATTACCTAAGACTTGGTGTTGCCTTCCTTGGCACGAATAACCGCTTCCAGACCTTGTTGGCATTGAATCCACTGAATTCGGTATAGTTTCGATGGATAGGACCTGCCACGCATTAAGATGTCTTCCGAGGCTTCAGCTGCCGATTTTCCAATCTTTTGAGGAATTGTTGATTTCATCAAATGCCAGACATGCTCAATGACATTCAAATCAGGACTTTGTGGAGGCCATTTCATGACTTTTTGCCCAACGTCCAATAAAAACTGTTGAATCCGTTTTGAAGTATGGATTGGTGCATTGTCCTGTTGTAGTATAAAATCAGGACCAATCAGACAATCGCCGGCAACAAATGCAACTTCGTTCAATATTTGGAGGTATTCAGACGAACGCATCTTTGTTGGACAACCAACAATTGGCCCAATCCCATTGTAACAAATACAATCCTATACTATTATTTTACCACCATGTGAATGGCGCGTATGGATACTGACGGCTTGATTTTTCTTTTGCTGTGCATTGGAATAGTAGAAATGTCTACCGTACGTTCCGTCCTATGACATAGCACTTCTATCTGTCCACAAAATTTGTCTCCAAAATTCGACTGGCTTATTTCTGTGCTCAAATGCAAACTACAAGCGAACTTCCCGATTCTTTGGAGAGATGTACGGCTGTTTTCGGACGACATATGCTTTTATTCGGAAAGTCTTTTTTCGAACTGTTGTTCTACTGATTTTGTCATTTCTGTCTCGTTAATACTATTTATTGTGTTATTGATCTTTTCGCGACTATTTTGCTGCATACACCGACGTATTACAGTATCTCCCCTTTCACTTGTTGCCCTCTTTCGACCACTTCCTATTGCATTTTTAAAACTGCCAGTTACATGTTGTTTTTTTTGCCTGGTAAACGCTCCGCATGTGACATTTAAATTTTTTGGCAATTTCGTTAGCGAAAATACTACTATTAAACTCAGCAACGATTGCCGCCCGCTTTTTCATTAAGAGTTGAACGTTTCTAGGCATTTTCGCCATCACTAACTAGTTTATTACAATGAAATCTAATGTCAACTGAAGTTCACCAATTGTTCCAGCTTTATCACTGATCGAAACAAAGCCGAAAAATTACCGTTAATTTTCTGGAAAATTTTTCTTAGTTTGTGCAAATAATTTTTGTTTTTATTTTTGTTCTGTAATGTTTTATTTTGAATTTATTAAATTTTTTTTTCATGATTTGCGTTGTGTAAATAATTGTGGCCACGACTGTATGTATTTTGCTTTTTGTGGTGAACGAAACTAGGAAGCAATGATGTCTTTCATTCCGCGTGTCGTTCATTACCTTTGCTGCATCAATAGTCTTTCAAAGTCATCTTGCCAACACAGTTATCTCGGTTAGTTATAATCACAACATTAACTTTACCATATTTATTGTATACATATAAAAATATTGCGTATTTCATACAAACTCAAAAATATTCTCATCAAAAGTCGAATCCGTTTGATGTAAGGCATTTGGAATACATAATAAATAAATGACATCTCCACTGGATTTTATCATCACAACGTTTTTCAGCTTAAGTCGTTATCAAAAATTAAAAATTCACATTTTTCAACCGAATTCTAAATTAAATGCGTTATCTTCAGAAAATTTGGAATTATCTGTTGCAAGGCCAATGCGAATAATGGCCTGGTTGCATGTGTAATTAATCACAACAAATTTGTAGCGGGCTTGGCACGCTTCTTGGTTCCTTTGAAAGGCACCTTCAACAATCCAATCGCAATTCGTTCATTCGCAGGACATCTTTTCGGCCTTGCTGTCGTGGCTAGCCTTTCGGTCCGCTTTGTACATTTTTTTCAAGTAAGAGACAGTTTCGTGGTGGCCACTGCTCCACAAGATGCTCGTGATCTCGCCCACAGTTGCGTTTTTTTCGTTTCGCCACCAGTCCAAGAGTAATTGGTAGATTACCTGCACAATGAGGAATTCGTGTGAATTAGATATCAACAAGTAAGTTATGATTGATGTGGAATCTCACCTCACGCAGTCCGCCGTCCACATGAAAGTCCACCATGAACTGATGGATTTGTCCCTCGGAAAATTTCAATTGCCGCATCACGTCCTGCCACCCTTCGCCCAAGTGCTTCGATATTTCACTGAGGTGCTTCTCGTTAAGCGGCTCCGTCGACTGTTGCATCTCCTGAACGGTTCGTGTGTACGCTTGCGCGCGGGGCTCCTTGGGCGGGTTCTTGCTACTCGCCCTTTCCGGCTCAGGATCTCCAATGCGAATCTGGAACACCGACCCAATCTGAACGTTGGAGCTGTTTGAGACGTGGAAGACGTTCTGCGCTTGGCTGTTGTGCACGGCAAGCATGTTGTTATTGTGCGGCATCGACATAGGACCTAGCTGAGGACTGCTAGCCACACTGCGTTGCGGAGACGGTACCAATTGCTGGCTGTTGAAGGAGCTCAGTATTCCTGATGGGAGCGGTGTGTTATCGTTTAACTGCGCAACGCTGCTTTCGAACGAAGGCAGTGGCGTACTGTTGTTGATTTCCTCGACACGATCCCCTAACGAATCGTTGCTGTTCTCGTCCGGCGTTGGAACTGCATCGGTTACCAGTTGATCGTTCTTCAGCTCGTCTGCTGTCTGAGGTTTGGATAACCGAGAAAAGATACTCGAAAAAAATTTCTTCTTGGGCATCGCGGAATCACTTTCGCCTGCTTAGCGGCACTTCCGAACAAATAATCAACAAATTAAACTCCCTAGAGCGCCAGGTCGTTCGTGTTGTCGCACCCCACGCGCAAACAGATTTGGCAGATCGCCGACTACCTTTGATTTCTTTGAATGATCTTGCGCCGTCAGAAAATCACAAACAGCTGGTTGTTGTCATTCGTTACATGTGCAGCGGCGTCATTCGCGGCGTTTTTTTTGAGACGAGCTTTACAGCGGCGACACTCGCCGCGACTTCTTCCACGGCTGCAAAGCTGGCAGCTAGCTTTCACAGAAATTCTTCGAAGCTAAATTTTTCCAACTGACACAAATTTTATGGATCTTTTCATATGATGGCAAACAAGAAGGCGCTAATAAATTCAAATTGTGTGGTCTCTTTCAGCGTTTAAAATGGAGTGTGGTCAATTGGCAGCGAAATAACGCAACTTTGTGATTTGGTGCCCATAAACAACGGCACGGAGGGAAATGTCAGCAAGGTTTAAGTAATTTTCCCATTGAATCACCTCCAAAAGGTTGCCTAATGCCATATTTTAGCTAAAAAGAATTTAGACTGTGCGTTCTCAAGGTATATAAACTAGACATGGTAACATCTTCCCGATTCCCAAATGCGTTCACTACTGCGCATGTACGTCACTGATGCCAGAATTCGCCGAAAAGTGCCCAGTAGGAATAGCATCAACACTTTTTGGAAAACATGTTCCGCCCAGTAGGATAGGGAAAACCCCAGGAACGGCGCACATCGTACAAGAAACAATTATTAGTGGGCACAATTGCACTCCCGAAAGGGTTTCGGGAAGAGAAAATGCGAAATCGTTCAGTCATGCACCGACTATCCGCCGCCGGTTTCCGCCATTTATACATTTTGAATTGTGGCGCCTCGTTTTCTTTCGCCTTGCCAGATGTGCACCCTATGTTTTGTTCATTTGGCAGCCCAATTTTTTTGGCCAAAATGACGCACGTAATGCCAGCTGTGCGAGCGAGATAGTAGAAAAGCTGCGCATGGGTTTACCATGTCTAGTTTATATACCTTGGTGCGTTCTAATCTTGAGCAAAACGGAAGACGGGTTGTTCTAAAAATAACCGTTAATATGCTTTTACTCGTTTTTACCGCAAAGTAGGTACAACTATGGTGCACTCCACGACCGATGTTGACGATGTTGGACGATGAAATAAATAAATAATACAAAAAAATTAACAATTTTTACACCATTCAGTAATCTAATCTGAGAAACCAAGTGAAAATCAAGACTTTTCCATTTGGAGCGCTTCCTTTCGAACTATACTGTCGATGTTCGGATTTTGATATCACTTGAAGCAACGGGCAAATATAAGTAAAAATAATTAAAAATTCCAGTGATATCAATATGAGAGCATAGAACGGCACTAGAACCTAGCTGCGGGATGACAATAGCCATTTAGATACTCGTATGAAGCTGGCTATGCAGCTAATGTTTAAATTAGCTACTTCCGTGAGACTGACCAGGAAGGGTGAGCCTAAAGTTTGCATGCGTTTCCTGGACAGTGTTGGGCATATGCACAGGAAATGTTGGATCGTTTCTTCGGATCTGCAACTTCGGCGGATTTTGTTGAAGGGAACAAGCAATCTTTCTATGTGTCTGCCAATTAGCCAATGCCCCGTCATTATGTATACGATAGAACTCAAGGTTTCACGACTCGTGTTGAGGAGCTGCTTGGCGCGTTTGGAGCTCAGTGGTTGCCAAGTTTGCCTGGTTGTCCTGCAGGTTTCTTCCAGTAGCCAGACCCTATTTGCGGCCTCCATGTAATGTTGCTTGAATTCTTACTTTATGGAAGCTAGAGGTTGGCCGACTTGAGGCGGAAGTGTATAGTCCTGGAGCTCCGTACCAGCTCTCGCTAGGGCATCTGTTTCGCAATTTTCCGGTATACCACTATGTCCAGGTATCCAGTGTACGATCACCTCAAAGTGAAGTAGCATCACGATCAGTTGTGAGCGGCATTCCATTGCAATTTTGAATGAGGTATGCACGCTGGATAGTGATTGGATAGCAGCTTGACTATCAGAGAAAATATATAGGTTTCTTATGGAAATTTACTGGTTTCTCAGCCAGTTTACTGCCTTGTTTATTGGGACGACCTCTGCCTGAAAAACACTGTAGTGATCTGGAAGCCGGGAGGATAGTTTCAGGCCTAGCTGTTCTGAGAAAACACCACAGCCAACTTTTCCATTCATTTTAGAACCATCAGTATAGATATCAACCGATTCCTATATCCCAATTCTCTCTATTGCCCAGTCAGCTCTGCATCAGGCTTTGGAAACAGGGAATCGGGGACGCTTTCGCGTTGGTCCATCCCCCCAAAGTACGATGGAGTGGCCATTATTTCCCTCCTACCAGAGATGTAATGCTTTTAATCGAGTCGCAGAGCACTTGACCTACTGTTTCGTACAGAGCTCGGGGAATGTAACGACAAAACAAAAAAATCGCGATTAAATAACAGGTTGGCAAAATATTTAAGATGAATGTGTACGTTAATTTTGTGTTTTTCTTCTTCAATTTTTACTAAAGATAATGGCTAGTCGCTACTGGAATACACTTATTTCATAGATAGTCTAATTTTTCTATAGTATAAGCCCACGATATTCTCATACAGTCATCAAGATATTGTAAAATATTTTTTCTTGGCAGAATAATTTTAATTTCTACCGAAATTGAATGATTATTTCAGCTGTCTGTTCATAGGCATATTGAGTAGTTTTTTTTATCTCAGTCGTGCCTACAATTTTTTTGGGGATTTCAGTTCAGACGAACAATCAGTCGTCACTGTCGCAATCCAATGTATACACCTCTAGTTAACTTCTGACTCAAACTCACTGCAACCTATCCAGGGCCGCTTCTCATAGATAACGCATTGCGATGTCAGATAACAAACATTTTATCGCGAAACGTTTTAAGTGGAAAATAATTGGTGTTGCTTTGCCATGCGAATGGATCGTTGCTTGTATATATATCTCACTTTAAGCAATAGATACGAAAACAACCACGCCGTTATCTTTGCATGATATTTATTTGTGTTTTTTATTCTTCATCTTATTCACATTAGCGGCTTATTTGAGATTGAAAATAAATAGAAATTACTATCGCTTATAGATTATATACAGGATAACTGATATGAATGACTGCTTTGGAATTAAATGCACTGCGTTGCGTTTGAATCCAACCAAACGATTTGAATATATGCGATGTATTGAAGTATTTAAAGAGCGTACAAATTGAATGGAGTACGAATGTAACCTAAACCAAGCAAAGCACTATATGATCCCGAATAAATGTACCTTGTGATGAGGCGAGCTATGAATATAGAAACATCGCATATTTCCCATCGTTTTTCCGTTGCTTCAAATTGCCAATGCATTTTCTAGTTTACAAATAGCTTACTACGAAGGTTGCACGAAAAAAAGCTGCACCAAACATTCATCCCGTTCTAAATAATATTTTTTTTGGAAGATTTGTTCGCACTTACAGCCATTCGTTTTAAGTACATTGTATGAGGAGCTTTTAGTCGTCTTCTTTAGACAAACATTCATAGTAAACGATTTACGTTGACCCCAAAGCTGCCAAGGAGTATTATTAAAAAGAGCCTTAAGTCTACAAATCACTGCTTGACCTTCGTCGCACATATTTGGCGAAGTAGTCGGGCCGCCAACATTTGCATGATCCTGGAATGAGGAACCAATCGTAGTAGAGACGCACTTGGAAGCATCCAATCTCGTCGTGTCCATCACAGTGCACCGGTTTCGGGCTGGTGTCGCTGTTCACTCCGTCGGTGGGCGTGGCAACGCCAGCACGCTTCTGCAAATACTGTTGGTATGCCTGGAAGTCTTGAACGGATGGAGCCGCTGTGGGCGGTGGTGTACTTTGCCCAGTCGCAAATTGATCCTCGGTATTCGGGTAGAATATCTCAGCTACTAGCAGACTGACCCATCGCGGTGAAGACAAACATCCGCCGTCAAGGTAGTGGCACCTGGAAACAACAACAACAACTGTGAGCGTTTTTTTGGTGATTACATTTCTGGTACCTACCGCGCTTGAAGACATCTCGTCACCTCTACAGTTTGAGTGAAGTATCCTTCGTAGGGAATTTGAACAACATATCGCCATGATCCCTACGTGAAATGTTTTATTTTATTTATTCCTAATTAATGCATAGCTGACTTTCTTCTAACTTCTTATTGATTTCATTTCAACTCGAAGTCAAAACTCCATCATATTACATTAGTGTAGAATTTACTTAAGTGTTTACAATCGAAGTGCTTCCTGTAAAAAGTTCTATCTAACATGTCCAGAACGAACTTATCAGAAACTTTTTTCAAGTGGGAATTATTAGAGGTTTCGTTCAAACCATTCTAAAAATTGACCAACAAAGAACACCACCAAAGAAATCATATCTACACTGAAAAGTCGTTGTATTCAATTTTGTTAGATAAAGCCTTTTTAGGGGGAGCGGTTTAATTCAAAGGATTATGCTTTTGAGGTGAAATGAAAAATGACCAACCTGGTAGTTTTTAGCGAAGACCGGAGTGGCATATTCCACCTTGGCTGGGCATGGAGTTGGTGGTCCTTCATAACGAACAGGGCCGGGTTCCTCTCTCCGTTCAGCATGGACGGGCTGGGCATGCTCGCCGTTGATCGCGCGATACAATGTGCAGAAGCTACAAGTATTTATTCGGTTCGGAAGATAATCGTTAATTATTATGATTATTTTCGTATATGTCGTCTACTTACACTCCACCTCCATCGCAGAACTTCCGCGGAGTTCGTTTTTCCTCAGTCCTTGTCTCGGTCATTCCCTGCTCGTCCACATATTCCCCATCACTTGGTGCATCGCGCTTGGATCGAACATGGTATCTATTATCCAGCCCGTTATTATCAATTGACTCCACGGCCTCGTCGGGGATGATTTGTGTGACCTTCGGCAAGGTATCGTCCGCTTTGAGTACGGGCAGTGTCTTGGAAAGGAACTTCAGAGTCTGATTTCGGATGAGCTCACTGCGAACATATTTAACAGACACTTTAATAGACGGCACAAACTTGTTTCGGTCGTCGACGGTCTTACAATGGATACGGCTCTCCTAGAACATTTTGTCGCATCGGGTTGCGTGGAATTTGGCCCTTATTCAAGTCACCGCAAATATTACTCACAGAAACGTACGACTTCTTGCTCTGCACACTTTTGCAATCGACGTTCACATGAATGTATGGCGGAAGACGCACTTTCGGCGGCACAGCGGACGGTGATTCAACAAATGCATAATAGCTAGTGATGATGCAATGATAAGAATTGAAGCTGGTTAGTCTTAGGTTCAAGCACTCACCCTTCTGGAGGTTCTTCTTCTGCGTTCTCCTGACCGTGCACTGCAATCAGCGTCAATGCAATGAGAATCTGCAATAGAAGTCGTTGTGCAAATTTAATTTATATGTATATATTTTTTGTTTGGCTTAAAATTCAAATATGTTCCGAACAATGCAGAAATTCTAATCGATTTACAATGAATTGTGTTAAAATTGGTTGCGCGTCCGAGTTCACTCTGCTATGATAATAAACTTCATGTACGTAATATTAACTTACGACTAACATGTGTTTGAGAGATTTTTGAATTGTTCGAAATTTCTTCATAAGAAAGATTTACGCTGTGTTTCTTAAGGATTTTGAACATAAATTGGAGCCTGCAACGAAAAAAGTTCATTAATTCCCAGTATATGGGAAGCTCTTATAATCGCCTCGAAAATCGGAACTGAAATTTTCGACATATCTTTACGTTTTGAGGACTTTAGAGTATATTTAAAGGGTCTTTAGAGTATATTTAACGTGTCTTTAGATAGAAGGATGTGTGTGTGTGTATGTATACGTACGTCCGCGGACAGTTTTTTCAACGAACATAACTCACGTAAACAAAGTCGTATCGACTTCTGTAAGGTGCCAATCGAAGCGTCTTTGCAATTTTAACAGCTGATTAGAGGCCCGGACCCGAGAAACTCAAGCTTAACGAAGATGCCAACTTCGACGTAAGCTCTAACGAAATGTTGCACACTTAGACAGTGACAGGGTGCGTATTATCCCAGGCCGACACCCGGGTTCGTACGTCAGTGTGGTCAGACCTATTACCTGATATCTCTTATTCTAAAGATGTTGTTGTTAAGTCAATCAAAGCTAATTAACATTTACAGATTTTAAGCAGATTTTCAATAGTTTTCACAGTAACATGTTTTTATTCTAATGAAAAAACTGTTTAAATTTTGAAAAACAAAATTCAATTCAATTTGCATTTTAGTAATCAATGCTTTGAATGGTATAATGTTGAATAGTCAATACTTTGCAAGATCGTATACTTTAATATCTTTCATCAAATAAAAAATTGTAGTTTTTAGTAGTTTTGTTCTTTAGTGTTCGTAAGATTTCAATTACTACCTCCCTCAGGTTTAATTGTTGAGAAAGATGTCGACTGGACTCACTTGCGTCTTCATCGATACTACGCTCTACAGCTGCTATGGTTTCTTCATTACGCACTGTACGACGTCTAGATGGATGCGTATTATCAATGAGAGTAAATTAAAAAAATTATGGACGCAACTAAATGACCATCACGCGACAAAATCTCTTCAGTCGGCGTAATAAAAAAACTGCATTCATTTTTGCTAGCGCCCTTTTGTCTTTCAAGCGACGATATGAAGAAGAAGAAAAATGTGAAAAAGGCTGTGTAACCTGCCCCTCACCCTACCAATATTATTATTTAAAGTAACATTACTTTCATTATTATATTTAATATCTATCTAAATATTACTGGGAATTTGACCGTGTGGACCACAAGGAGTGCACCTCACGGCTTGTTTTATTACATTGCTGCGTCGTATGAATGCAAACCATAATTGGACCTCGAAAACTCAGATAGTGTTTGCGAGAAGAATTGAAACGAAAATTCATTTCATTGCAACAATTTCACTATTTCGCTTTATCCTAAGCACTTGGTCTACGCAACTCTTACCTTCTTTGTGAACAAATGACACGGCACAATCTTCCACCTATCAATTATTGTTAACACAATTATTGCTCACATGAATCATTTATGCAAATTGGGCTTTCGTTTCGATTGATTCATCACTGCGCCAAATCTGAATCTGAATTTGAACTCAACGAAAATACATTCGCCGAAAGATTTCCCCGGAATTCCAAAGTGTAAAAAAATTTTGTGGAATGTTTACCACCTGATTAGCGCGGACGGTAATGTAAGGTAATATAAGGTAAGTAAGTCAGTGTTAAGTGTGTGACGTGATGATATGTATTTTTAATTTTACAGGTTATTGGTGTTGGCCGCTCGTCGGGCACTCGAGCACTATCGCAGGGCGTCATGCTGGCCATCGTCGTGCATACAAACGTTTTCGGCTTACAAGAAATGGGCCATTGTATTTTGAGGCCAATACTCCACCTCGTTTACGGGCCACACAAAATACAATGCAAGCCCCCACAGAGACGACGCGAAATCGTTGTGGATTCAACGGTGCCTTCGCCTTGATCACTTACAAAGATTCACGTCGGTGCCGCGAAAGAACAACTCAGATGGAACATGGAGGTAAGCAACGTAACAAGCCATCAATGGAACCTCCGCGTAGGAGTCGAAAGCTGGCAGGAAACCCTCAAATATGGAACGCACAATTGTTGCGCTTATTGAAGGGCATTCGACCTGGTGTTACTTCTCTGTTCCAATTCTATTCAATCAATGCACGCTGACGATGTTATTGAACTAGATAGGATTTTGATTATGTACACAGAGCAGTGTTGGAAGCATTCGGATGATTGGATTCATTCAATCCGAACCACGAAATTCAACTTCCTTCGCTTGCGTTACAAATTGGTACTTATCACAATCAATGGATATTATTTGTCATCTAGAAAGACCGTCTACTAAATCCACAGACAATCATTTATTGTGTAATCCACTCAAATCACGCCATTTGTTTGGGTTGAACTTGTTGGGGGATTTCGGGATGCCGGTGGTTTCAGGAGGATTTAAATGACCATCGACAATTGCAAGAATCAATGAATAACATACTCTAGATGAACCCATGTCATGCAGACAAAGAATTTTGTCTAGTCAGATGTGAAATTGAAAACTGACTTTACCATAAAGAAACGAACAAGTGGTTATTAGGTCGGATTCTCAAAAGCCGGTAGTGAAAAGTTAACCACATGCCCTTTGTGATATTTGAAGGAAGTAGAAGAAATCGTTTGGCTTTCATGAATGTTATAAATATGTACTTAAAACAAATTTATAACCTCAATTGACACCTCAAGAACGTTAATACTATATTTTGTTCGTGAGATACCGTGCGTGCCAGAAATGACTTTGGATGTGTCAAAACAAAAAACTGTCACACTTAATCTTATCAAAATTTAATCAGCTCTGGACGTTGCTAAGACAAAGCATCTTTGACACGATTGACACCTCAACGAAGGCGATAAGACTGTGCTTTCGTGAGATATCGTTCTAGAAATGTACGTACGTACACACGCACGTGTTTAAAGATATACTTTTTTCCTCAATACATTTGAATCACTCCTTAGATCTCAAAACGTGAAGATATGTCGAAAATTTCGATTACGATTTTCAAATCAACTACAATAACTTAACTCAGATTAGTTGCCAATTTTCCATTTTTGTAGAATTTAAAAAAAAAACTATATTGTTCCTACGTGCCTTCTTCTTCAGTGCGAATCACAAACTGTGATTCGTAGGAATCAGGAGCAATATAGTTTTTTACAATAACTTTCTTATATACAGAGAAGTGGATAAAGTCGTGTATAACTTGCGACACACGATTTGAATGCAAAACCATATCTCAACCAAAGTGCAATGTCGCCATTCACATTGCCACATGATGGTCCTGGCTGCATTGATGCGAACATGCTGACGATTCTGCTTCTTGGATAGCCATGCCATCTTTGTACAGTCTGATTGGAAGCTATTTTTGCTGGCTACAATTTCGCCTACGTTTCCCTTTACTCTTGCGTTACTGTACAGGGGTCGTTGCAGAAGAGCTTGTTCCCTTTTTTTACGATTTTTTAAACGCTATATATCTCTACTATACTATGCCTGGGGCATACAAAATTCCTTCCTTTTTTCATACAGCTTCTGAGTAGCTAATTGTGCATCTCTGCGAGCTATTCTGATTTTTTGAAAAATTGTAGCCCAAAGGACCCCTTCAATCTGATCATTTTCATAGTCGGAAAAATCCATTGCAAAGAATCCAGAGAATCTAGACTCTCAATCGTGTGGAGAAAATTGAAACCCCAAAATTTCTTTTTTTGGCGGAACCAAGAATTCCTTCATTTCTACTGCCATCCTAAATTATATAAATTGCGTGATCCGGCACTGAAATCAGTATTTGATAAAGAAGCAGGCATTTTAAATTTCAAAAATTCTGCAAGTTCACTGCATAATGGAATAAAATACGATAGTACAGACTCTACTGGCATTGTTGTTGTTACGGGCATCACAATAAGTTGTAACATACATTTTTAGAGACTTTTCATATCCCTTCATTAACTCATTTTGTTATTATCAAGCAATCAATGCCAATTTAAAATTGTTTATAGTCTTACAGATGGCTAGTTACGTAACATAATTATCTTGTTAAAACTATACATATAGCAAATATTTTAGCAAGCAGGAATTTTTTGCGCACAAGAACAATTCAAGATTTAATGTTGAAATTAGATATGTATCGTTTAGCATGTTAGGTCAGTTAGCTTTTCATCTAGACATTCCAAGACCTTAAGATCAACGGATTTCAATCCAGCATTCGTGGTTTCATTTGTATTTCAAGCAACAACTGCCTCTTGAAAGTGCTCCTGGCATCATATCCTCGCTTCAAACAAGCGTTTTGTAGGTCAATGGCCACAACTGCGTGTTTAATCCACGAAACCGACCAAGTTTATGAACAATTTTTCCGAGCGTAACTGTGAAAATTCAGTAGTGCTCGGCACATTTTCGCATTAGCATTTCAGTTAATTCTAATGATCGAATAAATCTCGTCTTGGCTGACTTCAACCATGATCTATGATGGTAAATAATTATATGCATACAAACTAACTACTTAAAGATCCGCAAGAGTTCTTAAAAGCGAGATCCGTTTAGGAAGGCAACGATCATTTGCTCGTTACTACATATCATGCCTAGTTTCGCGCCAGACCCTCCTCAACATATACATATGTGGGCCAAGTGGTGCAGTGAATAATTCATCGTTTTTGTGCATGTTTTCCAAGGTCCATTTATCAAACGATTTGTGGTTGACCACTTTTCAGATTTTCGTACACGACGTTACCCGGCAATAAACTGATTTGCGCATTTTACTGTAGATACGAACAAACCAACAAGTACACGTACTGCTCCGGAAATTCCGACGAGGATAATCAATTTTTTTATATGAAAGAATGCCGCGAATGTAGGAGCCGAAGTAGATAACGGCTAGTTTTCATTAGCTTCCAGTTTAGTGCGATCATTGCGGCATGAGTGAGCGATCTGTAAAATGATACACGATCATCACGAATTCGTACTAATGTGAAATTGTGAGTCGAATGCTTCTATGCATGAAGGTATCCTATATCGGATTGCTCAACACTATGACCCAAATATCTTCGATTGTAACTGTTTGGAGCTTTAATTCATCATTTAATTAGCTACTCGATTTGGCTACTAGTCCATGGCTAATGTCGTAATAAAAACAAACAGAACCCAATATTCAGTTCGATAACCCGTACGTAATCTTTAATTACCGATCACAAAACAATAAGTGCGAAAATCCTTCCTTGGATATGATAATAATTGATAGATAATTAAAGCGCCGCCAGTCACACAAGAAAGGTGTTAAATAGGAGTGCATGATAGTGGAGTAGGGAATCTATTGTAGTGGAAATTTCAAGAAAGCAAAAGTGGTTGCACTAATCGATAATTAGATTCCATCAAAAACAATTTGCCAAGAATGCCAGTACAGTGCTATATACAACAGATCATTGTAGGATCGTAGTCGCGCAACCATCGTGCCTATCAAAATATCAGATAAGTATGTTGTTAAAAGTTGGGAAAATGGTTAAAAATCTACTGAAAATAACAGTTTTTACCGTGAAAATGTCGGAATATCGAATCATGGCAGTTTACGCAATAGTAGATGCGTGATGGATTGATTATCTTCGTAGCCAAAAAAGAATGATGCAGTGCAATTCTCTATGACCACATGATCATAAAAATTGATGGATATTTTTGAGAATCAAGCGAAATTAAGTTTTTCGTAATCAGACAATAAACAGTTGGGATTTATGAGTTTGCTGCGAAATCACTCGACTCGAAACTAAATGTGCAGAATTGGTATGGTCCATAGAATGATCTTACTAGGTTTGTCCCAAAATTATCGAGCCTATCTTTTTATCTCTGCGTCATGTGGCAGCACGAGAACATATGTAATTGCACTGTGACAGTGCGAGAACTATGGCAGCACCAAGTAATTCTTCTTCGTGCAATATGGCCGCAAAAAGGATCGATCTACTCTATCGTCAGCCGCCGCATCGTGCACACTACTCTTGCGTAAGCCTCCGCGTCATGCACACATCTCATACTGAATATTATGTAAAAAAATTGTTACTTCAATTTTAATCAACTATATATAAAGCAAGATAGCTACAGCCACGACGTTGAAGCTTTACCAGATATCGATATAGACTACAACTCTTCAGAAACTCTCTCGATGTCGCAGTTTTCTTCGAAACGCCTTAGTTCGCACACAGCGTGTATTTATTTATATAGACTTTTTCGTTTTTGTTGGATTTTTGTTGTTGTTAAAAATGACAGAAAAAATAGATCAACGAATTTGCATCAAGTTTTGCTTTAATGGTAGAAAGATTACTGGTGATGAATCATAGGTTTACGGCTATGATCCAGACACAAAGCGACAGGCTTCACAGTGGAGGCATTCCTGATCGCCAAAGCCAAAAAAATCACGCCAAAGTCGGAGCAAAGTTAAGACGATGTTGACTGTTTTCTTTGATTATGACGGTGTTGTGTACCATGAATATGCTCCGAAAGGTCAAACGATCACTAAAGAATACTACGTTTAACTATTGAAAAGATTACGTGATGCAGTAAGAAGAAAACGGCCACATTTTTGAGCAAGCGGTGATTGGCTGCCTCATCACGACAATGCGCCAGCGCATTCATCGTATCTTGAGCAGCATGACGTACAGCTTTGCCAGCCTCCGTATAGTCCCGGCATAGCTCCTTGCAACTTCTGGCTCTTTCCCACATTAAAAATACGGTTTAAAGGACATCCGTTCGATGAAAATAATGCGACGAATTCACTGAAGGCAATTCCGAAAACTGACTTCCAGGACTACATCAGGAAGTGGAAACACAGCTGTAAGCGTGTTGTTCAATCAAATGGGGACTACTTTGAAGGATGTCACTTACCGGATGATAAAGTATAACACCAGTGCGACGGGATGAAGGTAGGTTCAATACTTTCGGGACAACCTTCGTATATTCTAGTTTACAGGATCGAAAATACGATGGTACAATACTGTGATATCATTATTGTAAATGAAATGATAAAATAGTATTTGTAGTTTCGATTTTCAAAAGGATTTGTACCCAAGTTAATCTTCAAGTTTGCGAGGTCAAAATAAAATGTCTGAAATCCGCGGAATTACTTCAAACCTGATATTGTGTTGCTATTTTTTTTATTATGCTTTCATCAAAACTATGTATAGTATGTAAAATCCGTATTCACACCCCTCCATTTTGGATGAAAATTCTAAATTTTCAGCAACGAGCTGCTATTTTTTTAGTATTTAGTTGGGTAAACGTTTTGTTTTAAAATAGCTTTTAACCGTTTTGGCATCGATTTCACCAACTATGTAGTTAAATTTGATGAAATATTATGCCATTCTTCTCTAACAGCCTGTTTTAACCCTTGAATGTTTCGAATGTCATGATTTTGCAAAATCCTTTTAATAATTGACTCTAAATTCTCGATCGGATTTATGTCAGGACTTTGTAGTGGGGTTTTCATATATTTCCGACAGTTGTATAATATCCAGAGATATGTGTTTAAAACCCTATGTTTGGGGTCATTATCCTGTTGGAAAATATAATCCCGTTCGCATCATAATTTCTTCGCATTTGGACAAGGGTTGCCTTCAAAATATTGATGTACATCTTTGAATCTATTCTATTTCCGTCGATAAAGTGCAAATTTTCAACACCCGCATCGTATCTAGCCAAAAATACTATGGTGCTCAGCTATTGTGCCATATTGTATATACTAGGGATGTATTTGTTTAACAGTTCCATAATATCTACTACTAGGAAGTTATTACATTTTAAGAAAATGATGCATGTGCGATATATACAAGAGCTGGTCTTTAGTGTGGTCTTCTGGTTCGTTAGATTAATAGTGCGAATCATACTATATGACCATCCAGCAAGGATTTTGCTTCGAGCACAGCAATCCGAAACTGGAACTGTTAAACAATTACGTCCATAGTATCTATTATACATATGCCACAATTGCTCAACACCATAGCATTTATGGCTGACCACGTTGGGCGTCATCTTGGTTTATTTATATATGTACACTCAAAAGACATATGTATTGTTGAAAAAAGGTGCATGTTCATATTCAATGAAGGAGCTGAGAAAAAATTCATAAAAATCCGCTATTTTCTGGCCTTCTTATGTGTACTACATAGTGCCTTAAGAATAAAACGATTCTCAATTACTGAAACTAAGTTCATGACTCTTGGAGTCAGCACGCAATCAAAATTGCGCTTTCATGTCGAATTTTCAAAGGACTTTATGGAATGAATCAGTTATGGTCGGGATTATGCATTTAAAGCTACACATTCTATTCCTATTGAACATTACTTCGCTTCATAGCAAACTGAATACTATGACTACAAAAGTGCACATGACCATCAGCCGGAAATAGTATCACAAAACCATACATATTAAGCTGAATTACTCTTTTGTACTTCCATCCGGTGAAAGTAGGCTAAATACCTCGATCCGTTCTTTATAACATTCCATATACCATGTATTTCGCTTCTTGCAAAATGTACAATCCCCCGTGCTCGCGGTCGATTGACAATTTTTTTATGAAAATATATACAATTTTATGAAAATAAGATGGCGATTTCGTGAGAAAAATTCACTTTCGATAATATCTTGTTTTTGTTTTTTCTTATTTATTTTGGTATGCACCTGATGCAAATTTAGCAAGATTTTATTTGCTTCTCGACATTTTCATTTCGTTGACCCGATGACCTGGAAAATAACGTTGACCTCAATGTTAACGTTTGTCTCTTTAATATTAAGACACGATGTTTCCTTATCTTTGCAAACGATGATTTGAAGATGGTAACATGCTCGTTAAACCGGGAATTCACATCGATTAAGGACATGAGTTCAGTGAACATGTTGCTGTCTTTCAGTCCCATAGAAGCTACATTTGGACCTGAATACAGTATGCGCGCGCTACTAGATTTACTAAACGAAAAATATCTCATTGATAAGAAGACAATGGTATTGATCAAACAACAACTAGGACATTATGAATAAAACTATTGTTCTAAAGATTTTAATGTCCAGCCAATACCTAGTCTAATATAAACGAAATTCTTTTATCAAATGAAAGAAATCTTCAAATGCAAAACAGAAAAGATTTCACTACTAGAAACGTGAAGTTCAGTAAACTTTCAAAGAAAATTTAGCTCCGCAAATAACTACGAAATGATGAAAGACAAAGGAATTTCACTTTCATCGAACTGTTATTATTATTCAAGAACATCCGAAATACATCTCATTTGGTTTTTTATAGCTTATAGCATATTAGGCACGATCACTTATTTATCTACAAATTTGAAGTCAACAGCTTTCACATGAACGAATATAGACACTAAAAAAATTGCGGTTTCTTGGCTATTAGAAGAAGAAGACTTAATTATAATATAAGAACTCTTTCTGTCGATTGAGGAAATGGTGATGATAATCCAATGGTTTTTGTGGTGGCTTTTGTTTGGTAACAATAATCTAATTGACTAGAATTTAATTGATAACATTAAGTTTTAAGTTTGATCTAAAGTTTTCAATGAGATACAATTAAAGAGAGATAGATGAAGAAGCCTCAGTAATATAGCAAATACTTTCCATTTTACGTGGGGACGTTGTACATATCTAACTATTAGGTGTAGCTCTAATGATTAGATATTGATAAGGAAGCTTTGTGAATGCCACAAGCACTCTTTTTGCATTGCTAAGTTGGTCCTGTATTTAAAACACAAAATAGTCTAGATCATCACATTCGTATTTCAGTTGAGAAGGACTAAGAATTATATCGGCTGTGCCATGATACCCCGAAAATAGCGGGCAATGTCTATGAAGAAATGAAAGATGAAGATTGAAGTCGTTCAACTAGTTAAGCTTTGCATGTGTTCGAAATTATAATGTATTCCTAGCGTAGTGCTTGAATTAATAGTTAGCCGGTCTTCGTTGTTCTTTATAAATGCCTGTCATCCTCTCCTTTAACTTTCGCCCATAAACAAACATAACCCAGATAAAAGCTATTTCGTATTAACTGTTTCATAATGCTTTGTTTTCTTCGATCTGTCTTTAGTTTGAGTTCAAAATTTTCAAATGATACTTAATTTTTCTTTGAATCTTTATCTGAGCTTCTTTTCTTCACATACGCGAGTGCATCAATTTCAATGTTGGATCGTTGTGCTTCTGCAAGATCCCATGTGTAAACTCCTTCTGCTGTTCATTTTTTTTATTTGATCTTTTGTATCATATAGGTACAGGGTAAAGTACAGTATTTGGAAATTTATTTCATAAAAATAATATCGTCTAAATGTAAACCTTCACGTCCACGGCATTCATTTAGTCGAACGGTAAAAATTCCAATGGTGGCTTGGCAGGTCGACTCCGTGATGGCTGCAATTTCGTAGCGAATATTTTCTTTCAAATGCGTCAGACAAGTTGGCTTATTGTTATAAACTTTTGATTTAAGATAATCCCACATGAATGTCCATAGAAGTTAAATCAAGACTGCGTGGATGCCAGTTTATGTCGACCTCTCCTGGAGGTCAATTTGACAGGAAAAATTTAACGTACCCTAGGCAGAGACGTATTGGACGTGTGTGTGGTTGCACCGTCCTGCTGGAACCATGTTCTTTGGTTATAGCCAGACAAATTTTGCAGTTCTAGCACCAAGAAATTGTCTGACATTTTCACATAACGGTAACATAACAAATGTTAACTTTCTTTTGAGACACTCTGTACATTTATGTACTATACAAAGTGATTACCGAGCGATATGCAATCGTGGTCAGCAAATTGCCGGTAGACAATACAAAACTTTATATTCTCAAGTAATTGAGTGAAACTCGGTGGTTTTGTCGCAGAGGTCCAACAATAGCTTTTGTCTGTAGCTACGTGAAAGTAAAAGAATCTCTTGCTGGACAGAACGCGTAATCAATAGAAGAAAGACGTCGTCCAGACCAAAACTACAAATTTGAAGAAGATTGAATTGTACGCTGAATTTTGCTTTCGGGGTATTTCTGCCTAGAAATTTTGAAATTTTCAAAATTGTTTTTTTTTTATTTATTTCGTTAGTAAATATCACCAAAAAAATGTTTTCAATGTTTTCAAAAAAAAAAACGTACGAGTTTTACGATCTGTAGACTGTGCCCAGCGCCCCTCTTTTTTTTTGATCAGCTGCTTGAATATAATCGTTTGTATATCATTACACTCGAGTATAAATGTAGTCTGAATGATGAGGAATCAAAACGTAGATCTCAAGTCAGACGGTTTACTGAAGCTTTGACAGTTTTAACTCGTGCGTCTGGAATATGGTTCCAAAACAAACACTTGCGGTCAAGAACATTGTTGAAATTGCTTCACGGACAGCTGCTTGTTTGCTTAATGAAGGTTTTTGCACCCTATTAAAATCATGCAATTAATGGGAGTGACAATTATTATGATTTTTAAAAAAACTATCGACCGATTGTTCCAAATTTTTTGATATGTTATATCTTACATATATCGCGGATAAATATATTTAGAGTTAGAGCGTTTACCGACTTTGAAAAACCTAAGTTTTGCAAAAACGCGTTTAAAAAAAGAGAAACAGCTGATTTACAGTTTATAGTGCATCGAAGAGCTGAGTTTTAAAATCCTGTAGCTCCGTCAGTTTTGCTCCAATCGACCTAATTGAATACCCTTGAAGAGTTCTAGTACCAAAAAAATACCATACTCTCCCTTGAAAAGAACTAAATTGCTAACAGCAAACTAAGGTATGGTTTTCAGCGAAATTCTGTCTTCTAATAACGTCAGTGCTGGGCTTCTTTCCAGAAATGGACGTAAGAGAAATTTTGCCTATCAAAAACAGATATAATTTCGGAAAAACACGTATTTTTCAGTTCAATATTTGGTCTTCAACTGTACAGTAGAAGTCTTGATTTAAAAAAAAACAATTAAATATATGAGATTATTCAAGAATGAACATTTATTTTACAATAATGTAGAAAAAATTGTAAAGGGATATTTTCCAACTCAAGGGTCTCACATTTATACTGTCCGGACCTTGTTATCTTCAAATCTCGCTCTACCTTTACAATTGCACTATGAATTCGGAAACCATATCTCTCCAAATAACAAGACAGCAATATGTTACAAAACAAGCATCACACACTTCCAAATATATTAAAATTTTAAAAATTCTAGCAAATTTAAACGTAACAATCAATCAAAATGATATAACTGTCTTTTTAAAAGATTAGACTCCAATTAGAAAACGTGTTACAGAGACAATTCAAAATCAGACCGGGCTGATTAGGAACCATGTTTAAACACATTACCAGGGTCAAGCAAATGATATTTTATTTAGTGATTTATTTAGCAAAAACAAGCTACACTAACTTGAAAATAAATTCACATAAATTCGATAAAAGGTAGACGTTCGTGATCGGACAACTTAGTGTGGAGCCACGCAAATAAATGTTTATCCTAAATACCTACTACTGCTACTTACTTTCTCAAATGAGCTCCATAATCGAAAACAACAAAATTCTTAGAATTTCATTGCCGTCACACTTTCCTCTATAGTTTTTAAAATATTCAAAATATCTTATATTAAATGGTGCTAGTGACGAAAATGAAACTTTCACTTAGAATCGACTGAATTTCTTCAGTTTATGGCTGGTTTGATGTTTCGATTCGAAAAACATATGTACGTAGAGTATTTGGCAATCAGGACTGTATAGTGTTTTTTAAATAATTATTTTTTATGATTAAGTGCAGCTATAAGTAGTTAATCGAACACTCGCTATCTTCAAAGCTTTCATCTCATTTTTTTCAATTGTTTAGCTGAAAGTCTACAAATCACCATTTTACCGTCCACACCATAGATAGAATACCAAGATCTCCGTTTTGCACGGCGTTTCTAGACGAACCCAAGCTGTGATCCAGCTCACAGCATCATATGTTAGCAATATTATTTCAAATGAACCATCATTTGCCGTTTGAAGCGATTATGCCTTTATATGCCGAAATATAGATTTTCAATTGCATGCTTTCTAAATCTTCTCTAATCTTCGTTTAGGGTTCAGACTTCGATTTGATTTTCCATTTCGAATTGTTAAGCTCGCCAAACTGGACTGTGGTGAATTAATCCGGAATAATGCGTGATAATGTTCCGAGACCACTAGCTCCAGCAGAAACGTCTCTTCTATTCCTTCCAGATTAGCTTAGACTTTCCCTGCTCGCGTTAGTTCTGCTCCAATCTCTTCACAGACAATTTCATGGATTCGTGCATCAATTTTCCCATCATGTAAATGCCCTTCGTGCTGCGCAACTCGAGTAATCGGACTAGCAGAAACCTCTTTTGGGAATGATCAGGCAGTTTTTATGATCCAAAGATTCGTGCATCCTAGTGATGCGGATTATCAGCAAAGCATGTACATAAGTTGATAGACGTTGCAAAGGAATCAAAAGGAACATATTTTGGATATTTATGCGCACAATACACCTTGCGTTCCAGTTTTTGCGCTATTAGCGAATAAAAGTGTCCACATGGCGATTAGTAAATATAAACACTAAATACTAGACCTCGATGTATGTATGTCTAAGCTGTTCAAGCAGAATTGCCGCCATCAGTACCTTAAGACGATCAGCTCGTTTGAACAAAAATTCGCACAAGATTGTTATATTTAGCACATCTACTGCTATCCCACCCATAACTTATCAGACCACACAATTCATTGACTTTTCTTGCTGGAGAGCTTAATAAGAAAACCATTTTACAGTTACCTAACGCTAATCAATTCTATCTTCATTCTCTGCACAATTCTGACGATTATTCAAACAAAATAAAAAAACATCTTCTACTCACCAAAGCATATTTTAAATCCATAATCTCATCAACCGTGCACACTCGTCCGAAATATTCTGTTCGGAACAACAACTAATACTGAAATACTTTACTTCGACAGTGGATAAGTCCACAACGCGATATATTGCGGAAAATAAAACAGGAAGAACTAAAATCTTACGCGAAATATTCACCAAGAGTTCATACCGTTCCGTTTGGCGTATACCGCTCAACTAACAAGGTCATGGAATAGTGGTAGACTCGAACCTTGCGTTGCGCATTACATCTCCAACATTCCATGCAGCCCAGCCACGAAGTCAAGTTCAAGAAGAACCACTTCTCTTCTGCATTTTGCTGAAGCCAACCAACCGCCATGTACATGTGTGATATGGTGTTCCTCCAGCACTATTCGACGGTATCCGATTTTCTTCTGCCGAGCGGAGTCCACTTCAGCCATGTTACTTGGTGTTAACCCAACAACTGGCGTCAACTTTAACTGGTTTTAGTCTTTCCGATTCCCTTGAGAACTGAGTACTTTTTGCTGATGAATTTCTTCAAAGACGACCAGCTTCAGAAATCCTTTAAACTAAGATCCGCAGAAAATAACGGTCAAATTATCGAGGAAAGAATGCTGTGATGACGATGGTCTGGATACCAATTTGTTTGGTAAACGGTGTTCAGATTGCTCAGGTTGGTCGCAGCCATTTGATATGCACATCAACTAACTTCCCCCTCCAAGTGTTGCTTCGTAATACATTTTTAAACAGCCATTCACCGTTTGAAGTCATAATATTTTTAAAAACAAGCCCATCCATTCGGGTGAGTGAAGATAAATTTTGACCATGTTTCGAAATTTTTTAAACGTGAATTCTATTATTGGAAAGGCAATAATTCAAAAAGCTTTCAGTTGTTTGCGGCTACATATATAAAGGGTCTTCCAATAGGGACTTCCGAACTTTGACAGTTGATGGCGGCCATATTGTTGAAATCAGTCGATTTCGCGTTGCTCACAAGAACTCAGCCTTTCGCAGACCACAACTTGGCGAATTTTGCGCCTGCACCCGTACAAAATTCAACTGACCCAGGAGCTGAAGGTAAACGATCATAAACAACGACGTGTGTTGGCTGAATGGGCAGCTGGAAAATGACTACTTTTCATCGAAAAATCATCTTCAGCGATGAGGCCCATTTCTGGATGAATGGGTATGTCGACAAACAAAATTGTCGAATTTGCGACGACACCAATCTACATGAGCTCCAAAAGCGTCCAATGCATCCGAAAAAAGTCACTGTTCGGTGTGGATTTTGGGCTGGCGGCGTCATCGGTCAATTCTTCTTTGAGAACGACGTCATCACCGACAACGGCGATAAAGGTCGATGATTACCAACTTCTTTTGGTCTGAATTGGATATTATGGACACCAAGAACATGTGATTTCAACAGAACGGCGCTACGTGCCACACAGCACATGCCATCTTGGAGATTCTGCACGAACGATTTTAGGGCATAGTCATCTCACGTGCGATTTGACCCCGTTAGACTTTTTCTTGTGGGGTTATTTTAAGTCGCAGGTCTATGCAAATATGTAATCCACAAACCCTCAAAGTCAACATAATCCATGCCATCGGTCAAATTCGATCTGATTTATGCGCCAGAGCCATGGAAAATTGGATATTTCGAATCCGTGCCACCCAGAGAACCCGCGGCGGACATTCGAACGATGTAATATTCTGTACCTAACGGCATCGATAGGACTATCAAACGAATAAAAAAATCGATGATTTCTTACACACATACACACTTTGTTTTAAAAATAGCAAGTGCCTAATGAAAAACTTTTTATTTTAGTAGCTTTGAGGAACACCACTGATTTCACTTAACCAAGTTCCAAAAGTGACAGTTGGCTTTGTGACATGTATTGCAAGTAGCCATATTTATAAGTTCAGAAAGAAATCTTTAGATTTTAGTCAAATTGAGTGTAGAAACCTTTCATTTAGGTGCAGGCAAGCTGCCTCGGAAATCAGGAAGTGTTTTTTTTTTAATTTTTTTTGTTTACTCCTTTCATACAATCAGAAGTCAATACGGGTTAAAAAAAATACACCAACACCTTCATTTTAAAGACACCACTTAAGATACACGAATGAAGAGTCCACGAAAGAAGTAGGGATAAAAAAATGTGATAAAATACAGCAGAGCGCCAACAGCAAAACTACTGGATTTCTACACTCTATCTAACGGATTTTGTATATTTTATGCTCAACAGACTTAATGTTCCGGGGATGACGGAAAGAATTAACGAAAAGAAGTAAACAAAGATATCTATGGTACATAAAATGGTTGGATAGGAATGGAAGAGATATTCTCTTAGCGCATCGGAATCGGACTGTACACCCGGTTTCCCATTAAATAGTTGCTTTCGCCAGTTATGGCGCATTGCATGCATAGATTCGGAAATGCTTGTGGCCACTAAACAGTTTCACATGGATGGATGGGCTTCTTAATGAGCGGACAGGTTCAAAACAATTCATTGACCGATTTCGGGTGTTGAGGTGCAGCGAAAAAGAAAATCTTTCGCCGAGTCAACACCCAGTTGAAACAGGCAAATGAAATCTCAGCCTTGACCCATATTCGTTCGTAACCAGCTTCTGGCCGGGTTTAGAGACCTTTCGTGACAAAGTTCCATGTGATGGCGTATGAGCGCGTCTTCGTGAAAGAATTGGTAAACATGAACTGGGTCTGGTTAATAAGCATAGGTAGCAAACGAAGAAGCAGAGAAATTCATCACATGCCCCGAAGTCCGATCGAAAAATTACTCCGTGGGCCTGTTTAATTCTGCTGAACATGACTGAGGTGCTTGCGAACATGCAATGCAATTACCAAGAGAGTTTTGTAAAAATACATACTATTCAACTTTTCTTAATTTTTTACTAATTAAGTGCTGACGGATAGCTACAAATATCCGAATATAATTGGTATGCATAGCCAAAGCTAATTTCTCGAAAATAATGCATTCGGAGATGTGAGGAGCAATGTTGTGGTGTACATACAAAATTTCTCTCCTATTCTGGAAAAGCTAGATTCAAAGCACCACGAAAATATTCACAGGCATCCAACTGGAACACTAATAATAGATTTATACAGCATGGCAAATATTATGACTTTCTATTTGGACACTATTTCTATTCAAACATTTCCCTTTGAACAAGATTTGATTAATATTTTCAAAATGAAGCATTCTTTACATAAATAGGTATGCACGCTTTTCCTTAAAAAATATTTTGTAATCAACGTTCATTGCTACGACACTTATTTTCTCTATGAAGACGTTACAAATTGACCACACTGAAATAAGTTATCGATTCATATCCGAAATCGCTTGTCAACACGCAACCCAGTGCCCTTTTTTCGTAATGTAGATGATCAGGAGGACAAGGCTCGATTTGAGTTCGTGCGACACTGATGATGGTAATGATAATTTCGGTTTTGCATTCGTGTTAAAGTATTAGCTAATCATAGGCAAATATTCATATGCAGTAGGACCTCATTAATTCGGACTCCCACTTATCTGATGATCGCTGTAATCCGGACGGGCGAGATTTGTTGTCAGTTCTTTGTCAATCGCCTTGCGTATATGTAAACAGTATTAGTAAATTTCGCCCACTCGCTAACATCATGGCGCCATCACGTGAACATAAAACATTGAAAGCCAAATTGAGAATTTTAGAAATGTTAAATAAAGGTGACAGTTCATTGCTCAAAAATTTGGTATAGGCAGGTCAACTGTAAGTGACATAAAAAAGAACAAAGATCAAATCTTGAAGTATGTTAGCCTAACAGAACGTGGTCCCGGTGACCGAAAACACTAAAGAAATTGGAAAATCCCGCTTCAGAAGATGCTTTGTTTACATGATTTTTGCAACAAAGGCGATTGCATGTTCCTGTAAGTGGTGATATGACTTGTGAGTATTTCATGGCCATATCACAAACTCCAATATCGGGTTTAATGCAAGCAGAGGTTAGATGAAGGAATAAGACGTTTAAAAATGGTGAGTGAAAAACTATCAAGTAATAAGCTACTATCGGACCATTTCAACAAGAGTTTCAGAAAGTTATTAGAGAGAAAAATCTAACAGTGGAAATGCTGACGAATCTGGTTTATACTGGCGACTGTTGCCCAATCAAACTTAGCGTCTGGAAATGAGCGGGCCGCTTCCGGAAGAAAAATGATGAAGATGACAGTGACATTTATGCCTTGCGCAAATGCGGCTGGAACCCATAAACTCCCATTGTTTGTTGTCGGAAAATCAAAAAACCCGCGTCTTTCTATTTATTATAACGCACAAAAAAAAATACTTGCGTTACCAAAGACTTGTTTATTGAGTGGTTTAAAACGGAATTCGTTCCGGCGGTCCGTCTGTTAATTTACCTTCTCAGGCAATTGTTACTCTTGAATAATTGTCCATTGTCAAATAGATGAATTTTTCATCTTATTTTTCTTGGACGGTTTTTTTTTTTGTTGAAAAAAACACATCTATGTGCTTTATTCTATCCATAATTAAAAGTCGTCTCCTATATATTGGAGTCTTCGAAATACATCATGTTTAGTCTAATTTCAAAAATGGGGACTTCAGCAATTTAAAATGTATATCAAAATAGCGAGTTTTGTTGATGTGAGAGCATTTAATACGTTTTTATTCTCAGTGTGACTTAATTCTCTCATACAATAATGAACTCGTTAACACTTTGCAACCTGAAAACAGCATATCTACATAGATCAAGCAGTATTGGCTATCCTTGGTCTTCTCATAAAGTATGCATGTCGAAATACATTTTAAAGGAATGCAATCCAGATCCAGCATTCTGGTTCGTAAATATTATGTCAGTATATTTATAACGGAAGACTTCGTTCGTGTATGCTTAACTGTTTTAAAAATCAATAGTAATTGATTGGATCACCTTATTCTACTTGCCGACCTGATGGCATGCACTACGACAATCTGCCCCTCAAACTCAATCCACATATCGTACCGCCTCGACGTGACTGTCTTGGATAGTAGTGATTCTATTTCTACAGACTATCGTCGTGCTCGATATTGGCTCCAACTCAGCCGACTAGCTTCATCAAAAGCACCAACGAAGATTTGCTAGCACCACCGCATCAACAGCATTCCAATTAAATTTTACATTTGCACTCAACGTAGGAATGGGGTCCTATTTCTATTCTGGATTTATTGGGCTCGTGTTTTCCAGTACGTAGTTGATAGTTCATTAGGTGAAATCCTCAAATTTTGGAGCAAAATGTATAGACTCGCTCCACTTACTTAGAAGCGTGGAGCTGTCCTCGATAAAAGTTCGCGTACTAAGTGCATGATTCGAAGTTGACCTATTTTTGTATGCCTGCATCTTTAAAATTCCTCCAAAGTATACCAAACCAATGTATTCCCTTGAAATAGCGATCATTCAACTGAACTACTACACGTTTCTAAGTTAATTAGCTTTCATGGTGTCTGCAAATCAGCCAAGTAATTTGGTAGATGCACGGTTGATGCTGGTTAAATTTCTAAATACGAATAGCATACACTTCCAATCCCCGGTTTAATCGTGTAAAAGTTTCCTAGATCCAATGCTAAATTACCTGAGATGATCCATTCGAATCCATATTATCGCCGATTCGGTTTAATCAACCTATGCCTCGTCATTTGGTATTATGTTGGCGCAATTTCGATGTCCAACAGTTTTCACATAACCCGGTTTAAATTCCGACAAAAAAAACAAGATGCTGAGCTCTCACCACAAATATACCACATCTACATACAGTCGATCACAGCTTAAATGATGTGAGTACTTCATACGAGAAAAATGCTTCAGAACTGCTAGAATATGAAAAGTCCATTTATAAAAACTATAAAGTATTCCAGTTTAGGGTCTTATTTATCAATTCCAATAAAAAAACAACACAATATTACTTCATTTAACAAGAAAAAAATCAAATTCATTTAAAACGAACAAAATCACCTCACAGCTGAAATGATGTTCTCTTGTGAAAGTCCTTAATACCAGTTATGATTTTTTCAAAACTTATTTTGAATACTTTGTAGGATCGCCCAATTGTTTTAAAACCGCCTTGAGACGATCTGGCATTGAATGTACCAACTTTAAGTGTACTCAGACGAAATGACGTCCCATTCCCATCTGTAATGTCCTTTTAAGGTCGTTCTTGTTGCCAATTCGATGTTTTACGTCTTCCAGTTTAGACCATAAATGTTCAATGACGTTTAGATCCGGCGACTGAGCAAGCGTTTTAATTTGGTGCGGGCAATTCCAAATCACCCAGGTTCGAACTAATTCAGATGTATGTTTGGGATCGCTGTCCTCGTAAAAACCGGAAGTTGTTCTATATATTCAATTTTTCCGCACTCTGCAGTTAATTAGACTCCAAGATGTTCAAATACTGAAATTTGTCCAGGTTGCTGTCAATAAACACCAAATTGGCTACTCCTGAAGACGATATGCATCCGCAAATCAGCACATGGCCACCACCATGTTTAATAGTGCTGTTTAAATTTTGTGGATTCGGTTCGGTGTTTGGCTGTCATCACACATAACTCCTTCAATCGTTGCCGAAAAGGTTAAATTTGCTCTCGTCCGCGAAAATAACGGTATCTCAGAACGTTAAAATCTTCGACAAATATTCTCGAGCAAATTTGATTCTGCTTGCTATGTTTTTAGCACTTATATATGGCTTTTTCCTGCGTATTCTCCCGTTGTAATTTACATCTCGTAACACCCTCCTTATGGTCTTAGGGCAACGCTTCTTATTCAGGTACTTTTCAGCTTGCCGAGCTAATTTCGGAGAACTAAGTTTTGGGTTTTTCTTTATCTGTCTTACAATCCAGCGACAATCGGAATTTTATTTGGCGCCGTGTTCTCTCTTTATTTTCCACATGATTTTCCCGAAAATATCGTTCAATTGTATGATGGACGGTAGAAGGTGGTTTGCACACTATTTACGCTATATTTTTTTGAGATTTTCCCTTTTTAAAATGATTAATTAGTCAGTTATTCGCTCCTCAATGGTAATTCGCCGATCCATTTTGACCTAAACTAAATTTTTCTACTTTATTCAACCGAAATTATGAACAAACCTTTACTAGAAATGCCTATCAACGTTCTCAAACTTTAAGGAGTTACAACACAGTAGAAATTCCAAAAAATCGATTTTTTGGCTTAACACATTCACTGCCCATGCCCAATCTTGGGTTTACGGAGTTTGCCCACTGGTTCCTAACCTCAACAACACTTGTGACTCACACTGTGCGTCATGGGCGTCCCTAGCCCGGTTTTCAGTTTTTCTGGTTCAACATTGCCCATGACGCACAGTGTGCGTCAATTTAGAAATAGGTAGAAGAAGTAATAACTGTCATATTATTAAACATTTATTATATTTATGCAAATAAGTAATTTAAAAAATACTGAAACAATATATAATAAAAGAACTGCCACCAACATATTATGGGAATATATAAAAAAAATATGATAAAAGTACATCAATCATGATGCAAAAATACAACATATATCAAATAAAATACATAAATTCACTTTTCACTGTAAATTTTGATGATATTCTCGGAAGCAAGGTTTCAAACACAATCCTGGTTTGTCTGGACAGTCTGGACAAAAGTAGTTTGAATCTTTACGAATTCCATTTTTGTAACACTGCTTACAACGTTTACGTTTTGCCACTTTACGTTTTCCCTTGTCAACCTTTTCCACTTCATCTGGAACGTGCATGTCACAACTCAAAGGCCTCATAGGAGGTGGCTTGTAAGGAAGAAGGGCTTCGCAAGTTGTCAATCTGAAGTCGTATCCGTTGATTTTAGGTCCAAATTCGTTACATAATAATTGGGCATTTATCATCATCATTTGGAATATATGAATCCCTAGCTTTTTATACCACCGCATAGTCTTATGTGTTGAAGGATAATAAGCAAGTAACTGATCATGTCTGTCCACCCCTGACATAAACTTATTATATTCAACAATCATTTTGGGCTTTTTCTTGGATCCTACTTCAACCATGTCTCCTGGAAACTCTGATGACAATGCCAACACATCTCTTTTGTCTTTCCACTTTGTTACGCATACTCCACTTTTGGTGTAACGAGAAATACTTTCACCCCTTTTCAACTTTTTTTGCACCACTTCAGGAGGATTTCCCTTCCTGTTGGATTGTAGGGTCCCAGTGCAATAGACCCCTTCCCTCAAAAGCTCTTCAGCAAGTGGGACACTATTGTAATAATTATCCATATAAACACTGTGCCCTACATTTTTTCTAAGATTCATTAGGTGATGGACGACTTTTGATCTGTGGTTTACTCCTCCCACCTCATTATCTGACGATCCTTGATACAGCAACAGCCTTTGAACTAGGCCTTTAGAGGAGGTTACACAATATAGTTTACATCCGTATTTGTGTCTTTTATTTTTAATAAATTGGCGAAAACGAAGCCGCCCCCGCCAGTAGACCATCGACTCGTCTAATGATAGTTCCTTTCCAGGGTCATATGTGCTCTCCATGGTTGAATTGAAGAACTCAATCAAAGTGCGAATCTTTCGCAAGTTATCATCATCTTTGTTGTTATCAAAATTCAAAACCCTTAGAAGGAGTAAGAATCTATTCCTACTCATGTACGGGGCAAATACGGCATGTGGGAATAAATAGTGGGTTCTCCAACAGTCATTTATGCGATTCATCCGAATCATCCCCATATGGAATAACAGCCCAAGAAATGTTTTTAGCTCCTCTGTAGTTACATCTTTCCAGCGTGTAATTCGCGCCTCGCTTGTCTCATGTAAAACAATCACAGCATATTCGTTCATTTTTTCCACTAACAGTTCTAAAAAGGAATTATTGAAAAAAATGTTGAAAAAGTCAATGGGAGTAGTAGGAGCAGGTGTAATATTGAGTTTTTGTTGGCCAGTAAATTTTATTTTTTGTACGTTTGGCCGAGAAGAGTACCATATTCCGCTTTCATTACTATCTTCCTCAGATTCTGATGATTCATCAGTTTCAACAACTGATGATGGCGATGGTGGAGATGGACAACGAGCAGGTGAAACGGAAAAATTAGCGGACGTTCCCTGTATTGGCGATGGACAACGAATAGGTGGGACGGAAAAATCGGCTGAAGTTCCCGGCGTTGGCGACGATTGAATCATATCCACATCCTCAAATACAATTGGAAGAGAAGAAATGTCAATAATTTCAGATGTTACATCACCTGTCGTTTCATTATCTCTTTGTACCGGCTCACAATCATCAAAATTTGAAGGGAAATGAAATGAATCAACCTGTTCGGTGCGGTCATGACTTACGTCTTCCTCGTCCTCCAAATACTCAACATCATCTTCCGAATCTTCTTCCAACATTCGTAATAGTTCTTCATCACTCAATACAGTCTTTTTTTTATAATCCATGATCACTTTGAATCGAAAAAACCGAGAAAATAACCCGAAACTACGAAGAACAAGCGGCCCGATCGAGTGACAACAAACAACTGAAAAGGAGAGGCTAGAAACGCTTGAACTTTGAACCAACACTTCATTTCCGTACAAGAGACTGTCCCAAACACGTTGTATTATTGGAAAACAACCTACTTGCCATGCTCTTCGTTGTAAACTCTCTTTGAAAATCGTAGAGTATTTGACTCACACTGTGAGTCATGGGCTCTGTTGGCCAGGCCGCTCATGACGCACACGTGTGCGTCATGGGCAGTGAATGTGTTAAAAAATCCTTTAAACCTTCTAAAATAAGAGACAAGCGGCTTTTTATCATTGAATTTTCGAGCTCTTTCTCGACCCTTCCCGACTACTTCGAAACGACTAGTTGCGGTTAATAGACACCTGCTCGCCGGGTACAGCATTATGTCTATTTTTTTAGATTTCATTATTGTTTTTTTTACCCATAACATGTTTTTAAAAAACATCAAAAAATGACGGCGGACGTGAATTCAGGTGACTGGATCATCTGGGAGGAAAACTAAACGTCAAATTAATCCTTGTTTAAGTGGCTATGCTAGGTACCGGAATGGTTTTTTTTCATTAAAAAATAACAAAATAGCGGACATTTTTTAAAAGAAGTCCATTTTTGAGGGTGGAAAATTGAGTGAAAATCGAAAAATTTGATACCGATCATGATGATTTCGCTACTGGCTATAACCATATATTAAAAAGTCAGAATGATCGGTTGTGGATTTTTTTTTTAAATCGTGTCTGTCAGCTAAAAAAACTTGAATTCCAGAAAATCACGTTTGCTTTTTTTCCAGATTTTTTTTAAAAACGCTACATACCTCTACTCTGCTATGCCTGGACCATACAAAATTCCATCCTCTTTTTCATACAGCTCCTGAGTAGCTAATTGTGCATCTATGCGAGCTGTTCTGATTTTTTGGAAAATTGTAACTTAAAAGATCCCTTAAATGCGTTCCAAATTAATATCACATCTTTAAAACAACATTCCGCATAGAAACACGTAGCCGATTTTCGATAAGTTTATATTCGATTTTTGGATACAAATAAGTGCCCGGTATTTTGGTAGTAAAATGAACTTTTTATCCAAATGTCCGCAAAAATTTTGTTCCAGATTAATTTTTGGTGCACTTCTACTGCATACCGCGGAGCTCCTCCAAAAAAAAACGGTTCAGCAAAAACAGCTGTTTGGCGGCCATTTTGTAATATTTTTCAATAAACATTTTTTTTTTAAATTTCGAAACATGTTTAGCATTTTTAAAAAGAATTACTCTTTTACTTTTCCTTCAACTTTAAAAAAAAAATTCAAAAAAAACTTTAAAGTTTCGCTCTCTACGACGACGTGAAACATGCAGAAAATGTTTATCCACTGCCCTCTCTGTGGCGCATCATTTAAGCTGAGGTGATTTTGTAAGTTTAAGATGTATTTGATTTTTTTGTTAAATGAAATAGTTTTTTTTTATTAGAGTTGATAAATAACAAACTGAAATATTTCATATATTTTTACTAATGGACTTTTGATATTTTAGCAGTTCTTCAGCATTATCCTCGTATGAAGCACTCACATAATTTAAGCTATGACCGACTGTATATTTCAAGTTCAATAGCCACTTTTTGTCACAGACTGTGCTCTCTCCACATGCACAACAGCCCCTGCATTTCTCACACCTTCGGACAAAGCAAGTTTGTCGTTTAATCGGCATCTACCTACGTCGCTATTATCCAACAGTAAAGAATCTTGATCTTCGACATATCACGCTTTACCGTTTTGCTTTGCTATTAGCGTAGACCGCGTTACCGCTAATTATGCAATTACATACATATGTACATATTACAAATGTGAGAAAGTAACGTGCATTGCGGCAAATCACTTTATTGCACACATTAATTCCACAAGCGTGGAAAGTCGTGTAGTAGCTGGCGCGCGCATTTTGTCCATCAATGTGACAAAAACAAACGGTTATCTACCAGTTCTGCGCCATTCCAGCGACATCCAAGGTATTTTAGTTCGGATCGGTGTTGCGTCATCGCCATTGTTGCCCGGCGACTTCATCTTTTTTGCAGTTTATTCTCCGATCACGTTTAGGCTTTTAATGTTTTGCTACTGCAGAAATGTCATTGAACTTGACAAGTTAAAACAGAGGCTTTTGGTTCAGACATAAAAGCAGGCTGATCTGCAGCGCGACGACTATTTTTAGTGACACCAATATCTCAGATTTCCTGAATAACTCAACGGCACCCGCCTCCGCGTTTCGTCTTATATTTACTTTCTATCTTTTCAGCCACAATAGCATAAATTTGATGGTTTTATTAACCTTGTAAAACCACTACAATTCATATAGCAGATAGAAGGTGGATGACACTCTCATTCCGAACGGTGGTTTCGTCTTCGGGTTCGTATGCCATTCTTTTTATGAAGTTGAAAACTTGCATGCTGCTTGGATTGGTGATAAAAATTGACACACAAAATGAAGCATGTATAAAACGAGTAGTACTCATCACTATTTAATTTTGTTTGAATGTTTTAAACAGTTTTTAGTAATTTTTCTTAGTTTTTGCTTGTTCCTTCATCACACAATCCATGTCGAATAAGCAAAAACTGAATTAGTTAGTTAAATAAATAAAAAACACAAAACTGTTGTACATCCCGAGACGGGATTTATTATTTTATATTTGTAAGGCACATCGTAGAGGATGGACACAACATCGGCTGGGACAATGTAGAAATAATTCAAGAGGGAACAGATTGCAGGAAATTAGATGCACAAGAAAGTTTTGAAATTCTCAAGGGACCGGTAGATCGACGATTGAACCACGACATTGGAATGAGGTCAATAGCAAAGGAAGAAGGAAATCAACCGGGAAAAATTGCTGAACGATCTCCAAATAGATAATATCGCCCGCGATTGAGAATCTACCTGCCGGGATAGGATAGTCATAAAATTAATTATTAGATCTAGGTTTCTCGTTTTCAAAAAAGATTGTAATGTTTATACCCTTTCCCTTTGCTGTGGTCATGTTAAATACAAGGTAAAAATCCCAAACGTGTCTTTTTTCAGCTGTGAATAATTATAAACTCAATTGCTGTTCTAAGTTCGCCAAGAGTGTTTCTAACATGGGTTTGAGTTTTATTTAGCATTTTAACACTGTGAAGACGTGCAAGTGTATTTTTTGTGAATTTTGATATTTTGTCGATCCCTAGAATGGTCCGTGGAAAAAAACTAAGTGATGTTGAAAAACATAGAATTATTGATTTAAGGAACAGTGGAAAAACTTGGAGAGAAATCGCGAGTGAAATTAAAAGATCGCAGAGTGTAGTTAAAAATTTGTTGAAGCTTGGAATCGAGAATTATGGAAAAAATAAGTCATCTGGACGTCCTCCAAAATATTCGCCTAGTGTGAACTATCGAACACAGGAGCTTCATCATCGAAAATTGTTAGCCGGTTAAACTTGCAATGTGATCCGAGCTTAGTTAGAAAATGGCCTGCATCCTGAAAAGTTTTTAAATACCACAAATGTTTGCAAAAACCCATATTGACAAAACGTCACAGTGAAGCAAGACTGAAATTCTGCGAAAATTTCATCCAAAAAGGAACAATTTGGGATCATGTGATCTTCAGCGACGAGAAGAAGTTCAATCTCGATGAACCAGATGGATTTAACTACCACTGGCACGATTTACGAAAGGATAGAAGAATCATGCCAAGAAGAGCACAGGGAGATGGTTCTGTGATGATTTGGGCAGCTTTCAAAAAACATGCTAGGAGCGAAATAGTCTTCGTCAATGGTAGACTTAATGCTGTCGGATATCAGGAGTTACTAGAGGATCATCTACTGCCTTTTGTGACGCTAGCGGAAGACGATTATGTTTCAGCAGGATAATGCACCCATCCATACGGCTACCTAAGTCCCGATCTGAACCCCATAGAAAATTTGTGGGGCATCTTAGCGAGGAAAGTCTACGACCAGGAGAAGTCATCCATTGAAAATGTAGCAGAACTGAAGGAAAGAATAATAGTAGCCTGGAACGAGATATCAGATAATGTATTGAATAGTCTTGTTAAAAGCGTTTCGAGTCGATTGTTAGATGTAATCAAAAATAAGGCAAATGGGCTAAATATTAAATGAAAAATTTAACAAACATTACACTGAATTTATACTTTTTCACAGATCTTACAGCGAGTTTTTATGTTGTTTATGAATATAATAAACCTTTCATCCCTACTACATTTTCTTAAAGGCATATTACCCAATACAATCAACAGTTATTTAAAATAATTCCGTTTTTATCAGAAACTCAAAAATATTGTTGAGTCTATAATTATTCACAGCATTGTTTACATAGCCAACAGGAGGCCAGGGAGCTGAAAAGAGCACCTTAAAAGGCATCGTAGGACATCGCGACGTCGGTGGAACCTCTTATATAGTCGAAGAATCACAGATTGAACTTAATTTTTAAAAAAATATTGACGTAGTTTTTCTCTTTCTTTTGCGTGTGTTTCGAATCCACTTTTTTAAAACTGGCCGACAAGATGTTTCTGAGATTTTGCCAACAGATTTTGATGAAATTTGTACATTTTTTTAATAATATAATTTGATTGTTTACTTGAATTGTTCTATAAATTTTTAAAATTTTGGTAAGTCAGTGTTTTTCTTCTTTCAACAGCTGTCGTTTCGATGAAATTTTTTTTTCCTTTTGTTAATTCTTAGTAAGAAAGTAAGTATTTTTAATTTTAAAACAATTCTTGACAGGAAAAAATTTGTCTT
The DNA here is from genome assembly GCA_963942545.1 of Oxycera nigricornis. Classification (NCBI taxonomy): domain Eukaryota; kingdom Metazoa; phylum Arthropoda; class Insecta; order Diptera; family Stratiomyidae; genus Oxycera; species Oxycera nigricornis. The sequence continues at coordinate 122,533,447 of OZ012659.1, read as the reverse complement.
CGACAAAGGTTTACAAAAAAGGGTATATATTATTTGACAGCTCGTATTTCATCGATTTTTTTTCTAATTTTTATTTATAAATTGTTGATAAAACTTCAATGTATTTATATTGTCAGTATTTCATAGCTGCGTCAAATTTTCTTTTATTGTTATATCGATTTTCCTGGTGCCAAAGTGGTGTAACTCTTTACATGAGTAACCTTTTAACGTAAAGACAGTTTCATCCGGACACAGTTGTGTTTGTTTAAATTTTTATTACAAACCAGAAATTTTTGATAATTAAAATTACTTTAATCCTCTTCGATTCCAATTTGCGTCAGACAATCTAAATGTGTTCTTTTCAATCTCTACATAGAAATTTTTTACAAAAATTGGTTACTTATATTTTCACTATCTTTACACGTTGGCTGAAAGAAACTACCTTAGTTTTTAAAATAGAAAAAAAGGTTTGATCGATAAATAAGCTTGAAATAACACTCAGATGTATCATTTCTTTTGTAAATACTTTCATTTAAGTCTTACTGAAAGCAATTTTCTTTTTGTACAGTTTTTATAGATTAAAAGTTTAAATTTAAAGTACAGACCGTCAGTAGACAACCATGCATACATAGCTGCGGCGTTCATAGCGTAGTAGCCAGGTATTTTCTAGTGTTCGGCGCATCATTTATATAGAGAGACAGTCGCGCCGCAATAAGTGCAACACTATTCAACACTTACTGATTATTGCAAGACGTAAAGCAACCAAATTTATAGAAAATTTCAAACAAAAATATCCATTTGTTACAACATACTCCAGCTTCCTTTTCGGTTATTTATAATGCAAAAAATAAGCTAACCGAAATTAGGTTTAATGAATAGTTTGAAACAGATTTAACAACAACAAAAATACTTTCTTTTAATCATACACTGTATTTTATATTACTTTCTCCCTCTTTTTTCAAATCCATTCAAATAACCCGTAAATAGTGGCGAGTTTAACAAAGCACATCAACTAGACCATAAAACTATTGTGCAGTTAGAAAAAAATGATTTACAGTCTTCAAGCTGCGCTCGATTAATTGGCATGCAATTCGATTGTAATCGGTCTTCAGTTCCACCAAATAAAAAACTGTAGTTGTCATCTTCTCTTCCCTGTGTCGAAAATAAAAAATAGAAAATCAAATAAAGCAAAACTACGCCTGTTCAATGTACTTTTTGAAATGTTTTCATATAAAATGCACTGATCTGAACAGGCGCAGTCGAAATAATTATTAGTAATAGCATATTTAGAAATATAGCAAGATTTAACGACGCGCAACTAAACTCTCTAAACAAATAACCTGATCACAGAACTTCATTGGGGATACGCAGCACAGTCACCACCAAAATCACTGATCGATTTTACCGAACCTTCAACTTCACCACCTCAGGCGTGCCTTCAATTTGTCAACGACACCAATTTTTCATAACATGCAAACAATAAGTCAACTATTTGTCTATTTATATAGTTTATTAGCGAATTTAGATCCATCAGTAAGAAGCACATCATTTTAAACTGACTTAATGCAAAGTCTCACAATTTTAACATTTTTCTTCTTCATTTTTTGCGCACAGAACAGAAACTTTTTTTATCAATTTCGAACAATTTTGCAAGCAGATGTTCAACATTTCATTTAACTGAACTTTTGTAAAACAAGAAGAGGTGCCGGTTGGATTATTGATGTAAACTTTGCTACGCGCGGAGCCTCATTTCAAGAAATAGTGTGTGTCACAATGATTATTCTGAAGACGATGTGTGTGGGGCGGTTTTTTTGTTAGTTTGGCGATCAACAGGATCGACCATGAGAAGAGTGCTAAGCGACTTTCAAAAATACAAAGTAACATTTGTAAACGCAATTATAAGTAAACATTTTCTAACAAATGCTACATTATATTCTCTAGACGCTCTCTCAGGCATTGACAGCATTTGTGCGGGAAACCAAATGACAAAACTACCGTCAGTTTAGCTTATTCTCGACTGTTTTTGTGTTAATCAAACACAAACTTCACTGATACACAAAAGGCAACTAGAGTGCGGAAACAAGCGGATCTTAAACAATTTCTATCCGATTGCAAAAGATCAAAAAGCTTTCATGAAACCCAGCGAAACTGATTGAGCACTAACTACACATGTTCGTTGCGCATTTTATCATCTTAAAACTGCGGCCGAATCACACACGTTCACAGAAACATTTTAGCCCCACACCTTTCCGAAAAGGCATATCATCTTCAGATTGGAGTATCTGAGAGGTACACTAAAAGTGTATTACTTCCATGAAGGGACACTTCAAAACTTTTCGGATTACATTTTAAAAAAAACAAGTAGGAGAGCTTAGTACACTGCACATAACTTGAACATTTTAGGAATTCTTACGAAATAAGTCGATCAAACTCAAACTAGCAATCTCCAAGGAGAATTCTAAACTCACGATTGACTGACCGACTTCAAGTCCATGCCACATTGAGACCAAACCCAAATTGCAAATCAATCTACTTTCGAAACAATATCGAACCGAAAAAAAACTTTTTTTCACACACTTATCTTCTTGAAACTGGGAATAAAATCGAGGCAAATTTAACTGTTTTACAATTCCGAAAACCACATTACCAGCTTGGGCACACTTTCATTACATATTCTTCGAACAGCACACATTTACAATTTATTTATTTTATGTGAGTCTTGAAATTTTTTTTTCATTTTAATCATAACCGATCACTTGATCAATCAACTAAGAATAAAGAAAATCACAAAACAAAATTACGCAAACTAAACCGAACAATCACTACTGTTTCATTCGCAAGTTATATGTCGACATCTTATCAAACAATTTCCATCAACATGAATTTATGCAAATTCTTTTCTGTCTGTTTACGTTTTTCACCTCACCTCACCTCTCACAAACGATCGTTCATTTTAAATACTATTTCACATTCCATCGTGTGGATTTTTGGATTTGCGCCATCATAACTTTTCAACTTATCTACCAATGGATACCGTCGAACATATTCAAATTGGCAAACGTTATTTCTACATTATTTTTGCTTAAACACTGCTTTTTAAAAGTTAAATTGATCCGATGTAGAGCAACACGGTCAGTTCTACTGCTAAATGTCAAAAATTACTAGCGGATAGATATTATATCTCTTGTTCAACAGATCGACTTAGACATCGACTTCAGCATTCCATATTGAAAAATGATATTCAGATTAAAATTACTTTTTTAACACTATTTTTCAAACTAATCCTCTAAGATATTTTTTTTTTAGTTTTTTTCATCTTTCAATTACTTTCCTATTTTATGAATTGGTTTAAATGTTTCATGTGAAAATTTTATGATAATGAGAGAATATTCGAAATTATTTTCTTCTTCTTCTTCGCGCCTTGCACATTACTCGACTCACTGTCCAAAAAGCTTGGACGTGTAATACTAGAGAATGTTATCAAATCTGTGATATTTATATGGGGTGTTCCTAAATATAACCGAAAAGTTTATACCTCCTCATTCTCCGTGAATATTCAATCTGTTTTTTTACCTTCCTAGTGTGCATTGAAGAAATGTGGATCGATGACGAACTTTTATCGAATTGCATCCAACGAACAAATTCGTCTAATCTGAAAATAATTAAAGCGTGCTGTAAATTCACTGTAAATTGTTTTAGTTTGAAGTGCAGGCTTGCATAGCTTAACAATACGAGTTAAAATTAAATATCACGTTTATGCAGAAATAAGAAATGCGTCGTGTATTAGACAAATAGAATTAGAATGAAATGTACACACCTCTTTATGCCGTGCCGCCTCGCACAACGACTATTACTAAATGATCCTCCTTCAATCCTTCTTCGGTCACATTGTGACATGTCCGCTTCAATAGCTCGGATGAAAAATCGCACGGCGGGAATGCATACAAGACGCCCGTCACTTCGGTTTCTTTGTTCAGCAACGAAATCACGCCGGCCGCTTCCTTCTGCTTCAAATACGACACCAAGTTGCGCAACGGACGCGTTTGCACACCGCTATCTTCCGAAGTTACAGCCGACGTGGAGCCGGCCAAGCCCAGGAAAATTGCATGCGACGACGAGGACGTTATGCGCTTTTGTACGTCATCCAGCTTGGGCGGATCCAGTCGCAAACGCTGTGTGATTCGTAGATGATTTTTGCCATCCTCGTCCTTCATCAGCGACTCAATAATGTCGGCATCGCCGTCGGTCAAGTGGAATTTCGCCGGGAACAGGGAGCTCTTCAAAATCAGGGCTCCTTGCCATAGCGTTGCGCTCTTGCGCGCGATATCAGTGAGTGTCCTTGCCGCGCTTAGCATGCCATTGCGACGCGAAGACGAGTCCGAGTCGGAATCGGGACTTCGACGTCGTGGTGATCGTGAGCGCGATCGATCAACTCCGGGTTCGCGTGACCCAGAACGACGTCGATCGTATTCACCTTCGTGGCCGGGACGACGCCATTCCTCATCCGGACCACTGCCCGGCGCTCGGTGTGAATCGTTATTATAGCCGCCACGGTACGAGCCGCTGCCACGACCTCTGAAACCTGCGCCCCCACGTCCACTTCCGCGATAGGGAGCTCCTCCGCGAGGTGCATACCCGTATTCGTCGTAATGATGCTCTGGATAATCGTACTCAGGGCGACGGTACTCCAGGCTATCCTCATACGGTGCTGCCGATTTCGGCCTGTAGGGCGGAGCGGGAGTCACGTCTGCGAAATCTGTCCGAAGACGCCTTTCAGTCCCGCCAAGTGGGAAGCCGCGCATCTCCTTCACGGCATTAGTAGCTGCTTCAATGGATTCATACAGAACGTACGCACACGGATCTCCTTTCTGGTACTCAATTTTCTTGATAGCTCCAAACCGGTCGAACTCTCGTTCCAGTTGTGTTACCGACGTCCAGGCGCCAAGTCCTCCCGTCCAAACACGCGTTGTGGGCGTGGCCTTCCCGTATCCGATTTTGCATTGGAACTTTCCAATGTATTGGCCGGAGAGTTCAACCTTGGCCCGATGAGCCATGTCGAGATTCTGATAACGGACGAATGCGAAAGCATTGCCTGTGCCGGGCGGAGGACGCTTGATGTCGATGTCCTCCACCATCCCGTACTTGCCGAAAATTCGCCGCAACTCTTCGTCGGAGATGTTGATCTCCAGGTTGCCGGCGAAAAGTGTTCGTGTCGCGAGCGGATCATCTTCGGGCTGCACGTGGTGCAGATAGTTCGGGAACTTGTCCTTCTTATTTTCCGGCTTCTCGTACGGGATGTGCGGACGCGGAAGCATGTGACGCGGTGCGTAGTGATGATGTGGTGGGGGATGCATGTGCGGCGGAACGTGATGCATTGGGGGGCCACGCGGCATTAGGTAGTCGTGATGAACGACTGGACCAGGTCGGAAGTCGCGCGGATGATGCATTGCTACCGGTGGCGGGTAGCGATCATACGGGTCGATTGGTCGCCGTCTCTCTGGTCCTGGAGAGCGGGCATAGTAATGCCGGTCGTATTCGGGCGGCGGGGTTATCGAGCGAGGCCGTGGCCTGTAGTCATTCCTGGCCGACGCCTCGTACACGGGTTCAACGAGCGCCACTTTGTCGTACAAAATCAACCTGGGCTTGTGGTGTTTCGCCTCGCGGGCGTCGTCTGGCGTTCGAAAGCATACGTACGCTACACGCTCGTCCAGTTCATGCGAAATGCGGATGCTGAAGTCTCCGAACTTCTTGTACTCGCGATAGAGAGTCTCCTTGATAAATTCATCGGAAGCCTTCGGCGGCAATGCACTGACGCACAACACCTTGTACGTGTGATGCCGTTCAACGGGAACGCGTGCATATTCATCACGGTGCGGCGAAATATACCGTGCTCGAGGACTGGGCGAACGTGCTACGCGCCTCCGTACACGATCGGGCGTTACACGCTCATCAGAACTATCTTCGTATCGTCCCATGCTGGCTCGTCTTTTTAATCTTGGTGAGTCGCGCGATGCGCTACGTTTCATATTATGAATCTTGACAGTAATGCGATCTAGTTCGGCCTCCCGAATACTACTCATGAGCTATTTCAGAGTGTTTATCGAGCTTACGAACACAAGTCTCATAAATGCAATTAATTGAAAGTCACCAACGAGTCTCGTTCAATCAGATGCTTCACCAAGTATGTGGCATGCACGATGTGTTTCCTGAAACAAAGCAAGATTTCGTTTTAGCACGATGCCGTTGAATGTCTTTGTAGGCTAAATGTGGCTGCAAAACAATTTTTATTTCGAACAAAATTAAAGTATTAGGTGTATAAATAAGCTTTGGGGATTTACAAAACATTTTACGTGATTTTGTTTCATATTGTGGCGACAAAATACGAATAAAAACGCCGTCTCTCAATTGCAAAAAGAATCACTTCATCAAAATGAATCAGACTTATAAAATAGAAATAGAAAAAAGCATGACGGCAAGCAACGCTTGTTTTCCATTTTTTTTTTTTAATTTTTGTTCTACCCTCTTAGTGAGCTATGTTCGTTAATAAGTTTAAGCATTTTCATTGACTTATTATGACTCCCTTCGATGATCGGTACTTCAATCCATTTAATTTACTGGCTCCGAATGTTTAAAGATATATGACAAATTCCTAAAAATTTAGCTGCAAAATGGAATGGAAATATTACATTTTACTTTAAATTTAGGTATTAAATAACCTTAGAAAAAAACTGGGCTCCGTATGACCAAGGGACTTGGAACGTCGTTTTTCACGAGCCACCAATTGCTTCAATGGCAAAAGCGCAAGGGTTTTTTGCACCGAGTCGTGGCGTTAGACGAAAAATGGATCTGTTATAGCAACCCAAAGCGACGTAGGTTATGGGGTGAGTCCGGTCATACACCAATTTCAATATATATCCATGACAAAAAGTTGACGCTGTGCATCTGGTGCGACCAGCTTGGAATAATCTGCTACGAGCTACTCCAGCCTAACGAAAAGATCAACGGATAAACGTTATCAGCCGCAATTATTGCAATTGAGACGAGCGTTAAAAGCCAAACGCATACAATATGCCAAGAGACATGATAAAGTGATTTTGTTGCGACAACGCTCGGCCGCATGCTGCGAAAATTGTCAAGAATACTTTGGAGGCGCTTCAATGGGATATCCTACCCCACCCGACGTATTCACCAGACATCACACCGAGCGACTACCACTTATTTCGGTCGGTGGATCATGGCCTGGCGGATCAGCACTTCAATTCTTACGAAGAAACGAAAAATTGGATCGATAATTCGATCGCATCAAAAGAAGACGAATTTTTTCGACAGGGGATTCATATGCTGCCTGAAAGATGGGAGAATGTCGTTGAAAAAGATGGACAGTACTTTGAGTAATGTAATGTATATCAATTTTTCGCAATAAAAACAATAAAAATTAAAAAAATCCCTTAAAACTTACATGTACACCTGATAATATTATTCCCGTTTGGAATCGAATTCAACAAATGGACGGTGTGACGTCATTGGAAAATGAACACCCTTTTTTTGTATTTTTCACAACAATAATTACAATGTCAACCAAACGTTGTAGCTCTTACAAACTATTTTTTAAGTTTCTCTTGAAATAAAAGCATAAAGGATATGCAGTAGGTTCTAAGCAAGCTTATGAGACAATGAGTACATTCGTTTAGCTTGGAAACTCTGTGATCTACAAATAGTAAAATTATTTCAGTTTACCGGTCGGTTATATTAAATACTGTTGTTTATTGCGGTTATGGCATAAAGGAGCACGAAATTAAAAAATGACGGGCTGTACGTCATAAATACGTACGCCACTGATTGCTCCGAAGAATCTAATACTGGCGTGGCTTTATTTAAAAATAAGAATTAATGTGTACACGCAATTTTTTATAATCCTCCCATGATTTTCAATGGGGTCCAAATCTGGGCTCTGCGGCGGAGAATTTTCATCATTTGTTGCCAACTATACAAAAGCCAAAATCGAACAGTATGCGCTTTGTGTTCGGTGTCATTATCCCGTCATGAATGATCGTCAATACAATAATTTGTTGCTTGATATTTTTACATTAAAACGCTATATTTTTTTATTATTTTTTCCATATATACAACTTACTCCCGAAATATATATATGGAAAAAATAAAAAAAAATATAACGTTTTAATGGAAAGGAATAGTAAAAATATCAAGCAATCGTTCGAAGCGCTAAACATGGGAGAAAATTCAGAATACAATAATTTGGTTTCAGTCCTAATCTGCAAATATTTCATCTGGTCCATCGTACCATCGTCAACGACACGGAGACTTCTTGTTTTAGCAGCTGTGAAACGCTCCCGAGCCATAAACGAGCCAACACCATGCTTGATAGTTAAAACGCTTAATCAAATCATACCTTCGCGGAATGGCTTCTTTGAACGATCTTGGATGAGTTTGACTATTAATTCACGTACCAAGAGATATTTTTCCTTTTTTTTATATTTTTAACACTAGAGATCGCTTCAACAGCAAAATGTGCACTAGATATAAATATTTACACTAAAATGTACTCTAAGAAATTCTCGGACAATGGTTGTCTTTGAAACACCATACGATATTTCCCAAAATAACGAATGATGATTAAGTTTACAAAGGTATCTTAGCGGGCAATTGAAATATTTTTTTACTCGAAATAAGGGCGATTTTTGGTGGCGCGTAAATGAATTGTATCATGCATGTAGCGCATATGCAATTTGTTATTTTTTAAATTACATTAAAATGTGGACTGCTCAAATAAATGCTTGATAAGTTCAGTAGTTCTTTATTTATTACTATTTTTAACAGTGGCGAACATGAGAGATTCACGGCAAGGCTTTCTTTACAAGATATGTGTTTTTCTTATTCTTTATCTTATCTGTTTACATAGGAGTCATTATCATAGTATTCTGCAGAACACTAGGGTAAAAGTTTATGTATAGCAGGGTCTTTTAGCAGTTGTTTACCTCTTTGGGGTTGAAGTTAGTGATAGAAGGGTTATTGGCGTCGCGCAGGTGGAAAACGTCACAATAAGCTCCGATATCAGTGTAGTGGAACCACATGTTCAACTGCACTCAATTGTATTATGCCACGCACGCCCAAAATGTACCCACGAACAACACATATACAAAACACATAAATAATAAGGGTGAATTGGAAAACCCAAACCCAAATGTGGTTGGAAAGTGTCAAATGATCACGGCGCTCTTTTGATGACCTCGTGCAAGGCGTGTGAATCCTTGAGATGTGTTATGGGTCAACGTGTGAGGTACGGCAAATTATTGTAACCACATGCGTTAGCATTAAAGAATGAAAACAAATTATAGATTTAGTGCAACCATATGGATTGGTATCGTGAAAAAATAATTGTAAGTAAATGATTTATCAATACGAATTAGGCTAACTAGGACAGGCTCAGGTTATGGAATCTCAGATTTGGACGAAATTTGGCACATAAGTAGAAGACGTCAAGGATATTCGATCCTTAAAATATTAAAGCGCAACACTCCTCCGTTTTTTGAGAAAAACGTCCTTAAAGTTTTTAGCGTTGCTAATGTATTATGAAGTTTTTACAGCTGTTAGAAGTGGTGCAGTATAGATAGCAGCACTACTAGCTCGCGATCAAGGGGTCGTGTGTTCGATTCCCGTCGGGGTATTGTTTTTCTTTTAGAATAATTGTCGTCGTCGTGTGTTCGATCACCGGTGGGTACTGTTCTTTTGAAAATTCGTGGATGTAATTAGTTTAAAGTAAATCAGCAGTGTTCAACTGCAAAAACATTTATTTTTAGAAATCAGCAAATTGTTCGATCATTTATATATGCAAATTAAACAAGAAACTCATTGTTGAACGGATAGAGTCTTAAAAACTGTTGTAATCGAAGCAAAATCATAGTTAATGGTAAGACCATCCTTTGTTCCTCGAATCAACCCTGCTTCCTCTTCGTGTCTCAAAGCCAACTCGGCAAAAAGCAATAAACCAGGGTGAGCAATACTCACCAGGAAGACCGGCGGAAGCTCCACGATACATGGCGTCTGAAAAGGACGATTGGTCGGAAACCAATATCCATCGCAGAATATGCGAACAGAAAAAAGAAGCGATTGCAAGCCCCATCGCATGCTCAAACAAGGAAATGCAGAGGAAGACGGAAAGTCAGGTTTAGGCACGAGCGCGCTAACCTTTTCCGCATTATTGCAGCAGCAGAAGGACTAGAAAAAGGTCACTTTTTGAGAAGATAAGGTCGCTAGAAGCAAAATACAAACAAGGCAAACGTATTTCATCAGGTTTAGACTGTTGCATTGGCAATGCAATGGCCTGAGATTCGCTACTAAGATGGATTTTTCTGATTCAAATCCTTTTTTTATTCAAGGACAGTTACTGATCAAAAGATAGACAACTGTTCTGATAACGATAGGATAATATGCGTATCTAAAGTGCGTACAACCTTACCCATCTCATATCCAAACCAAGCGATTACCACATGAATCGACGCTACCTCCGTCAGCGGAAGGATGTTAGGAACCTTATCCACACCATCGAAAGTTACTACATTCACACCACAAACGGTTCTTCATTTATACGCAAGGATATTACCAAGAACATGTCGGTCAAACGAACCCATCAGCTCTAGTCTATCACTTCGACTCGTCCACCCTCGAACAAACCGAAAATCCTTTCCATACAAACACTTTTTCCGCAGGACTAGCCAAAATCCTCACAAAATGGCGAACTGTTGGACCGGGGCAAGGATATATGGAGTTCTATACGTGCATGGGCACCATCCAATTTGTCTCACGGGGAAAACTGCAATGGCAGCCGACCGACGTTCCATTGATTCACCCACCGATTTTTCTTAACAAAATACTGTACAAAATACATGTCTCACCATCGAAACTCCACTCGAATTGCAATAAGTAGCTAATGGCCCGTTGTTTGGAGACGTTCAAAGCGACTTTTCACTTGTTTTTCTGTCTAAACTGATCGACAAATTCGTCCCCGAGCGGCACACAAAATGGCGAGACATCAAGAGAAACCACAGTCGCCCAGTGACGTGTGACTCGCGAGGCAACACATTTACTTACAGACAGATGGCAGTGCGTACGGTTGAGAAGAATTACTTGTTCGTTCGCTTATTTTCATGTGATTCAGCCCATCTTAATCAAAAAATCGGTCACCTACTCAAACTACTGTAATATCTATAACAAAATATATCGAAAAACTTAAAAAACCTGTTTTATTCAATTTTTATTAATAATATCATCATCACATCGACTGCAAACGGAGTCGCTTACTGTTAATCGACTTAACAGAGCTAACTATGGAGTGGAACGACAACAAAATCTGTGGTATCACTTTCTGTTTGTAGTAGCGTCGCTTTGAACGAGGTAGTGACGATCATCGGCGGACTACATTAACAATTTTAGGGGCAGAAATTTTTAGCGGGAAATTCAAATAGTAATGGATATCGTAAATCCAATTTATCAAAATTGCAATATCAAACTGCAATTAAAGATATTTCATTGAATGTAAAATCAACGTTAAACGAGTAGTAAACCAATCCAGCATATCACCCAAAGTGAAAGACGTTACTTGCAGAATTGTTTTGAAATGTATAAAGGAAAAAGTAGAATTAAAAATTTATAACTATAATTTAAATGCCACCCTCTTCCTTTTACAACCGGGCTTGGGACCGGCTTTGGCGGAATTACGGCCCCAAAAGCTCTTTATTTATTTTATATTAAATAAAATGTATTCTGATTGAAATTATTGAATGAATTTAATGCATATGAAAATTGTCTTCCTTTACATCCCCTTGCAATAAATGGCACTATATATATATATATATGTTATCAGTTTACTTTAAAAATCAGAACTAACGGCAAATCAATTTTAAAGACAATCAAGAAAGCTTACTGTTTCTGGTACGTTATGGGGAATTCTTTCGGATTCAATCTAAAATAAAAATGTAAGTTGTTGTTATGCTGAAAAATACCATACTGTTGTTTACTACCTTAACACTTAATACATGCGCTTCAAGCAAGTCTGCATTTATTGTTATATCTTTATTCTATTGATTTCGCCTGCACATCGCCTTGTACTTCGATGGACCTCAACCATTTTTTCCTAATAGAATTATTTGTTGGAAACCTGGAAAAATTATTTGACATTAAACTACAATATCCGCAAACTTCAATTTCATAACAATAAATTTAATTTCCTCAACAATTTCTTGAAATATTAACTTTTGATACGCCACTGAGTCGCCGCCAAGCTTATTTCGAGAAATGTCATAGACACTATTTGTATTTTTGATGAACAAAAAACACGACATTTCTGAATGAAAACTGTTTTATATGGGATTCACCTTCACACAAGTGTTATATTAATGCACTAACCTATGAAATGACACGGATTCATTCTTAAATTCTATTGCATTTACACATCCCGCGACCACGCACTTCATCTCAGCGATTCACAAGTTTTCACAGTTTTTGCACTTTATTATTGTATCTTCTCTGATCAGAGGTATCTTGCACAGTATTTTGATTGGATTTTGGCAGAAATAACTGGCAAGGACCCACGATATTCACAAAACACTACTAAATTGCGCTCACTATATCACTTGTTTATGTTCTCGAACGACTTGTCAATGTCAAGCATTTGAAGTATCGTTTTATCTGACGTGTTGTTCGGGCTTGATTTCGATACCACACACGTATAGGCGTTTATTCATTTCGCATCGTTCCTGTTATTTTTCTGTTCCAAGATCGACTTCGCCTACTGTCAAATTTCGGTGTCAGTCCAACATAAACATCGTCCCCGTCGGCCGGCGAATGTTGTTGTCGCATTAAAATAAAAAAAATGCGCAAATACCAACAATTACTTCTCGTAATAATCTCAATAGCCAGTGTAATCATCCTGCTCATATACAAAAGTGAAAACAATCGTCTGCGCTACGTTTTGGAGGTGGTGAACTTCTTCGGACGAAACGACGCGGCAGTGATCGATCGAATAGAGAACAACACGAAATCGGATGTCTACCACGACTACTCAAATCCTTTGCCGGTAGGGAATACTGCTTTAAACAGATTTTCAAATATATAAGGTTGTATTTTAATGTGTAGGTATGGCAATATATCGGCGACAACTTCCATGCGTACTCGTCGTTCTGGGACAAAAACGGGCTCACGCCGGGCGGAAGTGCAATTTCCATAGTCGTCGGTGCCAAAGGCGCGCTGGTTAATTTCAAGTGCGGCATTCGCTACAAGGAGGGCAAGATGATAAGCGGGAAGTTTGCTTTCGTCATTGTAGACACCCCCAAGCCGCAGACTGATCTGCCGCCTGATCAGTTTTTGGTCTACAAGTTCCTCTGCAGGATCACGCGGGACTTCGGGCAGGCCGAGAGTGTGATCCTGATCAGCACGAAGACCAAAGCGGACTACGAGCTTCCACTGCGTCAGATCAAGAACAAGGAGGTCCAGGACCGAACCGAGATGAATATATGCCTGAACATGGTGGACTATAACGCGTCCAGTACGGCGGCGCTGGCCGAGTTCTCAACGAAAACGAACGTCATGCAGTTCTTCCTGTTCCATCAGGCGATTGGCGTTGAAAACTTCCTCGTCTACCACGCCGATGCGTTGTCGAGCAGCCTTCGGAAGATTCTCAGCCAGGCGGGCGTGCATATGAGCTTCTTCCCGTACAACTTTCCGTTTGACTTCCGATCGGCAACCACGCGGACCATAATCGAGCTGGACTGCATAATGCGTTCCATGAATACGGCGCAGACCGCCACCGTGTTGGAGATCAACGAATTCCTGTTCACGGGGACCAGTCTGCGCAGCCCCGACTCGGTTTTAGGTGCCCTGAAACACTACGAGGGTGACATCACCCGATTCGAATTAACCACGTATTCGGTGTGCATGGACGTGCGCTGCAGACTACTGCTCGATAATAAATTCTATGATCCGGAGCGCCGGCCGGCGCACAGTTTGTACGTTTACAAGCTGCACATGCTGAGCGAGGAGTCCAAGTCCATGCCGCTTTCCATATCACACGCGTTTGCTCACGCTTATACGAACTGCGTGGGCAGTAAGGATTTGCTGTACGACTGGCACGGCAGCATTCGCAGTGACTTTCTAAAGTACGTCCAGGACATCAAGAAGCAAATCGGATTCTTATTTTAGACGCTAGATTTAGGCAGCTAGAAGCAACTGCGGAACAAATATTCGTTTTGGCAATTAGAGACTGTTTTATATATATTTATAATGTTAGACAATAAATGATGTGCATCGATAACGCCAAAAAAACACAGTGCACAATAACCGATGTCTATACTCAACTCCGAAGGCGACTGCACCGCATGTACTGGGTTGTGTACCGCAGGCGCCGCATGTACGTCCCCGTGCACCACATGTGCGATTTTCCTAAAATTTTCGTACATGTTGCACCAGGCGTGCATGCGGTGCGTACGGAACACAAACAGGTACATGTGGTGCATCAATATCGTATCGTCAGCGTACATTACAACTTCCCGTCAATTGCTGAAGTCACCAAATTGTTTGTATAACAGGAATAATAATGTTAGGAATAAATGATTGCGTATTGTTTGGAAGTGCTGTGGTGTCTGATGTCTTCGCAGTCTCATTAGACATTTTGAAGGGCTGTAGTGGAAGTCGCTCTTCAGAAATGGCATCCGTAGACCTAAGATTTATCCTGATTTCACAAAGAAGTAAGAACGCCACAAAAAATCCTTGCTTTTGGATACTGAGAACCATTTACATCCTCTTACATAGCATAGCATACAATTAGTTCCATGCGTGTTCATTTTAACAAAGTTTTACTACACTTATCTTTAAGAGAGCTAGAGGGTGACCAGCCTGGATATTTGGTGTATAGTCCTGGAGCTCAGTGCCAACTCTCGCTAGGGCATGTGTTTCTCAGTTTTCAATTATTTCACCAACCTCAGGTACCCAGTGCAGGGACATTCCAAAGCTATTTTAGGACGAACACATTTGGTAATCAATAAATAGCGGCGTGGCCTTCAGTGAAAATGCACAAATTTCTCGAAGACTTTTTTGATTTAATAGCCAACTTGTCGCCTTATACATCCGTTTGTGTGCATATCGTCGAAAGGGTAGCCGTAGAAGCCTAGCTATTTAGAGAGCACATCACCGCCGACCGATCCCTCCATTTTTGATCCATCCGTGACACTCCAGAAGTCCAGATGGATTGGATCACTGCGCTCAGTTTCACTCTAAATACAAACAGCTTGCATAGATATGTGTACAATTTTATTCAACCGAGGTTTCGAGACGTGTATAACATAGAAAAAACAGGATTACAAAAATTACCAACAATGACAAAATCAAGAAAACATGTTCAGATGCAAAAATAAATACACCGATAAATTCAAAAGGTACTTTTCAGTGAACTGAAGTTCATTTCTGGCTGTAGCTAATTATTTACGTTCTCTTTTTCTTCTTCGGCTTTCCATCGTCGATTTGCAAAGTTTTGAAATTGTACTTTCGCTTCAAGCGCTCGCGAATCAATAGGCCACGATACAGTTTTTTCCAGTTACCATACACCCGTTGACAATACTTTTCATCTTCCTTGCGTTCAGCTTCTTCCTGCTGACGATTCCATGCATCGAGAACAGTATCACTATATTCTTCGCACACCACATAGCCTTGGATAATTGGGTGGCAGGCGCCTTGATGAAAATCAAATCCCACCACGGCGGCCGCGCAATCGATACTCAATTTTTTGCAAACCTTATTTATGCCGGGCACTGAAACAAACCACCACAATTTTAATTAATTGATATCACAGAGAAGAGAGAATATTCTTACATTCGAGCAGCACGGTCTTCTTGGGCAACATACAGGGCTTAAACAGGTCCACATTGCCATAAGCATTTCGTGGCACGATGCCGTTTTCGGCGGTCGGCGGCTCATAATCCATCGTTTGCCATTTGCCAAATATCTCCAAGGGAAGATCTGTTATTACTGAACTAGTTGCCTAGCAGATAAACGAATGTATTCATTGTCTTTGAGTTTAATCATGCAAGCTGGCATACCCGGTCCCACTTGGGTCGCGCTTTCACTATCTTGTAAGGCTTCTCGCCCGGCTTCACCACTCGTGCTATCTTTAGCCAAGTCTCCCGAGTATGCAATGTGTGAACACAATCGCGAGCGTAGACAGGTTCGCCCCTCACAAAGCCCAGTGTGAGCGCATTTTGTGGATAAATTGCTTCGAATTTCAATAAATGCCGTTGCAACGCATACAATGGGTGGTTTTTGTACCTTCCAGGAAAAATAAATGAGCTACTCATGCACTAACAAGTTCCGAACATACTTACTCGCCGATTGATGTGGGAAGCGGCTTGTCCAGATGCGCTCTGTGAAACTCGACATCTTCAGCCTTCGATCGCCTGGTCCTTTTTTCCAAATAACCTTCGATGGTCTCGTCCAACCATTCTTTGTCGACACGTTGCTTGCGCGTCGCTGTGTTCCAAAGCGGGCAGTAACGAGGTGAAACGTCCTTAATCGTACCATCAGTGTTCCAAGCGAACACGTAGGCAACTGGATTTGTTGCTGATCTCTATGGTTGATCGGAAATAAGATTACATATGTAAGTTGGCTAGCACTTCGTCTGTTCTACTTACCCTCAAGTCATCCGGTTTATCCACCTGAGTTTTGAATAAATTCACTGGAACCCATTTATCTTCTTTCTCCACGTACACCTCAGCCCAAATATCCATATTCTTGATATTGGCGACCTCGTCGTCTTCACTGCTGCTGGACAGCACCTTTCGATCTCTGTTACTTTTCCCCTTCGACGCACCGGCACTGTTCGGTCGCAGCTTCTTCGGCGGCGAAGGAACAAAGTCATCATCAGAATCGAGCGGTTTGTGAGATTTTTTCAATTTTTTCAAATTAATGTGACCATCATCAGCACCATCCAATTGTGGAACAATCAGTTTATCCTCTGTTTGCCGCTGCTTTGCCTGTGATCTGGTAGTGCGTGCTGACGGGACGCGGAAGTATATCGATTCCACTTTTTCGGCTGGCTTCGACGTAGATGGAAGTGGCTCTTCATTCGGTTTTGGGCTGGCCCGTGTTCGTTTCGAGACGTTCTTTTTTATTTCTTTGAAATGTTCCGAAACACTTGATTGTCCTTGCGCCTCCTGAGATTCAACTGCCGATGGCTTCGCGAGCTTTGTGTTTGCTTGGGTCCGTTTCGGCTTCTGAGCTGCTTTTGATGTCGACCTCTCCGTAGATTCTCCTTCGGCTACTTTCTCATTATCAACAACTGTTTGATTGCTTCCCGACTCGATAGCAATTGAAGCTAGTACAGGAGCTTGGTCGTGGATCGTATTGCTGCAATTTATTAGCTCTGCTTTTTCGAGAACGGGCGGTAGATTTCCATTCACATTTTTACCGTTGATGGGACTTTTCCTGGAGCGTGTTTTAAGTTTTTCTGGTAAGCTCGGAGGTTTATTGTCACCACAAGAATTCTGTATAACTTCTTGGGATTCTGCAAGCACTTTTTGATTAGTTGCTTTTGATTGTCTTGCTCGCTTCGGTGCACTTTGGCCAACGTTTGCATCAACTTCGACTGAATCTTTCGGAATGATTTTTGGAGCAGCACTAGTCTCTACATTTTTGTTTCGAACAATTCTTTTCGGAGGTTCAGGGTCCGTATTACTTTCACCTCTCTTCTTGGCTTTCTCGACGTTTTTATTTTCTGTCGATTTTGAAGACGTTTGCTTCTCGGACCGTGTTTGATTTTCCGGTAAAGAATTCGATGCGGCTTTTCCTGATTTATGGCTTTTTTCATCGACTTGGACTTTTGGTTTGGACCGACTGCGAGGTTCAGTTTGTTCTTTTCTAGGACTTGATTCTTCAGCTTTGTGACCCATTTCTTTCGATCTCTTTTCTTCGCAGTAGCCGTGCTCTTTTCGGATCTGTTTCACCTTAGTGTGTTTTTCATATTTGCGCTCTTTTTTACTAGCCGCCTTGGACTTTTGATTGGCATTCTTCTGATCCTTCGCCTTGGTCGATAACGAATGCAGTTCACTTTGGGGCGGGCGCAACGATACCGGTGTTAAATTCAACACTAACCGACAGGGAAAGCCCATGGCACGCAGCAAAATAACGAAAATTAGAACGAAATCTTTCTTGCACAGTGCTTCTTTGTATTTGATCTGTAGCGCAAGCGACACCCCAATCGGCGGCCGCTTCTTAGTTCCCAAATACATTTGATTTTTACGAATGGGTATTGCTTGTTTGTACCATTTGACAAGCGATTCGAAATACTTGATGCATGTCGCACCGTCCGGATAGCATGTTTTGTTGGGCAGTAGTTTAAGAGCCGCCGCCATTAATGCCGGACTATTCAACACACGATTGCAGTGGAGTCCGTGGGCGATATGGCACACTAACGTGACCTTGTGAAGATACAGTTGATATTCTTTTACGTTACGGTTCAGTTTGCGCTTGATCATCAATTCCAAATCGCGGGTGCTCCTCTTTTTCTCGTCGGATGTTTTTGTCGCCACTGGGATGTTTATTTGTAATACATCTTTACTGTCGAGGACTAATGCTGATTCGGATTCTAAAAATGAAAGATATGTGCTTCAGTTGTGTTTGTCTTTCTTTCTCTGTTTGCAGTAAGGAATGAGAAATGTATGCCAGGAATCAAACGAATTAAGGCATATTTCAACTAAAGGATGATTGTTTCAATTAATTTTTTGAATATGATTCGCCAGAGTACAAAGTTTGAAGAAATGAAAGATGTTTTCTTGGTGACTTTCAATTAATGGCATCACAAAAATCAGTCGAACTGGAACCTTGACTATTTCATAAAAATGATGTAACTGCAATTTCAACCTTGTATTCTCTCAGAAATGTTTTTGAGTGAAGATAAGTAGTACGAAGTCTGTTTTTCTATGTAGTAATTTGTTGTCACAAAACGATCAAGGAACAAGAAATGAGTTTCGCAATGTTGAGGCTGAAAAACGAGAAAACAGCAGGAAAAGATAGCAAAGCAAACTGCTTCAATTGTTCAAGGAAATACTATCGCCTATCATGTGATCAATCCATGAGAAAAGTGGCACATATAAAGCTGTAAACTATAGAGAAGTTGTCTTACTAACGAAGAAAACAAGCTTTTGGCAATTACAATAGAAACAAGGCTTCAAAAATAGCCCAGCGAAAAGAATATTCTTCTGGAGTCAAGGACAGGTTTCAGGCGCAGAGTTATATTTTTTTAAATGGAAACTAAACTAAGGTGGAGGTCAGTGAAAATATGAATAGTAATTATTTCCAGTATAATTCAACATTAATTTTAATTTGATTCAGAAAATAGTTCAACAACACTAAATTTGCTTGCAAAAGTGTCTGCAACAATAGCTTGCTAGCGTAACATGCAGAATTTGCAGTTGATGAGGAAGAAAATGACAGTTGGAACATTCGAATGTTTTTTACAAACAAGGGACGTCCGCTCATAAACTGCTGGAAAGATGCTTTCCTTTGAATGAAACAGGCATATCCTTTGTCATGCATACCCTAGGCATATGAGCATACATACTAGTGATGTAAAGAATATCAACTTTTAAGCATTCGCGGATGCGAACATCTGCTCCGATATTCGCAAATGATAATAAAGAGTCTTTATATATTTGTGCGACAACGAATAATAAAATTCCTCAACTGACTTCTGAAGAATTTGAAGAAGTGACCAAAGAACTAAATGCAGCCGATGTTTCTGTATCATCATTGATTCCATTAATCGCCACTTTGGAAAGAGTTCTGAATGATTTCGATACATCCGATGAATGAATTGATGATACGACAGCCATTCTGAAACAGGAGCTTATTACCAAATTTTCAGTTTTAGGGGATGAAATATTGTTTATCAATTATTCATTGATCCTAGATATAAAGTTAAATTTTTCAAAAATGCTTTGACTAAAGAACGTGTCATACGGAACATGGATACGAGTGTAACAAATGACGTCGACCCTCTCACTTGGTGGAAGGTAAACAAGCAGAAGTATGGAATTATTTTACCTATAGCGAGACACTTTTTAGTCACACCACCAACGAGTGTTCCCAGCGAAAGAATGTTTAGTGGTGCTGGGCTTGTTTATACACCACATCGCAACAGGCTTAAAGGAGAAAAGGCTTCTAAGCTTCTATTTTTGAAATTCAACATTCCTCTACTGAAGTTCGATTATTGATTCATTGTTGAAATTAAACATAAAATCTCAGTGATGTTATTATTTTAAAATGTTTTGTGTATTATATTCAGTTTACAAAAAGAGATGATTATTTTTTGTTTAAAATCTAAGGATTTTTATGTCATACATTTTTTGTTGTTCTCTAAGAAATTTAATCGAGAATATAATTTTTTTGATCATTATTATTTTTTGTTTTATATAAGAAGAATATTGTTTTAAGTTCAAAATAAATAAAAAGATTTATGTGAAGACTGGTGAAAGTTTAAGAGAAGAATTCATTTTTTCTTCTTCTTTTTTTGGACTGTCTAATTTAAAGCTGATTAATTATAATACAAAACCAATGCCAACTTTTAAGGCAAATACTTATTACAATTAATATAATTGCAAGACTGCGTTAAGTTAAAACGATAATGGTTTTGTAATAAAAATCATATTGTTTCGCAAAATATTCGCATAAATTTAGCGAATGCGATTGCGAATATTTAAAAATATGCGATTGCCCGCGAATGAGAATATTCGTTACATCACTAATACATACAACACCAGATCTAAATACTGAACGTGTATGGTTGCGAGTGCTAGAACTGGATACAATTTAAATGTGCAATACCATTTTTGTCGTCAATCCTATCATTACTTCTAAAGTAAACGTTCTTTTGTTCGCTCCTTATTGCAGTAAAAGTTTAAGACCTTCCGCGGCGGTTAAGAGTTTGCGATGTATTTAAATTAAAATGTTTTGGGGAGATGACCCAGGAACCTGTCTAGGGATAAAGGAAACTTAATCTGTAGATTGGGCAGCAAAAAATATGTTGAAAGAATAGTAGTGAATCTGCCAATTGTTTTTTGTTTAAAAAAAGTATCGAACACTCGTCCTAGCGTGATAAAATGAACACATCGACAGTGTGAACATGAAACTCATATCACTTGCATAGCTGTAACATGAACAAACATCGCCCCGATACCGTGAACAGTAGGAATGCATGGAAACATCTGTAGCTCCTTCGTTTTTTTTTTCAAAGAAAATGCGTGTGTTTTTCTCTTGTTTGTCAGTCAATCGTGCTGTATTCTTTTTTAGTCCTAGGGCCTAGTGATTGTCATGGAAATTTGTAGTTCAAAAATGGGTAAAAATAGAGTGTTCATCTTTACAGCCAAAAAATTTAGAGGAGCATAATACAGTATACAGTGACGAAATCAACGATAGGTTCTTTCAAAAACAAAAATGTCACTACAATTAACAAAACGATGAGGCCAGGTAAGAAACAAACTTTGTATGAAAAGGATACGTCCGAAGATGTTAAAGTAAAGACGGAATTTTTAATATTATCAACTTGGTAATTGTGCTGGTAGGGAAACAGTCACAAACGTCTACGGCAGCATCTTATATTGAGGTTCTGGTTAATTGGAAGCTTTGATCAAAAATCCATTAATGCACATTTTTTTAGTAACGTAAATATATTTATAGGAAAACCAAAAACAAAAACTTTTCATAACAAACTTAAAGTGAAATTCATTAAAACATAAAAAATTGAATGGACAAAAGTCTATGGCAGTTTGTGCTGGCTGACTTATACACAAAAAAATTCCAACTAAACGTATCGGAATTTTTAAAATTATTTGCTGGCTTCATACTTGGTTGGACCTTCTTTAGCATAAATTGCTGCTTGCAGTCTTCGGGGCATAGAGGCGACTAAATTCTCAGTTTCTGCGGATGCAATTTTCTCCCAATCTGCAATGAGCGCTTCCTTCAACAATTTTTTATTTTTTAAGCAACATTTCCGAATTTTCCGCTCCAGAAGCTCTCATACATGTTCTATTGGGTTGAAATCCGGGGTTTGGGGATGCGTTCACAGCTGCCTGACAGCGTAGTTACAACAACCAGTTCTTGGCGAAAAGTGCTGTGTGCTTCTGATCATTGTCCTGTTGGAAAATGCAGCTCCCTTCAAGGCACAACTTCTTTACTGATGACCGTAAATGTTGTTTCAACAGGTTCTTGTTAACATAGCGGTCTATAGTAGTTTCAACAAAAGCCAATCTATCGACCCTAGATGCAGCTTTGGTTCCCCAAACCATAATATTACCTCCACCGTGCTTGACAGTAGGAATCAAATTCTTTTTCTCTCCATATTTTACTGCGACCATCACACCCGTACATGTTGCATTTCGACTTATCGGTAAAAACGACTCGATTCCAGAAATCATTGTCCTTGTTGATATGGGCCTTGGCGAACTCTAAGCGCAGAAGTCGATTTTTTGCGGATATTAATGGTTTTTTACGTGGAGTTCTGCTTTGAAACCCATTAGAATTTAATGCTCTCGAGATTGTTCTTGCATGGACATTCTTTTTTTCTCATCGCAGCCACTTGTTTTGTCAAATCTGGAGCACTTATTTTTGGATTTTTGTTCACTTCTTTTAAAATTGAACTAATGTGCCTGCGCGAAAGCTTTTTCGGTCGGCCAGTTCGCGGCTTATTTTCAATGGAACCAATGTTTTTCAAATTTTTTCGTTTCAGTTTCAGTAATTTTGCAATTTCCGAGCAGGATTTATTGTCTTTTTTTATGCTGGACGACCAAATTTCGGACATCACTAGAAATTTCTTTTCGCGATGACATTATGCGGTCCTTACAGTTCGAAACTAGCTATAAACCTATAATAGAGTTGCAGCTGCATATGTACTGGATGACAGTAAGAGCACAAATTTCGAAGAAATACAGTTAGGATTAGTTGAAAATTTTTTGTGCATAAGTCAGCGAGCACTGCCTGCCGTAGACTTTTGTCCATCCAATTTTTTATGTTTTTATGAATTTCTCTTTAGGTTTCTTATGAAAAGTTTTGTTTTCGTCTTTTTTTAAATATATTTACGTTACTGAAAAAATGAGCATCAATGGATTTTTGATTAAAGCTTCCAATTAACCAGAACCTAAATATAAGTTGCTGCCATAGACTTTTGTCCGCCACTGTATGTTACAAAATACTTGACACAACAATTTTTTTGAATAGGAATTAACTGAAAAAATGTAGATAATGCACGAAACGCAACCAGTGATCTAAAGAAGAAATAGCTTTGTATCAATCATGAAAGAAATGGGAAGCACGACAATGGTAGCTGTATTTGTAATTATGAAGTTTTATATGCATGTATGAAAACACAACACCAAAGTCTTAACACAAAATTATATATTAGTCTTTTCTTACGGATAATGATGTTGATGATGGAATAAGTGAAGCATTCATGAAACAGAGTTCAGTCAAATTTAAATGGGCACCTTTTCACCACACGTTCTCTTAGCTTTACCTTGTACTTGCTCCCAGTCGGTATCTGAATCGCTCCCATCATCTTTCGCCGTCGTCCTTTTGCGTTTCTTCAATGATTTGCCCTTGGTTTCCTGGGCATTTTGTTTCAGATGTAAATCAGCAGCAGCATTAGTGCTTGTTCCCTCGCCCAAGGCTAGCAGTTTCGATACATTCACATCTTCATTTTTAAACGAACCGGTCTTGATATTCCTAAGTTTCTCCTCGGCATCATTTGCGTCCTTATTATATTTGATCAATTGTTGGAAATCTATTTGCCCGGCCGATTTCTGATTGATTCCGGCTATCAACTGCGATTTTGTCTTTTCGTTTGTATCGCTCGCAATGCCATCTTCATTTTTCTGATCCACGCTATTTTCCGCGGCTTCGACTTCTTCCATATTTTCATCTTCTTCCGAATCACTCAGTTGCATGCCAGCGTTACAATCGAATTCTGGCGCGTCGTCCGGGCATTCGGCCGCTTTTTCCATGGCTGTTATATCGAAGAAGCTCGACTTCAAGTCCAGTTTGTTCGGCTGGATGAGATGATCATCGCCGCTACTGTCCGAGTCGTTAGACTCATGCGAGCTCGCGATCGATTTCTTCCCCTTGTACTGGGACGACTCGAGTATTTTTGTGAGATCCTTGCTGACAGGTTTTGCCGGCGAGGTAGGAACTGTACGTGGCAGTGGATTGTATTTTTTGATCATGCGAGTGCGCAATGTTGAAATCGATCGATTCTGCTTACTGGACGAGCTTTTGTGGCTTGACGACGAAGACAGACGCGGATTGTTATTCCTGACGAAAGATCTGCAACGAATTAGTTAAGAATGAAGTGGTTGTAAAGAATTAGTCCTCAATCAAATGTACATCGGATGCAACTCTGATCAGACGTTAGATATTAAGTGATTTGGGTTTTAAAGTGTGTCAATGTGCGACTACATGTATTAAACACGTAGTTTATTGGAATCCCAACAACAAACAACTGACGAAAAGGCAGCGGTTTGTGTAACTTGAATGCACTTAACCGCTTCTGGCTTGGCGCTCGAAAGTCGCCTGAATTACAACAAACTAAGATTCCTGGAAGTATATTATCAAGGGATACACGCTTTTACGACATATTACCTGCTTTTAGCAAATCTAGGCGTCGTCACCGCTTCAAAATCATTGTCATGCTCGTCCTCGCTCTCTGCTTCGGAGGATTCAACTTCATTGGGTTTCCACTCATCCTCGCTTGCCGAAAAGTCTGCTTCCTCCTCGCTGACGATCTCCTTGTAGTTTACTTTCTTCTTTCGCGACATTTTCCAGACGCGATTCAACAGTAGCTTCGAGCCGCCTGGTTATGGCGATGTTGTGAAATCCAAGACGCTAGTTTCTAGCACTGAGATTTCGGCATGACATTGAAATGCAGTCCGACGCTTCGCCTTTTTACATTAGAACGTGTTTGAATTTCCTCAAGATGCAAAGTATTTACAGTTCACACCCGTAAAACAACAGTTAAGACTCAACAATGGAAAAGGACGCCAAGCCTTGACAACCAAGCGCACTAGTGGCGCCTTAACACATGTTGACATTAAATCGATCCATCAGCTATTGTAAAACTGTTGGAAGCCGCCGGCTGTCAACGATTTACACATGCGCATCACACTAGTAGTCATAAAATATTGACCAAGTGACGAATTATTCCGATAAGTCAGAACACACGCATTAACATCAGTTTAAATATAATTTGCCACTCTGCTGCGATTCGTTCGTAAAAACCGACTTCTGCGATAGAAGTGCATAAATTTATTCTGTTTCATGTAGTTTTTCAACTTTGAGAGGTGGAAATCTTAAAAAATACCGGTTCATTCCTGCTACTTGGTTTGTCGGATTCCGTTAGTAACGATTTACAGAATAATTATTTTCCTTGCATTTCGCGCTGATCTACTCTGCAGATCTGAAATTGTTGAAACATTGCTCCATTAATATGTTACTTTCTATCGAGCAAGAGGGTTAACATATCAGCTGCATGGAAAATTGACAATTGTAGCTGTCACCACGACCGGCAAATGATTGTATTGAGTTGTTGTTGTTGCTGTTATCTTGACTTGCTTAACACCGCGAAGAAGAGAAGGTGTAAATAAAATTTACGGTGACTGCTTCTTGCTGCACTCCGCATGCGGATTACGTACGATCCAAACTGTGCGATAGTGAACAGTGAAGGAGACGTCAAACGTAGAATTTTTGGTTACTCGCACGTTCGGGATTAGCAGCCCTTGGAAAAAATATGGAATTGAAATCACCAGGAGTAGTTTTTGTTCTGCTTGGCACAATTATTGTGGGCACAGCCCTGTTCGCGCACGGATTCTTTTCGTTTCTGCCCAACTCCAATGAGCGTGCCAAGCTGTCCAGTTTGCCCGATCATTTGGGTGAAATTCGGTAATTGTATTTGTATTTCTACACGGTTTCGATTTAGAAATAATGAGCTGTTTATGTACGCTTCCTGCTTGTAGTTTGCAGCATTTTTCAGAAGATATAATGAGCAACAAGTAGGTTAAGACTACATTGATGCTTCACATATGGATTGTGCTTACTGTTCTTTCAATTTAACCGAAATTTAGTCTGACGAGGACTAACCGTCGGACATCACATGTTTTCAAATATTCTATGCACAAATAATACAGCAGTGAAAGAACTCAACCTTCTAACAAACAAAACAACAATAGCATCCTGAAAAACATCAAAGAAAGGAGTAAAGAATTGATTTTAACGCATCGCATAAATCGTCATACCGCTAACATCAGTAACCAGAAGGTTCATAGCCAGAAGAAACTTGCTCTTCAGAAAGTCAGTTAGTATGCAATCGTTTTGGGCGCTTTTAGTAGTCCTATTTCATTATTTCTTGCACATACTTTTCGGTGTACAACTTTGCGTCCGCAGTTTTTCCCCGGAATTAAAGCTTTATTGTCAAAAAGTACTAACAGATATATTATTCAAAGTACTGTCCATCAATTGCGACAACTATTGCTCATCTCTCCGGCAATTTTCGGATTCCATCTTGAAAAAAGGAAGCGATTTTTGACGCAATCCATAATTGTATCCATTTTAGTACTTTCTCGTACGAAGATAAATGTTGATCAGCCAGGCCGTGCGTCTGGGGAGTACGGCGGGTGGGGCAGGACCTCCCACCAGGGTTTCCAAGTATGTCTTGACCACTTTTGCGACTGTGGTCGTTTTTCCATCAATGCACGTTTCAGACGCGTCAATTGTGTACGGTATCGATCATCTGTGATGGTTTCACCCGGTTTTAGTAACTCGTAGTATATCACGCCGAGCTGGTCCCACCAAATGGAGAGCATAACTTTGGCGCCGTGAATATTTGGTTTTGGTGTCGATGGGGAGGCATGTCAGGGTTTTCCCCATGACTTTTTGCGCTTGCGATTATCGTAACGGACCCATTTTTCGTCGCCGGTTACGATGCGATGTAGAAATCTCTTCCAATTATGTCTTTCCAGCAGTTGTTCACATGCAAACAAGCGCCGTTCAATATCTCTCGGCTTCAACTCGTACGGAACCCAATTTCCTTGTTTCTGAATCATACCCATGGCGTTGAGGCGTTTGGAGATGGCTTGCTGAGTTACTTACAGTGATTCAACAAGTTCTTCTTGTGTTTGGCATGCATCTTCATCGAGCAGTTATTCGTCTTTGAATTTTTTTTTCTCCCACCACCATGCTTGTCCTCGACATTGAAATCACCACTCTTGAAACGTTGAAATCACTCCTGACACGTTCTTTCACTCATAGCAGCCTCACCGTACGTATTTGAAAGCATTCGATGAGCCTCAGCTGCAGTTTTTTTTCAAATGAAATCAGAAGATCAAAACTTCCCGCAAATGGCGAGAACCTGGCACAAAAACATACATTTTAAATCAAGGAATCATTCAAAAATGCAAACAGCTTTCAATAATACGGCGATGTCGATACGTTAGCAGATGTCCAAAATTACTTTTGACAATTTTAATCTACGTTCGTACCGACCGCAGTTTACCGATACAGCTATCTATCTGTTTTATAATGAAAAAAATCGCAAATTTCGCTTAGAATTTGCCAAAAAGCATCTACACAACGGACTTGAATTTTGGAAGAAGGTTTTATTCACCGATGAATCGAAGTATAACATATTTGGAAGTGACGGGAGAGCTAAATTTTGAAGAGAAAAAAACACGGGAATGGTTCCGAAATACCTCATTCCCACAGTCAAACATGGCGGTCGGTTTGGGGTCCTGTCGCAGCATCGGGTGAATGAAATTTGGTATTCATTGAAAGAGAAGCTCATTTAGGAATCGGGTCAAATAAAAAAATTGAATCGCCATCTCTACAAAATCATCTTGCAATACAATTCAAGGAAATCGTTCGATAAGTTGGACCTTGATGAGGGCTGGATATTCCAACAAGACAATGATCCCAAGCACACCGCTCAAATCGTGAAGGACTCGCTACTATATTATGCTCCAAGCCAGCTCAATACACCCCCCCCCAAAGACCGGCATTGAATGTCATCAAGCACGTTAAGGAGCTTCTGGATAAAAAATAAGAAAACACGACATTAGAAGTGCTACACTACTGAAAGAGCAGTGAAATCTGAAGAGCTGAAAAATCTAGTTCGACGCATTGAGCAACGCAATTCAACAACTCTGATACGCAACGTTATGCATGTACCGAAATAAAATTGTGGCTAGCGAGTCAGTCAAGATATTCCATGGCATTGTGGCGCAACAGCGTCAGCTCACTGCGCTGATACCAGGACTGGCGTTGGAGTTAAGGTATCAGTGCAGTAAAATTCTGTGAGTTACACATATCTACCATACAGTACATTTAGTTAGGCTATGAAGCCATTAAAAGGCATCCGGAATTGTCCTCGCAATCTGTTTCGAATTAGTTTATGCAAATCTAATATTTATTGAATTCATAATAACTTAATTTTTCTTTGCATTTGCAGCTTGAACACAACCACTTACACACGTCGCGTTTCCAATGTAATCTTAATGATCATTGATGCCTTCAAATATGATTTTGTCACGTCTGAAAATATGCGTTACGTTTCTGAGCAGCTAAAGCTTGAAAATGCCTGTTTGATTCGCATGAAAGTCGACATTCCCACGGTCACTATGCCACGAATTAAAAGCATGATGACGGGAACAGTTTCGAATTTCATCGATATCGTTTTGAATTTGGGCAACAGTGAAGTCGCCACGGATTCCGTCATCCATCAGATGTATGATCGCGGCGATAAGTTGGTGTTCTATGGCGATAATGTCTGGACGAAATTGTTTCCGGACATGTTTTATCGCAAACAAGAGAATTACGATTCGTTTTATGTTCACGATTTCCATTCGGTACGCATCATAATTAATTATTAATTATTCGAATTGCCGATACTAATTTAAAATTATTGTTAGGGCGACAAAAACATAACGAAATGGCTATCGTCGGAGTTGAAACATCTCGGATGGGACATGCTTATTCTTCATTATCTTGGACTGGACCACATTGGTCATGTGGAAGGTTCGTTCAGTACAAAAATATTCGACAAACTAAGCGAAATGGATCGTGTGATACAACAAATTCATACATCAGCGAATGCTATTGTAAGTCGATGCATTTCGTTCAGTGCATTTATGATTTTATCAAACATTGCTTAGGAGCGTAACTCAAAACTTCCACCATTGTTTCTTGTTACTGCGGATCACGGAATGCGAGATACAGGCGGTCACGGCGGAAGTACAATCGGCGAAATATTTATTCCGCTCATAGGATTTACTGCCGGCTGCCAGAATAAAAGGTAATGGTTTTTTAATGGAAAAAATTGAACTGGTTGCAAGAGTGAATTCAAACGGTTTGCGTTTCATTTAGAATGCTTGATTGCTCCAATTTGTTTAGGATCGGTCTTCTGGTGAATAATGCATTTTTGGTATTTACATGTACAGTAAAAGCTCTATTCGCGGGGTATATATTCCGTAAACATGCCGCGAATACTGAAACCGTGAATATGGAATGGTAATTTATATTGGATTATAGGGGATACGTTTATAGGTGGCAAAATAAAAAACATAAATATAAAAAAAAACAATTTAATTGAAGTTTTTGACCATATTGATTAATTATTATCGTCAGGCTTAGGCAATGGTTTAAAGAACTTTGCAATTTTTTCTTGCTTGGCAGTTTTTAAAAGCAGTGGTATTAGCAATTTGCCTCTTAAAAATAAGACTTCGTTCCATAGACGGATCAATTTTGATAAAGAAATCACAAAGCTCATTTGCCAATCTTGAACCTTCACTAAGATTTTTCAAATTAAATGTCACGTTTCCAGTGCTTGTTGAAGCTTCTCCTTCAATGGGCTGCGGATTTAACATTTCCTCCGAGTCGGTTTCAGTCAAATCGTCATCTTGCGATTCAAGCAATTCCTGAATTGAAGAATAGATAGAAATCTATTCGAACCCATCTCGTCCCATTCCATTCGCAATTTCGGCAATGTTTGCAGTTAAAGTTTGAATTTGCACAGATTCTTCGTCATTTTCCGCAGTCAGAATAGATCACAGTTTTTTCCAGCAAGATTTCAATTTGTATGGCTTCAGTTCTTCCAATGATTCTTTTATGTTTACGATGCATTTTGCTATGTCAAATTTCTTCCAGCATTGCATAACATTCATATCAAGTTCGCATTCCATATTATCCAGCATGATTTTGAAGGTTCGTCTAATGTTATAGAGCTTAGAGGCCTGGATTATTCCTTGGTCCATAGGTTGAAGTGAAGCCGTCGTGTTGAGAAGTAAAAATGTCACTTTTATATTTGGATGCATAGTTTCAAGTTCGCGAGGATGACCTGGTTGCATTGTCCAAAACTAGAACTGCTTTAAATTCTAAATTCTTTTTTTTTAAATAAGTTTCAACTTCAGAAACAAAACAATTCCGGAACCAGTCACAAAAAATAGCACGCCAAAACACTGGCAGGTCATCCTTGTTTTGATTTTTTCAAGCACGAGGATTTAACGATCTGTAAAGCATCAGTGGTCTCCAGATGCATTAGAACATAGCAGCAGTGTAACTCTATCCTTTGCTGCCTTAAATCTACGGGTAATTTTCGCTTTTGGCATTCTCTTCCAAAACAGTGAAGTTTCGTCTGCATTAAATACTTGCTCAGGTTTGTATCCTTCATCAGCTTTTAGTCGACATTATAAATTAGGAAGACAGCGGAAGGGACATGTTACTCGATCAGAATTTTTGTAACGGATGAAAAGAGGAGATAATAAAACAGGCAAAGCGGCTCTTACCAAAGGACGGAACGTCTAATATTTGGCAGTATTTAACAATATACTTTATGCATTGAGTAAGAAGATTGTTTTACTTAAACATTCTGTTTGTTTACATTCTCAAAAACACCGACCGACCGCGGCGAAGGCGGCTTATATCAATGGAAAAGCCAAACCACTTATATAGCGGCGATAGCATTTGACAACATGTGTACTTTAGGCGTAGTTGTCTGTTTTAATTTTTTATTAGTTCATTTGCCGTCGCGTTTACAAAGTATACCGAATCCTTTTTATTAATATGTACCGATTAGATTCGCGCATAAAGAAATCTTTAGCGACGAATATAGGAATTGGGTCGCAATTTTTTAATCAGCGAATAGTGAAAACGCGAATAAAATAAGCGTGAATAAGGAGCTTTTACTGTATTGCATTGCATTCAAGATCATGACAAAAATATTCTACATTCCCCAATTCAATATAGTCTAATTATTTTAAGATTCCTGCCAAAAAGTTTCAATTTAAAATAACCAACTTAATATTTATGTGCAGCGTAAACGATGCTGCCGAAGTGTTTCACAACCAAATCGACATTGCTCCAACGTTGGCCGTTCTTTTAGGCTTTCCCATTCCAGATGCGAGTATCGGATGCTTAATGCCTGAGCTCATTGACATCCTAGACAATGAAGATCAACTCTATGCACAATATTACAATACAAATCGACTTGTGAAGAAGGCAATCAAAAAGTTCGGATTGAGTGCAATCAGTTCAAAATGTAAGCTGATCCGTTTGACGGAATGTGAACATATTATTTTGTAACTGTCGTTATTGCAGATTATTATAAACAGTTCGAGCTGGCTCTCAACTTTCATTCGCAATTTTTAACAACGACCAAAGGAAATGCCAAGCGTACATTTTACAATAAAGCCATGGCAGGATACAGGGATACGTGTCAATATTTATCAGGATTATTATCGTCTAGTTTTACACATTTCGATTTATTTTCAATTTTGATTGGAGTTTTCAATACAGTCTATGTAACTAATTTTCGCTTGATGTGATTGCATCATGAACTTAACCAATTTTTTGCCAGGCTGCACTTATTCTCGTGGTAATGGCTGTGTTCAATGTGTCGGAAAAACATGCGAAACCGATGAAGCTTGCTCGCAACATCTTAATCGCCGGATTCGTAGGGATTCTTATTCGATTGGGCGCGTGTGAAGTAGTCACGTCAGACTCGGAGTTGTGCTCGTCACGATGGCACTACTATGCAGTGTTTGTTGCCTTGGCTATAATTACTTTTGTAAATATTCGAATAATCGCCACTACAAAATTTCAAGTGAGTAAACGGCCTCGCTATGATTTCTTGAACGCAATTGCTGTGATTGTATGTGAAGCTGTAATTTCTTGAACGCAATTGCAATTGTGAAAATGGCTATACTTTGTATATTTCAGCTCAAAGAAAAGCCGTATCTGTACATAGTCACTATATTTCATGCATTCACCTTGTGTAGCAGCTCATTTATAGAAGAAGAGCATCAAACGTGGTACTATATAACAAGCAGCTTCCTTCTAGTCCTATGCCTTATGGAAATAAAATATTTTAAACTGGAGTCGATGAGCGTTCAGTGGGTCGATGCAATCGAGAATTTTATGCGGCATAAAAAGCGCAGCAGCAACTTTGTCAGTGGTAGTAGAAGTCGTCGCGAAGAATCACTGATTGGAAATTTACGGAAAATTGATATAATGCTATCGTACATGTTCAGTTGGACCATTATTTTTGCGTTATTGACGTTTGTAAGGAGATTGAATCAAACAGGCGACAAGTGGCTGAGTGTTAGAGACATTGGGGATTGGATGGTAGACCATAAATTTACATTGAGTCTACTATGTTTTGTTTGTGAGTACCTTTGCTGATCAGCTTTAAGCATATTGTTGGAATTTGATTTTTATTTCAGCGCTGATATTTCTGGTGTATGCGCTTAAAGATTACAACGGTCTGTTGACAAACATTCTCAACTTTACTGCAATCCTACTTATCTACCACTATCGTACAATAACCGGATCAGTGTTACTATTCGACTTCAAAGAGTCCACTTCGAAAACGTCTCTAATTCTCTTCTGGTTGAATATCGTTGAAATCTACGCTATAAATTATTTGCCGGCGCTACACAAATATCTGTTCTACCAACAAATATCAAGTCAAAGCATCAAAAATTGTTTAGGTGCACATGTAACAGCGTTTAGTTTGATCGCAGCTTTGCTACACAAACCGCACAATGTAATTTTGGTGCCAGTTTGTGTATGGACATTGGAACGATGTTTTAAAACATGTGATAAACTATTTCGCGACACCAATGCACTGTTGTACAAAGTAATCTTAAGTTATTGGATGGGACGAGCGTTTTTCTTTTTTCAGGTAAATTGATTTTTTTCGCGTTCACGGTTCACATTTGACTGTTTCTATTTTTTAAGGGGAATTCAAATAATTTAGCGTCCATTGATTTGACGCCGGGTTACATTGGAATGGATACGTACAACCCTGTTGTTGTAGGAATTTTAGTTACCATTAACACTTATAGCGGACCGATCATATGCTATGTTTTATTGTTGCATAACGTGTTCAACGAAAGTGACATCAAGCAAAAGTAAGTATGGCAGGATATGTACTCAATATAGTTAGAAATAATATTACGGGGAGGAACACGACGAATTCAATGGAGAATTTCGCTCATTTAGTACAAAATCCAACAAGGGTACCAAGTTTTTCACTCATACACGAACATGTACTGGTCCAGCGGTCACGGTTGAAGGTAGAATAGTGCGCCAAGGAAAGCAATCTCAACTGTCGCGTATCTCTCCCAAGTTATTCCACTTGAAACTGTTTGTTTCCGTGCCCCATCTTGTAGTTCTAATCAATAATCATGGTTTCATGTCTGAAACAGTTCCAGCTCCTTGGCTGGCTGTCGCTCTATATGTTCCTTGCTTTATTATGATTACGGAATTTGACTACACACAGTTGCTCTTTTAACATATCAAACAGTTGATCTTGTTTTTCCGAAGTTCCTTGAAAACAATTAGCGACATGACAGCTTTTCCTCCATTTTACAGCTAATTTTCTGCAGTTGTACAGATTTCAGTTAATTTTCTTCCGTCCAACCTTCAATAATCCAATTCAATTATTATGTGGCTAAAGTAAAACGTGTTTCCAGGCCGAAAACAAGCTAGTTAGTTTTTTCTTTTAAATTTGCCTACCCTTTTCGGCATAAATTAGTGATTTTCACGCATATTCGTTGAAAACATGGCGAGAAATGTCTGGTATCTCTTGAAATTCGTTTTGTACCGTAAATATATGCTGGCTATTCTTGAATCTATTTTCTTTATTAATATCGAATTCCAGACGATACGTGTACACTTTTAAACTGTCTAATTATTCTCATACGAAATTCGATTTTCCATTTCATTTTACAAGCTCGAAGTTAACTACACATTCGACAATTTGCGCTCCCTAAATCGCGGGGTCCTTTCGTTACTTACGGTTAAATATTCTCGGTGGCTTTCGTTGTTCACGCATCTTCTAGCATATCACTTTCCCTAAACCAAAATGCTTACAAGGTGAATTATTCAGGGGATGTTTCTGGATCCATAGATTTCGTTTGTTGAATTTTTTACGTTCGCCACGCAGCATGGTCGATCCATGAACCAATTAGGGCAAAATGAGGGACTGTCTCGCCCCTGAAGACCCCAAACCATGGCGGGCAAATCAAACGATTGAAAATGGTATACGCGGGTCGCCACTTCACACAAGGCGTATTATGAGTATTGAATTATATAAATATAGAGTAGATTCATTTAGGTTAACGATATTGAATTATATAAATATAGATGGAACTTATTTAGGTTAAGGATATTGAATTATATAGATATATATTGGATAGCATAGCAACAATTGAATTCATCGCTAACCGTCGTCCCATCAATGGAATCACTCAGGTCGCCGTCAATCCGATCTTCACCTGACTCCATGGCTGCGATGATTCATCTGGTCCTCAATTGCCAGCGTTGCAATATGTCTGCCCAAAGACCGCTCACACACACACACACAGCATCACAATATCCACCGATCGTCAATCGTGAAGACCGAGCACGGAAATTGAATCGCCAGCTGACGTATATCGGAAAACGACACAAAACCAGACTAAGAAATGAAACCTGGAATGGGTTCGGCAAACTCGGCTGGCCGTTGACCGCCGATATAGCGAACGGGATCGGGGGAATCCTATAATATTGAAAGGAGAACAGCTGTCAGTCTGTACTTTTGTGGGTTCTTGTGGATGCTGTTTCGAGCGAAGCCGAGAAGCGGACAGTTACTGATTTGGCGGGACGATTCGAAGGAACTTGGCGGCATCTGACTCGTCGTGGGGAGAAAGAATAAAAGGACGACGGATGGCAAGCGGCCAGCAAGCAGCGTTAGCGATAAGACGGAAAAATTGTCAGTAGAAAAAAGCATAGATAGGGTTAGTTAGGCAAGGTTAGAAAATATCATATTGATTTTACTTAAAATTGTAGTTAATTGTATGAAGTGGCGAAGCGGATGTCTCGTGTGCGGCTCCTTGTGTCCGATTCTTTTTTTCAAATTCCCTATTCGGTCGGTGGTTTTGGGTCGCCCCGAATCCTGTTCCCGTTTCCGGATTCGCGGACAGGGCAGTCCTGACGCAGAAACGAAGGCCGCCCCTTCTTTTTTTTAAATATCCCTACACCCCTCTTCGCGGGTTTAAGTCGGGTGGGATTGCCCAAACCGTGGCCAGGATCGGCTGCGGTGTAATAGCATTCGTTACATTAATTAGAGGTGTAGCAAAATTTTACTCAATTGAATTTTTTAGAGCAGCTTTCAATTTTACCTCTGACACCCTCATAATGGCTGTGAGAAAAGCATATCAAAATAATTGGAGTCTGTATCGCGGTACACTCGATATGGCTCACAATCACAAAGTTCCATCAATCCTTTTCGGAGCGTCGTTGAAGACTTCATTTCAGTCATAGACTTGCGAACAAATGCAATTTGTTTCTGAAAACAAACATCAAGAAATGAAAGGAAGCAGTTCAATATTTTTAATGATAAGCGTTCATATTGCGTTAAAGGAAATCAAATATAGTATTATGCTTAATTAATTTGCGCATTTTTATCTATTTTATATTTTTTTTTTAACTTTTCGAATCTGACATCAAATGAAAAATAAACACCGTCTTTTTCTTATATATTTTAATAGTTCCGTAATTATGGGCCGCGTAATTTACATCACAGCCGCTATGGTCGTATTTCCGCTGGCTGTTTATATATTTGTGATGACGTTAATGCGATCGCATATTTTCATATGGACCGTATTTTCACCAAAAATTTTATACGAATTTTTCAATACGTACTTATATTTCAGTATTTTATTGATAACATTTTTAGGTTTCAAATTAGTTCATGTATTTTCTTAAATAGACAATTATTATAAACTAATCAAATGAAAATAAAATCTGATGAAACATTTAAAAATTTCTTACTACGTTAATATGTGTAGAATAAACTAAAATTTTCAATGTGGTATGAACAATAAAATTAGAATGAAATCAATAATGTCAAATATTTTAATGAAAGTCAATAGTGTCAACGCTTAACCTTATGTAGAATATAGATCCTTTACAACAACGTAAAGTTAAATTTTTGTTCGATTTCTAAGAAGTAGTTTTAGCTTGCAAAGCAAAATATATATCGTCACTGCTAACATTCAATAAAATCTTCATAAAAATATCAGTTCGCGAATGTTCGCAAATCAAAAGACGTTCAGCGCCAAGCTTGCAGCATATTTGTAGAGCGCGACCTGTGCGATAAAAAGTTTGATTACTAAGCTTAGTCGCGAGTGATTGACGATTGTTTTATTTTAATGATAAAAATTGTTGCAAAGCTTACCTGGCACTGGAACTGGAGCACCCATAAATGCAGCTATGGTCTCTAATTGCGAGTAGACACCTAGAAATGTTGTTTCTTCTATTCCCGTTCTGGCTACCTGAAACGACGGAAAACATAGTTACAGATGTAATGGATTATACACAGTCTAAAAGAGACTATAAACATTGTTTTTTTCTAATTAAAATTAACTTAGGAAGTATTTTTTTCGCTTAATGCAGCGACAACAGTTCGCTTCATTATTGATTAAAGTGCATTTTCATGCAACGACTAAGTACAGATATGCTGACTAGTATTCTACAGCGCGTTTTGTACCGTGGGAATGGAATTGTTTATTGTTTTGTTGATGCTGATTTTTTTCGACTTGTGTATCAGCAAGTATTTATAAATAAAAACGCCGAACCGCGGTGTTTTTAAAGTTACAGAAAAATCACTCGATATCCTTCAATATTTGTCATCGTTCAGTTCTTGGCGGAAAAAAATCAAACGTTATGGTGCATTTTTTCGGACGCAGAGTGTTTGTGGTGTCATACCTTAGAACGAAAGACAATGGTCGGCGTTTTCATTGTCGCAGGCTTCCGTCCACGTGAATGATGTGTACATTGTTGAAACTCTTTACATGGAAAATATAGGAAAAAATTTCGTTTTCTGACGAGAATGTTTGATTTTTTTTACCACAGCGCCTCTAATTTTGATTGAAATGTAGCGCTCATTGTTTAATTGAACAATTTTCATGATTCAAATACATATTTGAATGATAAAATTCGATTTTCCTACGTTTTTTCAGTGCTTCTCACTGATTTTGAGACAGTTGGCAAAGTTGCCCACGTTTCCCAGATAACTGCCAACACCGTTTTTCACGCAGAAAAAATTGAAATGCTTACTCAAGTTGCCTTGTCACCGTATATTCTTAAACTAGAGATCAAAGCCATTGATTTGTGGTGGTTTTGAAGCATTTTTGAACATTTTAAATAGGCAAAAGATGTGTAGCAAAAAAAGTGGCAGATTTCAAATTCGCGCTTCATCCAGTATAAGAACTTTTCCAACGTGAACACTTTTTTCTTCTGAAAATCGTCGCAAAAGATATAATGATGTAAATGGCGCTTTCTTCGATCAACAAAGTTTATTCTAGAGAAAATATACGCTTTAATAATTATGATTTTAACAAACTACTTTCCTGAGCAGATAGAAAAGAGTAGAATTGAATTCTGAAAAACAAAATCGCGTTTAAAATCTTTAAACCGTCCTAAAGTCATATCACAATAGCAAAACGTACCGGGCTCAACCGGGATTTGAACCCGGGACCTCTCGCACCCAAAGCGAGAATCATACCCCTAGACCATTGAGCCGCATACAAAGCGGTAAGGCATTCGCACACACAAACTACATAACCTCAAATTCATATTTCCATCAACGAAAATCTATCCAGAGCAGTTGAAAACGCTGAACACCTGATTTCAAGATACAGTCGAACCTGTTTAATTGCATATGCAACTTTCAAAATGCCAACGAACATAATTGACGTTTTTTGGCAACAGCAATTCAAATTCAAGTCTCAAAGATGATCCCTCTTTTTGGCGTCATGTTTAGCGTACAACTGTATTGTGTTGTTATTGTCACCACGCGCAAATGATGTATGTACAAGTTGCTGCAAATTAAATCCAACACAAGTTTGTCGTGCACAACTTTTTTTGTCGTAACGTAAAAGTCACAATTCCCGAGATATCAATTTGCGTGTTTTCCCAAACTTAACTTGATCTCAAGCCCAATGTTAAGACTCCGGTCACATCGTAAAAAATCAGCCGGCTTACACAAAATTCATGGTTGTCGTTTTCTCGATTATTTAACTGAACTAACTATGCGTTAAGCATTTATTTTATATAGCTATAATCAACGCATCAAATGTATCTAGAAATGACTAACACTTATTTAAATTTCCGTTGTAATTGGACGGACATTACACTTAAAAAGGTAGCATTTACAGTTGAAAATGTATGCGTTGTATAAGATACTGGCTTGGGATACCACAGTGTGTTTGATTTACAAGAGCATTGCTTTTAAAAGGGTTGCATTTACACAGGTTTTACTGCAAATGCTTTCAAACATTTCATGAGAAACCCCTTCCACATTTCTATATTCCTAATTAAAAAAACTAAACGTATCAATCAAGGTGCAAACACAGTAGCACACACTGACCTAAATCGCTAATGCAGGGAGGAAAGGGAAGAAATCACATTTTTAGATTAGCTTTTTCGCTTGAAAACGTTTTTCAACTACAAAAAGCAAACACAAAAGCATTTGAACGGTTTCTCCATGATACGTAGAATGAAAATAAAAAGAAAAACAGCTCAAATTCTGTGCTGATAGACAAGCAGTTTGACCAATTGTATGACAAGGCAATACTTTTACTCGCCTACGAATGAAAAACGAACCCAAATCTTTTAAGTTGTTTTGCATTTGCATCTCATGTGAAATGTAGCGTAGAGATGCAAAGGACAACTAAACCAAATGCTTATAACATTTTATTTTCACGTGGATCGAATCCCTCTACAATGGACAACCCTGTCAAAATATTTTTAGTGGTTTGATACTCGTTTTTCGTATGATATTGTCGGCAAGAAGTATATTATGTGGAAGGAAAGGGACTTATATGAAAAAAATGCAAAAGTACTCAATTTTCAATTGTTCGGCATAAGAAATAAACTCACCTCTGCTGCGACGGCTTGTAAAAATAACTTCTCCAATTTAGAACACTTCCGAATGGCTTGGACTTTCAGCGTAGCTATCATTTCGTTCAATGCATTTTGCACGTGCAACATCGAAACCGTTTTGTCTTTCGCAGTCTCCTCAGCAACTTCTGTTGCTCTTCGACAAATGTCCAGAGCGCGACGTGCATCACCAGACACAGCAGCCACTTTTCTACAATATTATCGCAATCATTCCACACCACCGTCCCTTAATAATAATTGATAAGAACATACCTTGCCACCAACTGTACTGCATCATTCTTAAAAGCCTCCGAGCCGGACAATCGAGCCGTCACGATTTCTTGCAATTGCTTGTAGGAGTACGGCTGGAAAGTGAGACGAGTAAGTCCTAGACGTGATGTCACTTTGCCTAGACGATAACAAAAATTTTCATCAATCATAAATGCTAGAAAATCCAATTTGAAATTATCTTACTCATGAGCATTCGTTCAGGCAAATCCATTGTATTGGCAATCGTGACGACCACCAGACGAGATGCCGATTTCGTTGGCCAATCCAGCAAATTGTACACGACATCCTGTCGCTTATTACATAATATATCCAATTCATCCACTAGCAAAATGGTTGTCTGGCGTTTCGCACCAGGCGTAGTGAATCGCTTATCCAACAAAGCATGAGCATGTTCCCATGAAACGGTCTTGCCTGTGATCTGTTTGTTAATCTGAACATACGCCTGTCTGGGTTCCGTCAAGCGCATTCCATTTATCTCAATGAAGTCGAACTCCGGGATTAAGTCCGATTCCGCATCACGCTGCAAAGCTCGAATCACGGCCGTCACTGTTGCTGTTTTCCCCGTGCCCGGGACTCCAGAAACGTACATGCAACCGCCACACTGATCCTGCAGCTTGCCCTCGAGGAACGTGTAAATGTTTTGGAATTCTTTTTCGCGACATGGCAAACTATTTGGTACAGCGGACACATGAAGACGTTCACGCGCTATTTGGAAATCTGATTTTCTTCCTTTCGAATTGTCCTCTTCGCGAGTCTCCATTGTTGGATTGATTGCGCCCGAGCGGATCAACCTCATTTTTTGTGTCGGCGTCATTTTATTCGACTTGCTGTTGGGCGTGGACACTCTACTTCCTCGACCCTTCAGCGTTTTGGGCTCTTCGTTTACGGAATCCCCATCAGAGTCGTAGTTAATCTTGCGACTACGACGCGGCGTGTTTGCCCTGTTTGATTCAGCCAGCGACGACTTGCCGTTGAACAGCACCTCTTCGACGATGTTCGAGAGCTGTATATTTCTTCTAGGAGTGCCGACTGAAATAAAATCGATGAATTTAAAGAATTCGATGACACAATATGATAATTTACCTAGACTTTGCCTTCCAGTTGGTGTCTTCAAAATACTTTTGCGACGGGATGCCCCTATCGACTTTGTACTGGGAGTCTGAGGGTAATCGTCTTGACAATCCTCTCGCATCTTTTTACTGGGACTCGTAAGCATCTCATTCGAAGTGTCGGACCGCTTTCTAGCTGATCGCGGTTGAGCATTTTCTACCGAACTCGACGTGTCGGTGGAAAGGCGCTTGGATCTTCTTGAGGACGTTCTTACGCCAATACTTTTATTTGGAGTGTCCGAGTTGCTGTAAAGTTGTTTACTAATTAAAATACTACACTAAAATATATTCACAACTTACGATTCTTTTTGGGTCTCCGACAGACGAAGTTTTATTTTTAAATCCGACGCATTGGCCCGACTGGGAGAGTCCTGAATTATGGAGTAATTCAACGCATCCGAATCAGCTGTGGAGTTGGCCTCGAGACTTTGATTCAAATTACGACGCGCTCCGATCAACTTCGTCATGGGGTTCGATTTCAACCTCTTTATATCCGGCGACTCCAGAAGATAATTACCGTTCACCTCGCCTTTGCCGGGAGT
This sequence comes from Oxycera nigricornis, assembly GCA_963942545.1. Lineage (NCBI taxonomy): Eukaryota > Metazoa > Arthropoda > Insecta > Diptera > Stratiomyidae > Oxycera > Oxycera nigricornis. Next base: position 122,492,010 of record OZ012659.1, on the reverse strand, counting down.
CTTGAGATTCTTTTTGTCCGAAACGGTTCTCTTCACTATTGAGTTCTTTACAATTTTTATAGGCGAGACCAGAGGCGGTTCGTCTTCATGCGGATCGACGTCCACGAATTCGATATCTTGTAGACGAGGCTTTTTGGAGCTACTCTTGCGCGTGCTGCTGGATTGCGGTGTTTTTCGCCAGTCTCCTCCGCGACCGGGAGTTGACGAAGAACAAGTGCGTTGATCAATACCGACGACATTCAAAGGAAGCAACAGATAGCTTCCCCCTACTTTCACAATCTTGTAACGGCACACGAACGTGGGCAGCACACTCTTCCTGCGTGGCATTAGGGAATTTGCAGAATCGATGGGATCGCCGCAGACTACAACGCACTTGCTGACTATTGAATCAATCGAAACGACCGGATCAAATGCGCGATGGTCCTCAATCAGTTCCACATTGAAATCAATGCAAACGGTGTCGTTGTCAAACAGTCTATGCGGGATCTTGTAGGGTCTGCGAGACATCCAAGTCATTCACCGTGGAAACTAACACTAACTTGGTCGAATCTTACCTGGAGTACCACTGCACTATGGCTTGGTACGGGTCATCGTCACACTGGAAATCGTCCTCGCTTTGGTACAAGTGGAGGATCCTGGCTATTTCACAGTTCTCCGGCGAGTCCGAGTCAACTGAGCCTGCACAAGTTATCAGCACAAAATCACCGACATTCAACGTTAACGCACCAAAAATGCATTTCCTGGAAGCCACACAGATTAAGCAATTGTCTGCCTGCCTGCTAATCGTAAAACCTAGAACTTACTTGTAAAAATACAGCTGCTTCGAAGCGAATCTCCTGCTCAAGCATTTGGGAACGTAAACATCACTTTCTGGGGCTCCTACCCAGCACACTTTCGATTTCACGACCATTCTGCTGCCGTCGTCAGTTTCCCTGCCCCTGAATTATTCCAAATTGGCGCACAATTCTGCAATTTCGCTGATTTGTCGAGCCAAGCACTAATTGTAAGTAATTAGGACACGACACCACGACCGCACTCTCATGGAAACACACAAGCCATCAATCGAGCGCTTTGGCGGGTTTTTCGTACGTAATCAATGTCAACTTTGGCGCCAAGTCGATTTAAGGTGTGCCACATTGAACGGCCGTTTGCTGGGTGGGTGTACACTTGCCAATAGAATGTCAAGCAACGGTCGAATCAGATCGAAATACTCGCATAATAATGCGATGAGAAGAAAGTAAACTGAAGAATACGATTATAAGAAAATGAGCCATAAACTGGCTAGCTGGCCTACAGTAAAAGTTTCAGCTTAAAGTATTTCAACATATAAATTGACTGTTTTACCTCCTTAAACACAAAATCACCATACAATGCATTGCGTTGGTTGCACTCACCTATTAAGTAATATTTACAAATCAAATTCATCGAAATGGGAATATTTTTTGAATTTACACGAAAACAAGTATATTAACTGCAATGTTGCATTTAAATCATCTCTCTCGAAACTTTGAATGCATTTTTCTCAAAACCACTTTTTTCATGCCGTGACAGTGATGGGCAACGTAGAAATGCTGCTATTGAAGTTTCCTCAAACAGAGACTCATGCTTTTGATATCAATAAATTTATAAGTGGTACACAGTAAATTAAAAAATCGTAATTGTAAGTCTGGTTCCAACTTTATGGAAGGAAAATTAAGGTACTAGTACTCATTAAAAATTGAAAAATATTGATTTTTTGGCATTTTTCAACTTCTCGCACCTCTAAAAATGACCTCTTTAAATACTTTGAAAAAAATTCGAACGTTAGAATAATATAAAACAGTTTTAAGTGAGTGCGCGTTGTATACCATCGATTGTGTATCCTCGCTTTTAATTCACAATAGAACACGAAATGTTCGTCTTCCTACACACGTTTCAGTATTTATTCTAACGTTTAGTTTACTCGTGTGTCGACAGAATGGGTTCTTATGGAAAATGTACTTAAAAAACGAAGCCAAACTTTAAACGCGATTTTCTCGAAATGATGTTTTTTCAACTGATCGCTAGTTCATCTCCGGACCTACTTAGCTGATTTTAATAAATTTTAGTGCGTTTTATTTATCAACGTATTCTGCAAGACAATTCACCACAATTAGATCAAAAAATCCACGCTAAAAAATTGGCGTGCAGAAAACGACTGAAAAATAGGGTTGATTAAAAAAAAAATTCAAAGCTTCGCTATTTTTTTAATCAATTTTTCATAAACAGTACTAAATTGTCACCGTCGTTTCAGACTTGCAAATTTTGAGATTAACTATCGACCATGCGATGGGGTACTTTTTGAGGTTGTGGGGTTTATCCACATATAACCAATATATCAGGACGTGTTCAAATAAATAAGTTTATTCCGAAAATATGTATAACAAGGTATAACTATCAAAAGGATTCACGTGCGTGTGGCCAGCTGTCAGGATGATCGTCGACTGGTGTGTGCTGGTGTCGCTACATAGTTACCACAAGGTGTCAACTTTGGCGCTCTCTATAAAATAGCTATATAATGAGAAATTAAAAAAAAACCTATATTTTGTACTCTCAAAAGATAGATGTATTGTTGAAAGTTCATATTTCATGAAGAAGTTGAGAAACAAATTCAAAAAAATTCGCTATTTTTAGGCCTTCTAATGTGTACTAGTACCTAAGATAAGAATCGGGTGTTTGCTTTTTTCTAATAAAAACTTTGAAGGTTGTGTTTTATTTTTCTAAGAGCCTTAATTGTTATTTATGCGTTTTTGTGGCTAATAGAACAAATGTTTTATAAATAAATAAGAAATAACCATTTCCAAAGGGTGTTTGATTTCATGAAACAATACAAGTCAAATATTATACTCACATCGAGTGGCGCCATGCAATATAATTTTTGCTGTATCTGCTGGATTGACTGTGGCTGACGGAAGATTAATTATCGTTTTAGCACAATAAATTGTTAACAAATAGGCTCAAATGCTACGGATGCTTCATGATTTTGAATGAATGGCTGTAAACACATTTCTAAGCACTCTGTGATGCATACTGTCGAGTTTATTTTGTCTTCCACCACAATTTATGCTGATTTTGGGTCACACTTGCATGAAGCCTGCCAAATTATTTATCATTTTGATTTTTCGAATCCATCTGAAGATTGTTGTACTATGTACGATCATAACTTATGACGTTGTTCGGCATTTGAATAAGTTGTACAGCCTTTACGGGTCAGGAATCTGCAACTGTTTCAAAGCATCTTCGACTGTATCCGAAGCCGAATTGACGAGACAAGGCCAGTCGTGAAACTGAGGAAGCGATGGGGAACACAATCGAAGCAGCTGACGAAAGACTCTTCGCAATAAGAAACTGAAAGCCAAAGCTATATTCAAGCTGTAGCGCCACGAAGAAGAATACAGGCTGAATATGGTTGCATATTTCCAGACGCACATTAGAAAAACTCGATTGACACGGACCATAGTCTACAATAAAAACACTATTCATCCTTCTTGCATTTGTATGCGTTTGTAATCGCATTATTGTATTTTGAGAAATGAAAACATAAAATTGTTTAATGTCTACCTCTAAACTAATGTCTATTCCATAAAATGAAAGCTTAGACAAATATATTACAGAGTGCTTTCCTCTAAAGATGTTACCTACTGAGTTTAACCATGATTCTAGTTTCATACATTTTCGTACTTATTATCATGCTTAAATAAAAAAAAAAACGAAGTGAGTGCTTCGTATTCCTTGAATATCGTGTGTGTAACAATTTTGCTGGCTAGAAACCTAGCAATTGAAATCAATAGTTGGCTTTGCATCGTTTCTGCCGAGATATTGAGAGTTTGCTTTTTATTATTTTTATTTTTACAATGTTTTATTTTTCAATTTACGAGTAGACTGATATATTGTGTTCTATAGGATGGGTATATTGTTCTACAAACATAAAATTAGGGGATTCATTGCTGCTTGATTTGTTTTTAATGAGCTTTTCACACTTAGCTGTTATTTATATTTTAAACTTTTGTATAATTTGTATAACATTTTACATAGTTTATAGTTAACTAACGTACATATAGAAAGTAGTTCTTGTAAATGATTCGGAAAGAAACTTCCGTCAAACATAAAAGTCATCGTACGCTTGGATAAGCATCGATAATACGAAAACTAGTATACAAATAAAGTGTACGAGTGCTTATTTAAGCCAAGCCGTTCTCCTTTTTATTTACAATTCCGATTATAAATAAATAAAGAAAGCAATGTATATACTGCGCGCTTGAGAAGGTCTAGGTTACATGCTAAATTGAACGCAACGAGCCAATCTTAATTTTGCTCTAATTAATGTCGTCCTACAATCTTAATTTTGCACTAATTAATGTCGTCCTACTGACATTTGATAAAGTAATAGCAAACAAGTTTCGTTATTGATTTACTTTACAATTATAGTAAATTTCATCACCATTATTCATTAGTTACACACGTCGGGTGGTTTACGCTTTGTTGAGTTCAGGAAGTGAGGAGAAACGCGTCCACGATCCCATACCGTAGTTAATTAATAGCGTAGATCCCACTAGAGCTCTTGGTGGCATCGTTTCAACCCTCCGAGTCTTTTATGTCGAGTCGCTGATCATATTTTTATATTTGTAAAATACAGTCTTTAGACATTAAACTAAATTCTGTCCTAGGCGTATCTAGCGAGACATGATATCGTACTGATTTTTCCTAACCACATTATTAGTATGTAACTAAAAAATTTAAAAATTAAAGCATTATGTGTGTATAGTGTGTGTGGATTGATTTTTTAATGTTGATCTTAGCATCCAGAATAAACATCAACTGACATTCCCCTTATAAATAGCGTGTTCAACGATCACCACCGATTTATATACGATATTAGGCTCCGCACCTATCCTCATACTTAATAAAAATTACTTGTCTACTATATTTATACCTAACAATCTGAATTTCATGATTCCGATTGCAACGCTAAACAGTGATTGCCGCACGTGCATTTGAATTCGTTCTCGTCTAGCGTCCAACTTTGCGTCCGGGCGCAGGGAATGTGCGCCTTTTCCTCGCAACCCCGCTGCAAACATGATATCATGGCACCATTTTTTGAACAGACGCTACACTTGTAGCGCGTACTACTCCAAACAGCCGTGTCCAAATCGACAATTCGTGCTCCTATTATGTACACTCCCGACGCCCACACTACACAGTGTTCGTGCACCCACACCTCGTAGGATGTGTCTGATACCTTGGTCATGCCTATGAAGATGTCGTCCATGTCCAACGATAATAGGAGAGGCGTCGAACAAGAGGGTGTGGTGCTTTGGTGAAGATGTGGTGAGTCGTTTGTTTTTCTTTTCTTTTTGGTCTGAAAATGAAATGAATGATGTTTATTAGATAAATCTAGTCCTTGTGTTAATAAATGATTGCAGAGCTTTACCCATTGAAATAAACACAAAAGTATACAATGACAAGAACAGTTGAACAAATTACACAAACTATTCCAGAGAAATTCGAGCCATGTCGAAAACAACACGCTTACAAAAAAGGCAAAGTCTACTTCTAAATCTAAATGACTTAGCTAAGCGAATAGAAAACAAAAAAAGAGATCCCTGTATGCACTTTTCTGGACATTGAGAGTGCCTTCGATAACAGATCAAACAATTCTATCAAAGATACGACAAAACGCAAAAGTATTGAATCCTCTACAATAAAATGGATCAATTGCATGCTTCAGAACCGTATAAATACAGTAAGACTAGAGAATTGACCGCCACAGCAATGACACATAAGGAATGTCCCCAAGAAGGAGTATTATCTCCCCCATTTAGGTCTGCAGTTGATGACGAACTACTAGAATTGATTACAAACCAAGGCTTCGGGGTACGTAAATTGTAAAAAAAAGAGGAAAACGTATTTCAACTTTACCCGAACGCCTGCAGCAAGCTCTAAACTATGCACTGAATTGGAGTCAGAAAAACGGACTTAATACGAATCCCACAAAAACCCGAATTGTATCTTCTATTATGGAAAATGAATTGCCTTCCCCTATAATAATAAATATATAATAATAATAATATAATAAATAACGCAGCTATTCGATCTTCCAAAGAGGTAAAATAATTCGTATCAAACTTAATTGGAAAAGTCACATTAACAAGACTCATGTGAAATCAATCAAAGCAGTATGGATCTTTGGGTGTTTTGTTTTCCTGAGCGTATTTTGGTAGTGTTTAAATTATCGAAGCATACCTTTTACACCTAAAACAAGCCGCGGAATACAAACAAGAATTCCAACATTTCCTAACAAAGGTAAAAATTGTCGAAGAATGCAAATCGGAAAAGAAAATGAAGACGCTGGATAAAAAACTGAAAAAAGCTGAGAGACGAGTAGCCAATAAGGATGCAAAAAAGGCAAGAAGTCCAACAATTCGAAGGGTTCGTAGTAAACCAATCGTCGCAACAATTCACGGAAGAGGAGAACAAACTACTACACAACGGACTTAAGGGGGGGTGTAGGTTAATTCGTACAAAAAAAGGCATGTTTTGTGACGACACAGTTAAAATCTCTGTATTAAAACCAATGGCACATTAAAGTATGACATTCGAAGAATATTGTATAAAATTTTCACGAAGAAATATTAAAAAAAATACGGCAATGGCAGCAATTATTCAGACGTGTCTCGGAAAAAAGTAGAATTGCGGTGCCTTTCATAACTTGGTGCTGGATCATTTGAAATCAAGGAATGAAAGTTCATTCGTTAGATAATAATAGTTTTCCCCAGATAACGCCGGGAGAGTTTTTTGAAAATTCAATTTTTCACTTTTTTGAAACACTTTGAAGGGGAAACGCGATTTTTAGCGAAAAAAAATCGGCTAAATTGTTATTGTAAAATAAAAATTATTAACAAATTTGAAAAAAGCTCTCCAGCTCGTAAATTATGTACAGAGATAATGTTCAAAATTTCAAAAGGATCGGTGTATATACCAGTCAAGCCATCGCTGATATAGAAGCAGGAATCAACAATACGCCACAAGACCTAAAACTCACCAATGGAGAAAAAGAGGGGGACAGTAGACAAAAGCCATTGATACCACTGTAATCAAGCAGCAGAAAAAAAGAAAAGAAAATAACGAAACAGCTCACAGAAAAACTCGTGTACTATTTGAAAGCAGACAAAGGGCAAAAGGATTAAAGAAAAAAGCAACAATGGACCATACAGACCCGTTGCAAGAACTAATGAAACAGGTGGAAAAAACAATAAAAGAATACAAAAACATAGTTGGAAATGACGTGAATAGACTACGTGTGCAAAATTCCACACTACCACGAATAAAAGGACAGCCGAAAATCCACAAACCCTGAAAGGAAATTAGAGAAATTATTGAAGCAAAAAAGTCAATGGTGATAGAGATCGGAAGATATTTGGTGAAGAAATTCAAGGCAATGAAAAAAAAACAGCCAGCATCATACTCAATTATAAACAGCAAGGAATTTACCGAGAAACTAAAGGAAATCGGAAAACTAGAGAGAGAGACGATAGATTAACCTCTTTCGACGTTAAAGCACTGTATCCGAGCATACCAATACCATCAATATGTTGGAAGACTGGCTTAAGCAACAAAACGAAGAAGTATCAAAACAGGAGATAAAAGCATACATGAAAATGTCGAAACTGCGCCTAGAAGAGAACTACTTTACTTTCAGAGGAGAATTCTACAAGCAGTTGGGTGAAGCACCTATGGGAATTCCCTTGTCAGCTTTTATCAGCGAAATATTCATTGGCAACCTAGAAAAGATACTACAAAAACAAAGTAAGCTATCGAGAGGATGGATAAGATACGTAGACGACTGTTTTGTCATAGTAAAAGAAGGAGAATTAGAAAAGACGCTCAAGGACCTAAATAACGCCCGCGAAAACAAAATTTACATACGAAACTGAAGTAGAAGGAAGATTGCCATTCGTAGACGTACTAGTTACCAGAGAAAACCTAGGTACGGTAGAAATATACAGGAAGCTAACAAACACAATGCGAGTTATACCAACACATCGAAACACAGCAGACAGCACAACATGGCAGAATTTCATCATCTGATACACCGAATGCTGACGATTCCAATGGAAAAAGAAGAGACATAAAAAGAACAGAAACATATTTTTAAAAATAGAAATCAATGGATGTTTCAAAGCTAATACAAAGGAAAGAAAGGAACCTCGCAAAAGCAAAAACCCAACCTAGAAAGAACCGAAACCAAAAAGCTAAAGATGGCTGCAGAGTACAACACTATCACTAAGAAGCTAGCCAACAACTTAGAAACCGCGGATTTGGTGGACACCAGTAAAAGAAACCAACTTGTAAATAAGCTTGGAAATGTAAAAGATCCAATCGAAAAACGAGAAAGATGTGGTGTCTACGAGATGAGCTGCAACGACTGCAACAAGAAGTACGTAGGACAAACGAGAAGATCTCTAGTTATCAGATTTAAGGAACACACAAGCGAAGCATTCAGGGCCCAAAGGAACATCGCAGCAGGAAAACAGCAGAAGTCCGATCAAAAGTAGCAAAGCACATGGTAAAAGAAAACCAAGAAACTTCAGCATCGAGAAGAAAAAAACAAAAAGCAACAGCAGGCAACTGGATGTAGAGGAAAGCATCGCCATCGACAAAAACCTACAAACACAACTTCTAAACGCAGACCAAGGCAACATACATTCATGGCTCTTCAAATACTTGGATCACAAAAGGAAACAAGATGTATATCTAAGGATGGAATATGCATGGAAAACTTCAGTCGTGTACAAAACACTGAAGAAGGTTCCAAGTAGCAACCGAGCAAATGTATACTCCTTTCGGTAAAAAGCAAGTATGAATCTGCCGGAGACTCTTTGACAAGACATAGAGGTTGGATCCAAAAATGATATTCTGGTCCTGCGAACAAGCATTCGGCCATTAATTATCTCTGGAGCGCTTGTATCGTGGACAAATATCAAACAAAGAAGAACTCAAGCAATCTTACAAACATACCATTCCAGATTTGCACAAGATTCTTTAAAGAGATTCTCAGAGACCTTCAATATCCACGCCCCCTCAGAATAACATGTAATTTAAGCATAAAACTCACCGTTGTCGAGCTGCTCGAACTTGAATTCAATGCCGCGGCCGTTGTCAATGCAAGACTAGAAGTTGACGCCGGTACAACGGGCATTCCGTTAATTTGTCTTTGAACCATATCCGCCTTAGTCCGTTTACTAATGAAATCGTCATTGTTTGGATCTCTTTGACTATACGCAAAACCTTCGCATGTTGTCGTGATTATATACGGTCCGAACAAGTCACCGAGTCCCAATTTGTGCGGTCCTCTTTTACAGAATACACACATCCACGTTGTGTCTGTGGTGTCGGCATCGTACTTGATGCTCAACGTGCTTACATGCAGCCCGCGTATCTTACTGCGATCCCCATGCGAGTGGTTGTGAATCGATTTCTTCACTTTGTTCTGCTTCTCCACCACATCTTCGGCGGTCGGGGCATTTATAACGTTTATTGTGCCGTCAGTCTTCACTTGGATAAAAGGACCTTTGTATTCCACCGTCATCGGATCGTCTTTCATTCTCTCCTTCGACGTAGATGGTTTTTGTTTGTCATTCGTTTTTGCAGGCTTGCCACCGTGCGACGATTCAGCAGAAGAGTTCGGTTTGGACGGTTTCGTTGCGGACGATGAAGAAGGTTGCGACGACTTCTTTGACATTTTTCGTTTCTTTTTTGGAGGTGAATTATCAGATTTACAATTATTGTGTGATCGCTTTTGATTTGAGTTGTGGTGGTTTGAGGACTTCGAAGAAGGCGAATCGTTCTTGTCGTGGTGTGAGTTCGTGTGATTCGTTTCCTCCGACGATGCGGCTGTCTGATGGTTTTGCTTTTGCGGCGAGAATACTCCACCGAGCCCCAATTCGCATATGACTTCGGGCGTTATGGGTTCGACTATAGCTGGTGCGGATAGTATACAAGGCGGAGGTTCGCCATCTTCGATGCCCGCAAACATTTCTTCAAGTTTATTTTCAACCTGAAATGAAAGATGGCATATGCGGAAATTTAGTTGAAGGCTTTATTTTAGTTGACTTCGAAAGCCATAGAGAAACTATACTCTACCATCAAACCAACAATCAATAATAAAAAAAACTAACAACACTCACCTCTTCAAAGCAATTTTCAACAGTCTCTTTTGCTGGAACCTTTTCTCTGTCCGCCTCTGCATCATCTTCTTGCAGATTCTTATTGGGGCTACTGCCTTCCGGCGGCGTTTCTAGCATTTCAGCTAAATCACTTATTTTACTATTAATGCTGGGCAGATCCGGTTCTTGCATTTGTGCTTTGTTCTCCGTGTCGATAATGTCATCTTTCCGTTTCGCTTCGTCCATTGGCTCGCTAAGTACAGCCACGTTGTCTGCATTTTCTATTGGATTTATATTTACACTTGTTTCGCCATCGCCACCATGTGTGCTTGCAATCATAGCTGCTATTTTGTCGATGGTCTCAATATCATCCGAATCGCCTTTTCGTTTGCTTCGCTTTTGCGGACTTTCCAAACGATCTTGCGAAGATGCAACCGGTTGGATGGATGAGGGTGGCGGCGGATTTGGTTCATCATTACTAGTTTGGCTTTCCATAAGCTTTTCAGGTTCGGGGATCGGTGACGTTGGCGACAAATCAGTTCCTTGACAATTGTTTAATATTTGCGTATTGCTACGATTAAGTAGAATCGGCGAGTTCGAACCGTTCCTGTTCACAGCATTCATAGACGTATTATTCACAATTACACTAGGGGGTTCCTCTAAGGGAGTTGCAGGCCGACGCGGGCGGTCTTGCTCATCGCAACTTGGTTCCGTCGGAGCGGGCGGAGATTCACCGTTCATGCCAGCAGCATTTTGCGTTTCACCAGGTTCTGTCGTTACTACAGTGTCTACTTCATCAGGAGAGCTCGTTTCATGCGTTTCTTTTGCAGTGGTGCAACTTAATTCTTTGCTACCGTCTTGTGTTTGGTTATCACTTTGGCAGGCCAGCACATTGGCATTCACAACTTCATTCGGCTCACTCTTATTGCTACTAATTACCTTTTTACTGTCTACATCAATAAGCGTTTCACTTTTGTCTGGGATCAAGCCTAAATGTGATTGTTCAGTAGGCATTGTCGCTGGTTTCGAAAGGACTGCATCACTTTCTACTCGTTCGTGCATGCTTTCATCGCTATCGTTCGACACCCTCGTTGTTTTGCTGGGTTTGCGTTTCCGTCGACTCTTACTGGTTTGCGAGTCGACTGAATCCTCATTTGAAGTTGTAGTTGTTGGCGACGATGGTACAGTCAACGATAGCGGCGAATTTTCCAAAGACATTGTCGCTGTTGGCACCGTCTCTGGTTTCGGAACTGATGGTAAGTTACAGCCATTTCCAGTTGTTTTCAAGCTATGATTATTCACGATGTCAGTTGCCGACCCCGTGTTTGTGAACACTGTCAAAGGACTTCTTGCGCGTGGCGACGAAGAAGTGCAATTCGGAATAGAAGGTGGTTGAGTTGGAGATACTAGAAGACAAGTTCTCATAAAATATATTCTCAATTTTTATGCGTTTACATACGTCTTTTAGGAGATGTGGGCACGACGGTATGAGCCTTCATCATCTGATAGGGATGTTCTTTGATAAGCTCAACCGGTTCATTCGTTGATAGCATGGAGGCCTGAGAATTGAATGATATTATGACTACTGTTAAAATGGTTTTTAGATGCTTCTGCACTTACTTCCTTTGCGGCACAGTCTCTCGCCGCAATTTTAGCAATTTCGTTATTGATCTGTCTCGCATCCCGTACGAAGATGCTCGCGGCGGGATGTGGCATCTGGGCAAGTGTAATGTCTCCATTGTTGTTGCCGCCGTGAAATTTATCCCTCACGCTGCCCGTGGACTGTATTACTCCCGGTCCCGACGGGGGCAATATATTGGAGCTACGAAACATATATTTAATGTTGTCTTTAGTTATGGCAATTTCATGCATACCTATTTGAGTTATTCGGTGTTAAACTGCGTGCAATTTGTGGGTGCTGGTGATGTTGCTGATGGAGTGGCGGCGGGAAAGATTGCTGCTGCAGTTTACCATGACCGGGAAACTCTTGCGGCAACGGTGGCGAAGAGACCAAGTTGCGTGGCGACGCTGTTGTACTGTTTCTTGCCGACTGAATAGTTAGATCGACTGATCCAAACGGCGACGGGCCTCTCACGAACGACGGCAGCAATGGATTCAATTCAAGCTAAAGGACCATTACGCACAATTAGTCATCGATAAGTTTAATTTATATTAGTTTTGCCTACGCACATTTTTGTGGTTTGAGAGAAAACTATAAAAGGCTTCAGGAGGCGTCGGAGGTGCAGGCGAGTGCCATGTCAGCGGTGATCTTACTACAGGTCTCTCGTTGGACATGTGCGCCAGCTGCGGTTGCCTTGGAATGTATGACGGAATCTAGAATGAAATGCTCGAATCGTATTTTGCAAAAAAAAATTGTTCGTCTTACTTGTAACGGGTTCCATGATGAGTTTGGCTGACTAAGGTGACTATGCGGATTGTGACCCGACATGTTGTACACGAGACGATTTTATAAGTAGTCTAGGTCCAGGCCCGTTTTGTTGTTCCTTCAAAAACTCGTATCGGCAGGATGCACTTCACATTGTGCATTCACAGATGTGAAGCAGTTGATTGTGCTGAAAAAAAAGAGATAGTTATTGGTATGGAAAAACTTGCTAGTCGATGAATTGTCCAAGGTTTTCATATAGGATGTGCAACAAAATGGAACTGCGTTTGTTGTAAGGATTTGCTACATACAGTTTTCACTATCTCTTCGGATTTTAGACTTATTTTCTTATTGTTGCACGTGCTGCAATTTTAAAGAGGCAAAGACCAAAGATTTTATAACTATGAACAAGACGCTCATATAAGAAGCGTTCGGATTATTGAACCAGTTAACTGACCACGAATGAATTTTCGCTGAATCGATTCAACATATCTGTATGACTTTTGCAGTGCGAAGACTAGATTGTTGAACAATATTCAACCACATTGAATCCAATTGTTTATAACATTTTACGTCGTTGCAAATGCTCGTCAACTTTGACCGGTTGTATCTCAGGAACCAAAATTTTCTAGGCGAAATACCAAAGACCTAAGTGCCTTTTTTTAATTATTGTTATTTCATCGATCATATCTTATAAAAAAATTAAGTACGCAACTTTTATTTTCTCACAACTTTACTCTAAAATGTACCGTTACAAAATTAGGAATGAAAAAAATAGGAAAAAACCGATTTTTTTATAATTTTTAAACATTTCGATTTTTTTTATTAACTGTTATTAACCCGACTGTTTTTTGAGAAGGATGATGGATCAATTATTGTTATACGAGTTATTCCACAACTTTTTCTGAAAAAAGCAGTGTGACCCCCCCCCCCCCCCTTAACGGCCAACTCAAAACAGATCCGCCCTGGTCTATATACCGATTCTTATCGTCTGGGAAGTACTATGCACTGAAATATAAATATGCAGAATTACGGAAAATTGATGGAGAGAGTGGTTTGAAGGAGACGGTTTTAGTCGATAGAAATCCGGCATGCCGGAAGGCAGGAGCTTTTGAAGATTACCACCTTCCAACGTTGAAAAAAAAAACAAGACAAGAAAAAACAAAAGAAAAGTAATACATAGCTTAGTAAAACCAACTACATATGTTTAAAAATATAGAGTGAATGAGAAAACGGACCAAGTTGCAGAATATTGTTGTTTCGGGGGTGCCGTAACATCGGCGAATGCTAGAAAATCTCAGTTCTAGCATATGGAACGGTAATCTGACGGTAAAATCTGGCAGGGCGTTCTGAAATAACTAACCAGTTCCGTGTTCTTAGACACGAAGAGGTCGCAGAATCGATTCCTGATCGGCAATCGAACACACCCATTGATTGATTGACAGGTGACATGCTCCGTACACTGCACCGCTTCTGACAGACGTAAAAATTTACTAATTGATAAGCGACGCTAAAAACTTTGCAGGCTTTTTTCTCAAAATTGGGGGAGAGGGGTGTTGCGTTTAGGGATCGAATATCCTTAACGTCTTCTACTTATGTGTCAAGTTTTATCCAGATCTGAGAGGACAAGGTCGTGCCTTCTCCTTGTAAGAGGAGTCTGCAGGCTTGCAAAGTAGAAAGTTGAAGCAAGAAAAGTCACATGTTTGTAATTTTAAATTGAAAGATAAGCAAACGAGTGAATTTGTGCTGTACAATCATCGAAATCTAGAATAATAGAATCTAAATATTGATAGTTTAGTGATAATACTTGCGAGCACTATTCAAGGATGGGTCTAACAAGGCTAGAGTATAGGTTGACGCAGGAAGAAATGCCAGTAAACATATGAGAGTGCCTTAATACGAATCCGAAGACACGAGAGGCACGTGCGGCTATTGCCACAATGTGAGGTTCAAATATAAACCACTCCCAGATTTTTAATTTGAAAAACAGGCGTAAGTAGAATATCGTGTAACGTATAGATATAATCCATTAGACTGGGCTTTAAGGAGAAGGACATTTGGTGACAATTTTGGACATTAAGGGGGAGAAAATTAGTTTGACTCCAAGAATCGATCGCATTCAGATCGCTTTGGAGAGCCATACAATCCTCTTTCGAGCGAATATCTCGTTAAACTATTAAGTCATCAGCATACAGAAGACACTGAGACGCTACGACAGAGGGAGGGTCATTTGTGTAGCGCAAGAAAAGAACAGGGACTATAATAGTCCCTTGAGGATCGCCCGAGGCAGGGTGGAAGCAAAAAGAATGTACTCCACACAAACTTATACGGCATGAACTAGAACTGATGCAGGACTCAAGCCAGTTGGAAGATGGCTGGGCTGGTGCTGTAAGATTTTGGACAAAGTGAGTTCAGATCTCAATCAGTTGACATCTCCAGGAATAATGAAATGGGAAATACAAACTTTAACAAGGACATTTCGATGCGTGGAAGAGAAACCAAAATAGCAGACGTAGTAAGGCATATGGTAAAAAGAAAATACTGGATAGCCTTAAGCAAAATGATCGAAAAACATTGGTGAAGCGAGAGAATGAATCTAGAGTACAAAAAGGAAGTACATTGTGTGTGGGCCAAGGCTTTTTGCAGGCGCTCTATTCCCAAAAGCTTCTTGTTGGGAAGAAATAATCCTATTGCGAAAATATAAATTGTAGAACATGTCCTGAAAGCCTGCATTACGAGTTTACCGCGTGGTAGAATATTTAGATGCATTCTGGGGTCGGTGATGCCGGCACTGGTTGACCAAGTGTGGACGATCTAGCGTACCTTACCACAACCACCACGTTGCTCCACAAGGGTGTCTCACCTGGTCGATATAATAGGTTCCACGACCACGTGGCACCCTTTACAATCCCAAATGGTAGGGACACAGCCTGAAGGGCTGCTATGGTTTTGCTCCTGTAAGTACTGACTTATTTCCACGAGCGCCTCAGGTATGTGAGGTCGACATTCTCAAGAGCTTCACAACAGAACATGATATAGATATAGTAAATTATCCTCAAAAATAGGCTTTCCGTCACTCTGTTTATATATCGGAATGCAAGACACTTTTTGTGGCAACAAAACATTCTTTATGTGCGAATACACTTTTCAGCGGACTGAAACTGCTAGCCAACGCAGAGTCTAAGCCAATTTACATGAATTGCCAACGAACGATTTCTCGAGCTACACTCGCACTTTGCAATGCCGCCAGGCAGCCAGATTTTCAGCGACATCACATTGCCTCAGGTGAAAAGGTCCCGAGCATAATTGCAAAAATTCCTTTCGCACTTCATACACACAAACACCATGGGGAAGGGTCCTGGGATGCTGTAAACAGCAGAGTATCAAACTTTCTAAAATTCCATCTGCCACTGGCGATGCCGCTAAGGCCGGGCATCTGTTCAGTTCATAACAATACCCATTCACGTCCTTTACCGTCAATCGCGCGAACATGCAGCCGCCGCAGGATCAACTTTTGCACTTCGCCGAGGTTTTATGACAGCGTCAACGATTCCACATATCAACAAAATGCCACCGCAACGGGAAATCGCATATCGATCGGCGCCGCCGTGAGCCTCTCTCAGCTCCTTCCTGATTTTCGCGACGAACTCAGCTCACAATTCGCGTGCCGCACTTTGTTTTCGACAACTCTCGGTCGGCGGCATTCGGCCGCCCGCTTCACTGGGTTTGTTGCAAAATGCACTCGACAAACTCGCTTCTCGCCGTCGTGGACGACTTTTCAAGTTGTTTTTCAGGGGGCTTTTCGGGGCTCGCTTCTTGTACTACGCTCACCCGCTACGCTGTCGCCGTCTCCGCTTCTATTAACTCCACGACGAGGTTCAGTGGTTCCGTTTCGGAAAATCCACGGGCATGACTCAAGTCACACACATTTTCAGGGCAAAGAGCACTTCGCGGCGTGTAGTATTCACCGTACAATGATTTGCCGCGAGTGGTTTCTGTGCTAGCTCGTAATTTTTCATCCGACGGACGCAAATGGGGAGGAATTTGCTCGTGTTTGAAGTTAATTTTCGGGACAATGCCAAAAATTCTCAATGGCGTTTCGTTATTGGTAATGCAGGACACGATCTGTCATATCGACTGATGTGTAAAATGTAGTAGAGTGAAATCGAGATGAGAGGCGGCTGATTTGAAAATACAATTTTGAAGAATAAATCGGTAAGAAATGGACTTATATTGTCGTCGGCTATCGGCCCAGACTGACACCAGTAACTACTTGCAACCTTCTTCAGTTTTGTACACTGTTATGTCGTGTAAAAAGCACTGCAAGTAGCAACCGAAATACGTATTTGAGGAAATACAAAATATTTTGGTAAAAAGCAACAACACGACTTTTTTAATAATATTTCAAGGGTTCAAACTTCTTGCTAAGTGGTCATCAAACAGCGCCGTATTCATTTGACACTTTTCAACCACATTCGGTTTTGCATAGCTCTGTAAGTAATTCTCACTAATTGACCCTTATGATTTATGAATTTAGTGTTTATATTGTTCATGAAAAAATTGTGAGCAGTGCAGATTAGTGCAAATGAACATGTGGTTCCACTACAAATATCTCGCAATTGACAAAAAAACATCACACTTACGCCAACAAACACTATCTACAATCCTTCTCAAAGCATTGGAAGATATTTTATTTCGCGTTCATGCGCTGTTAATTGATAAACATACAGAGAAACGACCTAGTAATAAATACAAAACAAGAAAAACGAAATTAAGAAACTCCGATTGTGATTACATGGATTTTAATGAAAATTCAAACTGAGCCGCTTGCTGAACCTGGAAAGCTGGGCTAAACCTGGAACTGGAATAGGCTAAACTAGTAAATTTTTTTTGCAATTCCCAAAATGGCGGTAACTAATTCAAATATTGAAGTGGAAAGAGCTTGAAATACATGCTGTGGCCAGAAGCAACAAGTAATGAACTGAAATTTTGTTATCTGTATTGATGAGATAAAGTGAAGTAATTATTCTGGTGAAATTAATAAATAAATGCACGTTAGTTTTAATTGGACAGCAGCTGTGTTGTGACGTCTATGTGACATTCTATGATAAATGACATAAATTTCGGCGCGAATTGCCCAAACTAGTTGGCACGGTTGCAGTTTTCTGGTTTGATTGATTGAATTCGTTTTAATAGTTGCAGCCTGCACCCAGGTAATTTAATCAAACGATGGAGTTGAAAATGACTTCGTTCATTATTTCAGTAAAATTCTTTCTAACGTAGGCCACACAAGAGTTGATGGCGATTTACTGTTGAAACGATTGAAGTGTTGGAGTGTAATTTATTGTCACATTTTATGCTTCTGTAACAAGAATCTTCACTGGTTTATGGTAGAAAAGCTTTCATTGCTAGTGTTCTTTGTATTTTAGAATCAATATCGGCTAAGAATCGTAGATGAGTGCATTAAACTCCTGCCGAAGTGAATGCTCTGCCTCAACTTTAAATTAGCTTAAGAAACTATCGTATCTTGCATCAATATTCATCGTCTGTGAAGTACTTAGCATTTATAAAAACGAAAAATGCATGGAAGTGCGATGACCAGACTCACTTGCACAGCCTATTTGTACACAGTGGTCGCTATGATATATTTTAGGGAAGCTGCTCAGTATCTTTTGAAGATTTTCACCTCCCAACGTTGAAAAAAAAAGTAACTGGCCAACGATAGGTTTTTTCGACTTTCGGAGGCGGAAGTCCTCAAAATATGCTTCTCGGCATGTGGGATTTTTACCGACTAAAACCACCTCCGCCCCCTCCAAGCCTCCCTCTCTCTTTCTCCATCACACTTCACATGTACCATCCGTCTGCAATATACTTATTCACATTTTGTATGTTTGCTTAGTACTTCCCAGGCGATGAATAACGGAAAAAGGGACAATACTGGATTCTCTGATTTTTTACATCATTAATTTTAGTAAATGGGTCTCTTTTTACAAATAAATTCATTCGGTTTTTTTTCTATCAGGATGCTGTAACAGCCTTAAAGAAGATATTCACCGAATGGCACGGAACGGATTAAAAATGCGCGGAGCATTTATTGTTTTCGAAGGATGCGATCGATCTGGGAAATCGACGCAATGCAAACTCCTTGGTAGGTAGTTGATGTTGGTTATCAAAAATATATAAACATAGCTGAAGGATAGTTTGTCTTTAGTCGTGATTTTAACAATGATTGAATTTCACTTAGAATTTTTACCTTCAGTGTTCATAACTGTTTATTAAAAACAAACTGAATTTTATTTACTAAAAATTGATTTCTTCCCATTGACACAGTGGATTATTTACGCAAACAAGGACATCCAAGCGAATCATTCAATTTTCCTGACCGAACAACAGAATGTGGCAAAATAATCGATTCATATCTTCAGAAGAAGATTGAACTTCCGAACGAATCAATTCATCTGTTATTCACTAGCAATCGTTGGGAATTAGCAGGCAATATAAAGAAAATGTTATCGAATGGAGTGACAGTCGTTGTTGATCGCTATTCATATTCTGGTGTGGCATTTTCGGCAGCCAAAGGTATATCCCTTGAGATCAGAGGCAGATAATTGGTCGCCCTATTAATGTGTGCTCTAATTTAGGACTTAATTTAGATTGGTGTAAAGCACCTGAAGGTGGATTGCCACGACCTGATGTGGTGTTTTTCATGCAAATGAATCCAAAGGCACTGGAAGACAGAGGCGGATTTGGAGATGAAAGGTAATGTGTGACTGATCACTTCATCGATTTCCTTTAAAATCGTATCCTTATCACGGTCGGCATCGATACAAATCCAAGAATTAACCCTGGTTGTTGGATTAAAGCTATTGAAAAGAGTAAAAGTGAGGAGTAGCGAACGCAATGGTTATTATACTAGTGTTTCTAGGAAAGAAGGTCCTTCATGTCGGTTTTCTCTCTCTCGAAAAATACTTTGAATAAATAGTTAGGATTTGTTTTTGACTGGTTCTAGCTCTTTTGATTTTTTTGTTGGCTGTTCTCTTTTGTTTTAAATGCTATTATTAAGTAAAGGTATTGCATTAGACCGTGCACTAATTGTAACGTTTTTCAAAATTATTTTACATGTTTGCCTTCATTTTGCTGAACGTCTCAATGATGGCAATGATTCACTGAAGTACCATTTAATTGGGAAGTGTGGTTTCGGGGTGACGGACGGCATCCTCTTCAGGTGCTGTCTGGTGGCGAATGGTAAATGACAGCACCAGAAGAGAATGCCATCCGTCACCCCGAAATCACACTTCCCATTTAATAATATACCGGGCTATAAGCCTGGAAACAAGAACCTCCATTAATGTGTAATAATAGTGTTAGCAGAGTTGCAAACCAATAAAAAAGCACACTAGTGGGCAGGAGTTTGTCGACTAGACACGGAGGTTCGAAAACCCTAATATGTATACCATTTAATGTTAAATTGCAAAATTTCTCGAGCTGTCTACCTTACAGCAACGTTCGCACCCGTATATGTATACGACACCTTATTGTTTCTTACAGCACTTGCTCTTTTTTGAACTCATCGTAAATACGAATCAAATTTTTCAGTGCTACACCCAAAAACTTGGATGCTTCAAACATAAACAATAATCTCAATTAAATATTTTTACACTAAGAGGCGTAGTTACAAAAGTTCTACAGAAAAGAAAGAATGCAGCTGAAAAATAAAATAAATGATGCCAAAGATCAGGTTTAGGCAAGTTAGAAAGAGGGATTAAAAAGGGTGCACTAAATTGATCACGGCATGGTTTATTTATATTATTATTTACTTACTGATCAGACGCCGTGCAATGTGAGAAATGTATTGAAGTAGATTAAGAGATGTAAAGTTCCTACGTTTCACGAGAGAGAGCAGCTTGAAGAAAGAGATGCAATATATCGTCCTCCTTATGCCAGAACGATGAATGTGTAGAATCGATGATTTCGAAATAAGTACAAAACTTTGATTAATTGCAAAGTCTCTATGCTATATGAAAATAAACAAATTCGTTACGTTCGCCACGCAGCGTGGCCGGTCCATGTGAAAAAAAGGCGAAACTAGTGACTGTCTTGCCCCTGAAGACCCTTAATCACCATGCGGGTAAACGTTGGCATTAAATAGATGGCACACGCGGGCCGCATTGCACACAAGCATATTTAGATTAGATTAGATGAATTGAATTAATACAGTTATTAATACATTAACATAATTGTATTAGCTAGAAGAATATAGAGTATATAATGTAATTGTATTAGTAAGAAAATAAGTAGGAAGCAAGTAGAAGTAAGGTAACGTGAGCGAACGGATTGTTTGGTGGCGCGTCGCGCAATAAGACAAGTTACGGTGTTGCTTCTTATTGGTCGTTGGTATGAGGAAGACGTCAATGGACGAGGAAGCGAATGGTGCAGCAATCAGGAGGCAGCGGCGTTAGTAATGAAAAATTTGTAAGCAGTAGTAAGATTAGGTAACGCACACCCCTCTTGGCGGGTTCAGGTCAGGTGGGATTGCTCAAACCGATCGGCTGCGGGGCAGAAGCTAGCGTAACAAATTCACAAACAGTGTTTTATACAATGAGTCAAGAGCCAGCACCATTAAATTACTGGAATTACCCAGTGTTATAATGCTCAGGCGACATTCATTTATTGTTTTGGCAAAAGTGGGGCAATATCATAGAATTAGTTATCAAATCGATGTTGAGCTTAATCGAAACGTTTTCTATTGTAAATAAAATATATAAAATAATATAATTTTATTTTTACTTGCCTTTCCAGATACGAAACAACCGATTTTCAACAAAAAGTCTATGATGTGTACAAACAATTACGGGATAATTCGTGGATTTGTATCGATGCCGGCCGCGATAAGGATACGATTTTAAAGGAAATCGGTGATCATACGATCAAAGCTATTGAAAAGAATCAAAGTGAGGAGTTGCGAGCGCTGTGGTGATTATACTATTGTAATTCTTTAATGCCAGTTTTTCTCTCTCGAAAAATACGTTGAGTAAATAATTTTATATACACTGAAATACTAGCCGTAAATTTACATTATTTCGTATCGTTCGAAATATGTACAAACTAAAGTTTAGAAAATCATTAGCTCGCAACATTTGATGTTGATATATGTTGAATATACCTGTATAGTATGAATTTGGACTAATTATTTCCAATGTTTCGGATATTATTTTCATTCAAATTGAAGTGTACAGAACCCACTGGGCAGAAATCATCTTTATGCAGTTTATTTTGTTGGTGAAAAGGAAAGAAATCCGATTCGATGAGGGTGAAAGTGGTATCATTGAAGAAATTGTTCTGAAATTTAATTTATGGTTGGATAAGATCGACAATATTTTTGGAAATCCTTACAGTTTGTAAACTGTTTCTTCTGGTTTGTTTCGTATGTACTTGGCCCTGTATTTCTCTACATATTCTCGAATGTCATGGCAAAAGGAAATTGATTTGGTCGAATATGGCGCATGATCTCTGATTCTTCCGCCTCCCACAACAGCATCCCCGTGTACCAAAGCACCCGTGTTTGAACGTTCACGACTCCTTTGACGGCCAAGATGCTGTTTCATCTCGTCGAATCATCTTATATATATTCAGATGGTCAACAGATGAAGCCTTCAGTTCGGCATCTACAGCTGTTGTGACAGTGAGGAATCGTCTTGGAGCCTTGAGTGGGTCCTATAACATTCAATTATACAGTTCTCTGCGGCTTTAGTTATAAGGACACGAATTTATATAAAATATTCAATCCCGTGTTTGGAAATAGATTCTCTTCGTGAGTCCTTAAAATTGTTTCGTATCACGAAAATCGGTCTGACGAAATGTAATTGATAGTGAGTGAGAGTGGTTGAGAAAGAGGAATGCCAGTGTTGTCCGTCGGAATCAACATATTACGAACGAGAATTGTTGCCGTGCTTTCCGGGAACACTTGTTGAGGCCTGTAAGGATTTGTTTTTGACTCGTTCTGGCTCTTTCGATTTGTTTGTTGGCTGTTCTCTTTTGTTTTGAAGTTTTATCAATAAGTAAAGGTACTGCATCAGACCATGCACCAGTTTGAAATAGCTGTTCTGCTGAAGTTGAACCGGCTGACTTAGTGTGTGTGTCTGTGTGTGGAAATATTTTTGGAATGCAATATCCGCAAGCATTAGTTGAACTGGAAGCTTCGAAGTAATCATATGTGATAAGATGCATAGGCATGCGAGCGTGTTTGCATATAAAAGTGTAGTCTTGGTGGTGAGTTTGGAATAAGTTGGCAAAGTAGATGGTAAATTAGAACACGGATGATAAGAAGATTTCAGTGCATCAACCCGAGCAGACAAGAAGGATAGTCTTTTCGTCGAATGGTGAACAGTTGTTGTGTGTTTGAGATATGACTTAAGGTCCTTATTTAAACTATTGCTGGGACGTGAATACGAAGTTATAACACAATGTGCAGACATTCCGAATTGACAAGAACAGTATCACCGGGATTAATATAAATACGATTTAATAAACTAAAAAGTAGAGAATAATAGATGTGCAGACAATTTTCAAATATTCATTCTTCAAATTGTGTTGAGTTTTTCGAGTGGCTTGTTCTTCAGTGGTTGTGGAATAAAGTTTGCGGGACGTGCTCGTAAAACTGAAACGTTAGTGTTTTACGATCAAATAAAAGATCTCTATATGCTTGAAAAACAAACTCAGGTAGAAATGAATAAATTATTTCCTCGTATTTTAAATAGCAATGTTTAATTGATTGTGGAAAAAGTTAAAGGGAAAACAATGAATCTGATACATGTGACAATGCGCAACATTGCGTCTTGGATTCGTTTCTGGTCTTTAGTGGGATATGTTGTGGCTGGTGAGTAGATCATTATATAATTCAAATCATTTTAGTAGTATAGCTTCGAATGATCAATATTGAATACGTCCTTTCTTTGGATGATAAGTATAAAGCAAGCTCTTCGTTGAAACTAGTTAGCCTATGATTGACATGCTTAACAGCGTCAGTGGCTTTAACCCAGCTATGAATTTTGGGTTTTCTAACGACGAGTCTAATGAGTTGGTTTTATTTAATAAACAAGAATCTACCAGGCGGTTTCATGGTGAATGAATAGTCAATCAAATCCAATAATCAAAATATTCTATAACTGATTTGGTGAATATTTTTCTTCTCCCAAGTTTTTTTTTGTTATATCGGAATTTCATTGATATCCTTTACTAATTTAAGGTACTAGGAAGGCGAAAAAAACCATTTTTCAAGAATTTTTTTCTCAGATACTTTATTATATAATAACATGAATCTTTTTGTAATATTATTTCATATTTGAGTAATACAAAAAATCATTTTTAATAATTTTTTATTAACTAGCCCCTTTTACAGAGGGAGCTGAAATTAAGTTGTGAAAAAATCGTTACTCCACGGCGGATAGATAATCTATAGATTGGTAGATCTGAACCAAAAAACTTTAACGGGATTTCAAAAAATAAAGTCTCTCACATCGTAATCCACCACCGTTTTCAAAAAACTCAGTTTAAAAAAAATATGGCGGACTCGTGAAAAAATGTCAAAAATCGACCCATATTTTTCGTAGTTTTTTTAACGCCATAATTTGTGTGTGTTCCGGTTTTTTGGTCATATTGTGGTAGATTACAAATAAAACGCATCAAAGTTGTTTAAAATCGGTTCAGTAGATCCGGAGATTATCTGTCTGCCGTTTTTTTAAAAAAAAACATTGTTTCGAGAAAAACGTGTTTAAAGTTTTCTCACTTGCGAAACTTTTTTTCCTTTACGATATTAATTTTTCGGAGGCATTTTTCAATAATATGCAATTGATATATAGAAGTCCAAATAAGCACTGAGCACATGTCATACAGTCGCAAATATAATGAATATAGAAGAAATCGGTATTTTAAAGAAGCGGAATGCAAGAGACGCTACGTGGCCGACAGCTGATCAAACACCTGCAAAGAGCACAAAACGTCACATACTCAAAATCGCTATATATATATATTAAACTTTCGAATTTCGAAAAAAAAAATTCTGGAGGTCATTTTTGTAGTTCTAGGGAGTGGAAAAATGCAAAAAAATATCCATGTTCTTGAAATTTATATATTTTCGGTGTGTTGCAACTCTCACGGACTATACATTTATGGATGAATTAGTGGTAATGAAATAAGAGGTTATTATTGGTTAAACTGTTGATGTGGCAGCCCTCTTTATTACAAAAGACTCACTTAGGCCACAATAGGCCCATTGTCATACCACAGAAGATTAAGACGGCACTAGAAGCTAGCTGAATGATGAGAATCATTTAGATTACGTATGAAGCTGACTATGCAGCTAATGTTTAAATCAGCTACTTCCGTGAGACTGTCCAAGAATGGCGAGCCTAGGGTTAGCATGCGTTTCTTGGATAGTGCTGGGCATTAGACAGAAAATTTTGGATTGTTTTTCTCTTTTCCGAGTTGCATCTTCGGCAGAAATCTTTGAAAGGAACACCCAACCTTTCAACGTGTCTGTCAATAAGGTAATGCCCCAGTGCGGATACGATGTCAGTGCAGATACGATGAAACTTAAGGTTGCACGGTTCGTGTTGAGCATTGCGTGCTAAGTTTGCCTGGTTATCCTGCAGATTTCCTCCAGTAACTGCTTGAATCCTTGCTTTAGGCTAGAGTTTGGCCAACTTGGGGTGGAAGTGTATAATCCTGGAGCTCAGTGCCCGCTCTTGCTGGAGCACCTGCTTCGCAATATCCCGGTATATCAATATGTTCCAGTACACAGTGTAGGATCACTTCATAGGAAAATGACATCACGCTCAGTTGTGTCCGACATTCCATTACAATTATGGGTGAGGTCTAAACGTTCGATAATGATTGTATAGCAGCTTGACTGTAAGAAAAAATGTTAAGGTATCTTTTGGAAATTTTCTGGTTTCTCAACCAGTTTACTGCCTTGTACCTATATTGCAATGACCTATGCCTCAAAAACACTGCAGTGGTCTGGAGGCCGGAAGGCTAGTTTCAGGCTTAGCTGTTCTGAGAAAACACCACATCCAATTTTTCCATCCATTTTTGATCCATCAGTGTAGATGTCTACCGATTCCTGCATTTCATTTCTTTCTATTCCCGAGCAGGGATGATAGAAGCAGTGAATCGGAGAAGCAAGGTCTTCTTTAACTGGCGTTTGTCTGTCCTGTAGTATGGTAGTATATATTTCATTCCGCCTCCGTAAAAATTGACAAATTTTCGGTCCTTTTGAACATTTTGACTTATAAACGCAATAATGCTTTCATTTCGTGCGGTTTTAAGCCTGGTACGTCACTGTGCATCCGGCAGTGTCAATTTTAAGAGCTGCCTTTGTAAACAAATAGTATTGCGAAGAGGAAGAAGTTCGCAAAACAGACTCTTCATTTCGATAACAATTGTTTAAGCGTCGAAAAACTAAAATCAGTTTAATAAATAACGCATTCGAAATGAGTGCAACAACATCGAAAATATATGTTAGAAATAGATTCGAATCAAAATACTTTTTGCAACTAAAATTTAGGAAGTGTAAATCCATTCCTTAAAATATTCATCTCTGATGTCTGCTCCAACGAACCTACTCTGCTATGCATTAACATACATATTATATACTTACAGTCGATACAACACCTCTAAAAACTTTCCTCTCTATTTGTCTTCATTTCATTTCCCCCAACACAAAAGTAGAAAATATTCACTCACAAAAACTTTCCCAAAAACTCACGTGTCTTCTTGAAACTTGGTCCTAATTACTGTTTGTGCAAAACATGTCTTTCTTGCTCCTCGTTTAGTTCCTTCTTCCTCGAGCGGAGGGAGATCTATAGCGAAAGTATGCAAATGGTATGGCACGTAATCCTCTCGTGTTGTTGACATCCTTGCAGTACCTACAGACAACACAGAACCTGGCGACCGAGCATAGGTTCAGATCTAACCCGAAAACAAAATCCACCCGCCAGGTCCCTAGATTGCGTCGGGGGACGAACTCAAGCTCAAACTCACTTGGCAAGAACTTGAGAATTAAGTATCGCAGGCAGGCATTACCCACTCAGCAAAAACAGCAGCAACTCGAAAAGGACGACGTATAAGCATTTTTCGCTGCCGGTTGGCTTCCATCATCCATTACAATACTCGGAATCACAAGGCTATTTGGCAGCATTGTTGAAATAGATGTGACGCTACCAAACATGATGTTTTCACGCGTGTCAGTCTGCTGCCGAAAAGGAGAGAGATCCAGGATGGATGATAGTGGAAGATGACGGGCAGCCTAAGGCTTTTCCCCTAATTAAATTAATTAAATCTAATTTTTATGGTAGTACCCCTACCCCGAAGACCCGATAGCATTCGAGGAAAAAGGCTTGATAGCGTTGTGACGGAAATGGAAGGCTGCAAAGGGGTGTCCTGTGGATGGGCAGAGCACCAAGTTATTGTTGGGCAGTGAAAAGGGTTAATGTGCGCTAAAAAGGCCACTTCTTCGCATGCTGGAGATGGGGTAGTCAACTGAAGGCTCCATAAATCAAGTATGCTCCATTGAGGAAGGCTTCGAGCAAAGTGGCAATAAATGGAGAGTCCATTCATTGTCCTCACAACAATACAAATAAGGAGTCGACTGTCGACTAACCGCCCTATGCCTGTTACCTAGCCGAGTAGGTATATATCATTTCTTAAGGAATATTCATAGAGCCGATGAGACGCCATAGACGAGAAGAGGCCACGTCGGTGGTGGGGACACGAGGAAAAATAAATTAATATTTTATGCCATTAAAAAAGGTACGCACACATACAGTTTCGGGTGATGCAAGCATTTCTGTTGATTCATCCCCGAAGTAAAGAAAAAATACGAAGAAAAGAAACAAACGGAGATCTATGAGGTAGAAATAAAAAAAGGCTGAAATACCAATTTGGACGCTAATAAAGAACGTACAAAGTTTCTTTCAATTATAAATATGATCGAACCCTGAAGAAGGGTAGCAAAATTCCCTTTGGGATTTATTCGGAAATTAAAAGTACACAAAACGCAACTGGAAATTTAGAACAGGAAGATTGAAATGTTTAGATGCGGACGATTGGTGAACTTGATCTTTTGTCAGGCCACCGTATACATACCAACCGTTTTTCGCAAGATTATATTGTATTGTGGAGCATGTATTTGTCCGTGAACATTTCTACGAAGGCAGAGCCAAGAGGTATTAGGATGAATTAGTTCCGCGTGGTGCTTTTGATATTTACAGACAATATTAAAAATGCATTGATTTTCTCAAGGTTTCCTAATTTTCTCCGGTTGCCAATTGATTTTAAATCAAATAAAAAAAACACAAATATTTTCATTGAGTCGCTGGCGATGGAGTGCCGATGTGAAGATGAATCATCGCAGCCATGGGGCCCGTGTGAAGATAGCATTGTCGGCGACCTGAGTGGTTCCGTCGGTGGGACGACGAGTAGCGTTTGATTAAAATTGTTGTAACTAAATACGAAGACAAGGCGCAATTCCAACCATCCATTACATTTTCATCTACTTAACTATCTCATCCAATATCTCCAACCTAGATAAACCAAATCCATAATTATATAATTCTGAATCCTCAAACTAAATGAATCCAATATATTTATATAATTCAATTTTCTAAGCGAATATATTTCATATTTATATAATTTAATGCCCGTAACCTAAAGAAATCTATTCCCTATTTATTTAATTCAATTATTACAATTCAATATATTTAATGACCTGCCTAGTGACTTGTGTGAAGTGGCGGCCCGCGCATGCCATTTACAATCGACATCGATTGCCCGCACGTTGGTTAGGGGTCTTCAGGGGCAAGATAGTCCCTTATTTTGCCCTTAGTTTGTACGGGGTTCGGTCACACTGCGTGGCGAACGTAACAAATTATTGATAGGACTGAAAAGTGAACGATATTCATTAATCATATTAAGACGCCGCACGATCTCGTCCTTTTTATTATCGTCTTTGCTCAGGTGAACACCAAACTAGATAAATGCTCCAGCATCATTTGCATAGTTGGTGTCAATGTCACGTTCTTTAGTGTCAATAACCAATTGTCTCAGCCAATAGAAATCATGTTGCCACGCGAGAAAGTTTGCGTACAAAACAGGAAACTGCTTTTGAATCTCAAAGTGCGTCAGCTTCAAGGAAAAATGTAGCTGTGAGCAACAATACCTCCCCTGACTTTCTAGAATCTGTACATACTATTGCTGTTGAAGTGTCTGGAAGATTCATTCCGGATGATCTTTCCGATTCTTCGAATCCACCAGTCTTGTTCTTGCAGGACATTCGTGTGGCGCTTGTAAACACTGAACAGTCCTTACTGTTGGTTGCATATTCGTTAATCTTATCCAATTTTGTCAGGATGATACTTTGTTGAAGTACATGTTTTATTCAAAAGAACATTTGTCCTTGCAGGTGCTCGTGAGGTCTCAAATATGAAAATAATCGACACCGTAAGACATATTTTGTAGCATTTCTCCGGGAATTTATTCACCGCAGGCGGTCGTTTCACCGTCAGATTATCCTTATAACAATTTATTAAATTTGGCTTGGCTAAATATATATTGAGAGTCCCAGGACAGTTTTGTTCACTACGTGGGCCTGCTCTGCACATTGTATAAATATTGTATGATATAGTGCTGGTGGCGAAACCGGTTATTTGCCTTTTACGTCCGTAATGTCGTCATCCTTGAGAGTTTTATCGCAACATTGAGATGTCACTGTAAATAGTCATTTCTGTATATTTTTATTGCGGCTGGATAAGACACAAGAACGCGCACTAGGCAAGAACAAACAATTTATCTTTATTCGCGCGTTATCCTTGCTCGTAAATGTTTCAACGCACACACCGGTAATAATTCTAAAAAAAGGAAATTGATTTTTACGCCGTTCAACAGCAGAAACAACAGAATAATGCCAGGAATGGTTTTAGTGTTACAATTCAGGCGAGGGAGCTGGTGAGGTGGGCCCAGGTTGTTGGCGGGAAGGGATTTATTTCGAAAAGTAAACTGTTAACGTGAAGACCATAAAAAGGTGAGGAAAACTAAATTGGATTACAAACGGGGTGAGACGATACGAGATAAGATGACTATGGTCATGACTCTGATCATTCCGTATCGCACCTTTCGTATCTTGCGACTAGTGTTGCGCCATTTTTATTTCAGCTTTTCCGCTTGCACAAGCGAAAACTCGTGTCTTTTCTCGTTTAATATGTTTTCCGTGTGTTTGCCGGGACGATTTGTTGAATTGAATTTTAGCCTGTAGCGATTTCCTTTCAGGTGTTATGAAAAAAGTATGACACTGTGCTCTCGGTGTTTGTTCTGTTCTGGTTAAGGACGACACTGTTGAGGAGGTGGGGTCGGAGTCAAGGCTGTTTGTAATAGGATGCGACGCTAGATGTATGAAATTGTTCAACTAAGTTAAGCTGGTTTTATCTGAAAATCAATCAACTTGGCAATATTGCTCTAGTAGAACGAATTTCTCGAAGAAAGGACCTTTAAATGTGGTTAAAATTAGGATTAGCCTCAGTTATACCCCGTTTCCATCTACGCCAAATCTCTAGATTTTGTCGAAGTGATTTGGTAGTGTTTCCACTTACAAATCGGATTTTGGCTGTCACTGTCATTGCATGAGATGACATAAAATTTTGAAAGTAGATAATTCTCGTTATTGAAATCGTGGTATGTGTTTCGCGATTGCGTAGTTGTTAACAATTGGTAGAGAGTGGAATTGCAATGGATATCGACGGTAAAAATTTCGTTACCTTTATGTGACACTAAAATGACTTGTCATTCGTATTCAAAACACAATTTGACACTTGCTGAATGTGCTGAAATACAATTATTTGCAATGCTGCCACACGCAACCATGAGATTTTGAGTGGATTTCGATGAAATCTACAAGATTTACGATCGACTAGATTTCGATTTTTATATGGGAAATCTACAAGATTTCGATGAGGATTTGGGAAAGTTGCCTAAATCTAGAGATTTGGCGTAGATGGAAACGGGGTATAATATTGCCCATTCAAATGAGTAGTGCATTTACTACCTTCTATTTGTGTCAAAAGCATTTGAAGATAGTTAAGATAATGATTGATAGTTTTTATTGAAAACCGATGCATTTTAGAGTGGCAACGAATTGCAAGTGAAGTTTACACATTATTGGATTGCATACCAACAGACAGCTCCACTATGACACTACATTAGACACTCTACTCTTCGGCTCGCCGCTGATTCGTACACACATTACATCGTGGTGACGTTTCTATGCGCACCATGTTTCAATAAACTCCTCGTTTTCACATTTCTTTATTCTCAATTATATTCAATCCACAATCTAATGCGCAAGCAAATAACAGAAAGCAATTACATCACAACAAGCTAGCTGACTTTATGCTTGTTTCATGCTTATTCACCGTTTTTTTATTGAAAACTAGCTGCCCGGGCAGACTTCGTTCTGTCAAAAATTATTGGTCTGTCGCAGTCCAATAGAAAAAATTAATTTTATTAATTAAAAATTCAAATTAATTTTTTTAATTTTTTTAAATTTTTCTCTCCGTAAGATATGTTTAAAAAATAGCCGAATCGGTCGAGGCGTTCTCGAGTTTTGCGCTTAGCAACACATTTAGCGATTCATTTTTATTTATATAGATAGATTATTGAATTTCCGATAAAAAATTGGATGTGAAGTTGTGCCATTTTCAAACATAACCGAATAATCAAGGAAAACTTATTTTATGCCTGCAATATAACCTTTTTTGCCTCAATAGCCTCCAGATGTAAAATGGGCATTCAATCTGGAAGTTTTCTTTAGAATCATATTTTTTTTATAATTGACAACACCAAGAAATGCCATTGGCAGCTACTGCATTTGTACTATGACGACTTGCTGATGAAACAGAAACTCATTGTCCATTTACCATTAATACCTATGTATAAGTATTTGTACAATGTCGAGCATTTTGTGACATAAATAACCAAATTAGATTTTGTTTGTGACAGCCAATGTCGAGCAGTTAGCAAACATGCTAGGGAATGTTGCTTAGTAAGCAAAGCAATAACATAGTATGCACGAGGATGTAACTGAAAATGGTTTTCGTGTGTGTCTGGCAATTGTGCTTGCCTGGAATGTCACCAGAAATGAAACCAGAATCGATTAATACGTATCCGAAAATTCTACCGAAGACAATGATATACAGAGGGTGACAGAAATGATTGGTTGTACATAGGTAATACATTTTTAGTTTTTATGTTGGTAGAAATGAGTAACACCAGTTGAAATGCATAGAATTGATGAGATAGTTCTTGTGTTCAAGTGTTAATGTGACAGCTGACTGTAATGGTGGGATCTTAAAAGTAGAGAAGCTAGTTTTAAAAAGTGAAATGTCCGAAAAATTAAAAATTGACATCTCCAAAATATGTGTAGCAGCAATGAACAGCACAAATGAAATGTCACCACGTTCGGCATCTATTTCAAAGGAAAAGGAAGTAAATCTAATAGATGTTTCTTTTTATGTATGTACGTATTTTTTATTTGATGGTTTTAATGACATCTAACGGTCTATTTTCAGGAAGTCATGTGCATGATCATTGGAGTGTGATGAATCGATATATTAGTTCGTAGTAAAATCTCGTTATTTAAATTCCAAAAAGTCTGACGAACTTATACTGGCTCGTGAAGGTACAGCAATATTTAAAATTTGTATTCCCCAAAGAACTCCTCGATTGTTAAAATGTACATGGATTTTTTACTTCTTAAAAGTAAGCTACTCTAATGCTAACTGTTAAAATATTGAGTGATCATAAAATTTAATTTATGTTGTGCTTATGTCGCAACGTATGATTCGAAAGATACTAATTTCTTCAAAACTTCTCATACCGCTCACAAAACATAATTCACACATTTTAAACACATCCATTCTCATCCTTTTCGCATCTTTCCCGTTGACGGAGCGTGAAAGCTTGAACTGAAAATTGTATTTGTTAGACGTAACATCATCACTAACGATTAATTTTATTTGTGAATAGGACAAGCATGAACATTTTTCATGGAATTTATTGAGTCATAAATCTTTTCCCTTCCGCCAACTCTCGACAAGTGTCATACCGCATTTACTGTTCTTTTTTTAAAGATGCCTTCATGCCAACATGGAAGCGACGAAATGGTACTACGTACTACAAAATGGAAAGTAGCAAAACATTCTAATTGTTGAACAGTTTTCAGAGCCAAGGATTTGGACGACACAAAAATAATGGAAGTAGAAAATATTGAGCGAAAAAAGAACGGCAAGATTCGCAACTAGTCTGCAATTTGTACAATTTATTTTCTATGGTTGACGGAGAGAAAATACATGGTTCGATTGTAATGTTACGGACAAGAAAATGTGGATGGGGACTGTTTTTATGGTCGTCAAGTACTCATAAACAATTTTCTATGAATTTGTAGTATTCGCCCTCTGCTTATGAGGTAGTAAGGATGTGGGGAACGTGAAATAGGGTTCGGAATTATATGTGGGTGAGTTACGTTGTTTTTCGTGGATGGAAGGGGGAATCTGGAGGTGATTGTAGAAGGGCTCTATATGGTGTTATTGGTTGCAGCACAAATCAAAGCCACTTGTAAGCAGTATGAAGAATGGTTTTTATTTGGAGTATTTTCGGTCCTGAAAAAGTGTAAGCTTGTGCACTTTTGTTATTTTGAATTTAATATGAAACTTTCAATACTCCTAAATTTAATTTGTGTCATTTCTAGAAGGTTGACCCAAACAGTAGCTAGCATGTAGCTGTAGCGCCCTGCATTTGACGTAACTTTATCATCTTCAATTTGAAACAAGTAGAGATTACTCTACTTCACACCAAACAGTCACTCTTTAAAAATAATTTTAATTTTAAATTTTGAAACGCCAAATCACATAGTTCCCTTTATTGACATAACCTCCAAGATGAAAATGAGCATCGTCCGAATATTATATTTTCCAACCGAAATCGACCTTAAATCCGCTATGATCTCATTTGATCATCACTTCCATGTTTGTGCACAATCTATTATTTTTCAGCTGTCACATCGATTCAGCTGATGAAAACTGGCAACACGTAAATACCGTTACTGCTTCCCTGGTGTGCGCTCAGAAATCTTAATGCCTAAATACTATTTGTTAAGGAATGTTCTTAATTAAATCATAACGAGGTAATTTATGTCAGTGTTTAGTAAATCATAATGAATATTCAAGGCTGAGAATCCTAAAAATAAATTCTCACTCCGTTACAACTGAAGTAGTCACACATGAAATAGTTCGATTGAAGAATCCCTTCATACAAATCCAATCGTTTATCACTGTGCGATGTGCATTGAAGCCAGCCGCTGTAAGAGGGTTTTTATTCCCATGAAAACGAACGTAGCATCACATTTCATCCTTTCTGCACAGCACATTCACATTTTCCCAATTTTCTTCATCACAACACGCTGGGCCACTTATATCGTTCAACAGCCAACCAACCCCCGCTCGGTGTCGACAAGTTTTTGCTTAAACAACGACGGACGGATTTTGTGTAAGAAGATTGGCCGTAAAGTATCCGAAGCACGAAGAAGTGGAAAAAAACAAGGAACAACTTGGGCAAATGGCATTTTTCGTTGAAGTTGTACAAGGACCTTACAGCACTGATGAAGCTATTAATCCTCTTTGGAAAATTACATTTGCTGACAACCACTCAAAAACATATCGGTCTCGAACAGCTACATGGCTCACTTGAGACGGTCAAATGATTCCCAGGAATGTTGGCATGCCGGGCGGGAGGATAAGAGTGTAAGGAATTTAATTAGGTATCCACAAGTACGCTACGGTTTAGATATGCTAACGTGATGTTGGATGCAGTATTTTTGCAAATGAATCCTTTTTTGACTCGCGGGACGTACTTGATAGTGTGCTTTTATATATGGTTCTTACCTACACTGTGGGCTCTGCTACCCTTCATCGAGAGACTCTAAGCTGCTACGAGATATCCTAGTGAGATCACGAACAAACAAGAATAGTCGTCACTAGCCGAGATACTATATAAAGGCAAATGGAATTACGTCGAAGATCAGTTAGTTTTTGATGTTAGAGTGTGCACCAGCTGCAACGAAGCTTTGCGAGATTAGGGGAAATATGATTATCTTAAAAATCGCATTATCGAAGCATAGACGCGAAGTATGTATTTGAAAGCGTTGGCGAATCATTCGGTACGATTAACTTAGTGTTAGGTTATAGTGTTGCGTGTAATAACAGTAGAAATAAAGTATGCAATTAACTCTCTCTTAAATCTCGTATTTAAATTCCAAAAATTCCTGCTCTCCTTTTGATTGTCAGGTAGATATCAGAAAGTAATCAACATAAAACTAGAAAGTCCTTTCCAAGTTCTAATTCGACTAATTTAAAAATTCCATTAGGCGTCCAATGTGTGAATGTTGGCAGCTGAGATTTTTCGTTGCCAGAGGAATATCTCTTCTCCAACAAACAATACCATTCAATTCAATCAGTCAAAGTGTGACAAGTGGCATGTCCTAGTGAATTAATTTCTACCCCCACAAGCTGTACAGATTTTTACAGGACCATTAGAAGAAATATATCCATTCGTCGACGCTGTATCCCATTCCTGGCCCACTCTACAGGATTTGGAGGCAGACAGCGAATTTTGGCGAAATGGCCGGGAATAATCAAACTGCCATTAATTACTGAAAATGACTTTGTGGAAGCGGACAGGCTTTGCTCGTTTCGTGCTCTTATCCTGATCCGGAACGGTATTGTGATGACGTCGTGTTGGACGGAAGCAAACTATACAGCCCGGGGCCTGTTTAACGTCAATCTTCCTCTGTCGAGACTATGTGTATATCTGTCGTTAGTTAGTAGGGCGGCTGACATAGAACTTTCTGAGATTTTGTTTTGCATGGAATGCGCACAATAAAGGAAGTCTTGCTAGCTTGCAAAGTCTGATCTAAATATAACGGTTTCAAGAAAGACTGACATTAAGGTAGCTAACTATCAATCAAGTGTTCTGTAGAATTATCTGACAGTCAAATCATTTTGTGATGGACCTTAAACTGGGGGAATTCAAAGTGAAATTAGTGTAAGCTGAATGTTTGGTAATTGTTTCTGTGCAAAATGTTGGAATGTTGGTATTTTTCAAGCTACTTGAGTGGTGAGAAGATTTCGGACTAGATTCCATTACAATTATGTCAATTGGTCGAGTCTATATTGTCAACAAATGAAAATTGAAAATTTTTCATTATAACGAACACAATGACATTCAAAAACCATATTTTTACTGTACTCAAAAGTTGGACGATGCTGCTATTGCCTAGAAATTCTTGTATTCTATTTGATTTCAGCGTAAATTCTTATTGTACGTTCGAAATTGAATGATTTTACTATTTTCTCATTTGAATGAGCGAAACAGCAGCCTTCGATTTATTTTTTAAGAATAAAACTGTCCTAAAAGTTTTAGCATTTTAATTTTACATTGGGAGGTGGAAATTTTTAAAAGATTCCGAGTCGCTCTTGCTTCTCGGCATAACGGGATTTTACCGACTAAAACCACCTCCGCCTTCTCCAAACCTCTCTCTTCATCACTCTTTGCTTGCATCTTCCGTGTGCAATATGTTTATTCACGTTTTTTGTATTTACTTAGTACTTCTCAGACGATGATGATCGATATAAGGAATAGTACTGGAAAAACGATTATCGTACCGCCATTTTTTTCAAATATTCCAGATGAATTCTAATATTTGAAATTGGTGGTTACATCACCCGTCAAACAAAATGGAAGTTAATGAATGGAGAATGTGGAACGGAGTGTTGTGAAGCACGTTCCACAAAATATCACTTTGACAGTAGATGCTGGCTGAGACTGTTTCGGAAAATAAATGACCACATTGCGGTGCATGCAGCCGACTGAACAATATGTCTTGAGATCTGTATCACCGTTCAACTTTACACAAGAATTGATAAAATTGTTAAAAAAATACCAAAGTTTCGTTGAAAAAGTCACGCCTTCCAGGATTTGACGTTTGAATGCTGAAATCCAGTGCAATGAAAAAAATGGCTTTAATTACAAAATATATTTATTCAAGTCGGCCGACATTAAAGATCAACGTGTGTACGCTATATTTTCGGGTGAAACTTGAAAATGCTCGTAGGCATTGGTTGGTGACTTCTTTCAAAATACGCGTGAAGCATCTAATGTCGTACCAATTGTCAAGCTTGGCGGATATTAATGAAATCAGCGACATGCTTTCTGACATTACGGTAATTTGGATGGCATGAAAGGACATCGTTAATCAATTTCCAAGGATTTGTCATGGCTTTGAATGTATTTGGCTGTTTGCTTGTTGAATTTCCCACAAAGCTGATAATGGTGGTGGTGATTGGTTAGTACGTTTTGCTTTGAGTTGTAAGAGTGGTGCGAGTGCGAATGGGATGGTTGTTCAAGAAAAGGCTTTTGAATAAGCGCCATTTTTAAAAGACTCCATAGTTTTCTTCATAAGCTGTTTGATTGATGGAGATGACATTGTGGAATCCAATTTCAGTGAGACTTTGTTCAGCAGAATAATTTTTGAAACGATCTTCAACTAATGAAATAAGTTTTCTCTGATATTCCGGTGAAGTATGATAAAGCTGAGAGCTTTCATAGAACTATGCATTGGATTATAAGAATACAAATACCTTTTCATGTCTAATGAGTTTCGCTTGTCAAATCATAGTGAAATGAACAACTTCTCAACACGAAAAGCAACTAACATCAACGAAAAATTGTTTTTCATATCGCTCATGAGTGCAATGTAAATAAGCCAACCACCGTTCCTTAAATCAAGTGGTCATGAGCCTTCACCACAAATAGTAATTTAAGCTGCGATATCCTTCATAGCGATGTCCACCGATTGTCGAAAGGATGATTGATGGCGCTGTATATTACCAGCAGTCAGGGGCGAATGTGTAAGCAATGTACCTTCATGAAAACAATATCGAATTTCATAGGGTGCTTCACTGCAACGAGTGATTTATGTCATAGCATCACGCCGGGCCATCGAGAAATAATAGCACGGAAGTTAATTGTTATTGATGGTTAAAATAAAAGGCACTTTGGTCCAGATCCGATTCACACAGAGCCTTAATTATGGTTGAAAGAGCTTTGGAGTAAAGGGCAGGTGATGTTGATTGCTCGGAGATTATTGATAAATTTTGAAGCAAGTTATAAATTATTTTTCGATTTATTTGCTGTCAAAATATTTTAAGTGTGTGTGGAAACGCATCTCAAAGAAAAATCATCATTAAGACGTGCAGATGATGGCTGAAAGTCTCATTATCCGTACTTTTTGAATGTTTTCAGTCCTCGTCTGTAAGGTTCTTAATACTCGAATGCTCATATCGTTCACAAGCTAACTTCGTACATCCAAAACGAAAAAAAGTTGAAGCTATATGTCATATTCCCAAATTTAATACATATATTTCATATATTTGCATTGTTTTGAGATTCACAAAAAAAAATCCGCCATTTCCTAAAATGGATGTCACTTTTATTGCTGGCAATGTTATCAAATGTATCACTGATAGCTGTCAAATAGTAAATGCTTTGGTTGAATAGAGGTAACTATGGAGTGGAACATCAACATAATTTATGTTAGCAGTTTCACTATGGGTTTGTGACACCTTCATGTAGTGGTTGGTATCATTGGCGGACGACATCGAAAATTTGAGGGACCGAAATTTTGGCGCAAGATTTCAAAAATTTTATATATCAAAACATTATTCAAGAATATATTACGGCAATTTTAGACCTCCAATGAAAAGAGTTTGCATGAATATCAAATAAAAACCGAAATCAATTATGCATGTTAGGCTACAGCCCACTCACTTAACGTTTAGATTCTGAACATATCGGACGAGTTCTCAAATACATGTAACATTAATAATTTTAGTTTTAAACACAGCAAAAAAACATTAAAATCATATGTCTTTGGGACTTGTTATAAGATGATTTTCTATGGTTAATATTAAACTTTAAAAATCCCGTCAATATTGCAGTAAACCACTCAATATTTCATATTAACAGTAAAAACCGGGAACACTCGACTTATTTTGTTAAACTTTAAAGCCACCCTCTTCCTTTTACAACCGGGCTTGGGACCGGCTTTGGCAGAATTATGGCTATTACCAACATCGAATTTGAAATTGATAAAATTCATCTCGTCTTATTAATTTCTGAAACGCCACTGGTGGTCAATTGTACACAATTCTGGGAAATGTCATTCTTTGTATTGGATATTTCAGAGCTCATAAAAACATAAAATTTTCAATTAAACAGCTATTAAAAGTACTCAATCTTTTGAACAGATAACAGCGTGTATATTTACTGCACTTAAATACGAAAATGCACTCCTTTATTTCGAAAATATGATGATCCATAAATTTTGCACTTCAATCAGAAATTCTTGAAATTTACTAGCTGTCGCATCAATTTATCAACACTGTTTTCTTTGGGCTGCTACACGCGAGGTTACCACTTGTTTTTGTCACATAACACTTCGAAACAAGGTCAGGATTTGTAAAAAACCACTAAATTTCGATGAATACGCGTTTTGCTTTCTTTTTGTTAAGACCTGTCAATGAAAGCCGCTTGACACTTATGTACCTTTGACACTTATGAACAGCGTTCTATTGATACCACACACGTATAGGCGTTTATTCAGTTCGTTCCGTTCCTGTTAGTTTCCTGTTCCAAGTTTGGTTGGGTCTTGGATCGTTGACATTTTCCAGCAAACATGAATCAATTGTCAGCAGATTTTGGTGGTAAGAAAAACATCCTACAATTTTCATTTGATCTATTATTCTTCTGGCTATTTAAGATAAACGAATAACGAAACTTTGAGTTTTATTTTGGCCGTTCGTAAGCTATAGCATTTGTGGTCATTGATATAAACCATAGGCTCTAATGCGTTGGTTAGATAAGTCGCAGTCGGTTTGAATGATAGCGTTAAGTTTCAAAAATGTGCAAAAATTTCTTAAATATTCCATTTTTTTTCTTTTATACTAAAAATAATTGAACCCATTTCGTAATACATATTTTACTTTCAAGAAAATTCGTCATTTGTTTGCACTCATTTATACCGAATTAAGTAGGTAGAATTTCTACAATTTTAACAACCCCAAAGAGACTCTATTAACATTTCGTTGTGTTTAATCTTGCTTATTTTAGTCAAAATCGTGGATTAACCACCCTTAAATCATAATAAACTTGCAAAAATTATCAATGAAAACACCATTTGATGGGATGCTGTAAAAGTCAATGTTGAATATTTAAGTCTCGTGGTTACCATCCCAGTGTAACTGCAAATCTTCAGCTATTAAATGTTCTTCATTGTTGCTTCATTCACGCACTTTTCTGCAAATATTAGCAGAAGCTCCCGAGATATGTTTACTCATCAGCATAAAGTTGGCAAAGAAAATGAGCTCACCTCTATTATAAATTGCTCACCGCTGCCGTGGAAGCACCAGGCTGTCTTGTTGCAAAAAACAATCCGCATAAACTCAAAGATATTTCACGAATGACGACGCACATAAATTACCCTCAAATGTAATCCTAACCCATAATGATCTCCTAAGTAATTCATCAGCCCCATTTTCTCGCAAATATTAACAGTTTCGAGGTATGATCATCAGCTTCGTGCCTAAATGCATAGGATTATATGTGTATTATATCACAAAGGCAAAAAATCATGCTTAAACTTAAATATCCGTTGGCGTTTCAAAAATAATATCTTCACGTGGATCCGCGCTCTAAAAACGTCTGTCATTTTTGTCAGTCTTTATTTCAGCAATAACAAAAAAATCTGATTATCTTTCAGTCGTGAGACAAATCTTGGTTGACGTCTCGTGCCTTCGAATGAGGAGGTCCTTTCGCATGCCGCGGCTTACGGTAGACATCTTGACTGTTGTTTTGTGTGTCCTGGCAGGCGGGCGATGAACGATGGCAACGATGAAAATATTGCAGACTCATCACTATTGACATGATTCTGGTAATGCCACGTGTGTATGAATGTTCACCAGACCAAGGGTTTCGAAAGTTGTTGTATTTTTCTCTCAAATGCACGAAGAAAGAAAATGGGGTGAAATTCTCATGAAATTTGCTTTTCACTTTCTCATGGCTGAAAGCCGTTTATGCAAAGAAATTGGCGAGGAAATTGTTTTTATGTGACATTTATATGTTTGCTGGCTTTCAAGAAGACGTAAGAGAATTGACACGTGAGTTTGAGCTGTATGTGATAATTTAACTACTTAGTTAAGGATAAGTATATTTTGAGTCATAAATGCGAATATTCTGTACTTTTAGTTTGATATTCATGGAGCACGAATCGTTCATAATGGTGTGCTTGGCATTTTAAAGGAGTTGACAGACATTTTCGTAGAATCAATTTTCCACATGAAAACGAATCTACTTTACAATTCGCCGATTTACTTGGCTGGTAAAATTGAAACAAGGATAGATACATTTCTGAACGCTGCATAGTTCAATATTTAATCGAAAAATGTCTTTCATAAACGCGTCAATTGCAAA
This sequence comes from Oxycera nigricornis, assembly GCA_963942545.1. Taxonomy (NCBI): domain Eukaryota; kingdom Metazoa; phylum Arthropoda; class Insecta; order Diptera; family Stratiomyidae; genus Oxycera; species Oxycera nigricornis. The sequence goes on along the minus strand of OZ012659.1, from coordinate 122,450,814 downwards.
AGCTGATTGTATGTACGTTCATTTTGACATTGCGATTGCCATAACCTCACCTCCTGCTGCTGATTTTATGAATACGCAAACTGTTTTCAAATATGTTTAGAAAGGTAATGTAGCACACGACACACCAAAAACAAAAAAAAACATTACCACACTGCAAAAAATCTCAACAGTTCATGTGATCATCGCCGCCACCGTGTCATACACAAACATATTCTATGTGGGACATCACTATTGCATGTAAAATTTCGCTTACATAAGTGTACAGAATTACAAGCGAGTCAATCATTAGCATTCATTAGCATTAAAGCATTCTTAACTCAGAAACAGAAAGTGAAATGAAGAGATTGAAGTATTATCACTTCACTTACTGGTCACTGGCATCAAAGCATCTGTATATGGATGTTAGAAACAAGGAGCCAGATCTGGTCGATTCGTTAAATAAAAAAAAAATACGTTACGCTAGAGGGTGGGAAGGGGAGAGCTTGTAAAAGTTGTCTCTCGTTGCATGGTAATGGGTAGAGCTTTAAAAGTAATATTACGAAACGGAATTTTCAAACTAATTATAACCTCTATGCAAAAATAAACGCAGAAATGGAAAAAAAATATTTAAAATCCGCGTATTCTTTGTTGAAATCTGTTGGTGTTTACAGCAGCTGGTTGAATCAGTCCACCTCAGTAGTGCTCCGCGAATTCACAATGGAAAAAAATTGAACAAATAGTTTGTCTCAAATTTTGTATTTTGAAGGCTTACGGTGAGTCTGTTATATTGAAAAAGCGTTGGCATTAGTGTATTGCTTCAAATGGAGCATATTTTGAAGGTTATCCAATAAAGATTGACGAAGATTAAGAATTTTGTGTTTTATTCCAAATTTCCGGGTACCTTTTGGTCAAAAGGTAAATAATGCAATCGGCAGATCGTTATGGTTCACGTTGATCAGAATCATCGTTGGTTGTTACGATAGAATTTCTCGAGGATAATTGTGGTTTTACATTAACATTAATTGGAATAAAATTTGAATTGTGACGAAGAAAGCAGTGAAACAAAATGGAAATCAATAAAAATTATGTTGTGAAACGATTAATATGGAGAAGGAGGTGAGTTCATGATGAAAAATATTGCATTGGCGTTGCATAGAGGTGGGGGTCTAAAATTTTGAAATTTTACAGTTACGCATTTTTTGCAAGACCCCAGTAATCGTTTAAGGTTCGACCAAAGTGAAACTACGGAGTGTATCCAAATGGAAACTAAGTAGTTAACGTTCTTAATGAAGGTTGCATGCATAACTCTGATGTAAAAGATTTGTACCTACGACACAATGAGGCTAATAATGAGCTCCCAGCTGATTATCAACTTGGATCTAATGAGATAGTGACACACTGCGTGTCGCTCATTGTGATTGCTTTTAAAAAGTGAAAAACAACTGCAAATTGATTCACTTTCGTGCCACAAACACGCTTAGAATGCCTATTAAATGCATCTGTATGGTAATGACCTTCAAATTTTCGAAATTGGCTGCCATATGTCAAATTGACAAGTAAATTTGAATCTGGTTCACTCTCTCTCACCCATGGATGGCACTTGCAGCAGTAAGTTTTTTACTTTATTAAACTTCCAATGACATAGCTTTTGCTTACTTATCGCGAGATCATTATCAGCCAAATTGAGATGATAATAAGGTACGAGCTCATTATCGGTATAGTATAAACTAACTGTAAAGTTCTGGATTGCATGAATGATCGTCATTCGTCGTTTTACTTCAGGACTCATAAAAAATCATCAACGACCTTTCGGGGAATACGGCACAGTAGAAAATGTCTCTCATGGTAAATGCGAAAAGCGAAAGCATCACTGTACCTGTATAAACTGCGAAATATTCGTTAATGCTGATAAAGTTCATTATTATAGTTTTTTTTATCAAAGTGTTCAGTGTAAAATTGAATAAATCTTCCCATCCTTAATCGAAAATCAGTGGTGTTTGCCGAGGGTTTGTTTGAAAGCTCAACTTTAATATTTTCAGTTGATTGTTATGGCCAGTAGGATAGTAGTTCATATTGTCCCTTGAATTCGAGGGAATGCCAGTAGACTATCAAATGGTCTTTAACGTCTTTCGACATAAAATCCGATATTAAATCAAAATCAAATTTCGTATCTGCATACACAGCTAGGCCTCAACGGACGAACAATAACGACAGCGACCCTCTGCTCTACGTTTAGCTGTTCGATCATTGGATCCACCATTGTTGACTTCCATTGATGACATTCACATCTGCAGGAAAATAGCGTTCGTACATCATCAGATGCCATTTCAGCCACTGTTGACTTACGCCCCCATAATATCGTACGAGCGGGAAAGTCCCAAGCTGTCTCCCGAGTGACTCGACTCGTCTGACAAAGAACTCTGCTCCCGGCAACACATGTTGCCGAAAATGGTACACAAACGACAGGACATGCATTGACGTTGTGTCGATAAAATGATTGATACGCATCAATTTCAAACAATAACATGTTATCTAGACAACACGAAAGTGGGGTGGTTTTCCCTGAACTAGCTGAACATTTCAATGGCGTAGATTTGATGCTGACGCTGAAAAGTGGCTTCAGAAATTTGTGGGTGGGGACGAGTTGAATTGGTGAGCAGTTTCTGAGAAGAAGATACTTATCGGTGCGGTAAATGCTGTGATAAGAGAATAAATTCTGTATTCTCTAGAGGATAGCGTAAAATCTATGATTGAATTCACTTCGACAAGCAATAGATTCTGAGGGTGAGGACCACCCAGTGTGGTGCAATAGCGAGCAGGAGAGGTGTCCCGCGTGTCATGCAAGTTCTCGACAGCCAGACTGTTTGCAATCGATTTGACACATTCTTATCTCTACCGGTATCAATTGCGTCTCGTTGTCATCTTAACGAAAATGGAAGGGGTGCGAAAAAGCGGGGACACGAGACTGAAGCGGAAAATAGAAGAAAATCTAATTTGGCTTGGAGGCGGGTGCTATGGTTTCCACTTGTTGAAAGTGTCACAGGTGATTCGTTCTGTTTTCCATTAATTTAATTCCGCAGGCTATAATTTGGAAGATTATTTTATTGAAGGTGTTTACAGTGACGTGCCAATCGATAGAAAATGAGTAAAACGACAAGGAGGAACTTTTGATATTTGATAGATGCTGATTTAAACGCTACGCGATCATTGTGACTTCTAATAAAGTGTTGCTATATATATTTCTTTGGTTCTGTTAGAATGGAATTAATTGTGAGTAGTTCACATATCTCTTTTAAAAGGGATAGGTTCGAAGAAGAATCTTATTCTTCGGTAATAAACCATCCTACATGCATTAAGGTTCAAAACGCCCAAAATATTCAGAATTTTGTTCTTATATCGAATCAAGTTTTTAGTTGAGCTACCGTCGTGGCTGTATTGTCGCATTCCTCACGGGCGTGTCCCAGTTCGATGACCACCAGTCGCAGGCCTCACCATTTTGAGTGCGATTCGACTGGAATCAGGCATCCCGCGAAACAAAGAAGTATGAATGTCGTTGCCCTAGGAAGATAATAAGAACGCGCACTGTAAAAGAATAGATAATATAGAATAATAGAAGATAAATATCAACAATTGTACGCCTCTAACGTGATCTTATCTGGTGACATGCATTTCTAAGCTTTCTGTTTCACTTTGGTCGCAAATACGACTTCTTTCTGGGATGTTAAATCAATCAAAATACGTTGTTTGATCGGTTGCGAGTCAGTTGCCAAACTTCCGCCATTGCAATTGCTTACTGACACGTTCAACTTTGTCGAAGGTCAAGATCTAAACTCCCCAAACTTTTCATCTTTCCCATATTTAATAACTCGGTAACGATCTCAATCCATTATCGATCGATTTCGCGTACTCTCGAATCGCACACACGTGGTAATAGATGATGGCTGTTTCCACCTAGCGGCCAGAAGTCAGTATACCTTGTGTGAGTGGGAAAGAGACGGCTACTTATTTTTTCGGGTAGTGAAGCACGATGAGAAAATGCATCACCAAGCATGCGTGAAATAAATTTAAAATATTGGTTCGCGTAGTGAAGTTGCGAAAGGTGAACAAATTTGAAAGCAATATGAAATTTAGGCCATCACAGACAAACTATTTTGTCTAACATGCATCAATATTTAATGCTTGATCAAATCAAATCAAAAACCAGAAACTAATGGACACACATGCCAGGTCAACACCGATAGCTTCGAAGAGAAAATTTTAAACGATCTGGAGCTAGCTTTTAGTTCAGCTAAAAATAGTTTGGAAAAATGTTTACCTGAGCATTACTATGATCCAGATACTAATCAGATAGTTTCCCTTAATCGGGAAGATGTTACCGGCAACTCTTCACACTTTTAGCTTCAGTTCAAATAACTGGAGGCGTTTTTCTAAAGCGACAATCCGATATTTGACAATTACTGTAAGTAAAATGTTGCCATTCAATGATTTTCTTCGGTATTTGGAAAGTTGGTGTAAGTTGAAAAAAAACCAGTTACAGTAATTTTAAGCAGCGATAAAATAGTTTTTAACACTACCTGTGCTAAACGAAACACATATTATTTGCTTGTAAACACTGACAAATTCATTCTTTAGTCAAAAAAAAAACTTTGACTTTTACAGCCTCCTTTTTTTGCATTGGCAAATTTTTAACTGCAAAATATTTATCGGTTAAGCCTAGTACACAGTTCCATTCAGAACAGAAAATTCTGCATGTCTCCACATTTGGTAAATAATTTGCTGCTGGAAATTTGACAATGGAGACTAGTGGAGATTATTCACGAAACACTTATCTTTTCGCAAATGCCGGCTGCTGTTGATGTTGGAAACAACTTCAATGACAATTTTAATGACAGCTATTGCCAAACGTCAACTCTCTGCATCAAAAGAAATGTCGAAACAGTTAAAATTCAAGTCTGAAAAGTGTGGAGAGTACTTGGTGCTGCGGTGCTGCCATCTACGGAGTTCATCGATTCTGCGCAGAAAACTGTGTACTGCTTCTGCAGAATTGAGTCTGAAATTCTGTGCGGAATTTCTGCAACTGAAGAATTTTCATACAAATTTCTGCTCAGAACCGAACTGTGTACTAGGCTTTAACGGAGACTTGATGAAATATAGCGTGGCAAAGAGGTTAGTACTAGGATTTAGCGTTAACAAAACTGGTAACTGGTGATTATTTGAGTATTGTAATATCAACACTGATTTTTCTTATTTGTGTTTTGAGTGTTATTGGTTTTTAAGGAACTCCAGCTATTCAACAAATAGGTTGAATCGGAGTCATTTACGAGTTTCACTAATTTAAAAGTGTCCAATTGAACAAGTCATCTTTTGCCATCCTATTCCATTCATACAGGAATAAATGCATTCCATCCTTCAACTCAGCCTAGAATAATATTTTCAGAGATTGAATCAAAATTACCAAATGCTTGAAGAATCCCTTTTAACAGTCCATTCGGCCCCATCTGAGATAGAAACACTGTGGATAATGTAATTCCGTACAGGATCCTGCGAGAACCACACGTACCAGTGAATAATCGCACAATGCCAAGACGGAATCTCATTTTGCCAGGTATGCACGTTCAACTTCATCCACTTCATCTTCGGCTAGTGGTAAACGTAGAACAAAAGGCGTGTAGACTCTGCGGGGCAGCAGAAACGCGACAGCCAATAAATTATCTTCTCGTTTCGAATTGGGCCAAATCTCAAACGCAGTGTCGTTGCGAAGCGGATAATGGTGTTCTTAAATACTCCTTGCCTGTTAATATCTCTTGAGAATTCCGATTTGTTCTAAGAAGCCATACTGCTTCTTCTCTTTGTTCTTCTTCTCTGCCTCCTCGAAGGATCCAAGAATAATGGAATGCCTGCACGTTTTAAGTTTTTTCCTATTTTCTCCGTATGAATACGCCACCTTAATTTATCGCTCGCGATTAAAGAGATTCTTTTGACTTAATGAGCTTCTTACACATTTACCTTGCCTCGAGTTTGTTTTATCCTTCGTGGAATCCATTCCCACTCAAACAGCTTCTCTATAGATGTCCCCCAAACAACATTTCTGTTGTCTCCTAATCATCCAGTGTTATCTTCTTATGCAGGCTTAAAAGAAGAATAGAAGCAAACGTTCTCCATATTGTAGTGTGCACCGACCCCCGAGAAGGCAAAGAAAAGAAAAGAAATTGTTATTCCTTGAAAACTTTGCATGCAGATGAACAGGATCTGAGATTCTGCCTGAAGTGGAGGCCGAGCAGCACACGGATAAGTTTGGCGACGAACAGATTCTGTTCTGTGCATAACGTTTTTTTTGTTATTTTGCATATTATGGAAGGAGATCCACAGATACTCATTCTTATATTTCACCTAAAACAACGAAGCAGAATTGAAATAAGGATGTTCTTCGTTTGGTTCCTTGTCTCGCCTACTGCCCGCCCTCAGTTTTCATTTGAACAATAAGCTTGCGAGAGTTTCTTGGTTGCTGCGAAAAGTTTATGGACTTGCACTCGTTTAGCATCCAAGTGATGCCACTTCTCTGCAAGAGGGTCAAATCGAAATGATGCATACCACTGAATTACCGTAAACAAAAGATTGTGCGGTTTTCACTTATGCAACTTACAAAAACAAAATGAAGAGTGTCTGTTAGGCGTAATGTTGTGCATCAGACCGTAGCACCTATGTGGAAGTGTGTGCATGGATGAAGTTTTGAAATCGTCTAGATTGCATTTGCCTTGGAAAAATTGCTAAACAGAGAACATTAAAAGTTTTCGAGCAATCAAAATAAATGTTTATTTGTACGAACAATCAAGGATAATCTGCAGGATGTGTCAGTTGAATGTCTACTATTTTCGAGTTTCTTTGGTGCTGATATATGAGTAAACCACGGGCAAAGTCTAACAGTCTGTTCATAATACCACAGAAGCACATATTTTTGAAACTATTTATGTTTTTGGTCATTTTTAAACCCACGTATTTTATCAATTTCAAAAGACTTTGAGGAGAGGTTTTTGACAAAAACATGATCGAAAAAAGTTGATGATTAACGCCATATGCAAACAATATCACTAAATGATTTCTAATGCGGAATTTGGGGCTTTGTAAATCGCAGCGCGAGAGAATCATGCTAAGAACATCATTAGCTTTGTAAAGAACTTCGGTAATCAACTAAAAAAACTCATAGCCATATGTTTTTGCAAAAAGCTTGAATTTATTCCTTCTTTTGATCTCCAAAAAAACGTTACCATTGTTCCGCTCAATATTTGTTGTAATTTTATCTGACGTGTTTTTCGTGAAAATCGCAGGATAATTAGTTTGGACGCCATCCAATTCGCCCGCCAAGAATTATCCTGGCGGCACGGAATTCAAATTGGGAAAGGTTTTAGAGCCTTACCTTGAAAATAAAATTTCCCGTAGTATTCTGGAAGCCACTGGTTAGCACGAAACAAAGTTTGAAAGGGATGGCACAAAAATATCACCTTTCAATTTGCTCATGAAATTTGATATACTTACTCACTAGTACTTACAACCAGTTCCAGCCAGCACAGGATATTTATGTCACTATTGCCGCTGCTGCCAATTTCTTTTTCATCCTACGACGACGCCCCATTTCTGAGGCTTTGCTTCCCTAAAATTAATCCACCAATGTCGTCCCGCAAAATCAGTTTTTCCGTTTGTCTGTTGTTTTCCAATCACGTCTCAGAAAAAAAGAGCTCCCCTTAATCCTTTTTCAAACTGACGTTAGTGACGTTTTCGTTTATTAGTTCGGTGACCACGGCATTGATCTTGCCTTGTCAATCCCAGCTGATATCGCCTTTTTTGGAACGCACTCTCCATTTGCTGAATCGTGATCAGCTGAAAACGTCATCTGCACACTCTGTTATCTTGAAATTTCAGAACTGGCAAAATGTCGAAGTTGGTTTGTTTCCGTTTCACGATCGTTGGCACATCGGCGAGAGTTTGTTGTTTCCCGTGTCGCTATCGCTGGGATTTTGTTTGCTAACGATCGTTTCCTTCGTCGCGCATGTCTACCAAGTTTATGTATTGCTTGTCAAGTGGATGCGTCCATGTAGATTTCCAAGCACATCTCGTTCCACGTTCTTCATTGTACATTAGATTCTACTTCTTCAATTTCGTAGTCACTGTTGCTGCTGGTGTTGGCCCGGCAGCATCTTATCCAAATCGTATTTACGATTGACTCATCTCCTACCAATACTATAATCGATTCATCTAGATGTTCATCCTCAATTTCGATAGTATAATTTTAATTCAACTCTGTACAACGAGTGGAGTGGTTTGAAGATATCAAGGAAATTCACTAACGGTGTTTCTCAGCGTTAATTATTTGAGTCTTGAGTGATTTTTGCCTCAAGTGTACATCATTCAGTACTCTTATTTTACTTGACTGGCTACAATTAGTGGCAAACTGGTCTTTCAAGTTAGTTTGTTTTACTCTGAATTAAAATTCCTTCTGAAAATTAGTGCCGCTGCTGCAGTTTACATCGACATTTTAAAAAAAATCCCTAACGGAAACAATAAACTTACACATCCCAAATTAGATCTAACGTGATATTTATCACCTGAGATACCATTAAAATGTCACATTCATCACATATGCATACATAGAACCGAAATCGGTGTGCCGAAACAGAGGCTGTAGCTGGAAACAAAGTCCTTACTTTGTTTTACACAAAACCCACAGAGAAGAACGGTCATAAATCTAATTACCGTCACTCGACGTGCTTTCCATAATTAATTTCAAATGCTCCACCGAGTGTTGAATTTAAACGCCATTCATTACATTGTAGATATCGTTTAAACGAAGGCATCTATAAGTTGCGGCGAACAAAGATTCGAACGTAATCCGTAACACCTTCGTTTCAAACACGCTATCCTTGAATAGGTCTGACAGCATGAACCACCTCGTTCGATATACAATAGCATGTTTCTTTGTTAAGTGGATTGCCTGCTGTACATATATGCACGTATTGAATGAACCTACCTAGACTGCTATTCGCATTGCGATCCTGGTTCCTTCTATTTGGCGATTTCATTCCACACGTCTTGAGTCAGAAGGATGTTACGAGCAAACAATCGAATTTTGTCGCTCGTTAATTAGAAAGCCTTTGCAGAGGCCACCGAAGAATTAATACTGTACAATATTATTCAATGAAATGCGGTTGTGTTGGATGGCAGTATTTCAGTCCTGATTGGAGAGCAATAGTCTTAATTTTTTCTCCGTTCTCTCGTTCAATGGTTGAATCTACTTATATTTTTGACTGTTGAATCCATAAGTTAATTAGTGGGTCAAGTACTTACCTAGTCCTGTATTCAGAACAACTATGCTTGGTCACAGTCCCATTCTATTTTAAATTTCCACAGAAGACCCTCTGGAAGAAGGTTTGCCAGGAAACTCAGGTGACGATATTTGTGAAAAAAAATTTAATTAATAAATCGGTGGAAATCTTCAAAATTTTCCAAAGGATTTTTTCCAGTATGATTTACATGCTTTATAGGCATCCTGAATGGCCTTCCCTGGAACTTCAAGTGACGGTATTCATCGATATTCATCATGTATATTTTTGATTGCTGGGAGCTATAAAAGTCACCAGGAGATAGATCCGGACTGTGCGAGGTTTTGTGGAAGCGTTGCAGTGCTGCTTTTGGAGAGATGCTCGCTGATTCACATGCAGATGTGACCATGCGACTGCGTTGTCGCATTGAAGCACCCTGCTAGCCAAATACTCCCAACCATTCTTATTTGTGCCGACAAAACATGCGATTGGTTTCAAGAGATCCTCACATTTGAAGGCTTGCTGCAACATAGAGAATGCCTCGGCTACAAATTTGTCAAGTTACACACAAATTTGATGTTACATCTTCGCTTAACAGCCCTGCATCTGTAGCTTATGCCGAAGCACTAACAACAGCCTTTAATTTTTGCCGATCCTGATGTAAGGAAAACTCGGAGATAACTGGGCTTCCGCATCCCAGCAAAAATCATACCCACGAAGGCACTTAAATATCGTACATAGGATGTGTATGCACCCATCGTACACGTAACAGCATTAGTCAACACCTCACTACTCCATAAGCAAATAGTTGCATTTTATACAGTGTTTTTGAATGTATAGATTAGTTACAGGGGATGGTAGGCGCACCATAGGTATGCACCCAGTCTACAATGGAAATGTTCGTACCCAGCAAGGTACGTAAATAGCGTATATAGGATGGGTACGTCCGTAGTACGCGTACACACACACACACACACACACAAACAATCGGATTTATACAAAAGCTGAGAATGTGACATGTATGTTGTCTGAGTACAAAACCCAACAAAAATAGAGTAGCTACGTCTACATCCTTCATACCGTACCTACGTACCCTGCCCATGTGTCTTGGTTTAGTACCCTGCGTACGTTTTCTACAACGTATTCTCCCTACATAGCCTACTTATGTATCCTACCTACGTACCTCTCATTGTACCCTCTCTACATGCCCTATCTATGTACCCTACCTACAAACCATCGTATATTGCCACCCTACTGTACCCGGGCAACATCTGCGACATTCTCTGCTTTTGTATATATCCGCTTGCAAACATGCCGTACCCTCTGTAACTGGGTTACGAATTCGGTGGTGTGCACGCACCCTACCTACATGGTCTACAGGGATGTTTTAGGTGGATGATCCTTCCCTCCCATCGATTTCATATTACGTTACAAAGGCACACTGTGACGAACGGAACGGAAAATATGTTTGCGCCATTTTCCAAACAGACCTTGCACTTTTATGTCTCGTCACTTGAAGAGAAATATGATGCCTATGCATTAGCTATGAAATGGATGAATCATGTGTGGTGGATGATTGACTCCACATATTGAATTCCGATGAAAATTCCCACGTTTGCTATTGTTCGGGCTCAATAAATGCAATTTAATGAAAGATTTGGCAAAGTACTGTTTCGGAGTAAATAAAAAAACAATTTTCGATTGAATTTCAATCCGTTCGTGTGCAATCCAACGATTTTAGATTTTGTGCGCTGGGGCTACTATCACGTACAACTATTTTTGAACACACTGGGTTGAAATGGAAAGCGAGAAAAACTGCAAATATTTCCTATGAAATTAGGATGGATACCATCATCTCATCAATTTTCATTTGAGTAAATCTGCTAGATCATGACTGAGCATATCAAGCGATGATAATATCCAAGCTTTTAGCTTAAAATCCATTTTCATTTTTCGCCAGGACATCAATTTTGAATGGCGGCAGGTGAAGTAAATTCATTGTAGCCAATACCATACGTTTCGCAATCATCAAAATACCACAAAGCAAACATAAATGTCCCTTACAATCCACCAACAAACTTTCCTCATCACAAATATCAACAGGCAATTAATCTTCCCCAAATCCATGCCATATTATCCCCAATGATCCGAACAGATACTAAAAACCCTCTCAGTGCTGGAATTCATTGTCCTTACAACTCAAACAAATCAACTCCGCTTATCCGCATCCACAGCATTGCCTAGGATGTCCTATACCTGCACCAATAGAGAATGGGTAGCTCACATTTTTCGTTTTCGTAGTCCTGCGGAGAGCTTCGCTAGATCATTCGTATAAATATGTCCTTAAATAAGTTGGTCCCTCGCATGCGTCTGATCCCAGTTTGTTAGTCCATTCGTATGGAGACGACAAAGCTGAAGCTGTTGGAAGCATTCCGAAAGGGATTCACTCAAAGGACTGTTGTATCTGCTTTGCCCGCGACAAGGGTGCCAGCAACAATAACATATGAAAATCTCATCCTGTCACAGCCGTTATAGATAATGGTCGTATTGCAACAACAAGGACGACTAAGACGACGACGACAAGAATGCCAGGAAATGAGCAAAGAATTTTATTGCTACACAGCCACGAAATAATGGCCTACGCAACATTGTTATAATAAATTGTGATATCTTCGACACTGCAAGGATTTCGGTTTTACATATTGTGATAGGTGGATGGGAGGGATGTTTCGCACCCCGACCTTTGACAAGCAAGCGTACGTTTGACAGCAGCCCGAGGACAGGATCCTTGAGCTCGGGCACATATAATATTTTGTTTTAACCTTGAAGTCGTTGAAAATGCTAATGCCGGCAGAAAAATTGTTTTGTCGATGAGTTGTATTGGGCACAATGGATAATTTATGCCGTTTAAGCGGATGGGACTTTTGTTTTTCATAACTTTTCAAGGTTGATTCGATGTTTTAACTATAGTGGAAATGGTGATTATTTACCAAGCGGGGAAATACTGTTTTAATTTCTCATTTTCCTTTCTATTAATTTAATCGTTTGTTTAAACAAATGAGTTCGTGGCTATTCAAATACAGAGTCTCTATCTCCACTGATTTGTTTGGCTATTCTTTTCTAATAAACATTTATTATATTCGGTAAAATAAAAATTTAGTACATGGGAAGGTCATTTGTCAATTTTTTTTGAATAATTTTCAATCCAAGGGAAAAGTATCAAGGCTTAAACGAATTACCCTGAATACCGACATCCAATTTTAATTATAAGGCCCTGGAACCTAGTTCCGTACATCCCTGTCGATCATCGTTGCCGTAGTTCTCCAAATTAATATTTTTTACCCATAAATTCTCGTTTGAAAGTTTGGTCCAAGTTTTAAAGTTTTAAAGTAATATCTGAACTGTCAAAAAATATTAACATGGTGAGCTGTGACAGCGATTTAAAATAAATGAAATTTGTTAAGAAACAAAAAAAAATTGTGTACTAATTTGTTCATCAATTCTGATGCTCAAAATTGATGTTACATCTGTAATGGCACACGGCATGGCTCGCTTAGAAGCGGCAACCCGCACCCAACTTGAAAACCAGTTTACACCACTCGAACCAGAGAATCTCGTTCGGCAGCTAACCGACCAGTTCTTGGGATAGAACCATTATCGAAACAGGAGTTGGGTCGCTGGTGAAGATAGAAGGGAGTCTGGTTTTGGAATTGAAGCAAGCAAGATATTTTTTTGTTTTTTTTTGTGGTGATTCAAGTGGAGTTTTGGAGCTAATTTTTGGGAAGTTTGGCATAATTCGTTGAGTTTGACCCGAGAGATTGTTTTGGGTACGTGATTTTTTGTTCATTTTTTTCGAGTAATTTCGGAATTTCGCTATTAGATCGAAATAACGTAAAGGAATTTTTGAACTCTCAGGTAAGTCTTGAATGCGGTATTACCTCGGTATGTGCGCGAGGAATTTTTGGCAAAGTAACGTAGATATAGCCTTAAAGGATAATATGGTTTGTTTTTCTTTTTTTAGTTTGTTTTGTCAGTACGTAATCGGGCAAATCGTTGGCTGAATCTCAGGAGATGAGATTCGGAACTTGGCCCAGGCAACCGTACTCAGAACATTAGGCGCCGAACTAAGCTGGCTCGCCAGCAGTCCTCGCCGTCTAGCCAAGTAGAGGCCCAAACCAATTAAATTTTCAATGTGAGCGTGACGTTTATAACAGAAATCAGAGTATTAAATTCGTTAAAAAAATCTAATTAAAAGAATCAAAAACGATTAAAAAGGTGAAACGAAGACGAATCGAACCCTGTTTATAGTTTAATTACTTTCAATTTGATTGTTTTTTATACGAGTAAATATTAATGACCTTAAAAAAGCAAAAAAATGTGTTGAGCTTTTACAAATGGTTAAGAAAAGTTTGTTTAATAACGCCGTTTACACTTTCTGTCAGCGCAACAGTGTATACGCGCGCTCAAATTTAAAATACGATAGGTGATCGTAATCAGGTATACCTACCTTAATTTCAAAGCTGGAAGTCACTTCACTGAGGCTCGTAAGAGAGATGATTAAAATTATATCCCACCCATCACCCATTCCAACACCGGGAGCGACAGTGACTCCGAAAGCAAGAAATATCCAACTATGTGCTAGAAGCATACTAAGCAGAGTTAATCAAAATTTTTAATATTGGTCTAGATTTATTGAAATAGTGGTGAATAGTCTATTCATGGGGAGCTAGTACAAAAATTTGCGCAATGCGAAAAACTTCCCGCTATAAATTTGAATTTTGAATTCATATAATTTGATAATTTGAATGATTAACAGTATTTTCATTCGGTTTCTAATGACACCATTTTCAAATCCCCTGTAATGCATTTCAAATACGCATCTACATATATAAACTCGATTTCTTCTCCACGGGATTTTCTTAATGCATAACCTGCAAAAACTTATCTTTAAGATAAATGGTACTTTTCCGAATTTCAAATCTTATCCAGTTTTTTTTAGTTTTATTTGTGACGTTGGTGTCGCCTGGCTACGTTCCGCATCGTTCAAGTTGTCCGTTCTCCAACGTTTTTTTATTTTCAGTTATAACTTTGAAGTTAACTTTACAAGTAGTTGTCGCGGTGAAACTTTTCTAAAATTGTACGTGGCCATTTTATGAATAATGGAAAATATTAAAGCCCATTAAAAATATTAAGTTGAAATTATTTTTAGGGCAACATTATAGTTTTGTAACGAATAAATTTCACGGAAAATTGGTTAGCTTGCTGCTTGAATAATTAAATATGATAATTACACTCAGACAACGAGGATGAAGTTGAAGTCGCGAGCAGTTAGTTGAACGTCTAGTGGATAGGATGCTGTTGAATTGAGAGGAAAATCATCTGCTTACTATTCATTGCATTAAATAGACGGTATGTACAGCTAGAAAGAATAGACTGGAACGAAAATAAAAAAAATCATTATCATTATTTTCAATTGGAAAAATGTAGATGAAAGTAAATGGAGTATTAAGGTTGTGATATAAATAATGGATTCATCATCCTAGGAAATTGATTGAAAACTTTTCATGGAAAACATTCACCAAGTGGTAGTAAACTTTTCAATTTCAGAAATCATTACAAAGTAAACCATATGAGATATCTCAGCATAGTATCTACATGATGTGTAAAATGTCCAGATTTTCAATAGATGCATAAATTTTACTTACTTTTTATATTTATATTCTTATTCAGCGGCCGCTTTGAATGTTCACTACGTAAAACTCAAAAAAGCACCGAAACTTGTTCTAATCAGCTGACCTGTATCATGACAACTAGCGACACAATGCCAGCATTTCGTTAACAATTTGTGCTCATACTTTGATAGCTACTGAAGTGATTTAGAATGCACCACGACGCTAAATTTATCTTACTTCTTATTCTTCTTGCTATTTAACAACTGAAAATATGATCTAACGATTGAAATTAGGATTAATTGATATCTAGTCATTTTCATACTGCAAATATATATAGATTTTGTAACTTAAAGTCTTACACGTTGAACGTCGAGTTCAGTACAATACTTTTTTTTTCAATTTGAGTTTATGTAGAACATTGGAAATTTCTGGAAAAGAATCAATGAAATCGTTAGGTACAATTTAATCCACATATAGCAAATCAAACATGTTTTTACAAATCTTCTCGGACACAAAACATTTCTACAACGTGCACAATTTGAACTTCTCTAATCTGTTGATGTATGCAATTTCTGAGCGTCGAATAATCTCGATTCATAATGTTGAAAACGAATCCTCAAAGCCTGTTTTAATTGCTATCCTACTATTGTTCCCGTATCAAACGTAACGGATGGGAAAAGCTATTGTTTTCAAAATTTCTATAAAAACGATGATGTATAACATATCGTCCCGTTGTTAATTGTAATTACAGACGGTGAAAAGAAGTACAGCTACAAATACCGTAAAAATATTTTATATTTTAAACAATGGTATACAAGTTGAATAAAATGCAGATGTATTGAAAGTCTTACATCATAGATAACAAAAGCTAATGAAATTTTTTACTAGGGTAGTCGTCGATTAACGTGCATGAACACTATGCATGCACTTAATCAATTGTCGAGGGAAAGGAGGGTGAAAAATATGACTGTAAATGATTTGAAATATTTTCAATGGACATCAATACATGAATATTTCGAGATCTAGCCAGATGACGTAAAATAATCGAGAATTATAGGGTTTTAGTTCTATTTAAATTAATACGACGCGGAATTTGTGGATTAATGTTTTATATTTGTTCGATTACACTCTCGATAACAGATTCTGTTAAATATTAAATATGTCACGCACAATCACACATTTTCCCTCCCTCTGATTTACTTAACAGCCTGCGTTAATATTTTCAGGGCTGCATCACATCCGCAACGCACCAGTTACACACGATTTACCAGTAGTTCATGTACAGCACGCCTGCCCACTGTCGATGAAATTACGTTCAGGGCCGCACTACGTATGTACGAAAACGGCTTTTATCCAAATTCCACGACACCAATGAAGGCGTGCTGCGGGCGTAGTGCGGACAAATATACAAAAATTCCTAGTAGTCTTCTTCTGCGTTGCATATAACACTGTCACGACGACCTTTGTCCAAACAACACGATACCAATGAAAGCGTGCTGCGGGCGTAGTGCGAGTAAATAGACAAGAAATTCTTAGTCTTGTTTCGTGTCGCGTCTACAACTGTTATTATTTTAATTGTGTTGATATTCCCCCAACAACTATAAGGTGTGAGTTTCAGCTCGTAGCATACGAGTAAGTGTGTCATACGACCTTTCGTTTATGAATTGTCGCGTTAGATGAGAGGTTGAATCGATCGATTTTCACACGACACATTGATTTTGCGTTGCTTCACAATCGTTACACTGCCGCCGCAAAATCTGACGGTATTGCATGGATAAAAATCAGCAAAGGTCCTTGAAAACATCAAACTTGCATTGTGAGGTCTTCAAAATCTTATCAATCTGGCAAAGAGAAATGATGTCACTTTGAAGAGCCATTTTATGGTGAAGCCAATGGACATTCTGCCTTTGTTCTTGGAAATTGTCGTAAGGTAACAAACCATTGGGCAATTCTTCTAAGCCTTAGACATTTCTAGCTCTTAAGTCTCCCCGAAAACTCAAGGCCACAAGAAGTTTTAATTTTTAGGATTTAAAATGCATAACGAACTTTTTAACAATGACCGAAGACTGCGTGGAATCAAACACCGAGGATAAAACTATAAAAATAGAACTGATTGGAATTTTTGAACGTTAGGCAGTGCACATTGACCTGGTCACATTTTTTGAATAAAACCGTTTTCTTGAATTTTTCAAAGGGTACTCTGTGCGTCAGGTTTATTTTGGAAAATTCTTGAACTATGAGAAGTTATTTAATAGACCGTGATGATTGATTCCTGACTGCAGAAAGATTATAGTTTTCACACTACGATAATTTCCTGGAAGAAAAAAAGACAAACTGAGCAAAAAAAAAACGAGATGAACAAAAAATGACTTCCTCTAACAAAATAAACAAACGAGCAGCATCGTAATCAACAAAACCGCATCTTTATTCAATTATGGTATTTATGGTAATTATCCTTGGCATCCAATACAGCTTCAATTCCATTCCAGCAAAAGTGCGCGACGCTTGTTCTTGGCGGCAAAATAAGAAAAAGCAAAGAAGGAAGGAAACCTGTCGTCATTATTAACGTCGTCCCACCTCCGGCACCGCCAGCCCCTCCTTGCCATTGCCTCTTAATGATATTGTACTTACAAGAAATGTTAGTCATGCAAGATTTTGCAACAGCTATAAATTGTCCTTTCCATTCGCTCGGAAAGTGGATTGTTGCCGGTTGGTTCTGTTTCAGGTCGCATAGATGATGTTTCTTAGCTGCGCTCGCTTTTGCCCTCTGGCAATTAAAATTAATCTTATGTGGAGGAAAAAACGATGCTCTTCATCATCTCGTCGTTGTCTATGGACCAGCCCAACCACCATTGCCTTTCATAGTTATGAGGATCATATCGGTACCCACTCGACGGAGGAGCAGCAGCAGAAAGGATGAAGTTGTTATTAAACTTTTAATCATAAGCTTAGCATCTCGACCCATTTATTTTCCAGTTTCTGTGAGACGTGGCGTTCGAATTAATGAAGTGGAAGGGTGCATTTTAATTGAATAGTTTCGTTTTGTGTGCGATCCTTCTCCCAATACCTATCACGAACTTAATCTTGAATCCAGATTGTAGGTAGTGTAGTGCCTTCAGTTGGGTCGAGTCCTCTTCTGGTCGCAAGGCGTTCTCGACATCTATTTCTATTGGAAGGTTGGCAAACAAAGGGATATCTATAGTAGGTGGAGGGTACTTGTGCTCGAGAGCTGTTTACGGACATCTCCTTGGCTGTTAGGCGAGAGGGAATCATTTCCGAAAAAAGTGATAGTATTTATGGGACGTGGTAGAAGTAACATTACATCGATCGAGATTTTCATAATCCTTGGGACAACAGTGCTGACGATATGTCTTGCTGGTAAGCTTATTAGAAGGGATTAAAATATTGAGTGTATTTGAATCGGGAAGTTATGGTTACTAGGGGTGGTATCAGATAATGGTGACTCTGTTTGTTTTTTTGATTTTATGACTGAATGATTCTCATCATTTTTGAAGTCAAAAATATATTCAATTGTGTGCTGAATTTTCAAAGTCGATGTTATTTTCGAAAGAAAATCGCTATCTCACATGCTT
The DNA here is from genome assembly GCA_963942545.1 of Oxycera nigricornis. Taxonomy (NCBI): domain Eukaryota; kingdom Metazoa; phylum Arthropoda; class Insecta; order Diptera; family Stratiomyidae; genus Oxycera; species Oxycera nigricornis. The sequence goes on along the minus strand of OZ012659.1, from coordinate 122,432,256 downwards.
TCATGACATTGAAATATCTTCTGGTTGATCCCATGTAGAATGTAGGCATCAGATGAATTGTTTGACTGAAGGGAAGCCTGACATGAATAGGCTTAGCACAGTATCGAATACCGCACGAAAAGTTATTAAAGTTAACAGTTTATTGATTATTCCTTGGGCTATTAATTGCATTTGTTTGTATGTATAGAAAGCATTTTAGTTTTGTATCAAGAACTTGTCACAGCTCAAGGGGTGTCATTAATGCAAACTTGATAAAGCTCTTAATCGTAGGCTGTCCCCGTTTTAACACGGGCTCGTTCTAAACCGTTCAACCAACACGAATATCCAAGAACTTAACCAAACTGTTGCAAAGGCTCTCGACAGTCGTACCCAATCTGATGTAGTATATACTGACTTCAGTAAGGCATTCGATACTGTCAATCTAAATGTTCTACTTCTGAAGGTAGCTCACTTTGACCTGTTTGGATCATCACTTTCCTGGGTAGAATCCTACATCAGTTCTCGCTCATGCCGTGTTAGTCTATGTAAAGCACCTTCTTTTCTCTTCCACCCTGTTTCCGGCGTTCCTCAGAGGTCTATTACAGGTCCTCTTCTTTTCTTACTCTACATAAATGACCTTCCCTCTGTAGTAGCGCCTAAGTGTCTTCTGTATGCTGATCACTTGAAAATTTACCGAGTTATTCGCTCGGAAGTGGATTTTAGTATTGGTCTCCAAAGGGATTTGGACGCGATCGATACTTGGAGTCAAACTAATTTTCTCTCTGTGTCCAGAATTGTCACAAAATTTCCTTCTCCTTTAACTCTCTTCCAATTGATTATAACCATATGTTACATGATACTCCACTTTCGCCTGTTTTTCAAATTAAATATCTGGGAGTGATTTTCGACCCGAATTTGAGCCTCACATTGTGGCAATAGCCGCACGTGCCTCCGGGTTCGTATTAAGACACAAGCATTGGTTTACTAACATTTTCTCCTTCCGTCAACCTACACACTAGCCATAGTTAGACCCATTCTTGAATATTGCTCGCAAGTATGATGACCACATTATCAATATTTAGAGATTCTATGATTGAATCAGTACAGCACAAATTCACTCGGTTTTTTATCGTTAAATTTAAAGTCAAATACATGTGACTTATCTTTCTTCAAACTTTCAACTTTGCAAGACTGTAGACTCCTCTTACAAAGAGAAGACACGACCTCGTCCTCTTAGATTATTTTTAAGATCTGGATAAAATTTGGCACATAAGTAGAAGTCGTTAAGGATATTTGATCCCGAAAATATTAAACTTCACCACCCCCAATTTTGAGGAAAAAAACCTTTAAATTTTTTAGCGTGGCTTATCAATTAGTAAGTTTTTACGTCTGACAGAAGCAGTGCAGTGTATCGAGCTCTGCACCTGTCACGTGATCATGAGGTCGTGTGTTTGATTCCTGGTCGATTTTTTATTTTTTTATTTTTTAAAAAAAAGTGAATGTATTTATTTTTAAGGTAAATCAACAATGTGCAACAACAAACAACTACAAATACATTTGTTTTTAGAAATCAGCGAACTGTTTGGATCATTCCGTGTTCTTGGAATCAACTCTGCAGCCTTTTCGTGTCTAAGAACACGGAATGATCCTACCATTAACTATGATTTTGTTTCGATTACAACAGTTTTTAATAATCCAACAGTTCAACAATGAGTTTTTAGTATAATTTACAAAGCTAAATGAACGAAAAGTTCGCTGATTTCTAAATAAAATGTATTTGCAGTTGCACATGGTTGATTTACCCTAATACTAAATACATTCAAAAAAAAAATTAAAAAAAAAAACAACACCGACCGGGAATCGAACACATGACCTCATTTTCGCGGGACAGGTGCACTGCTCCTACACTGCTCCTCTTCTGACAGACGTAAAAAATACTAACTGATAAGCGACACTTAAATCTTTAAGGGCTCTTTTCATAAAATTGTGTGGAGGCGTGGTGGTGTTGCGGTCATTTCATCTGAGAGGACGAGGTCGTGCTTTCTTCTTGTTAGATGAGTGTTTTCTGTTTTGGCTACACCACCATCAATTAAACTTGTACATCTCTTACTTTTGTTCCTTTTGTCTTGTAATTGGGCTTTATTCGCCTGTAAGATGAATTCTTAATAAATAATAATAAATACTAATCTGAAGCGTGTACAGCAAAAATATCACTTCGTGTATCCTAAAATCCATGAGCACATTTCTTCAATGCATGCCTATTCATCGTTCTCATAAACAGCATTCATCGATATCCAATAAATTTTTCTTTTTCTCGAAAAGAGTGGAAAACACAATAAAGAGTTTCTAAAGAAACATTTATCTAATTGTTTATTTACTTCTCGGCAATTGTGTTTCGTTGGAGAGTGAACTGCAAACAGTAATAAAGAAGTATGAAACATTCGCAGCCGCAAACGTTCCTAAAACTCCGCCAAGAGTCAGTAAATAATGAAAGTATTGCAACAAACATCCATTTAAGCAAGACTACACGCTCCAAACATACTGAGTCCGCAATAAACTTATTAATTAGCTAATGTACATCGTACATGTGATTCCCGGAGCCTGTCGGGAAAACAATGTTTAGTCCAGCTTTTCGCCTGGTTTTTCTCACTTAATGGCAGACAGCCTCCACTTTGGTAAGAACTGAGAAGTTTCCAGGACACATTCCTATTGCTCCTTATTCTCCGGTCGAGGAGGATTCGGGACCGAAGTTGGTCTTGTTAAGAGTTTTTCGCTTCGCTTAGGTCTTGTGGGCAGCAGCAGCAGTAAAATCTGGAAATCTACCGAGGGGCTTAGATAATGAGTAATAAGAAATACCTTCACGTTCGGCATATTAACTTGTTCCTTGGCGGAATTAGGTCCTGATATGGTTTCATTTCGGCATTTTATCGTCTGTATGCTATGAACGTTAGGCTCGTTCTAATCTCAGGCGTGTAGTGTCGACAGCAATATGATGCCCAGGATGTATGCAGACGCAATCCCTACTGGCTGTACAGGCTCGGAGTATTGTCTGGCCATTCTCGAGCCCTCGAGCGATGGCAGGCACGTTAGGTGTAAGGACGCCTCCGGGTGCTGGCATATTGTGCTCCGGTTCTTCCTTTGACTGCGGTCGGTAATGTAGTGTGGAGCGATCGACACGCATTCCACATTATGTTGTAAATAATTTTGTAGCCTTTATATGGGATCCTTGGTCATGGTTCTCTTATGATTAGCGGTTATTTGCGGGTGACTTTTACTGCCCAACAAAAACAACTGGATATATCAAGCGACGAGGTTAGGAGGGGTTAATTGAGGCTCGCTTCAATGGCGAATTGAATCAAGACATTATAAAGTGGGAATTACATTGAATTTGAATTGGTTATAAAAACTATTAAATATTTCAATGGTGGATAAAAATAACTTCAAAACTTCTTCGTTGTGTCCTGCATACCAGAAAGAAATTGTGAATACTTCCACTGAAACTATCTTTTGGGCCCAATTATTTCTTTATTATGGCTTTTAGCGTAAAACGCATTGTATGTTATTTTAAGATAATTTTGTCACAAGTCGTTCACAGTAACGTTTGTTCCAATCAGAGTAATCTGGCGGAAATGATTGCGTATTAAAGAGAAGAAAGTCAATTGAAAAATGTACTTTTCAGTCGAAAAAAAACAGCTCGCGAAAGCAAATCCGCCATTGCGCAAACCCTCGGTGCATTTTCTAGGCAGATGAATTTTTTTACTGATGTAGAATAGATATCTCACAGTGAGCTTAAATTAAATTTTGTGGGCCCACAGACTCCACAATTTGGCCGCGAATATGAAAAGGAAATGAAAATTGGATCTCACTATGTGTCAGTAACCATGCTTTCCACGAAAAAGTTGCGTTGTAGAATATTTTAAGTAAGTGGTGTTCTTCTCATGTAACAATTTTTGTTTAATTTTTGTCAACTGTCAACTGTCAGACACGAAAAATTGATTGTTGCAATTGTCATCTGTGAGCAAAGCGAATGAATTAGATGTAATTTTACTTTTTAATTCGACATTTGGCTGTAAATTTTAAATAACTTGATGGTCATTGGTGGAGCGGTGCTTTTAATAGACTGTATAAGTTTGTACCCGGTGTTCACGACATGCAACAAATTTATCTGTATTATCTGACACAGCCGTTTACAACATGGTTTATTTACAATGACAGTTCAACCGTTAGACACAATGAGCTACTCACACCTATCTCTTTGAATCGTACTTCATGACGAGGTGGTACCAGTGGTATTTATCCTCTGAAGTTAATCTCAACCAAATGCCATGAAGACAAGTCGCTTTTGCCAAAAAAAAATATGGACATTATCCGACAGAGAGTTTATTCGAAGGTCATTAAAAGAGGATATGGTGTGGTTAGTATTTGAGCCGCTTTGTTGGTATCAATTATTCATCGATCGATAGTCTTTCAAGAAAATTTGTCAGCTGCTATCTTGCTTCAAATAATAAACTTGGCAGCTGGCAAAACCTCAATCCTGTTGCAGTGAGCTCACAAAAATTTTCTGTGACAGGAAACTGAAAAACATAATCGTTTCGAACAAAATGAACTCGCCGAATTCCATATGACGTCTCAAACACTTAGCATCTTCAAAAATCAACATCACAAATTATGGTTCGCAAATTTCCGAGAAACAACTATTTCTAATTCACGAACAATATGTTGCGGTTAATTACTGCTGGCAACGCATGTTTAACAATCATGAAGACTCAAATTGTAACCAAGCGTTAACTCGTACAAGGCAAATAGACGAGGAAATGGCACCTCGGGGGTTTGTTCCATGGTAATCTTTTCAAATATGCACTATTATTGTATCATTATCGCAGTAGTGCTAGGAAACAAGAACCAAAGTGATTTTGTAATAGAAGACAGTGAAAGAGTACAATAAATGGACTTGTTGAATTTTTCGCACTATGTAATTTAATTTGTATGTCTCAGTTTTATTGAATAGCTAACTTTTCAAAAACTACAAAAGATTTCATGAACACGGTTGAAAATACATTGTTAAAATGGTGCACCAATTTGCGGTACATAAGAACAGTGCAGTGTAATACCGCTGACACATTAGAGCCCATAATGAGCTAGTAACTCATTGTGTCTGTCAGTTGAATTGTCATTTGACGTAAACACACGTTGTACAAAGTTGTGTCTGACAATTGAGTTGTAACTAATTTTTTTTTTAGAATTTAGAAACAAGTGTGGATCGATTTACTTACGTGCTGCGAACATCAAATATATGTATACTTATTTAGTCTACAATTACGTAGAAATGGTTCGACATTCACTGCCACATATCGAATTGATTAATGAAATTGCACCTAATTCACTTAGTCTGCCCTTGGATGATACTTCTAACAGTAAATTTTTTACGTAAGTTCTAATGTTGAAGCTTCTACTTCATTACAGCCAGCTCATTATGATTCAGATTTAGCTCGTTATGAGCTCTAGTGTGTCAGTTGTATTACTCTGGATATCATACAAATACTAAGTGTATTCGTAAACTCAAGGACAAATAAAGCAAATCTAATATACTCTTTAAGCTTGCTATTAAATTCTTTACAACACTGTTATACTGTTATCATGCGAGCAAATGAACAACGCACTTAACTCAATCCTAAATTAATTCACGCCAATATGTTTCATGTTTCCATTTGAAATCTGCAACAATGCTTCAGGGCTTACAGGACATATATAAAACATAAACATCTTCCAATGAATATTTATGTGCGTATATTTGATTAGTACAGGTACACAAGCAGGGCGAAATAACACCAAGATCATTGCCGACGGAAAATTGAAGGTGAGATTCAGCATGAGGGTAGGAAATGGCTTCTAGTGTTGCGGAAAACAGTTCGGCTTGTAATAGAATGAATTTGCCGGCAAATATATCAGCGGAAGTTGTTTCCAAACTGCTGTATACCTTTTATTAAATTTCCCATCGCAGACTGCACGAGCACATGACAGCATTCCATTTATGGAGTTTCAGGAGAAGCTTTTGTAGTTGAAGCCATTCTGCTTCTATTTCTGGCTGCTTTCTTGCTTCTCCGATATGGGAATACTCGGCGAATGATACGGCTTGGAAGATAAGTCGCTGTAGTCCTTGGAAGATATATAGTCCTCGTTCTGTCTGAAGTCGACACACGAAATCCGACATACCTGTAAGTTTTTTGAGTGAACGTATTTAAGTACTTCTGCATCGTTCGTGAAAATGTTACAAGGAATAATCGAATTTGTTTGGCAAAGTTTCCTTCGTTGCATGATAGTAGTTTGGAAGGCTATAGTTGGCTATAGTTTCGAGTATCGATTTGCATGCTGAATGCTGCTCATGTTTGCTGTTGTTCAGGGTGAGTCTTTGGCGTTTGCTGTTTTTGATTCTCGATCGAAAATCGTATGACATGGTGGCGTTTTTAATGTGGCAGGAGGTCCTTTTTATGCTTGTAAAGAAAACGAAGTTTCAAATGCTATGGGATTGTCTTCAATTGATGCAAGCTTGTAATTCCGCTTTCCGACGCTTGGGTCAGGGAGGAACTATGGGAGTCATAACCGACCATGAGTATGCCTGCGAAAAGTCGCATAACAGAACGAGTATTCCGAGGTTTTGACCAGCAGATGTTTAGTACTTGGTCAAAGCAGCTAAAAGAACTGTCCCAAGCCAGTGCAAAGGAGAAGGGGTTCCGACCGACCCTCAGATGAACATCCCTTTAACAGGATGCTGAGACAAAAGGATGACGATTGACCGTGTATATCATATATTCCTATGGTTTAAATTAAATTAATTAATTTTAGGCGATCTATCTGGGGCTTAGCGTTGGGGCTCAATCGAGTGCTTGCACTTCCTCGAAACCTTACCAGGGGTATAACGGTGCCAAGGGTAACCGAGCCAGCAGGGACCTGTCCCTGCCAGTTTTGGCTGAGGAACCTGTGGATGATGAAACTTGCTGGGTCGGGTTGACACCCAAAGCGGGTTCTAAAACAGTTTGGGACCGGTAGCTATTCGGCAACCCTTCCGTATTATGCATTGGCGTGCTGTTGCGTTATCAACAGGGGTGCTGCTTCCCAAAGAGCGGAGAGGATGCTGATAGGTCTGATCTTTACCAAGGACTATGAAGGAGTCCAAGCAAGCTCTGGATAAGATTCTGGTACTCATACTCGGAAAAGCAGTATTCATAACATAAGTTATGGCTACTGACTAGTACATTTATGCAGGCTTTGGTGCGAGCTTTTCGTATTTTGTGGCTTAAGAGGCTCGTGATGTTAAGACAACCTGTCTGGCCACCACGTTAAATCTAACAACGTTTTCTGATGCAAGCTTGAATGATTTTGTTTTCATATATCATTATGAGTCCAATTTTTGGTCACTTTTTTATCTTGAGGAATTAGAGATGCATCGCAAGATCGCTTTAACAGCTTCCCCATGTCTCTCTGTGAATCAGTAAATTAACTCTGCATTATTTTGACGAATATCAACGAATATGGAGACCTATACCCCACATACGAGTAAATAAATCAGAGCTTAAACACACTTGCATGTGAACATCAATCAGAAACATTCATTGTTCATTTTGAACACTCACCAGAAACGTAGAGCAATCCGAGAAAAACTTTCACTACAATAAAACTGATTCGTTTGCTCTTAAACGAAAACACTACTTACAAACATTTCCCGGGTTGCGTTTTTCCAAACCGAAAGTTGTGATGAGGGTGGTACAAGGACTCCACTCCCCGACAAATTGCCGTTGCTGCCTAACATTTCAAAGTGAAAATATGCTAAATTGTTTGCACTTTGACTAACGTCCATCCTCCACGTTGCCTCGAGTCGTTCACTGTGCCAACAAATGAACGGGTGAATGGACGAATTCATTAATTTCCAAGAGTCTGCAGTAATACGGTACGATACGACCCTCATTCCGGAACAGAATGTAACAACTTTTATATTGCAATTGAATTTTTCCCCGCCCAAGTGAAATTCCAACAAGTCCCGATCCATGCGCTGAGCTCGCATTCAAGTCCACGTTCGTTGGATTGTTTTGCGTGATTGCAGCAACAATTTCATGCTTTTGCGGCATGGCAGCAAACTTTTTTACAAGTTGTTACGATGTTTTGCGTTATTTTTTTCGTTGCAGTTTAATCGCATTTGTCGGAGCACAATCCAAGCCGCAGTAGATATTCATTAAACAAAAATCTAACAGAAATCGTAGAACGAAAACTTTTGTTGGTGATACTTCCATTTCGTAGTCATCAGTGTTCGTACGAGTTAGTTTTTTGTTAAGTGGAGGGTCCTTTTGCATTGTACACATTTAAGTGTACCAAAGTTGATCGCTTGAAGCTTGAGTTGGGGTTGCAAAAGTATGGAAGAATGTCGTTAGTAATTTTCTTAAGTCCTTTAACTTAGAGTTGATACACAGACTCATCATAAAGTAGCATTTCATCTCATGCTGAACATATTGTACTAATCTGTTAGTTAATGGAGTAACGATAATGAAACATAAGCTATGTCATTGGAAATTTTATGAAAAACGAATGAATCATGTGCAATTTGACTTTTCAATTCAACAATTAGCAGCATATTTCGATCGATTTTAAGGAAATTACTGGAGCGGTGCTGTTAGTAGATTATGGAAGTTTGTACCCGGTGTTTGTGACATGTAATGCACTTGTTTTACAAGTTTTCATGACTGTTAGATTGTCAAATACAGCTGTATACAACGTGCGTTTACATCAAATGACAGTTCAGACAACAGCGTTAATAAGCTATCTATAGTGTGTCACCGTTATTAAACTGTTCCTAATAATAAGTAGCTCCCTCATTATGTATGAGGTCTAGTGTGCCAGTAGTATTTAATCTGCCTCATAATAAGTATGTGGTAATGGAGCAAAAGCTTTATCATTGGATGTTAAATCAGGAAAAACAACAATTTACATTCCACTGCTACTGCTGCAATCTGGCAAAGTAAATGAACTAGACGGCATTTTACTTGTCACATCGACATCTAACAGCAGAGATTGAACAATTTTCAAGTTGAGTCAAGCAATTTCAAGGTTCATTGTCGAAGTAATAAACTGAAAATGTATGCGTTGTGTTCTTGTCACGTAAGCAAATCCATCCATTCCTCATTAAGTATAAAATATGTGAAACAATTTTCGTTTCAGATTTTGTCAATTTAACTATTGAACACGAAGCATTGCTGCACGTGATTCCTTTCAACTGGCGGACACAATGATGCACCTATAGTGTGTCACTATCTCATTACACCGTACTTCATGATAAAGTTCTACTTTATAGTAACTCCGCTTTCCAACGCTGTGGTCCGGGAAAGGTTGAGGGGGGCACAACCGGCCTCGAATATGCTTGAAAAAAGTCGCATAGCCGACCTAGTACCTTGCAAAAAGAGTGTCCGGGAGTGTCGACCAGCAGATGCCTAGTACTCGGCCAAAGAAGCCAGTTTAATGAAAAAGGAGTTCCGACCGATTCTCAGAGACTACTCCTTTCAACATGGATGGATGCTGAGTGAAGGGCATGACGAAAAATAGGGTCTGTCATATATTCCACCGGTAGCGTGTAGGCAGCGACTAAACTTCGTAAATATGATAGCAGGATATCATTGTTATGACACGATAATAGTGACGTAAGAACTGATGATAATCTTCAAGTTATCATGGACCTTGACAACAGTATGGCATTGAAACCAAAAACGGGAGAATACAGTAATATTATTAAAGTCAATTATTCATTAATATTAGCGAACCCTTCCATAAATTATTGAAAAAAATACACTACTGTTCACATTAAAAATACAACATGTCAAAAACACAGAACAACCTTCAACTTCATCCTTCCGTCCTATACTTAACGCTCATTTTACCAAACGGTATCATCGATTTTTTCCCAATTACTCGTTCCACGAATTCAATTTCAACCCCAGATGATCCACGACTACTGAATTGAAATTGGCCCCATTCAACCGACAAAATCCATTTGCGTTTTTCGACGCTATAGCTTCCCAATCAAAACTTTTGCTCCATACGGGAAAATTGAAGTTCGACGAAAACTCACGGTATCATCGATTTCGCGTCCTGTTTTCCTGCCAATACAACTAGTCAATGAGCCGATTCTGAGTAGATCTGGCAAAGACAATGCTGTTTGGCTTTGGAATGAATGCGAAATTGGGGATGTTACTTTTCCATGAATTTGTGTATGCACGAGTGAGAGCATGAGGGCACATGTAACTCCGATGGGTTGTATTTTCTAGTAGAAACATAAACTTGATCTATGGGGTTTTGCTCGCGAAACACAAGGGTGAAATGGCGGCGGTGGCGCTTTTCAGGTTGGCATCGTTCGTTGCCAATAAATGTACATGTAATGGAATTTTGCTTCGAAATTGAATTCTTCAATTCATTCAATTGAAATGCAAATAGAAAGTGGTTGGTTTTTGTTTGGTACGAAAAGTAAAATCTTTCGAAGGAACTTGAGCGAACATGAGAAATAGAAGAACGAATCGGAATTTCGAGACAGATGCATCCATATGTGTCGTATTTTCATTTCAAAGAAAATTGTATCGGGTGAAGATATTTGCCTAATCTGTTGGTAAGCGGTAGAAATATTGTTTTGTCTTTAAGAGATAGCAATGTTTGCTTAAAGGAAGGATATGCTACAATGTGACACTCAACAACCAAACCATCCACCACTTTGGTACCCAACAACGAAGTACTTATCAAAGCCAGAGGGATGGATATTTGACTTCTAGCCGTTAATTCTGTGATGCAAAAAAACACCCTCACAAAGGTCACTTTGATCGTTCCTATTAAGGACTCATAACCGATCACCATCTTCAGCTGAACTCCCCAAAAAGTTTCACATAAAAATATTTTAAACTCTGCTGTGGCTGCTTTCCTTTCAATTTTATCCAGTTTTGCACGTTCGACAGGATATTTTTGAACATTTCCTGACTCATATGCAAGCGATTAAAAAGTTTCTGTTCATCATTTTCAAGTATTTTGTTAGGTTTCCGGTATGCACCTTCAATGTGTTTCATTTCAAGGATAATATAAATCCGAAAACTTCTCGCTGCAGATATTTCTTCCGCCTCAAATACAACAAATACAAAATACACAAGTTATTTCGTGCAATTGTCATATTACTCGTACTATCTGCTTCCACTGTATACTAAAAGCACCACTGTCTAACTGCCAAATTGCATCGTCACTCCCAGATCGCATGTTCAGCAGTCTGACATTCAAAAAAACATAATTTCCATACATTCACAAATTACCTCCGGAAAGTAATTTGGAAAAAATAACAGATCAAGGCAAGCAACGGAAACAAACAGAAAACTGAGCTAAGTTTTATATTGGTTGTATAAATATGACTCCGTCCATTCCCAACCGATGTCGTTTTTAGTATAGCTAGCGTTTACTAATAAATGGCAACACTTGCATTCGATAGGAATTTATGTCAGCTGTCAAATGCACTATATGACATTTGGTTGAGGTGTAAGCAACAAATGTTTTTAACTCCTTGAAAATGTTGGTTTTCGTTCCAAGTAAACAATGAAGCAATGAAAAGTGCAGCGGAAACCCATCATTTCCTTGTGGATTTACAGTTTTTCATCTAATACAACGTGTAAGGAATGGTTTCGACGATTTAAAAATAGCGAAGTTTGCTCTAAGGAAAAAGAACATGGAAAACCACCCAAAAAATTTGAAGATGCGAAATTGGAAGCAGTATTGGCAGAGAATTCTTGCCGAATTGGCTGCAGCGTTAAATGTTGAACGATCAACCGTTGCAAAGCGTTAAGCAGTGGGAATTGCTCAAAAAGTTTGTAACTGGGTCCCCTATGAATTTGTGAAATGCTACTTCAAAGACAGCAAAGAAAAATATTTTTGCATCGAATAGTCACAGGAGATGAAAAATGGATATATTATGAGAATCAAAACATCAAAAACGTTGGGTGAAGTCAGGTGAACCCGGCTTATCACAGCTAAAAAGAAATATTCACTGTGCTAAGGCTTTGCTCTGAATTTACTGGGATTAGAGACGTGTTGTACATTACGAGTTGCTGAAACCCTCTAAAAATTTTAATGGAGACATTTACCGACAACAACAAATGCGTTTGAAGCATGCCATAAGACAAAAAATTATCAGAATGGGCAAATAGGCACAGTAAATTAATTCTTCAACATGATAATGCCAAACTGCATACCGCACAAGTCGCCAAAACATATTTAGATGGACAGGTCTGGGAAGTGCTATTCCACCAGCCATATTCGCCAGACATAGCTCCTTTGGATCATCACTTATTCCGAACAATGCAGTCCGATCTTATGAAAGAACGGTTCACTACATACGAAAGTATCAAAATTTGGATTGATAATTGGATCAGCTCGAAAGACTAGGATTTCTTCAGCCAAGGAATACGTAAATTACCTGAAAGATGGGCGAAGGTTGTAGCTGCCGATGGAGCATACCTTTAATAAACTTTACTTTAATTTTCTCAACAAGTGATTGTGTTTTATTTTTAAAAAAGAGCAGAGTCATATTCACCCACCCACTATATAATGTCCAAGCTACCAAAAATTGTTGTCGCACCAATATGGAACACGGGTTTGTCGTGCAAGTAACGTGAGATGATGGCTGTGTCTTATCTCTCATGGCCACCGTTGCGTCCACGAGTGACCAATATCAGTGTGAGTGCGGATGGGAATGCCGGTCGTGAGAGGTGGACTTTAGTAAGCTTTTCTCTATTAACTATTGTCCAACGATGTTCAATATTTCATTGATTTCAAATTAGTGACATTAGTTGGCTTAGATCAAATCTGATATTAAGGTACATAGTCAAAGAAGCCAACAGAGATCTCAACTAACATTTTCTTTATTTGTTTAGTGAATAATAATAATTTCTCGTATTAATTTTTATTGAAGCTACTCTTGCTAATGAGATAAAAAGAGGAGAAATAGTCCTCTGAGCAAATTTATATACATGTGTTCCTACTCGAAATTTGCTCTTTTCGGACCTGGTGAGTGTATATGAAAATTTCAAAGCTGAAATTAGCTCAGAACTGGAGGGAAATTGTTGATTTGCAATAGATTTATTTATCAAATAAAGTCTCTATGCATTTTTGAATGAATACTGAAAATAAAACAATTTTCTTCTTGTTTCAGTGCCGCTTGAATATAATCTTGACGATTGGGATCGTGAATTATCCTATGATTTCGACACAGAACAATCAGAGGTACGATATGATCCAAAACTATTGTCCGAGGAACTGGAAGATACACTAACCAAGCGACGTGGAGCCGCTTGCAACATATCAAACATTATTTACGAACATGGAGAACAGGTACATTGAAAATTATCTTAACTTTGAATTTAGAGCAAGAGTTCAAGTAATCGCGAGGCATTTTTTGATGATCATATCAAATAGGAACATAATTAAATTGTTTTTTTTTTCATTTATTTGGCTGATATATGCCCATAAGCTGCTTTTTTGGTATTTTACGTTCAAAAAATCACGTTTGAGTGTATTTCATGATAATATTGCAATCTCACGAGCTGGTGCGGGTTCATTAGGGATTTTTGGAATTTAAAAACGAAATGTCATTATGCATTTACTAGTTGATATGATATATGATAACACTATTAGCACTTACTCCAAGCATGTTGTGCGATGAGCTGACATCTTTGGGAAAACAGAGCCACGGCTGATCACAATACAGAGTTTGCCAAGTACTTTGCGGGAGAACGGCGCGAGTAAGTCAAGCCCAAATCGAAGCGCTACGAAATGTCACCGGGATGTTTTGCTGTCAGATGCTTTAGTTCGATCTTCATGTTGATGACACATTGAGTATATTTGTACACGCATGGAAAAATGAAGTTATACTCTGTGTCATAAGCAACAAAAAAATAGAATTTTTCCTCGGTTCCTGATTCCTTTCGATTTCCACCAAAACAACAAAATGCTTGTTTTGGTATGTCAAAACTTTATTCATGAGACTTTTTTCATCATTGCTTCCTAATTGAAATGTGAAATTGGCGTTGAACGCTTTGGATTTTAATCATGTATATTACTACTACTACTCCTGAAATGGAACAGTGTATAATTTAAAACGTTTGAATTTTATTATAATATAAAAATAACACGAAGTTCCCATGCGGAATTTTTTATGGTAAATTTAGCCAATTGAAATTAATTTGAAAAATTGGAAAACTTTCATGCCTACGCATGGATTACCAGTGAAATGGAGTATTTTTTGTCGGCTCCTTCTCCATTTTAAACTGTGCATATTTAAGAGGCAAATGCCACGTGCTAGCTGGATTAGGTCAGAAATGATTTTCTGTGACCTCAAGGTCTTGGTTGGCAACGAGTTTAAGGGATGATGAATAGAAATCAACGTAGCTAGTTTTGAATAAGTTTCATCAAGTCTCATTACTTCCTAATTCGAATATTTTTCCCGCTGTATAATGCGACAAGATAATTATATTGCTGTTAACCGTCATTATCGATATAAAATGGTGTACATGCTATCGAACACATTTTCATGCATGCCAGACTTGCATTGTGGTGGTAGGGAAATGAGCATTTAATTACAGCCGTTTAAGCACGAGATAACAATGATTCAGAAGCGATTTAATAATTATGAGATAGTAATTACATCGACTGCACGGGATGTACACGATGTTAAAATGGCTGAACTGATTGAATTAATTATTTTCGAGGATTTTTCAAGGCATAATCTTTGATAGATGTTTTCATCTTATATTATTATCTTATTTGTATCTGTTGACGTTTATGTCACCATAATTATTTTTTACGTTTTTGCTCGACATGTCCAAGAAAGTTCAACAAAAAATCAACATTTCATAGGTGAAACTGAATGACCCTTTCACTGCAGTTGAACAAAATTTTTAAGATGTTTCATCAAACATTGCAACTGTTCTTATGTTTCTCGGGGAGGTCCGAGACACCAAATAAAATGATCACTTGTGAACCATCCAAACATCTTGCACGGAAATATCCACGAGGACGACAGAGTTTAGGCCATCGGGGGTCGGCTCCTATATCCATGTCGTTCACAGATTCGCACACGAATTAATGTCACACAATAGCAGCCTCGTTGCTATGCAGAAAGCGTTCCTATATTTACCGTGGTGGCTTGACAGGTTGTCTTAAAACAACGAGCCTCTTAATTCTTGGTAAAGATTGGACCTATTAGCATCCTTACCGCTCTTTGGGAAGCGGCACCCCTGTTGATAACGCAACAACACGCATTGGCACCACAATACAAAATGGTTGCCAAATAGCTACCGGTCCCAAACTATATTAGAATCCGCTTTGGGTGTCAACCACATCCCACCAAGTTTCAACATTTACAGGTTCCTCAACCAAAACCGGCAGAGCCAAGTCTATGAGGCCCCGGTTACCCTTGGGACCGTTATACCCCTGGTAAGGTTTCGAGGAAGTGCAAGCACAACCTCTTCGATTGAGCCCCAACGCAAAGCCCCGGATAGATTGCCAAAATTTAGGATTATCATCCTTCAAACCATAGGAATATATGATATACCCTGTCAATCGTCATCCCTTTATCTCATCATCCTGTTAAAGGGATGTTGATCTGAGGATCGGTGTGAACTCCTCCTCCTTTGCATTGGCTTGGGATAGTTCTCTTAGCTGCTTTGGCCGAGTATTAAATATCTGCTGGCCTACGAGCAATACTCTTTCTGCAAGGTATTCGTTCGGCTGTGACTTTTCCCAGGCATATTTGAGGCCGGTTGTGCCTCCCACAGTTCCTCTCCGACCACATCGTTGGAAGGTGCAGTTCTTGCCGCTATACAATTACCCGAATCCACATGGGGAAATTTTGTTGCGCGTTTTCATACGTTTTTCCCGCGCGACTTAAAAAACGAAAATCAGAGCGCGCCCTCGGGAGAAGGGGTAATTTTTGCGCCTTTTGTTTCGTGATAGTTTTGACACTATCAGTGCTTTGTATTATATATGCTATGGTTTATGTTGAAACCATAATTTTATAGTTGTTAGTGCCACTTCTACCTGTTATTTGCATAAAAAAAATTTGTAAAATGGTGTACTTTACCAATTATTTGAAGAGCACCCCATAATTTTCCTTATCTACTTGCTATAAACTCCTTCTTTTCAGTGCTGAAATTGGAAATGGACTGATTGAACAAAGTAAAAACAAATTAACAAGAAATTGATATATGACACGTGTCGACTTGAATAAAATCACATAATTAGCGTTTGTTATTTCCGAGTTTTCCACAGCAACACTTTTTGTATTTCTTCGACCATCCTCGCAATAAATAATAAATGACGATGAATAAAATTTATTTGCATAAGCTGTAGAAGAACAATGTTTTCCCAATTACCACCAAACCTGCTTATATACGAATCCCTGTTCTTATCACTAAGACTGCTTACCAGCCAGCAGTCCACTAAGACATTCATCCACTTCCATACAACTTTGGCTTTCAGCTCAATTTAACGGCATTCCGAAGAATGAATCATCGGCTGTCCTTTCCGCACGAAGTTCCGAAAATTACCAAATACACCAATATCAATATAGACGAAACGTAAACTCCATTAGAATCCTTTCTTTTTTGCCTGCTTCCCCGGAATAAATAATGAGCTTGCCAGACGCTTATCTGTCTTTTGAGTGAAGTAACAATTGCTAGGAACAAATCGGTCGGCAAAGTATTTACAGCCCATTCCTACCCTGCCTCCATCTGTCCGTCGACCCTTTCATCTATTCTGTTGTCCGCCCCGTAATCCGATCGCAAAAAGCACTGCAATCGGTCGCAACCGACACATCCTTGATGATCCATCCGACAGGATAACGAGATTCTATTTGAAAATAGAGAAACTGATGGGGGAGATCTTGAAGTAGATGCGTGCGACAAATTCCTATCAAGCCAATATTGCGGGAGCTGGGGGTGGTGTAAGGTCGATAGACTTGTGCCGGAATGGTCGAGCCAACCAGCATGCCATGGGGAGCCAAAGTGCTGGAACGTGTTTGAGAGTGGTAAGTTTACTATTTGCAACGAGTTCTTTGCCGGCGAGATGGCTTACAGATATGAGATGTTGTATAAAAGTTTATCATGTCTTCATTAGTCTCCACAAGTATTTTATTATTCAAAAAGAAAAAAAACACCGAACAGTCGATTGGAATCAGATGCAAACGATACGAATGTTTCTTTCTTGTGGACTCGTAAGCTATTCAGTTCGATCCCTTTTAAATTCAAAGGAAACCGAGTATAAAGATGGGAATAGTAGCATCTGGAGGGTGTTAGATTCAAGAAGTTACTATGCTGAAAGTTCTGTTTGAAGCCGATGAAATTTACGAAATAGTTGAAAGGTTTTTGCGTTCTTTCTGAAGGTTGTTGCATCAGTGGAGCAGGAAGAAGTTATAGTTGTTTGAAGGATGGCGTTTGTTGGTCTTCAATTCGAAGTATTATGGACCTGCTGAAACCAAAGCTGAGCTGATCCAAGCTTTGTGTGTAAATATTTCTCGAGCGATATTATGTAATTGCATTTCATCTTGTAGCTTCGAAAGTATTTAATATCCTTACACAACGCTGGCCAAACCCTTTGACAAGGATAAAAACTGCAGTTGTTGATTGGAACATGTAAGTGAGCTCATTCATCTATTGAATCCTTGAGCAAATATGAAATTCAGTTCAGTTATGGGCAGTTCTTGTTTTAATAGAGGGTTTCATTTATGGTGACTTCTTTCCTCCACAAATACAAAAATATGTGGTCTAGGTGCGTTTCTTAAGGTCCGCACGACTAACTAAATTCTAATAATAAAAATATTACTATGAAGATATTTGAGATCTGCATGAATGGATAGTTTCCAAATTAAGCTATTTTTGTCTCTTTTCGATTTTTTTCATCGTCAAGAGAAAACGGCTGAACCGATTTTGCTGAAAATTTATTCAGTTTTAAGTTACGTAATAACATGTCGAATGAAATCCGACGTCAATACCATCTTTGGTTCTCGAGACAATCGGGACGAAAAATAATTCCGAACGCACAGACGTACTTTCGCACATACGTATGTACATACCCACACACAAAGTCATCTCTCTAAAAACGATGGATTTTGATTCTGGAAACCTTTAAACGTGGAGATATTTCATAATTTGTGATTCACGAAATCGGCTCCATTACAATAACTTCCCACTGGCAACTGGGTAGTTAATAAACACAATTTTTGAAAATTATGTAAACTAGAACAGAATTGAACTGACCGTTTTATCTTCAACGGTAACAATGGACGCAAAATTTTACATGAATTTTTTTCGTTACTCACTAAATGATAGCTGATCACAATAATACATTGCATCGTAGATTTAATAAACCAGTTATTGCTTTAAAGCCAACATTGAAAATTTGATTCTACCAAAAACGTTTATTTATTTGTCTTAAACCACGCTACAACAATGGCAATCGCTTTTCAAGATCACTTGGCCAGATGTCAAATTTGAATTTTGTGCTAAACTGGCACACTGTTTGAAACCAATATGGTGGAAAATGCAAAAACTAGTACAATTCGATCAAAAAAGCCCACAATACGTTTCTTTATACCGTTTTCATTTGTTTATTACTATTTAAACAGTTGTAAATGTCTTGCTTTATGTTTCCCCGTACTAAGTTCATTTGAACCTTTAAATTTTCCTCTTGCCGACATTTTGTACGCTTGATGACAGCTCTAATCATGCCATGCTAGTTGCCTGCTGCTATCGTCATTTAAATGGGGCACTAAAAATTTACGGTATATGCAATCCACGAACGTTATTGAGATTTGATGGCGAGATTTTGTGTGGTTCAATAAATAGCAGACTAAAATCGTCACCATTGCGCCAGCAAAGTCACTTTTTATAATGCAATGCAGGATTTAAAAGTGCATATCAATTCAGATCCTTGGATGAGTTAATTAATATGTAGTTCTTTTTTCATTACTTAGATCTGTTACGAAATTTTCAATTAGGGACCAACGATATATTATCCAAGTTCCAAGGAGATAGGGTATCTGAAAATGTAACCAAGTGTTATATTTTTGGTAAAATTGCCATGTAACAAAATTTAAAATTAGTTAAAATAATTTTTTTATAACACAAAATAATTAAGTCAAATTGGATTTTTTTGAGGCAGCACGAGGTGTCAGCGGACGCTAGTCAATATATTGTGATTAAAATATATGAAAATTTTAGGGGGTACTATGAATTTATTACGTAATAAAAGTGGGGTGTCTTTGAAAATGATACTAAGTGTTACATGGGGGAATTATTCAATTAATAATTATGAAGGATCAACAGTACAACCGTTGAACGCGTACCGTCCTACAATAATAGTCAAAACACTTCCCAGCCAGATGACTAGAACTATCAATTTTTCTTTAAAAAAAACATACACAATAGCTTAGCTTACGATATATCCTCGTTGGGGTTTTCCCTTTTCCGAACCAAAACCGTTGTTGTCGTAGCCCAAGCAGAAAAACTTCATCACAATTTCAAATCAGATGCTATAAAAGTCAGGAGCATTTCTCACCATTTGCCATAGTCTGGCATCTTTCATGATTTCAAAGGCCAACCGTGGAGAGTTCACACAAAAGGACTATCCATGCCGTAGCATTAAGAAGCCTCACATTTCCACCGGTCGGCGGACGATGCGACTGTTACTCTGGCGAAGGGAACGAAGGAAGACGGAAGTACTAACGGACTTGTTCCTGGCAGACGAGCGGTGAATCATAACAAATTTTTTTGCTCCATTTTTCGATTCCAACGCTTAAAGATGTAGCTCGAGTGTGGGTCTGAGATGGAACCCTTTTTCTTGGCTCCCGGGAATCTTGAATATTTTCATATGTCAGCTTTTTAGTCAGCGATTTCTGTCCGACTCAGGGAAATATTAAGGACGAACGACTTACTTGGACTCAATGCTCTTGACTTGTTTTGCAATGCGGCAGTAGTTATTTATTTACTTCGGTCTCTCTGATATCCTTTTTTCTGCTTACCCACATTTCAGGTGGCGCGAAACGATCCTTGCGAAGTGTGCGTGTGCATGGACGGTGAGATTTTCTGCTATTGGCGCCAATGTAGTGGGGGTAAGTGCCAAACAATGTTACGTCGCTTGAGAATTGATTAGATATTTACTAAGAGATTATCCTTTTTGCGGTTGATGTACTAATGAAACTAAATCCTTTCCATTTTCACTAGAAATCGGTGACAATATGAATTATGGCAGCAAGGAGGTGGAGAACGAGGAAAGTGATGTATTTTCACCGTACTGGAAATTGAAACGTCCTTCGCCAGGATCGATGCATACGCAAGCAAATAACCATTTAGCTGCTGCAAAGCTTACGCAGATCAAAAAATTACTGAAATCCACCAAGAATCCCTGGACTACGAAACCAACGGCACCAGCTACAATCCTCCCGAAGCCAACGAAAATTATCAAAACGAAAAAGTTGCACAAAACAAAGAAGTTGTTGAAGCGACCAAGAAAGCCAACGAGAAAAAGGATGAAGTTGAAAAAAGTGTTTAGTTTCCCGGAGCATTTGCCTGCAACACTTCATTTCGATATTGAAAATGCAAAGAGGACTGAATTCGAGGTGGAAAGCGATGAAAGCATTGATGAGACTCCTGGAAGTGTAAAAGATAAAGTAACAGCTTTTATGACCTCGGTAAGTACAAGTATATCTTATTCGAATCACATGACTCGTTCACCTGGAAGTATTCCTTATTTATATATAAAAATATGGATGGAGTCCTATTTTCAAAAAGTGATTGGGTTTGATGTATCGAATCAGATTAGTTTGAGCATGATTTTTTAGTGTTTCCAAAAACCGAACGCAAAAGAGAGTTGTTTTGTAACAATAGAGTTGTTAAGTAACTACCAAAACCTCATCTTTTCTCAACTTAAAGCCTGACTAGGCTTGAAAGTTGCTGTGTTGCTATGAATAGTGATTTTTTCGACTGTGGGATTTTAAAGATTTTTAGTGTAGGAACGAGAAAATGTTCATTTAGGCTAAGTGACAAATAAACGACTTCGATGTGAGAACTAGCATCCTCTTCAGTTGATGTCTCGCCAGCTCTCCACAGAGAAGTACGATCGCTACGATCTGTAGAAGGAGTTACATATTCATAAACTTAGCAAGAAACGAAGTGTCCATTGTGCGAGAATATGTGTTAACGAAGTCGCTAACCAGCAAACGCAAAGAGTTTCGAACGAATTGTTCGTTGCTCAGGAAGTTCATAAAGAAGTAGTAGATTATTTAGGAGTTGGTTGGTTGGTTGGTTGAAGTGGCAGCCCTGTTTACGAAAAGATGACTCACTTGAGCCACAATAGGCCCATTGTCATACCACAAAAGATTGAGACGGCACTAGAACCTAGCTGCGGGCTAACGAGAACCGTTTAGATTCTCGTATGAAGCTGGCTTTTAGCTAATGGGTAAATTAACTACTTCCGTGAGCTGCTGAATGAAGAGCATGGTTAAGTTTTTAGTCACTAATATAAATATATATCTGTGATATTAAAACAATAATAATTTTGAAATGTGATTACTGCGGATTTTTGTGATCTCCTCGGCAGTGCGATAGCATACAAATTTGGTAGTTGACTCACAGAAATAGTCCTGTCTAGTTTCTTCTTTTCTATCGCCGCATTAACAACTCCGTCACTATGTGGTCGATGTTTCGCCATTCTTCGCGGGATGCATCATCTCGGTGATTTCTGCTCGGATAACGCTCAATGTGGTGAGGCTTTTAGCTGGTGGTAATTTTGCTATGGTACGCTTGTGATAAATGCGACAGAATACATATTAAAAACCTCTTGCATCGTATTCTAATGGATGAAATATAATAAATACACCGATCAAAATGTTTTCCATCACCAACAACGAAAGCGTTATTCTTAACCATCATTGCGTCTTTTCTCATAGTCGAAGAGATCTATAAAACGACATAATTAAACATATTTTCCGTTTCTCATTATTTCGTGTGGCTACTTTTCAACGTCACGATGAAGCTTTGGCGTCGAAACGGTATCTTCAAATAATTCTAGATTATTATTTGTGCCTAAACGCAATAACATATAAATTTCTAGTCTAGTCTAGTTAGATAGTCTTCTATTAAGGAATTATACCTGATACTTAAAATCCAGCCGAATATTCTGAAAAGGATATCCTCATTAAATGAATTTAAGATACCTTTTGCCGTCGATTAGATGAAAGCAGTTTAGCCGACTTTTAATAAGGAATTCGTCTCACCGCTATTTGTATCATACCTTACTCCTACATCTATGGCCTACGAAGATGTAATCGTTTTGTGCTCAGCAAATCTCCATGCAACATCTACAAACTTTTATTAAAATTCCTAAATCTCTGCTGGAATGACGCCATTTGCAATCAAATAATGTCCGCCTGTAATTCCAAAGCGATCCGTGAATTAAATCAGAAAGAAGAGCACTAAGCACTCTCGAACCGGAACCCAAATCCTGGTGATCCTTGTCACCGTTTAACCAACATTTCAATGTGTTTTTCACGGTACAGTGGTGGGAATAATGGCGATGTACTTTGTACAAGAGGAGAGTAACGTGAATGGGACACTTGCACGGATACCATCAGCAAGGACAACAGCGACAACAATAACCGATTACTAAATTACCATCTAAATCAGACAGCAATGGCAATTGTTGTTCTAGATGGCGAACTGAAAGCGATTCCAGTTTACTGCGTGCGGACGGACTTCGCCTACATTGGAACGTTCATCAGCAAGGGTGGTGGCTTGTGGCGCACAAAAAGTGGTGAGCACGCCGGAAGACGATGGCAGCCCCGTGGCATTTCACTTAGCGTGCCACCCCACGACTATAAATTTGATCCCGAACGCAGGGGACGAGCGTATCGCTCGTAACTACTGAATCAGCCGACCGAGTGACATGGAGCTCCAGAATGGATTTGCATATCTGCCAGATAGTGTGGCTGCAACGAAAGCGCCGCTTCATCCTGAATCGGATCCAGATCCTGATGTGATTCCATTGCCAATAATAGTGCAGCGTATTTTCAGCAGCCGCTGTTCAGAATTCGTGTATACGAAGCTCGCGGACTAGTATTAGTCCTCGAACTTGGACCGAACCACTATTGGCTGCAAGAGATGTATTTTGTTGGCGGGAAAATGCAACCTTGGCACGATGACGGTCGGGTGCAACGGTTGGAAATGGTGGGCGCCAAGATTTAAAAGGCTCAGCAAAAAGCTGGAAAATTTATCGATGTATTTCGCTTTTTGCGTATCCTGCAACGACTACGGCGGAATGGTCACGAGCAAAGGACTAACGATAGGTGAGATAAATTGGATGCAATTCAAAGTTCGCGGGAGAATTTCATTTGTACGATGGTTACTTTATGGTCCTTTCAGCACTTTATTAACTGGGTAGACGTGAATACTGTGTAGAGTATCACTTTTGTTAGATGCAGAGTTTGGTTGTATGAACGCTGTTCGGACAAACTCAATCCGATGGGAAAAAACAAAATAGGACACAGTTCGGTGGCCTTAGGTTCAATGGCAAGTAGTAGTCATAAATATTGTGGAAATATCATCAAGAAGATTAAATAAAAATGGCTTTGGCTTCTATAGATTCGTTATGGTTTTAGTTGAAATTTACAAAGACTATTTTATGGGTT
Organism: Oxycera nigricornis; assembly: GCA_963942545.1. NCBI lineage: Eukaryota > Metazoa > Arthropoda > Insecta > Diptera > Stratiomyidae > Oxycera > Oxycera nigricornis. The sequence goes on along the minus strand of OZ012659.1, from coordinate 122,408,534 downwards.
TACAATACGATGTCGAGGATATTGACAACACCCATAATCAAGGCAGCTTCGGCACAGAAACGAGTGGATCCCTTTATGTTATTCTTCTTACGCCCTTATTCGAGGATGAACGTCGGAGGATACTGCCCTATGCATGACCAAACTCCAAAAGTTAACGTAACAGCGTTTCATTGGTTTCTTCTGTTTTGCGGTAGAGTCAATCATCATTTAACTCACTCTGCTTTTTCATCATTGTTGGCTGATTAAAAATTCTGCAATTTATAATGCAATTCGGCTGAACAGCTAGATTTGTTTAACAGATTGATTGTTGTTTTAATATCTCCGCTTTCCAATGCTGCGGTCGAAGAAAGTATGGAGGTAGCATAACCGCTTTCGAGTATGCCTGGGAAAAGTCGCATAGCCGAACGAATACCTTGCAGTATTCCGGAGGTGTCGACCAGCGGATGTTGTGTACCCGGCCAAAGCAATTAGTAGAACTGTCCCATGCCAGTGCAACGAAAGAGGGGTTCAGACTGATCCTCAGATCAACATCCTTTCAACAGGAACTTGAGGTAAAGGTGTGACGAAAAATAGGAGCTTACATATATTAATTTATATGATGATAACCCTAAATTACGGCAATCGATCCGCAGCTTTGCGTTGGGGCTCAATCGGAGAGGTTGTGCTTGCACTTCTTCGAAACCTTACCAGGAATATACTAGTGCCAAAAGGTAAGCGGGCCAGCAGGGACTTATCTCTGCCGATTTTGGCTGAGGAACCTGTGAATGATGAAACTTGCTGGGTGGGGTTGGGGGGTACAGTCACTTCTAATACAGTTTAGGACCGGTAGCTATTCGTCAACCCTTCTACATCGTGCTGCATTTGCGTTCTGTTGCATTATCAACAGGGGTATTGCTTTTCAAAGTGCGGTAAGGATGCTCATAGGATCGATCTGTAGCAGGGATAATGAAGGAACCCAAGTATGCTCTGGATAAGATCTGGTCGTACTCATACTCGGAAAAGCAGTACTCATAACATAAGTTATGGCTACTGACTAGTACGTTTATGGGCGCTTTATTGCGAGCTCATCGTAACCCGTGGCTTAAGAGGTCCGTGGTGTTAAGACAACTTGTCAGGCCACCACGTTAAATCTAGGAAAGTTTTCTGTTGTTTTACTATCGTGAGGAATGTGAGATATCATGAAAAAAGTAACAGCTTAAAATGTTTCTTCTTTGTGTTTCCCAATGTAATGAATCATTCCTGTTTATCCTTTGTTAGTGATGAACAATGAAAACAAGGTTTTTTAAACTAAATATTATGCAAATTATTTGAGCGGCTTTGCCTAGAATCTATCGTGTATCTTTGCTAATGAGATGTGCCGCAATTAGTGCATCATTTTTAGAGCTTTTATTATTATAATACGCAACGAAAAGTAGCTATTTTTAAAAAAAAATGTGGCCTTGTTTCTGTCCTCTTGAGTCCTTTATAAAAATATTCATATTTTCAATGCAAACAACAGTTTCCACTATTTTGCACTTCATTTTCCATTATGCATCTGGCTTTTGAAACTAAATGTTGCTCCTCTTTGCTATTGACAGGATACATCTACATCCACTACTTCCAGCGAAAACATCCATTCAAATAAAAACCAGTCGCAACAAGGAGCGAACAACGTTCCTTTGCCTCAGCAGCTCCAGTCAACCGAACGGAATATTTCACAAAATGATCCTGATACGAATGGATGGCAAGGCTTTTCATTAAACATATCTCAAAGTACAATAGCGCTATCATCGCCATCATTGCTTCCCTCCTCGCAAACGTCGCCGGAGACCATGATGACTACAACAACAATAACAACGACTCCCACTATTACTTCCACCGCCGCCCCTGTAATGTGGAATGGCAGCAACAACGACGACAAGGGAAGTAGTGGCATGCCGAGCAAGCACATTAATTTCCAATCTGGAGGCATCATCCCCAATGATGTGTCCATCGACTCCGAGGACGACAGTGATGATAATGAAAACGACAGTGGTGCCACGGGCGAAAGCAGCCTTCGAGATAAGAAAACGGTAGCCGAAAAAATGCGCGGCGGCGATAGTGGTGGGCCCGAGAACAGAAGGATCCAATTTGTGGACGTGCCAATGGCCAAACACTATATCATAACGTCATCAGGAAGTGTGGAAAATGCCGACGTTTTGGCAAGCGAGAACGTTTTATCGCAGTTCCGGAACGACTTTGGTGTGGCGAATGGCGACCCAACAGGGAACGCCGTACCGATGCTACCGTTGGCTCCTGCGGCATTGCCCGCACCACAGCCGCCGTTACCACAATTAGACACGAGCACCGGCGGAATTGTGTCAGAAACCGCATCCCTGGAGAAAACATCCGCCGCAATAATTTCAAATGATGGGGTACAATCTTCCGTTGCAACAATTGCGGTAGCATCCCGTCCCGATACGAGAATGGTGTCTTCGGAAGGGGTGGCGAGTGCATCCACTGCAGATACAGAAACAGGACAATCAAATGCAACACCAAGTCTAACATATGTTGCCGCTGGAAAAGCGTCATCAGAAGTTTCCATTTTCGCCGCGTTACAACAGTCATCCATCCCGGCGACGTCGGTAGTATCATCTTCGGAAGCAGGACAACAACGAGACAAACCATCGGTTCAGCAACCGGAAGCTGCTCCTTCCACGGTACAGCCACCACGTCAACAGCACGATTGTGTTGTGATGGGTAAGTACAACATTCCTATGTATGTGCTCACATGCATGAATATTCATCAACTAACTGTCCACATTCGAATGTGTCTGGCGATGATGGTGTCGGAAGGTCCTGAAATATATGCATTTGAATGCGGTTTTTCCGTGTTGTCAGAGGTTTATCAGGACTCCCTGATGTTTGCTGTTTCATAGATGATAGTTTCACTTTGACAACCAAGCGACACGATGATGTGTCATGTCATTTATGGATGCGTTCCGCTTCCCACAAAGCCACACGTCAAAACTTTTTATATGAAATATTATTTTGATAGTGCAGCACGTAAGGTTATCCAAGAAACGAGAAGATTAGAATTTTAATTTTGATTGGTACGTCAAAGAATTAGGATTCGGCTCACGATTTGTGGGTATAATCAAACAAAAGTCATTGCGTGTCAAGTGTCAGATGTCAAGTATCAAACTTTAATAAAATTGATTAATATTTATCAATGATGGATTCTATAATCTATTTGATCGTATGGCATGAATTCTTTTGGAAATTAATTGTTGTTAAATTGAGAGTCATCCTTTAACATTGAAACATTGTAAGCCCGATGAGAATATTCATGACAGCGTTCGCAATCCGAAAATCGAAATTTATTTGTACGTTTCAAGTGTGATCATTCGTGAAGCGAAAACATGCAGTGTGAGTCCAAATTTTCTGGTTATTTATTTGAAATATTTGCTAATTGAATAACGACCATTTTATTTGTTACGTGTGAAATGTTCATGACTATAGGATTGTGAGACTGGTTTTTGCTGGCATTGGCTGGTTTCCAAGATAGACAATCTTCAAAAGATGTTGATCCACGGGTTTGGTGGTCGATCAAAAACGGGTCAAGACTTTTTTTAGATCGTTTAACTTTATCCTAATAAAAAACCTTAAAGTGAAGAAAGTGCTTAAAATCATTTCCACTGGTACTGCAATACCTGTGGATTTTTGTTGTTGATAAAAATGAACATACCAACCACTGGAAAATTACTCATATTTATTAAGACCACGCATAACACTAAACAATTCCGTTTTACAACTAACTTTAAATTAGGTCTTGAATCGCACCCAAGTCAATTGTCCACTTCTTTCATTTTAATACCGCGTGTTGTGTCCTTTTATCAGAAAATATTATTTTAATGAAAATTTAACAAATCTTCTAAAAAAAATTTCTCACCCCGATCATTTCCGCCGAGTCCACTATCATGATGTCCACCACTGTGTCCCTGATCGTGTTTTCCATGCGCCTGATTGCCACCGAATCCTTGGCCATGTCCTTGATTGCTGCCATGACTACTTCCTCCTCTGCCGTGATCGAATCCTTGGCCGTGTTGTCCTTGATTGCCATGACTTCCTCCTCCCCTGCCGTGATCATTGTCGCGTTCGCCGTAAGCGGCAACGCAAACGATCATAAGCGCCAAAACTATCTGTTGAAAAAAAACAAGTAAAATTTCTAATCAAGTTTTTAAATTGTCGATTCAGTTTAAATCGAAACTAAATACATATGTGTATCGTTTTTATTAAAAAAATATTTGAGCTAATTTTTTAAAGTCTCGAAATCCTCAATGCATTTAAATACAATTTATTAAAGTTTCCTTGGTCTTGGCATCCGAAACGGAATCATTTTAACTTACAACAAATTTAGACATGTTCTCAATTTTAAAAATCAAAATTTCAGTACAACTTTCACTTGCAACTGTTCGAAAACAACTTAACATCAATTTCGATCAAGTCCAAGCTTTATATACTACGCAAAAGATCATCGAATCCGAACGTTATTTCGATTCCAAACGCCTTTATGGGAATTGATTACAACGTTTTTTACGCGTATGATAAGCAGAGGTCAGTTGAGCTTCTAAAATGTATTTACATTTCATACTTTCTGCTTGATTTGTTATCTGTGATTTCTTTAATGGTGCCGGAGTACGCGGCCAAGGCCAAGAACTAGAAATCCCCTGCAAGAGTATTTGCTACTATCATATTGGGTTTTTTTTCATATTCATCACTTCAGAATGTTTACAATTAATCGGTAGCCTGTATGGTTTGTCAATATGGAAAAGGCGATGAGGTTAATTGTTGTTTGTGATTCGCATCTTATCATAGTTGACTTCTATTCCGAGTAAAATTGGGTGAGACAATAGCACAATAATGCCGCTGTATTGAAACAAGCCATAAGAATAGCAGAAATATATTTCCATAACGGTCTGATCTGATATTTGTTCCAAACTCACAAATGAATACGACTTTTGTTCTACAAACTTATAAGTGGTTCGGTCAAAAATAACGATCGAAAGATCGTTCGCCTAATGTATGAAACCTGCCTCAATTTTTTTCACCGTAATATTTGAAATACAATGTGAAACTCAACCTTGTATCCAGAATTATCCCCAGATGCGTGATCGCTAGCTGTGAGCAGGGATCGCAACCTCCCACTCTCATGTGAGTGGTCCTCACTTTCATCTTTTTGGTAATGAGAATAAATTTGGTATTTTCCTCCACTATTTGCAACCCTGATGGATGAGTTGAACCTTTCTCCGGTCGATAGGCCTTAGTTTCATATAGCTTCACATCCTCTGTGACTGCTAGACTTCAACTATTAACGCATTGTCATCCGAGAAACCAATGATTATTGCTAACTGGGAAAAGTGAAATGTGAAGCATGGTCGTGCATTCTATTCGGTTCGTTTTCTACATATCAATCAAGTATTCATTGCTTCCTGTTTTGTTTCATAAACTTGCGTTACTCTGCTTCGTAAATGCACTTCCGGTATTTCAAAGAGTTGAAACCATTCTTCACAACACTACATCAGTTTCAACTTCCACCTCTGCTGCTGTATCTTCTATTTCAGTTGCTTCTACTCCGAATCCTGGAATTTTTACATATCTTGCTGGTCTTTTGGAATTTGAATCTGCCATTTCGGTCGGTCTTCACTATCCTTATTTTTAACCCCGATTCCAGTTGCTTCGACAATTCTATTTGTTTCCGCGATTACTGTTCCTGCTTGATCTGCTCCGAAACATTTGTAGCTTTCAACACAATCGAATCCTCCATGAGTACTTACGACGCATTGAAGGCCCAGTGATCAGAAAGGAAACTAAAATGTTTTGATCGTTTTTCTGTTTCCTTCTTAAAATCTCTTTTTCCCTTCTTGGCTGTCGTATAGTGAGTCTCTAAAGGGTATGATCTACTTTTTTACTTTCTCTCTTCTGTGTACTCCTTCTTTCAGTCAGTTTGTATTCCTTTTCAATGAGTACTTGAGTACTTCCCTTCAATTTTTCCATCTCTCAGTTGGAGTTAGAAAATGCCATAAAAAGTCTTGATCCTGAATCCCCCATAAACGTACTAGTCAGTAGCCATAACTTATGTTATGAATACTGCTTTTCCGAGTATGAGTACCAGAATATTATCCAGAGCTTGCTTGGACTCCTTCATAATCCTTAGTGAGGATTCGGATCTATCAGCATCCTTACCGCTCTTTGGCAAGCGGCACCTCTGTTGTAATCGCAACAGCACGCCATTGCACCACGATACAGAAGGGTTGCTGAATAGCTCTGGTCCCAAACTGTATTAGAAATGTATGTACCCGCTTCGGGTGTACAACCACAGCCCTCAAGTTTCAACCTTCATAAGTTCCTCACCGACACCGGAAAGGACAAGTCCCTGGGGCCCCGGATCCTTTGGTACCAGTTTACCCGTAGTAAGGTTCTGAGGAATTACAGCCACAACCTCTTTAATTGAGCCTCATAGCATAGCTCCGGATTGATCGCGGTATTTTAGGGTTTATCCTCATTTAAAAATATGCCGTCTTATTTTTCGTCACCGCTTTACCTCAGCATCCTGTTGAAAGGATGTTGTTCTGAGGATCGATCAGAATCCCTACTCCTTTACACTGGATTGGGCCAGGATTCCATTCGGAAAGTGGAGTTATCGTCGAAGGACAGTTCCTTTTTTGGTGGATACACTTTACGTTTGCCTTTGGTACTTGAATGAGGAGAAGATGATGCTTGAGGAATCATCTCAGCTCGAAACCGGAAGACATGTAATGTGGTTACCGTAATTCTGACGGGAAAAAACATATTTCAGTACGGCAACTATTACAACCGCAATAAATTCCAATGGGTAGATTCAACGTTCACTTCAATGTGAAAAAATATGAACAAAAACATTAAATTCACAACAAAAGAATACCAAATAAAAGATATTTACCGTTGCTGGCATATTCAAACAAATTGAACATTTCGTTAGTCGGTGGCGAACATTTCCTTAATTTCACTGAGCACAAACGTGAGCCATTAATTTTTTCGAGAACTATTTCAAGTATGCTTTACATCAAATGAAATTATTCCGGCGGCTCTTGACGGGGACCGTTACGTTGCTGGAAAAATTAATGAAAACTCCAAATGGATGTGAACGACGAGCGGAATCGTGACAGCCATTCTCATAAACTACACTTTCAAATTATCCTTTGCTTATACAAAACGTGCGTGTTGGGAAATAAAATTTAATGGCATGGAGGCTGCTGAGCAATGCCATTGTACACGTCTCGATTGTTGCAGTAGCGTCCGAAGCACATCTCCAATTAGCTCAAGGTCCTGCCGGGAATAGTGGCTGCTAGTGCTGGTTTCGCTGGCATGACCAATGCCGCTGAATAGTTTCATTAGTGAATAAATTGTGACCTTTGTATATATGTGCATCACTCCTGTGCTTCTTGCTTCAGGCCACTTCAAGTTGAACCCCAAACAAAATGAAATGAAATGAAACGAACATGATGATTAGGTTGTGCTGCACCGTGACGCGCTCTGCACGGCTTGGCGTCACTCTTCGTTCTGCAGTAAGGCATTCTCCACCCTTAATTAAGTCCAAGCACTCGAGATCCGGGAAGCCTTGCTACATGCATTAATACGTGCATATGAAACGAACGTAAGCCTCTGAAAGGGCTCCGACATTGCCATTTCTCAGATTTGTCCTTGTCGTCGTCATCGTCATCGTCGTCCTGAACGCTTCTAGTCTCATTAGGACTGCTCCAATTTCAATGCGGCAAAAGCAACAGCCTCTACTGATTTGGAAGAGTCGCCCGTAATCATTCCGACCTGCACACAATGTATATGTGATTGCAGGAGCTAAATGGAAAACGATGCAAGAGTCGGAAGAGTCGTTGTTAGAGGCTTTGTTAATATCATTTAATTAGACGTTAAAGGTGTTTCTAATTTTTGGTGCCAGTGTAATGATGGTACAAATTAAACGGATCACTTGACTCAATAAAATTAACAACAAAGGATGCTGTACTTTACGCTTGCATGGAAAGATTGGAGGCCGTTCTGAGAAAAATCCTATGAAACTCAAACCGTACACGTTCATGCGAATGAGAATTGGAGAAGGAGATGACCAATTGTTACTTATTGCTTATGTAAAAAAAATGAATTTTTTAGAGTGATCGTGTCACATAATTAGAAATTTATTTCCTTTAGTCCTATGCTCCAATAACGGTTGCGATAATATAAAACAATTATACGCTTTGTGTTGTACCATAAATGTGATGCACAGAACACGTAATGATTCTTTTCAAAGGACAATAGTGATAAAATGATTATTATTCACTGGTTAAGTTCGTTTATAAATACACAGGAAACTCTTACAAAATGAAATAAGCTTCGTGTTCATTTGACACTTAGTAGACCGATGAAGGCGACACGACACGGAAAAATACCACACTAGACAGATAGATGGAGCGAATGAAGACCTGAAAGTAATAAAAAGTTACGCCGTATTATTGCATTTGCTAACTTAATTGTGAAAATTGTCAGTTTACTACACTGAAGTAATCTCGTGCGAACGTATAAATACACATGCAAACATATAACTACAAAGACTGCAGCGTTGCTTAGATATTTAGTTGGATATGTCATTGATAAATGTCAAGTGTCAAAATGTCGTTCGTTTTGTGCAAATGTAACAGCGCAGCCTTCGGGGAGTGCCGCCTCCGCCAGTGTCAGCAGTCGGACAGAACCGAAGTGGACTTGAGAGGGGCTCAAGTCCACAAAGTTTTACCAGGAGTCAATCTGGTACCACCAAGACCGGGGCCCAACGAGGTCTTATACTTCCCACCGGTCGCGGTGAGGACCCACTTTAGGGTGTGCGAACGTGGAGACTGTGGTTGACACCTATATTGCGGGTAAATTCCACAAAGACACGCTTTGAAGTCGCCATACTATGATGACTCCTGCAGCGCCTTTGGGGGCTCGGGGTAGAGATGCGATTCAATGAAGTACCGAGACCGAAAGATTGGCAGAGATATAGAAAGGCCTCGTTTTCACCAGTAAGTTTATTAAGCCTGGACTCAGTAGGCAAACTGGACCCTCCACAATGGTTTGGAGGGTGCGTGACTGTCACTTAATACCTGCGGCCGAAGAGGCCCGTGGCTTTAAATCACCCACGTTAAATATTAGGAACATTCTGTACAAATATGAATATTGTTTCTCTTTATCAATTGAAATGCCAATTGATTCGGATCTAGTATTATGTGACTTCTTGATATCCTAGAGTAATTCCACCCAGAGTACGGACTCCGACTGCCAAAATTGTTCAGAAACATAATTGACACGATTCCATGCCAAAAAGTTTCAGCGGAAAAAAATCATTTTAAATATCAGTTTTCTGGATATATTCCACCTTTACGAATTCAATCATATAAACCGCTTCTTTTCCGAACGGTACTTATTCTTCATCCTGCCTCATTGAGCATACATCGCTTTCTAATGCAAAGCATTGTTAAAAGTATAAAAAGTACCGTTACCCCACATGTGCACGTATGTGCGACCTTGCAAAGGATATCTTTCAATAGCTTCACAATTGTCGCGTGGAAAATCGTGTTTTATTCTCAAGAGCACAACAAGTCATTGCTAATTTTCAATGCGCAAATGTTCAGCTAAGACTCTTAAAGAAGCTCACAGTTAAGATGCTGGCCTTCTTTTGCACTCCCCAAAGAGTGGATGGTGGTGAAACCACAATGCCTTTGAGTTTGGGAGGGGGGTGCCAGGACGCGAGAAGCTCAACCGTAGTCCTGAAAAATGATAATATATGGGCCACATGAATTTTAGAAGAGGACTTTGTTCAGTTGAAAGTGGAATTGGGGATGTAATTGCTGTTTTTGTGGATGTATATGTCTATCGTTTATGTGTCAAGGAGAGAAGTCTTGGGAATGGCTCCGCAAAAATCTTATTACGAGTTAAAAAAAAGAGTTGAAAGGAACGCATAGGAGTACTACAGCCCTATACACAGAAAAGTATTGACTCTGCCTACTTCAAGGAGGGCGTTTTTTTCTTTTGTCGTTTAATAATGAGAGCTTTTCTTAAGTATGGTTTTACTTATTGATTCTACATCAAAGTGATTGATTTCAATTTATTCTTGATTAATTGCTGCAAACCATCGTCAATATTTCGAAAGTGTTTGGGGATAATGCTACAATATCCTGTCATCACTTTCACTTACACTATGTCCCCGGACTAGAACCGGCAAGCACACGCAGCCGGGTGTTCAATCCACTAATTATCTAGTCATTGTCAACAGATTAGTGGGAGCCTCACATTCCGGCATCCTTAATTGTGCATTCTGATGCACAATCCTTCTGCTTCTTGCGGCTAGAATACGATTAGATTCATTACAAGTTCCTGCACAGCTGCACCCCGAATGCACACATTCATGCGGTATGTTTGTCGTGGCTGCAGTTTCTGCGCTGCACGTGTTTTGCATTTCCAGTGAAGGAAGCGAAGGATGTGTATGGAATGGTGATAATTTTTTCAGTAGTTTGATGAGAACAGATATCATAATTGGGTAGCAGCAAGGGTAGAGGTTAGGATTATGACCCCCACCCCGAAGACCTTTATGTGTAAGAGGTCAAAAAAGGGGGGTTCCCCTACTACTATGACATAAAAAATTCGCGGCGGTCAGGCTCCCATGAGAAGTTCCTGCCTATTTCCAGAGATCACATGAAACCGTAAAATTGATCCAGGAAGTGATTTTTAAATTTGTTTCGAAGTTTAAAATTTAAAAAAATAAAAGATTTTTTTTGTAAAAAAAAAAATATTAAATATAAAAAAATAAAAAAATTATAAAAAAATTGTTGAATGCTATTCTTACCATAAATTTAATATAAATAGGAGTAAAACTCTGGACACACGTTTTGCACCCCTCTCGCCGCTCCCGATTCCCTCACCCTTCCGCGTGGGAAGTCTAAAAATCAATACCTTATATATATATAAGATTAGTTATATGAAGAGTCCCCAACTTCAAATCGGTTATATCTGTCGAACCCCACTAATGAAAGCTACGTCGAATATACACTGGCGCCACAGCTGATTCGCTTGCACGAGAGTGGTCGATTTCCAAACATTGTGTTTTCTAATGAGAAAAATTTCCCAATTGAACGATTCGTGATCTCTCAAAATGATCGTGTTTACTTGATCGGACGCTCATACGAGAATTTAAAACCTCAACTGGCCACCAGAAGTAATTTTCCATCGCAAATAATGGTTTAGGTAGCAGTAACTTCCACTGAACGCTCTCCGATCGTGTTCATTGAGCCAGGCGTCAAAATCATTGCGACTTATTCTCGGAAATTTTTTTTAGAAGGTCTGAAGCCGATAGGGCAGATAAACATTTCGGTCGTACACCGTGGACGTTTCAACAAGACTCGGCACCGTCTCATAAAGCTCGCGTGAACCAAGAATGGCTGGAAAACCATATCCCACACTTCATTTTGTCCACACAATGGCTTTCGAATTCCGCAGATGCGAATCCGATGGACTGCTCTCTCTGATCCATTTCGGGGAGCAAGGCGAGAACTCAAAAATACGCCAATATGGACAAGCTGAAGAAAGCTATTGAACATGCAAGTATCTATCCATGCTGATGCTAATTTTTCCAGCATAATATATCTCATTTCCATGATTTTCACCCAACAAAGAAGAATTCACACTAAAATATTAAGAAACTTAATCTTATTTTGCTTCGTTTCGTATTCACATGATAAATATTCATTGTGTCGTCATAAATCTACTTAACTATATTAAACGCTACAGAAAGGCATATTCCCGTCAACTTGACAAGCAAATGAAAATGAAATATGTTGACATTTGATAATAAGGGGATGACATGACCCGAAATCAGTTTCAACCGCAAATATGAAAGAGTTTCAAGCATTGTTGTGATTGCGGTTGTACGATTGTCGGCGATGAAGATAAATAAACAAATGTTAGAGAAAAAGAAATGGAAATGAATAGCAAGGAAATTAAGTTGCTGGAGAAAGGAAAAATGCACGATCTATCACTCAATTTTGACTGAAGTAAGGATTTGTGACGACATTTCTATTTTGACGAGAGGATGAACGAAGCTTTTGATTGTTCTTTTAATTTTTAGGATTTGAATCATGCTGGTTCAGTCCAGTTAATTAAAATTTAATCTCTATTAAATGATGTGGAGCGGGTTGCGATGAGCACTTGACGTAAATAACGATGTTTGGAAGATTAAGGAGTAACAAGGAAGATAATTCATTTGATGGCAAATGTGACAGAATTGGTGTTTATTTATAAGAAATACATTTCTTGATGAGCAAAAAGACGACGAAATGTGAGAAAACTGCAAAATTATATGATCACTTTTACGCATCAAGTTGGGCGTCAGCTGTAGTAAGTTGTGTTTTTAGAATCTGCAACAGTCATAAAGTCTCTAGGACTTATGAATTTCATTTCATGGACAAGGCAACGGCCGTTGTCGTCGTTCTGCCGAACCTATTTAGCCTCTCAAAGACAAGAATGTTGGTGATTCCTGGCAGGCTGGCTTATGTCAGCGCGGCGAAACTGTTTTTGCCTTCTTCTCACGTCCAGCTGACAGATGATGAACAACTATGCCGCTAACTTACACTTCATATCATCCGATTGCACTTTCTTGGATTTTTTATAGTGCCATGAGTAGTGCTTTATTAAATCTTCTTCTTGATTGAGTTGTCAAGCAAGTATAAAACATAGGTTAGCTTATTATGCATAGTTTGACTTGAACGCATGCCAACCAGAAAAAATTTCTTAGCTATCAAATATACTAAAGTTGTCAGTTTTGACATTTGGCTCTGGATGTTTTTTATAGTTCGGCTGAATTTTCTTTTTCCGTGAAGAAAAAAATATGAAATATAGTGTCACCGAAAGAATGTTTGTTTATCAATTTTCCTACAGTATTTCCTTTGATTTTTTTTTAAAAAGACCATTTTGTCTGACACAAAAGGACAATGACACTGAGCTTTCAAAAAAGACAGCAGCGTCTAACAGATATCCATTTCACTACCATACTCTTCAAAGTACCTAACAAAGACTCATCGCCACCATATCATATTCAGCTTTCTGTTCCGTTTTCATTCACAAAATGACACAGTCAAGCGCCATTCATTTTGCAACGTGGAAAAACTTCCCTTTGAAAGCAGTTAACACATCGATAGCCATATTCATCACCTTTTTTCTTCATAGAATGCTTCAATTAGTTAAGTTTCGCAGTAACGACGACATCAACGTCATCTACCATTACGAAAGCATCCTTTTAAATGTCCTTTACAGTGTTTCAATATGACATTGATTCCCATGCTTGCATGGGCAGAATATTTAAGGAGTCAAATCGGTGAAGCTGAAAGGCAGTCGTTGTCGCTTTTGTCGTAAAGATGGTGGAAACAATTATAAAAGATAATTGAAGGTTACATGGTCTGCTTCAAGTAAGGTTTTTAACTGGTTGAATAATCTCATTACTTGACCCTCTTCGGATGAAGTTTTTTTTTGAGTTGATGTGCAAACGACACAAAGAATAAAAGATTCTAACATTAATAGCTTTGATGACTGACAACAATATCAGCATGAATATAATTCCACGAAATTATCAATCAATGTCAAAACCACCCAAATCTGTCAAGTTATTCTGATTGTCAAATTAAATTTGATTTTGTGACAGATTTTTCTCAGTGAATTGTCAAATATTCCAAACATTCGTTTTAATCATGTGGACGAGACACGCTTTTAGATTAAAATGCTTGAGTGGCGATTTGGCTTGGAGTTATTTTAAAGTTTTTCAGTTTTTACGATCTCTTCTTTTGGAGATAATTACTTCTGTAATTAATTGTCAATTTATACGATTGAGTGAGAAACTTAACCTATGCAAAAATAATTATCACAAAATAATTCTAGGCAAACGAGGTCTTCGCAGATTTGTTGAGAGTAGCCCCCAAAAAAAGATAAAAATATAGGACATGCTTATCTGTGAATATTTTGACTTAAGAAAGTGCAACTTATTGCAGTAGAGTACAGTCAAGAGAGTTTCTTGGAAGTGTTGTTTCCATTTTACATGGTCAAAATTGTTTCTTCAAATCTGATTTGCACTTCTGGCAATCAATGAATTGAAAAATCTGATGCTGTATGAAGATTTTGGTAATTAAAAGTGTATTTTCTTAACTACAAAATAGTTTTCATATAAAATAATAATAAACCATCAAAAGTCATACTGAATAAGAAATTGATATGAATAATAGTTGATCTTGGAGTTGTTGTGGACAAAAAACTATTTTCAATTTGCACTACGATATTATTCCCTCCAAAGCTAATAAACACCTTGGCTTTATTAAGTGCTGTAAGATCTTCAACACTTTGAGCAGCCACTACTCCCCTACCATCTTCAAGTTCAATTTTGAAACCTGCATGTATGAAGCCCTATGATTCTGGACTTCATGATCCATCCTTTAACTTGTGACGTGCTTACAACAGAGTGAAATAATGTTAAGTGTAGCATGTATTTTAGGGTTTAGTATTTGTTGTGTTTGTTACATGTGATTGCCTTGCTTTGGCGAAATAAATAAATAAAAAAAGCTAATGTCATTTGCATGTATGATGTGATGTATTTTTTAATAAATTTAGTACAGCCGTTTTTTAATTTAATCCAAAAAAACAAAACAAAAATATATTTTGTTCCTTAACATAATATTATTTTAATCTGATTTGCACTTTGAACAATACATACACTACACTATATAGTTCTAACTATTGACCCAGCCGGACGTGTGTAACTTGGCCTCTTGCTTTTTCGCTGATATCTCGTAATCGTTACTGCCTAATTTCCTAAATTTTCAACGCTCGCGTTGTTCCAGTTGCTGTGCGTGTTGCCTCCGCAATTAAACATTCGGTGCTTTCCAGTGCTTGGTGATTTTAGTGAAATTTAACAAGTTCTTTGTCGCTTCCCGTGCTTGGTGATCTAGTGAATTTTGAACAAGTTCTTTGTTCGCTGGTGCTCTCTGCGTGTGGCTATTGTCCAGCGTTCAGTTAACGGCTCCCTAAAGTCCCAATTCAATTGACATAAACTTATCAATCTATTCGCTTTAATTGGATTCCGTTACCGCTATTTTTTTTTGCTCTTCTAAATTTAACTACCCTTTACATTATGGCTTTTGATTCGCCACCATTTGGCTCCTTATGTGCAATTTGCAAACAGCCTGAATCCACGCGCTATCGCTTCATCTCCTGTGACGGGTACTGTGGAAAGTGTTTTCACGCGAAGTGTATCAACACTAACGTTATTCTTGTTGACATTATTGCCAAGCTCCCCAATAACGTTTGCTATCGTTGTGATGCGTGCAAAGATACCACGCTACATGATGTGATAAAAATACTTCATCAAAATACCGCTACACTCACTGCTCTCACACAGAGAATGGATGTAATCTCTGGTGCCTCAACGCCACCATCTTCGAAAGCTGTATCTAACGATGCTATCCTCAACCATCAAGGTGCGATACCTAAATCGGCACCTGCTCTTCATCGCAAAACTTCTGCTGAATCATGGACTCGCTCATCTTCTTCCTCCTCAGCACTTCAGTCTACTCCTGCGACTTCGTCGGTCCCCACACTATCAACATCAGCATCTTCCTCAACTTCAGCATCTTCTTCTTCTACATCTACATCTGATGCGTTACCATCTCTTTCCGCTGCAACAACTTTATCGGCTGCAACAACTTTATCATCTGGTTGTCCAACAACATCAACGTCACTTGCTACTGTCGCAAAGCCTCCACTTGTGACGCTAAACTTAAAGGCTCCGATTGCTGCTACACCAGCTTTGCAACACTCTCCACCCACTGCTGCTTCGTCGCTTCAAGCTGTCGCTCCTCCTCTCCAAATATTTATTTCTCGGCTGGCTTGCTCCACATCTAAGGATGATGTTTTGAACCACATCCACGCCAAACTTGGATTTTCTCCTACCTTCATAAACTGCAAGAAGCTTACGAAAGACAATATTCCGAACAAGTTTATTGCCTCCTTCAAAATTACGGCTCCTCCGGAATTTAATTCCCTACTTAAACCCGACTTCTGGCCAAGCGGTACACTGGTCAAAGCCTTTTCTACTCGCCGCTCTAAGGATTTTCGCCAGCCTCGTCTACACAGCTCTCAACAGTAAGTTCATCATCGTTACGTGAAGTTTCGTTGTACTATCAAAACTGTCGCGGTCTTAGAACTAAACTGCATGAATTTCTCTTATCCTCTTCCTCTGCTAATAACGATATCGTTTGCTTATCTGAAACTTGGCTCAATTCTAGCATCTATGACAAAGAGCTTTTCGCTTATCATCATGTCTTCCGACATGATCGTAATCCTTACTCTTCCTTGAAAAGTGACGGAGGTGGAGTTCTTATTGCAGCAAAGCCTTCTCTTAATGCTTCCCTCTGTACCTCTTTTTCCCCGGTCTCCTTTACATCCATTATTGAATGGATCCTCATTAAGATCAACACACAATTTAGTCCTCTTTTTGTTGGGTGTGTTTATATTCCTTGCAATTGCCCTGTTTCCATACTCGATAAGTGGCTAAATGAATTTTCAGCTTTCATTAATTCTTGTCCTCCATCTTCCCACTTCATCATTCTCGGCGACTTCAACCTTCCTTCTATCACCTGGGATTTCAACTTATTTTCTCCTGTTACTTCTGTAGCCAGCCCTCATCTCTCGATTATATCTTCCTTTTTAGCTTCAGTATCTTTCCACCAATATAGCACTATCACTAATGATAATAACAAAATTTTAGATCTTGTCCTTTCTTCCCTGCCTATAAACATGTTGAACCTTGTTAAATGTATCCATCCCTACACTAGGGTCGATCCTCATCATCCTCCACTCCTGTTGGACGTCTCCTTTAAATTTGACAAGCCCAGGATCACTCCAGTCTCTCTAAAGCCGAATTTTAGAAGAGCAAACTACCTTGCCATCGAGTCCTCCCTCAACTCATATGATTGGCATCATATACTTCACAGTCTGGATTGCGAAACTGCCTTAAATTCCTTTTACTCTGTACTTAATGACCTGATCCATCACTATGTTCCCCTAACACGTAAAGTTAAATCGAACTCGCCTCCTTGGTTCTGTCCTGCAATTGAGTCTGCTCTGCGTACCAAAAATACTCTACGAAGAAAGTGGCTGAAAAGCCAACTTGTTTCAGATCGAATTAGATACTCACAGAGTAGATCCATGGTGAAACACCTTATCCGCTCTTCCTCGAATGATTACATTCAACGCCTCGAAGCATCCGTGACCAGGGACGAAACTAAAATGTTCTGGTCCTATGTTCGCTCTCTACGTAAGTCCTCTCCTGTTCCTTCCGAGTTGACTCATAACGGCCTCATTGCTCGCTCTCCTCAGGATATGGCAAACTTATTTTCTGACTTCTTCTCTTCTGTCTTTTCATCTCCTATGGCAAGTCCCCTCTTGTATTCCTATTCTACTCCTTCTTGCTTACTACCTTCTAATTTATCTATCTCTAAACCTGAGTTAGAGATCCTAATCAATGGAATTGATCCTAATGTGAATCCTGGACCAGACGGTATTCCTAACTTGTTTGTGATCTGCCTCTCTTCCTCTCTTAGCCTGCCTCTATCGATCATATTTAACAAAAGTGTCTCTGAGGGCACTTTCCCTGCTTCCTGGAAACTTTCACATACAATTCCTATCCACAAGTCTGGACTCCCTTCCTTTGCACGCAACTACCGTCCCATAGCCATGTTGTCTTGTTTTTCGAAACTGCTCGAGCGGTTCGTCTACAATTCAATAATTACTTCCATCAGACCTGTTATCACTAATGCACAACATGGGTTTGTTGCTGGTCGTTCCTCACTTACTAACCTCTTAGAATTCTCCGACTTCGCGGCCAAATCTCTGGCCAATAAAGAGCAAATTGATTGCATTTACACGGATTTGTCTAAGGCTTTTGACTCCGTTGACCATAATATTTCAGTGCGTAAGCTGAAGAGCTATGGCTTTCAAAGGTCTTTACTCAGATGGTTCTCTTCCTATCTGGTAAACCGTGAATGCATTGTCTCCTTCTGCAATCATACATCTGCTCCTTTCTATCCATCATCAGGTGTTCCGCAAGGCTCTATCCTGGGTCCTCTTCTTTTTTTACTTTTCGTCAACGATTTGCCCCAATTCATTCAGTCTCCCTGCCTCCTATACGCTGACGATTTTAAAGTCTTTAGGACAATCAACTCCATTATCGATTGTCAAACTCTTGACCAGGATCTATGTGCGTTTCAATCCTGGTGTGACCTCAATAATCTAACGATTAATGTTGACAAATGTCATAAACTTACCTTTTCCCTCAAATTCAACACTATTGTTTTTCCTTATTCCTTACACAGCAGTACTCTCAATGAAGTCGACCATTTCTGTGATCTAGGTGTCATATTCGATCGCAAACTAAAATTTGATCATCATATTGCCAACATTGTGCTTAAAGCGTCAAAGCTTTGTGGACTCTTACTAAGAAATTCCACTGCATTTCGGAGACCCGAAACTAGTATAAAACTTTTCAATTCTCTTGTACGTAACTTGGTCGAATACTGCTCCCCGATCTGGTCTCCACACAGCAAATGTGATACTAATTTGATCGAATCTATTCAACGTAAGTTTACCCGCACTCTATTCTACAAATTCAATATTCCCTATGCTCCTTACGATGATCGTCGCAAACATTTCAACCTTGCCACTTTACAACAACGTAGAATATATTTAGACGAATCTCTCCTTTGCAAGCTTTTTTTGAATATCCTCGACACTCCTCTCTGCAATGAACTTCACTTCCGTCACTCTTCTCACCCTTGTAGAAACCTTACTATTTTCGCCCCTCCCTTCACCACATCTAACCTATATTTTAATTCTCCCCTGATTCGTTTACAACGAAACCATGACCTTATGCAGTTTGGTTCTTTCGGTTACTCTTTAAATACTTACAAGATCAAACTAAGAAATCTTATATTCTCCTCTTAATTTTAGTTCTCAAATTTTATAACTCATTCGCCACTGTTCTTTATTCTTACTTCCTATACTTATTTCATTAATTAATTCATTTATTCTTTAGAGTTATCTTAGTCTTAGTTTTTAGCTCATCGCTACTATGTAATTGGAACTCTTCTGTTTAGTAGCTTTGTCAACAATAAACAATAAACAATACACTAGAAAATCGAATACCTTAAAGAGTTTTTACCAAGTAAAAGACTTATAGTTTTCAAAGATTGCAAAAAATATTCATCATTTAATGAAGAAGAGGATAATAAAAATTTTATTCACTCATTCCATTTAAATTTATGAGAGATTATTATTATAATTATTCCGAGTATTTTAATTTTTTTTTTGGTTTTCAATTTATGTAGATATTACTGGGAAATTGTTCGTGCGGACCCTAAGTATCGAACCTCCCGGCTTGTTTTACATTTGACCTTTTGATTTATTTTAACTTTAACTAAAACAAAATGCGCTGAAAAAATCTTTGAAAGTGTCCTTAAGAATTCTCCTTCCCAGATAATTTTTAGCGGGTAAATGCGTCGCCCATTAAATTAAGTATTTGGTGGGCTTTGCGCGCATAATCATATAGTAACGCAAGCGTTAGGCCATAAAAGGGTGGGCGCAGCCAGCAACAGCCATCCCTGGCGAGAGTGTTTCCTGTATATTGATCGTGTATTTCAGGATTTAGTTCATTTGTAAAGTAGTTTGACCTTTACACTCTTGGGTGGGAGTCGCACTCGAAAGTTCTCTCGGTGTGTGCTCGTGTGGTTTTTTTCGTGGAGTAAGTAAATATCAAATGTCTAGACGTAAAGTATACATTTTGTGCAAAACATCAACCTTGAACTATTAGACGTTAAAATATTTACCAGTAATAGACCGCATTTATTGCGCTTACTTTTAATTGAAAATTCATAATTATTTACAGCTTTCCAGAACTTTCCGTCAAACATACAAACAATAAGTTAATTTTCCATCCCGTCGACGCATTCATTTCACGAAGAAATTATATTCGAACTCCTTCAACCACCCGCACCGAGAATCATTAAGTACCCTCGTTATACTAACGATATTACAAAATGAAATTATGGTAGGAAATTACGGTAATGAAATATGAGGGTTTTTCAATGAGTTGGTAATATTTTGCCTTCTTGAGGCGATACAAACTTTACGTTTGTTGGAAATGTGTGATATTTGAGAAGAGGTTACTTTTCGATTGAATTGTTTGCAGGCACGTGTTGAACGTGGGAGAAGTTGGCGTAATATATGTAGTTTTGAAATATGCGAAACAGTGGCGGCTCGTCAGATGAGGCAACTTAGGCGGCGCCTCACCTTATATTTTTGCTAATCAATAAATAATTCAATATTTAACTAAACCGCCAAGCAGCTGTGCACTCCCATCCCATCATTAAATAATAAATTTGCACACCCACATGTACTTATATAGCACTGTAACATACACGCTAGTGTTCTAACTTTCCATATGTATCATTCGCTACTTCTTGCCGATACACAAAATTGATCATGAGGCGAAACCGTCGGAGCCTCAGTTCCGCAGCTTTAATGGGATTATTTTTAGAAACGGCTGCCCTACGATCCATTCGTTTTTATGGCTAGAACTGAGGCGACGAAATGTTCGCCTCTGCTCGAAACAATGCTCTTAGTTTGTAACTTTTATGCTTGCTGGAAATGAAAAGTTGTTGATCGATTTCCAAAATTCAACACTGTCAGCACAGATTGTTATTTGGAAAGAAAATATAGTAGGTGTAAAGAAAAACGCAAAAATCCGTTTCCGAGTGCGATCGATGTTCGTGTGTGATAATCGTATTTTTTTAAAGTGATTAGTGTTGGGATTAAAATTTAGAGCATGAATCCATTGCATGATATCGTGTTATCATTGATAGAATTGCCCTTTTCAAGGCGTTCCGCCAATGAAAAACACGAAATCATTCACACAAATAGGCCCACACCTAAGATAAGTATTTTAAGTAGTGATAAAAAAAGATGGTCGTCAATATAAACGCTCTTTTCAATTAAATTGGTATGAAACTCACAAATGGATTTGTGGAAGTACCTTCAAAGAACGTTTGTATTGTTGGCCATGCTTATTATTAGGAAAAATGAAAAGCGTCTGGACAAGCGATGGATATGCCGACTTTAAGAATTTTTCGAGAGCAGTTAAAATGCATGAAGCATCTCGAGAGCATATTCAAAACTCGCTAAGTATTGTGCGGATGAGTTTAAACATGACAACAATTGAAGATGCTCTAATGGAAAACGCTCGGTTATCTAAGATAGCATACAACGAAGATATCCGCAAAAATCTTTTGCTGATGACTTATCTAATCGATACAACAATTTTATTAGGGAAACAGGAACTTGCTTTTAGAGGGCATGATGAATCTGACACTTCTCTGAATAAAGGAAATTTCAGGGAATTATTTAACTGTTTGATCCGGCGTAACGGCGAACTTGTTAAACATTTAGAAGGAAAAAATGTTTTCACGGGGCAATCCAAAACGATTCAGAATGAATTGATTTTTTGTATTGAAGACTATTTAAAAGACTACATAAAAAAGAGATATCAGATGCACTGTTTTTTTCAGTAATAGTAGATGACACGACAGACATTGTGGCAAAGACACAATGTTGTATAACAATAAGGTATGTGAACAGGAACGCGGAGCTCAAAGAAGGTTTTTATGGATTTTTTGATGTTTGCTTGGATTCAAGAGCTAGTGCACTTTACACCTTACTAGTTAGTGTTTTGGAACCATTTGCATTCAGACAAATTTAGTAGAACAATATTATGATGGAGCTGCAGTTATGGCTGGAGATTTGACTGGTTTAAAAACAAGAATCAAATCTGTCGCACCTCAAGCACTTTATACTCATTGTGCTGCACATCGTTTGAATTTGATTTTGCAACAAGGATCGAACTATATTAAAGAAAGTAGAGTGTTTTTTGCAACTTTAAAAGGTTTACCAGCTTTTTACATAAATCATACAAACGTACGTCTATTTTGGACAGATTACTAAAGAAAAGAATTCCTCAACCTTGCGACACAAGATGGTATTCTAGATCGAAAATTGTACATTTTACCGCAAATAATTGGGAGAATCTCAGACAAGTTTTTCAAGACATGATCGAGAACACAGAGTTAGATTCAGATTCAATACATCTCGCAAAAGGTTACTTAAAGGAATTTTATGATTTTGAGTTTGCCTTGACATTTGCATTCAACATTTTTTTTTCAACAACTGATATCTTTTTTGAAGTTCTTCAACTTAGTAATCTTAAAATTGATTTTTGTGTTTTACAATTAAAAATAGTACTAGATAGATTGAAAGATCTACGAATAGAATCAACGGTGAAGTGTATTTTTCAAAAAGTGGAAACTTTAACTGAATTGCCCCAAAATAGACATAGCTGCAAGATGAGTCCATCCGATTTTTTCGAGAAGTGGAAAGTATTATTTTATGAAATTTTGGATTGCATTATGTTCCAAATTAAAGTATGGTTTGATGACTTTCACAAACTAGAGTTTATATCACTATTTAATATCTCCAAGTATCGAGAGTTTTCAAAACAATTTCCTACTAATTTAATGAGTTCGCTACAAAAAACCTTCCAAAACATGTTTGACATGGATCGTCTTAAAAACGAGTTAAGTATCATTTATCTAGATGCACAATTTCATGAAATTAGTTTTTCTGAAATGCTTAAGCTTTTAAACGATTAAGGGCTGGTATCAATATTTTCCGAAGTACATAGACTCGTAACATTGATTTTAACTATCCCATGTCACAACTGTGCTGGCTGAAAGAGATTTTTCATGCTTAAAGCGAGTTAAAACTAATTTGCGAAATATATCTCAAGAGCGACTTTCCGCTTTGTCAATTATGTCAATTGAAAAAGAACTTTTGGTAGAACAAACTGAAATGAATAGCCAATTTTATGATTTAATAAATGAAAAGTTTGCTGCCTTAAAAGATAGGCGAATTTATTTAATATATAAGAAGTAGTATACGTTTAAGTAAAAAAAACTTACATAATCCTTCATAAAATTGTTTGAATTGTTTTTTTAATCGAAAATGATCGAAAAGGATACAGATGCTGTCAGTTTATTTCTCATTTTTATTTTGCTTGATTTCGAACGTTGAACATAATTGCAAAGATTTTCGCATCTCAACGTTGAAAAAACGTATGTATAAAATTTTAAATGCATGTTATGAATTTGAAAGTTGAAAGGAAGTTATTGTGAATTGCATCAACATTTATAACACTTCCATAATGTTACTAGTATTAAGAAAAATGAGCACCTTGTTCAAATCTTAGCCAAAAATTGAGAATATGAAGCATTCGTAACAAACTATCTCTTATACCGATATAAATCGTCTGGGAAGTGTACGAAGAAAATGAAAAACTACTTAGGGAATATATTGCACATGAACCATGCAACCGAAGAGTGATGGATGACTGGTTGGAGAAGACGGAGGTGGTTTTAGTCGGTAAAAATCCGACATGCCAATAAGCAGGAGCGAATCGGTATCTTTTGAAGATTTCCACCCCCAATGACGAAAAAAAATTAATGAACTATGGATATACCTCTAAACAAACATATCGTTTTCAGATAACTTTAAAAATCAAATCGTATCAAAATATAATAATAACCTCCTTTACAGTATCATTTTGAATGGTACCTTGAGCCAGCTGCAAGCTTGAATTTTTTTATGATTTACGGTTTGTATCGAAAATCATCTTACCTTATTTTTCGCCTCACGTACTTATTGTGCCACGAGCCGCCACTGATGCGAAACAACTATGTGAACCCTCTACATATGCTACAAACAGTTTTGCACACAACGATGATTTGTTTCAATCTACTAAGTATTTCAATAATTGAAATAATTGTTTGTTTTCAAATAATTTTTCTGGCTTTTCGCTTAAGGGGTTACATAGGTCTTGAAGGAAAAGTTGTAAAAAATTTCAGCTTAAAATATTGAAAATTGTCAATTTTCCTGCAGTTTTCCTCGTCCAACCTTTTTTTACGGTAGGCAGAATATTTCGGGACAGGTTCATCTCAAATCAAAAATTTCTTATAGCTTCTGGCCTTGCTTCGTGATTAGACGAAGGAATTAAAAAAATGAAATTTAAAGTTTTGAAATAAGTTCGTTTTTAAAACATTTTTTTCGTACAAAACAAAAACGAACGGACCGAATTTTCATTCCTTTCCTTTCAATCACGAGACAATACTACAAAGAGGAATTCTGCAAAGTTTCAGCAAAATTGGTCGATTTGTTCTCGAAAAATCGTGCCTACCGCACAGAAAATTAAATTTTCGATTTAATGATTTAAAATATTTTTAGCGACTTATATCGAAGCGTCCACGTTTTGTGGTTCGCGTTCGCGTTGTGAGCACGTATTCAGCTTTCCTGGGCCTTTACACTAAACAACTAAAATAATTACACTTATCCCCATGCAAAGAAGAAGGCACTGCGATGAACATTGTACATTTTTTACACATGATACAATAGGGTCCAAATAAAAGAATCGATAGATCTTTGAATGTACTTTTTAAACACGACTCTCAATAGAAAACGAAATTCTAGCACATTTGTAAGAACACGATTTCACGGTCGATTTTTCAAAAAAAAAAATCAAAGCTCCGCAATATTTTTGATCAATTTTTCATAAACGATGGTGAATTGTCACGAAAGAGAGCTTATTCTTTAAAACCTATTTTTGAGTTTTCTGTTTCAGATTTGCAAGTTTTGAGAGTTTCTGTCGCCCATGCGATGGGGTAGTTTTCGAGGTGTCAATGTTGGCGCTCTTTTCAAAACAGTTATATAATGGAAAATTAAAAAAAAATTGTACTTGCAAAAGATACATGTATTGTAGAAAAAATTGCATGTTCATATGTAATGAATTATCTGAGAGAAAAATTCATACAAATTTCCTACTTTTTGGCCTTTTAATGTGTACTAGTACCTTAAGTGCGCGTCGTATCACATGACCACTGTAGCCATCATACGATCAGATGGACTCGCGAAAAGTCAAGTGTCAGTTATGTCATTTTTCTCGCGTTCATAAAGTGAATCACTGAAAGAAGCGCAACGTATTTGGTTTTTGAAAAGTAATATCAAACCAATTTTACTACAAGGGGTCAATTGACTTATAGCAAATTTGGAACGCACTTGAATGAAAATTTCCAAAGCTCTTTTGGTGTCGCTTAATCGGAACGAGTCCGATTTTTTGCGTCGATTTATAACTGTAGATGAAACATGGATCCACCACTACACTCCTGAGACGAAAGAACTGTCAAAGTAGTAAGTTGCAAAGGGTGAACCTGCTCCAAAAAAGGCAAAGACAGTTCCGTCGGCCGAAAAGGTTATGGCGACTGTTTTTTGGGATGTCTTGTTTATTTGTTAGGCCAGAAACTTTCCAGACAACCCTCGTATCATGTGTCAATCGAAGATATTTTTACAACAGCCTCTATCCTCATGTTAGCCAAACAACAGCACTACCTTATTTTTGGAAAAAATGTATTTCAATACTTTGTAGAGTTTCGGGACAGTATTTGAATGGCGTATTTTTTGAATAACGATTTATAAAAAGACATTTTGCAACAATTTTTAAAAATTATATTTAGAGCAACCGCTTTAAAATAAAAAATAGATCGTTTAAAATTTCAAAATTACTTCAGATCAGTTTCAGAAAAAAATACAATTATTATCATTAACACAAACGTTTTTTAAATCATTGAAACTCTTAGAACCTCTTTAAAATTAATCAATCTTATTCTTTCTTTACCATTTCAGGCTCATCATACCAAGTAGGAACGATTCTACCACAAGAAACTGGAAATTGTTTACAATGCGTTTGTGCCGAGGGTAGCAATTCAAATGATCCACCACGTGTCACGTGCAGTCCACACAATTGTCCACCATTGGTGCTGCCAGATCTGTTCGACACAACGGGCTATTGAAATGTCAATTTGACATAAGAAGAAGTTATCTAAAAAAAAAGCAACGGTTGTATGTACACTTTTGTTTTTAGTTCATAGTGCACGCATCCACACACATGTACATGCATACATGAGTGTATGCGTAAAATATTTTATAAATCTATGAGAGATATAATCAAATAGGAATTCTAAATAAGTTGAATATAGATACTTATCATCGTTATTCGTTTACCGTTACGTTCAAATTTGTTTATTTTTATGAACGAAATTAGAAATATTTGTTTGATTACATATTGTGTGAGTTGATAATAATGCAACATATAATGTTTTATAAAAAAAAACATATAAACAAATGAATGTTTATTGGCAAAAGTCTATGGAAATTTTTATAAATGAAATCATAAATGCGATTGATGACGCAAAAATTTTTTTACTAGACAATGGAAATTATTTTTGATAGTTCTATGGCTTACAGCTATTTAATCAATTAAATGTTTATTTTCATATAGCAATCGTAGAAAACATTATACTAGATCCGACAAAATATTTAACGCTGCATTCTGAATTATTTTGTTCATTCGGTTGCAAATTTTGATTCTAATCGAAAAGTTTATCAAAAAGTTTTATGCCTTCTACGTTTTTTTTGAACAAAATTAAGATAGGTGTGATGGAATGTAGCATTTTTTTCCATGGTTACTTTTAATGTCCTTCAATATTCTTTGTCACAACGAGGCTAAATTAAGGTGTCTACCATAAAATATGAGCTTTCTGTCTTACTGTCATTTCGTCAGCAAATATCAAGCTTGCGACTTGAATATATCAGCAGCTGTTAAAATAGTTATTTTCGCTATGAGTATGTGAAGCACTGATTTATCGAGTGTTTCGTTCGTGTGACAATCACACGAGTTGAGCACGGCTCGAAACTCGCGAATGATGAATTCTATTTTTCAACACAAGCATCCAAGGCGGTGTGTCGTGCGCCTGGGGAAAGGGGATTGCATGTCAGCTGTGTTGAGTCGCTTTACATATGTGCAGGTTAGAGATTAGATGCACTGGCTGCGCCAACTTCACGTGGTAAACGCAGTTAGCGAAACGTTTCGCGCACTCAGAGACGCTCGAAGAAGAAGAATTAAACTGAATTCAACGACATCGACTTTTAGAGTCGCGTCATTATTTCACTAAACTGCATTTCGCGAATCGATGTCAACTTCTTGACGAAGAATGAACTGCGGACTCATTATGAGCTCTAGTGTGTCAGTAGTAATAATCATGTTCATATTATTTTATGAGCTTAATGCACTGACAGTTGACATGGCAATTTTACGTTGAAAACACATTTAGTGTCAGGGAACCCTATCAAAGTACCAATATATTCTACATCATACAATAAATTCTATTTTAGAGAATTTATCGCCAATCTGCTTGCCAAGTGAAGTGATTGTTGCGACAAGAAGTGGAGTATGCGTCAAAACTTCCATTTTCATCACGCTCTAATCTACGCAATCCAATTAATATCGAGACAAGGTGGTACATGCATACTCTACTCATCTCAACCGTTCTGTCCTCACCCTTTCAGGACTCACAAGAAGCACTGTACATAACTGTTGACTTTGCATTATTGCATCATTATCTCAGCTGCCATCACCACTATAGCTGTTGTACGTTAAAAGCTCATATCTATTCATTTGGAGGCAACTCATCCTTCTGGTCGCGTCTCGAGCTGAACACCTTCTTCGCACGAAATAACTTCTGCCGCCTTCATATTTTATGATCCTTCTCACCATTTTACACTTCCCGCTTGATCTTCACGTTCTGCAAAGTTTGAATTTAATTTCATTTAATGTCGCCGAAAAGTCTCATTCGTGCCAGGGAGTAAAGGATTTGAATAGTTATGAGACAATTTCATGAGAGATACATTTCTCAGATAATTTCGGCAGTGTTTCACGAATATTCGAGGATGCTTATAAGAAGGTTATCTGTTTTCGCATACATGCACACATACCGAGATTCCGCTGTTGGTGAAGCAGAATAATCGCAAGACGAGTCTGAATGTGTGGGTGGATGGGAATATCCAACTGGATGAAAAGTATTCCCAGAAATGCAAAAAGAAGAAGCAGATGAAGAAAGTGTGTCAACTTTCAAAATGGGGATATGGAGTAATTTGTGAGAACAATTTGATTATGGTTTGGCGTGCATAAGTAACAGAAACTCGGAGTATTTAACGGAAGTGTGCATTTAGTTTTTGGGCTTAGAACTTGCAAATTGTATTAAACGTCAGTTGGATTATTTACATTGCATCGTGATTTCATGAGATGAATTGAATCCTGGCTGGGGGAATGGTTTTAATTTGTTGTAAGATAATTCACTTGATGACGAATGCGATAGAATTGGTGTTTATTCACAGGAAATACATTTGTTGATGAGCACGCAGACGATGATATGTGAGAAAACTGATAAATTAGATGATAACTTTCACCCATCAGATTGGGAATCAGTTGTAATAAGTTGTGTTTTCAGAATCTGCAACAGTCATAAAGTCTCTAGGACTTATGAATATCATTTCATGAACAAGGCAACGACCGTTGGCTTCGTTCTTCCGAGTCTATTTGGCCTCTCAAAGGCAAGAATGGTGGTGATTGCTGGCAGGCTAGCTCAGTTCAGCGCGGCCAAACATGTTTTTGCCTTCCTTTCACGTCCAACTGACAGATGATGCTCAACTACGGCGCGAACTTACACTTCATATCATCCGATTGTTCTCACTTGGATTTTGTATAGTGCCATCACTAGTGCTTTATTAAATCTTGCTCTTCTTATCATTAGTAAAACTTCTTTACTGAGTTGTCAAGCATGAATAAAACATTGGTTAGCTTATTTTACACGATGATATGATAACAATGATGGTGTTGGCAAATCCGTGACTTTTTAGCTGCCATTTAGTCATCAAGACTTGACAACATATTGCAGGGAATAACAAGCGACCAGATTATGCTACGTTCCATTCAAGCCGTTTCATTTATTTTGAATGCAAGCCATAAATTTGATGACTAAAATATAGTTTATTTTTAAATGTTAAAAATCTACTCACATCTATATCTTGATGCAAATTTCACCTGCAATTTTAATCAATCTTTTGGATGTTGACTACACAGCTCATTATCAAAATCAAACCAAGATCAAAATTCTAGTTTTCATACCATACTTAGAATCGTATAGAACAGGGTGCAATCTTACTATATACAAAACTATATACATATATCATCAAAAAAATTGTATCTATTTATTCGTAATTTAGCGATATAGACTAGGCTAAGCACTTTACTCGAATTCAATCCGAATTATATGTGAAATGAACTCATATCGACACTACTTCACAGTATATACCAATTATATATCCACATTTATACTCGCTTTCGTATTTCCGTAGTAAGTACCTATAACAAAGCATGCTGAATATATTTTCATATCAACATTTGATGTTACGATTTCACGCTCATTTGCATTTTGAACCCAATTATAAAATGAAAAATCACATTTGCTGAATATATATTTGGTTGGATAATTTCAAAAGCCGATAGAATGTTTGCCCGCAACAAAATCACCTCAACACTTAATTATCATTTTCGGTGAGTGGTTTGCAAATAATGTTTACAAATTTGTCTGAAATTTCTTCGGATTATCCGTTATACAATGTATTTTATAGCGTTTTAAGCGATTCATGAAATGAGTCGTAATTATTAGTTGGCCGGTTTACTGAAATGCGCGCAATAAATAGATAATCAGCTAATAAAGTCCTTTGAACATTTAAATGTTGCAATTCGGTGTGGATGTTTTGAATAGTATTGTCCTTAGATCTGGTACTAAGCTCCCTGTTGTTTCAATACAGCCAGTTGAAGTGATCTTAAAAACATTTACGACGAACGATGAATACCGAGTAAAGGAGGCTTCTTATAGCGTTTACAGCGAGAGCTGTTGTAACACGGGTTCGTCTCTCTCCTAATGGCCTGATGCTGGACTTTTTTCACCCTTTGAAGCAATAGTCCTATTTGGAGGCTGTGCTGTTCCCACTGTCTCGTCAATATCATAATTGTCGAAAAATTATTATTATTATAGAAATTTGAAACAAATGTACAAGTTCACATAACATGAGTCCTTTGAGCCGATGTGAATTGTATGCCATTAATTACTGTATCTTTAATCAGTTTTCACAGTCTTTTAGTACAAAGGCAGGCAATGTAATATCACGGAAAACCGGACCACCACAGAACCTTTCGTGACAATCGTATTGATTGTTTACTTTGTGGCGTTAATGCAGATGTTAAGTGTGGCAAGTGATAATTCTGTGAATATCACGCAACATTCCAATGTATCGTCAAAATGATACCTGGTGACGCTCACAAAGTTTATCAGCATGATTACCTTGTTCGACCACCACAAAAGCACAGGATACCAATCCTACCAGGTTACTTTGAAATGATCAACCACCACCAAATCGCCTTTGGCTCAAAACTTCGTCCTGATTTCAAATATGCCGAACTAAGGTTACTTCGAAAAAAGCATTCACCCAAAACGAACCGTAGACAAAAAATGCAACAGTGTATGTCCGTCGGTTAAAATATTCGAACCTCGACTTGTTTTACGCCAGATTGTTTTTAATAAGACAAATGCCGATAACAATTGAGAGCAGATTTCTTTTGGTCTACTTTTATTTTGATATAATATCGCGATGGCTGGCTGTTTGGCATTTAACAGCACTGCCAGCATTAAAAACTGTGTGTTGTGCACATGTGGAGATCAAGAGAGAGTTTGAGGTAGTAATGCCATTGAAAGTATTTTCATGTATTTTTGTCATTTCATTTAACAGATTTCACAGACGAGTTGGTGTGTTTGTCAAAGAAGTTTAAAGTGCAATATGCCAAATTTCCACCGATTACAACTAATCGAAAATCGACATTGTTTCAATTCACCTTTGTTTCAATCCACCTATGTCTTCCCGACATTCGTTCGCAGTTCCCAATCCATTTTTAATAACTTTCTTTACCACTCATCAAAACAAAATGTGTATACCATACATCAAAACAACAACAACTCAAACATTTCAACATCAAACAAATGAGAATTTAGAGACTACAATAAAATGTTATTAAGAAGCAACACATCAACCATACATATTTGCATAAGTGCGTACACACACAAATGTTTGAAATCAATTCAAAACAAATTAGTAAATAGTTTTTGATATTATAACAAATAGATGTTCTGTACAAGTGTAAGTAGCGGCCTATATATATATATTACATATATATACCATCACTTAGATTCACTATTTACATCATCAAAATTGTGGTTACAAGATTCACATATAATCTTCATCAAGAACTTCTCCATATAAACATATATGCATATATATTCAACATACAAACATATATCATGTGCGAAGGCTTTGAACTTCCAGTTTACAATAGAAACAAATATTCTTTCTTGTCTTTGGCACAGAGAAGAAATGGAAAAAAACGTAATATAGAAATATATTAAATAATTATATATATTACAAAAGACAAGCATTTAGTCCTTGTCCATATACGAAAATGTGAGTAGGATTTGAATTGATGTGGTTAGAAACGAGTACGGATTTTTCAAAACGGCTTCGAGTTCGTACTACACAAAGATTTCATTGTTATAAGTAAGTAGATAGTGTTATATATATATTATTATTATATGATAATATAAAAAATAATAAAATGCTATGTTGACCAAAAGGACGTTAATTATTATTAACATTGTATAACAAATGTATAAAAAAAATATATTCAATAAAAAACAAAAATACCATGGAAGTTTAACAGTTTTTAACTGGACAGTGTTTCAAAAGATATGATAGAATTTTGATTGACAACTGCAGCCCTTTTGTATTTCAAATATTTCAATTTGCAAACCGTTCAAATATTTCTTCAAATTCACCTTTCGCTGTTCGAACCTTTTCAACCCTTTTTTTAAAATGATGTACAGAAATTGATTTCGAAAAAAGTAGTGACAACAAATTCTGTAACAAATAAAATTGTAATTAACGAATAAATCAACATGAAACAATTCGAAGGATCTGACAGAATGCACTTTCTGTCATGTTATTAACTACCACTATGAGAAGTTCTTGTGATCGCTTTGAAAATTGAAATCTTCAAAATATCTTTACGTTTTGAGGTTTTAAGAGTATATTTAAAGTGCTTTTGGAAAGAAGTATGTGCGTGTGTGTATGTACGTACGTACGCTTGTCCACAGTTCATTCTACGAGCGCAACTCACGTAAAAGATTTCGGATTGACTTTGTTCAGGTGTCAATCGAAGCGTCATTGCAGTCTTAAGAGCTGATTCGAAGGGCCGCAACAAGCCGCGAGGGCTTGTTTTCAATTGGCTTCATCTTCATAGTATGATCGCTTTGAAACTTCCCCAACTGTATCAACTCAACCACTGGCTTACATTGTGTATATGTTTTTTGATCGTCGAATAGTCTTAATCCCGTTATCCAATCTTTTGTTTAAAACTATCCAGTATAAACTCACAATGTCACAATTCACACTTTTCCATTATTTTGAATACTGATTGCATTCAGAAACATCAACTCCAACGACACATCAACAGTAATTAGTGAGTCCTTTGAAATCGCAACTATTTATGTTGGCATCCCTGCAACTAACTGGTCTGACACTTCATGGACGGTTGCCTTCGCGAAACAAGCGTTAAATATACGAAATTATGTTCCTCCACTTTCACAACATGTCGGAGTGGCTTTTATTTGAATTTTGATGAGAGCTACAAAAGTAAATCAAATAACAACAACGTAATGATGATGACACGAGTCGAGCACAGCTCGGACAAAAAGTGTTAATTGAAAATGCTAATTGGGACATTTCAGGAATGCAGCTTTTATGCAGTCGCAAATATTTAAAACGGCACGAGGGGCGCTCTCGTGACGCGATGCAATGAAAGTTGTTGTGTTGTCGTGGCAGCGGTTTGCACTTAGCGCTGCTGTCGCCATGCAACTGCAGATTTGTAAGCAAAAAAGTTTTTTTGTTGGTAATTAACTGCCAGATTGCGACAAGTTTTGCAGTCTATACTCAAATCCAATAGTTTATGTAGCAGTTTAGTTTTAAGGACAAAGTAGACATATTTGATTCAAATATAAAATGGTAGCTTCAAACAAATAGAAAATTTAACGCCATCTTAATGTTCTGACGTTTTCACAAAACCGACAAGACAGGAGTGTAAGAAAACCAAAGAAAAAATTTTTAAATGTCGACCATGAAATGGAATGCGCCTTGCGAACAAAAAAAATTTCTCCTATTTTATCGTGCTCATCAAAAATCTGCAAAATTGTTGCTCTTTGTTACTTTTATTTTTTAATTGGTGTCAACCGCTCGAATTTGTTTGGAAACAACCTGTTTTAGCATTGTCAGCATTAATTAAAGACATGCCAACTAACCGTAAAAAGGAAATTTCGGTAAAGGTTACGATTATGGCCCCCACCCTCGATGGGGATGGGAATAGGAAGAATCGAAAGTGGGGTGCCCCTACTACTATGGCATAACAATTTCGCAGCGGTCACGGCCCCATAAGAAGTTATGGGTGTTCCTCCCACTGAAGAAAAGATTATTAAATCTATTTTCAGAGTGATTTTTAGACTTGTTTAGAAGTCGAAATTTTTTTTAAAAAAAAATTTTCTAGTAAAATAATAAAAAAAAATATGAAAAATTCAAAAAAATATAAAAAAAATGATGAATGCCCCGGGGTCGCCTCACCCGCCCGGTGGGTGAGGGGATCCGGTGGCGGAGGGAGGGATTGCAAAACGTGAGTCCAAAGTGTTACCCCTGTTTATATTACATTTATGGTAAAAATTACATTCATCAAATTTTTAATAATTGTTTAATTGTTTTTATATTTTTTAGTTAATTTTTTTCAATTTTTTACAAAAACAAATTATTTTTTTAAAAATATTTTCGACTTTCAAACAAGTCGAAAAATTGCTCTCCAGATCTATTTTACGGTTTCATATGATCTCTGAAAATAGGCAAAATAACAATTTTTGTTTCGGGGGAACCTCCATAACTTCTTATGGGGCCGTAACCGCTGCGAACTTTTTATGTCATAGTAGTAGGGGAGCCCCCTCTTTTGATCCCCACTACTCCTACCCTCTTCGGGAGTGGAGGCCATAATCTTGACCTTAACCGAAATTTCTTTTACAAAGCTTGTAGGGTCGCACGGTGTGGTGGATTTCTTTCCATTGCCGTTTTTTTTCTTCCGTTTGTTTAATCCTTTTTGAATTCTTCGCTATTGTGTAAGTGGCAGCTCTTTACATTGTCACAAACCCCTTGAACTAGGCTTGCTCCATCACCTGCAGTTGAAATGCAATATTGTCGCGTGAGCATACTAAAAAAAAGACAATGGAAAACAGCCAGCTGGCTTTGAATATAGAAGACCATTACCCAAGCATGATCAAGATGGTCCACGAATTGTTGAAGAAGTTGAATTTTTGTCAGCAAAGGTGCGCAATAATGGTGCCTAATAGTGGTTTTAGTGATCATTGATTTGCATTTAAAACTGAAGATAAAACAATTAAACTTTCCAACGATAATAGTCGGCTAACTAAATTTACTGCGTGGTTATCGATAAATGCATTTTGGGCTGCTCTTTTTGATCGAATTTTTAGAAATGTGATTCGGGAAAGCTTGAGAAAATTGCTCACACCGTTACATGTTGATCTGAGCTGTTTTGCCAGCAACCATCGCACCTCTAGCTTGGTAGATGCTGAATCTAAATTCGTCCATCCATGAAAGCATTTTTTGCCTCGTCCCTGCAACTGAGCGTCTGTGAGGTTTATGAGGTGGAAGTCCCAGCAACTTCGAATTTCGGAACGATTACAATGATTACAAATGCCAAAAATATACAAATCGAAATAAACAACACCGCCCGCATTTAAAGTATGCACCATTTCCTGTCTGCTTGCCTTCAACAGGAATGTATCGTTCTTTAAAAAAACTGAGAAAAAAATTCAAATTTTGCTGCAGTAGTCCTACCAGTGCAACTTTAATGTGTGCACACAGCAGAAAAATAGGTCTGGCCGCAGTATGATGCGTTTTCTAGCGCTCTGCGTGCAATTCACTTGTTTCGCTTCAAAGTGAACCTAGAATCCTTCAAGTCATGCACATTATTTCCACATTCTGCATACAGAATGTGTGGCATGTTCCTGTTGAATTTCTTTTTGCTTTGCATAGCCACCAAAAACAAAACGTTTGCCTTGTGGCAACGTCTTGTGCATTTTAATTTTTAAAATTAAAATCCTGCCACTAGTTTGCTGTGCTGTATCTTAATCTTAATGATATCCTTCAGATTAATGGCTCAACCTGATTACTCGCTTCTTGGATGAGTGAGAAGTTCATGTTTGTTGCTTTTATACATTTATTTTGATAATTTACATTTTTTTAAAATTGTTTTCAATTTTTACATGAACTTTTAAAGAGTGGTTTAATGGATTTGTGGTTAATGTTAGGCGTTTTAAGTGAAATCAAGAGAAAACTACAATTAAAAACCAGAACTTTATTGAGAATAATATAATTATGATCCTTGGATATCTTTCTCTGTCTAGAGCCACCAAGAATGAGTAAGTGACGAAAGGCTATAGAATTGAAACTTTTTTGATTATTTTAACTGAACATTCAGCTGTAAATTTCAATTTTGACGAAACGCAATTTTAAATACTTGGATATATTAAGAGACACAAATAAAACACCTTTAAAAAATGCCTAGGGTTGTGACAGTGGCCAAATTATGACATTGTTCCATTTTAACACTGCGTTATGTATATACGTTCATTTTAGCCAACGTTATATCTAAAAAAACCCTGCTTCATGCAGGAAGAACAGATGAAAAAAATAATTGCTAATTCCCGTTTCTATGTTAACGTAACGTGAAAATTGTTTTCGAGCTTTCAATGATTGATGACGTTAACACCATACGCAAACGTCAAAAACTTCCTTCTCCTCTAATTATTTCTTATCTTGCATCGTGAAAATCGGCAACGGTAAAGTAGAAGACAAAGCGTCATGTCTTGTTGCAATCTTATGTGATTTAATTTGCGAAATTGTTTTTTTTCCCGGACTTTTGAATAAATGGATTGAAATTAAGCAAAGTGTATACGAGATATCATCGTACTACCATTAGCTAGTCTGCCAGCAATCACCAATTCATTCGCTTTTGAGAAACCGTACGAATCATTCAGTATGACATTATCGCTCATTGCTTCATTTCTGATCTCGACATCTTTAAACACACATAGACCTGAAAGTCATACAATGGCACATAAAAAAT
This sequence comes from Oxycera nigricornis, assembly GCA_963942545.1. NCBI lineage: Eukaryota > Metazoa > Arthropoda > Insecta > Diptera > Stratiomyidae > Oxycera > Oxycera nigricornis. The sequence continues at coordinate 122,372,134 of OZ012659.1, read as the reverse complement.
CCAGTGGAATTTCAAATTTAGTGAGTTAAATTGTTAAAATTGCCAATGGTATATAGTATTTACAGGAAAAAATTAATTTCTGAGCACTGGAAACATAGTATCAGCAATGGCAGACTACGTTCAAGTTGAAATTGGCGTCACTTATAACATTCTCTGTAAAAAAACTGCACTCAGCTTCTTTGTCACATGTTAATTCGATTTCCGTTCCGCATTCGTTATTTTGGAGCTAACTCGATTCTCCAGATTGTGGAGAAGAAAAAATATGGATCCAAAGAATTAGGATCCACTATGGACTTTTAAAGAAAAGTTTGGTTCGAAAGATTCATATTCGCAAAGAAGCAACGCAGAAAACGTCATACTTCCTCACACGAGAAAGGACAACCAACTTCTTTTTGGAATTAGTTTATTGATGAGAATCAATTAATTGCTATTTTTAATCTGTATTTCTATGAATCTGCCAGGTAATTTAATTTAATTAGTAAAGTTCAACATTCTTTAGAAAATTTACATACCGCTCATCGGTGTACGTTTTTCAATTGCAGACCTTCGTTCCATTGATTTCAGCGATAAGCTTGATGGCTTTCATCCCTTTCCAGATGGAAAACCAGACTTGAAAGGTCCAACACACCATAATCCTTTCAGAAATGATTGTGTTTAATTTTCGAACCACTCACGAAAATCCTGATTGTGAGCACATCAAGCGCATGTAACTCATCATGCCCCACAGCGCACGGCAAATCTCGTATACGATTTATTAATTCCCTTCAATAAAATTATTTCATATCGTAGTAGAGTCGTCCTGCCAGTTCCAGTGGCTACTCATGCATCCTGATCTCACAAACAGCAGACATGTGGAATGAACTGCCACGTAAAAGGCTCATGTTTGTAAATCAGAGTCGTTGAGAATCAAGGATGATTTCAGTAGTTTTGTGACCGATCACGACTAAATCCTCAGGCACAGGCGCGATTCCCATATGCGACACGACTAGACGCTTCCGAATCCATATTTCGTCAAGAGACCCTCATCTGGCTGATTGATATGATGCAATCAGGACACATCGTGTCAGGCATGTTCTATGACCAGAGCTCCTTGCCTGGGCCTGAAATGCAGGGAACGCGTCCGACCGAAGGACGCTTCTCATAACTGTCAGCCAGCATCAATACGATGCGAGCTGATATCAAACAACCAAACAGGACCTTATCGATGCCGATAGCCATCAATAACTTGTCGCTCTATTCGCTGAATGGAATTCCAGAATGAAATTTGAATTCTGAAACGTCGCATAGAATCGAAAGAGTGATATTCATTTTTCACCCCATCCAGAATAACTGACCAACCACCACCCACACTCACCCTTCAATTTCGGCTTCCTGCTCGTCCTTTCACCTTTGTGTGTGTGTGTGTGATATATGACTTTAATCAAATTGATTGTATGCGAGCAGTGGCAAGGATACATATTGCCGGGCGACTTTGTATTCTCTTCTGAAGATGTGTTGCGTATTATTTTCTGGTCAATGAATGGAAATAACGTGAAAAGAGAGAAACTGACATAAATCACGCTTTTAGGGATGTGCGATTCATTCAAACGGGAGATGGTGATATTTTAACAAGACTGACAGAACGAATGTTGTAAATGGTGCTGGTAATTACGTAATAGAGATCTTATGTCCATTGATAAAATTTCACTACCGTTATCAAAGGGGTTAAACACGAAAAACAATCAGTTAGAAGAAACCTTAAAGACTTTCAGAACTTCCTAGAAAGTTGAAAATTCCAACCTGCATAATTCTGCAGCATTCTTGGAGTTGCAAGAGCTTCTATGCAGATCATGTTTAATTGAGAACTCCAGAACCACAATATAAAGGCATAGTTCAGTTCGAAAACAGATTGTGTATTGGCTGCAACAAATCTTTTCGCGATAAAGCTAGTAAAAGACGGGTAGTTGGAAAAGTAGGGAGAAGAGAAATACGGTCAGGTAGAAAAACGGGTATTTCGGGTGCATCATTTGCAGATAACGTAGAACAAATTTGGCATGGGTATTTTTTCGGATATAAATATCCGGGATCCTTATGATTGCTAATAGTAGCAGTTGGTTTTCAAACAGGGAAGTGAATACAAGTGAAAATACATGTAAAAATAGCAAATCATAAGAAGATGACCGAAACTAAAAAAGGCGGAAAAATAACGTTGTGGAAGAAGAAAATGACCATCAAAGCTATAGCTGCAAGGATAGGATACACTCAGTCTTCTGTAGCAAAATTTTTAAATAATTTTAAAACCACTGGATTTATAACCGCGAAAAAAGGCACAAAAGCTAAGAAAATAACACCGGCTGAAGACCGCGCTTGTTAAAGAGAATTTGCCTAACAGATCGGTTCAAAATTTCTGTAGAAAAATGTAAAGAATTTTTAGATGATACTCAAAAGCAGATAAGTGTTAATAAGTTAAGTGTATGGAGGAACATTCAACTGCAAGAATTTCTGCTAAAAAGCCTTTTTCAACGAGAGAAATGCGGAACAAACGCCTAGAATGGATTGAAAACCAGGAACATTTAACTGATCTGGATTGGCGAAGGGCATTTTCGGATGAAAGTAAATTAAATTTGTTTGGATCCGATGGCTTGCAGTACATTAGACTTAGACCTGGAGGTTAAAATCTAGGCCTTTATTGACGAAACAGTGAATTTGGCAGTTTACAAGGATATTTTCAATAAGTATCTCCTGCCTTTGATGGAGAATCACTTTTCTATGTGTTCTCACTGTATTTTTCGAGACAATTCTGCACCGTGCCAAAGTCGTAAGTTTTATATTATTTTTATAATATTTAATATATAGAACATATAAATATAAATATATATATATATCTATATATATATTTTACCAGCGTTAGTTTTCCTCAGTTTTAAATTAAGGAATTTCTTGTCAAAAAATAAATTTCTTAGTCATATAGCCAGAGAATAGCCCGGATTTTAACCCAATATAAAATTTGTGGTACATTATGAAAATGAGAGTTTATAAAGAACATCCTACTACAATAATAAAAGCCAGTTTTATTTTAGAGAAAGTATGAAATGACGAATGTAACATGTAAACCTGCTGAACATTGGTTACTCCTCATTATTACGGAGGAATGAACCAACGCCAGGGAAAGTAGACCTCGCTTCTCCGATTCTCTGTTTTCACCATGGTCAGTCATTCCGAGCAGAATTGACTGGACCATATAAAGAAGTGAGATAAAGGAATCGATCAACATATACACTGATGGATCAAAAATGGATGGAAGAGTTGGCTTTGGCGTTTTCTCAGAACATATACATATACAACTAACTAACCATGATGTGAGAAACTACAAAACGAATTACATATTGCAAGATTTGATAAATTCAATGCTATCAAGAATCAAATTTTTCTATTACTACATTGTTAATTGGTTGTAATATTATGTTGTTAGCTTTTAATTTTTTTAGTTCTTACTTGAAATTTCAAAAATCTCAAACAAACTCAAAACGGCTTCACGCATGGCAGTGCTACGATATGAATTTAACATGTGAGTTTGCGTTTGAGGTTATGTCTAAATCGCAATACTGCCTTCACCAGTAATGCATGGAATGCCATATTTTCTTTTGTTTTGACAGCATGAAGAACGGCGAACTAGCAATTTCAACCTTGGAGCACTTTATCCAGGATATGAACAAGGAGTGCCAATTTCGATTTGAAAATCATTGCAAATATTGCAATAATGTTTGTGGCGAAAGGTATTTTAAAGAAAGTCGATATATTTATCGGTGAATACATAAATCAGAAAAGTCATATGAAACTACTCAGTTAACGGTGTGCATTATTTAACAACAATTTAACATGTTTTTATTTCAAAAAGGAAAATATCTGTCCGTTAGTCAAATTTTCATAATTTTTTCGTTGCGATTTTTCCAAATCAATATTTGTTTAATACAAAATCTCCCAGTTTTCATCGCGTTTTGTCCTTGCAAATATATTTCTTAATGATTCTTCCATTTACAGAAGACCATGTCTCAACAGAAATTTACAGCACATTTATTTAATTTTCTCGCGAGACTAATAACTTTTCCATTTCCTTCCATCTAGGAATGTTAGTTGAAAAATCTACCAGCCACATCGTATAAATTCGTCCTGCAATCAGCAGAAAATCTACCAAAATTATTTTGTTGGAACGTTACAAGAAAAACACATGACGACTTTTTGCAAGAGGACGTGCCAATGGCAAACATTTACAAGTGAAGAATTTATCTTGGTCGTATATTTTGGTAATTGGAATCGGGTTTTAATTAAAGGCTCAGGCGTGTGGAATGTCGCCTGAAGAGACAAAACCAGTTTGTGAAAATCCTCCACCGCTGAAAGTTTATTTTCAAAAACGATGACGCTCAACTTTTCAAGATGGATTCTTGGTTGAAGCCTCGAATGATGTAGTTTCATGTTTCTTGTTTGCTTGGGTGTTAATATAAAGGGAAGTTAATTCAAGTTTGTACTATGTGTGGTGAAGATAAACATGCAGGATAGGAGTAGTTTTTATCCTAGTGTGGCGCTTTGTAAATATTTGATGGAGTCGAGAAATTTTGTTTGAATTGCTTTCCGTTATGTTTAGAAGCTAGAATTCTTTTTATCTAGGGTATGACATGGTTAGCAGTCTATTAGATTTGATTGTATGAAATTTACATAAACCGTTCAGGGGATTTTTACTGTCGCTTCCCTCCAGAATGAACGAATCTAGCGATTGAACTCTTTCAGGTGGATCCACGTTAATACAAGGACGATGTAAATACAAAAAAAACTTTCGTGTTCACGCATCCTCAGTGCTTCAAGGTGAATCCATGTTAAGTAAATACAGTCACCTTGAAGCGACCAAAGGATCCAAACTGTAACACTTACATATCCTTCGTTCTAGCGAACAAACAAAACGCAGACCTACTCCCAACATTGTCCTACATTCAAGACTCACTAGCGACTATGCTTCACTTGCTACTCAAGTGCTGTTCGTCCTTTGCTGCTATCGCAAATGAAATATGCCTCGCAAGTTCTGCAGGTAAGGAACTGGTAATTATGTAGAAATAGGAAAAAGGCAACTTTATTTTCTTTGACATGGCAACTAGGAACTCGCTCGCTTCATCATGTTCCTAGTTTTGTTTGTCCACAAGTTTGTACTGCGTGACTCCAGAAAAGTTTTCATTCATTAGGGTTTTTCTAGAATCCCTTACCTTGTGCGTTCCTGCATTATACCCCCATTCCTATTCTTTTTCCACCAAGATGGCTTCCGTCTTACTTCGCTTCACTTTGCTTTGCTTTTGCCGTGCCACTTGAAATTTCCTTTCGTTTTACACCTAATAATTAAAAGTTTAAATACAGAAAGGGAAGTGATGGCTCGTAATTATACTTTTCTGTTCATTTTACTTCAAAATTAATTTTTGAAAAAAAAAACACTCTGCAAAGAACATTCACTTTGGAGGGATAGCGTGCAGTGAACTTTTTCCAAAGCTGGGAGGAGGAATGGGAGAAAACCGATCATTATGGTCCTTAATTACTTGTGGTGAATGTGGAAATAAAGGATTTTTTTTATTTTGGAGACCGAAGCAATAACGACACGCTAATCGGTATGGATATTATTTGCTTTCAGGTCAATCTTAATCAGGATATCAGAAGATCAGAGATTCATTTTCGATGAAAAGGTTGTGAATTGATGAGGTCTTTAATTGTACTGGTATTTCTTAGCCATAGTCTCTTTTGAAAGTTTCACTTCCTTGAAGCAAAAGCTACACTCAAATTGCTTCGTTCATAAGGAGACGTGATAGCTTCTGATGGAAACATAATTGGAATCCTTTCATAAGTAGACGGGCTACGAACCCAAAGGTAACGAACAGCACGAACGTCTAAACAATCACATCGTCAAGCCTCGTTTTACACGCCATCTATTCTCCAGTATCGTTCTTCACGTGAGAGACAGAATAATATCAGCGCTGACACCTTATTCTATGAAAACAATGCCATTTCATAGAAAAACCATTACTTTGGTCATGAGCGAAATTGTAATTTATCTTGTTGCTTGTCAACTGGCCAAAGTGGAAATTCCATAGCCTCTAAGATAACATTCGTAGGGATGTTGTGACGCCACGCTATGCCCACACTATGCCTCACCAAACCACTTACGAAGCTCTCATCCTGGCTTGGATCTTAGTTTAGTTTCGCTTGGTCAATTCCCTACCATGTAAAGCTCATAAAGAATTCACCTCTGTTTTTCATACTACTTCCAACTAGCTGAATCATTTATGTCCTTTAAAATGGTACAAGGAACACTGAAAGCACACAAGTGAGTGGAATTCTGTAAAAGACATTTTCTTTCACTTTTCGAAATATTTATCTAATTCAGTGGTTCACCTTTAGTTTGAAGTAGAAAGAAAGTATATTTTAAGGAGTATTGAAGCAGAGATGAGCTATGGTTCTGATCTAGAAAAAAAAGTTAACGGGGCTCCAACAAAGTGACATCATTCATCTTTCAGCAACATACATTATAATATAATTTACCCACATAAATTATTAATGTCATAGCTTTCGTGGAAACTAGATGCATTGAAGTCAACTTGCAAGTTGACCGCTGTTAACGTATCAATTTTTTTTGGGACGACTTTCTTTCAACAGTTTTCAGTGCCTTGTTATTATTATTGGTGCTAATTAAAAAAAAACAATTGAATTTAAATAGCCAGAAGCATAAACAGTACAAATTTTGCCTCAATCACATATAACTGTCAACTGCAGACATTTCATAACGCGAATTTTGACGTATCTGAAATGACATTTAATATGACAGACAAAGATTTAGAATATGTTCAGTATATTTGCGCATTGAACGACAAGTTATTTATGTCTATAATTAACAGGTTGCATGAAGGCTCCAATCAGTCCTGATTTACGAGTATGAAACCCTATTATCTATTAAAAAAGATTGTTATTTGGAGCAGATTATGTATTTTCTATGCATTAAGGTGTGTGTAAGTGAACATAACATGTCAGGGCATGGGTAATAATTGAAATTTCTTCACTGGACTTATTACTTCGATTGTAGAGTTTGTAATAAATATCTTACTAAAGATTGCAAACGTATCTTAATACCTTGTGACAAACTATTTGCAAATAGCTGCTAATATTGATCAAATAAAAATTCATAAAAACCATCCTAAATGGAAACTATTTCAACAGGAGCAAAGAGACTATTATCTGCCACTTTTCTTGAATATCGAGATGAATTGAAGTCCTTTAAACGGCCTACAGACGACCAACCTGGTTGTCAACTAAGTCGTCAACCTGGTTGAGGTTGAGACTACAGACTGAACAACCGAGTCGTCAACTTGAACGTCAACATCACTTTGTCGAAAATTTCATGGTGAGAGGACGTCTGCTCAGACTATGTACGGTAGATAATTTTCATACGCTTTGTTCAAAATGAGAGATGAAATATTTTTCTCATATTTTATTATTGATGAACTATGTGAAGAAGGGATTTTCTTCACAAAAATTGATCGATTTGCACAATTTCGCTATTGAAACTTAACGACGTGCACTCGACAAATTCTTGACTCGAAATGATGTTGACGTTGATGTCTGTCAACATGGCCATAGACAGCAAAACATGTTTGTCAACATTAAGCCCCTCCCACAAAAATCACAAACATTTGATTTTACTTCAACCTCAACTTCAACATGAACTTCAACCGTCAACATGCCTACAGACGTTCAACATTGATACCAACATGGCAAGTTGACGACTTAGTTGACAACCAGGTTGGTCGTCTGTACGCCCTTTTAAGCGTACAAGAATCAAGATCCGAATTAAGCAGTAGGTAGACTAGACTACAAGGATACACCTTGAAATAGGAAGATGGAGCGTTGAAAGTGGAAAACATGCATCCCAGCTCCGCATAAGTTATCTCACGTGCAAATACATAGTTCAAGAGCTTCTCTCAACTTGGTCCTGTCTCATGAATAGTGAACAGACACTAAATAGCTCGCTTTCGATTGTATTTGGATGTCTTACGAGCAGTGCTGCAATATCAGCAAGTGCCATCAGTCTTACTCCATGTCCGGGCAAATGGTGGTTCCCTTCAATGAACGTCTCCTCCGCAACCAATAGTGAGGGTTGTACACAGAGAGAAATCCTGCAACAAGGTAGTTGCATTGGAAACTTGATTTAGTTCGTTGGAAATACATAGTTGGATTGAGTTCAAAGATATTTTTTTGGTAGGAACAAATATTTATCTTTGGATTTCATTATCGTAGTCCTTATTTTGTTTGTCTTATGAGATTTATAAAAATTTAGATAAACAACTGATGTGGATAGAAAAAAGGAAGCAAGATCAAATGCTTATTTTCTGAACTAATTGAATGAGGGTGATTTATTCCACTGGGAAGGTTTGAACAAGTGTTCATTATCATTGAACAACTAATCACAAGAATCAAACTAGGAACTACATTTCTACAGACCAAGTTATTTACAAAATGATCCATTAAAATATTCTAAACGTTTTATCAATTTCGGCAAAATAACTGAAATCCACTGGACTAACTGGGAAGTATGGAGGACACCAAAATAAGCGTTCTAATGATACAAACAATTGAATAGTACGAGAAGCATTAGAGAATGTCGAATGTTAAACGATGCCCTGGAACATGGTTTGCAATGCAATAATTCCTAATACAAAGCCAGGTCATATCGCAGCATTCAATTAATCATGGTGCACAATACCGTAAACATTGATTCAATGCGTTTATAGGCACTCCCATTGTATTGCCCCTATTACATTCTTATCAAAAGGACATAGCGCGACCAAAACGATCCAATCATTTCCTCCTCAATCGCAATATTAATCACAGACTGGCAATGTCGGCCCCGAAACGATGACTTTAATGCCCAACAAATCTTAAATTGCCATCGGTTGGTATTAGCTCGGCCGCACCAAAGTCATCCCCGACGAAGGTTTATTGATCATTAAGGAATTATGAGACATCCCATCTACTTATCACGCTTGTAAATGAATGACCGTTTTGTGCACATTACGTACCCCCAAATCCAATTACTTTCGCTAGATTGCGTCCTGACCAAATTGTAGGCGTTCAATGTTGGTCGGCAGGACATGTAGCATTACTCCGCATCCACCCTACGAGGGGTGGGGGATGGTACAGAAGGGTTTGTTTTGTAGCTTGTCTAGATATTCAATCACATGCCTAATTTAATATACTTGAATGGTCGTACGACCGCAACGAGCCTGACCTCGGCTCGACAACCTCGCAAAGGACTCCGACCATATTCAAAGATGCTTGCACTGTGGGCGGATAGTTTCACCGAACGTAAGAAAAATATTTTTGGGTGACCAGCAAAGTGTTCGTGGCCGTGGTCCTTTTACAAATGGACTCGGGATGGAGCGCTTCCAACACGCTTCATTTGATTTTCCATCGAACAGCAAGTGCTTCACTATCTGCTGATGTTTGCCAATGTGGTCAGGATACATGTATTGACTTCTACAGCGCCACTTTGTATGTGCAAGTTCTTGTCTGTGGCTCCCACGCCACTATCCTGGCGTCGACTTATCTCCTGTTGTGTGCCTGAACCGACCTAATGGTCGTGTCGATTGTAAAAGGGTGTAAATTGCCGTTCCATTTCTGGTTTAGACTCAATTTCCACATTATTGACTTTGAGTGAACTGCTGCCATTTGTTACTGTTCAACGTGAATGAGTTATATCCTTTGGCAGCCGACTGGAGAGTGCTATTGGACGAGATAGTGCTAATACTTTTAGCAAAGGTATTTTGTTTTGCTTGCTTGAGCAATCAGCACATTGATGTGCTCGTATGTATTGCTAGTCATTTATTCTACATGTTTCGACGAAAAGTAATAACAATTTTTCAATCATTTTAAAGCAGAAAGTATTTTTCTCGTACATCAGAAGAAGGTGGTAATGAAACTGTATAAACAACATACACGCCGCAGTAAGTATTCATGGTCGACACAGAAAGGAGACGTCATGGCGCTCAGCAGATATTTTACATGAAATTAAAGGGAAATATCTACGCCAAATCGACGATCCCTTTTGTATATTTGTTTTATGACCATCTTATGTCCTAGCCTCACAGTAAATAGCCCGGATTCCCGAAGGACGATAACCTGATGTGGCTGATAATGATCTCGCGGTTAGTAAGCAAAAGCTATGTCATTAGAAGTTTAATCAAAGAAAAAACTTTGTGGGGAATTATGTCCACACATTAAATGTATAAAAGACTTGTTGCACCTAATGGTTTAATGCAATAGACTAGATATAACAATAGTTTGACAATATCGCGTGCGTGTTTTCCCGTGTGTGTATGAACGTCGACTGCGTCAGTTGCTTGCTTGACAGTCATCGACTCCATGGCGATGCAAGCGACTCTTGTGGTGAACCTACTAATTACTAATGTCTTCAGTTCGGTCGCTACACTACTCCCTCCTGAGTAGTTTGGTCGAGGAGAACTACGTAAATTTTCTAAACAGTAAATTGTACTGTTTTGTTTGCTTGTGATTTTGGTCCTAAATATGTCCTTGGAGTAACAGTCGCTTGTGGCTGAAGATTTGGATGTGAATCGCTCGTTGATTCGCTTGAATATTCAAAATATGCTGGTTTAAGTCGATCGACGCTGACGTTCGTTGATTTTCCTTGAATTTCTAAGGTGAACACATTGTCAGAAAGTCGTTCTAATACTTTGTACGGGCCTTCGTATGGATGTTCTAAAGGCTTCTTGACTCGATCAACACGGACGAACACATGTGAACACGAAGAAAGATCCTTGTGGACGAACACCTTTCTCTTGTCATGTCGAGTTATCGGAGTTGCGCGAACTTGCTTCATATGCTCACGGAATTTCTGAACAAATAACTTTGGATCCGGTGGCATATTCACATCGAAGAAGAATTCTCCAGGAATCCGAAGTGGCGTTCCGTATACTAGCTCTGCACTCGTAGCTCCGATGTCTTCCTTCACGCTCGTACGAAGGCCAAGTAAAACTGTTGGTAGGACTTCGACCCATTCTCGATTATTGTGGCACATGATAGCAGCTTTCATAGATCGGTGCCACCGCTCGATCATCCCATTGGCTGCAGGATGATATGCAGTCGTTCGAACCTTTTTGCAACCCACTAAATGTGTTAATGACTGGAAAATCAAAGACTCAAACTGGGATCCTTGATCTGAAGTTAACGTAGCAGGTGCCCCAAATCGCGCAATCCAATTGGTGTAGAATGCGTCTGCAATGGAATCAGCTGTTATCGACTGGATAGGAACTGCCTCCGGCCATCTTGTAAATCGATCGATCATCGTTAGAACATACGAGAAACCTTTCGAAGGTGTCAACGGCCCAACGATGTCGATTTGGACGTGACTGAATCTGGAGTCCGGCATGTCGATTTGTCCTTGTGGAGGTTTTGCATGTCTTCCAACCTTACTTCTTTGACACGAAAGGCATGTACGCACCCACTCCAGAATGTCTTTGGACATGGTAGGCCAAACATATTTGCGAGCTATTAACTTCTTCGTTGCACGTCCACTAGGATGAGATAGACGGTGAGTAATTTCGAAGATTCTCTTTCTTAGAGTTCTTGGGATGTAAGGCCGTATATTGGATGTTGATACGTCACAGTATAACGTAATATTACTTTCGTCGGCTCGTAGTTTCTTGAGAACTAGCGTGGTCCCAGAACGAAGTAATTGTTGAAGCTCGTCGTCATTCGTTTGCGCTGCAGCTAGCTCCTCGGAAGTTACAGCAACAGGCATAGATACAGTAGTAATTCGAGACAATGCGTCTGCTGTTACGTTTTCATCACCAGCGATGTAGATAATATTGGTTGTAAATTGTCCAATATAATCTAGTTGTCGTAGCTGTCTCGGGCTTGCTTTATCGGCTTTCTGGTGGAAGGCGAACGTTAACGGCTTGTGATCTGTTTTGATCGAGAGCGGACGACCTTCAATCATGTGGCAAAAGAATTTGATGGCACTATAGATTGCTTGAAGCTCCCGATCGTAGGTGCTGTATTTCCGTTGCGTTTCAGAGAATTTTTTGGAAAAGAATCCAAGTGGTTCCCATGTATTGCTAGTGAATTGTTCGAGTACTGCTCCCATCGCTATGTCAGATGCGTCCGATTTAATAGCCAGCGGGGCGTTTTCTATTGGATGACGCAATAACGTCGCATTCGCAATTTGCTCCTTGCATTTATGGAAAGCAATTTCAGCTTGAGAATTCCAGACGATTATTCGTTTATCCTTTTTCTTAGCACCAATTAGGTATTCGTGGAGGGGCGCTTGAATCTCAGCAGCATTCGGTAAAGATTTCCGATAGAAATTCACAGCGCCAAGAAATCGCCGTAAGTCCGCTATTGTTGTTGGCTTCGTAAAATCCAAAATTGATTGGACTCGTCCAGGAAGAGGTTGGATTCCGTGCTCGTTGACAAAGTATCCCAGATATTCAGCTGTTGTCCTGCCGAAGATGCATTTTGCGATGTTGATTGTTAATCCGAACTCTCGAAGTCGCTTGAAAACGATCTGCAAATGTTTGCGGTGTTCCTCGTCTGATTTCGATGCTATCAGAATGTCGTCGATATATGCATAACAAAAATGTAGTCCTCGGAGTGCGTGGTCGATATATCTCTGGAACGTTTGTGCGGCATTACACAGGCCGAATGTCATTACTTTGAACTCAAAAAGTCCGAACGGAGTAATGACAGCTGTCTTCGGAATATCCTCCGGCGCTACTGGGATTTGATGATACGCCTTTGTCAAATCGATTGTCGAAAAAACTTTGCATCCCCTCAATTTGTGAGCGAAGTCGCTGAGGTGAGCAATTGGATATTTGTCGGGAATGGTAGCGGCATTGAGCTTACGATAGTCTCCGCAAGGCCTCCACCGACCAGTCTTCTTTCGCACCAGGTGTAGCGGGCTCGCCCAAGGGCTGCTCGATGGTTGACATATCCCATGCTGCAGCATGTAATCGAACTCGACTTTCGCTTCACGATATTTTTCAGGAGTCAATCGTCTCGCTCTTTCGGCAACCGGTGGTCCTCTTGTTAAAATATGGTGATAGACGCCATGAGCCATAACCTTACTCGTGTCCGACGGAATGGTAATGTCGACGTATTCCTTGAGCAAATCGTGGTACTGCTCACTCGAGTCAAAGGTTGATACGCCAAAAATCGCACTGTTGGTGAGTTTCGCGATGCAGGATAAGTTTGTCTCTTCATCGATTATCTTCCTGCCGCGCAGGTCTACTATGAGGCCAAAATGTTGTAGAAGATCGACACCGATTATTGGCTGTCTGACATCCGCGATGACAAATTTCCAGGTAAACGGTCTTCGTAAGCCGAGGTCGAGTGTCATGATGCGATGTCCGTAGGTTTTGATGGGCGTATTGTTGGCAGCGAAAAGATGGAACGACGTTGGCGTGTTTTGGTTTTTGTCCTTAGGCAAGACTGAAACATCAGCGCCAGTATCCACCAGGAATCGTATTCCGCTTCTTCGATCGGAAACTAATAATCGGCTAGTTTGATGTCGAAGTTGGTCGTCCTCGGCCGCCGAAACACGGGACGACGTATTTAGTTTTCCGGCTTCATTTCGAAGTTTTTCCACTGGCAAGGAGCTTTACAATTCCTTGCAAGTTTCCCGAAGCGGGTGTGGAAAAAACAAAATGATCCACGCGACCGTGGTCTTGATTTGTTTGGCCTGTCACGAGATTTGGAGCGCGATCGACCACGCGTCCGCAATTCCAATCGCTCGAGACGGTCCATAATCTGCGATAGTACTTCGTTTTCCCTTTCTGGTTTCCGTTCTCGCTGAACCGCTGAAACTCCCGGCGGATGCTGTAGCTCCAACATCAAATCAGCCATCTTCGCCAGTTTATCCACATCTGGTTCGCTCGAGATGCAGAGAACGACACGAATATTTTCTGGGAGCTGTTCCAGAAGCAACGTTCGAAGCATAGCGTTCGTCACTTGGTCTCCTCCCGTGTTCCTAAGGTCCTGGAGATAGTGTGACGGCTTTTTGCCTTCCAAATTTTGGCCTTGGAATAATCGTCGAAGTCGTGATTCCGTCGATTCAGCAAACGCTGACAGAATTCTTTGTTTCACTGCTTCGTACTTATTTTCCGATGGAGGATTTCTCGCGATCGAGATGACATGCGGCAATATGTCAGGCTCCGCGTATTGGATCACATATTTGAACTTTGTTTCATCTTGCGTGATTTTGGCGGTATGGAAAGCGGCTTCCACCTGTTCGAACCAAAATTCGGGATCTGGTCTGTAGAACGCAGGAAATTTGGATATTCGTGACGCCTCAACAAATAAATTGGCTTGGCTGGCTGCTGGTCTCGGTAAGATTGGCGGGGGTACAACCTCTACACGTTTTGGAGTTTTTGGTTGCTCCATTTCCTCCGTTCCACTGGTCGCCATGAGCTCAAAATTGTCTTGACGATTTCACTGTCCAAAAATGGCGGCACTTCGTGCAAAAATGGTCTGCACTGAATGTCACTTGTGAAACGAATCACAATTTCACCGGAGATCGCGATGGGCATGAATCATCACGTCGGGGTCACCAATTATGTGGGGAATTATGTCCACACATTAAATGTATAAAAGACTTGTTGCACCTAATGGTTTAATGCAATAGACTAGATATAACAATAGTTTGACAATATCGCGTGCGTGTTTTCCCGTGTGTGTATGAACGTCGACTGCGTCAGTTGCTTGCTTGACAGTCATCGACTCCATGGCGATGCAAGCGACTCTTGTGGTGAACCTACTAATTACTAATGTCTTCAGTTCGGTCGCTACAACTTATTGTTGCAAGTTCCATCTATGGGCAAAATATGTGAGCTACGTTCAAATTTCCTTGTCAATTCAGCATATGGCAGCGAATTTCGAACAATTTAAAGGCAACTACTATACAGATACTTTTAATCTATATAAATAAAAATGAATCGCTAAATGTGATGCTAAGCGCAAAACTCGAGAACGCCTCGACCGATTCGGCTATTTTTTTAAATATATTTTCCTTAAGGCATAAGGATGGTTCTTACGTAGAGAAAAATTAAAATTTTTTTTTTAATTTTTAATTAATAAAATTAATTTTTTCTATTGGACTGCGACAGACCAATAACTTTTGACAGAACGAAGTCTGTCCGGGCAGCTAGTAGGCAATATAAGTGTGTACTCGGTGTTTGTGGCATGGGTTTGAATCCAGTTGTTTTTTAACTTTAAACAGATTTACTGACAGTTCAATTGTCAGTCACAATGAGCTACACATAGTGTGTCACTATCTCAGTAGATCCAAGCTCATAGTCAGCTGTGACCTCATTATCAGCCCTGTGTGTCGATGGTGTTACACGAACAATTTCTAAAGTTAATTTACTGTACAAAATGTAAGCAAATAACGATAATGTTTTACAAAAGGATAATGTAATTTTGACAGCCAATTCCTGTTATATTTTGTTTTCAATGTATTATTGTAACTTGATAAACCGTTGTGGGTTCGTCAGGGTTTCTTGGAATCTAAATAAAAAGTTTAAGCTACAAACTTATCGCAAACTTTTTTACGCACTTTGAGAGTTTTCCAATAAAACTTCGAATTATCGTTCTATCTGTCAACTTCTTTATTTAACTTCCTGTTGCATTCTCCACTGATACTTCTTAGCCTAATAATCAACACTCGAAGGACGTGCCATTTTGAGCGCCATCCGACCCCAAATTAC
The DNA here is from genome assembly GCA_963942545.1 of Oxycera nigricornis. Lineage (NCBI taxonomy): Eukaryota > Metazoa > Arthropoda > Insecta > Diptera > Stratiomyidae > Oxycera > Oxycera nigricornis. The sequence continues at coordinate 122,356,352 of OZ012659.1, read as the reverse complement.
CTCAGCATTTTTCAAAATGGCTTGACAAGGGTGAAGCCAAGGAAACACTCATAAATAGATTAAAATGATTGATATCAGGTGCAGAATCACGTTCCTTCCTCAAATATTCTCCATGCAAAGAACAATATGCATCTAGGACCAGAAAGCACAAGTGTCTGTCAACTCATCAAAACATCCTTCCGAACATTCAAGATAAAACAAATCGGGACACATGTGCTCATGTTCTCAAAATCACTTCAATCCAAATTGGAAACGAATCGCCTGCAGACTACAAACAGCAAACAAGTGAAACATAAACAATAACTTTTAAGCCACTGAAATATCGATGGGATTCATCTCTACACACAGACACCAAATCCTATTTATGTAGGATTTGAGCGTATCTTAAGCTGCCAGACGAATATATCCTTCTGAATTTTATCGAACTGTGCACAAACATACACGCACGTATCTTGTAGCATACACCTACTTAGCTTCAAGGATTCAAGTACCTCTATATGCGATAAAAAAAGAAGAAGAAAAGTGCCGGAACCAATCACTCCAATTCAATATCCTGTTTCAACATAGTTCAATTGTACGAAGCAATATACGTATTTGCATATTTCCTGAAATGGAAAGTTTACCTACGTCGTGATTTTTTTTCGACAATTCGCTTTTCCCTTTTTTAAGGGTCGCTTCCTAAACATTACAAGTGAATGAAGATTAATGGATCGATGTGTTTGTCTGCTGGATACCCTTTCGTTGTAGACTGACTCGAACCGAAAACTGTTAAGTGGAGCACAGTTGGAAATTTAATAACCTACAATTTTTCTTGGAATCACTGGATGAAGATGAGAGCATTTCAATAGCTGTTGCCAGCTTATTCTGGTCCATATTCGTAGTTCAAGTTCAATTTTGATGCATACGCTTGAAACCTTTTTAGGATGCAAGTGGCCTTAAGTTCAAAGAAAGTTGGAGTACTTTAAGATGAAACTTAGTCAGATTTAACGTTATTGAGATGCTTGAGCACTATTGGCGAAAGGCTTCTTTTTCTTGATCGGTCGAAATGAATTGCGAACCTAACAACTTGAGACAGTCAATTTTTTACAAATCCAAAATTATAAACAAACTCTCATTCATACAACCAAGTTGTTCACTTTTGAAGCTGCTGTTTCTTATACAGATTTAATCCTTAAGCACAATTAGAACGAGAAAAGGCGCTCTCAATTTGCAGATGTAAAACATAATAGGCAGGATTTTAATCAGCGGTGTCGACGTGATTATTTGAACCAATCATTTGTGGAAAATTCGATGCAATCTTTACATGTGAGTGTCACCTATTTCGATGTTTTTTTATAACAGTTTAAATAATTTATCAAACCGTGGCGCTGGGTTTTTTTCAAAAGAGTTTTTTGCTTCAAAAGGTTGCCTGCAGAGTTTTTTTTATAAAAGTCTAATTTCTGGAGCCAATTAGCACGTATACGGTTTTGGTGTAAGGACAGATATTCTCTTAAGATACTTTCGCACCAATTCTCCGCAGTTTAGTACGTCCGCTTTGAATTTTAGATGGAATTAGATCTTAGTAGCCTCATCTTGAAGTATATTTAGAATCACAATTATTTTATACTTATATACGTTTTGGGTTTGTCAGAGATTTTCGGAATTTAAAAAAAAACAATCTTCACAACGAACTAATCACACTTTTTGCTAATTGTTAGTGCACTATCACAGTACACGATGCACTATCACTACTTCAGTCGCATTGAATCATTTAATATCCTTTCGAAATTCACGCATCTATTCAATTACATTCTTTAACATATTCACCCATCTATTGCCCGCTTTATACTCGAAACACTTTCCTTGCAGCTTAGCCACGGCTCAGTTCTCACACTTTTTCCATTGACAGTTTCTCGGCAGTTCTGCTCGTGGATTGATTCATTTTATCTCAAAGCTCATTTTATATTTAATCGGAAAGTTGTCGATTATTCACTACTAGAAAAAAATTGTGAAATCTAGAAGGACCTGGATGACCTATTTAGAAAGTTGTCGGGTAAACTAAAACAAAATCATTGACTCCTTTAGTACGTTCGATGGTCTCCAAAGTTTTTGCCAATGATTCATCGACACGGACGTTGAAGACTTTGAAGGCTTTTGTACTTGGTGACTGAAGTTCTTCTCTTACGACAATACTTACTAAAATGCAACTCTGTCCTTTCGCAATTCGTTTGAATCGCATCGAATCCAATTGTCACTTTGACAAGGAGTGGAGGTGTTTGACAGCCATAAAATGACGCCGTTGCTAAATTGTCATTCAAAATTCTTTAACGATTGCATTTGCCAGTGTCAAATAGGTTTCCTCTGGCCGTTCCTTTTTCTGACAGGAACGTTGAAATCTCAAATAATTTCGAAAGTATTCCCAGCAAAATTGCAGCTATTTAAATCAACTAACAATCCACAACAGTTTTCCTTGCCAATAATGCACGTCCTGATGTATTAGAAACTTCCTGCCGGCATAGTTCCAGTAACTTTTGAAAACCATTTTTCTGATCAACCAATTTTCCATAGCAATTCCATTCGATACTTTAATATTTCGATACACTTTTCCTAATGTGACAGCCAAGCACCATTGTAGAAATCAATTTCTCGTCCTTGTTAGAGAACGGTTCTACTACCCTTCTTCATATTTATTTCAAACCGAGAGTCAACCAACACTTCGCTGCAACTGAAACTCTGCGACTTTGCCAAGCACCAGACGAAATATGAGAGGGAATGGCGGAAACATGAAAAATGATAAAATGCTAAGCATTTCTCAGAGTATCCACAAAGTAGGTATTATTTCGGAGTGGCAAGTAAAGATACGTGTATTCTATTTGAGGACGAAATATTGAGATGTTCACTTTGGCGAATGAAATTGGATAGTTCTTTGACTTAGAGGAGGCGTGTTTTTTCCATTCGCGACACAGAGCAGCGCCCGATGATCGGAGAATCGCATCCATTAAAAGTCATGACTTTCCACAAACGACGACGAACGAGGAAAATACTTCATTGTAACGGTATACTAGCTTAAGATATTCAATTTCATCGTCAATCTGTGTATTGAGGCTTGTTAGAGTTTATAGGATCGATAGGTCAAATACAGTAACTTTATCCTTGATAGGCATATAAAGTGTATGATATGCTTGGTTAAAAAGTCGGGATATATTTTATTTTTATTAGAAAATCCACTTTAAAAACATGAGCATGAACAGTTACATAGTTGATGGAGGTGCCTACATTTCATATATAGTCGTTCTCAGTCAAAGTTGGAAACTCTTGGAAAAAGTTTTATTTCATAGAAATAATTTTATGAATACCTAACTATTCAATAACATGGAACATAACTATTGTATTTTTTAATACTGACGACACACTAGAGCTCATTATGAGCAATGTTCTGATGAGATAGTGACACACTACGTGCAGCTAATTGTGATTGACAGTAGAACTGTCATTAAAACTTTTTGAACGTGAAAAACAATTACTGATTGACTTACATTCGTACCGGGTTGTTCAAAATTTGCCGTCATATGTCGAATTAACAAGTCAAATTGTGCCTAATTTACTTGCTCTGCCCATAGACGGTGCTTCCAACAGGAATTCTTTTTACCTCGTTAAACTTCTAATGGCATAACTAATACTTACTTACCGCCAGTTCATTATGAACCAGATTGACCTCACAATGAGTTTGTAGTATTTCTTTGCGATAAAAAAATTTAATTAACTAGACGTGCGCGCGCACCTCTCAATTGACCTCTAATAAAATAAATCGTATCTCGTGGGATAATTTATTCACAGAAAAACATTTTTGTCAAAATGTATAGATAAATTTATCAGCTTGAAATTTTATTTGGATCATATTTGTGACTTTTCATTATTTTAACAATTATATTGTAGTATTTTTTTTGTTAATTGTGGATGTAATTTGTTCAGAGTAAATCAGCAATGTTCAACTACAAGCACATTTATTTTTAGAAACCATCAAATTGTTCGATCATTTAGATTTGTGAAATGTACTAAAAACTCATTGTTGAACCAATTATTAAAAACTGTTGTAATCGAAGCAATATCATAGTTGACGGTAGGATCATTCCTTGTTCCTAGAATCAACCCTGCGGCCTCTTCGGGTCTCATAACCAACTTGGCAAAAAGCAATAAACCAAAATGACGCCTAACGTGGCTAGCCATAAATGGATAGTCATATAGTATGATTCGCATCAGTTATCTGACGAAACATGCGACGACGAGAATTATTCAAAAAAAAACAATACCGATCGGAGATAGAGCACACGGCTTCTTGATCGCGAGCTAGTCGCGCTGCTTTCTACACTGCACCGCTTCTGTCAGATGCAAAAACTTACTAATCCACAAGCGACGCTAAAAACTTTAGAGGCGTTTTTCTCCAAAACGTGGGGATGTTGCTGTCGAATACCCTTGACGTCTTCTACTTATGTGCCAAATTTCATTAAAATCTGAGACGGCGAGACCGTGGCCTCTCCTTGTTAGTGATTTTCTGGAAAATTTCATACCTTAAGTAAAGATTTTTTATCTTACCTTTCAACTAACTACATTTAAAATTTCTTTCATTTTGTATTTTTTGCCGCGTCAAATGTTCTAATTTACTAGGCTAGAGTCTCCAGAAAAAAAACAAGTATACTTAAAAGTGGGTTACCTCCAATTATCTGCCAATAATAATAGGTTATTATAAACCATCAATTTCTGGCTGTGTTTCCAAACTCCATTCACATGCCCAAATCATACTTCGCCGATCACTGGGCTTGGCTGCAAACTAAACGCATCTTTATGCGAAATTAACAATGATTGTCAATCAAAATCGAAAATCAATGAAACCTGAAGAACAATCTATTATTTAGAAATGAAAATCGATTTAATTGAATTCGTTACATATTAGTGCTTGGTGTGAACATTTTCATATGCCTGCCTACCCATCCAAAAGGCTGATGCATGGCGTCGTGGCCAAGTGAAAATATGATTTTGTTTAACACGTGCACCGTCAGCCATTTTAATCATAACAAACGCGATGAGCAATTATAAAAATTGTACATCGCAGCAAGTGCTACTTTTTGAGGTTGTCCTGTGATAAATCGGTTTAATTGTTGCTACAGTATTTTGAAGATAGTGGAGAAGATACAAAATGTGACCAAAAACCTTAAAAAATTCTGTAGAGAAGATATACGTGTAACATTTTACAGCACCGAATTGATTATCATTATTAAGATAAATACTACGTTTCTTTGTCGGAAGTCAATTCTAATTTGGTTCAAAATGAAACGAAGCTTATTTCTTCAAGAATTTCCTCTCTACAGAAAAAAAAGCAGATCAAGACAAATTTTTTGTATGCGAATTTTGAGTGCACCTCAAAACCCTTAAAGCAAATCGAAGCATAGCTGACAAAGAATATACTATAAACTGGCTTAACAACGTTCTGTTAAATATTCCTTCAGATATTATAGGTCAACTTTCCTTCTGACCCTGACCCATGATTGGATGATATTGTTGGACACACTCCCTTAACACTACACCTCATCCTCTTAGGACATCAATACAAACAGTTCGATGTGCACGGAAATTAATTGGATATCAATTTTTGAGCGAGAATTCACGGCAAGTGCTGCGATTGGCAAAAACAATGGTTTGACGATGTCCAGCTGCGTTTTACCCATCGTTGGTAAACCTATTGCTGAGTGATTTCCAATGCCTGTGGTCGGTGGACAAGCATTATGCTTGCTATCTAGCTTGCAAGCTTCCATATCCTCCCACTGCTATGTCCTTGCACCCTCATCATGTTCGGAAAAATCGGAGGAGATAATAGATATTTTCAGTTTCGTGTTCAGTCACGGGAAGAGATACTGTTGCGGCTAGTGTGCACGAATTATGCATGAGATTGAAGCCAACATCGGATTTGGGTTTTAAATTATAAACACCACAAATAGGATTTTCTGGTTTCTATTGAAAGGACATTGGTTTCTGTGTGTGTGCTGAGCAATTTGTTAAATTAAAATTATGAAATCATTTCCATCAGATGGTGAAAGTTGACCGGTGCTCATTTGGATTCTAATATTACTACTGAAGTTTTTTGAAATGATTGTTGGAAAACTTGGAAGACGGAAACAAGATACTTTACTAAAGGGTAAATCAGTTTTACGTTTGAATTGCTGAATCGTTATCAGCTGGTGATCCAATTTGACTAAGCCTCATGCTACCTAACATTTGTCAACTTGACGTTTCTCCGAAAACGACGGAGTTTGTTGACGTTTTGTTTTCATACATTTGTCTGCTTTTAATCAAAGTTTCTTTTGCCCGCACAATCTTCAATTATTCCGTCTACTTCAAGCATCTGATACCATGATGAGTCTCCAATCATCACACGAAACAATATCGTAACCCACACGCCCTACGTGTATCGGGTCTTCCAATAGGGACTTCCAAACTTTGAAAGTTGATACCGGTCATATTGTTGAAGCTAAATCTGTCAAAGTGGCTGTCTTTTATTCAGTCTATTTTGCCAAATCACCATGAACGGATATAACGGTCAACAACACGTGCAAATGATAAAATTGTTTTATCAAAATAAGTGTTTTGTTCGGACAACGTTCCGCGCGCTTCGCCCATTTTACGGTCACCATTTTTGTCCTATCGAGAGAACTATTCGCAGTGTGGTAGATAAATTTGAGTCCATTGATTTAGTTAACAATCAACCAACACCTGTAGGTCAATGAAACGCAAGATATGTCGAAAACATCGCCGCTGTCCGTGAGAGTGTGCAGGAGAATCCCAGGCAGTCGATTTCGCGTCGCTGACAAGAACTCGGCGTTTCGCAAACCACAACTTGGCAAATTTTCTGTCGTAACTTGAACCTGCAACCGTACAAAATTTAAAGGACCCAGGAGCTGAAGGGAAACGACCATGGACAATGGCCTGGTTTTGCTGAATGGGTTCTATAGCAATTGAAGCAAATGACCCTAATTTTCATCGAAAAATCATCTTCAGCGAGAGACCCATTTTTGAATGAATAGGTATGCCAACAAACAAACTTGTTGAATTTTGGACGATACCCATCCACATGAGATCCAAGAGCGTCCAATGTATCCGGAAAAGTCACTGTTTGGTGTGGATTTTTGGTTCGTGGCGTCATCGGTCCATTCTTCGATGACGTTGTAATATTCCGTACCTAATGGCATCAATGGCTCCTTCCAACAAATAAAAAATTTCGATGATATCTCACATACACTTTGTTTCATTTAAATTTAAAGATAGGAAGTATCCTATTGGAAGACCCTACATAAGACGAAACATTTCCGCTGACCGCACCAAAATCTTTTTGAAGGCGTCTGGATGAAGGCGCTTTGGAAAGCAAATAGTTGGACGGTTCCGTTCTAAATTTTGACAACATCCCCCTAAAATATAACCAGTATTCTGGAGTAAGTACCTACTTGGCATTCATTCAAATAATACGAAAATTTGATGCTTCAAATTTATTCAACAAACCCAATTTGCTCAATTTTTTTGTGACGATCCTTTAACTATCTTTCCGAGGAACTTTAAAGTAAAAACTTCGACCATTTTGCCATTTTTGGTTTTTTCATGTATCACTATGGTTGCTAAAAGCATTCTTTTCTCGTGATAAAACATAGCCAACGAGACAACATCGAAAGGGAAGTAAATATCCCTGCCTTCATAGTATCCTGCCTGTGCCGGACATTTTTGCGGTAACGTAGTATACCGCATCCACATAAGAATTATAGCTTGCGCTATTGGATTCGGCAATTTGTTTACCGCCATCTTGCACAAATCTATTTTCTTTTATAAAACCACGCGTGACGATCCTTTTTCCACCCAATCCACTTTCAGCGAAAGAAAAACGCTGGGGACCGCTCGCAGCAGAGTAATATTCATGTCCAGCATCTTATGAAGCTTTATATCCAGGCTGAACTTCAAATAATCTGGGTTTGCTGTCCAGTTCAGGGATTTGATAATGCACTGTATTGCTGAGCAGCATCCGTTTCTCCGACAAAGACACATATGAACGCAAATAGACACGACTGAATCTTAACAGCCATTTCGACCGACTGGCAAAGTTATTTGTTCATTAGCTAATAACTACTTAATTGCATTATAATTGTTGAATGATTATGATAATTGGTGCGAGATGAAAAGAAACTCAAGTGAATATTTACAAAAAAATGGTAGGTAACATTTTTAGAATACTAAAATGGGGAAAAATCACAAAAGAGAAAAAGAAAAGGAGAAAATTATGTATGGTTGTGATTATGTATGCTGAAAATGTGGTGGCTAGTGGGAAAGGCGGCTAAGAAGAGGTTTTAACGTGACACGGATGTCACTTCTCCACATTTCAAAACTAGTCATAGGTAATGGCGGGATTAAACTTCGCCAAATTACTGTCAGTATGGCAAGGTAGTTTGGGTAAAGTCAAACCAAAGATTCAGGATGCAGGTTTTCCGTCAGAGTAAATTTACGTTGAATCGATTCAATCATATCTGAATGGTTTTCGCAGAGTGAAGACCAGGTAACAGGACAATATTTGACTATTTTGCGTTACAAAGCACTAAACAGCATTCTGTAGGCATTGGATCTGCTAAAACAGTTGAGATTCTTAAAAAGATAGTGCCGGTTTTCGAACAAGAATTCCAGCAATGCATGGAAGATATTGTAATAAGTTGACAGAACGCTACTGGCAATTTCCACTGAAAATGCGTTTATACTCACCCTCAACATCAGAGGAATAAATCTTTTAGATGCATAGGTGTCCTTTGCCTTTAATGCCGTTAGAGTTCTTTTGGTCATCTTCATAGCTATCAACAGTGTACATAAATACTTATATCGACAAAAGTAGTAAAACAATATAAGTGTTGCATTTTTAACTTATATCCAGCTGCAATACGGAATTCTGTTCTCCAAAATGTTAGACAATAGACATATTCCCATTAATTGAACTTCTCGCCAATGAAAATAACATCCTTTTCCTCTCTTCGTCACCATCACAGCTCAATAAAAATATTCTGTATCTTCCAGCTAAACTTACAACCGTTCGCTTATCCTCGTCCGTGTTTTCCTCCTCTGCTGCAAAACAAAAATTGCCAGGCTTTTCAATTCTTTATCAAAAAAAAATCCTTCCAAGAGTTGTGAACTTCCTAAGTTTTTCGTCCCCTTTGGCTGCATGCTGGTTAGTTTTCAGTTTTCTGTTTTTAGTTTTGTTTTGTCTCTGAAAACTAACTCCATCCTGAATGCAAAGAATTTTTAGTTTTGAACAGTAACAGGCCCCTTAAGGATACAACAACTAGAACACAAAGAAAGTAAAAAAACGCGACAAAAAAAAAGAAAAATCCACGAGAAGAATCTTCTTGCATGCAAAACAATATTTCCTGAATCAAGTCCAACGAGTTCTTCGTCTTATTCTGGTGATATTGTTGTTGTTGTTGCAGCCTCTACTGCTCCTGGTCCTGTTTCCTGTTACTCAAGGGCTTTCGTCTGCATTTTACTGCTGCTGCAAGTGAATAGTGAACATCAGACAAGAAAAGTGGACGACAAAAAGCAGCAACGGAAACTAGGTGGATGCTCCTCTGCCCTTCATTGCATTCTTTATTCACGCCATTGTTCATACATACATGAAATTCTTTGCCATGGAAACTTTCACCACTGTTCGTTCCAACGACAAGAGCATTTCTTGGAATGTTTGTGGCAAGTTGAACGAATTTTACGAAAATTTATATTTGCATTGTGTTTGAAATGATTCGCTGGAATTTATCATATTCATGTGGTTTTCCGAAAAGTTTTTATTGTAAGCGTGGAATTCATCATGATAAATTTTTTGGTGAAACTCATTTTTCACCGTCCAAATTATACAAATTTTCAGCTGATTTCCACTTTACTCATTGTTTGTTTCGCGTTAGTTTTGATAAAACAACACCATTTCGTTTAAACTATTTAATAATTAATTCACTTACCTGGAAACATGTATTTTGGTTTGTTTAGATTAATTTTATTACCCTGGTGAACAAAATTTACAACCGTTTTTAAATTTTTATATGTAATACCAACGACAAACTAGAGCTTATAATGAGCTCGCAGCTCACTATGCGCTATGATCTAATTCAGTAGTGATACATTACGCATAGTTCATTGTTTCTGTCAATTGAACTGTCATTCAACAAAAATACAGATTGTGCACAGCTGTGACTGACAATTGAACTGTCACGAAAACTTTTAAAAGGTGAAAAACAAGTCCAGATAGATTTACTCACGGGTTGCAAGTATCGGGAACAAACTTGAACGCTATTGTTCGAAATTTTCTGCCAAATGTCGAATTAACAAGTCAATTTGCACTTAGCTCATTTGTTTTGCCCATTTGTGAACTTCTAATGATTGAGCTTGTACTTCATAGGCGCCAGCTCATGATAAGCCAGAATGCGCTCATAATGAACTGCGAGCTCTTTATGAGTTGTAGTGTGTCGGTATTATAAGTCACCATTTTTTTGACCTATTCCTATTCCAAAACAAATTAATCACCTCAACTAATTATTCTAGTTGACCACTCGTGGTCAAATTAGATCTCATAACATAATCAAATGTGACTGGCGATATTCTTCAGAGTCACACTTCGCATTGTTTGTTTAGCATGTGGCATGATTGTATGTCTGCACATTACATGTTCGCACGCCACCCGTGTGATCTCAATTGGAACTAACTAAAATGCGTGCCAATGCATATTGATTGTGCATACATGGACGAGTATTCAACAGTAGATCCTCAAACAAGGCAAACAATTTGAGGCGAGATATTCAATGAAAAACTACACTAACAGGCTGAGACAAGGGCGGATCCAACATTTGACTCAGGGGTGGTCACTGCCTTGAAAATCACAATAAAAGAAGACAATATTGCAAAAAAATCGTAAAAATCACTTGTTTACCTAGGCTCAGGGGGGTCATGACCCCCCCCCCCCCTTGTATCCGCCCTTGGGCTCAGACTAGTTAGCTGTGACATGGTCAAGAGCCGAAGTTATGGAGTAAATTAAATAATCAGATCTTTCTTAAATTATTTAATCCAACATTTTATCCGTACATAAAATAAATGAAACCACTGATTCCCAAAAACATCATTGGTGTCCTTGAAGTCAATCTCATCAGCTTCCTCATTAAATTCTTCGACTATTAAATTTCCCAAGAATCCCAGGTGTCAAGCGTCCCGTTTTAATTGGATTTGACTCCATCGCACTCCACCATCAACCTCGATCCCTATTTTTAATAAGGATTACACTCATTTGTGCTTGACACTGCGTTTAGTGTTGTTATAAAAACTTTCAGCCAGCATCCAAAATTCAATCCAACAAACAAAGTCCTTCATCATTTCCTCGTGGGTTTTTGGGTTAATGAGAATAAAAGTGTTCCTTATTGAGTGCCAGCTACCAACCATAATTCCAATATTCCTTTTTTCCAGGGCAAGGACGGACGAACGCGGCTTAGCTTAAATTCTTCCTCGTTGCCATTCCTCCACATTTGAACTTCCAGACTTGATCAACAGCGTCTTTTACATGGTGCCTCTGTCGCCGCATAGCACCCGCTTCCCAGAATTGAAACTGGATTCAGGACTTTGGTGGCCATGTCTTGGACAACCCAGAAAAGATTATTTTTATATTTCGGGATTTTTAGCCGCAAAAACGAATTCAAGACCACTTACAGCCACCCAACAAACATATTACATAAAAATGAAACCCATCTGGCTTATGGCTCCAGCAAAAGAAGAAAACAATTACCCAAGTGGAAATAAATGTTGAATGATAAATCCTTCGGGAATTTATAAAGATTTCCAGTGATTTATTGCGTGCTGCAGATACAACAAGGAGTCCACTCTCCTCCCTAGCTCCTTTCGTCCGCACCAGCAACAGCTTAGACATTCACTCCTGCCTGAATGGGAGAATAACAAAGTCAAATTGATTTATAAGCAAACAATGAAATGCATGGGAACGGATCTCAAGTGTGCCGTGCTCGGGGAGAAAGTTGCTACTTTCACTTGTCGGAAATCAGTAGCGTCCACCGTCTGCAACTTACACATCTCTCCTTAGGCACGAAGACATTATGTGCCTCACTTCGAGGTGACTACGAATCGAATGTCTGCTCCTTGAAACTATTGCCCCACAAGCATAATATGAATCCTTTTGTTGCACTGCTAGCGTCCTCGTCCTGCACACATATGTATATAGTTTCGATACTGGTTGCCATCCGGAAACGCATACGACTAGGACGTGGCGTATTAGCAGATAAGCTATTGGGTTAGCTGTTCATTGGAGATAAAGACTTTTGAAATTACCCAAAATGAAACTATGTAGTTATGCTTGCTTACAATAGTCAATGCTGGATTTGAAATGTGGCTGAAATCCATAATGGAAGTGGGTCTCGTGTGGCAATACGATAATGCTTGTATCCAGCTAAAGTTTGATTGAATAAGTTTTTGAGTTTGCAATTATGATTACACATCGCGCACTGTCTAATATAAATCATAAATTACTTTGTGGAACTATTGCACAGTAAAGTTAAAGCGCTGAATGCTCTCCATTGTCAAATGGCGGTTATACGGTGCTAGTTGTTCGAAAAACATGGAGCATCATAAAACTTAGAAACAATACAGGCATAAAGCATGGATATCAAATACTGTCCTGTGTACTTTTGGTGAAGTTGAGGCATGTTAACCTCTACACATTTCTTCTATATGAATCCTCATGAAATAAATAAAGCCTCTTCACAAAAAGGCTACTGGCTTTCCATATTAAATAGCGAACTTGAATCAGGAATCGCTATTTTTTCGTGAAAATGAATGCTTTATTTAAAAAATATCAATAAAGAATTTTCGATTGAAAACTTTGTTCATTGCTAGCCACCACTTTCACGAATGCCATGTCAAAAGAAGGACTCATCTTTTGGGACTGGCTACTTATTTAACTTTGCCGTAATAAACTCTTGATTATACGAGACTCACTTATACCAACTACCGACACACTAGAGCTGATAATGAGCTCACAGCTCATTATGAGCTTGGATCTAATGAGATAATAACAAATTACGTATAGCTCATTGTGACTGACAATTGGACTGTCAGTAAAACTTTTAAATGGTGAAAAACAACTGCAAATATATAGCTTACTTAAAGAATTCCTATGGTAATTATCTTCAAGTTATTCAAAAGTCGCTGCCGTATGTCGAATGGTCACCTAGTTTACTTGCTCTGCCCATAGATGCCACTTGCTACACTGGACTTTGTAAAATTTCTAATGACGTAGCTTTTACTCACTTACCGCCTGCTCTTTATGAGCCAGATTGAGCTCAAAATGAGCTGCGAGCTCATTATCAGCTTTAGTGTGTCAGTAGTATTATTCGGGACCCTCATAATTGAGTTATTGAGATAAATCTCATGTTTCATCGAAGCAAAAATTAATCTGGATTAAGCTGAAATTGGTCCAAACACTGTTTTGACCTTGCCATTGGGTTTTTGTGGTGAATTGTAAGCAAACGTGGTACCCATCCTGCTGAAAGATTTTTATATGCAAGTGTTCGTGTAAAATGTTGCTTAGACGTTCATATGCGATGTTTACAATATCAACTATTACTTGACTTGACCACGTGTTCGATTAGAAGCAGCCACCATATTGAAAGCAAGTATATAACCTGCAAGCCGTCCAAAACACTCAAAATATTAATATTTCTTACTCACAATGAATTTCATATGGACACGTTTCAACCTTAAATAAATTACTGTAACATTTATCTTCATTTCTATTAACTGCAATTGCCGAAAGCTTAAAATTATTCCAGGCCAGTAATCATCATTAATCTAGTAACATTACAGGCGGCAGCAGTTCAGATCGGCATATTTGTATTATTTCCAGAATAATTTATGAAAATTTGAATATCGAATATCCAGCAAAACGTGCTGCTTGATTCAAACAAAAAAGAACTCGATTTGAAATTCAGAATAGACTCTTCCACGAAATCCATATGAACGTCTTCGATATACGTCGCCCCTAACCGTCTAACCGGTAATACTTGACTCGCATCACCCACCATTTCATATTGTTTTTTATACACGCTTTTATTTGGCTTTCAAAGAACTTTTTAATTGCAAAAATACTCCACATAAATTTTCCTCCAATTACCGTGCATTAGGGAGAAAGTCGAGGGTTGCAGCTGCGACCAAAATCCCCGTTTCACGTTTCAAGTCCTTGAATTCTACACAATGGCCTACATTCGCTTGAACAATTCAATTCTTCCGTTTTAAATTGACTGCAAAAACGAAGTGAATACAATTTAACTACATCAATCGTAAAGTTCGCAGCGTAGGGCGGCAAATGTGGTTGAAAAGTTTGTCCAATATTTTGGGTTTTTTGTGACAGGGGTTTTCGGGTTATTTTACAGTCAAGTGGGGTGGATTAGATACACTTTTGGCAGTGAAAATATGCCAAACTAATACAAAGGGCACACAAACAACTGAAATCGGAATCACGAATTATTTGAATCGGTGGGCTGATGTTTATATCCAGCTAGGACCTATTTGAATTTAAGCAAACTTAACCGCCATCACAGTGTCAATTTTCGTTTTAATTGTATTCACAAAATGGCGTGACCAGAGCTCAACATAAAACATAGCTCTAGTGATGAGCAAAACAAGACCAGCCCTAAGCCGATGGTAAGTCTCAGTAGCACAGTGTATCACCACGTTAGCGCAGCAGAAGCGGAAATCAAAGAAACGGCAATCAAAAAAGAGGCAATCAAGGTGTTGGCGTTGCAGCTGAAAAGTCTAGTTCGACGCATCGATACGCAGCATTATGCATATACTGGTGGAAAATTGTGGCAAGATAGTCTGTCAAGATATTCCATGGCGCCAGTGCACTGCGGTAATATCGAGATAGGCAGTGAAGTCAAGATGTCAGCGCAGTAAAATTCAGTGAGTTACTTGGTCTTTGTCTTGCATCTGTTAGCTTAGTGTCAATGTTGATCGTGGTCTTGTCTGTGAAGTCTTGGTCTTGTTTGTAAGATTCTCACAGTCTTGCATTTTCACACTTAAATACTCTGGAAAGCTCACTATTCAAGGCTTGCATGCCAATTTTTTTTGCATAGATTCGGTGTTTGGAAAATGAGTGATGTTGACACTCCTTAAATATACAAAATATGGGGGAAATGTTATTCAGTCAGTTAAAATTTCGCAGTTCTGGTGGGTCTCATTAAGTCGTGATCTCGATATTGCAAACAAGATCTAAATCTCGGTCTTGCTATCGCAATTTTCGTAGTGGTCTTGATTTTCTATAAAAAATTTTCTTACAAAACTAAAAGAAAAGTTCGTAAACGAGAAAAAAGCATTTTCATCATTCATTTAACACCCATCTCTTGCATTTTGGATTGGATTTTCTCCGATGCTTTAACTTCCATGACCCTCAATGTACACGCATAAATTGAGCGTATCAAATTATATTTGAATTTGAAATGAGTTCAAAATAATATCCTTGAAGCTGTTCTGTCGTTGCCAAGTGAAGACATTATAGAAAATCGAGTTCACCGAATCGGCTTGAAAAAGCCGAGCAACATGTTGTCAATTCGAAATCAGGGAGGCATGCAAATTTAAAAGCTGGAGTACAACATCCTCGTTCGCGTCCTTTTCCGTTGTACGCCACGATGGGAGAGCGTTTAGATGGACGCGTTCTAATTTGACGATAAGCCTAACAGATCCACAATGCGGGAATGATGCTGTCTCGCGACTAATTCAAATCGATGCGAAATTACAGCCGGCCGACCAAATAGCGAGTGCCCGAAGAGGAATCCTTCTGGGAATAAGCCAATTCGAATGAAATGCGGTGGAATGAATTCGGATGGCTGGTTGTTTGTTTAGGAAGCAACAGTGAAGCGATAGAATCACCCGTCCAGGACTTCTTTTGAACTCGGGTCGCTTTGGCACGGCCCGAAACCAATTCAAATATGTACGAATGGGATGAAGTGGTGTTTCAGTTGCCTGATCTTTCTTTTGTTCTTGCCACGCCACTTCCACGGAAAACACTATCCAAGGACTCTCCGTGCTCCTGCCCTCGTTCTTGCCTTCACTCGTGCCAACGTCTCCTGAGACATGTTCCTTATTTTCAACGTAGTTAAACATCTCGTGAAATATTAAAATGCTTTAACAAGCGTTACCCTCGCTCAGAACTCCGCACTCCGGTGTCAGGTCATGGCAAATGCTTCGGGAATATCCTTTGCCAGCGAGCAACGAGTGCGTGGGGGCGGGCAAGTGTAATGGAGGGCGGTTGCACCGGGTGTGCGTGCTCTAAATCAGGATGTTTGCTTGTGGATTGTAATGCAAATAGGATCAATTTTGTAAATGAGCAAATATTTGATCGCCCCTCGCATTCAGCGCAACTCTTAAAATGTTTACTTGAAATTTTGCAAATTGCCCGACGATTAAGTGTATTCAAATTTGTTCTGTTGAAACGTTTAAGCACCTGAAATGGATTAGCTTTTTATACAGTGAAGAATGGATACCATTAAAATAATGCTGTTGCTTACGGTTCGGCGTTTCGGGATCAGGTCTGTATTTTATAGATAATTGTTGAAATTAACTACATGTTGATGTACTACTAGCGGAGAAGAAGCTCGGATTAACAAAATCTCGATTTGTGCCGTGAAATGATATATTGTTGTGATTAAGTGATTTTTGCGATTGCCTGTGAATCTTCATTGATTGTGGCACCACTAAAATTATTTGAATCCTGGCTTTTCGACGACAACTTGAAAACTAGAAATTTCGTATTCACGGTTTTGACTATTTACCTATTTATTTTGGCAACAAAAATACCATATATAATTTTTCTAATTTTATTATAGGTCTTTTGAATTTTCCACAATTTAAATTTAAATTTTGGTCGTGAAAACAAAAAAAAACATGAATTATAATCGCGACTAAAACAACATATTTGAGTTCATGATGAACATTTTGCTCATAATGGTTTCGATATACATACACTACCACTCGTATGTATTTCCCCACCCTGGATAAGTGGTGTATTCGGGATCAGAAAATATAATTAAAGATTTGATAAATAGAATTTATACTTTATTTAATTTTAAGCACAAATTATGGAAAAGAAATATAAAATAATGTGATTTACATTACATTTTAAACTCATCAATGTGTCCACCCTTACTTTTAATTTCAGTTTCACATAGTTTCGGCATTCTACTCAGCAATTTATTCAAAGTTTCCTCTGAAATTTTATTCCATTCTGACTGTAGAAGATGCCACAAATGCTCGGTAGACGCTGAATAAACATTTCGGACGTTTCTATCGAGTTCATCCCATAAGAACTCAATTGTGTTGAGATCAGGAGACTGCTTTGGTCAAACCAATACATTAAGCAGTCCTTCTGCTGATAGCTTCTCCAATTGATATTTTTTTTCCTGCTACAAATGTGAAACAAAATCAGATATATTGAACTCTGAATAAAACTTTTGAGATACTGGTACTATCCCTTATACCGATAAACATCGTCTGGGAAGTACTATTTAAATGAACAAGATTTCAGGAAATAAATTGCACACGGACAGTGCAAGCAATGAGTAATGGAGTAAAGATTTTTTGGAGGAAACGGAGGTGGTTTTAGTCGGTAGAAATCCGACATGCCGAGAAGCAGGAGCAACTCGGTATCTTTTGAAGATTTCCATCTCCCAACGACGAAAAAAAATAGTCCGTACAAAGCTTGGAGCTATGTTTCGGGTCATAGTCGTGCTGAATCCGAATTTATCTCGAAAAATGCGAAGTCCAGATAGCAACATTTCAGCTCCAAGTAACTCCCGATAGTGCTTCTTCCTCATTCCGCCTTGAATTCGGCAAATATTACCAGTCCTACCTCCACCAAAACAACCCCATATCATAACAGAGCCACCCCCATGTATGATGGTAGGCACTAAACATATGTC
Source organism: Oxycera nigricornis (assembly GCA_963942545.1). Classification (NCBI taxonomy): domain Eukaryota; kingdom Metazoa; phylum Arthropoda; class Insecta; order Diptera; family Stratiomyidae; genus Oxycera; species Oxycera nigricornis. The sequence continues at coordinate 122,338,344 of OZ012659.1, read as the reverse complement.
TAATGCCCGCTCTTCTGCTGACCTCCGCACAAAAACTCTGCGCATGGTGCCAAAAACTTCGGATTTCGATTCGTCACTCCACAACACCTTTGTCCAGTCTTCAGGTGTCCAATTTTTGTGTTGTTTCGCCCATTCCAATCTCGTCTTCTTATTTCTGGCATGTAATAATGGTTTTTTAACCGCAACATGAAGGCTTGCTTCCTGAATCCTTCGTTTGACACACTTAGGTGTTCAGATCGTCCTAAATTCATTTCAGCCACTATTTATGGAGCAGTAAGACGTCTGTTACGTTTGCTGATAATCACTTTCTTACCTTCCTGGGTCTTCTCCACCGTTTTTTATTTCTGACACTTCCAGAGGTCTTAAATTTGTTCGTGTTGTAGTCTACTGTTCTCTTCGAAATTTTCAGTTCCCGAGAAATTTGACGATTGCTTTTGCCATATTTTTGATGCACAAATATCGTAGCACGTATTTCAGTCGAAAGTTCTTTGGCCTTTGGCATATTAAACAATCGGTCAATGGAAGTTTGAAAAAATACAAGTCCGCCGGCAGCATAAATTTTCAAATATATTTTTTTGCAGTTAAAATGGTTACCTTGAAATTCGACGCTTTCCTAAATACATCCTAGTATCTTCATCCGATAATAACCAAGAATCCTATAAAATTCGGTTACCTGATGAGGCTTATCACGGCCGAAGTCAGTTAATGACATTTTCATTTCAAAAACATTTGGTAAGTTTAATAATTACACCTACAAAATTTTTATACAAACAAGAAACAAACAAACAGCATTAATGAAAGATATAATTAAATCGTTTTGTGGTTCGTGCAATGAACAAACACAGGAAACACTGCGTTCCTTTCACATATTGAATAAAACAGAGTGGTGAATTCAAAAATATCAAAAAGCGCCATCTATTGCATATGGCAACATCGATTATTATCTTGTTTTAATCCGTGATTTTGATCAAATTACATTCTGGAGGTAATTTGGAAATGTATGACAAAATCACGCAAAACGATGTAGTGATAGCAGAATATAATGAAGATACAAAAGCACTAGGTAAAATCGTAATTCATATTTTTTTCAAATGCATAACACTTTTCCAGATGTATAACAGGTTATGGCGATATCTATAGGAATTAGATATAAATGGTGAGCCTATTGATTATTGTAAAGCGAAAATTAAATTAAGGATAAAATAATAGGTTCTTACGTCAAAAATGCAAAAATGTGGTTGGATTCCTTAGATGTTTCTGGAATAGTCGAAAGAATAAATGGAAACACGTTTCATCATTTTGATTATTGTAAAAGGAATTAAGACTTAATTTGGTGTAATCAACAGTACCAACTAAAAAGATTCTAAATTAAGTTTTCCTGTTAAAATGTCCAGAGAATAATGCCAAAGAATAATGCAAAAGAAACCACTAAATCTTTATGAAATATGAGCAGGCTAGTGAAAGCGGATAATCATAAAGTTGCTGTGGATCGAAGTTTAATTTTTTCAACGTAAACGTGTTTTGCATAACACTACATGACGCTACATTATTTGATCTTTCGTGAGAAATTTTTACGGTTTGATAAATTCGAGCTATTAGAGAAGGTCTGTTGTTTTGAAGCTTGTATTTCTTACAAAAATTCAGAACGTGCAGGTTTTCAAGACGTTATGTTTTTTTATTACAAATGTCTAATATTTTAGAAGTGATGAATAATTTAACAATAACGTCGAAAATCTCACATTTTGCCGCTACCGCTCAAATATCAAAAGTCGTTCAAAAACGGCAACAATGTGCATAGCCACCCTATGATCTACAGCTGATGCGATGTTTTCGCCAACCTCTATCGACACTAGCGCCGCACCGGCAATATCACGAACCTGCTCTCTGCATTTTAAACTTCAACTGTCCAGCGACGAACCGAAGACGCTTGTGGAGTCCGTTTCGATATATTTATTTTTGTTCAGTTTAAATTGTCCATTTTGTGTTCGTTGATTGTCCGCTGTTAGGTGATATTGTCGCAGAGAGTGTGTGCATGCGCCCAAGGACGAAATGGATCCGTTCACGAAGGTGCCCTTTGTTTATAAAGTTTTCCGACCTTGACCGCCGAACTCTTGCAGGGCGTTCTTGAAAGGGCGGAGCAACGCAGCCGAACCCTGGGAATCAGCAAGTCCACGAAGTTCCCGCTGGCCGAGTACGAGCAAAAGGCGAACCAGCAAGTGCAGCAGCAGCAGCAATTGATGGCGAAACAGAAAACAGATCGCGAGTCGGCGAGCGGATCGCCGACGAAGATCGTGCGGAACTACGCCGTCGACAAGGAGAACATGGACGTGGGGATCGAGATCAACATTACGACCGATAAGCACGTTGAGGTATGTCCTTGGGCTCAGTGTGCAATTTGTTTTCATGGCTTTCTTCTCTAGGTCCAAGTCGAAGTAGAGGAACGCGAAATGGGATCGGACGGCGCGTGTGCCTCGCGCGTCGAAGAGCCCCAAGCGAAAATCCGCGACTGCTCACGAAACCGCCTGCAACGTCTAGGCGCACTGTATTCCGACACAGAGAACCTGTCGTCGCCGATCCACAGAACTGAAGGCCAGTTCCACGAGGACCCCGAAAATTCGTGTGGAGTAGCGAGTAATCGCCCTAGGCCTAAATTCGGGAAATTGGCGAAGCTTGCCGATTCCATAAAGACTTGGGAGGACGACACCTCGCACCCGGACTACAAGGGCAGCCACGTTGAGCAGAAGAAAACGAAACCGCAGGCACCGGCGCCGCCATCAACATCCCCCAAAAAACTCCACACGTCAACAGCATTCCTGTCGAGTAATAGTCCCCAGAAAAAGACCACAAGTCAATCGCCTGGCAAAAGTTTTCAATCGAACTCCGAATGCCTCACGAAAACAAAGTCGGATCTGCAACAGAAGAAGATGCAGTGGGAGAAGTCGGTGATCGCTGAAAAGGAACGCAACGCCGCTGCCCAGCCGAAAAGTGCAAAAGACAAGAAGTTGCAATGGGACAAAACCGTGATGGATTCGTTGGAAGCGCAAGGATTTCAGAGGCGTGAATCCGATCAGACAAAGATCACGTACAAATACGTCGCAGAGGAAAGCTCAACAAACAACAAATCAGCGTCCAGTGGTGGTGCTCACGACAAAAGGGGATCTTCGCACGCCAGACAAAATGAATTGAACGAATCGGCACAAGCGAGATCGGCAACCGAGGAGCTGAAAGTGACAAACATCCGAACCGGTCTTGTTTCCGGGCGAGCTGCAATTTTTGAGAGCAAATCGGCGAGTAACTCACAACCAGCCAAGCCACAAAAGGATCCAGTGGAAATGTCACTGCAAGAGCGGAGGATGCTGTTTGAGAAGAACAAGGGTGAAGCGTTGGTCCCCAAGGCAGCGTTTGCAATGGCAGTGCCAATTTCGAAAAGTCGTGAAGACGGCAGGAGGGTTGAATCGAAGAAAATTGATGGAGAGAACAGCAAGTCGCCGGGAAGCGGTCAGCGGGTTAAAGGTATGTATCGTAATAAGTTGTTTGTGTCTTTGGTTATTGCTGAAATCAAGTGGCGCACAAAATGATTGCGAAACCAAGTCACAAAAAACGGCTGATAAAATCCTCACTTTCTTGTTCGCGTCCTTGCTTTTATTTTTCACGATAGGAGGATTGGGCCACTCTTATTATGTGACAGTCTTCAATCCAATTAATTTAGGGGAGTAGATTCATATCGAGAAACTATCCCTCCTTATCTGAATTTTTCTCTGAAACGACTGTTCGACGTTTAGTGATATTTTGACGGTCTCTTTAAACAAATAATCTTAATCAAGGCAATAGAATCTGTTCTAGAGTTAGAATTTGACATCTTTCAGCAACTTAAAAAATGAAAACAAAATTTAACTCTTGACAACTTTGGAATTGGGGCAGTCAAACCTGGAATAACTGTAAAACCAATAAACGGATGTATATTTCAAAATTTTATTGTTACCATCGTAATCTGCATTAAAAACCATTTAAGAAACAAACATTCAGTGTAAAAATAACGCCAGCATGATGGTGTCCTTCTCGATTGAGGCATTCTTGCAGGCGATTTCTGAATCTGCCCATCACAACAGGCAGCATGCGCGTTGGAATTCTCCCGATTTCCAAACGGATTTTCGTCTTGATTTTTCAAGCGTTCGAGGTCGTTTTTCGAAGCCGTTTCTGTTTAGACCACTGTTCCATGGGGACTGAAATGCTTTGTGCTGGGGAACACAACGGAAACCTTGGCCACTCGCTACGTCCACTTTCACAGCTGTCTCACCCGTTTCAAAAATGCTGGTTTGACTGCCCCACCCTGTATTAAACATAATTCAAAAATGTCTGCTATATTGAATTTAAAAGCCCTATTTTATATCCACGAGAAATTCACTGTTTATCGGTTTATCGGATCTCGAGAAAATTGCTGTTTTATTAGGAAAGACAAACGTATTTATTAGGAAACAACACTTTCATTTGTCGTGTGATCAACTGAATTTTTTTGATTTGCAATACAATCGGCATAATCGATCCACAATGATATTAGGCAGTGAAAATTCTCATTTGGGTGTTTTGAGCGTCTTTTGGTGGTGTTTTAAGATTATTAAAAAGTCGTGATGTTGCTTTTTACCAGTGTTTTGTACACGACGAGTCACGACTGTCGTGTACAAAACACTGAAGAAGGTTGCAAGTAGCAACCGAAATACGTATTTGAATAAATACAAAATATTTTGGTTAAAAGCAACAACACGACTTTTTAATAATCTTGAATAATTTTCTATTAATTTGACTAGACTATATTTCCCGCTTTCACTGCTGTCTGTTCTGAAATCGATTTTCTTTCGCATTTTGGTCCATTGAACGAAAAATCTCCTGTATTCATAAGTCAACCTCCCTTGGAAATTTCCGTTTTTTCGTTAGCAGTTGTCGTCTGTTTTCTTTTTTCTTCGATGTATTTCAACGCTTGGCATCCATTTTTAAAAGAGAATAAAAATGTAGGACATATCAAGAGGAAATTTCTTCTGACGAAATGCTTGAAGCTTCTTCATCGTCCCCGGCCGAATTTGTTTCATTTGAAACCACTCCGGTGCCAAAATCACACTGTTCTGCCGTTTCAAAGGGCTCAGCAAAAGCTATTAACAAATTATTTATTTAACACTTAATTTTTGGTGTCTTCTCCGTAAATTCAATAATTTTTTTGGCACTTCTAGTGACCAAAAAATATGTGTTGATACCTATTCCCCTTAACAAAACTTCCATTTTTCTATTGTGCGATCATGAACGATTGTTGCTAGTGATTTAGGAGTTTCAGAATTCATTATTTTACCTTTTAATTTTTGGGTAGATCGTACAATTGATAATGGCATTAAAAAACGTGGTACGAACGCAAACCACTCGCCAAGACGTAAATGGTCAAGCGTTTCCATTTTTACCTGTAACGGAATAACGACTGTTCCGTGCGGGAATGAAATCCTTCTTTTTCTTTGGTTTCACTCAACATTATAAATCTTCAACAAGAAAAAAAGAGCTAACAGACACGTTATCGTTTAGTTCGATTAAATTCCGAGCTGCAAGTGCAGAAAGAACTTTGTCATAATTATTTCTTCTGCGAATAGCACATCGTAAATGTGAAATGTTCGCTGTATTGCAACTGAAGTTGTACTAGCACAGCAAAAAATTCTTCTCAGGTTGTACACCCACAACAATACATTCTACCGAACATTGTTAACACTTTTAAAAATGGCTTAATTGTCTTACAGATGCCAATACAGTGTAGGTTGTTCGATTACTACATGTTTAATCCCTCACATCGGTACATTCTAAAATCTGTGTTTCTAAAACACAACAAACTACAATTAAAACACTTCCCTTTCTTTAATCTCTTCAAAATATGGTGAATTTGAAACAAGGCATCTCATTCATATATAATATCGCCGCCTTTAATGATAAATGTTCAATTCCTTGACCCTGGATCGTGGTCATATATAGCAACAGCTGTAAAAATATAAAAAATATACATATTTATAAACGCCCGGTTGCTTTCTTTACGGCAACCATTGAACTTGCACCGCTTAAATGCAAATAAATGGCAAAATCATCAAATTCATCTCAATTAAAACGGATAGAATGTAGGTATGCCAAATTAGGTAGTCATGAAATACCCAAATGACAAATCTAGCGACTCTTCTCTCTTGCAACAATTTTCTATTACACGATGCAACCATCGCATTCCTCGCACCTAAATAATTCATCAAATTCTCGCATAATTCAATTTTACTTTCTGTACACTTTATAGCCGATGGATTGGTACGTGGCAAAGTTGCCGCCTTAACAGCAGCTGCTGCGTCCACAATTTCAGAGAATAGAATCAAAGCGGACATTCAGAAACAGCGTCAACAAGACATGGATATCCTGGCGAAACGTTTCCACCGTCAAAAAGAGTATAGCGACTCGTCTGCATCACAAAATACGGCCGCCTCATCGTCAGCTGGAGCGGTCAAGGCAACAAAATCGTCGTCGTCGCCGTCATCATCAAAAACTCCTAGAAGTAGTAAAAAAGCTATGGCACCACCGCCGCCACCACCACCAATGCCGAAATCGCCCCGTGGTAAAACGGGCGGCGCTAAACAACAAACGGCAAGCAGCAGCAACAAACGCCGAAGTCGTGAGTTTATGTTCAATTTATTTTATGAAGTTCTCGAATCCTCGGAGCATGACTTTCGCAACAATAAAATCGAAAACTTTATCGATAATGTCAAGCAGAAGGGAAATAATCAATAGCATTCTATTTAATGCTTCTTTGAAGTTGGAAATATGTTGTTTTTTTTTGTTTTGTTCTGGAGTATTCCAAGATGAGTCCCGGTGGACTCGTTTCGTTTTGCTCCTAGAAGTGTTAAAAATTGTATGTTACGGAAATGAAATCCTAAATAACGATAAGAATCTAGCACGAAAAAAATGGATTTGAATAAGAGCAATGTCACCGGTTTCCGTCAAACATTTGCGCGATAAATTATCACGAAAGCCAGTCGACCTTCGTGTTCAAATCGCTTAATCAATTCTCCACGGAAACAGTCGGAAAGTGTTTGCCTAAAATTGATAGTATCGATGAAGTTCATCCAACAAAATCCCTTTGTTTTTCGCCCAGCCCATATTTCACAGAATCCTCATCCTTTTTCCAAATCAATTTCCTCTAAACAAACAAGTCTTGTGTCCATTGGTTCACAGTCGTTGTCTTTATTTGTCCACTTTAAGCTGGTTGTAGCTACGACGATCGAGGAGAGGGTCGCGACGGGCTGCCGACGCCAGACGAAAAACGAATTAAAGTAAATCCACTGAGCAAGCCAAGTCGTCTGTATCCAGTGCTATCCGACATCGAAGTGACTTCAGAATCAGATAATGATAATTGCACGTCGGCAACAATATCAGTACGTTCGGGCGGCGAAGGTGCTCGTGATGATGAGCAACACGAGTCCTGTCGTGATAGTATCAAAGAAATTGGCGTTGGCAGACGGCAGCAGCAATACTACACAAGCACAAGCGATAACATCGACGAAGAGGATGAGAATGAACAGGAGGACGGAGACGAAGACGACATTGACGACTGCGAAAAGGAGTTAAATGAAAGGTGGGAAAATTTTGTTTCGTGTCTTTTGTTTTTTCTTTGCATTGAATAAAATTGCTTTGAATCATGAAACATTGAAGAGGCTTTACTCTCGCTATACTTCACTTCACACTACATACATTTCCGCTTTAAATCATCATCCTCACAATCGTTTCTATCATAATCAACTCCATCTCGTACTCATCAACCCCACCATCGTCGACATTATCACCATATGTATGAATGCGAATAATCCTGCTAGCTTTTGCATGAAATTATGACGCACTTAGACTTTCAGACACATTTCATGCCAGTCGCGTCGCGCATCTCATCTCATCATTTCATGCATTAATGCATTTCATTCCGATGCATTCGCATATGTCAGCACAATGGCTTTTAGCCCTTTCCTTTTTACGCTACCGCTCGGTGTTGTTCGTCGATTCTCACGAGTCGACGAGTGGATCTAGCCGTGCCACCCACCATCCTCTTGCACGGAAGAAACTATTCATTTGCGAAACAATTAATATGTGTTGTACATATGCATGACGAACGGTTAAATACTTTGTGATGTGTTTCGAACGTTCAATCGTATGCGAAGTTCTAACAAAACGACCTTTCACTCGTGTCTCGTTTGATTTATGTAACTTTGATGCCAACTAATGCTTGTTAATACATAGTTGCTAATAGGAAATCAGGTGATTGATATTGCTTTGTTGATTTGTAGCTTGGATTATTGGAAATGGAAGTGGTTTGGTAGCTGAAAAATAATTTCAATCACTTCAGAACTAGAATTTGAGTCACTGTTTACTTAAATAATTCAACGCAACTCCAACAAAAAGGACTAAATATAATGAAAGATGATATTATAAGTTGAAGAAAGTCGGTCAAACTAGCATCGTTCGCTTAACGTACACAATGCCTTCGCGTAAGCATGTACGTAAAACGAATGTACGTTAACCAAATACTCATTTAATATGAACTTGAATGAAGTTCCCAAACAATTAAACGGCTAACATAAGTATTGTTTTTTGGTCCAAAAACAAGTTCATGCTACTTTCAAAATCTAGCGTTTTAACAAAAGATATACGCTGAGAATTTAAATTCATATAACATAAAACCTGACATTTATTCAGTCGATTTCTCGTTATGTATCAGATCCCAATGTCTTTGAAAAAAAATTTCGTTAAAAAGGCTTCGTAAGCCAATTGCGACGATCATCGTGAAGATTTCTTAAAAATTCCGGGTCTGATTCTTAAGTCTTTCTCCTGAAGAATCGATATTTTCGCCAGTGAATTGTTCCTTAATTGTTTCATCATTTCTTATGTCCATTAAGACATCTACTCCTCTGTGTAGAGCTGTACAATTCTTTCCATATCTTTTGAATTGATATTGAGATCAAGTTCTGACACTAATGAAATCACTTCATTACGGATATCTTCAGGGACTTCATCACAAGTAATAAATTTTGGGGGAAAGTCACCTTCCAGGCGAAGTGCATTGTTGTCTGTTTCACTTCTTGCCTAGAAGCGTTTATAATCTTTACAGTATTTTAAAAGGTTTTTATGATTTCAGTTTTTCTATCTTCAATTGCTTCCACTGCTAAAAATATTACTTTTCTGGGTGGTTAGCTAAGAGATACTTAGCTAACCACAATGTGCCTATCGTGGCCTAAGTAAGCCACCGTTGGATAAAGGGGGCTGCCACTACAACCAACCAATCTCTTAGATACTGTAGCAAACGTTTGGTCCTTTGTCTGCAGTAACGAGATAGTGTCTCGTGGTAGAAACAGTATCTTAAAATTAGAATCAATAGCAACAATAAATGAAAGATGACCATGCTTTGTCTATATTCAGTAGAATTTTAAAAACCTCTTTATTTTATGTTGCCGTGTAAATGAAACGCAGTAGCTTTTAAATTAATCTTCCGTATTACTAGTATTGATTTCTAGAAACCCCTTTTCAAAGCTCTAAAGTTTTCAGTCTGTTATATTAATGGATGAGGATTAAGTTCCAAATCTCCTGAGACATTCATCACCTAATAAAACCGTCAATCTATCCTTGGAAGCTTTGTATCTCGGTGTACTATTTTCTACGATAGATTTAATGCTGGTAGGTATTTTCTTCTAGACTAGCGTTGTCTCCTTAACCCTGAATATTTGATCTGTAAAATAATTAGCTCCTTGGATGTTTTTTTTTGCAAAACAGTTGAATTTTTTTCAGCTGCATCTAAGTCCGCACTTGTTGCTTCTTCTACGATTTTGATATGCTTAAATCTGCAGAAACTATTTCAACTTAGACCAAACTATAGGGCGGGTGAAATTTCTCCCATTTCACTTCGAAGACGATAGTGAATTGACCTGCTTTTCTCTTAAATAAATATTAAACGTATTGGTGATCGCACCTGTTTTCTCCATACTACCCAACTAACAGCGTCGTCCGTAAATTAAAATCACAATAATTTTGAGATGTTTAAAAGGTTTTTCATAGACAACGTGAGCTCAAAATGAGATGCATCACTGCATTTTTGTTGCACGCTGTACTAGCGAACCCATGCCGATATCGGGTAAACCCAATGCAAGCAAATAGAACCGCAACTCGTCTACCTTATTTGTCCTCTGAGAGCATTGCATCCTGACAATTGATTTTTCCAATATATTCAAACACATGCCTTTAACTCCAAAATTGTGGACGCAGCTTGCCATTCGTTTTTTTTTTGTAGGAAATGAATTTTGCTGCGAAGTATATCCTGATTTGCATCATCAGATCCCAATTTGGTTAAGCGCAAAATTTCAAGCTAGGAAAATTTAAAAATATGTTTTCTACACTCAAATTGAAGGCATCAAGACATAATTTCATTGAAAAACAGAAAGCAGGATCGATCATTAATGTTAAGTAATTATTTTCAATAAGAGGGTGTTTCAAACAATGCTTTAAAAATCAAAAAAAAAAAAAACAGTTTTTAGTGAATTTATTTATGAAAATTAATAGTAAAAGTTATTTCGCGATTACAAAAATCAGGGCTTCAGTCTGCGTTGTTGGTATTCATACATTCAAATCTTTTAGTAAGCAGGTTTTTAATTTAAACTTCTCTAAATGTATCTGAATGGCGGTCCAGATTTTTATTAAATTCTAGCCTTTGGGTATAACTATGACAAAGTCGCAGTTGAATTTGCATTCTAGCTTTCAATCTCATCCATTCGCAGCTACTTGAAATATTCATTTAGTTTTCACTATTCGCACCTACCATGCCCTATAGATGATAGGATTACGTCAAACACTGCTCAAACGAAGTGGTTTTCAACTTAGCTAATGTAAAAATTATAAAATTTTATTGATTCACCTGGCAAGAAGTAATTAAATAACGCGAAAAGTTTGGATGGTTATTTTACGAATCGAGGTAAGTTTATCGACAGCTACAAAATCTTATGATGCCATTTTGGTTAATTTTCTTGCTAAATCTAATTGAAAATATTAGTATTCGTTTCCCTTTCGTTATGATTTTTTTTACAGGTAAATACTAATTCGTATAGCAAACAGTGTTAGACTCGAAGAGAGCTGCTTCTTCGAATATTTCCAGTTTAAAAGTATTGATATTTTCCACAAATCCAGTCTGCGTACTGATCATTAAGAATTCATCCCCAGGCGTTGTTTTTTAACATTTTAAATGCTTTTTTCGGACAATTTAGATAAATATACTCAAAGGGTTCAGTTGAAGGATCGGGTACATCAAGTTTTTCTCCGAATTAAGATGTAAGAATGATTGTTTAGTATTTACAAAATGATTAGTTCTTATTACAAGTTATGCACAACATAACATAAGTATTTATTCCAATTTGCATACTTCTCAGCAGTTCAAAATATTGCACCTTGTATTCAGTGCAGCCTCAACGATGAGCTGTTTAAATAAATGCTTGTTATCGATAATCCCACAATAGTCAAGTTCTATTGACCCTAAGACTCCAAGCATCGGATTGCATAAAAATTACGTTAATACTAGTCGTCTCTGAATATATTTAAGTGCGTCAAAATATTTCGTTCTCGCAATATATATAACTGCCGTAAATCAAAATAATGAAAGTGTTGACAAAAGTTGGAACTATTGTTTGGATGCCCTTTAATTTATATTTATTGATGGTTAGTCAATATAAAACTTGAAACGTTAGAAAACTAGGTACCTTTTTTTTCTAAACCTTCAAAATACTATTTCAAATTGATTCTCTGTCAAAATCCCTGCTGTAACTTATATGAAATCCTTCAACTTTCCATTTGAATATTAAGTTTCTGAAAGTACTGCGCTACCTTCTCCTTGATAAATACATCACTAACATTCATCCCTAAACCGAAATGATGTCAATGTCATCTGCAATACAACTTCAAGAGCTTCTCAACTTCTTCAAAGACTTTAATTTCAACGTCGCTACCGTCTCACCGCATGCATCAACCTGTGTTCCTAAACTAATCTGCCATGTTGGCCATTTCGCCCACGTCATCTTAAGTGTATATATTGTTTCCTACGAAATTTTCCAGCTATATGGGATCGAACGACGACGACAACAGCGAGGACGACGAAATATGCAACGTAAGCTTGGGTCGGGAAATAATGCAAGTTGTACGATCAAATGAAGCTTCACATAATACATCCCGAAAGGTGAGTGAGTAGACATTTCCACTAGACAACAGATAATCTAGCTATAAAGCGCGTGGCATTCGACACCAACGCAAATAAATAAATAAAAAATCAAGTGAAAACCTTGACAAAATTATACAAAACATTCCATTTTGTTCAGAGTCACAATAAATATGGGGGTGAATCAAATGGCGATGCCTATTATGGTGGCGACAGTTCATTGAACAGCGGAATGACTTCGGACGGATCGGCCGATGTTGATGACTATTTGGATGAAGCGTTGGAGGATGAGAGCGAAACTGAGGCGGATATGTATGCGAAGAAAACGGTAAGGACTTTTGCTGATGCTTGGATTTTTTCCGTTTGATCACACAAACATATCAATTGCAATCTGATTAGGTCAAAGGAACAACAAATTCAAACAGCTTTTCGTACAAGAAGCAGCCGAAAAACCAGACGCAATACAGCACCATAGCCGAGGAAGGTGACGACTTCCAATACAAAGGCCGCCAAGTGAACTACCAGAGTCCGGTGAAGTCGGCCCTCAGCATCAATCCATCGGACGACAATAATGTTGTTACACTTGTCCATACGGTCAGCTTCTATCGGCGGCAACAGTCTTCAAATGTAAGGTGTTGCTATTTTCAAACAGTTTGACGAAATTTCACTTGTTGATTTTTTTAAACCCGAAGTTTGCATTTGCAATTCTATCGTATGAAATCAGTAGGAATATTCAATTGCAACATGATTTAGAATTTATTTTACATTTGCAGAGCAACAATTCAACGCCAATTCGTCGAATACAACGCGAAAAAATGTCACCATCATCGAGCGATAATCGTGTCGATAGTCATGAATATGCTGACGACGACGAGCCCGATTCGGATCAGGAAAATGTCTATTTGGCTCAAGAAAAAATTAAAAAGCTCCTCGACGAAGTTTGTAAACAGCAACAAGTCATTGCTCAAACTAGCCAGGCGTTGAATTTGTGTGCCGCAACAATTGAATTTAGCGGATCGACAGAATCTGTGGAGGGCGAAAGACATCTATTGGTAGCAAGTAAGTAGCTGAGTTATTTTAATTATTTGATTTGGATGGATGAAATACAGCGAGTGACTGCAAACACAGTCACTCGCTGTATTTTCCTGTTCATCAAATTTAGTAGAAGCGTTATGGCATACATCTTTTAATTAAAGTCTTCCAAAAACAATGCTACTTGTGATGATTCTGCAGTCTTCATATTTCAAGATATGTATGTTTAAATATGATAAAACTGCAAACTTTTCATCCTTTATTTGTCGTTTCTCCACGACAGTGAAAGAATCACAGTCAGTTTTCATATGGTTTTATTCGAGGGTGGATCCGAAGGGTTATCATCAGAAATTTAGCAGAGGTGATAGGCAACTTACACAGAATTAAATGATTCATATGAAAAATGTTTCCGCACTTGTTCACCGCGGTGCAAAAAAGGGAGAGTCGATATTTCAAGATATAATTTTGTAAGGTATACCAAGTTGATCAGGAGAATTTTAGTCGCGATTTTTGACTACGGACAAAATCGCGATCTATCACTTTGATCGTCAGGCGAAACCTTAGTCGATAGCTTGGAAGTGACCACTCTCACTGCAGCGAAGAAATTCAAAAGGTTACGCTTGAAGGCAAATGTGATATCGATCGTTTTTTAGGGGACTAAAGAAATAATTAAGGAAAGTGAATTGCAATCACGAGCTCTTACTACACAGAACAAACGTGAAGATTTCGGGAGGCAACTGCAGAAAAGAGGCGTGAGAAACGTATCATGTTTCCCCAGGACACCACATTCGCGCACATAGCCAAAGTTACGACATACAGGTTTTGAACTGCTCGACCATCAACCCTAATATTCAGCTATAATCCCCAGTGAATTTTACTCCTTTTGATGGCCAAAACACCCCTTGAATATGAACTTAATATGTCAGCAATTATATGAACTTTATTTGTATAGAATTATAAAACTTTGACCGGCCACGTCTGTCTGTACATTGGACTGCAATATCTTCAAGTCAGCATTCTTACATTTTCAATTTCGATGGCTAGAACTAGAAAAACTAGTAAGTAAATGTATCAACTGTGGTGTTTCATGGTTAATTCTACTTTTCGAGCCAGTGACCCCCTTTTTCTGACTCGAAGGCTGGATTCGCCCAATTTGTCATCAGTAGCCATTAAAAAATTCATGCTTTCTTATCATTAGTACCGTTGCGAAATTCAATTATGTACACCTGTGTGCAAAATAATAGCAGTGCCGGTAAATTTGATTAAATTTTCAAAAACATCCAGTTTCGTTGTGAGGAACAATATAAAATGTATTCATAAATGTGGCAATACAAATACAGCAAAGAAAACAAAATGTTTTAAGGTGCCCTTTGCCTCAAATTCCATAATTTTGATAAACATGTTTGAAATGAGCTGTGCAAAAAATAGCAGTTTTTCAAATTATGATGATGCAAAAACATATATTTTAATTGGGGAAAATAGCAATATTAAATTTCTAAATTAATAGTTTATTGTATAGCCCTTGTTGGCTATTACTTTAACACATCGACGCTACCAAACTTTGACGTCGTTCCGTGGCAATAGATTTTCAAGCAAACTCCACTACCCGCCAAAAATCATTCACTGTTTTCGGCTTTGCTTGAAAAACAGCCTGCTTAACATCAGTCCATAAACTATCTATGGGGTTGAGGTCGGGTGATTGAGCTGGCCAGTCCATAATTTCTATCCTATTGGTCGAAAACCAAGTCTTGGCTAAACGACTGATGTGTTCAGGATCGTTATCTTGCAAAAGGACCCACTTCAGGGTCATACCTTCTTCCGCAAAAGGTAACATGATATTTTCCAATATGTCTACGTAAATTTTGGTGTCCATCGTGGGTTTGATCCAAAATATGGGGTCAGGGCCGTAAAATGAAAACGAGCCCCAAACATTGATTTTTGCCCCTCCATGCTCGACTGTCTTCGTGGTTTATCGTGGATCATGACAAACATTTGGCAGTCTTCTTATGTATTGTCTCTTTCCAGGACAGCCAAATAATACAACTTTTGATTCATCAGTCCAAAGTATATATCTCCATTTGGAAGTAGGCCAGTCCTTATGGTCTCGTGCAAATTTTAACCTGCCTCAAACATGTCTTTCTTTTAGTAATGGTGTTTTCCTCGGACTTCTACATTTTAATTTGGAGTTAATAAGGGTTCTTCTGATTGTACAAGTGTTGACATTCAACTTGAGCTCCTGTTTTATACTAGTTGATGTCAAAAAAGAGTCTTTTCGTACAAGCTGTACAACATCTTTGGCATCTCGCGTGCTGAGTTTCTTTTTTCTTCCACGAGTTTCAGGCGTTTTCACCCACTTTTCATGGATCCGAAACCATTTTACTAGAGCAGCTAAGTGTTTCTTCAATAAATTTATAGGTTTTGCCTTCCAAAAGCATTTTTTTGATTAAATATCTCTTTTCGTCACTGCAATGTTTGGAGCGGCCTATTATTCCTGAATGGAATATTTTATTTTTAAAAATAACAAAAGTTTTGAAAGCTGTCAACCTTCTTTGCCCTCATCGTATCCTAACTGCTAAATTGAAACAAGCTTTTTTCCCGAAAACGAGTTTAATTTACCGCCGCTGCTATTATTTTGCACATTCAAATTACACCTTGTCTCCGAAAATTAGGTGATTCTCCCGATCTTTGCTGGCGTTTCAACAAAACGGTAATGTAAAACATCTGGCAAATTATTTTTATCGATCATAAACAGATAACTCTGCTATGCGATCGAAATTTATATTGTAACTTCAAAAATATAACGCTTCAAGTGTGCACTGCTGTTATTTTGCACACAGGTGAATGTTGAATTTTAGTTAATTTGAAAAATCAAACACGTAGAAAAAATTCAAGATTAATGAAAGAGCAATTTTTGGCGTTTGTAACTTCTCTCATTGAGTCCATCTGCTTTTTATCTACCATAATGTGAAGGATGTGGAATACCATAAAAAAAATTTGGCCATAGTTGGAAATTTGCCGATCTGATACAATTTATGATTTCGTGGTTTAATTACTCTTATTCAGTACCTTATATGCCCCAGTTTTGAATATATCTCGATTAATAAACATTTCACGAAATAAAGTCATAATTATGAGCTGCCATTCATTTCTGGTTAACTAGACCCGCGAAAATAAATTGTGTGCTTTTCAGAAATCGACCGTGTGTACTCACTTAAAAGGGAAGGTATGCAGTGAACGTTAAACCTTAATTTAAAATACCATACATGAATAAATCAATTGAGTGGGATTTAATCTTCTTTCATTTGATTGCGACAGCGGTTTGATAGTCTGCTTTGTTAGGATTTGCTCCATAACTTCGCATTGTTTCAATTCCATCGGTTATTATGAAATGTTCCATTGCATTGTCTATAAAGCATTCTATTTAAAATCCTCTTCAGACAAGTAATTTAAAATTATTCCATCAACAATAAAATTCTCAACGCATACCTTCCAAGTGCTTCAAACGTTCGAAAGGGGAGGAAATCTCTTATAATGTCATATAATTGCCGCACAGTGAATTTTTCTATCTCGAGAGGAATCAATGTTAATGGCACGGTAAAAAAACTCCGTGCATCCGCATTTAAAGTGAACGTTCGCCCATTATATAATCAATACAGAGCGCAAAGTGAAATACGAAATGTCCAGAATAAAATTGAATTTTTGTTTCGACCCCCATTTCAATGAAGCATATCCTCTCATCCATTTGCAGCACATCGTCGTCAAGCGGCACTCGACGAAGTACAACGTTTACGTGTTGAGGGTAGCGTTCGACCGCACGGCGCACCAAAGGAGAAGGGTCGCTTGACTGTTCGCGAAATCACAGTGCCATTGCGTCAGGACTATGTCCGGAAATTATCAACTGACACGATTTCAGGTCATCATCTCGTCTGCCTGCTCAAATACAATGAGAATGTATTGGCCACACGAACAATTCCCACATTACCCGGTCTGATGGCTGTAAAATTTCCCGATGTGCTCCAATTAAATAATGTTTATGCTGATTTTAAGGTAAGCAAACAAACAAGCAGGCAAACAGTATTTAATGTGCACACAAAACATTCAGAGCGAATGCTGTTCTGCTTGAACAGTTCAGTTCCTGTTTTTTTTCCTTGGCATGTAATAACAAAAATAAATAGAAAAGTATTTGCTCGATTTCAGATCACATTGGAAATCTACGGAATGACGGCACAACGCGAAGTCTTGCCGCACGAAGTGAAGTATCACATTAATGTGAACAAGAAGTCAGGCGGAAGGACGCCGAAGAAGAAGGCTTCCGACTCGAGGCTTATTATGCCAATGGTACAATCGCCGGCTGGTCCTAATGTCGTCAGGACACCGGCATTGGTTCAATATGGCTTCGCGATTTTCTCGTTGCGCGAAAGCAAACGGACCTCGTGGTCATTAACTCCGGTAAGTTGATCGAATAATGCTTAGAAAGTCTTTAGCTGAAACCCGCAAAAAAACGATTGTTCAGTTGCAGTTGTCTCTAAGGACTTTTTTATTTGAAAACGTATGAATACTCCTTGTACGAGTCTAACAAACCCTCGAAATTACCAACAGGTCTCAGGCGTTAGCCCACTCGAAGGAGTTGTTCACATGAAAATCAATTGCGAGCTATCTGTCTCAATTGAATACAAGGGTTTCCTAACGATGTACGAGGACATTTCTGGATTTGGTGCCTGGCATCGTCGCTGGTGCTATCTAAACGGTCACGTGCTCAACTATTGGAAGTATCCGGACGACGAGAAGAAAAAAACACCGATGGGTTCGATTGATTTGTACTCGTGCTGCTCGACGAAAGTATCGACGGCACCGCGTGATGTATGCGCCCGTCTGAATACGTTATTGCTTGAATGCCAACGACCCGCCGAGCCGAACGACGTCGAGTCTCTAATAATTGTGCCGCGCGGGAAGACTACAATAGTCAGGCATCTCCTGTCGGCCGACACAAAGGAGGAACGCGATGAATGGGCGTCATATTTCAACAAGGCGCTCACGTTAATTCGAGCCTGGGGATCTTCGAAAAATTGATGTGCTTGTATGCAATCTGCACTCTGTGGCACAGTCCAAGTCATTTTACATGTTTTTTTTCGTTTTTATTTAAGAGGAACTAGGGCTTAATTTATACAATGCATGTTGATAACAATGAAACGTGTCTATGCTTAGTTAGCTGTGAAACAAACGATTATCATTCCAACGCGTATTTCGTCGTCAAAGGTAGAATTTTATTTAGTTTGCCGTACAAAGGCAATAGCCATATAAATGACTTAATCGCCAAAACTTTTGAAGGTTCGAAAATGTTATTCAACAATTTTCTAACAAAAAACGAATCAATTCAATTCAAAGCACATAAATGCTGCCTTCAACATAATGTCTAATTAAATAAAAAAATACCGTTTGTCCTACATTGTGCATTCGACTTCAACTCGCACGACACGAAATTTCATTTAAAAAAATATCTCTTGACCAATTCAGTCTCAACAAGAATATTGGGAAGTTATTTTACTTTAACGTAAAGCCTACAAATATCGAACAATTAGATGTATATTATTCCACACAAATAATCACACGAATTTATTACTATGTACTAACAAATAAAAAGATGCTCCATTCTCTCGTTCTGAAATCTAACCCGTACAGTGTTTCGACTGTAAAATACTACATGTATTTAAACGTAATATATAAATCTAGCTCAAAGGCAATGCTCTCTGCATTCAGTATAGACACATTAATATTGTAAATATATATAAACATATTTTAATCCATCGTATTATGAAATAAAACGATTAATCGAGTATCTACTAAAGTTAATTGTTTCATTTGCCTGTAAACATTATCCTTTGCTCATTGCCTGTCGGTTTACTGAGTTAATTGGGGTATATCAAAGCCGAGGGTGAGTGGATTTGTACGAGAGTGTATTGCTTTAAACATTTGCAGAATAACGATAAAGAATCGAACAATAGTTCCTGTATGCGATTTTCGCATAAATTATTCGGAAAACGTGATTTCATTCGAAACGGTTCGAACGGAAGAGATGTGAAAGGATTATTCGGAGCGTGCTGATTGATGGGTAAATAAATTTCGTTATCTCGATTGTAAATAAATTGTTAAAGAGTACTTTATGTTTTTCTGGATATGTACGTGTGATTGATTAAAATCACTAAACGTAAAATGTGTTGTAAGTTTGTTTCGATTTTAATGTGAACGAGCCTAGGTATCCAGAGTTTGCAAGTAGACTTGGTGAACTGGCGATTGAAGCAAGTAAAATTATTTCTTTTGACTAGTAGACGTACCAGTTTATACAGAATGTACTAGCTACACTAACTGAAATACTCTAAACAACAAAAAGTGTATCAGGCGAAATATGGAATCGCAATTAAAGCCTAGAAAATGGGAACTCATTTGCATAAGCAACGATACCGTGGTGTGTAAATTAATAGTTCAGCATTGGTTGGTTGTAGGAGAACGAGGAAGGGATCCCCAGCTTTTCACAATGGCTCTTTTACAGCAGTAGATTGCACATGCCGCTTTGTGTGCTATTTCTGCTGTGTTCGCTTTTCATGCGAGTTCGGAGTCCAGAATTAGACCTAAATATTTGACCTGATGAGATGGATTCAGCCTTTTCGCATCAAGTTTAGGTGGGACAAATCGTGGAATTTTGTACCTTCTCGTGGAGAACACAAAATTCCGTTTTCTCTGGATTAATCTCTATACCGCACTCTTTGCTCCACTTGGTAAGAATACCTAATTCAAAGTTTAGTCTTTCAGAAACGGTGTTAACGAATTTGCCCGATATTGCTATTGCAACATCGTCGGCACAGGCTACGACTTTGCAGCCAGTCGCTTCTATTTTTGACAGGAGTTTATCCACCACTAAGTTTCATAGAAGGGGAGATAGCACCTCACCTTGTGGGATGCCTCTGCAAGTCCTCCTTCTTAAGTGACCTAGTGTGACGTTGATGCTCCTGCTGCTCAGCAGTTGTCCGATGAACCCTATCAGGTTGTAATCGACATTGCTTTTTCCGAGTGCTTTGCCAATAGCCTTATGGCTGACATTGTTGGAAGCCCCTTCAATGTCTAGAAAAACCACTTGCGTATATTCCTTGACGCTTAGCGATTTTTGTATGTAACTGGTGAGCGAATGAAGAGCTGTTTCTACCGATCTCGCTTTTGTGTATGCATGCTGCGCATTGGAGACTAGTTTCAGCGCAACTCTCAGATGGATCTCTATCAGTCGTTCCAGAGCTTTCAGCAGAAAAGAGGCGAGGCTGATAGGTCTATAATCCTAAGGTAAGGAGTGGGATGTCTTGCCCGCTTTAGGTATGAAGACTACTTTAGCTTCTTTCCACCGCTGTGGAATGTAGGCCATCCGTTCAGCATTAAACAATTGAGTAGCGACAATTTAGGCACACATTTATTTTCCAACATCTCTGATTCTAACTCGCCTTAAGGTCACCCTTGTCACTACTTATTGCCAAATATAAATTGATTAGTGTCGACAAGGCCACAATATAACTGGAATGATTATCGTCTACGATGGGAATATCGAACAAAATGCAGATCAACTTCACGTATTCGGACAGTGGGACGTCTAGCTTACTGGGTGGCAGGCCAGATTTGTTTAGTTGCTCCTCAAACGCGCTAGGCCACTCCGTCATCAGAGCATCAATATCGATCGAGGACAACAGTTGGTTCGGTACCTTTTGCACTTGCGTCAAATGCATCTCCGATATTTCCGCTATCCATTTGTCGATCTCCTTACCCGTCCTCCCGATGATTGGTTGAATGTTTGCACTTTTCGCGTGCATCATGACCGAGCGCAGCTTCACCTGCAGAAGACTCGGCTCGCTCTGCTTCCCACTTGGCTCGTCCAGGATCAATAGGCCCAATTTTAGCTGAAACTCCTGGACTTCCGGTAGCTTCTTCTCGTTGAAGCATTCCGGACACTTGATATTCAAAAAAGCGTCCACATCGCCCACAGCAGGAACGTACTCCGGGATGAACGGCTGCAAACGGTAGTCCACTGATATGTTTTGTGGAATATACTTTACAATGTACTGGAAGCAGCTCTTCAAATCCTCCGGTACGTCCAAGTTCTCCCATTTGTCAGGCTGCAGTCGCGTTTCTGAGCCGCTTCCGATAGCTTCCATGACGCCACCAGCTAACTCACTCTTGCTCACGTCCGAATCACTATCGAAGGAATCACTTCGTTTTGATGGCAAGGAGTGCGGCTTTTTGTCGGAATCAATCATTTTAATTGGTTGCTAAAAGACAATTCCCACAGATTGTTAACAGCGAACTCTTCGATTGTTTATGCACGCAAAATACCTCAGCCATTTCATCATCGCCTGTTGGCCACCAATCTCCCAAATCCGGCGTTTTGATGTCCACTTCCTCGTCGTAGTAACTCATACAATCGATTGGTTTATATCACTAGGTCGTAACCGAAATTAAATTAATATTTTACGGCTATCACCCGAAAAATACGTAGCAATTAATTTGAAAGTGTCCTTGACTGGTGATGGACTGGTGTTTGGTCAATGTTGCTAGGAGACAGACAGCATTTAGGGGTTGTTCTTCGTTCGGATTGAGTGTGTGTCAAGTTATTAAGGGTAAGTATCGTATATTGGAAGGAACGAGTTACAACCACTGAAAATTCGAAACCTTAATCGGAAAAAGGAAAGCAAAACATTCCGAATTGTTATTAGACCTCATAAAAGAATTTTGCATGCTGTTCAGGCCCTATCCATTATTCGAATTCGAAATGTACATATTCCTCCATATGTCGAGCACGCATATGTGCTTTGAAAATATATAAACAATTTGTCCACTCTTGAATATTGTTTGATATATTTTAAATATTGAAACAATTTTCCAAAATCCTTTTGGTCACGAACACGATTTGCTTTCGTAAGATTTACGAGAAACTTGGCCAGAAGTAGAAATATTTTTTTAAATAGGAATTAGCATCATGGAAGGAGATGCAATCGGTCCATTAATACACTGTAACCAGGGGCGTAGCGAGGCGGGGGTGTTGGGGGTGTGACACCCCCCTAAAATTTTGTAGCGAGTCGGCATTTTCGTGCCGAAGTTGGCATATTCAAGAAATTTGATTGTAAAGTCGGACAGTCGGCATATTTTTTCAATCAAGTCGGCATTTTCAACATTTATCCCCCCCCCCCCAAATTCATGAAGCTCGCCACGCCCCTGACTGTAACAGAAGAACCGCCACCTTGAAGTTTGAATTTATCTATTTATTTCATATCTGTATTATAATTATTTTCAAATATTGAATAGCGGCGAATAGAAAGTTAAGCAGGGGATTACTTTGCAGCGCCTTTTCATCGGAAATTTTCGAAAATTAAGGGTGGAGTTTCAAACAATCTCATAACACTTTTTCATGTTTAAGGGGACATTTACTTTCTGAATTTGAAAAAAAAATCGATTTTTTATTTCATAAATGTGTTCTAATATATCACAGAAATGTTCCCCCAAAACCATTTTGAGAAATTCCATATAAACCCAAAGTTACACACATAGATGTAACGGTACCGTAAAACTAGTTTTGGAGCGCGGTGTGCGCAGCAGCTGCCTCGTCTCTTGTATAAGCGACTTTTATATGTGTTTACATACACATATTTTACACGGCTTTTATATGTGTTTACATATACTCGAAATAAAAAAGAAAGATCAAGAAGAAGAAAATAAAGAGCAAGAAACAAAAAAATTAGAGCCAAAATAAGAGGTAGAAAATCAAAAAGTGACACTGCAGATGCTTCAACTTCAACCCGCGCCCCCATCGGTAAAACTGCTAAATTAACCCTAAAATTAATAAGGGAAATTTCACTTTTTTATGGATTAGCCATAAAAAGATATACAGATTCCATAGAGAAAATAGAGGAAAAAATTCTTGCTGGTTAGCAGAATTTTTACAGATCAAAAGCAGGCGTGCTGCAATAGAGTGGTGCAAATATTTGTAGTGTGAATAAGAAAATAAGCCATTCCAACATAAACCAGCTCTTGATCCAAGTGTGCGAGAGCAAGTTTTAACAGTATTTACATCGCTTAGTAGCCATGATTAACTAAGTAGATGGCTTGGTAGAAATACACAAAACAGTAACGAAAGTTACAACAATTTGATATGGCATATTGCTCCAAAGAGCTCATTTGCTGGCAAAGAACTTGTGGAACTTGCATCCTGGATGGCTGCATGTTCCTTTAACGAAGAATTAAGAACATATCTTGCCATTATTGACCTCATGGGCATCAAGATTGACTACACCTGCAATGAATTTCGCAGAAACTGTCGATAATTGCCGCATATTACAAGCCAATAGAAGGAGCACCGAATGCTCAAAAGAGGCTCGCATACACAAAAAAGGCTTTGGAGCAAAGAATTTTACATCTCGCAGAAGTTGAAAACCTACAGTATTCACCAAGAATGGCAGAATATGGTATTAAGTGGAAATAATTGATTTAAATGTCAAAATTATCGGGGTGGGGGGGGGGGGGGGTAATTAAACTCGTTTTTTTTAAACTACTTTTTTTGAACTTATCAGACACTTTTCTCAGGTTCTAATCATCCGATTTGAAAAAAAACAGAGAAGTATTCGATTCTTCATACAATATACTAGGGGTTATACCTCTAAAAACTTATATTTATACTTATATTTATATAGATCCACTCCTTTTACAAAGGTAGTTCACCTAAAAAATTCGTCAATGTTTCAATACTTTTTGAAAATCTTCTATAAAGATACAAAAAATTTTTTTATATTTTTTTAGGTAAAAATGTCTCAGGAACAACTCATTTTGAATTTTGAATTTTGACTTATTTTTTTAGGAAGCTCAAAAAATGTCTGACCGACAAAAAACGTGCCTTTTCGAACGCCCCATCTACCGCCACTACTATATATAGACTCCAAAAACAGTTTTTCAATCAATACTAAAGATTTAAAAAAAAGTTTTAAGAATGTGCTTTTTTCAATTTAGAAAGTAAATGTCCCCTTAAAACATCCATTCAGCAACATCCTCTTTGTGAAGTCGATTTTTTTTTGTATTTTCTCTTCGGATTTATCAGTACAATGGCTTTTGATTTTGATTTTTCCATTACCGACTTCGGGTTATCAATAACACAAGCCGACAAACGGACGGTAGGGTAGAAAATATCAACAAATTCTAGAAACTAGGAAAACCACAAAATAAGAATAATTAAAACACATTTTTTTCATATTTAATTCATTTCATTTTATTAGACTACACAAAAATCGGATTAGTAATCGCGTGTACTATATATTGTAGGTTCTTTAATAACTACTTTTAATTTATAAATAATTCTTTATTTCCTTGTTCAGCTTTTAAAAAATATCCATTTTATAATATAGCCTGCACTCATAGATATATTCCGAAATCAAAAGCCAATTGCTTTCTTCAATATGCATCGCACAAAGCTGTATACTATGTACATACACTTCTTACGTTTAATTGATATTTTATTTTGTTTGATTCTATAATAAAACAAACCAAGGGAACTTATTATTTTTATGTTGCCTGCATATTTATGTTAACGAATGTATGTATGTGGAACGTAATACATATGCTTAAAAACAATGAGTTCTCGCTTGAAATGCACGACAAACTAAACTAGGCAGGGAAAATCTCATTTCGTAATTCCATACATCAAATAAAAAAAAAACTTTCATCAGTATTAGAAATGTTGCAGTTACGTAGTGTGGTCCAAATTTGTTTCGCAACAACTATTCAGTCGAACCGATGCAGTTGAGGTTCGTTTAGGACGAGGTGATTTAATGTCGACGTTATCTGGTAATTTTGCTTCGCCCATAATGTACAGTAGTCGGATCATATGAAAAATAGGCGTGGTAGTGGCAAGTGATCATACGAAAAACGTTCTTGGGCCACAATACATAGCACTGAATTGAATTGAGACAACCTCAAATATGCGACTTCCTTCTCATTACACTCTGCGTCATTTCTTACTCTTCTTCTTCTTTTTGGAGCTCTTATTCTTCTTTTTACTTTTGCCCCGTTTATGTTTACCGCTGCTTGCTCCCGACTCTACAGAGGACGACCTTCTCGACTTTTTCTTATTTTTCTTGTGCTTGCTGCGCTTTTTCTTTTTCGCATCGTCCGATTCTGATTCGGAGTCCGATGAACTGCTGGACGACGACGAGCTGCTTTCGCTAGGACTTCGGGATCGTTTGGGAGCACTCCCACTCCTCACACCGGCATCTGGCGCTTTTGTCTTATCCTTGGATTGTCGTCCAGTTGATGTGCCAGGATCCGTAGACTTTGCTTGCATTCCAACTTTGGCTGCTTCGTCGTCATCTTTTTTGTTGGGCGCCAAATTTGGTTCGTCTTTAGTGGCCGATTTCTTTCGTTGTTGACTCTTGTCCCTAGTGCTGCTGCGAGAATCCAATTTCTCGGCATCTTTGGATCGCTCTTGCTTCGATCGCTTTTCAGGCGGAGTCCGTGCCCGTTCGTCACCATGTTTACGTTTCGGCTCCCGTTCCACTTTGGTTGCCTTATCACGATTCCTGTCTGAGCTCTGCGATCCTGAATGATCCCGCTTAGTTTCTAGCGGTCGTTCGCGATCCTTTTCTTTGCTCTTATTTGTATCCTTGCTACGCGGTTCATCGATTTTCGCGCCAACTTTTCGTTCGTCTTTCGGGTTTTGTCGCTCACGAGACTTGTCGCTTCCACGACTCCAATCACTTTCACCGCGGTCACGATTTCCTGGATGTTCGCCTCTGCTTCGGTCCTTGTCGCGCACCCGATCTTGTTGATCCCAAACACGTCCGCGCTCCCGGTCGTTTCGTTCACCTCGATCATTTCGACTTCCACCGCTACGGTCCTGTCCCCCCAACTCACCACGTCTTCGATCTTGTCGTTCAGGAGGTCCAGATCTGTCCGGCCGATCAGGCCTATCCTGCCGATCGGATCTGTCTGGTCTATCCGATCTATCTCGCCGGTCTGGTCGATCCTGGAGTTCGGTTCGTTCTGGCCTATCCAATCTGTCCTGGCGTTCTGGTCGATCTTGCCGTTCGGATCTACCCGATCTGTCCAATCTTTCCTGGCGTTCTGGCCTATCTGGACGCTCCGGTCTATCCTGCCGTTCTGATTTGTCCGGACGTTCTAACCGATCCGGTCGATCTGCTCTTTCGACTCTATCTGGGCGATCGGAACGCTCGGGTCGCTCTGATCGTTCCGATCCACGACCTCGATCCTCGCGACTACGATTGAATTCCGGCTGCGTTCGTTCCCTTGAACGGTTGGCTGCTGGCGGTGCATCTTGCACTCTTTTAATTTCACTTGTTCTTCGTACCTCACGATCATCCCGACGGAAGCCTCCGTCTCGTTCCCGGGACCTGCTTCGTGTCGTCGTCGGTTGAAGCTGCTTTTCTACAGCTGATTTTCGTGCGGGCGACTGCGATTTCGAGCGGTGTCTGCGCATTGTTGTTGGTTCGGGAACTTTACTTCCCAAACGATCTTTTATCGATTTTTGCTTCTCGGGCTTGATTTCCACGACGGACCTTTCGGAATTGTTGTTGGCCGGAACAGTGATTTGCACTGTGGCCAGTTCTATGTTGGGGCTCTTCATATGGCTCATCATAGACGACATGTTAGAGAAGTCCTTCGTGGTATCGTTCGAGTAAAGCTTTTGTCGCTCCACGCTGATCTTCTTTATTTCGATGGGGCGAATGGCGTTGATGGCTCTAGCGAAAATTGCGTTTTCAGCGCGCTTCAACACCTCCGTTGTCACTTTTCCTGTTTTATCGTCGTCCATCGCATCGGGAGATCTGGATTCACTCGGATCCTCTTTGTTCTGCAACGTTTCATCTTCACGCTCCCATTTCGAAGGTTCTGGCATTATAGAAGCAAATGGATTCACCACTTCTTTCTTTGGATCCATCGTTTCGATTTCCTCGAGGTCCGGTTCGAAATCAAGGTTAGCATGAATATCCAAAACTGAATCGAAGCGTTTGAATTCGGGCGGACTGGATCGTCTATGTTCCTCCTGACTATGCGAATGACTCTTCTCGTTTTCGGCATTCGATGTGGACACAGAGCTCGAGTAGTCGTATTTAATTTCTTCGTCCTGGCAAATGTCCCCATACAAATCAAGGATCTCATTCTCGTGCTGTTGTTGTTGTTTTGCTTTCATAGACGACGGTGCTGCATTCTCTTCCTCATTTTCGTGGATTTCGCCCTCCTCCAGATTGGAGTCGGTTTCTTCCTTTCCGCTTGGAGCACCCTCGGCGGCGGAAGGTGGCGCAGTAAATCGTTGTTCGCCAGCAAGTTGGCCAGAATGTTCGTGCTGATTGTGTGCTGGTGATGGACGATGCTGGTTATTTTCTTGCGTCTCAAAACTCTCTTCAATCTTGCCTTCCCGAGACACATCCTTCTTACCACCGTCTCGTTCCTTTTCCTTCTCCTTATCACGTTCTTTTTCACGCTCTTTACGTTCCTTTTTATCTTTTTTATTCTTTTTCCGCTCGGCGTCTTTTTCTTTTTTCCTCTTGCGCTTCTCCTTCGACTTTTTGTCTTTCTTTTCATCGTCCGATGAATCTCGTTTCTTCTCGCGTGACTTTTCTTGGTCTTTTTCCTTTTCCTTCTCCTTTTCTCGTTCCTTTTCTTTCTCGCGTTCCTTTTCCTCGCGCGATGCTCGCTTCAGATCCTTTTCGTGTTGCTTCCGTTCCTGTTCCTTCTTCTCGCGTTCTGCATGTTTTCTATCGCGCTCCCGTTCTTCACGCTCGCGTTCGCGCTTCTTTTCGTGCTCCACCTTATCACGATCGCCACGTTCGCGTTCATGTCCTTGCTGATCGCGGCTACCGTGTCGCCGCTCCTTGCCGCCGCGTTCATTGACCGGATACTCCTCGACCACCATCCTATCAATCCGGACTGGAGTTTTCGATCGGCTTCGACGACGTCCATGATTCATTGGACTTTGGCGACTGGCGCGCGACCAGGATCGCGCCTCCCGATCACGTCCAACCTCATGATGTCGTTGCTCCTCACGCTCGCGTTCGCGATTCGGCGAATGCTTTTCGCGCATTTCAATGGGTGTGTGTCCTCGGTTGCGCATCATCGGTTCTTTGCGCATCTCTTGCCGATAATTGCCGATTCGATCACGATCGTCAAACGGATTAGCATTCCAGGAGTTGCGTCGCTCGCGGGGCGGGGGTGGTGACGTTTCGAATCCGGGCGGGGGCGGTTCATCGTTCCCGGGCGGTCCATCATCAAACCGTTCCATTTTGTAGTCGATGTTCCGATCGCGAGGATATGGTTCCCGATGCGGCGGCATCCGGTCCGTGTACCTGATGAAGAGTAATAAGAAATCATATTATTTTTCAGTGAATTTAAGAATAAGGGGAGATATTTGTTTGGATATAGAACAAAATGCCGAAAGGTCACGCCTTGCATACTAAACCTTTGGCTCGACTCTCATATGAACTCTGCTTCATGTCCAACACGCCATGCTGTCTACAACTCGGGGCCATGCTTAGCTGACAAGAAACTATTTCATAAAAAAGTGATGCAGTTGATTGTGCGATGGAAAATGGTATTTATTCATTCGTATGAACTGTTTTTTTTTGTACAATGTAGCACACAATGGAAAAGTGATAGTTCTAAAGTTATAACGACACTCGGACTAAACTCGACTTAATTTCAAACACATTAGGGATTCAATTAAAATACATTTTTCTATATACAATCGGTTTATAAAACCGTAACTGTTTTATACTCGGAAGCTTTTAGTGAATTTAATGTTCTCGTCGTTTTGACTTCAATATTTGCCAAGTGATCAATTTATTTTTTTGGCTTACAAAAAAGTCTATCCGTGACCAATTTTAAATTCCATAAATTTGTAGTACACGAGCGAGATTCATTACATCGAATACCACTTACAATTGTTAATCCTCTGTACTATTTCCAGGATAATCAAGATTATTATATGTAGATTGTAAAAGAGAAGGCTATGAGGAGGAGTGCCTACACTTTAATTAAGAAGCGCTATTTCGAGAGACATTTTTTTAAAAGAAAAGTTAGAAGAATAACAAGAAGCAAGACAAGAAGTATAAATTCGCTGCACTCTTGGGTGTTTGTAGACAAAAAATTCACACAAAACTTTTACTTCGTTGTAAGAAACTGTCATTGGTTCAAATAAATGTTTTCCTTTGAGGACGAAGTGAAGAATTGGAACTTTGAACAAATCAAGCAAACCCTTGAGGCTCCAAAAGACAGGGTCAGCATTATTATCAAGCGTATGTTGAAACAACAAAGTTACAAACAGTTGCAAAAAAAGTCCGATTGATTCTAAATTTTTTTAGTACAAATACATTAAAAGTTTCCATAAATTACTGAAGAAAATTATTGAGTGGGCTCAGTAATTTGACTTGATGAGTAACGTTAGCGTTACACACGATTAAAAGAAGCTCGGAGAGTTGATGGATGCTTAGTTCGTTTCAAGCAAGAATTCCCTGCAAAAAATATCGTCAGCTATTCAAAGATCTTCTGAACTTTCATAAGTCGCCGTGCTGTTGTGTATCAACTGAGGTGCTGTGATTCAAAAATCAGAATAGGTAGATTTAAGATGAGTATCGTTTCGGCCAGTAAATATAAAGAAGCCAATGCACTAATGATAAAACTAGGATCCATTCCTGGAAAGTCGTGGCCGCGGCGGTAGTAACCACGTTTTAGTCTACCTGTATCCTAAGAAAACAGCAGAGTTAAGCCCTCAGGGAGTCCTTCACGTTGAACAACATAAAATTTATGGCTGTGTATGTGGTAGTGTCTGTAACCGCTAAAAGACTACCCGTGACGAAGAAAGACGGTAAAGTTAAGACTAACGGGTTACCCACGACAGATTTTGTCCAAGTACAAAGGAAAATATAGAACATTTGTATAGATTATCGTCATTTGAACTTATAAGACATGCTGCGGAACCTCAAAGTGATTCATGAAAAATAAATATATTTAGAACCTGACAGGAATCGTATGCAGTTTGGCCCAAAGGGAGCCAGTTTTATTCAAAACGAAGGCCAATACTATTTAAAATGCAGAATAAGATGATTTCATAAAACCTACTGAAATTACTTTGTCTGAAAGAAAGCGTTGCAAATGAAACAGTCACATTATGTCGCTTGATCTTGATTAAATCAATATAGATTAGATATTCGTGATACGTGCATCACAAGTCAGTCGTCAGACTAGTAGCTGGGGGTGGCCGCCATCTTGTGAAGGATGCAATAACTTCCGCCAATTTTAAATTTATTGAAAATTTGATGGACTCAATAAAATGTCAACATGCTTAGATTGACACCTCACTGACGTTAATACAACGTTCGTGAAATATCACGCGTGAAGTAATGGCCTTGGATGTGTCAAAACAAAAACACCGAAACAAATGTTACCAAAATTTAATCAGCACCGCTCATTGCTAAGACGCTTCTATTAACAACCCAACTAAGTCTACGTTAGAACTTCCTGAAGTATCGTTCTAAAAACAAATGACCCGAATGTACGTACGTAGATCTACGTGAAAAATAAAGGCGCGGCAAAAAGACATAAAAATAGCAGTTTTATTATAGGCGAAAATATATTAATTTAATTTTTTTAAATCTTACATGAGAAACCGACTCGCTGATATCTTAGAATCCCTTGCAAAGAGGAAATGGAGACTCGAAAAAAATCCTTACGTAATGAATGGCCGCTGATCAAAATTTTATTCATGAAATATTGTACGAGAATGAAATGACCACATATTCAAACCGGTTTTAAACGAGTGTGAAGAACCACACGAATTTGACACAGCGCGAAACGCACGAATGGCGAGTTTTATTTTGTAATACACAAGCATCAAAGGTGACGTAGGTACGACGGGCGGGAAAATTTGAGTCGCTTTACGCATGCGCGAATTTGACGATTGGATGCATTAGCTGCGCCAACTTGACATGGCGCTCACAGTCAACGAAATTGTTGACGCACTCGAAGAATTTTCACGCAGAACTCGAGTTACGCTATTATTCAAAAGAATGAAACTACTGGCTTATGCGGATGATATCGATACAACGGCTCGAAAGACGCCTTCAGAGTTTTGTAAAAGCAGCCAATAAAGTCAGGATGAGAATAAGCTACGCTTTAGTATGAGTCAAACACGAAGGAACGCGCCAGTAGTATCGAGATTAACTTCATCCTTCTAGGAGTCTAACTAGCTAGGGACGACAATAAAAAGGACGAAATTCAACGCAGAATTAATTAGGTCACCAAGATGCACTTTCCCCAAATATTAAAATTGGAAAAGTCCACAGAAATAAGCTTCGCATTTTAAAACGACCACACGACCGGCACTCATGTACGGTAGTAAAACGTGGACTCTTCTGAAAAAGCGATCGACACATTCGAACGAAAGATCTTGCGAAAATCATTTTTGACCTGTGCTAAAGCCAGAGGGATGAGGATGGCAATACGAGTTGTATGGCATTAACCAGGACCCATTTCTATTTAAAACACTGAACAAAAATTGGGCTGGACACGTGGAGAGAATGAACCACATAAGAATGTCACAAAAGCGCTTTTTAGTTAGCACCCAAGGAAAAAGCCCTCGAGGAAGACCAAGGAAGCATTGGGAGGACACATCATTCACGATCACAGCTATTAGTATTCCGAAATTGGAGAACGCGCTCGTAGAAGTTAGATCCATGGAGGCAATCAATTCTGAAGGCAAAGGCCCAAGTTGGGCTGTTGCGCCATTGATGATAAATAGAATAGACTGGCCGCAATAAGAGGCGAACTGAACAGTTGATTCACTTATCTACTTACGAAGATATATGCTGACAATTTGAAGAGTTAATTGATATTCTCAATCGTTTTGATGACTAAATCAAATCAAATGCATCAACCTGTAAAACACTTCGTCAGTATCGAAATTTTTTCACGCTCTATGATCCTATCAAATGTCAACATTATTATTTACACGATCCCGAAAAAAATGTTTAAATTTTTTTTAGGAACAATGAAGCAAGGACAGCAGTCTGGCCAAAGGTTGACAGCAAGTCATAATTGAGATTTCTAAAACGAAGAACACGATTGTTGGATCCAAGAAAAATGAGACGATATATTCCAGAGTGAATGCCTTTTTCGAAGTGTTGCGCCATTTATGTTTCGAACTAATTATTCGCAACTGTTTTAAATGAGAAGATCACTATTTTTGAAGTCGAGAATTAGTTTCAGGATCTGCTGGTGATTTTAAAAGAAAATATAGGTTGGAACAAATGAACAAATAGCATAGGTCATGTATGCAGACCCTTATGACAAAGACGATCTTGTCAAGGTAAATTTGTGTTTCAGAACAACAATAGGATACCTACCTGAGCATCATAGTAGCGCTATTGATGTTAGCAAATAAAAAACATTTACTTTTCAACATTCTCAATGATAGGAATTAAATAACGGCTGATTAGAATAAAATTGTTACAATCTCGATAGGATGCCTAATACACTTAAACCAAATTACTGTATAAGCTAGCAAAACTTGCATATTTTTGTAAAGTTTTCTAGTTTCTAAAACTATTATATTTACTTACTAAGGTCATCCAAATAATAATAATTTTACAGGTTATTTTCGATATCATCTTGTACATAATAATGAACACAAACTATTTCAAATTATTAGAATATTTTAAATGTAAGTTTATTGTAATTTTCTTAAATAATTCTTTTTCTTTTTAGATCAGATCAAATGCAAATTTCACTTAAATATTTATTCGTTAAGGAATACACAAACTCTAAAGAAATATTGGATGTTTTTCTTTAAATTACTTAAGGAATTTGTAACGATCTACTTCAGATACAACATTGTATTTTCTTAACTTAATATGTGATTCTTCACAATTATAGATGTTTATTTTCCATTTTATTAAAGATCAATTACTTAAAAATTGTCCATCTATTTTTTTTTTGGAAAAATACTGACCCTAAAACTAACATTTAATGTTCATATACAGTGCTGTGAATAATTATAGACTCAAACATAATTTCGAATTTTTTCGAAAGCATTTCAAGGAAATGAATTTTTTGCCTGAACATGTTATTTTGGGATTTCCAGGAAATCCTTTCATCCGTCTACCTTTCCCTTTCTTTCAACCACGCTAAGTACAAGGTAAAAATTCCAAGTGTTCTTTTTCAGCTGAGAATTATAAACTCAATTGCTGTTCTAAGTTTGCCAAGAGTGTTTCTAACGTGGATTTGAATGTTTGTTGTATTTTTTGAGAACTTTGTCGATCCCTAGAATGTCCAGTGGAAAAGACTAAGTGATGTTGAATAACATAGAATTTTTGATTTAAGGAACAGTGAAAAAACTCAGAGAAATCGCGAGTGAAATTAAAAGATCACAGAGTGTAGTAAAAAAATTGTTGAAGTTTGGAATCGAGAACTATGGGAAAAATAAGTCATCCGGATGTCCTCCAAAATATTCGCCTAGTGTGAAACGCATAGTTTTAAAAGAACTATCGAACACAGGAGCTTCATCATCGAAAATTGTTAGCCGGTTAAACTTGCAATGTGATCCGAGCTTAGTTAGAAAATGGCCTGCATCCTGCAAAATTTTTTAAATACCACAAATGTTTGCAAAAACCCATATTGACAAAACATCACAGCGAAGCAAGATTGAAATTCTCCGAAAATTTCATCCAAAAAGGAACCATTTGGGATCATGTGATCTTCAGCGACGAGAAGAATTTCAATCTCGATGGACCAGATGAATTTAACTACTACTGGCACGATTTACAAAAGGATAGAAGAATCATGCCAAGGAGAGCACAGGGAGGTGGTCATGTGATGATTTGGTCAGCTTTCAAAAAACATACTAGGAGCGAAATAGTCTTCGTCAATGGTAGACTTAATGCTGTCGGATATCAGGAATTACTAGAGGATCATCTACTGCTTTTTGTGACGCTAGCGGAAGACGAAAACATTATTTTTCAGCAGGATAATGCATCCATCCATATGGCTGCCTCCACAAAAAAGTGGTTTCAGGATTATGGAATCCAATTATTACCATGACCAGCGTTAAGTCACGACCTGAACCCCATAGAAAATTTGTGGGACATCTTGGCGAGGAAAGTCTACGAACAGGAGAAGTCATCCTTTGAAAATGTAGCAGAACTGAAGGAAAGAATAATAGTAGCCAGAAACGAGATATCAGATAGCGTATTAAATAGTCTTGTTAACAGCGTTTCGAGTCGATTGTTAGCTGTAATCAAAAATAAGGGCAAATGGACTAAACATTAAATGAAAAATTAAACAAACATTACACTGAGATTTTACTTTTTAACAGATCTTACACCGAATTTTTGTTTTTTTTTGGTGTTTTTTTTCGAAAGGAATATAATCAACCTTTCATCTCTACTACATTTTCTTAAAGGCATATCATCCAATAAAATCAACAGATATTGAAAATAATTTCCTGGTTTTATGAGAGACTCAAAAATATAGTTGAGTCTATAATTATTCACAGCACTGTACGTATTTCTATTTCTCTTTTCTGTGCCCATAAAATAACAAAAATCTGGGACCATGAGTATCCGGTTATTAAAGCTTTCACTTTATTTTATTTATTCTACCGGTCTTGTTCAGCAATAAATTTAATAACAATCGATATTAATGTTCTAGTCCTAGTCTTTTCAGATACATTTTGATATAGTGTGAGCCATTTGTTGATTTCTTTTTGATGTGTGTGCTATTTCGACATTGGCAACTGAGAAGCGATTGACTTATATTTAGTGCTACATCTCTTTTGTATGAAATAGATCCTCATTCGCTTGAACAACGCAGGAAATTATGAGTTGAAAAATGACGTTGATTTTGATAGCGAAATCATCTTCTGATAGCGGAATCGTCTTTTCTTTTCATTTTCATGTTGGAAGTTATGTCAATAAATAGAACTGTATGCTTTAGGTTCTGAAAATATACACGTTGTCGTAGAAGACTCGTAGATGGCTCAATGTACAGTATCAGCCGTGAAACAATTAATGTGTTGGCACTAACTTCAAAAAGAAACCAACTGCTGGATCATCATATGGAATGACATAACAATATTTTACATTTAAGTTTATTTAACACTAATTTAATTCAACATTTCATTTAAATGGATTGGTATCATTAAGTACATTTTTGAGTAGCATTTATTTAAAGACTTGATACATTCTTTTCATTTGATTTCATTTAATCAAATCAACATCAAAAACGTTAGAATACAGTTTGTGTGTTTTTTTTTCAATACAGCATAATTGCTCTTGAAAAATAGAATCATAAACTCGATTTTTTGCTACATTAGTTGATACTTATTAAAAATTTAAATTTTAAATTTATATTCATGTCTGTATTCCAGCATAATTATTTTTATATTTTAGTACTACTTGCACTTAGCCATAACATTAGAATCGATAGAAATTACAACTTTTATCTGTTAAACATTTATCTCAAAGTTTTAAAAATCTTATACAAAAATCAAAAATCTAAAATTCGAGTGATTTATTATAATCGGGATCCTTAAACTAACTAAATCACTATTTTCTGGACCCGCAAAAAAGGCTTATATTACACTTTTCGATTAGAACTTAATAATCTTAACCTACTTCACTTTCACCTAAAAAATTTGTCAAAATTACACTAATATGGATTTAAGGAAAAGTAGTGGATGTTAGATAGGATTTTGAATAAAACACGTTAAGGTGTCTTTCAAATTATTTTATTTATGCTGTTGAAAATAATGTCCATTGGTTTTCATACTTACACATGTTCAGGTCCAAAAGTCACGGGCACCGATTAAATTCCATTCCTTTTGTGGCTTATACTATTGATTTACAAAATTATAGACTTAATATTTACGTAGAAAAGTTATTTAGAGGAATTGATTGTATGAGTAAAATGAAATGTCAACAAAATCAGCAAAATTTAAAAATCGTGCCTATTTTACAAACATAGACGCTTTCACGTTATGTTCAACAGCTTCGGTTTATTTGTTATTGTTTTCAAGATTTATAATACAAAAAAAATCTATTTGAACAATGCATTAACCAAAAATTTTAGTTTTTTAGGAACTTTTAATTAATTTATTTATTAATCTTTGTTAAGTCTCAAATCTTAAATTAAAAAAAAATTAAATAGGTGTAAACCATTGGAAGGAAAAAAATTGAAGCAAACTAATCTTTATATTTCAGATACGTTACAAAATCAATTCCCCTTAGCAAAAATATTCATTCGATTGTCAACTTGAAGCTTACGAACAATGATAGTGTTAAATAAATAAATAAATATCACTAACATTAAAAAATTTACATATTCTGATATGCTTCAAATTATCATGTTATCACAGATTCTTATTTCACCACAAAAATAAATTTGTACAACCATAGTATGAATAGAAGTATTCTCTTTCGTAAACATTGTTAATTTACTTAAAACATACATGAACAAGTTAATTTTTCTTAGTTGTAACAATAATAATAATAGCCCAATGAAAAAAACGTGTCTTGTACAATAATGAATGAAAATAGTATGAATATATTAAATTTCAAACTTAACAGATCTATATTTTCTGTTTAAGCTGATATAATCATGAACTGTACATTAATTTTTGTCAAATTTCACTTTCCACGTGACAACCGTAAGAGCGAATTTCAATACCAAAAAGTATTCAAATAATTGCATTGCAGCTGAATAACTTTTATGAACTCTTCATGATTCAATACGTACGATAACTAGATTGTTTTACAAGATTGTTGTTCATTTTTGCCAATTGAATCATTTTGGGATCATCAACGACGCATTTGACCCCGTAAAAAATAATTTTAATATTTATTTTAAAAAAAGTTCTATATTTTTTTAAGTAATTATTTCAATAAAGACGTAGAATCCACTTTGTTTCATATTTTTCGTTTAATTGAAATTTTTAAAGCACACATTTTTCACAGCGCTCACGTATATTTAATAGTCCATGAGTTAAGAATTTTTTTGACGAGTTGTTTGCAGTATTGTTTGTTGCACTCGATGTACCAGCCAACGAACGGCAAAAGACGTCCTTTGCTGGCGTTCGATGGTATGATATATACATTTTAACGATCATCAACGAACGTTTGTTGGCGTTCGCTCGTAATCCATACAGCAACGAAAACATCAAAAAATGGAGAGTGGGAACGGTTGACTAAGAGCTAACAAACGAGTATCCATTTCGGAAAATGGGAAACCACTCTTAGAGTGGTTATGCGAACATTATCTGCGAATACCAACGAGCGTGTAATAGCATTCGCCGATTGTCATGATTGACATTCGCCGGTTGCATGATTAGCAATTGTTGATTTGGTCTATACCCAGGATTAGGAGAATATTAAGTATCATTCATGATATTATTTGAACAAAATGATATAAATGATCTAAGGAAAAAACTGGCTGCCTCCATTGGTCTTCTACGTCGCATCTACTTCTTTCCAAAGAAAAAAATCCAAATTACGTATGCGCACCTCCTTTCCAAAATTTCCTACGGCATCTTGAATTGGAGCCAAACCTCTAAAGTGAACCTTATGACTAGTAAACAAGGCGTATAAAATCATTTACAATCTCCCTATGCCAACTCAAACGAGCGAAGTTTACAAAACAGCCCAAGAATTGAATTTGCAAGGCATGATTTCCAAGGAAAGAGCTAAATTCATACATAAGAATTTACGCCGTAATGAGTACACCGCTGTGAAATTAGAATTGAGGAGAAAAACACTTACAGAATGAGAAACATGAATAATATAGCTATCGCATTTGCCAGAACTGATCGGTTAAAAGAAGATCCCTTCAACAAAGCAGCTAATTTCTACAACAAAATTAAAAACATAGTGAACCCAACTTTCTTTAAAACGACACTAAAAAATAACTCCTTCAGGACCAACATTCGAAGTTACAAGTACAATCAGCTTCACTAAAGTCAAAGCCAAACATGTAATCAACAGGAAATAATTCATAAACATATAGTCTGAACTATTAATCTAACTAAAAAGACACTAAAACTTAAAAATTTGGTACTGTCCCTTATACCGATTCTTATCGTCTGGAAAGTACTATGTACTGAAATTTTAAATACGAAGAATTACTAAATTTGATGGAGAGAGTGAGTGAAGGAAACGGAGGTGGTTTTAGTAGGTAGAAATCCGGCATGCCGAGAGACAGGAGCTGATCGGTATCTTTTGAAGATTCCCACTTCTCAACGTTGGAAAAAAAGCAGGGCTTTCTGTTTAGTACTGAATGAGTTTCAATTTGTTATTGCCCGAAAATAGCTTCTAATCAAATGCTAAATTAAACTCTAAACAACTCACAACTGCCGATTAAACATAAAAAAATCAAAGAAAACGTATTTCTCCAATATTTTCAAATAAAAAAACACCAGAAACGAAAAGCTTCACTCATACTCATGTGCTGCAAGAAGGTAAGGTTAATTCATGAATTTCTACAAAGTCAACGTATTGTCGTGTACAGGTAAAATTAGATGCGCAGTAGCCGATAGAGGCAAACAAATTGGATCGAAGTTTGTGGATAGAAAGGACATGTCTATGGTTATACTAGGGTTCCGAGAGGTGTATACCTTCACACAACCCTTCGAAGAGCTACTAAACACTTTCGAGTTTAGGGTCGTTCTCCCGACATAATATTGGAACTAAATAAAAAGGAAGAAACGGGATACAATAATGAATTGTTCAATATATTTTACAAACAGAAGGTCTTCAAGAAAATTCAACTGCGAAGTTTCAATGAACTGCAGCGTACGAATAATTTTCACAAACCATTAACCACTTAACACTGATTCTTCTAAATTAAACAATTAAACTCTTGAAAAATGTTAACGAGATCAAAAAACCCATTGAAGTGGTAAAACTCTTCCGTGTTTCAATTTAATAATGCTTTTACCTATTTAATTTTTCAATGGGCTCCAGAAGCACGAATTTCAGAATAATGTTTTCAAAGGAATGCAAACATAAAAAGGAAAGAAGTCAAAAAGAAAACACATTTTAAGAATCAAGTTTGAAGTGATAAAATAGTGTTTTATTTTATTGT
Organism: Oxycera nigricornis; assembly: GCA_963942545.1. Classification (NCBI taxonomy): domain Eukaryota; kingdom Metazoa; phylum Arthropoda; class Insecta; order Diptera; family Stratiomyidae; genus Oxycera; species Oxycera nigricornis. The sequence goes on along the minus strand of OZ012659.1, from coordinate 122,298,920 downwards.
CGGCAAGTTGTATCGAATTTGAGCTACTTCAGCCATCAGTTAAATCGAGTTAAGAAAATGCTCATTGTGGGGGGACGGAAATAGCATGCTTCATTCAGACTTTAACGTTGCGGCGATCAACGAACCGAAGTGCGAATAATTTAGGCAGGGTCACCAAGAGGTGTAGGCAAATCCTACACAATCGGGTTCGTGCGCGGTTGATGTAGCATATGTCGGTTTTTTGAGAACATCAAACGGAATGCCCGCGAATTTATTCGCAAGTTTGGATGGGACCACTTTCAAAACGGCGGATACGCAGTGAACAATGCTTCGAAAGTTGTTGGCAAGAAACTTTGGGAACAGCATGAATCTAAAACAGTGCTTTTGTTCTTTTTATACACAACGAGGATCATATTTCGGGATGACTCACGGAAAACTCTACAAGTTTAAGTTTTCTTTCAATGTTATCTTTCATTTATATTAAATCTAAGGAATTTCTTTTTGAAATCACATTTTTATGTACAGATGCGCAAAGTATGTAGCAAACTTTGAAATCCAGTGAATGAAATGGTCTGGACACTCTACAGATTTGAACCCCATAGTTACATCTGTGGAAAATTATTCAAAATAAATTGGAAGCAGATAAGCTTACAAACAAAAAGAATGTGGATGTGGTTCGAGTTAATTTCGACAAATTTGATGAAAGGATATTCAGTTCAAATTAAGTGATGATAACGAAAAAATGAAGAAAAAATAAAATGGCCGTAAAATATACACATTGTTTAGGATTGAATATGTCAAAATTTTGAGAGGAAGGTCTGTCTTATCGTGACATCACGGATAAAATAGGATAAAGTCATTCAACCACCGGTCGCTTGATGAAGAAAAAGGGAAATTTTAACGATCTGACTATATTGATTAGCGTATTCACCCAATTTGAACCTAATCGAGCATCTAAGGTAGTTGATAAAACGATAAATATTAAAATATAGACTGGAGAGCAAAAGAAAACTGAATCACATGCTGGATCTGATGTGGGAGAATGAAATAACGAATGCAATAATTGGAATGCCAGCTGACTCAATGCCTTCTAGGATCGAAGTGGTTATTGCGGCCAAAAGGGGAGCAATACTGAAGACTTCGTAAAACATCGGTTCAGTTGAAATAAAAGTAAAACAAATTATCTGCAAATTTCTTAAAAAAATTAAGAAATAAATATTTGACAATAAAGTATAAATTTCGACAATCTTCCAATTTTTTCGTCGATTTACTCCTCTTCATTTTTCCTCTAAATGTAGTAGGCAGATGAAATTCGCCAAACTGTTGAGTATCTATTGAACTTTGTTCCAAAGAATGATTCCGTTCGATAAAATACATACGCATCTATTCAATTTTATTGTATGGATTTTAAATGGTGCGGTTTTCACGACCTCAAGTGTATCAGCAACAGTGAAAAACGTCGGCTTGTTTATTAAATTTTAGAAATCTATTTTATGTTTCATAACATTGAGTGCAAACAACAATATTTGTCTTAGATATTTTTTTAATATATTAATAAATTTTCATGCATTCTTATAAGACACTTTTTCATGGACTCTTATATCATACACTTGTTCTTAAATATCCATCGACAACTTCTTGAATATTGTACATTTAGATGTTCTAAATACGAATTTATTCAAACATAACAACAATGAAACTTATAGGCAACTTAATATTTATTTTCGATAAAAATCATAATTTTTCTTTGCATTTTTCACTTAGGCGGGCTCTACTCTACATCTCAGAGGTAAAATATGCTCCACATTTGTAGTAAACCATAAAATGGTAGATGATGTGGAGAGATTGACAGTCGAGTTACAAATGATTTTTTTTACTTTAGTTCATTGTAATATCCAATACTTATTAAGTATTCAACCGGTTATGAATGATAAGTCACAACAATCAATTCAGATCTATCTATAAAGCTATCTAAAAGAAAGCAGTGGCTTTGAATATTTCCAATTGTAATTGACCCTTAGTAAAGTTTCATTCTTCATTTCCAATGACCAATACTTTCCTCAGATAGTTACTCTACATGGTTTCCATTCGGTCGAATTTATTTATTCCCGCACTTTTCTTATCTCCGCGAAACAATTTTACACGTACCAATAAATTCTGACGGTTCAACGTCTTTTAAATGTGATGGGTCCACCCCACCTGCCGGCTTTAATCACTTAGATATGTTTGGCGGAAGTCGCAGAACGCCCTAGCAGAACCTGGTCAGAAGGACATAATTCTACTCCGAATATTTCGCGACATATACTTCACACATCTACCGATACGAAGGATTATACTAACAGATATATGAATGCCTACTTTTTCCACTTCTAGGTTTTGTTCATTCTTAAAACAATAGTTTCATTTTCATGTAAATATCAGTTTAATTGCTTAAAACTAAATATTTTAAGGATTATAAAAGTTCCAAAAATATCACAAACTATTCTATTCACGACCATTTTTCGGTTATAAGTCAAACCAATCATAATGGTCATTAAATTAATATATCAAATAAATAAATATCACAGCAATCAACATCACATGTCATATTGTCACAATTCAGACTTTACAAATCTAATTGTTTTAATCGAATTTTCTACTATTGTTGCTATTCTTGTTAACGCACAAGTCGACGAAGTCAGACAGCATGAACTCAACCAACTTCGATCATCATATCAAGTGATGCGAACCAAATTTTACTAGCAATTCATTACGATTACAGTTATAGGTTTCAAGATGTGACCGAAATCGTCATTTTCAATGCAACAAATTCGACCAAGTCGATATGTTGCTCTCTCAAAAAAATTGTAGCTATTGAAATTATCGTACCTGTTGTTGCCGCTATTATTCTGGCCATAGGGCGGGCCCTCATTATACGGACCCGATGGTCCTGGCGGCATGTTGAAATATTGTTCGGGCGGCGGTCCACCATGCCCTTGCCGATCGGGCGGTCTACCATAGAATTGATTGTGTTGTGGTGGAGGCGGCGATTGACCACGTCGTGGACTACGACCGCGTCTGTAATAAAGTTCACGATATAAAATTATAAATGAAAATCTCCCGTAAGATCGAAACGAACGATTTTGAGCTTTATTTTTACTTGAAAGAATTTGTCAAGATTGTAAAGAATGTACGGCAAACAGAAGGCACTCAAATCGCGCGAATCAAAATACAGAATGAATATCCATCGAAAAATTACTTACCTTTGTGGATAATTTCCTGGCGAACGATCGCGAAATTCTTCGCGTGGAGGAAATTCATCACGACGTTCTGGTCGACGATTTTCTTTCTGTCGAAATCTGAAAAATATTTAACAAATATTATTATAGGAAAAACGGTTGATATAGAATTCTGTATAAATCTTTTGGGCCGTGTGTTGAAAAGAGATGAAATACTACTGACTAATTACCAGGTTCATAATTTCCTGTCGAATTTTTTTTGTTTTCTAAATTGTTCAAGATTTTATTTTATTTGCATCGAAAAATAAGCTAAAAAAATGCGAAAATAATTGGAAAACACATGATGCTTCACTAAGCTCCAAATTTATGAAATGTCTACATAATTTAGCAAAAAATTAGAATGAATCCAAGTGGGTCTGTATGGCGCGGTTATTTGGTGGCCACCGATGGCAAAAACATCAAGTGCAAACCTGCTAAACAAGGTCAGAAGGATTGCAGCTATTGCCATCACCGAGGCTATACGCACTACCCCGACAAAGGCATTGTTCATGCTATTAGATTGGCTCCCGACGGAGGTTCCTACGAGACAGCAGGCCAAGTGCTCTGCGATTCGATTGAAAGCTGTAAATCTCTGGTATGAGATTACTCCACCATATTACGGAAGAATAGACCAACACCAGGGAAAGTTGACCTCACTTCTCCGATTCCCTGCTTCCACCACGGTTTCAAATCAGACATCCCTAGCAGAGCTGACTGGAATCATGGAAAGAAGTAAGATACAAGAATCGGTCGACAATCTACACAGATGGATCAAAAATGGATGAAAAAGTTGGCTGTGACATTTTATCCGAAAAGCTAGGCCTGAAAATAGTCCTTTCGGTTACCAGATCACTGCAGTGTTTTTCAGGCAGAGATCATTGCAATATACAAGGCAGTAGACTGGTTGAGAAATCAGAAAATTTCCATAAGAAATCTAAACATTTTTTCAAACAGTCATTGGCAGGCATGCAGAAAGATTGGGCGCCAATTTCCACGAGTTCTGCCGCAGCTGCAGATCGGATAAGGAGGAGGAAACGATCCAACATTTTCTGTGTGAATGCCCAGCATTATCCAGGAAAAGCATGCAACCTGTAGGCCTCACGGAAGCAGCCAGTTTAAATATTGGCTGCATAGCCGGCTTCATACGAGAATCTAAACGGTTCTCGTCATCTCACAGGTTCTAGTGCCTATCGTTCAGCCTATCGTGACCTAAGTGAGTCACGTTTTGATAAAGGAGGCTGCCACTACAACCAACCAAGTGGGAGCGATTGCTCACGTTAGCGGCTTACCGATGAGTGCAAAGAAAATTCTTCTAGCGAACCATTTCAGAGTCACAGGACCTTATCGGGGCCAAGTATAACACAAAATAAGTGAATTTTGAAAACAATTTTCCAGCAACCAGGATTCTCAATCATCAGAAAAGTAATCTTTGTTCGACACTCACTAAAGTAACAACAAAGGAAACATTTTGTAGGGTGAGTTAGCTGTTGGTTTATTTTTAAAATAAGTACAAAAAACGATTGCTCTAGTAAAACGATATTCATATAAACTTTTTTCAAGTTTTTTCCTTTATGAATCTTCGCATTTACGCATTTAAATCACCCCACCTGAGTAACGCCTAACCACGTACATTATGCGGACTCTTACGTATTTGTTGTGCCTAGGCAGTACCATCAATGCCAGGCGAACTCCAACCGAAGTTACGTACACATTTCATTACACAATTGTGAAAAGACTTCGAATATTATTTAAGATCGAAACAAATAACTCAGCCGGGAAGCTCTTGTTTCGTATACAAAATGTTTGAAAAAAACATCGAAAAAGGAAGAGGAGAGATAAACCATATATAAATTTTACTGGAATAAAATTATGCCTGATTTATTTTATCCCCAAACTTCTTGCCTACTTCTAAATGCTCGTCGGTATGTAAAACCTAAATGTATTTTTTTTCTTTGTGTAATTTTTTTAAATCTTTTTTTACTTTAAAATTTGGATCTTATGATGCCGCGTAAATGACAGTTTAATCATTTAATATTTGAGTAACAGTGCAAGCAATGAGTTATGGAGTGAGAGGTTTGGAGGAGACGGAGATAGCCTTGGTCGGTAAAAATCCAACATGCCGAGAAGCAGAAACAAATCTGAATCTTTTTAAGATTTCTATCTCCCAACGACGAAAAAAACATCAAAACTATTACAAGTCACGATAGTATATAAATGTATCATAAAACTACTCTAAAAAGCATAAGAAAATCATTTGCCTACCTGCCCATCGCAAAAGACGGTGATCGGGATCGGGAACGTCTTCGCATTCCAGGCGATTTACTACGCTTGCGTAACGGTGGATTTGACCACGAACGGGATCTACAGAAAAAGTTAGTTGTGAAAATTAAAATCTTCCCGTCAATGATGCAAATGCAACAAACAACTTACCTAGACCGACTACGACTCTTGTCGCTGAACGAACTGGATCGAGGTCGACGTTTATCCTTGTCCATTGAACGCTTCTCCCGCGATCGCCCGCGTCGTTCACGTGCCTGCGGTGATCGCATACGCCTATCATCCGGACTTCGCATACGTAGAGATCGGGCATGATGAGGTGGCGGCGAATGACCACGGCCACCTCGTCCCATATTCATCTCTATTGAACGCGATCGACGCCGATTATCTCCAGGTGCACGACGCCTTTCCTCTTTGCGCTTCTCCTTTTCTCGCATGATTCGATTGAATGCCTCTAGTGGATCGTCAATGATTCTGTAACGATATCGGAATCGATTCAAAATTTGATTCCGTTTTACCACGCATGAATCTCTTACCCAGGTCCTACTTTAGCGGCAACTCCATGGTAAACTGATGCCAATGAACCAGGCGGCGCCATCATTCTTGGACGCATTTGATGTGGTTGCGGATATCCAGGTCTAATGGGGTGAAATGGCCCTCGAATCCGATTATCCATCATATACGGCGGATAACTGTCGAGAAACAGTGAAATCAATTTTGAATAAAAAATACTAGCGACGCAATTTGTAGTGTAATGTAATTTTAAAATAAATTTGGAATTTGCAAAGCACTTATTTTGGGCCTAACATTAAAAAAAATACTTAGCTTTCAAGTTTTTCAAACATAAGAGCATGAAAATCGATTAAGTTTAAGTCAACATAAAACACTCACTATCCACGATGCTATCGCAATCCGGCGGCATTGCTAGCCTTCAAGATATTGACTATATAATAGGGCTACCTTGTTTTGCATACATTATGTTATCTACATTTTGACAATCGATTGAAACAAAAGACATAAAGATGTGACATTTATTCACATGCTACAGAAGATATGCAAATAGTAGCCAATGACATTTTCGTTTTAAAGTACTGAAAAATTGGTACAGTATTTTCAGAGGAAGAAATTGTGCTTCGAAGCGCAAATTTTTATTTATTAATTGCTTTAATGGAATGGAAACCCTCTCCGGCACACAAGGTGGGGTTATTTTAACCCCAACACTTTTGAAATGATGGTAACAAAAAAATCTAAATGTTTTCAGGAGCTGGAGTTTCTTTTTCTATTTCGTTTGAATTTTATTCGGTACTTTAATAATATCTAAGAGCATTTGAGCGTATTTTGTTCAATGCACGTCCGGGTGAATGTAACCCCATTTTAAATTTAAATAACCTTGCATACCGAAGGTCTAATGGTGGCTCATTAAAGCTGTCGTTCTCCGCCTCAATTACCATGCACATTTTTTTAATAAACAGTAAATTCTGTCGTGAAGCCTTACCCAGGTCCGGGTGGAGGTCCATAGCCACCCATATCATAAGGTCTACCAGGGCCCATCATTGGTCCTTGTGCCGGTGGATAGGAAGTGATTGGAGCGCCCGGACCGTACATATCCGACGGTGTCGACCGATGAGGACGCATTTGATCGCCACGATGTGGTGCTTGATGCGAAGGAATCTGATGGTGATGCTTGTGATGATCATGATGTCCTGCTTCTTTCTCATCCCCGTTCGGTGATCCTGACCGTTCTCCGCGAGATGGCGTACGCTATGTGTAGGGCAAAAATTGTAGTTAATTTAAAAATCCAATGCGTTTCAGTACTATTCTAACGTTGAAGTGATTTCTAGATAAACCAAAAAATAAATTTACGAATAATCTTCCTACCTGCGAGCTGTGTTTGGGGGAACCTTCCATACCAGGCGGTCTTAAATGACGCGAATGTCGACCATTATACGGTCGTTCACGATACTCGGATCTTTGGTGGCTGATCAAATGAGCCGCCGGTACAGTAACAGTTATATTATCTTCAAAGTCCGATTCGATCTCGTCGTGAGAAGAATGATGACCCGGATCAGTTTTCTTATCATGCGGTTCAGATTCGTCTTTCTTCTCTTTTGGTTTCTCTTTTGTTTTATCTTTTGACGGTGCCTCTGTTGGTGCAGTCGCTGCAGATTTCGATTCAGATGTTGGTTCAGGTTCTTTTTCCTGTTGCTTCGTTTCTTGTTGTGGTTCAACCTGCGGTTCTGCCTCGTCTTTCTTCTCAGCATGCTCTTCTGCAGCGGCAACAGTTTCCTCTGGTTCTCTGGGTTTTGTTGGGGCTATTGAAATATTAAAGTAGGAACAACATTTCGAAAATAGATTGGATTGTACTTACGCTTTGGCGGACGTGGCTTGGCATATCCGGTTTCGTTTTTGAACGCATTTACTGAATTCCTTAAAAATCTGTTCGGTATGAGCGATCCCGGTGAACTGCCTTTTTCCTTGCAATCTGGACATTCATTATCCTCCGATTCTAGTAAAGCAGTTCGCACACCTAAATTAAAAAAATATTTTAGTAAGATCTGCCATTGATTGCTTCTAATATTCAATTACATTCGTCACAAAACGAGCTTCCACAACATGGTATCATAACAGCATCCAGAAACAAATCCTTGCAAATGCCACATATAAGATCATCGGGTATCTCCTGTTTCTTCTCCACCGCAGGCGGCGGCACTGGCTCTGCATTTGCCGGCGAGTTTCTGCAAAGAGAAAACATATTAAGCCCATTACATTTATCGCCGTCCACTAAATACTAACTTGTCGATTGCATCACGCTCAATAAACGAACGCGGTATTCCAGTATTTCTTTTGAAATCGTTAACTTCCCCGTTCGACGAAAGTGGACAATTTTTTATCCAATGGCCGGGCTTGCGGCATTTAAAACAACGATAATTTGCCGGTACTTCACCGACTTGACTTTGTCCACGAATCACTTGGTAGCTGATGAAGGGGAAAGTTAAACAGATTGAACGGGGAGATTCGATTTGGGGCATGGAGAATGCCAAGCGTTCTTGGATCGAATGAAATCCATTGCGTGCTAATAAGGGCATCGCCTTTACATGAATTGCGGAAATATCAACTTATTTATAATTGTCGTAGGTTAGGAGAGTCGCAATGGACTTCATTCGATGCATGGTTTGCATATTTTGATACCTGTGCTTGAATCTTTTATATTTTTTATAACAAATCCAATGTGAAGCGTGTAAATTAATGCAAACAAAATATATTGACAAACAACGGTGTATATCATCAACTTACTTATTAGGATCGTAGTCCATCGTGCTTTGAATCATCATCGCTTGTATTTTGTCCTCCTCGGTGCCGTTCATTAGCGACAAGTCTAGAGCGCCGCCATCGGGCTCCGGCGCATTGTTGTGTCGATGAGCCTGTTGCTGCTGTTGCTTCTCAGCCTGAATGTCCCATTGCTTCTTCGGCTGCACCGCCAACGGAATGCGAGCAACAATCAGCGACGTGTTCTTCGGAATGAGAGTGTTATTATCCGAATATTCTGCAAGAATAAACATGGCACGGGTAAGTCATCCGCGGTTCGCCAGCACAATATCATTTAAAACATCATTCGATTGGACACAAACCTTCTTTTGTCTGTGCATTGGTTATTTGTAAATCAAAGTCAACTGTTTTACCCAAACGTTTTTGATGGATTATGGCTTTTTTCAAATCACCGACAGATATGTGCAGTCCGTCGAACGTGACCGTATCAGAATTCAATGCACTTTTGAACTTATAATGTACTGACATTATGTGAAACTAGTTTTGCGTTCACTTATCTAAGGTAGATTAGGTGATCAAGGTTTCTAATGTGCTGTTTTAGGGTCATCTACTTTTTATTTTAGCACCTACAAAAATCAAGAAAAAAACACTTTTGTAAAATAATTCATATGAGATTTTGTATGATTTATGATTTTCAACTTATTTGGGATGTTTTGACAGTGGACGTGTGATCAATGTTAAATGAAAAATATGATGTGATTGTGAGTTGAAAAAAGCAAATATTTCGGTGGTAAATTAAAAGCCAGTGAAAATTGTGTTGATTTTCTTCAGAATACTTCGAACATGAATATTAAAAATTTGATTTACCAATTTATTTTTGTGTGCATAACTTGTTATGCAGTTGCGGAAAGTCGCAGCTCTCAAAAGAGCAACCTGATGGCACCAACAAAGTTAATAGCAATAGCTTCAAAAGACATATTTCAGAAGTTTTATAAACCGATTTGTACATGTATTTGTGTTTCACGTTTAATGAGTTTCCGAAAATCGAATGAAGAAATGCACAACTAAACATATTCTATCTGCTTAAATATTCAGACTGCAATTGTTGCTAAATTAATCATCCGCCTAAAAATGCCAACTTGAGTCCCACAAAACCAGTGTTAAAGACAAATCGAATCTTCTTCATCAACAAAACAAAATTAAGCAGTAATGAAGAATACTTATTCCTCAAATGTTTTATTTCAAAGGCTTGGATTCTTTGTTTATGAGAAAAAAATAAATTCGTTCAAAATTTGAGTCCTTTAAGCACAATCTACATATCCAATCTCTCTAAGGCATCTCTTTCACATTAATCTTTATTTTATATGTTGTCGTAGCTAATCTAAAATAATAGTTATAAATTATTTTTGCTGGGTTGACGAGAAGCAATTTTTGGAGATCTTGCAACTCGACTTTTCTTTCTTGAATCAACCAAATCGGTTTTTTGTCTTGAAAAATTCACTCATACATTTGTGTGCATTGTTTATCGAGCATTTTATTTTTGCGCGCATAATTCACATTGAAAAACGTTGGTCAAATTGCTCTGCATCATTCTTTCTCCATGCTAAATGCATTAATCGATAAGAAACTAATGCCGACATTGTCTCCATTCAGCACCGTAGCCGATCCTGGCTACGGTTTGGGCAATCTCACCCGGTTTTATTCCGCGAAGAGGAGTGTGGGAATATTTAATGAAAAGGGCATCATCCGTTTCTGCGCCGGGACTGCCCTGTCCGCGAAACCTGAAACGGGAACGACCCAAAACCAAAAGGAAATTTGAAAAAAAAAAGAAATCGGAAATAAAGGAGCCGATCTTACCTATACCTGTCTATTCTTAAGTCTACTTACAATTTTTTTCCTTACACTAACCCTGCTCCTGACTCCAATTTCTGCTCGTCGTCCTCATCTTGCTGCTCACGCGACCCGTAAGATGCCGCACGTTTCTCGAAGTCTTCGTAGCAATTCCTGCGCTTCTCCATCCACACCACACCAGGCCCAGAACAGAACATCCCCCGCCAGCTGTTCTCTTTCCAATATATAAGGGATCCCCCTGATCCCGTTCGCTGCATCGGCGATCAACGGCTAGCCGAGTTTGTTGAACCCGTCCCGATTTCCATTGTCTTCCACTCATTTTATGCCGATTACCGATGCATGTCAGCTGGCAATTTTTGTTCCCGTGTTCAGTCTCCCCGATTGGCCACAGCGTAGCACTTCGGCGGATATTGCGGCGGCTGTGTAAGGGCATGCATTTGGGCGGACCCATTGCGTCGCTGGCGCTGGAGTGCCAATGTGAAGATGAATCATCGCAGCCATGGGGTCGGGTGAAGATGGCATTGACGGCGACCTGAGTGTTTCCATTGATGAGACGACGAGTAGCGTCTAGTTCGAATTGTTGGACGCTTCCGAGTCCTAACTAAATACGACGACACAGCGCAGTTCAATCCTCTACGACAACATTTTAGTCTACTATGCTATCTTGTCCAATATTCCTATCTTAGATAAACCCAATCCATAATTAACTAATTCTAAATCCCTAATTAAATGAACCCAATATATATATTTATATAATTCAATACCCTAATCTATATAAATCCATTCCCTATTTATTTAAATTAATCCTTACAATTCAATATAATTAATGACCTGCCTTAACTGTGTGAGGTGGCGGCCCGCGAATGTCATTTACTATCGATTCGGTTGCCCACCTGGTAGTTAGGAGTCTTCAGGGGAAAGATAGTCCCTCATTTTGCCCTTATTTTCGTAAATGGATCGGCCACGCTGCGTGGCGAACGTAAAAACATTGCTGGGAACCTTAACGCAATGGGTCATATATCAGATACGAAGTGATCGTCTAGTGATGGATCAACTGGTCTACGTCTTGAAGTATCAGACACCTCAACTATATTACCGTCTACTGTCATGACCACTTTGAATACATTGGTGACAATCGATCCATTACTGTCCAAGTTTCCCCGAAGGTTCTATAAATTTCGATGTGATGTCGGAATCAATCATTAATTACATTCGGAAGAAAACTGAATACGGTACTCGAACTGACCTGCCTTGTTATCTACTTATGAAGAAAGGCGTCGACTTGATAAAATATTCATTTGGATCGTTCAAAATTCGAGTTTCGCATGAGCTATACCAGACGGTGCAAATACATTGAAATGTTATCAACAATTTGAAAAAATAAAAAAGTTGATGGAAATACAAGTTGTCCCTCTTTTGACAATCTTTGTCGATGGCAGAATTTTTTCCTCTGTCAGGAATCGTTTTAAAAGTAAAAATAAATCATTTTCTTAGTAAAAAAAGTAATATTTTATTATTATGTTTTGTTTGAAGAAAAAATCCGATTCTTACCAAAAAATTTGAGTTCTAAAAATTCAAACAAAAAATTTGATGTTACTTTTTGGATAAAATTAAAAAAAATTAGCATATTTCTCATGAAAATCTGTTGGCGAAATCTCGAGATAGTTTGGAAAAAGTAATTTCGAGAAACACTCAAAGAGAAAAAATAACCTCGTCAGCGTTTTGACACCAAATACTTTTATAAAAGAAAAACTTCCTTTTGATTTTGTGTATCTTTATTTGGATCGCTGAGGAAGACCGAACGATTACGGTCGAAAATCGATTACGAATCCAAATAAAGATACACAAAATTAAAAGGAAGTTTTTCTTTTATAAAAACACGTGGTATTTTGTGAAGATGAAATCAATTACTAATACCAAATACTTTGCCACGCTCACTTCAAATCCCTATAACTCCAGAAATAATTTGACTATTGAAATGGCTTAGCACTACAAATATTCTTAAAAGAATAAAAATTACTCCTAGTCCAAAAATATGAAATTTGTTGAAAACTTCAAGGCGGTGTAATCCTTTTGAAGAAGTAACCGAAATAACTTAACATATTTTCATGGTTCCTCATTATGCAGATCAGAGGTTAGTTGCAATAAGCGATAGACTCTGTTTTCATTATCATCATAGGTGCACCAGCCCAACCCGAGCCTTGACCTTCTTACATTGTCTCCAGCTGTCCCGGATCAACAACGGCAAGGGTAATAACAAAAACACTAGGAAAACTTTCGGGGCGAGAATTCACATCGAAATGGTCTAGTCTACTGATCAGATTCTCTAAATATGAATGGAAATGGTTAAATTAGAAGCTACATTAGAGGCTTCAGTGGAGAAGAAACGATAAAATGATTTTTAGAGGTCCTATGCCTCAGCTAGGAGCGAAGGACTTAAAGATAACTGCTCAACGAGCGAGAAGCCTTATACATGTAGTTGAAGAGGCCCATAGCAAAACGGAACATTTCTTTATTCAGTACATCCTTGTTTTCTAAACGGAATTCATTTGATTATCTTTGAAGATTAAAGAATATTTAACTTCATGTAATTCTATCAGAAAACAAAAACTTCCAATCAAGTAAACGATTCTAATCAATAAATGGAAAATAATTTTAAATGGGCATTATTTTGTTTTATTACGGAAGTCCTCAATTCTTCGTCAAATCCTTTTTTTTCGTCGTTGGAAGGTGGAAATCTTCAAAAGATAACGATCGGCTCCAGCCTCACGATATGCCGGATTTCTACCGACTAAACCCACCTCCGTGTCCTTCTAGGCAATGTATCAAAGACAATAGAACTATTAATTGATCCATCCATATTTTAAAAAATGCTTGGCACTTCGGTATAAGGGAAGGTACCTAATTTTCGATATATAAAGTCATTTATTTTCGTTTATATTAACATTTGTGATATTTTTCTAATTCCTGTGGAGCTTCATTATGAGCTTTGAGCTGATGTATTCATTTCAAGTTTTGTTCACGTATGAGATGTTTTTTGAGTGTCATTTTAAATAAGTTAGAGTTTGTTATGTCCTTTATATAGCTCGGTAACGTATTGTAAAAGCCAGCTGCTTTATTAACAGGGTCCTCTTTTAGCCGTTCCGTTCTAGCATATCCGATAACTATATCGTTGGCATTTCTGACATTATATATGTTTTTATCCGTGATTTTTTCTAGGCTCAATGAGCTATATTCTTTTTCAGATTTAAGTGTTTATATATGAATTTCGCTCTCTCCATATGTATTAGGGATTCTTGACTTAGCTCTTTAGCTATTTTATACACCTCGACAGTAGCGGTCCGCATAGGGAGTCTGTATATAGTTTTATAAGCCTTGGTTATTAATCTGGAGATGGCTATTAGGTTACTTTTTGAAGTTTGACTCCATATCAGTAGACCGTAAGTTTTGACAGAATATGGGCATATATAATTTGAACTTTTTTGCTAGTCGGAAAGAAGTTGAATCGGCGAAGGAGACCTACGATGGCTGCTATTTTTTTTCTAAGTTCGGCTATGTGTGGTATCCATGTGAGTTTATCATCGATTGTGAGTCGCAAGTAATTTATTTGTTGTACCCTTTGAAGAGTCGTGCCACTTATTTTGATCAGTGGTTGGATTTCAGCTTTGTTTTTTTGTTTAAAAACGATATATTTTGTTTTTGTATAGTTCATAGATAGTCTGTTTACCAAAACCCATTGCCAGTAATTGATTAGGTCAGTGTTTACCTTGCGTTCAATGTCACGTTCCGTTTTCCCATAGTAAATGAACACCGTATCATCTGCGTACATGACCACTTTCCCAGTAAGCTTAACACTTTATTAGTTATTACTTCCTCCCTAAATTTGAATAGAATTAAGATGTTGCTGCGGTTGCGAATATTATGGTGAAACGGCATCAACCTCAAAAAACCGAATACAGGTTGACGGCACAGAATTCATGATGAAAGAAAAATATTCCTTTTTGCGTCTCAGAACTGTCGTTTTGCAGTCTTTGTAATCTTTAGAAATATATAGCATATTGTTATCCTTATGAGTGGATGTGCGGTAGAGGATTGTGGTCATACAATTTTCCCAGAAATTACTAAATGACAAGTGGCACAAGAAAACACAGTTTACAAGAGACATCGTCCCAAGTAACTGCTCATGCGGTCCAGATCTGATCTGGGCGTCAACATTAGTGAACTTCTCGGCTTGAATACGGCAGTTGAAGTAATTCAATCGATTTCAAAGTCAACTCCGACGAAGCGGAAAACTGCAATTATGCGTGACCAGACAAACCACTTTCTTGCCGGCCAACATGCACCTCCACGCCTTTCACTTGCATCGTGGGGAGCACCGCGCAACCGCTCAACTTTCACTTGGGCCCGGATCTCAACAAACGTGCACTTGTAAATAGGATCTTGCAACTGCCTCACTTACAATGCAGCCCAACCTTGCAAAGGGTCCTTTTTCAGGCAGTCACAGTTTCGGGAAAGATTGATCGGGAAAACAAATGTTTCAAGGAATTATAAACATCGGAAGATGCTTTGCAAATCGTAAATTACTTTGCTACTCATTGCTTCCGAAAGAACTGCTTTGAATCGGCGAAAATTGGATTCCAGACGGTCTTTTGCAATGGTGAACTTGGGAGTAACAATAATCGATTTTTCACGGCATGCAAAATTATGTAACCGCAAGCAAGTTTACATTTTGCCTAGATGTTCCCTTGTTTTTTTGCACCTTATTCGATTACCTTTACAAGCACAGTTTTCACATTGAAATCCGTCTTCAAGGTGCGAAAGCCCCCAACACCAAAACCGCTTTTCTCACTGCCAAGGAAAACCGAGGTTGCAGGAGTGACACCGCTCGCAACAGCAACAGAGGTCAACGAACCGGCGTTATATATCGTTGCTCACATCGAAAACCACTTCACGCCAACAATATCTCTAGAAGCACATTGGTCAGCTGCAATTTTGCTAAGCTACTGAAACAAAATCACAAATCTTGACATCATTCGAAATGGGAGGTCTTCAGCTTCTGCGCTGCATGAAGAAGCGCAACGCAATCTCATGACATTTGGGGTGTCCCGAAAACACTCAATTACACAACAAATTCACCACCAGCAACTATCTAACCTACATATTAATGGAACGTTACACTTACATTTATGATTTGTAAAGTTTTTAACTCGCTGGACTGGATATTTCCAGCGAAAACTGCGATTGAAAAACGCGGTTGCAGAAATATGGCGTTCCTCTGCTTGACAGTAACCATATAAAGTGGAACATAGAAATGGAAGCCAAGTGGAACATCCCCGCGGTTTTTTTTACCCAAATTCTGTTGTTTGTAGGCTACGTTCGGTGTTTATGGTTTGACATGGATCGATAGCTTTTGGCGGCACGATTTATTTGAGCTTTATAAAGCTAATATAACTCAAAGATCAGCTGAAGAAATTAGTAAATAAATATTTTATGCTTGCTAAGAGATTAATCAATATATGTTTTAAAGATGGAAAATTCCTGAAACATTTGAAAACTTTCAATGTTATACCGATTTTAAAAAGGGAGATGAAATTGACCCGACAACCACAGACCTTAAGCGAAGCCTTTTTTTTAAATTCATGTGATACTCTCGATTCGAGACGTGTTTAAATTGTACGAACATGTAATTATTTAATTTTTATTGTAGAATATTGATATAAAAAAAACACAAAAATAAATTTGAATATTCAATGCTTTACATTTAAAAAGTTATTTGTTAGTGGACGTTTCTTGTTTTTGTATTTGAGAATGCTTGTATGATAGATAATTAAACTTTTAAAACTTCTCATTTGGATTTCTAATTCTTCACTGCAAAACTACGTATTATTCCCTTGGAAATTGTAGTTTAAATACTAACCGAGATTATTAAAAAAGTCGTGTTGTTGCTTTTCACCAAAAATTTCTTCAGTGGAAACACTGAAGAAGGTTTCAAGTAGCAATCGAAATACGTATTTGAGGAAATACATAAGAGACGCTCAAAACACCCAAATAAAACTAACTGAGGTTATTACTTTGAGTGGCCCGTAACTATAAATTAAACGTGAGTTTTATAGTCTTATTACTCGCAATCTAGTTTCTGAAAACATTTTTGTTTCTTATTGACTGTCGTATTTCAAAGAATTCTTCATGATTTCTATCACAAAATGTTCTCTAAGAAAAAATTATTTAAAACACGTTACCGCCTCATCGCATGTCCAAAAAGAAAAATCTTCCATCGACTTTATCACTTTGACTTTTGCTAGCTTTGTCAAAAATCACATGATGGCCAACAATCATGACAACAGAGATTATTAAAGGTGCAGTATCACGTTGTCCGGGTTTCCGGAAAGTATTAATTGTTCCTCTAATATCTCCCAATTGCCTTGCAGACATTGGAAATATTTACTGTCGTATTTTCGATCACAAACCATTCCTAAGTGGCGAAATTGCCTTCTTCCTGCACGAATTCGAGGTATTGTGTGTCGATGCTCATGGTAGGGATTGTATTTAGGAATCTAATCTATTTATACTTTACAGGAGAAACGAAGAGATCGTGAAATTGAAAATCTGTTCGCCACCATTCAAACCGCCACTGAGGTGAAGACAAACACTGTAAAAAAGTGCCAGGCACTTTGCGTGAATCATTTAACAGAATTGAAGGAAGAACTGGATGCAAGCTTGAGAGCCTGCGACGAGGACCTTTTGCGAGAAAAAGATCCCAGTCTTGTAAGTACAGGCGCGCATCATAGAATGTTAAGAGCAACGATTATTCACTAAATGTCGAGTGGCTCACTTTTCACAATAATGCACTTTTATTGCAGGACATCCTACTCAAGAACAATCGGCAAACTAGGACCAAAGCATGGGAAGTATTCGTCGATGATATGAAACACAAGTGCTCCAGGATTGACATCACTTTCGAGGAAAAAGAGGAAGAGCTTGTTGAATTCTATTCGGATTTAGAACGTAAATTGCACATCCACAAGTAGAACACCCGCGGAATTGGCTTCGTGCGACCTTTACTTTCCTTTTAAAACACTGCACGGCACATTCCCCATTCAGAATGATAGGCTCCATTGAAGATGTCCGTGTACATATTGAGCCGTCGAATGCCCTAGTTCAGTTCATTTGTAAGCTGGCAGCCGATCAACCAATGCCTGAAAATATAGTACGCATCCGTGCAACAAAAAAAATTAAAACCGAAACGAAGGAGTTTCATTGCGAGCATATTGCAAAACGCCTTTACACCCGAGAGCAGCGCGAGCTTATGAAACAAATATCCTCCAAGGATGAGTTCGCAGAGATGTTCTCTGATGTTACCAAGCTCGAAGATATCCTTAACAATAAAACGAACGATGAAGACCATCAGCAGGCTGATGGTAACCAGAAAGCCAACAATAAGGTGCAACTTCACGCAGGCAAAAACACGAATGATAATGCTGTGGATGTGTTGCTCAACATCAACGATCTGCGGTGGATTGACCAAGCGCTCGAAAGGCTCCGTGCCGACGAAGATTGTGATACCTACTTGCATGAATTGTTGGCCGAATCGAAAGTGGTTTTGCCTAAAAATCGAATCATACCTCGGAATCCCGAATTGGAAGCGCGCTGTGTAAAGTTGCGTGAAGAGCAGCTGGAGCGAGACTACCGTAGCATGACAAAGGATGTCGATGCGACACGACAACACCTGCCGGAAGACACAATTGCCTTCCAAAGTGAGTTTGCACGCGGGCACAGCGACGCGTCCGATCGTTTGTCTGTTACGTGAACTGAACTAAAACACTTTCGACATTTCAGTGAAATCCATCAATCGCCAACTGGTTGCGGTGTTTCAATTCGTCGTTTCCGTCATCACCGGCTTCGTCTTCGGATTTATCGGGCTGCAATATATGTTTGGCGACCTCGACTTTGGCTTTCGGCTATTCATGGGAATTATGTGCGCGCTGATAATCGCCTTAGCCGAAATCTACTTCCTAGCGAAGAAGCTGGCCGAGTACGACGAACTGGTAGACGACCTTCCCATTCCAAAACCAAAGGCCAAGCCGCATCAGGACTAACTCAACCAAACACTCACCATTTCGTAGTTTAAGCGAAACCGAAAAGCATGAGGTTTTATATGAATAAAGAAGCAAGTGCTGTTGGAACTGGTTTATTATTTTCCACAATGCTTGTAGGAACGGAAAGCAACAAAAATATTTTCCTATTTCTTAAAACAAACTTAATAAAAGATGTAACTTAACAGGAAGCCATTATTATATCTATATGTCTCCGGTATCAGCTTCGAGTTGCCTTGCAGTAGTTTCGTGAACTCTGTAAACATCCTATACGACACAGTCACATTTTGGACACTGAAGTCATTCCTCCAGAATTGCACCAGAGGATGTTCCGCCGTGTCCTCGGCCTTAAATAGAACCTTAAGCGCTTTCTTCTCGTCTAGATCAATATCCGTGGTGCCATTCACATCGAAACTCGTCACCACTTCCAAATTGCGCTCCAGTACGTTCAGCATAAGGTAGTTGCGCTTGCGACTGGGAAATGTCGCCTCGAACAGGATTTTCACAAACTGCACGGAATGGAGTTTCGATGTCACAAGGCTTTCATCTAAAATTTTCTTGACTATGTTGTGCATGCAAGCGACACTGTCGCCCGGAAACAGTTGCTGGCACGCTCCGTTGGCATCCAGCCGCGCGCTATCATTCCACAGTTTCAGCGCCTTGTCTTGGTACACCGTCTCGCCAAGGAACTTCAGGCACCGTTTGCAATAAATAAACCTATCCCTACTTATCACGTTGCAAATATTCTTCAAGTTGACTACAATAAAATACAATCCGAAAAATAAATCGTCGATTTTGGGAGTGAGATCATGCTCTACATGATCGTGCTTATGGCAGAACCATTCCGAGATTCCGATGAATTCGGACGGCAGTTCGAGAACCCGAGAGAAGTTCATGCAGTCGTGCAAAAGAGTATTTCCACAATTCCAGCATTGCAGCTGATATAGCTCGTCCTTGCTTACGGTAACTTTGATATATTCTTTGGGTGCGTTTACTAGCTTGACTTCCGACTCGACGTCTTCGTCGAAGAGCAGATCGAGGCTGCCCGTTTCGTTCGACAGAATCACTCGGAAGCTCACATTGCTGCCGTCTATTACCAGTGAACTGATGGATTTCTGGTCAATGCTGAACAGTGATGATAAATTGATGATTGCAGTCTGTTCGTCGTACTTCAACGAAATCTCGTTGGGCTTCAGAACAATTTTGACGGCGTCTCGGCATTGTGCAATGGTCCTGGCGAACGACAGGTGAATATTGGCGCATTGAAGCTTCCGGCGCAATTCAATGCACACCGCGTCCAGCGACATCCGAACAGCGGGGACGATGGTTGCCTAGCCCCGAACAATCATTGCTACTTCTGGTCTGCAAATCGAATGGACAAGCCTTGCGATGAAAGAAATGTGAGTGAATCTAGAATCGAAAATACAATAATGAGCTAAGTTGAAATGAACGAGCTCTGGATGCTGACAAATTACCTTTAGGGAAAAACAACAACAGTAGCACCGAGTCTGGGATTTCGTAAATCGTCCACGATAGAATGCCAGTCATATTTTTTGCACTATGAAAACCATTTCTTGGCAAGAAATGTTATAAATAAGAAATAATGGCAGCGTGAGTCAAAACGTCAACATCGATGAAGGGATTATGTGGTGAATAACCGTATGGTTTGTATTTTATTCACCACTGACTTGTTAGTAGTCATTGAATGTACTCCTTGTAAGAGCCAACCTCAAACGGCCGGAAATTCAAACCGAACAACCTGAATTAACGATGAAACGTTACCCAATAATTAAAAGGTGGTGTTAAGGTTAACCAGATGTGGTCTAGTATGTACTGAATTTAGTGTCGGTGAAAGCGGAAAATGCGGTTCATAATAAATGGAGCGTTTTTCAAACTAAAAAGAAAAAAATGTAGTCTAAGTGCGATCCTTGACGCCCACACGACTAACTTCCCAGTGGGGCGAATAAAAAGGTCATAATTTGTTTTTATTATTAATTAATTTTATTATATTATTACCATTATTGAGGGTATTTAATTATTATTAATAATAATCATTCCTTATAAAGAATGTTTGATCATTCCTGAATAATTATAATTGACTTTATATTTACCATATCAAATTACAACTAATAATATTTGATTATTATTAAAAATATTAAATTATTTATAACAATATCCAATTAGAAACGATGGATTTGGATTCTAGAGATCTTAAAACGTGGAGATATATCAAAATTTGGGATTCACAAAATCGACCCCATTACAATAACTTCCCACTGGGAGCTGAGAAGTTAAAAAGATTGTCCGTGTTTTAACGGGGGGAAATAAATTAAATGCAAGTAACAGTATACAAAATATTAGTTGTTATTAAAAAATTTCAAGTTTTTATCTTTGAATTCGATATAGTGGTACGAGGAGGGTGTGTTTCCTAGACAAAATGATATTTAATATGCCGAAAATAGGAAAGTCTTACTAGAAAATCCCGAAGTGGAAGTGGCATTTTAACTATCATAAATGCTACGAAACACGTTGAGAAAGCAAACACACAGACAAAAAAAGAAAACGTCAAAACAGGATGATCAATTGATTGTGTGGACGCCAACGAAGCCCAATTGCGTCTTCGGAAATAATTTGGGATGAGATTCAATTGCTAATAAATGATGTAACGGTTTGGCGAAGACTTCTCGAAAATAATTTATGCGCTCGAAGTTCCCACAAAGTCACACTTTCGACCATAGCTTGAAGAATATTATATACATGCTATGCTTTTGGCGAAAAAACACCAGAAAGCTCGGTTTCGACTTGCTGCAAATCATGTCAATTGGTCTTTAGAAAAATGGGGAAATATTCTGTGGATAGACGGAAGCAAAATTGTTTTATTTGGAGGAGGACGTCCGCCTGGCGCAGAATATTTACCTCAACATACTCTAAAAACGGTAAAACACGATGGTGTATAATATTTTTTATGCGATTGTTTTATTCAAATGTTTGCCTTAATGAAAATCTGAAATTAAAGATCATCGTATTCTCCACAAAAGTCGTCAAAATTTAAAATGCTACAAACTTTCTTTGAAATACAATCAAATAATTTATTTTTTATTTGTGATTCTGTTATTTACAACAATATATTGTTTTACAGCTCATAAATTACAAATATAATACAATTCATTTGCTTATATAGTTTAAATAACAATTTCCTCCATGAAATACATACATAAGAGGAAATCTGAATAAAAATAAAATTTTTTCTTGTTGTTATTTTTCACTTGAAGTGTTTCATTCGTACTAGGAGAACTAGCATTAGAACTGTTTGTTATTTTGTGTATACAATATTTACGAAGCTATATAAGTTGTCTAGCACAATCAGGTGTTGTATAGAATCAGTTTTTTTGGAATGATAGCTGCATTAATTACAATGTATAGTACATTTTGAGTGTGGTAAGATGGTCCAAGCGTTACTAGAATTGATATACATTTATCCTGCACGCTTTTTGGAATGAAAACATCTTCTTTCGATCTATAATCATTGAGCTTTAATATATTTTTGTAGCAATCTCTATCGGCAGCTGTACAAAGTTGTCCGAAAAGGTAGCACATAATGTCCTAGACACTAGCAATGTTTTGTTTCGAAAAATATACATCTTGCTAAATTGTCGTTTCTTTAGTATAGACTTACTACTACAGTAAACTGTTTGGCATGCATTTCACTACCGAAATTCTACTTGCACTAATTTTGTTCAACGAAACGCCTTGCACAACATATTTTATAACTGAGTAGTTAATTATTGCTTGTTTGTGAAAAAAATATTAATCTACTATTTCAACATTTTCATGAAACTATTTTATTGCTAAAGATATGGAAGCTTTGTAGCGAGATACTGAAGATTTCTATCAAATTTCATTTCATAATAAACAAGGTTGATCTTGCAGCAACACTATTAGATGAGACACTAATCTATTCGAATCCTACTACCCAAATAATTTTGAAACACGCCTAAAGCAACACACGTATATGCATTTCGAAAATTAATTGACCTTCATCTGTTCGTAGTCGCTATTGTCGACCGATAACATATTCTATTCGATGTTTAGGTTACAGCTTGTTTCTGAATGAATATTTCTATTGAACAATTTAACAGTTGGAAGGACAGGAGGCGTGCTATCGAGCGACCCTAAAATCAAACGCGATTAGTCTTGCTCGCCGTAGAAGTTAGTCACAGTTAAACATTTGTTCAGTATTCGAAAAGTACCATGTCTCCACGTGCCATAGAAAGTGGGTAGCAAAAATTCAGTTCAGAATCTATTAAGATTATGAAACATGGGAATCGTAGCTGACACTCAAATCGCGATTGAGGGGCTGAAACATTGGCTGCACCACAACAATAATGGTTTAATTAAAGGATTCACAAGCATTTAGTAATGCCTCGTTCTAAACATTACGCAAATTTACAAGTAGACTAATAATCAGTAGAACAGTACAAGTACGGTGATTAATCATTATGATTATTCAAGATGCATTTTATTGCCATCAACACATTACAAATTTTGACTATCCACAACCCTTCTAAAACGAAATACGGTTGGGCAAGCTGTGTATGCATAACATTTGGTAAGATAACCTCTTCAGTAAGGTCTTGAATCTTTATAAGATTGCAAGTAAATAAGAATAGATGCTAGGCATATAAAAATATGAAGGAATTATTTCGATTTTAATATGATCAGCGATGCCACAATTTACTGACTACCGATGCTTTAAGCATATTACGATCGTTTTTTGAAAAGTGGCTTTCTCTCAAATACGCGGACGTTTCAAAAATGAAATAATAAAAAGGTGTAAATAATTTCCAATTTTTTAAATAATCTTTCCAATTTTTAAAGTAATTTGTTATGATCTAAAACTTTCAAATGTCATCTAGCATGCTTTAATACAATTAAGAATCAAATGTTATAGCAAATAAAACTTTGAACAATTTAACTAAATTTATATGTAACAATAAATTGAAATAGCAACTAAATTTTTGCATTTCTAAAATAAAACGATTCAGCCTTATCGAAAATACATCTACAAACTAATTTACTAACAGGAAATAAGCTTTTCAACTGTAAAAACCTTTTTTGAAAATAAACTATTCATTGTTTTTCTTCCAATAAACGGAATGCTAGTGTTTAAATCAATTATCCTTACGCTATACTAAATTTTCACTAATTTACAGTTACTATGGAATATGCAATCAGAAGCATATGCAGTTCAAATCGCGTGGTTTCTGTTACTGAGAGACTATTGTTTATAGATGGTTTAAAGCACAATTGCTGTGTGTCCACTGTTGTTAATTCTTTGTTCTACAGAACAATGGCTGGCTCTCTTATGAACGCTCAACTGTACAAACATTGTATGTAGTAGGGGCAGCTATATAGTATATATTTTAAGTTCAATGTTGGGAAACTCAAAACGTTATGCATTTCTACTTACTATATGTGTGCTTTTAGTTTGTGAACATACAATAATTGAGCTTTAAACCATCGTTATGGAAATATCTATTCGATTATTGCTTGATAATTCGATTATTTGGTTGCTCTAACATTGAGCTGCAAACGCACCCTATTCAAAAATATAATACTGTTGTTGATTCCTATTAAGCGCTCTGTGATGTAGCAGTTTGGTTGTAAATATATAACAGTAATTATTTTCATTGCATTATTTCCCTCGGAGGATGTAAACACTTCTCGTTTGGTAAGTGAGCGTATGTTTCGTTTAAAAAATGCTTATTTCATTGTAGTTGCGATCCCAGTAGCCGCCTCTGTACAACCAATCATCTTGATGCGTATACGGATTTGTTCCCATGTGGAACCATCTGAGAAAAATGTGAGAACAGTTATGTTGCAATCGTGAATGTGTTTGCATTTGTTTTGTCTTACCTGGCTGCCCATTCTTCGCCTTTTTTGCTTTTACGAAGCTTTCGAGCATCTCGCTGCTTTTCCTCTAAACGAGTTTTCTCCGCTGCCGCGCCATCTATGTCACCGGCTTCCAGCTTGCGGATATCAGGACGAAGACGAGAGTCGGTAGGACAAAGTGTTTTTGGTGGTTCCATTCCGGGTTCAATTTCATTCAAAGACATTGCGAATAATGTGAATTGATAGTACTGGAAATTTTGTTCAGTTTAAATGGAGATCAAATCGATTGAAATGAAGTAATAGGGACTTGTTAGGCATTTCACTTGATACTGATAATTAAGTACCCTTACTAACACTGAAAGCCTTCAAAATGTTGAGTGAAAAATGTATGTGAAATTTTTAAGGCTTACCTCTGCCGTATTCGGTGGCCGTGGTTCCGCCTCCCAAAGTGTCAATGATTGTGGAATATCAATGGAATATGTTGAATCACATTTAGGTATTTCACCTTCCGGTGGCTCAGGAATATCGTCAGTCTATCAAAGCACAAA